>JASAOG010000001.1:10200000-11455000 GCA_030265305.1 Biomphalaria pfeifferi
GTAGGTGTCACAGGAAATGACAGGATTTGACTCGCTATCCTATCTGTGACTTTGATCAGTTTATGGTTTGATTTTGTGTACAATACCTCAACCTAGCCGGACCTTTTTTTTTTTTAATAGGGTGTGAATTTAACAGGAATACGGAGACCTTGATAGAAATTGGAAATTGATATACAGACTTTGGCGTAAATGTGATATACAGACCTCTTTGTGAGTGGGATATACAGACCTTGGTGTGAATGTGATATACAGACCTTGGTGTGTATGTAATATACAGACCCTGGTGTGAATGTGATATACAGACCTCTTTGTGAGTGGGATATACAGACCTTGGTGTGAATGTGATATACAGACCTTGGTGTGTATGTAATATACAGACTTTGGTATGAATGTGATATACAGACCTTAGTATGAATGTGATATACAGACCTTAGTATGAATGTGATATACAGACCTTGGTGTGTATGTAATATACAGACTTTGGTATGAATGTGATATACAGACCTTAGTATGAATGTGATATACAGACCTTAGTATGAATGTGATATACAGACCTTGGTGTGTATGTAATATACAGACTTTGGTATGAATGTGATATACAGACCTTAGTATGAATGTGATATACAGACCTTAGTATGAATGTGATATACAGACCTTGGTGTGTATGTAATATACAGACTTTGGTATGAATGTGATATACAGACCTTAGTATGAATGTGATATACAGATTTGGTATGAATGTGATATACAGACCTTGGTGTGAATGTGATATACAGATCTTGGTGTGAATGTGATAAACAGACCCTGGTGTGAATGTTATATACAGATCTCGATGTGAGTGGAATATACAGAAGCTGTTAAGTCACTAATCCCTATATTAAGGTCTACATTTAATTTTAATTAAATGGTTTTTAAATTATAATCATTCAAAAAAAATACATTTAAAATGTAAAAGTCTCACTCTCATAGAGTTGTGCTCCTTCATTCACCCTCTCTGTTACATGGTGACTTTTTCTTACCTTCACAGACTTTGTTCTCTCTTTGAACTGCTTGTTGGTTTATTTTGAGAAGAATCTCAATTCTTCAAGTAATTGCAAAGCTTATATCTATCTACTCACTCTGTCTGTCTGTTTGTCTGTCTGTCTGTGCCTCGAGAAAAGTTTGTACACGTTATTTGTCCATCACCCAATCTTGCACAATTATTTCTTGTACCTGACAAAACAAGAACCGATTAAAAAAATAATCAATTAGTTAATTATTATAGGTTATTAATTATTTTGTTTAGGAAAAGAAATAGTGCTTGAAAGATGGGGAGGTATACGTTGAATTAGTTCCCTTGAGGAGGTTTAAACCCTCAAATTGAAATTCAAGGCGACCAACGTTTTTTAAATGCATTTAAAAGGCGATCACGATAACGTTCATACCCCCCCCCCCCCCCAGTTTTGGAATTAATTTTATTTGGTGTCAGACTGAAAGAAACGAAATAAAAGATTTAATAAAGTTTTTTTTGTTTTTTTTTAAAGTATATGTTTAAAACTGTTTTTCTTATTTTGTTGGCATCAGGGATCTATCAACACGTCGCGGCTTTCTTTAGTTTGTCTATTTCAACATCTTTCCCAATCTTCTTCTTTTCATTTTAGTTTGTTTTTCTTTAGTTTCCATTACCTCACAGCCACATTTCTACTTATCACCTTCTCTTTTTTTTTTCTAATTGAATTGATCACAGAAAGTAAACCTACAACTGTCAAAAAGGGTCAATTAAAGTGCTGAAGATGAGTGTGAACACCCCCCCTCCCCTAAACTACATCTCCATATTCCATTGACTCAGAACTTGTTTCTTTGTAAAGTCTCCAAGATGAACTCTTGTGAAAAGAAGATGAGAAAGTATGTGACAGGAAATACTCTATTTTCCTTTCAAGTCCCGCGCGTTTGAACGAGACCTACTGACCGTTTAATAGTTAGACATACTGCCCATTCTATGTTTAGACGTACTGACCAGTCCATGACCTTGGGATGAAGAGACAGGAAATGCAACATGCAGGTAAAAGAATCGTTGCTCAACACGTGACCCGGGTCAGTCAGGGCCGAGAAGGTCAGGAAAACTCAGGACAATGGTCAAGAACATATTCCCACAGTCGAGCAGTGGACATGTGGTTTGCAGATTAGCTGATAGATTCACTTGACTGCCTCGTTTCGCTGTTACACATTGTTCACATTGGGTTTGAATTGATTCACAAACTTTGTCTTCATATGTTTGTATGTTTCAACATAGTCTTCATATGTTTGTATGTTTCAACATAGTCTTCATATGTTTGTATGTTTCAACATAGTCTTCATATGTTTGTATGTTTAAACGTAGTCTTCATATGTTTGTATGTTTCAACATAGTCTTCATATGTTTGTATGTTTCAACATAGTCTTCATATGTTTGTATGTTTCAACATAGTCTTCATATGTTTGTATGTTTCAACATAGTCTTCATATGTTTGTATGTTTCAACATAGTCTTCATATGTTTGTATGTTTCAACATAGTCTTCATATGTTTGTATGTTTCAACATAGTCTTCATATGTTTGTATGTTTAAACGTAGTCTTCATATGTTTGTATGTTTAAACGTAGTCTTCATAAGTATGTATTTTGAAACGTAGACTTCATATGTTTGTATATTAAAACTCTAAACTGGAAGTTTCCATTTATTAGATTACATTTTAAAAGCAACTATAGATAGTCAACTCTACAGTCCTATTTCATTGTACTTGAAAGAAACTATGGCCAGTATAAGAATTGAGCCCATGACATTTGCTTTAATAGCAGGACACTACATACCAGCCATACTTTATGGGCGAAATTGTACTTTCAACATGTACAAATATAAACCTGAAACAAATCAGAGAACGTTTTGAAGCCAAATTTGAATATTGGAATTAATTTCATTTGGCTGTCAGACCGAAAGAAACGAAAAAAAAAAAAATTAATAAAGTATTTAAAAAAAAACGTATGTTAGTGTGTGGCTATTTATATCATTTTGACTATTTATATCATTTTGACTTTTTATATCATTTTGACTATTTATATCATTTTGACTATTTATATCATTTTGGCTATTTATATCATTTTGACTATTTATATCATTTTGACTATTTATATCATTTTGACTATTTATATCATTTTGACTATTTATATCATTTTGGCTATTTATATCATTTTGACTATTTATATCATTTTGACTATTTATATCATTTTGACTATTTATATCATTTTGGCTATTTATATCATTTTTACTATTTATATCATTTTGACTATTTATATCATTTTGACTATTTATATCATTTTGACTATTTATATCATTTTGACTATTTATATCATTTTGACTATTTATATCATTTTGACTATTTATATCATTTTGACTATTTATATCATTTTGGCTATTTATATCATTTTGACTATTTATATCATTTTGACTATTTATATCATTTTGGCTATTTATATCATTTTGACTATTTATATCATTTTGGCTATTTATATCATTTTGACTATTTATATCATTTTGGCTATTTATATCATTTTGACTATTTATATCATTTTGACTATTTATATCATTTTGGCTATTTATATCATTTTGACTATTTATATCATTTTGACTATTTATATCATTTTGACTATTTATATCATTTTGACTATTTATATCATTTTGGCTATTTATATCATTTTGACTATTTATATCATTTTGACTATTTATATCATTTTGACTATTTATATCATTTTGACTATTTATATCATTTTGACTATTTATATCATTTTGGCTATTTATATCATTTTGACTATTTATATCATTTTGACTATTTATATCATTTTGGCTATTTATATCATTTTGACTATTTATATCATTTTGGCCTGTATATCATTTTGACTATTTATATCATTTTGGCTATTTATATCATTTTGACTATTTATATCATTTTGGCTATTTATATCATTTTGGCTATTTATATCATTTTGGCTATTTATATCATTTTGGCTATTTATATCATTTTGGCTATTTATATCATTTTGGCTATTTATATCATTTTGACTATTTATATCATTTTGGCTATTTATATCATTTTGACTATTTATATCATTTTGGCTATTTATATCATTTTGGCTATTTATATCATTTTGGCTATTTATATCATTTTGGATATTTATATCATTTTGACTATTTATATCATTTTGACTATTTATATCATTTTGGCTATTTATATCATTTTGACTATTTATATCATTTTGACTATTTATATCATTTTGGCTATTTATATCATTTTGACTATTTATATCATTTTGGCTATTTATATCATTTTGACTATTTATATCATTTTGACTATTTATATCATTTTGGCTATTTATATCATTTTGACTATTTATATCATTTTGACTATTTATATCATTTTGGCTATTTATATCATTTTGGCTATTTATATCATTTTGACTATTTATATCATTTTGACTATTTATATCATTTTGACTATTTATATCATTTTGGCTATTTATATCATTTTGACTATTTATATCATTTTGACTATTTATATCATTTTGGCTATTTATATCATTTTGACTATTTATATCATTTTGGCTATTTATATCATTTTGACTATTTATATCATTTTGGCTATTTATATCATTTTGGCTATTTATATCATTTTGACTATTTATATCATTTTGGCTATTTATATCATTTTGACTATTTATATCATTTTGACTATTTATATCATTTTGGCTATTTATATCATTTTGACTATTTATATCATTTTGGCTATTTATATCATTTTGACTATTTATAACATTTTGACTATTTATATCATTTTGGCTATTTATATCATTTTGACTATTTATATCATTTTGACTATTTATATCATTTTGACTATTTATATCATTTTGACTATTTATATCATTTTGGCTATTTATATCATTTTGACTATTTATATCATTTTGACTATTTATATCATTTTGACTATTTATATCATTTTGGCTATTTATATCATTTTGACTATTTATATCATTTTGACTATTTATATCATTTTGGCTATTTATATCATTTTGACTATTTATATCATTTTGGCTATTTATATCATTTTGACTATTTATATCATTTTGACTATTTATATCATTTTGGCTATTTATATCATTTTGACTATTTATATCATTTTGACTATTTATATCATTTTAGCTATTTATATCATTTTGGCTATTTATATCATTTTGACTATTTATATCATTTTGACTATTTATATCATTTTGGCTATTTATATCATTTTGACTATTTATATCATTTTGACTATTTATATCATTTTGGCTATTTATATCATTTTGACTATTTATATCATTTTGACTATTTATATCATTTTGACTATTTATATCATTTTGACTATTTATATCATTTTGACTATTTATATCATTTTGACTATTTATATCATTTTGGCTATTTATATCATTTTGACTATTTATATCATTTTGGCTATTTATATCATTTTGACTATTTATATCATTTTGACTATTTATATCATTTTGACTATTTATATCATTTTGACTATTTATATCATTTTGACTATTTATATCATTTTGACTATTTATATCATTTTGACTATTTATATCATTTTGGCTATTTATATCATTTTGACTATTTATATCATTTTGACTATTTATATCATTTTGACTATTTATATCATTTTGACTATTTATATCATTTTGGCTATTTATATCATTTTGACTATTTATATCATTTTGACTATTTATATCATTTTGGCTATTTATATCATTTTGACTATTTATATCATTTTGACTATTTATATCATTTTGACTATTTATATCATTTTGACTATTTATATCATTTTGACTATTTATATCATTTTGACTATTTATATCATTTTGACTATTTATATCATTTTGGCTATTTATATCATTTTGACTATTTATATCATTTTGACTATTTATATCATTTTGGCTATTTATATCATTTTGACTATTTATATCATTTTGGCTATTTATATCATTTTGACTATTTATATCATTTTGGCTATTTATATCATTTTGACTATTTATATCATTTTGACTATTTATATCATTTTGGCTATTTATATCATTTTGACTATTTATATCATTTTGACTATTTATATCATTTTGACTATTTATATCATTTTGACTATTTATATCATTTTGGCTATTTATATCATTTTGACTATTTATATCATTTTGGCTATTTATATCATTTTGACTATTTATATCATTTTGACTATTTATATCATTTTGACTATTTATATCATTTTGGCTATTTATATCATTTTGACTATTTATATCATTTTGACTATTTATATCATTTTGGCTATTTATATCATTTTGACTATTTATATCATTTTGGCCTGTATATCATTTTGACTATTTATATCATTTTGGCTATTTATATCATTTTGACTATTTATATCATTTTGGCTATTTATATCATTTTGGCTATTTATATCATTTTGGCTATTTATATCATTTTGGCTATTTATATCATTTTGGCTATTTATATCATTTTGGCTATTTATATCATTTTGGCTATTTATATCATTTTGACTATTTATATCATTTTGGCTATTTATATCATTTTGACTATTTATATCATTTTGGCTATTTATATCATTTTGGCTATTTATATCATTTTGGCTATTTATATCATTTTGGCTATTTATATCATTTTGACTATTTATATCATTTTGACTATTTATATCATTTTGGCTATTTATATCATTTTGACTATTTATATCATTTTGGCTATTTATATCATTTTGACTATTTATATCATTTTGACTATTTATATCATTTTGGCTATTTATATCATTTTGACTATTTATATCATTTTGACTATTTATATCATTTTGACTATTTATATCATTTTGGCTATTTATATCATTTTGACTATTTATATCATTTTGACTATTTATATCATTTTGACTATTTATATCATTTTGGCTATTTATATCATTTTGACTATTTATATCATTTTGACTATTTATATCATTTTGGCTATTTATATCATTTTGACTATTTATATCATTTTGGCTATTTATATCATTTTGACTATTTATATCATTTTGGCTATTTATATCATTTTGACTATTTATATCATTTTGACTATTTATATCATTTTGGCTATTTATATCATTTTGACTATTTATATCATTTTGACTATTTATATCATTTTGACTATTTATATCATTTTGACTATTTATATCATTTTGGCTATTTATATCATTTTGACTATTTATATCATTTTGGCTATTTATATCATTTTGACTATTTATATCATTTTGACTATTTATATCATTTTGACTATTTATATCATTTTGGCTATTTATATCATTTTGACTATTTATATCATTTTGACTATTTATATCATTTTGGCTATTTATATCATTTTGACTATTTATATCATTTTGGCCTGTATATCATTTTGACTATTTATATCATTTTGGCTATTTATATCATTTTGACTATTTATATCATTTTGGCTATTTATATCATTTTGGCTATTTATATCATTTTGGCTATTTATATCATTTTGGCTATTTATATCATTTTGGCTATTTATATCATTTTGGCTATTTATATCATTTTGGCTATTTATATCATTTTGACTATTTATATCATTTTGGCTATTTATATCATTTTGACTATTTATATCATTTTGGCTATTTATATCATTTTGGCTATTTATATCATTTTGGCTATTTATATCATTTTGGCTATTTATATCATTTTGACTATTTATATCATTTTGACTATTTATATCATTTTGGCTATTTATATCATTTTGACTATTTATATCATTTTGGCTATTTATATCATTTTGACTATTTATATCATTTTGACTATTTATATCATTTTGGCTATTTATATCATTTTGACTATTTATATCATTTTGACTATTTATATCATTTTGACTATTTATATCATTTTGGCTATTTATATCATTTTGACTATTTATATCATTTTGACTATTTATATCATTTTGACTATTTATATCATTTTGGCTATTTATATCATTTTGACTATTTATATCATTTTGACTATTTATATCATTTTGGCTATTTATATCATTTTGACTATTTATATCATTTTGGCTATTTATATCATTTTGACTATTTATATCATTTTGGCTATTTATATCATTTTGGCTATTTATATCATTTTGACTATTTATATCATTTTGACTATTTATATCATTTTGACTATTTATATCATTTTGACTATTTATATCATTTTGGCTATTTATATCATTTTGACTATTTATATCATTTTGGCTATTTATATCATTTTGACTATTTATATCATTTTGACTATTTATATCATTTTGGCTATTTATATCATTTTGACTATTTATATCATTTTGGCTATTTATATCATTTTGACTATTTATATCATTTTGACTATTTATATCATTTTGACTATTTATATCATTTTGACTATTTATATCATTTTGGCTATTTATATCATTTTGACTATTTATATCATTTTGGCTATTTATATCATTTTGACTATTTATATCATTTTGACTATTTATATCATTTTGGCTATTTATATCATTTTGACTATTTATATCATTTTGGCTATTTATATCATTTTGACTATTTATATCATTTTGACTATTTATATCATTTTGGCTATTTATATCATTTTGACTATTTATATCATTTTGACTATTTATATCATTTTGACTATTTATATCATTTTGACTATTTATATCATTTTGACTATTTATATCATTTTGGCTATTTATATCATTTTGACTATTTATATCATTTTGGCTATTTATATCATTTTGACTATTTATATCATTTTGACTATTTATATCATTTTGACTATTTATATCATTTTGACTATTTATATCATTTTGACTATTTATATCATTTTGGCTATTTATATCATTTTGACTATTTATATCATTTTGGCTATTTATATCATTTTGACTATTTATATCATTTTGACTATTTATATCATTTTGGCTATTTATATCATTTTGACTATTTATATCATTTTGGCTATTTATATCATTTTGACTATTTATATCATTTTGGCTATTTATATCATTTTGACTATTTATATCATTTTGGCTATTTATATCATTTTGACTATTTATATCATTTTGACTATTTATATCATTTTGACTATTTATATCATTTTGACTATTTATATCATTTTGACTATTTATATCATTTTGGCTATTTATATCATTTTGACTATTTATATCATTTTGGCTATTTATATCATTTTGACTATTTATATCATTTTGACTATTTATATCATTTTGGCTATTTATATCATTTTGACTATTTATATCATTTTGACTATTTATATCATTTTGACTATTTATATCATTTTGACTATTTATATCATTTTGACTATTTATATCATTTTGACTATTTATATCATTTTGACTATTTATATCATTTTGACTATTTATATCATTTTGACTATTTATATCATTTTGACTATTTATATCATTTTGACTATTTATATCATTTTGACTATTTATATCATTTTGACTATTTATATCATTTTGACTATTTATATCATTTTGACTATTTATATCATTTTGACTATTTATATCATTTTGACTATTTATATCATTTTGACTATTTATATCATTTTGACTATTTATATCATTTTGACTATTTATATCATTTTGACTATT
The DNA here is from genome assembly GCA_030265305.1 of Biomphalaria pfeifferi. NCBI lineage: Eukaryota > Metazoa > Mollusca > Gastropoda > Planorbidae > Biomphalaria > Biomphalaria pfeifferi. The sequence goes on from JASAOG010000001.1 coordinate 10,209,711, forward strand.
TATATCATTTTGACTATTTATATCATTTTGACTATTTATATCATTTTGACTATTTATATCATTTTGACTATTTATATCATTTTGACTATTTATATCATTTTGACTATTTATATCATTTTGACTATGTGACTTTGATCAGTTTATGGTTTGATTTCGTGTACAATATCTGAACCTACCAACTTGTGTGATTTCAGTTGAGCTAAAACATTCCGTTAGAAACTTCTAATGAACTTCTTGTAAGGATACGAACAAACATACACACACATTCTGTGGCATTTTACGTCTCGAGAGACGATCTTTTCCCTTTGCAACTTCTTGTGTGACTAAAGAGGCCAATTGATACACAGCTGCGATCGCAGGTTGGGCATATATAATCACCAGGCGCCGTTGCATTTTCACCCTTCTTTCTGCTTCTGTTGTATATGACATCTGCAATCTTTGACTTTTCCTTTATGCTTTCTCTCCATGAGGATCTGTCCAGTGCCACCTCTTCCCAGTTGCCAGTGTCGATTTTAAAGAGCTTCATGTCGCATTTGCATACATCCGGATGTACACACACATACACACTAGTCTAATATGCGGAGAGTCAAGAGTTGAATTAATATATTTAAACTAGCGGTAGGCTACAGCTCGAGATTGACCAGCTGGCCTCACACAATAGGAGACTACGGTCAACATTTTGGCCACCTTTAAATGATAATTATATCCAGCAATTAAGTCTAACAAACAGGAAATACGCGGCGAGGTGTCGTGGGTTTGAATTCATGAGAAACTTTTATCTTCGCCTGACCTTGTAACCCTGCAGGCCTCCCCCTTTCTATTGTGCTGTGGCCGACTTGAAATGACCACAGTCGGTCAGGTAGAACACATCCCTATTGTCCAGGCTCATCACCGTTTCCTTCTGTCTTGTCTGGGCTATCTTTTCATTTCGGCGATTGCATTAGTCTGTTCGTGTCACTAAACTTGCTTGCACGAGGGTGGCTGGGAGCACAAGGACCTAACAGGAAGTCACGTGGGTAGGATGTGACGTAGGGGGTCAACTGGTGACGGCGGCGGTACACCAATTATGTTTTGTGAATGTCCGTTGAGATCTCGTGTTTAGTATTCACGTCATCAGAGGATCTGCAGGAAGTGACCTAACTTGAGGTCCTTAAATGTTTTTTTTTTCTTTTGTTGGCAATGTGGTGTCCGGGAAATAGTTACCTAATCCTAGTGTCGGATCGTGCCCGGCATAGCTGAAGATGGGAACTCATATTTTTGCAGTTTGTTGTCCAATGACTACCGGAACCATGTCACATCTGTCTAAAGGAGGCACCTGTTGGGCATTACTGCCCACGCACTGATATAAGCCTGTGGTCAATAAGACTTTTGTTGATATTGCTGACAAAGATGGTCAGTAATTGTGTTAATGTAATGTTCTGTATTGGTTAACGGTGGGCCCAAAGTCCCTTTAGTTTCTCATGTCGGACTTCGATGTCTAATCAGAAGTATACCACCAGATAGACATTGCTCTTACATAAAAGGTGTCTGGTGGGAATCAACAAATAAAATCATAATTAAAAGAAAAATACAATTTTGAAAAAAAAATGACGAGCTGCCTTGGAGTGAAGTATAAATTATGAAAGTGAAGCGGGATAGACTCAAAATGTCATCAAATCTGTTTGTAAACATCTGAATATGAACTTTCTACTTATTTCTTATTTCTTCTGATATATGATGCACACAGACACACAGACACACGCAGATAGTTCTACAAATTCAGCCAAGTCCAAACTCTCTTACGAGACATAATACATATGTCCACGCAAGCTACTCTAACCCTAGCTCTCAAACTTTCAGCCTAACCTTAGAATAGGTTCTATTTATGTGAATATTTCAGTTGTGTTGTTTTTAGTTGAGAAATGAGTCCTTGTAATCATAACAAATTTCCATAAGGATCACTAAAGCAGTCTTAGTCTTAACTATATTAACCTAAGGTATACCCATTACCTAGTTGACTAACATCAGATATTGAACTCTGACCTTTGGGCCTACAACATTTCTACAACTGAAAATATATAAATCAGACGTAAATTTTCATAAAAAAATAAAAATAATAAAAAGATTATTTTTACATATTGTATAAGCCTAAATTGATATGATATGTCACGGTAAAATCGGATGCATGAGCTACCATTAATTCAGAGTAAAATAAATAATAAAATGCATACATGTGAGGTAAACTACATGATCAGGTACTGCTATTGTCTTGTTTCCGTGGTAAGGGACTTCTTTAAGATTTGATTTGAGCTAACATGCATAAAAGATATAAAGTAACAAGGACAATAAAAAAAAAATACTTTACAAAAATAACAACTTATCTATGAAGATAAGCTCCGCACTTACAACAATTTATCTCAATAATGTAGAAGTTATTTCCCTTTTTCGATAACACAAAAAGGTATTTACCAATAATAAATAATTGACTTATTGCTTTCTTTTTTGGATTTATGTTTTGTTAGGTACAATGAAAAACTGTTTAAAGTTTCAATTTGATCCGAGAACGGGTGTGGGAGAAATAACGTGTACAATTATCTAAGGGGACAAAACCCTTAATCCATATCTCTGATTACTGAAGAATTAATTTTCATTTTCGGTATCAAAAAGAATAATTAATTACCAGTAATTAATTTACTAATTATTTACTATTTGTATAGTGCAAGTAAAAGATCACGTCTTCCCATTATCCTTTTGTCTGTCTTACTTTCGTCCTGGTTCTGTTCTCTATAGGAAAGTCTTTACAAAGTCGTATGACATGGTCGTCTAAACTTTTAGTTTTTTAGCTTCCATGCCCTCTAACCAATTCGTCTTCGTTTTTCTACATCATAGTGTGTCATTATAGTGTGTGTGTGTATGTGTGTGTGTGTGTGTCAGAGAGAGAGACAGAGAGAGTCAAAGAGTGTGAGTGTGTCGGGGGGGGGGGGGTGAGAAGAGATTTGAACACTTTGCCATGGCCTGCTAGACAAAATGTGGTGTGTGTGGACGAAAAATTCTATGAGTTTGTACCACGTGATTTCTCCCATACTCGGGGATCGAAATGAAACTTTGCCCACACTTAGTTCTTGCTGATAGGTCTCGTCCATATCTACTCCAAGACATTCAATGGTCAGACTAAGTGCATTGGTTTCGTGAGTGGACATTGGTAGCAAGCATACACACAATCTCTTCTGGGACACTGGGTTTGAAATCTAGTTCTTGAAACGTTCAAGTCTACTTGTCATTCAAGTATCCATACATATATATACCAAAACACTTCCATGATTCATATACATATATATATACCCAAACACTTCCATGATTCATATACATATATATATATACCCAAACACTTCCATGATTCATATCCATATATATACCCAAACACTTACATGATTCATATACATACATATACCCAAACACTTACATGATTTATATATATATACCCAAACACTTACATGATTCATATACATATACATATATATATATATTTACCCAAACACTTACATGATTCATATACATACATATATATATACCCAAACACTTACATGATTCATATACATACATATATATATACCCAAACACTTACATGATTCATACACACATATATACCCAAACACTTACATGATTCATATACATACATATACTCAAACACTTGCATGATTCATATACATATATATATACCCAAACACTTGCATGATTCATATACATATATATACCCAAACACTTACATGATTCATATACACATATATACCCAAACACTTACATGATTCATATACATATATATATACCCAAACACTTACATGATTTATACATATATATATACCCAAACACTTACATGATTCATATTATTGGCCTCCTTCAGTCGTAGAACGACTATGGTTCATCTCAGAGCACTTTTCCTCATGTGGCTGTGAAGCCCTACTTTGGAGAGACATTCCCGTCCAGATAGCGCAGGTTAAGGTGGCTATTGCTTCGGCGGTAGAGGAGCTGGCCGTTTTTCGGATTGTACGTTTTTCTTCCTGAGCTAAGACCCATGCACTTTCACTGTCCATAGCTTTCTTGGTCACTGTCTCTCTCCATCTGTTGCTGTCTAGAGCTATGTCTTCCCAATTGTCAGTATTGATGTTCACTGATTTGACGTCCGTTTTATTACATCTATGTAACGGAGGTGGGGGCGACCAGTTTTTCTTGTGCCAGTCGCGAGTTGACCATAGAGGGTGACTTTCGGGATGCTCTTGTCCTCCATCCGGCGAACATGTCCAAGCCAGCGCAAGCGGCGTAAAGTGCTGTAAAGATGCTGGGAATACCTGATCGCGCAAGGATCTCAGTATTGCACACCTTTTCTTTCCATGTGACATTCAAGATCCTACGGAAACATCTCAAATGGAATGAGTTCAGTTTTCTCTCTTGCTTTGCGTAGGTGGTCCATGATTCACTGCCATACAGCAGTGTACTCATAACGCATGCCTTGTAGACTTCCATTTTGGTCACCGTAGTTAGCTTATGGTTTTCCCAAACTCTTGGTCTGAGTCTAGCGAATGTCGTGGCAGCCTTCCCTATGCGTTTTTTCATCTCCTCTTCTAGGAACAGGTCATCTTGAATTGTGGATCCCACATAGCCGAATTCGTTTACGGCGTCCAGCTTGTTATCGTCTATGAGGATGGAGGGTGGTGCTGTAGCAGGTGGTCCCATAACATTTGTTTTCTTCGTGCTAATAGTCAAGCCATATTCTTTACAGGCCTGAGAGAAGCGGGACATTACATGATTACACTTACATGATTCATATACATATATACCAACACACTTACATGATACATACATTAGTATTTATAAACACACACTGCACATACATGATACATACATAGAAGATATATAGATCTACCTAGTAAGTAGTAGAGATATAGATGAACGGAACTATTGTTATTGAGTCCTAATGATGTCGTTTACATGTTTCAACCGGTAAAACTAGGTCAATCAAAAAGGTAGGATTACATTATTGATATCTGTTATTGTAGATCAAGTTTTTGTTTTTGAGACAACTATTATCACGTGACCTTCGTTAGCAGACGTGACCCAGTCAAGTGACTCGTCAACACAAGTTTTGTGTTATCATTGAATTACTCCCTGCTCTCCCCTCCCTATGTGTTCACTAGCCAGTCATAACAAGAGAATTCTTTGAAGACCAAAAAATGTCTGACAGGTGACAGTGTATGTTGATGTAGTCAACCTCGTGAGTCTACCAAAGTTTGTCTGTGTGTGTGTCTGTCTATCTCGTGTAATTCCTTCTGCAACTTTCAATACTATCCCTCAATCTAAACCACCATTTTGTTTCTAGAAGTTAAGATGTGCATATCACTGACAGTCGATAATCCTTCAAATTATTTTTTTTCACCCTATTACACAGACGCATACACACATGCACACACACACACACACAGACCTGATAGAACAGAGATGCCCAACCTAATCCGAACTGCGGGCCATTTTAATTTCCGACACTTATGTCGCGGGCCACATCCCAAAAATCTACAAAAAAAAAAAAACGTAATGAAATTGACTTGAAACAATTTGATCAGAAACTTGTGGATCTAGTACTTCCATCCAATGACTGAATCGTATACTGGAAGTTGAGCCTTGGGGAAACCAGCTTCATTTCTCTTTTAAAATGTGAGCAGCCTTGTAGCTAGCTTCACCAACGACGTCATTTTCTTGTCTCTTTTTTTTATTGGCAAATATCCATCCTGCAATCTCTAGGCGTAGTTTAACAATCTTTTAGTCGCGGCTGGAACCAAGGATGGCGTCATATTTGTTTCCTGATCCGTTTATATGTTGTTGTTGTTTTTTTAACAGCCAAAATTCACAAAATAAGTATATTGGGCTATTAACTCTTTCTCTCCGTAATTATTTACCACACTCTGGTGGAATCAACGCTGGAATCGTCAGTTAGGAGAGAAAGAGTTAACATGCTCCACAAAAAGTAAAGTTCCGTTCTCTTATCCTGATAGATTCTAAACTCAGAATCCTCTTTGCATTTTTTTCTGTTCTCCCATTCCATAAACCTTTACACATTTTAAATGTCATTGTACCAATCCATTAGAGAAAAAGTCAGGGCCCTGACGTAAGTAAAGATACATTTTTCAACCTTTTATTTTGGAAAAAGGAGGTGGAAATTTCTACACTTTATGGCGACTTTACAGCGGACCGGATAAACCCATTAGCGGACCGGAATGGGCATCACTGTGATAGAACATTTCCGTGTTCACAATTCAAGCGCATAACTGAATGCCCGCCTGATCAGCAAGATAAACTTTTAGAGTTTCTCTCTTAAGTTTGATTAGAAGTCTTGGTGCTTTGCTTTAGTGATTCAGTGTCAAAGTCCTGGTGCAGTGCTTTAGTGATTCAGTGTCAAAGTCACGGTGCATTGCTTTAGTGATTCAGCGTCAAAGTCCTGGTGCAGTGCTTTAGTGATTCAGTGTCAAAGTCCCGGTGCATTGCTTTAGTGATTCAGCGTCAAAGTCCTGGTGCAGTGCTTTAGTGATTCAGTGTCAAAGTCCCGGTGCATTGCTTTAGTTATTCAATGTCAAAGTCCTGGTGCATTGCTTTAGAGATCGAAAGTCTTGGATTGGATTCTTGAGTCATTTCTATGAGAAAGTCATTGAGTCTCAGTGGAAGGTAAATCTCATGGACAAAGTAAACGCTTTGGGTCGTTGGCCTAGCAACATAACACTTTGGGTCGTTGGCCTAGCAACATAACACTTTGGGTCGTTGGCCTAGCAACATAACACTTTGGGTCGTTGGCCTAGCAACATAACACTTTGGATCGTTGGCCTAGCAACATAACACTTTCGTTTTGTCTTGAAAGCAGAGACTGGTTCATCAATTGTCATGTTAGGGTTAGGGTTAGCATAAACATTTCTAATTTATTTTCACATTATTCACTTTTGAGTTTATATTTTGTTCCAAAGAACTTATTGAAATAGCACTGAGACTAATTAAAAAAACACAACTAAATAGTGAAACTATAAATGTAAACTCAACTAAGTAGTGGAATCAGTTTTTAAAAATTCAACTAAATAGGGGAACTAGATGTTAAAAAGCACAGCTAAATAGTGTAACTAGTTTGAAAACAATTCAAATAAATAGCGGAACTAGTTTGAAAAAAACTCTACTAGAGAGTGGAACTAGTTTATTTCATTATACTCGGATTGGAGCTCATGTAATAAAAGACACAAGTGGCATCGATAAGTTCGCACCTATTTACAATTGGCTTCGTGCCACATCCTCCACAGTGAGCCCCTCCCCCATTTTACTCCACTCTGCGCCCCCCCCCCCCCCCGCCTCCAACATCGGTAGGAGGTAGAGGAGGATATTTTATAAAGCTCTTAACAATCAATTCAATCCGCCTAGTGGTGGAAGCAAGGGAAGTTATCGTCATTACAGGGGGACACAACTCCATGTTAGTCCGTACACACTGCCTGGATGACAAGCGACAAAAGGGGAAATTGAACCTCTGTAGGACTCACTGGGCGCGTGATGGGTTGGGCACCGGGCAGAGGAGTTGTGAACTAGACCTCTTTTAGTTTTTCGCGGATTATTAGGGCGTTATTTAGTTTGATGGCTTTGTTTAGTCTAGTCTCTAGAGTAGCCACTGAAAGTCGAAATGTTTCATGGTCTGTGCTTTGTTTAGTAGTCTACAAGACACAGCCGCGGACTGTCTCTTTCCCAATAGTCTCTCTATACCGTTTTGACGCTAGTCCTGCAAAGTGTTCTGTTTCCATCGTGAATTGTGTCTCCTGTTAACAAGGTTACCAACATAGTGAGACACCTTGACCCTCCATGAGGACACACCAGAATGAGGCAGCATTCCGGAAGATGAACATTGAAACTAGTGAAACAGACTTGTGTGGAGTCTTACCAGAGAATTCTGACGTCTTGCCAAGCTGGCATACATTAAGTCTTGAACAAGATGCTGGCCCCACAATAACCTCCTGAGAAGTCAAACTGTGTGGGTAGCTGACTTATATGGAAACCACTGAATATAGGACTGGAGGTCTGAATATAGGACTGGAGGTCTGAATATAGGACTGGAGGTATGAATATAAGACTGGAGGTATGAATATAGGACTGGAGCTATGAATATAAGACTGGAGGTATGAATATAAGACTGGAGGTATGAATATAAGACTGGAGGTATGAATATAGGACTGGAAGTCTGAATATAAGACTGGAGGTATGAATATATGACTGGTGGTCTGAATATAGGACTGGAGGTATGAATACTGAACTGGAGGTATGAATATAAGACTGGAGGTATGAATATAAGACTGGAGGTATGAATATAAGACTGGAGGTATGAATATAAGACTGGAGGTATGAATATAAGACTGGAGGTATGAATATAAGACTGGAGGTATGAATATAAGACTGGAGGTATGAATATAAGACTGGAGGTATGAATATAAGACTGGAGGTATGAATATAAGACTGGAGGTATGAATATAAGACTGGAGGTATGAATATAAGACTGGAGGTATGAATATAAGACTGGAGGTATGAATATAAGACTGGAGGTATGAATATAAGACTGGAGGTATGAATATAAGACTGGAGGTATGAATATAAGACTGGAGGTATGAATATAAGACTGGAGGTATGAATATAAGACCGCTGATCTGAACCCTCCAACTTCATAAAGAGAAGTAAGAAAAAGAGAATGTGCTAAAATTCATTAGAAGAACGTTATCACTTTGTACATTTCTGAAATCTTCAAGAAGGAGTGGCAAGTAGTTAGGAGGAAGACTAGGATGAAGTAATGGTGCTACATTGGATGTGTGTTGACATTTGATATAAAAAGGAATGTGTCAGGCATGGGATATGTTGACCTAGGATGCGTGTGATATAGGATGTGTTGTGACATGGATGAGTGGATATGGGATGTATGCGATACGGGATGTTAAAAGGGATATGTATGACATATGTCGTGTGTGACATATGATGTGTGTGAACTATGATGTGCGTGACATAGGGTGCGAGTGACATAGGATGTGTGTGAAATATGATGTGCGTGACATAGGGTGCGAGTGACATAGGATGTGTGTGAAATATGATGTGCGTGACATAGGGTGCGAGTGACATATGTGTGTGAAATATGATGGGCGTGACATAGGGTGCGAGTGACATATGATGTGTGTGATATATGATGTGTGTGGCATAGGATGTGTGTGATATATGATGTGTGTGACTTATGATGTGTGTGATATATGATGTGTGTGACATAAGATGTGTGTGACATGATATGTGTTGACATGAAATTTGTGGGCATGGGATGTGTGACATGGTAATGTGTGACATGGGATGTGTTGACATAAGATGTGTGTGTGTGTCATAGGATGTGTGTGACATAAGATATAAGACGTGCGTTAATTTAAGTCACATTTATTTCCAAAACATTGGAATCTTATCTCTGTGTCTCTCAAAGCATATCCACATTTGTAGTTTTAGGTAAACTTTAGTATTTAAAGCTTGATATATTTGTTTATCTGTGTTTGGGTTCTTTATATCAATAGTTGATATTGTGTGCATGTGAATGAATATATCTTTTTTTGTTTCATTCCATTTCTAAATTTCCATTTCCTTAACACATGTTGGTCTAGTCTGTGTAACGTTCTGTTAGTCTTCATGTCTGTTGGGGTAGTCTCTTTAATGACATATGTGGTTTCTATGCATGTAATTGTGGTGTATATTTTAACATTATTTTCATGTTAATGTTGTCTCATTGTATGTCTATGTAGTCTAACTACCTGTTGGGGTTAAAGGTTCTAACTGGTACAGTAGCAAGCTACTAAGTTCAAAGTGGAGTTCAAAGGTCAGTTATTAACAAAACAAAACCAAATACAAAAGAAAGGTGTGCACGAATGAAAAACAAAACAAAACCAAAAAAGGAGTTGATTGCAATCTCATGTCGCTAGAAGGTGTCCAAGCAAACATTCAGTTCAAATGAATAGGAAACAGATGAAGTTGGTGACCTCAAGGTCCTTAAGTCCTTCGGGGATTGCATTGGGCCTCAATAGTCACGCGGGGAGCTCAGTCAACTGATCAATTGAAGAATCTATTGATGCTTATTGATAACTACACTCTAAAGAGGCAGAGGCGTACACCAGGGCCACATTATGACTGCTGCAGCATGGACGTGAAGGAAGAAGAAAAAAAAAGGCCAGCCTAGAACTACTAGGCGATCAGTGCGTGTGTGTGTGTGTATTTGTGGCTGTCTGTAAAACGGAACGACACCAAAAGATCATTTCGTTGTCGCTCATGTTTGTGGTTGTGTCCCTAGTGGATGAAGGAACAATGGCCGGCGGTATTAGATTGGAGTGATGTCACTTTGGAGACCTCCGCCTCTGGGGACACGGGGCATTGTGGTGACACACATCGCCAGGGTCTGCATGTGGTGTGCGAGCCATGGACTCCATTTTGTCTTGATCATTGACGTCATTTAGTCTGTGGTGGATGTTATCCAGTGCATGAAGATCTAGTGTCATCTATAATTGTTGTTAAGTTAGTTACCCTTTATAATCACTCCCAGAATAACGTTTTACTAACAATTTATAGGCCAACTGACAGTGATACTTTATTCTTACATAGAAGTTACAGAAATCCTATAGACAATAAAAATACCGTGAAACAAAATTTTTTATATAAAGTCATAAGTTATATACAATAAAGTCATCATGATACATAAAGTAACTATTAATGGTTTATACGTACAATAAAGCTACTATGATGTTTTATAAATACAATGTGATGTAAGCCTTGCTGTTACTGTCAACGAGCTCTACTTTTATAATGTTACGGTAAAAACTTTACATTTTGTCAAGTGTAGTGTTCAGCTCGTCCCCCCTCCAGTATATCCGACCTGGACATTGCTGGACATTTAGTTCAGGGAATATATATTGGGAAAATATTATTCTGTATATAAAATGCTTATATCAACTCAGTTTGTGTAAGTGTCTGTCTGGTACACATTTTCAACACGTTATTTCTCCCACTTTCCATTCTCGGGTCAAGTGTGTAAAACTTTGCGACAATTATTCATTGTTTCTAACAAATCATGAGTCAATTAAAAAAAAACAATTAGTTAATTAAATAGTGTTTATCAATTAATTTTGTTTGATATCGAAAATGTGAAATAAATCTTACAATTTCGAGAAATATGGCTCTAAATGTAGAGTTTTAATCATTAGAAAGAAAAACACTTTTTTTTAAAGTGATATTTTTTTTATGAATTTTACTTACCAGCATGGAGTGTGTATACTTCGGTTTGAAAGAATATTAAGAATAAATGGAGTTAATATCTAAATGAATATTAAGAATCTCCTGGATTTTGAATGAGTTTATTTGATTTCACCAATACCTTTAACTAGCCCTTAGTCTGTTGGACCGTTGGGGCACCACGCAAGATATGTCGACCTATCTGATTTAGGAACAGGGTATGTTTAGAGCAGCATAATGTTTGTGTGTGTGAGAGAGAGAGTGCGTTTGTGTGTGTATACGTACATGCCTGATATAATAAGCATAATTTTAGGGCCAATAAACTAAAAGGCTGTCCCAGCTTGGAATGTTTATTTCAAGGACATCTCCCAACAAACTGCAATAAAAACAAGAGGAGACTAGCGCTGACCACATTTCGTTCAGGTATTTAATGGTTCAGAGACGCAGGTGATGGTGGTCAGAGAAAGTGGACATTACTTCCAGAGAACTATCTCGGTAGATTGAGTTCCACTTGAGAAGTGGACAACTTCACCAGTGGGTGTGTGGGGGGAAGGGCATGGTGTAGTGGGTGGAAGGACTGGAGCAAAGGTCAAGGAGGTCATTCTCCTAGAAATGACATTGCTATTACAAAGTTTATATTAACTCACGCTAGCTGTCTGTCTGTCTGTCTGGTAAAAAATTTTGTTCACGTTATTTCTCCCACACCCAATCTCGGATCAAGTTGAAATTTAAATTTATTTCTAGTACCTGACAACACAAGAATCAATTTTTAAAAAATCAATTAATTAATTAGCTATTGATAATTAATTATTTTGTTTGGTATCGAACAAGGGAAAGAAATTGTACATGACAGATGCGGTGGTATGAGTTCAATTAGTCCTCTTAAAGAGGCTTGAGCCCTGAGTTCGAATTCAAGTCATTCAACATTTTGTTATGCATTTAAAAAGCGATCACGGTAACATTCCACCCTCTTCACCCCTTCCTTTCTCAACTGGTTCAGACAAGTGATAGGAGAAAGCTAAGAGCATGACATTGCGCTGACAGAAATAATTGTTAAAAATATTTATACTCACACAGATAAATTAATTATTGTTAGTCTAAATCGATAACAATTTAATGACATGACTGATCTAGAATGATAAACACAATTACACTTTATATAATCTTTAAAAATAAAAATGTGTATGTTTTTCTTGTTTTAGATGTAAATGCTTAAATTGAAAGGCGCCCTGTTACATCTAGAGTTTACTTAAAGAGTTTTTATTTTAGACTTAAGTTTACTTAAAGAGCTTACATTTGAGACTAAACTTTACTTAAAGAGCTTACATTTGAGACTAAACTTTACTTAAAGAGCTTACAATTTAGATTTACTAAGAGAGCTTACATTGTAGAGAAAAGATACAATGCAAAGGGGAGACCACTGCTGAAACACTTCACTCAAAGAGAAAGTACAGTTCTAAGTAATTACACTTGTTGACACATGCGTAATGGGGGGGGGGGGGGAGGCATCGTCCTATTAGCCTGCTTTAGCACATCTTTCCATTTTGATCTATCATGTGCTTTACCTCTCCATGCCCTGACTCTGTTCTAGATCTGCCTCTACATCATCAAGCCGCGTACTCGTGATCTGCCTTTGGGGGGCCTGCCTTTATGGGGCCTGCCTTTTTGCCGGTGAACAATGTTTTCTCTCTAACCCTATCTCACAATTCAGTATCATCCCGCCCCACGCATTCTTCATTAAACTTTCTTTGACTCGCCCTTTTCTTACTCAGAGAAATAGTTGGATAGAAACCAAAGGAGAATGAATTTTCGACGCTTACAATGGCCCCTGAGCTTAAAGTGCTTCCCAGACCCACTATCTGGATAAGGTTGGAGGGGCGAACCTATTTTTTTTTTCTTTTTGGTGTAGGCCTTGGCCTTAGGGGAATATCATTATTAAAAAAAAAAACAATTCCTTGATTAATACATTTCTGACTGAATGTAAAAGCAATGTCTTCATACCTAAAGAATTTCAAACTATGTTCTTGGCTATCAACAACGAAAGTGGAAATCAACTCAAAGTACCTCTCTAATATTTATTCCTTTCATTCGCCTCATTCGTTGATTCCAACTGTGACGATAAATACATTTATTTTTAAATATGTCGATGGTCCCGGGTTCATACCCTTCCCGCTGCCATCCCGCGTCGTCCTGCGGGAGGTTTGAACTAGGAAGTGAATTATCTTCAACTCCGAAGGAACATCCGAAACATGGAAAACATTTTACAAACAAGATGGCGTGCAATCTGAGGGACATACTCAAACAAGATGGCGTGCAATCTGAGGGGCATACTCAAACAAGATGGCGTGCAATCTGAGGGGCATACTCAAACAAGATGGCGTGCAATCTGAGGGGCATACTCAAACAAGATGGCGTGCAATCTGAGGGGCATACTCAAACAAGATGGCGTGCAATCTGAGGGGCATACTCAAACAAGATGGCGTGCAATCTGAGGGGCATACTCAAACAAGATGGCGTGCAATCTGAGGGGCATACTCAAACAAGATGGCGTGCAATCTGAGGGGCATACTCAAACAAAATGAGCCAAAATAAAAAAGAAACTTCGTAGGAAAATAAGTTTATTGCTTTTTTTTTCTTTTCAGTTAAAATTAAACAAAGCTAAAAAAAAAAAAAGATATTTCTATCTATATAGTTGTACCTATGTCTCTAGTTGTAATAGTTTGTTTAACTTGTTGATATACACCAACCAATATCCAAAATTAATAGTTTCAAAGCAAGCACTAATCTTTCAAATTTTCTGTCAGTCGGGCTGCTGTCCAATGGATGAACAAGAAAAATGGTTTTTAAATAAATCTTTCACTTTTCCATTCAGTTGAGTGAAAGCCAATTTACTTAAGATGTGAGAAGGCCAAATAGCACAATAAAATGTTGATAGCGGAGAATAAATCTGGCTAGTTTACACACGTAATAACCTTTTCACTTTTATGACATGAGAATTTTTTTTTCTTGTAAAACTTTCTGGTCGTGACGAACTGATTGGAATCACCACCGAGTCCCCTGCACACAGCGTTGAAATATTGCCAGGCCACACGTCTTGGAACGTCCTCTGTAGTCTTCTCGAGCCCCACCCCTCTCATCTCCTGTCTCTCCGTGTCCCTACCCAACTTTCTCTCTCTCTCTCTCTTCAGAATTTTATTTTTTGCGCATTTGAAAAGCTGGAGGTCCCTCTTAGATTGCGCATGGCCTTTTAATTCTAGCGTTGACAGGAGGTTCCACGAGTTTCTGACATGTCCATATTACTGAGTTAACCCCGGCGTCTTTTACAGCCAGCTCTGCCTGGGTGATTGAGGTCGGCCCTGGATTTGACCCCCACATCATTACCCAGCCTGCCCGTTCTTGCCTCAGCCATACAAATTCATCGGTTAGCCCCAGAGGATGTGTGTGTGTGTATAGGGAGGTACGAGGGAGGAAGTAGCAATGTCTACAGCATACAGAATGAAGCGCCCAATCACCCCCTTCTAGCCTCCCTACCCCACTCCTTTGACAAGCTCCCCCACTTTATCCTCCCTGGCTGGATAGTGTAATAAAGATGACCATGAATATTTCCTGGGCTATCGATCTGAGATGATCCGGCACAATCTAATGCCTGTTTACATACCGGTAATGAATCCTCCATCATGACTCGACGACTGACCGCTGTCCACAAATTGACCACATGGATTCTCCTAGTGATAAGGACGTCTTGTATCGGTCCGGATTACAACGCTAAATGGCCAAGGGGAGTCAACGATGACCTCAGCAAGTAGCCGAATGTGTGGAGAGTTTTTAGTTAGCCAGCACTGGAAAATAAATAGTATTTTATTGTAGCCTCGTCTAGCTGTCTGTTAGACTTCTGTACAGAATACAGGTCAGTGCGAGATGTTCGACTGCTGACAACTGAAACTTTTATTAGTCCTGTGAAAATGTTCTCTTTTAAATGAAAACAATATTTGGTCGGTACTATATAGGCCTACATTAATAAAAAACAAACATCAAAGCTTATCTAAAGGGGAAAAACTCCGCCCTTAAAACTAAATCTATCAATAATGTATAATTTATTTCCCTTATTTGATCTCAAATAAAATAATTAATTACCAATGATTAATTGACTAATTGGATATTTTTTTTAATTGATTCGTGTTTTGTTTGTTGCAATTAATAAATGATGTGTGAGGGAAAAATAGCGTTAACAAACCCAACAAATTTAGCCATATCAGTGAATACTGAAGGAATAATTTCCCTCGTTGATATTAAACAAAATAATTAATTACAAGGAAAAAATTGACAATTTGGTTACTTTTTGATTGATTCATGTTTTGTCTATGTCAATGAATAATTGTGTGAAGTTTCAACTTGATTCAAGAATGGTTGTGGGAGAAAAAATGTGTACACACTTTTTACCAGACGGACAGAGAGACAGACAGTTAGACAGAGTGAGTTGATCTATGCTATGTAAAAAGGGATGAAAATATTGCTACATTTATCAGAGTGAAATAAATAGGTCTAAATAAAGCTTAAATTACATTTTAAAAAAGCGCAGTGTCATTAATCTTAAATTCTACAATCAAACTCCCATCATTCCAAACGTATCTTCATGTACCATGTACAATTAGACCATCATTCAGATCATATTAGTCTTTTATTCGTCGAGCCACTTTTATCTGCACCCGAGACGCCACTATTAGTTTTGTGCAGTCTCTCCGTTTGTCCTTCTGTATGTCTGTCACAATCAGATTAAAAAAACAGCTAAAACGATATTGACAAATCCTATGTCACCATAGAGTGAAAGGGAAAAATTGTGTAAGCATGATTAAATAGATATTAAAAAAATATTCATACAAATTAACATGTTTTAAAACAAACTTAAGTATATAGACTTGTATAGTATGCCCAGTTAGTGATTGTACCAAAGTTTTAACCATGTTCTAAGCTGCATTAGCTACTTATTATTTACCAAAAATAATTTCATGTCTTTATTTACACATTTAAAACAACATTGAACAGGCAGTTCAGAGATTGTACGTGTAATACCTTGAATGTACTAGGGCCATCAATTTGTTCATAAAACATCCCAAGGTGTTCACACTGGCCTTATTCATATGGGCCACAACCTTTTTTTCACCAAACATGATCACAGGTATGTTTTATATGTACAATTTGCATGACATTTGATTGTCAGTATTTTCTCGTATTAGGCTTTCACTTTCAGAGTCTGTATATCAATATGGCATTGTATTGAATCTCTTTCATTCAAAACTCTAGCGACCTTGGTTTCTTTTCAATGTTTAGTGTATCATACACAGTTGTAGAGTTCTATCCAATGTCTAGCGTATCAGACACATTTGTAGAGTTCTATTCAATGTCTAGTGTATCATACACATTTGTAGAGTTCTATTCAATGTCTAGTGTATCATGCATATGTAGAGTTCTATTTAATGTCTAGTGTATCATACAGCGTAGAGTTCTATTCAATGTCTAGTGTATCGTACAGTTGTAGAGCTCAATTCAATGTCTAGTGTATCATACAGTTGTAGAGCTCAATTCAATGTCTAGTGTATCATACAGTTGTAGAGTTCTATTCAATGTCTAGTGTATCATACAGTTGTAGAGTTCTATTCAATGTCTAGCGTATCCTACAGTTGTAGAGTTCTATTCAATGTCTAGTGTATCATACAGTTGTAGAGCTCAATTCAATGTCTAGTGTATCCTACAGTTGTACAGTTCTATTCAATGTCTGGTGTATCCTACAGTTGTAGAGTTCTATGCAATGTCTAGTGTATCCTACAGTTGTAGAGTTCTATGCAATGTCTAGTGTATCCTACAGTTGTAGAGTTCTATTCAATGTCTAGTGTATCCTACAGTTGTAGAGTTCTATTCAATGTCTAGTGTATCCTACACAGTTACAACAACGACCCTAGTCAATATTCTCTGCTCTTCTAACGATGCGCTGACCTTGTTCTAGTTGACTGTAAGCTTGAATGCCCATGAATATTGCCCCCGCACACTAAGCCTGGATGCCTTGAATATTGCCCCGCACACTAAGCCTGAATGACTAGGTCAATAATTCCGGCCATAGGAACATCCAAATTGTGTATCTTGCCGCTGATCCAAGGATCACCTAAGGCTACAATAACCACGTCCCGACTCATTGGGCGCTCTGGAGAAGTCACGCTCTTCCCTCCCCCTCCCCCTCTCTCTGGCACACACACCAGAGACAAACGACGTTTAATCTTCACCTAACTAATAAACCTGTCCAGTTTCACCCTCCCACCCACTCCTTTCCCTTCCATGACCGGCATCTCTTGGACATGGTCAAGTGTCGGACACAGAAACAGAGGAACGCTCTCAGACTCCCCATTCGACCGGCACCCAAACTCCCCATTCGACTGGCCCCAAACTCATCTCATCACCATTTGACTCAGCCTCGGTCTGTGTGGCTTGTCGTCATAAAACATTGCTGGCTTTACAAATTCAACTTTTTTTTCTTCTTCCTCTTTGTTTTCTTGTGTTTTTTCTCCTGGTTCAAGACTTGACGAGAGTTGGTTCCAACTCGTATGTCACGTAATGGCGAGAGACTTCAAGTCAGATGAGATTTCTTTCTATTGTGTTAAATAAATACTCAAGTAAACATAAACGTATAGACTGTAGACTCAAGTACTTACATATACGTATAGACTGTAGAGTCAGATAGTTACATATAGGCCTACGTATAGACTGTAGAGTCAGATACTTACATATAGGCCTACGTATAGACTGTAGAGTCAGATACTTACATATAGGCCTACGTATAGACTGTAGAGTCAGATACTTACATATAGGCCTACGTATAGGCTGTAGAGTCAAATACTTACATATAAGCCTACGTATAGACTGTAGAGAGATACTTACATATAGGCCTACGTATAGACTGTAGAGTCAGATACTAACATATAGGTCTACGTATAGACTGTAGAGTCAGATACTAACATATAGGTCTACGTATAGACTGTAGAGTCAAATACTTAACATATACGTAAAGACTGTAAGGCTTAAATATTAAACATGTAATTTACATATAAGTAAAGACTGTATATTCAAATTTTCAAGAGTACAAAATAGGCTAAACTACTTAACAAATAAATAAAGACTGTATTCTCAAATATTGAGCATATACATACAGAGTGTAAACTTTAATACTCAACAAATAAATCTAAATGTGAATTTAAAAATGAACTGATAATTTGTTGGATTCAACTATTTAGACTCTATGTTGTTTATCTAATTGAAACTCTTGCAATCCAATAAAATCCCTTAGTGGTAGCACGAGATGGAACATGCTTAATGTTAAGGTTTTGTGTTGACCGCCCCAAGAGAATAGCGAATGTTCTTTGGAAGAATAAGACGAATGTAACAAAAGAGAATGTTGTTTATATGCGACCTTTTTAGCGCATCTCAGCACACACACAAAGTAGGGGTAACAGGTCATTTATGGGTATCAGTTCAAGTATGGATATTAGGATAACACACCAAGTATGGATAAAGAACAGTATAAGTATGGATAACACACCAAGTATGGATAATAGAACAGTTCAAGTATGGATAACACACCAAATATGGATAATAGAACAGTTCAAGTATGGATAACACACCAAGTATGGATAATAGAACAGTTCAAGTATGGAAGTAAGCTGAAATATAAATGTCTCGCTCAGTTTGGGTATCACACTAAGTGAGAATGTCAAGCCATGTGTAGTTGTTACACAAACCTTGGACGTCACACCAAGTATGGATAATACCAAGTATGGATGTCACATGTCACAATGGACGGAAATAAAATGTGTACAAAACTGCATGTGTCTGAATCCCTTCAGATGAGTGGGGTGTAGCAAGGGCGCCTATTCGCCCCATGTCACAAGCGTGCCAACAGTGGTAACCAGAAACACCCCCCCCCCCACTTCCCTCCCCCCTCCCATTGTGCCTCACAAAAGATATTATGTGCGGGCTTGAACTGTAATGAACGGGTGGGGGCCACGGTGGGGCTAGGGCTGGGGAGGTAGTGACACTTAGTAAATCATACTCACCGCTCAACAAACATGATCGTCTGCAAAAGATCCCACTGCTCGTGCTCACAGATCAGATGCTAAGTTACAGCAGACGACATGTTCAGTCAGAGCAGACGAGATGGTAGGTGAAGCTTGATCGCTTTGTTATTTCAAATTCTCAATGAAAATTAAAAAAAAAATGTTTTCACATAACGCTAGATCTATGTCACATGTCAACGGATGACATATTTATTGTAAATGACATTTCGTCTTCTCTGACTGATTGATATTTTCTTGATATTTGAAAAGGTCGATGGAAAAAAATCTTGGAATGAAATTTAAAAAGAAAAAGTAAAAGCAATTTTTAGGTCAATCAATGCGTTTACTTCAATAGACAAGAACTAATATTTACATTTGATCTATCCTATAAGGTATAGTACTTTGACATTTAAAAGAATACTCTAAAATAATTAGTCCTGTAAAATTAACATTTTGAATAAATTTGACTAAAGTATTATAGCAACAAAGAGATAATATCACAAGTTAATCCTTCACTTTTTTTTAGATCTTTAGATGTGAACCTACATGTGAACATACATGTGAACATACATGTGAACATACACGTGAAGCTACATGTGAACCTACATGTGAACATACACGTGAAGCTACATGTGAACCTACATGTGAACATGCATGTGAACATACATGTGAACATAAATGTGAACCTACATGTGAGGGTTACATGTGTTCCTTGAGAAGATACCCCCCCCCCCCCACACACATATTTAAATTAAAACTTTGTTGATCGCCGCCAAAAAAAAATTTTTTTTACAAAAAATAATATTTAAAAAAAAAAACTTATTTGTAATGGATACATTTTGTTCAATAGGTATGTTTGTAACTTTGTTTAGTCACGGAACTATAATTGAATGCTCTAAACAAACAATTTCTGAATTGGGAGGAGAAATTAAGTGGGCTAATTTATTTTTTTTTTGCATTTTTAGGATTTAAGTATATATTGTGAGTTATCTCAAAATTTTTTATACAATAGAAAAATATCAGTATGAGTAAAGGTTGGAAAAGGGCGACTAGGAAAATAATATTTGGGTTCAGAACTCATCTCAATTGTTACTCTTATAATGAAACATTTCCTATTAGTTAGAAATTTTCCAAAACCAAGTCTTTTCTTAAAATAACTAAGATAAATTCGTGTGCAATTACACTAACTTTGTCGCCATATTTGACTATTCTGTTTTAAAATGTCACGTTTTCATCTGATCTATCTCTCTTCAGGCGTGAACGTGATACTGATGGAAGCCTTGGTTAAACTCCACTTCGACAGACCAGCAGCAACTCTCTTTTTGTTGTCCAGGAATGGCGCTAAAAAAAAGGCAAGACGTAGAGTTGCTGGCCCTGATCACATTGAAACTGTGTGACTAAATGTACCGCTATTTCAGACTGGGTAATACATTGGTCATGAAGATGTGAATTGCTAACACAAAGTAGATCTACTTTTGACAATTAGGTATTTTCACAGTAAAAGTGTCATTCCCAGTAATCTGCTTGTTTGTTCTTGTTGTTTTCTTTACGCTTTAAATTGTAAAATCCCATTTACGTTCTATAAACAATAAGATTGACTTTAAAAGAAAAAGAAGAAATATGGATTTCAAGAAATATGGTGACACTATGATGGAAGCTAAAAGAAAGAAAATGAAAAGAGGTTGGAAGAGATTTTAAAATAAAAAGACCAAAACAAAATGTCGATGACGTTCCTATGAAACGATCACGTGTTGCCAATTAAATAATTATTTATTTTAGTTTGGGCTCCAAATGAAAGAGCTTTAAAACTGGATTCTATAATGCTAAAAAGTAGAGATACTTTAGTATACAGTTCAGTGTTCAATACTTCTGTATTCTGTACATCAGATACATCACAATTCTTGCTTTTTAAAGATTTTCTTGCATGTGTGAAGATCACTTGTGGCAGGAACTTCACAAGGTCGACAAACGGAAGTTCAAAGCAATGACGTAAAACGGAAGTTAAAAAATGATACAGGCCGGAAGTCGGGAAAACACCTTTGCACTCTATGTGTGCTACCAGTCCGATGTGCTAAGACAAACTTCAGATAGCGTCCCCCCCCCCCCCAACCAACGCCATGACACAGATGTCTTTTGTGAGTCACGTCTGCTGGACCATCCCGCCCCCCGGTCAGAAGAATGAATCGCCAAGTCGTTGATGGAGTTTAAATGTGAACTATTGAATAAATCAAGGGGAAGGCTAAGACGTACTGGACAAGTCAAGACATTTTGGCTACAGCAAGACAACGAGCTAGCCTACAACAAGGCGGGAGAGATGGACACTTCTGAAAAGACCTACAACGGTTGGCTAAATCCCCAAAGGCCTGTACGGGGAACATTTCTTAAGGGTTAATGGGGTTAGGGAAAAAATAGGTCTCAGCCCGTGTTGACTGGAAAGTGAATGGAATACAGTGCGGCCAATCCTGGGTGTTTTTCACAAGATCTAAGTAATTCTGTTTCTACCCTACATTTTGTAATACTCTAAAAATATGTAAATAAATCAATACAATCTTTGATTTCGCTTTATCAGTCAACATAATGTTGGACTTGGATTTATCAATCGCTACAATATTTACTAGTTTTAAAGTAATGAAAGATTGTAATGCAATTTATCTCTCCCTAAAAAAAAAAAAACTTGATTAAAGAACGTGTCTAAAGTCTGAAACAAAATGAACAGCCTAAAAATTAAAGAGTTGTTTGTTTTTGTTTCACGCCTGGATTGATTCCTTTTCAACCCTTCAGTGGCTTCCAGTCGTTTAGTTTTGTTGGATGTCATTAGGCTACAACACTCAAATTAGACAATCTTGTTCATTTTTTTTTTTTTTTAATACCTAGGTTCTGGGTATTTTTTGAAAACTGGAATAGGAACAATGGCGGAGTCTATCTGGGTCTTGATCTGTGGAGCCCGGGTTAGAAGGGCTTAAAGCAATGTCCAACTGTGAATTGAAAGATTAGCAGAGCGGGTCATGTTTGTCTGATGAGCTGGACGTCTCGCAGTCAGAAGTCAGACATTTACGTCACAAGAACGGAAATGACTACACCCACATTATCCAACACATACACTCCGACATCCATCTCTCAACACACACACACACTAGGACAAAACACACACCATGAAATGAACTGCTCGGCTATCAGCACGACCATCTCCTCCAGAAAGCCGACCATTTATCCAGCTGACCATCAGGAACTAGCAGAGATTCACAATAAAGATACAAGTTGCGTCAAAATGCTAAAAAGGTTTTAAATGTTGTTCCGTGTCAAACTTTCCGAATTCGACATTTTTTTAAATCTCTAGCCGTTGTTTGTTTAAATTACAAACAATTTAATATTTGCATTTACAGAATTACATTAGATAGTTGTCAGGACTGAAGTTTCATTGACCCCTCCAATATAGGTCATATGCAAGAGGCTTAATTAACTCTCTGTCCATTTAAAATTCGCATAAGGTGGCCTTGTAATGTACTTTCGGACTGAAAATAAATGTCCCGGATTTAAACCCTCCTGAAGCTATTTCATTGTGTCCTGAGGTTTGGGTTATGACAAATTGACTAAACCCTCCTAAGATAGTTCCTGGCGTCTTGAGGTTTGGATTATGATAAAATGGTCCAGGGTTTAAACCCTCCTAAGCTAGTTCATGGCGTCCTGAGGTTTGGGTTATGATAAAATGGTCCAGGGTTTAAACCCTCCTAAGATAGTTCCTGGTGTCCTGAGGTTTGGGTTTTGATAAAATGGCCAGAATTTAAACCCTTCTAAGATAGTTCCTGGTGTCCTGAGGGTTGGGTTATGATAAAATGGTACAGGGTTTAAACCCTCCTAAGATAGTTCATGGTGTCCTGAGGTTTTAGGCTATGACGTAATACTCATTATTTCTAATTTCACGTTCACTAACTTCCAATGAAAGTCAAAAGTGAATCCTGTAGCCTATGTGAGTTTCTTCAGGCGTTAGTTCACTGATACTAACATCGAAACTTGCATATAAAATAGTTTTAATTCTATTTTTAATCACCATTGTGGTGAAATAGTTAGTATTTGTTTATGTTTGTGCAACGTCGTGAGAATGTGTTCACAACATTGATTTAGTGTGCTACTGTCCAAGTCTCTTTCGTCAGTTCATGTGTCGTTCTAGTTTAATAAAGCCTTGTTTTAGGTTACTCTTCAGTGTTCCTTTATTTCTTATTACAACCATTAAAATATCAATAAAATTATAAATATATTTCTCCACCATAAAACTTTCCGGTGTCTGTAACTGCAGTGGTAAAGATAAAGCTTATTCTACATTCTATACATACTAACGTAATTTTAACGATAACTTGACCCTTTGTGTTGCCCAACTCCAGAGAACGGCTCAGTCAAATTGTTTGAAGAAGCTTAAATAATTCAAATCCTTAAACAGTGTCCATCTTAAGACCAATCAATGTTTAGTTGCAGACCTTGACGTTTCAAACCATATTTTTTTTATCAACACCAGATTCAAGTCATTTACAAATTCATGTTCTCGACTAATTTCATTTTAACTTCTTATTCTAGATAAACATTAATAGATCTATAGATATAGATAAAGATGTTTCTGATTTGAAGTTAGACTCTGGGGGGGGGGGGCAGGTTCAAGGAATAGAATTATTGAAGAACAAAAATGTATTCATCCAATGGTTGATTCGCGGGTACTTTCACGTTTGGAAAGAAGGACTAGGAAAGCTATAGGGTTCATATTTGAAAGCACCTGCTTGACTGACTCGGTGCATCACTGGTTCCTATTTAAGTGCCTGCCCTAGCTGATTATTTTATAGGTGCCTGGTATGACTGTTTGTTATATAGGTGCCTACTATGACTGTTTTGTTATATATTTGCCAGCCATAATTGCCTGCCATGACTGATTTTTATATATTTCTCAGCCATGACTGATTGCTATATATGTGCTGCTATGACTGATTTTTGTATAGATACCTGCCATGACTGATTGTTATATAGATACCTGCCATTGTTATATAGATGCCTGCCATGGCTGATTGATATATAGATACCTGCCATGACTGATTTTGATATAGATACATGCACACTGACACACACACACTGACACACACACACACACAGATACATTGTGGACTGGAGAGAAAAGAGTTAGGGTGGGAAGGGAGGTAATGGGCTCTAAGTCAGTAGTGACTGTGACTTTGACAGAGTCGTTGACTCGTGGGCCGAGACGTAATTGTGAAGTCTATGATAGACTACCCATCCCCAGTGACCCGATCAAGAGCTGGAGGATTCAATGTAGTGCTCTCTGCGCTGCTTGTTATGTGAGTCGAAGGCAGGAGAAAAAGAGGAGGGAGGGGGGGGGGGAATGAAGTACGGACATCCAATCAATATCAGAATATTAATACCACTTTGACAGTCGCGGTCATTCATTTCCAGGGCTTGGGGGTGGGGGGGGGGGAAGTCGCAAGAGGAAGGATGGAGGGGGAGGGGAGAGATTAGATCCGCTGCTGATGTTTTTTTTAGCGATGGCCGATTTCAAATGACCACAATAGCTTCAAACAAAACAAGTCTTTTAGAGTTCAACATTTAGTTGGAACTTTATCAAATGAAAATGTCGTAGAGTTTGTTTTGAAACAGGAATGTGTTCTATGTCTTCACAGTAAAGGTGTGTCTGTAATGGAGAGCCCTTGTAAACTTGATCTAAACATTACTTTCAACATGTGGAGCTGAGTAGTCAAAACCTCTTGGCTACATTTCAAAGGGGCCCGAGCTCGAATCCCGACTCTAGCAGAGTTATGTTTGCTGAGCAAGTAAGGGAGCTCTGAACCCTTCTTCAAGACACGCCTTTACCCAATAATCCTCAAAAGAGATAGAGCTCTGAGCATGCTATAATTATAAAAGTTGTGCTTTACAATAGCAATAAAAAAAAACTATCTCTATATATTACTGATTACTTTTAACTAGGTAACACTTTACTTTGTACGATATCTACACTTTCAACTCTATCTACACATTACTTTCAACTATACTGTAAAATCTACACTTGACTTTTAATTATACGTATGCATTACATAAAACTATATCTACAGATTACTTTCAAGAACACCTAGACATTACGTGTAAACTAATGCCTTGTGGGAAGTAGTCAAATAAAAAAACGCCAACCCAACAATGAAAGGTCTCGTCTTCTCATCGTGAATGTAAAAAAAAAATATGAATGACAGTTTTGTATAATGTCTCTGCCCCGCTCAGTCCACCCCTTCCCTTTATTTCTCCATTTGGTTGCTTCCATCAAGTCATCGAAACTAATCTACATACAGATCTAACCGTTAGCCACGGCTGAGCAAGGGACACAACTCTGCTCACAGTCTTTGATTAATGACCGAAAGAGGGAAAAATGAATTCAGCCTATAAAAGACAAAAAAAAGTTTTCTGTCAAGCTCAAAGTGATCACAATGTTAACAATAAATAGTAAATAAAATTAGTCTAGGCCTGAAGTACACTTACCGAAATGATTGCATTGTCTAGGCTTAAAGTACACCCACTGAAATGGAAATGATTGGATTCTAGGGAGTACTAATAAATGTACACAAATAGGTTTAGTTTTAAAAGATTAACAGTTTCAATTTAATAAACTAATACAAAATGACTAGGGTTTGAATCCACTGTGGAGGGGCTATTGACAGCATAGAGAATAGAAGAGAGAGACTTAGATAAAGCAAGCAGTTTGTGCAGCAGACGGACAAAGGTACATAAGACATGGAAGTTAAATGTAAGTGGACTGAAGTCATGCAGTTGAACTGAAGTCATGTAGTTGAACTGAAGTCATGTAGTTGGACTGAAGTCATGTAGTTGGACTGAAGTCATTAGTTGAACTGAAGTCATTAAGTTGAACTGAAGTCATTAAGTTGAACTGAAGTCATTAGTTGAACTGAAGTCATTAGTTGAACTGAAGTCATGTAGTTGAACTGAAGTCATGTAGTTGAACTGAAGTCATGTAGTTGAACTGAAGTCATGTAGTTGAACTGAAGTCATGTAGTTGAACTGAAGTCATTAAATTGGACTGAAGTCACCTAAGTTGACTGAACAAGTAAAGTGGTATAGGCTAGTGATTTTGTAATTTTAAAATGTATGTAAGCAAAGTACGATAATGTAAGCAGAGAGGTGTAAGTGAAAAGATGTATGTTAATAAAGTGAATTATGTATTTAAGGTGATGTCACGTAACTAAAATGACACTTTCTAATTCAAGAGCTATCTGTAAGTAAAAGAATAAGATGTACGTAAAGTAATTTAATTTCAGTAAAGTGAAGACTGGCTACGCATCTACATAAGAATAGTTACTTGCCCACTGGCCTACATAAAACTAGTTACTTGCTCACTGGCCTACATAAAACTAGTTACTTGTCCACTGGCCTACATAAAACTAGTTACTTGCCCACTGGCCTACATAAAACTAGTTACTTGACCACTACCTACATAAATTGGTTACTTGCCCACTGGCCTACATAAAACTAGTTACTTGACCACTACCTACATAAAAACATACAACTAGTTACTTAACTACTGATCTATATAAGAATAGCTACTTGACTACTGCATTAAACGCATAAAACTAGTTACTTGCCTACTGACCTACATAAGAATAGTTACTTGTCCACTGATCTACATAAAACTAGTTACTTGATTACTGACGTACATAAGAAGAGCTACTTGACCACTGGCCTCCATTAATTTTGTTTAAGAATGTTCTTAATAGGATTTATTAGAAACAAGACATAGTAAAGAAGAGAGACTTTGAATGAGTGTGAATGTGTGTGAATGGTGTAACTTTGACGTTATTCTCTTATATGTGTTGTTGGTCACAGTGTTTAAGAAATGGCTACCAGGTCGTGTGGCGTGCGCTCTGAACCGCTGTTCGATGGTCCCGGGTTTGATCCTTGAAGGTTTGGGCCAGGATGTAATTATCTTCAAATCCTAAGTAAGATCTGAAATGGGCTAAAACATTCCAAAAAAAAACTTAGAAATACATAGATAGTAAGAAACCTTTACTGGGTGTATTATTGACAGTGCGTCCGTACGTCAACTACTTTCACCTCTTTCAATGCGTCGGATGCGACACTGGATTATCAGATAGAAATAAGATGAAACCATGGGCGTTAGTTATGGCCGGAACGATGTCACCCACACAACAGTTCCCCTCTTTCCCCCCCCCCCCCCACCCGCACGCTGTTTGAGACGCATGCCATTGGAAGCAATTTGTATGTAGTATGGTGTTCATATTCACTATAGAATTTCATAATTTCAAAATTACAGATCCAGTCGTATGTTTATGTGTGTGGGAATGTTGAATGTTTTATTGGTGGTGTGTATGTGTATGATTTTTTCAAACTTATATTTAACTGAGAAATCATCGCATTTCAAACCCCCCCCCCCCCCCCCCCCCCCCATTTTTCACCACATCAATTCCATTTTTTAAAGTCGTAAGCTAAGGGCTGCAACTCTCTAAAAAGAATAAAAGCTTAGATGTTTTATTGCTTGCTTCCCTTTTATTTTCTTTAGAAAAAAACTATCAACTTTATCTTCTTATCTTATATAATACAGACGTTACTTCAAAAAAGAAAATGATTACGTCCTACGCGTCATGCATTTAGTCATCCATATTAACCAATGACTTAAACTCTGCCAAGTCACTGGTTTTCCTAGCTAGCTCAGGCAACCCATTCCATGCTCTAATAGCACTAGGGAAGAAGGAGTATTTGTACAAATTTGTCCTAGCATAGGGGACGAGGAATGTGCCTTTATTTTTGTGTCTTTCAGAGTATTTTATTAAATTTTGTTTTTGTATTTGAAGATTATGGTTCAGTGTTTTATGTATAATTGCTACTTTACTTTTGAGTCTTCTGTCCTGAAGGCTTTCTAAATGTAGTGATTTTACTAAAGGTGTTACTCTAGTCAAATGTGAATATTCATTTGTTATGAATCTCACTGCTCTATTTTGTGTCTGTTTCAGTTTCTTAATGTTTTCTTGAACTGAGGGGTCCCAAACGGAGGATACATATTCTATTATTGGCCTAACCAAGGTTAAATAACATTTTAGTTTTATGTTCTTATTTGATTTATAGAAATTTCTTTTAATAAACCCTAATGCTCCTGTTCCTTGAAGTACACCTGAGTTTACTGTTATCGGTGTTGATTTAGAGCCATTTATTATTACAGTTTGTTCTCTCCCTTTCAGAAAATCTTTAATCCACTGATGCAGTGATCTATTAGTGCCAAAATATTTTAATTTTTTAAGCAAACTATGGTGGTGAACTTTGTCAAAAGCCTTAGGAAAAATCTAGTAAGATAGCATCTATTTGTTCACTATTATCTAAACCTTTAGAAAAATCATCAATTAGTCCTATTAGTTGTGTTTCACATGATCTATAGTTCCTAAAGCCATGTTGGTATGGTGTGAGGACTTTATGTTTGTCTAAGTGGTTTATGATGTTACTACATATTATGTGTTCTAGGATTTTACATGTAATGCTGGTAAGTGATACTGGTCTGTAGTTTCCTAGGTCAGATTTTTCTCCTTTTTTAAATAGGGGGGTGACATTAGCTTCTTTCCAGTCCTTTGGTACTCTGCCCTGGTTAAGCGAAACCTGAAAGAGTATTTTGAACACTGGGGCTAGCTCATTGCTAAGTTCTTTGAGTAATCTAGCTGAAATACCATCAGGTCCAGACGCTTTATTTGGTTTAATGTTGGCTAATAGTTTTTGAATTCCATTTTCTTGTACTACTATATCTTCTATGCTGTCTACTTGGTTCAAATTAAGTAATATGTCTTTGTCTCCTGGAGCTGAGAATGCTGATGCAAAGTATTTGTTTAGGATGTTTGCTTTAGTTTCATTATCATTATGTATTATGTTATGTTCATCTTTTAATGGCGCTTTGCCTGTTGTTTCCATTTTCTTAGACTTAATGTATGACCATAGGTTTTTGTTGTTATCTTTAGATATTACATTATTAACTTTATTATTAATCAACAAACTGGAAAATTTAACTGCATCTAATTAACAATTGGTTGCTGCCAGATGGTAAGAAACATCCAGTTTTGAACAGCTAAACAAAGTTTTGCTACTAGACTCAGGCCTAGGATTATCTAATTTAAAAAAAAGTATCATTATCGTAAACAATTATGCACAGAACGCTTAGTGTTGTCTATAACTGGGAAGTTATATGTAATTAAGACACCATCTTGATTAACAACAGTAGTTACAAGGGATGCTACTCCCACATACTGAGAGGTATAACCTTTATAATGTAAACATCAACAGAGCTTTTTAAATACTTTATTAATGTTTATTATCCATGACAGTAATGCTCAACCTTTATCGGACGACGGGCCCATTTAATTTCTGACACTCTTGTCGCGGGCCACATCAGCAAAATAGTAAAAGAAAAATAGACAAAAAACATTTTTATTAGAAACCCGTGAATCTAGTAGTTACATTAATTCATGAGACTTTTAAATATCCGGCTGCATGGATGAGACGCTAAGTCGGTGCACTGAGTCTGGAATACTCGGTGTTCGTCCAGGAGACGGTGGCGTCACATGGTTGTCGCCCGATTCATCACTGAAAAGGTTTGTCTTCACAAATAAGTGCTTGTAATTATTGTGATCATCCTTAACGCTTGCTATTGGAGATTTAGAAAAGTTTCTGCAAGTAATACAGAGTGAATCGCAAGAAATGTGTCAACCAGGGATATTTATCTTCGTTAAGTCAACCAGTTCCAGATGCATCTCTCGGTACTTCACACATTAACCGCAGATGGATTTTGGAAAGGACTAACAATATTCAATCTGAACATGATCATCATCGCATGGTCATAGATTTTGTTGGTATTAATTTAATGAAGCCTCCGAGGCTGGGTTCCATTTGATTCAACAACTTTTCTAAACACTCTTAGTTTCAACCATGCCTGTGGCACCTTTACTAGTCTTTTAGAAGCAAAAGAAAAAAAACCCTTTGTGATGGTTAAAACTTCTTTTTACAAGACTTTGATAGTGGTGGCCCCTTGAATTTTGAGCGGTATCATATATGTCGGCAGACTCGTCAGCAGCAATATGTAACATTTCGATATTTACCCGTATCTTTCACTCGCTTTGTAAATGTCATGAGAAAAGTTGACAACTTCAACAGCATTCTTCTTTTCAAAACACAGTTCTTCCATCACTGCTAGCAAGATCTTTTTTGTACGCATTTGCCGTCGAAAAATGGCTTCGTGTATCTACTTAAAATGTAGATAGTTTTACTTAAAATGTAGCTAGTTCTACTTAAAATGTAGCTACTTTTACAGCTTACTCGTTTTCTGGTCTCTTTTTGGTAAATATTCTCAATCCTTCACTCTAGGTGTAATCTAACAATCGCATCTCAAACCAAGGATAACGCCTTATTTATTTATGTGTTTGGTTTCTTAAAAATGTTTCAACTTATAATCTTTAAAAAAGCCACTTTATTTTTAAAAAAATGTTTGGTTATTATCGGTACCAGTCCATTTATCCTAATGTAGACAAAAAAATATTTTTTCAAGCTTTTTTTCGTAGGGGATTGTCTACGATTTGTGCCGACGTTAGACAGGGCGGATGGAGCCACTCGCGGGCCGGATGTGGCCCGCGGGCAGTATTTTGGGCACCACTGAACCATGACAATATTTATCTTAGGTGTGTGCATAATACCAAGCAAAAATTATAACAATAGAAAATAAAAATATACATTCACACCAGACTCACTCAAAATGTACATGTAAAAAGTCTATCAGATCCATCGTATTTAATGATTTGATTGCCAAGGAAACAAAAAAATTATTGTGTCTGCTTTTCTTTGCTATGGGCATCTTGTATTTCTTTTATGACGATAGAATCACAAAATTCTGACCCAAAGGGTGATTTTTTATTTCAAAATTTTTTTAGCTATCTAATATATTTTTTCTCAAACAGCTGCCCAAATGAGGTTTCATTTTTGCCAATGACCTTACAAGCAGCATTTAGGATATTATGAAATGTATTTTTATTTTTAATGTTCAGATTGCCATAACAGGCAGTAATATTGAAACTTAAAATATTGCAGATGTGAGCGTGATAAAACATAGCCAAAGCCTTTTCGATAACATTAAATCAGTGGCGTAGCTATCCATGTGCGAGTGGTGCGGGTCGCACGGGTATCAAGTGTTGAGGGGCATCAAACTAAGGATGGATACATTTTCTCAATAAAATCAAAGCATTGTACATACATGAACAAAGACAAACTACTGAATTTGAAATGTTGACTAGAAATTAATTGACTTTGCTACTTTTGCTAATCTCCTATGTTCTTTCTTACCATACACGTTAGCTGTGGACCAGGTTGAATCAAGTTGACTAGATTTGTTTAAATCTCTGAAGGCAACGCACTTTTACACGACCACTTTCTTCTGGGACACATTTTGTGACTCCATTGTTCTGTTGCTGGTTTCATCTAAACCTAGAGCTTATAACTAAATGCCTTAGAGCCTAAAATAGCAGAATCTGGCACTTAATGGGCATCACGAACAAGTTGAAGAAGTATGACAAAGACATATTCTAGGTCATTTCTAGGGGTTTGTGAAATTACTATCCAAGTTCAACTCTCTCCCAAGAGAACAAGTGCTACGAAACCAAGCTTAGTTCCGGGCCAAACACTGACTTTTCTCCACAAATGCAAAACGAACTTATTGTAATATTGGGTGATAATGGGACAAATAATTTTGGATTTTTTGGACAGTTCCCTTGACATCACAAAACTGGATCAATTTGTCCAAAATGTTGAGGTGACCTTGTCATGGATAATGACAGGGTACCAATTCTTTATTCTTTCATTGACATCATTTTAATTCATTATCTGCTCGAACCATTCTCTGAGTTTGGCTGGAATTCGGGCTGAAGCTGAAACTTAAGCGCTTGGTTAAAACGAGCTGAAGCGCCAGAGGAGAAGTCGTTAAGATAGTTATGGATTCATTTTCAAAAATTATAGAAACTCAGAGACATTGACGAGAACAAAAGAAAAGTCTTCTACTAGGTCTGAAGCAGGGGGATCGTTAGTTGCTATGCAGTCTACATTTTTTTCACCTACCTTGGGTTTTTGGTCCCTGTATTAGCTGAAATAAGGACGCGTAAGTCTACCTTAAAAAACAAGAGATTGTCAATTCGAGACTGCGCACTTCAACGGAAAAGATTAAAAACATTCTTAACTACTAGTCTGAAGAACATCGCTGAAGCCAGTGTTACCTTTACAGAATACATGTACTCAGATTTGGTGATCACTTCAGAACCTCTAACACGTGTTAGCCACAAAGATGCCAGACGAAAAAGGTGAAGGTTCTGTATTAACATACAAGAAAGAGCTAAGGATGGACGGGAGAGTTATAGAAATAATAATCTATTATGAGCAATATCATGATATGCTAGGTAAATAGGAATTTCCGTCACAATCCCAACTATTGAATCCTCAGAGTGAAATCCATCTCGATACTGTTCATATCATAGCCACATGGACAAAAACGAATTTTACCTGGTGCAAAACAGATTTCAATGGTTTGTCGCAGTTTCTTCAGAAGTCTTTGAACTTCTGCAACAAGTACCTGCTTGAGATCTTTGAGTTTTAATTTTTTTAAAAGATGTTGGCTAGCTGCCAAATAATTGACCTGAATACTAGGGGCCTTCAATGGAAAGTTTTACCAGGTTGTCGTTATTTTCATACTTCTGACAATTGTGGTAAGTGAGATTCTGTGCGAGCAAAGTTTTTTCCAGACTCAAGCGGATCATTTCTTTATGACAATCAACGCTGACAAAATTTGCGACTCACTAATTCGGCAATTCTTGGGAAAAATAAATAAATTTCAATTTTGCCAGCAAGAAAGCAGCTAAAAATTTTGTAGCATCTCGTTGTTAACTTTTTTTTTTTTATTTATTTATTTTTTTTATTATTTTTTTTTTTGCAAATTAGCAATATTTTATTAATAAATACTGTTATAAACCTGGTGGTGGCACAGATGGGGGTAGTGGTGTGTGTGTGTGTAGTCAGCCGACGCAAATCGCCCCAGGCCAGCGCTAGACGAGCGGTCAACCGTGACGAGTTACGACGGTCGGCCGAGACGAGTGTCAACATGATGGTTCGGGAAGGATCGACATCGTGAACAGAGCTCAGGAGCGTCACGAGGGATGTAGTCATCTGACCACCCAGAAGGGTCGAGCGACGTTCTGTACTCTTCTAGAAGGCCAGCAGGGACCCTATATAAAGAGCGAAGGTATAAAAGACGAGTCAGTCACAACTTCTCGATCTACAGTTCGTCACAACGGCTCAGTACAAGTCCGAGGCGAGACAGAGAGACCATTGCAAGAGTTGGTACGGCGGAGAGATATTTGTACAGCCTTGTGTTACGTGCTGCTAATTGTACAGTGTTGGCTGTTATTTATTGACATTAAACTATTACGTTATTTTGAAGCCCAGAGTTGTCAAGTTCTTTAAGTTGGTGGTGTCGTTTGGTGCAATTTGCAGCGAGCCTGGATAGGGAGATTCGTAACAATACACATTAGATCGAAAAAAAGGTAATGTCGATGTTTTATTTTGTTTTTCTTTGCAGAGGGGGGAGGGGCATCACAATGAGCTGCCGCAATGGGCAGCATATACCTTTGCTACGCCATTGCATTAAAGGATTTCATTTTTCTAAGTAATCGTAATCTATGCTGCCCTTTTTTGCTGATATTATCCGTATTGGCAGTAAATTTAAGTTATTGTCTAAGATAGTACTAAGGTATTTTACAATGTGCACTATTTCAATAGTCTGTCCAGCTACAGAAACAAGAGTCATGTCCCTTCTTGGCCCAACGAACATCGATTCTTTTTGTTGTTGTTGTTAGATATTTGAATATTTAAACTTTTTATCTTTTTAGTATTTGTCAATCCTAATGTGAGTTTCAATATAAATGATGTAGAGAACTTTATTTGACTGGAACTATCGTATAAATAACAAGGAGGGTAACAATAAAAACCTGGACAATTTTGTTTGACCTATATTCGATACTTGAACTACAATCATTGGCTCTAGAGTTTATGTTCGCTTTTAGTTTAGTATCAATTTCAAAGTTAAAATGGAGGTAGATGTCTTCTGTTAACTTACCAAACACAAGGTAGATGAGCTTCGAAAAAAAAGGAACTTAGGAGCCAGGACACATTCTTGTATTAGTCCGCTGGTCAGGTCAGGTTTAGGATTTATTTGGGTTGTTAACTAGCCGCATACTATTAAGGTCCCGGGGTTCAACCTGACAAGAACATCACTCACACACAGTCGTACATACAGTAACCAACTAGGTGAATAGTTTAAATAGCAACAAAAATAAATGAATTGAATTGTATGAAACTGATATATGTGTATGTACAATGAGGATGATAAATAGACAATATATATATTAGATATATATATATATATATAATAGGTATATATAAAGATATTATTCAATAATTAATTTAAGCACCTTTGCTACGGCTATCAACTTGTCACACTGGTTACATAGTCCACCAGACTCTGACCGATTGGCGTCACAAAACTGCCAACCTCGATAATAGTAAAATTAGACCTCAGATGATCGCCAATTTGACAATGACACTGAAAAAACTGTAATATATATTTCTGAGACGACAAGCGATGCCCACAACTCCAACCACTGGCACCCTATAAACTAAATAAACACAGTACTCTCAACTTCTACACTAAAAATAGAAATAGTGACAACCTCATACAACATACAATAATAGATATCACAAACGAATAACTCACCTTAAACAGGGGTCCCAAAAATCCTACTGAATAATAAGAACGAGAAACTAGTACAGACAAAGAACGTTTTACGGGCCAACACAGTCCGTTTCAACCAAAGAGGGTGAATGCCTATGACAAAAGAATGACCAATATATGTCACCGGACTTTGTGACGTGTAGCAAAACAATTCAAAACAAAAAAATACAAGACACTCTCGCCCCGTACAAGTACTACGACTAAAGGAAATAAAAAAAATTAAAAAAAAAAGTTAGGAGAAAGAAAAAGACACTTGTCTAGACTACGCGACATCCCCCCTCCTCGACGAACTGGAAATTTTGAAAGAAATGCCAGTAATCAAAAATCCTTTCGAAGACAAAACTTTGTAGAAAGAACATGGAAGAACAAAAAGATTATAAGTGCATCTATGTCACATTTCAAAATGCACTATGGAAGAAAAAAAAAGTATGGGGAGTCACCAATTAGTGAACCAATGGGACACAATACACGTCATGATAAAAATCCAATAACAAAGAAAAGTTGGTTGACTTTTAGGGTGATCCATATCAACTTGGGCCAAGAACCAAGTTATATTACAAAATCAAATTTACACATACAACATTAATATAATATACCAAATAATAATCATGGTAAATAAATAAACATTATATTCTTGAAATTAGAATCATTTGCATAATATAAAACACAAGTTCAAATGTTTTAACACATAGAAACATAATATAAATGGCGGATGGAAGTCTATATCAATCTTGAACAAAGATCAGCCAGCAGATTGTTCTCTCCCTTTAGGTGGGCAACGTCAAAGGAGTAGTCTTGTAGCATCAATGCCCATCTTGTCATGCGTGCGTTTGTAAAGTTTGTGCTCCTGAGATACGATAAGGCCTTGTGATCAGTCAGCAGGTGAAATCTTTTACCTGCTAAATACCTGTCCAGTTTCTTAACAGAATATACTATGGCTAATCCTTCCCGTTCAATAATAGAGTACTTCTGCTCCCGAGGCAACAACTTACGGCTTACGTACTTTAAGGGATGTAACACACCTTTGATACATACACTAACAGAGAATACCAGAAATTCCTTTATCTGAAGCATCGGTCTGAAGAAAAAAAGATAGAGAAGGGTCAAGTAAACGAAGAATAGGATACTTACTCAGACAAGTCTGCACTCTATTCAATGCCTCCGCACGCTCATAGTTCCAGTCCACTCTTATAGACTTGCCCCGACGTAGTAACTCTGTAAAGAAAATACTAAATCCGCGTAACTCGGAATAAATTTGCTGTAATAATTTATCAGACCAATCAAACTACGTATTTCTTTCTTTGTAGTGGGTGTTTTAAATTCCATGATCTTTTTTACATTGCTAGGATCAGGTTTGATAACTCCCTGTCCCACATTATGACCCAGAAATTTAACACTAGTGTAGCCAACCTCAAGTTTATCTGGTTTTAGTGTAAAGCCGTTCTCTCTTAGAGCGCAAGAAACATTTCTGACACTTTTCAAGTGTGATTTTCAGTCTTCACTGAAAATACAAATGTCGTCGAAGTAGAACAATGAATTTTCTACTCCCCTTAGCATGCTCTTAACAACCTTATTAAAATGACTTGGAGCACCGCTCAACCCAAAGGGTAAGTAGTGGAACATATAATGCTCCCCAAGGACTCTAAACGCTGTGAAAGGTTTGCTCGTTTCACTGATCGGAATTTGCCAGTAACCCTTTGTTAGGTCCACCAATGTAAAGTACTTGGCTTTATACAGCATGTTAAACAAATCTTCTTGTTCAGGAATTACCTCAGCAATTATTTCAGTAATATTATTTAATTTTCTAAAATCTATATAAGGGCGGAGTGTGCCATCTTTCTTCTTAATTATAACAACTGGCGCTGCATAAGGGGAGTCCGTCGGCCCTATGATTCCCAATTCAAACATGTTGTCGATTTCTTGCTTCACTTTCTCTTTCATATGAATGGGCACCGCATATGGTTTCAGAGCTATAGGCTTCTTATCAATCAATTTAATTTTAAACTTTTCAACAGTGGCCCTGCCAGGAACATTGGATATAATGTCTCTATACTCTGTTAAAATTTCATTTACTTGCATCTTTTGCATATGGTTCAAATTGGGGTTAATTTTGATCTGTGTGAAGACATCCTCGTGAATCTTCTCTTTCTGCGTACTTTCTAGCGTTGGAATGTTAGGTAGCATATCATCATTATATTCATCCTGCTCAGCAACGTCTTCCTCCCCTACAACTGAAACCATATTAGCTGACAAAAGTTCATTTCTATTTTCATCTGCAACAATTAGGTTATCTCCCTTCTTTACCCTACAATGGAATTTCATAAGTCTGTTTATATGATATATCTTTGTCTTACTGTCTCTGTGTGGTTTGAGGACTAAAACACAGTCACCCACATTTATATCACGCCTCGATGAGTATTTGTCATATTGTTTCTTGTATTTATTTCTGTTCGCCTTACTGTTGAAATTAGCAATAGCAGTCACCTCAGATAATCTTGTCTTCAAATCCAGTAAATAACTGAATACATTCTTGTACCCATTTTCCTCTTCTTTCTTTACGAACACTTGCTTTAAGATAGCCAAAGGGCCCCTCATTTGTCTTCCGTAGATAAGCTCAAATGGTGATACTCCCGTTGTTTCGTTAGGAACCTCTCGGTAGGCGAACAGTGCTGCATTGACTTTCCGGTCCCAATCACAAGGGCTATCCTGACACACTTTCCTTAGAAATGATTTTAAAGAAGAATTAAGTCGTTCAACAATCCCATTAGAGCTCGGGTGGTAAATGGTAGAATGCACTGGTTTGACAGAGAAAAAATTACAGACCTGATTGTACAATTTCGAAGTAAACTGTGGGCCTTGATCACTTAAAATTTCAGTCGGTAACCCAATTCTACAAAAAATACTAGTTAGTGCTTCGATAACTGTTTCTGTGTTTATATTTTTCAGAGGTATTGCTTCTGGCCATCTCGTAGCAACATCTACCACTGTCAAAATATACCTATTCTTATTGTCAGTTACCTCCAATGGCCCAATAATATCTGTTGCAACTTTATAAAACGGAGTGGTAACAACATTCATTCGACCAAGTTCCACTCTATCACAACAACGCGGCACTCTAGCTTTCTGACAAAAATCACACGACCTCACAAACTCTTTTATGTCTCGATCTAAACCTTGGCAGAAAAAATATTTGTAGATTTTACTTTTAGTCTTTCTGAATGACAAATGTCCTGCCAACTCTCATGGGCAGTTTTGAACACAATTTCTCTCTTTGCTGAAGGTACAACTAACTGTCTTTCTTCCTCACCAAACTTTCCCCTAAACACTCTGTACAATAGTCTATCAAACACTTTATATTCCACACTTCCATTCTTTTTATTATCTACACAATTGTCCACATGTCGCTCCCATAGATCTTTTAAAGACGGGTCACTCAACTGTTCACATAAAAATTCTTCGCTTGTACCTAACACATCTCGACATTCTTCCAATACTCCACAATCACTTACAGTGCCGCCATCAATCTCATTATTTGTCATTGACCTAGTTACTGCTGAGCAATTAAACTCACGACTCACATTACTGTCAACATTCCCAAGAATTAAATCTGCAACCGGATCTTTAAAGCAAGCTACGACATATTTACCGACAATGTAATCCGACTCAATACTCACACAAGCAAATGGATAATCCCTGACTGTCCCATCAACAAGTTTTAATTTATAAGTACCAGGAATCATATCTTTCTCACCAACTAATGAACTTCTAATTCCTATAACACTCGAACCAGAATCTTTCAGAACAGACACACTCATCCCATTTACTCTCCCCTTTTCAAACTTCAGCTTACCCACAGACTTATCACGTAATGTCTTATCCACATATGAAAAAGTTTTTCTCTTACAGGGGGAAAAATACTCATCTCCTTTCCCTAAAGTACAATTTCCACAATTTTGAATATTGTGAGGACCACTCAGTCATCTATAAGAACCTCCTGGGCCTTGATCTCTGTTTTGGTATGCCCCAGTACCACCCGTTCTACTGTGCCTGTTATTGTAAGAATTCTCGTATGTAGCATAACTATGTCTCCCAACACTATTGTCGCGGATTCTTCGACCGTTACCATCAAACTGCCTTTGATAGCGACCTTGTGATGCATTTCTACTGGGCCTTTGTGTGTTTAGTGGAGATCTAACATCAGAAGCAGGACTAGAGTTAAGTTGCGAACGTTGAGGGCATTCTGACGCTTTGTGGCCTCCCCTCTTGCACTTAAAACTAATAATTATGTTACTCTCAATCCCTGGATTTCTATTTCTCACAGGCTCACGACACGCTGCCGCAACATGCACACTTTCTTCCTTACAAATGGACACATCTGACCCAGAGTCACTACATGCTGCTGCAACATATACACTTTCTTCCTTACAAATGGACACATCAGAACCAGCCACCTTAAATCCTTCTATAACATCTAGCATATTATCTACTGTTCTGTGCTTACTCAAAACTAGTTGCCTGTATA
This sequence comes from Biomphalaria pfeifferi, assembly GCA_030265305.1. Taxonomy (NCBI): domain Eukaryota; kingdom Metazoa; phylum Mollusca; class Gastropoda; family Planorbidae; genus Biomphalaria; species Biomphalaria pfeifferi. Next base: position 10,249,486 of record JASAOG010000001.1, read on the forward strand.
AGTCACTCGAAACACTTTCTAAGATCCTATCTTTGATCAACAGATCTTTTAACTCCTCCACTGTTTTACCGACTTCGGCCGTCTTGCACCAATTGTCTAATGTTGTTCTCAATTCTGTTACATATCTCCTAAAGTCGTTTTGGCTTGGTCTCACGAGATGGAATCTTTTGCGGCAGGTTTCCGCGTTGATATCTGCATGGCGAAGAAGTACAGTCTTGACTTCTTCATAATTCTCGCTAAGGAACAGACTGAAGTTTCTGAGTGCGGTGGTCAGTTTATATGACAACAGCAAGGACCACTCTTTTCTCTCTATTTTGCACCTTGCTGCAACGGCCTCGAAGTGTGTTAGGTAAGCTAGGAGGTCAACGTCATCTTTCATTCCCTGGAAACTCTTGTCAAGCCTGTCTAAGATATTCTTGTATCGCACATCCCCTGACTGTCCTGCCGCCCCGCCTGCCTCTGGCGCAGACTTTTCTTTAAGCCTAGCCAGTTCCAACTCCTCTTTCCTCTTGATCGACTCATTGGCACCTCTTTCCTTCCATCTTTCGTGCTCCTCGCGTTTGGCCTTCTCATCACGTTCAAATCTCGCTTCTTCCTCTTTCTTCCTAGCCTCTTCCTCTGCCTTCGCCTCTTTCTTCCTTGCCTCTTCCTCTGCCTTCGCCTCTTTCTTCCTTGCATCTTCCTCTGCCTTCGCCTCTTTCTTCAACTTCTCCTCCCGCTCAAACCTTGCTTTTTCCTCTGCCTTCGCGTCTTCCCTATCTCTATCATATTCATCTTTCCGTTCCTTCACATATTTCTCTCTAACCTTTTCCCTTCGTAGCCCATAGCACGGCCATCACTAATAAACTGTGACGTTACCGTTAACCTGGTTTCCATGGTCTAAGTGCCTTACTGTGTTCAGCTAAATCAACAAATACTATTATTATTATTAATATGATATACTATACTATACAGACAAAAGATGTAAACTAAAACTTAAGAGTGTGTCGTATGGCAAAGAAAGAGAAAACCTATCTGAGCAGTATCCAACGTCGGAGAGAAGAGACGCCCTGACTCCAGGCCGATGTGTAGAAAGATAGCTGCTACAGGGACTTCCAACACACCAATACAGGAACGATGGCCTATAACACCGGTATCAACGGTCAATCCCCACACACTTGTCTGTTGTCGGGAGCGAGATGACACTCGTCACTCGGTCATAAGTGAAGCACAAAATGACATGAAAGAAAAAATTAAATAAATGAATATAAATCACAATATCAACACCTATAGTCATATGATGATGAGTTCAAAATCATAAATGATGAATTTATCATTGGTACAATCCTCAATATCAACAATCAACACATATACTAATAAAGTGGTCAATTCAAACAAATTAATGATAAAATTAACAATGTTTCAAGCATCTGCTACTTTTGATGTACCGGTACATGTCGAAACAATTATGAGAAATACACAAACAATTTTTTTTTCTTCAGCAAATTGTACCCAATAACATCAAATAAAAATGAAATAAAGGGGTATTAGACAGTAAATATATATATTTTTTATTATTTTATAAGATAACAAGACGAGATAAGAAATGAATCTATGACCTAGTAGTCACAGCCGGACTCTAAGCCCCCATTTGTCAGGTTTAGGAGTTATTTGGGTTGTTAACTAGCCGCATACTATTAAGGTCCCGGGGTTCAGCCTGACAAGAACATCACTCACACACAGTCGTACATACAGTAACCAACTAGGTGAATAGTTTAAATAGCAACAAAAATAAATGAATTGAATTGTATGAAACTGATATATGTGTATGTACAATGAGGATGATAAATAGACAATATATATATTAGATATATATATATATATATAATAGGTATATATAAAGATATTATTCAATAATTAATTTAAGCACCTTTGCTACGGCTATCAACTTGTCACACTGGTTACATAGTCCACCAGACTCTGACCGATTGGCGTCACAAAACTGCCAACCTCGATAATAGTAAAATTAGACCTCAGATGATCGCCAATTTGACAATGACACTGAAAAAACTGTAATATATATTTCTGAGACGGCAAGCGATGCCCACAACTCCAACCACTGGCACCCTATAAACTAAATAAACACAGTACTCTCAACTTCTACACTAAAAATAGAAATAGTGACAACCTCATACAACATACAATAATAGATATCACAAACGAATAACTCACCCTAAACAGGGGTCCCAAAAATCCTACTGAATAATAAGTCCGAGAAACTTGTACAGACAAAGAACGTTTTACGGGCCAACACAGTCCGTTTCAACCAAAGAGGGTGAACTGCCTATGACAAAAGAATAACCAATAGATGTCACCGGACTTTGTGACGTAGCAAAACAATTCAAAACAAAAAAATACAAGACACTCTCGCCCCGTACAAGTACTACGACTAAAGGAAATAAAAAAAAAAACAAAGTTAGGAGAAAGAAAAAGACACTTGTCTAGACTACGCGACAACAAGGTAGATGAGCTTCGAAAAAAAAGGAACTTAGGGGCCAGGACACATTCTTGTATTAGTACGTTGCGTATGTTCAAGCACTCGAAAACAACTACTACACTGAAAAATACAAATTGTTTTAGATACTCATACACCCCAGTTCAAACACGATTTGAAAAGTCGTATAGGCTTATATAAGCATACTGCCGTTACAGCAATGTAACAGATACTTCGACTTTCATCCCTTGTTCACAAATATGGAATCACAGGACAACAAAATCTTAGACGTTTTCTTTGTTGATGTTTTTTTTTTAAAACCTAAATACAGTGGCATATATTCATTGATCAATACTCAATAACTAAATACAATGGCATATATTCATTGATCAATACTCAATAACTAAATACAATGGTATATATTCATTGATCAATATAGAATAACTAAATACAATGGTATATATTCATTGATCAATACTCAATAACTAAATACAATGGTATATATTCATTGATCAATACTCAATAACTAAATACAATGGTATATATTCATTGATCAATACTCAATAACTAAATACAATGGTATTCATTCATTGATCAATGCTCAATAACTAAATACAATGGTATTCATTCATTGATCAATGCTCAATAACTAAATACAATGGTATATATTCATTGATCAATACTCAATAACTAAATACAATGGTATATATCGTACAGTAATGTCTCGAGTATCTGGTCCCGTTGTACTCTTATAAAGCTCTTTGTTTTTCTTTAAAACATTTTCAGATATTTATTTCAGATTTGAAGGAAATGATTTCCTAGACCAAACCTCCCACAAGACTGCTGGGCGGTGGGAAAGGCTCGGACCCATCGTGACCATCAAACGACAGTCCAGAGCGCATGCCACCTGACCATGCAGCCATCTTTATTTGCGTTAGTTTAAAACTAATTTCCACAGGACGTCATAGATAATAAGAAAATGTTACTTAGTGAAAGGTTTTTTAAAGATGCTATACGGTGCCATTGAGACACGAATTGTAAAAAAAAAAAAAAAAAAAAAAGCAATTATTATCTCTAATTTAGTGTCTTTTACATTAACTGCTGCTGCTTGTAGATGTCTACTCAGCTCTGTTATTCCTTTACTTTTATCAGTTACTCAAAGTACGAAACAGACAACTACAAACTTCTTGCTAAAATAAAAAATTTGATGAGGCTGCAGACATGCTGGTAAACGATTTCTATGAAGACAGCTCGCCACCCAATGACTCAATGTGCAAATGGCTCTAAAGTCTTAAGAAGTAAGTGGGCTTGTATTAAGATGTGTGAAGCTCTATGAATGAATACAAGTCACGTGGTATTTCTCCAATGTAACTCAGTTTATAAGTAGCAGCTGTCCGTGCTGCTAAACATTGCAAGGAGAACATTGTGTCCACCTGTCTTAAACCATCCCCTGGAGACAACAGATCTAAAGCTGTTTGACCCTTGTGGTTCACCTGGTCTAGGTGGACACCACGTTTCAATAGAGTTGTAATAAGTTCAGAGGTCAGCCCATGTTCCTCGGAATGCAGTAGCACAGCTTTATGAAGGACTGTGTTGCCATCTAGATCTCGCGCGTGGGGATTGGCGCCCAGGAGAAGTAGAATGTCCACCATCTCACAAGATGGCCAGTGCCGCTTCATGTGATGATTTATGTCCATGGAGTCCAGTAGGTGAATGTCCAAACACATGTGGAGTAAAGTTTCGCTGAGATCACCTCGTGGATTTAAGCGAATGAGGCGACGAAGATGGAATCCAATTTGGGTGCTTCGTATTGATGCAGGGTACATGTGTAGATAGATGAATAGCATACATAGGCAAGAGCGAGCTAAGAAAGTCACGTGACTTACAGATTCGCTGTGATTGGACAGAATCTTCTCTATGTGGCATACCACTTGTTGAACTAGATCTCGAGTGAGAGTCTCTGGAACTAACGGATGGTCCACTTTCACATTGTTAATGTCCTGAAACTTCAAATGATGGAATAAGGTCTGAACAATGTACTCAACAGTTTTAAACACACTGGCATGAAAAAGTTCAAACATGTAGTGATGCTTCGAGTCAAGGTGTTTCCAGTTCATAAGTTTCTCCAATTGCAGTGTGTAGGCTAGCTTCCAGAAGCGTAGTGCCTGTGTGAACTGGTCGTTATCTGCACATACAGCGCCTCTGTACATTAGAAGATTGATAAAATTCTGATTCTTAGGCCCGTATTGTCTCTCGCAAATAATCAAAGCCTGAAGACGTAACTTATTGCTGTCTTCGGTAATATGTACTAGTCCTTCTTTGGGGATTTCCAAATCGTTCTTGTTGAAGCACTCAGCCAAGGTAGATTTCTTGAGTTTGAACGTGTGGACATATGTAGGGGTCAACTTATGCAGAGCAATGGCCTTCTGCCAATGACGCACACCTTCTGCATAATTGTCCTCCAAGACAATGGTCATAGCCCCAAGTACTAGATAAGTAGTGATGATATCAGAGGTTTTAGGGCTCCGTACTGCAAGGAGGTATTCGACTATATGTTCATGTCTAGCTTTGGCTGCAGTTAAAATGACATTGCATTTATCCAGATTTTGAATCAGCGTATTGGCTCCCATTTCAAGTAATACTTTCACAGTATCTAAACAGCCTACTTCAGCGGCGTAGTGCAAGGCAGTATTGCCCAGACAGTCAGCATCGTTGACTCTAGCTCCACACCTGATCAGGAGTTGGGCGATCTCTGGATGTTGTGTTGACACCATCAGGCAGGTGGTTCCTAGGCTGGTCTTGCGATGAATATCGGCGCCATTAGCCACTAATAGGAAGACGACGCCCAGCTGACCACAACTGCATGCGGCCATTATTGGCGTGGAGCCAGAAGATGATAAGGCGTTTACCTCGGCCCGATGACAAATCAATAATTGGGCCAAGGGCAAATTACCCGAAAAGGCAGCCAGCCATAATGGAGTAGCCTGCAAAAGAGAATAATTGTATTAGTCAATTAGGTAAAGTAGTTGTCTCCCTCCACCAGTCAACAAGCACAGTAAGCCTACATCAACAAGAACAGTGGCGTGCGTTGGGATGTCAGAATAGGGGCCAGATAGGGAGTCTAAAGAGAAGTGTACGACCTCCAACCTCGTCGCAGCGTAATAAGTATAAATGTTGTTGAACAATAATTTTGATAAGTCATGATTCATGTCAAATACATCAGCCTACTGTCATCTCGATAATCTTAACACGGCCTTCTCCTGGGGGGAGATTTGGTCTAGAATGTAATGATTTTCAATCTGAAGGAACATAGAAAAAATGCAAAACAAACAAATACTATGTTTAGAATGATATTATAGTCTATCTTCTGTAGAATCTAGCTATATAAATCGAGATCTAATATTAATAACTCTAGAGATATATAGCCTACAAGATTTTGATTACAAAAGTTTTTAAAAAGTTATGCTAGGCCTATTTATCAACTAAATCTATAGGTAAGACGGATTTAGATGATGCATATGTTTCAGACCTAAAGTAATTCTTAATCGAGTTTGAAATAATAAATAAATAAACAATAAAAGCATAATGTTTCTTCACCACAGTCCTACTGACTTGCTTTCCAGATCTATAAGAATCAATGTTGTGTTTTGTCTTAAGGTTTTATTTCTATCTACTTTCACTTCCTTTGTCTATCTCTATCTCTATGGTAACACCGATGTTTGCAAAGACGGTTGCTAAGCTTGGTTCACGTGACTATTGCATAAGGACCAATTTGATAAGAACAGATTTCTTGAGCAAGTCTCTCTTAACTGTTGCAAATATTTTTGTTTTAAGTCAATCCTAACCCAAACAACAAAATGAACTGACATTCTTAGGTTCAAGATTATGGTTATGCAACAACTGATTTCAGACGATCTTTGTTTTGAAAAAAAAAAATCGCATGTAACTTGATCTAATAAAACAAAGCTTGAACACAAGGCAGAAAAACGGAAGCGGTGTAAGCCTACCAACTCCTTGGATGACGTTATGTACAGAGTGAAGAAATGGGAAGTGTCTGGATGACGTAATGTACAGAGTGGAGAAATGGGAAGTGTCTGTATGACGTAATGTACAGAGTGGAGAAATGGAAAGTGTCTGGATGAGTTAATGTACAGAGTGGAGAAATGGAAAGTGTCTGGATGACGTAATGTACAGAGTGGAGAAATGGGAAGTGTCTGCTGTAGTTCCTCCAGTTCAGTACTTGCTCAGCGCGATACTATTTCAACAAGACACATGGTTTATTGACCTGTAATTCTAAAACGCTTTTTTTTTACGTATTGTAAAAAAAAAATTTACTTGAGACCGTAGGAGACTAGCCTAGTCACGTGATTTAAAAAATATTTACTTGAGACCGTAGGAGACTAGCCTAGTCACGTGATTTAAAAAATATTTACTTTAGACCGTAGGAGACTAGCCTAGTTGCGTGATTTTTAAAAATTTACTTGAGACCGTAAGAGACTAGCCTAGTCACGTGATTTTTAAAAAAAATATTTACTTGAGACCGTAGGAGACTAGCCTAGTCACGTGAATAAAAAAATATATTTACTTGAGACCGTAGGAGACTAGCCTAGTCACGTGATTTAAAAAAAAAACACAAAAAAAACAGAAACCTTGAAAAAAAAATCAAAGATATGCCAATATCCGCTAAAACAGTACAAGATAGAATAGCTAAAATATCTTAAAAAATAACATATTTGCAGGTGGAAGATATTCCACTTTCTTCTGCCTTATCACTTGCTAGTCTTAGACATAAAAGCACGGCACAAGTTGCCCAATGTCTCCTCAAGGTTCAAAAGAAGATCTTCCAGGATTGCTACTCTCATGACAAACTAGAGGGGAAGAGCGAATGCGGTGCAAAAATGCCTTGAAGACAATAAGATCGAGTTAAATAAAATCGTTTAAACAGCATGGAGCCAGAAGTATGCCAGGAAAAATTAAGGAGCAACAACAATTCTTCGAGCCAAATAAATCACCGAATTCTTACATTTCACATACACCAAGAAGCGCTTTGTGCCCAAACATTTATGGTCGAAATAGTTGAGGTTATACATTTGATAATCAAGATTGTAAACATCATCTTATCAAAAGCATTCTACCATTTTCAGTTTAAAGAGCTCTTTAACGAGATGGAGACACAGTATTTCGACATCCTTCTTTACAATGCAGTGCGATGGCTTGAAACGTTTTGCTTTATGCTTGAATGAAATAAATGCATTCCTATATGAGAAAAGCATTAATCACCCTGAATTAGAGAACGACAAACGGTTGCAAAAATTGTTCTTTATGGAGGATATAACAGCGAAAGGAAATGAGCTATATCTAAAACTGCAAGGAAAATAAAACTTATTCTGTGTTGGTAGAGGAATTAGTTTATTTTGAAGAAAAATTAATTCTTTTTGCAGAAGATATACAGTTACTTCATTTTAAATGTCTAAAGCAGTATCACGATAAAATCAGTGCAACTATTGACACAAATTACTTCAGCACAATTATGAACAAGATTACAAAGACAGTTTGTGTGGAAACACAAACTCAAAATCTGCCCCCGAAGTGGTCCACCCAGGCAGGCTTCAATATTTTCAGAAAGAACATCCAAATGAAATTCTATCAAAGACAAATGAGAGAGAAGAATGGAGAAAGAAGGTTGACAGATCTTGTTAACGAGGGTGTCATGTACTTTTCCCCAACTAATATCAGGTACCCATTGGATCTGGGTGGACTGAGAGGCGCCTAAGGATTCCGAAGTTGAAAATCCCAGTCTTCACCAGGATTCGAACACGGGGCCCCCGGTTCGGAAGCCAAGCGCTTTACCGCTCAGCTACCGCGCCTCTCCTGGTCTAACTGAATTCTTACAATTGATGTGATTGATTTGAAAAGGCTCAATCCCTTTTTTTTTAATATAAATAGAGGATATTATTTAATATCAAAGACATACTACCTAACCATTGAAACCACCAGAGACAGAAAAATTGATACAAATATTTTCTTTCCTAGAATGCTTTGGAGTATATCAAATAATCTTGACCCCCTATACGTTTACAAGATTACTATTCGTTTTAATCTAGGTCTAACTTATAATGCATACTAATTAGCTCTTCTCTTTAAAAATCTGCTTGCATAACTGATTTTAAAATTAGATTTTTCGCTTTCAGAAAAAAAAAGTAGCCGTTGCATCAGAACTTTGAATGGTCTAAAATATTGTGATGTCGGATTTTCAATATCTTTTCTAGTTTACGAGATCTAAACGGGACGGACAGACGGACAGACATTTCGCACAAAACTAATAGCGTCTTTTCCCTTTTGGGGGCCGCTAAAAAAATCAAAGATGAATTTCTTGACAGATTTGAGCAGTTCAACAAAATTATTCTAGCATTCCTAATAAATCCCCTCAACATAAATCGTAACGAAATCCAGACTGAGCCATTTGAAATTGATACTGGATCTTTAGAAATTCAATTGATCGATTTAAAAAGTAAAGCTTTGTGGAGTAGAAAATTTAGTCAAAAAGCAAGTTGAAAAAGTTGGAGGTCCAGAAAGGCAGGGGCGGACTGGCTATATGGGCAAACGGGCAAATGCCCGGTGGGCCGGTACCAAATGGGCCGGTCTGCACGCGACCAAAGAAAAAAAATTAAATGCAGACAACTTTTTAAAAAAAGTGACAGCAGCAAGACACAAAGGCCCGAACACGTTTTCTTGTTTGTTTGTTTTTTAATTCTTATTACAATTAATTTTGTTTGAAATTCAACAAGAATATAAAAAAATAACAACACTATACACTGTACGTGTTATCATTTGCTAAACGTTAGACCGTACTTTCTGCTATGCACGAGCGGTATGGACTGCTTTGATGTCTTCGAGGTTGTGTTTGGCCTAATCATTTTTGCTGGTCAGCATGGGCCTTTGATGGCACTCCCCAGTTTTTTAATCGTTCCAATGAACTTTAACCAAAAAGAGGGATGAGAGAGGTTACATTAGAAAACATTGATAGAACGCAGCAGAAAAAAAAAAAAGAGGCGCGACAATTAACTCTTTAACAATGCTTACTAGAAATTCACTTTAGCACATACACACAGCCGCGAAATTGCAAACCAGCCAACTTATTCACAGCTCAATATGGGTATAAAGCTCTACTTTCTGCGATTGGAAAAGAAAAAGTAAATTTCTTTTCTTTATTTTTAATAACATACATCTAAACATTCTACACTTAGTGACTTAAGGCTTACAAAAAAATTATTTAATTACGAAATAAATAAATCTAGGTCTAAATCTATCCATATAGTATTATAATTAATGGCAAACTTATGCTTAGTATGAAGTCATTAATGATGAAAATTATTACAATAATTACAATAATTTATTATACGCTGTCACATCCGATATTTAATGAAAGGTGATTTATATCTGTATATAATACTCTTCTTCCCTCAACAGTTTAAACGAGAAGAAGAAGTAAAGGAAAGATCACTCTCTTATTTCTGCGGATAGTCCACGAGAAAACAAGAGGGGGGGGGGGGGGGGGGGAGCGAACACGTGGGTGTTCACACGTCGCTACGGATGGCTGCGCGCAGGACTGTCAAACCCTGCCCACTACCACCCCCCCCCCCCCCCTTTCATCTTGCGGGAGGTTTGGACTAAAAACTAAACTATCTTCAACTCTGAAGGAACATCCGAAACATGTAAAACATTTTACAAACACTAATTAGCAGGGCCGGACTTACCATTGTGGGGACCTGTGCGAAACGGGCCAAGTTTGGGTAGGGAACCGGATAGTTTGTGAGATTTAAGAGTTTGTATTAGAAAATAAATTCGTCTATGTATTTTATTCATTCTTTACTACGTACAGAATTACTTTACGAGCCTTGCGTATAGAAAAGTCATAGAGTATATCATAATAATTTTGTTTCCTACATAGATCACGCTCAATAGCAAGAATTACCAAATGTTTCAATCTATCTTTGAGAATTGTTAACCTCAAGTAACTCTTTATTAGCTTGAGGCGCGAGAAGCTTCTTTCACCAGCCTACACAATTACGGCTAATGCATGATACCGTTTTTATTTATCTCGCGTAGGATTGGCGTTTTCCATATTGAATGACACCCCAAAATGACAATTTTTTCCTATATATTTCCGTATATTTTAAGGGCTTTTTCGTATATTTTGCAATTTCGGGAGATTTCCAGGAGTTCCTTATAAATCGATAGAAGGGCGCGGGAAATCTGTTTTAATTCATAAAATGGTTTAATTTAATAATTTATACACCTTCAATTAGCGCGGGTCCTATGAAAGTGCGGATCCTTTGAAAGTGGGGGCCCACTGCGGTCGCTTAGGTTGCAGTGGCCTAAGACCGGCCATCCAAAATAGCGGCGTATGCTACGCCGCCGGTCGACTAGTTTTAAATAATGGGTCATAATATATTCATATACGAATCGCGTTTTTGAGAATGTAATAGGAGGAAGAAAGAGCTTTTTACATTAAGTAAGTGCCTCTCTAACCGTTCTGCTTTCTCTTATCTTTTAATGGAATGGGTTGCCTAAGTCAGCCAGGAAAACCAATGATTTAGCATATTTTCAGATCAACATGCATGACTAGATTGACACATGAAATGCGTAAGACGTAACAATCTTATTTTTTGAAGAAACGTCTGTAATCTATTAGTAATACCAAAAAGCTCCATACTCATTAGGCTGCTATTGTATTGTTTATAGTTTTCAGAATACATACATGTATAAATAGAATACATTATGTAATCCTACGAATGCATACATCCAGTTTTCGATGCGTTATCAAATTGTAGACTGTACCTCAAGGAACAGTCTTGGGTCCACTACTATTTTTAATTTACATAAATGATTTACCAAATTGCATTAGTTCAGGAACAAAAGTCAGATTATTTGCAGACGATTGCATAATATATAGAACAATAAAAACAAAACAAGACACAGATATTTTACAAAGAGAATTAGATGAATTACAGAAATGGGAATCAAATTGGAGCATGTCTTTCCACCCAGAAAAATGTCAGTTGTTAAGAGTAACAAAAAAACTAAAACAAATTAATTCCACTTATCTTATTCATGGCAAACCAGTAACACAGACTAAAAACTCAAAATACCTAGGTGTTATAATAAATGAAAAACTGTCATGGAATCCACATATTGATGAAACTATAAAAAAATCCAACAAAGCATTAGGGTTTATTAAAAGAAATTTCTATAAATCAAATAAGAACATAAAACTAAAATGTTATTTAACCTTGGTTAGGCCAATAATAGAATATGCATCCACCGTGTGGGACCCCTCAACTCAAGAAAACATTAAGAAACTGGAACAAACACAAAATAGAGCAGTGAGATTCATAACAAACGAATATTCACATTTGACTAGGGTAACACCATTAGTAAAATCACTAAATTTAGAAAGCCTTCAGGACAGAAGACTCAAAAGTAAAGTAGCAATTATACATAAAACACTGACCCATAATCTTCAAATACAAAAACAAAATTTAATAAAATACTCTGAAAGACACAAAAATAAAGGCACATTCCTCGTCCCCTATGCTAGGACAAATTTGTACAAATACTCCTTCTTCCCTAGTGCTATTAGAGCATGGAATGGGTTGCCTGAGCTAGCCAGAAAAACCAGTGACTTGGCAGAATTTAAGTCATTGGTTAATATGCATGACTAAATGCATGACGCGTAGGACGTAATCATCATCTTTTTTGAAGTAACGTCTGTATTATATAAGATAAGATAAGATAAGATATATATTTTGTAGAGAATTAGGCTTACACCTATAATATTATACATAGTCGTAGCCGGGAGGGGAGGGTCTTCAAACAATCACTTACCTCAGACCTTATTGTCTGAAAGGGAAACTTTACTTACTGCCCCAGTGCAGCCAACTTAAGCAAACTACAATCACCAAATTTCATGTGCGTAGCCAAAAGGGGTTTCGTGGTTTCCCTTCCCCCTCCAACAGAAAAGCTAAAGCAAAACTATAGTTACCATTTTCTATCAGTCGCTGGAATCTATTGAATAGCAGATTTGGTTTTTGAATTTTTTTAGCGGAAGAGTAGCAGGCTTATTGCACTGTAGATACCTCAGAATATGCATTTTTAAAGCTTAAAATAACGGAAATAATGCTTGCGAAGCCCACTGAGGGAACTTGCAGCGCTCCCCCAGACCCCCTAGCTGCCCTTTGGCGGTGTGTACTGTCTTTCCACTAATTATAGGAAGAGAGTATTCTAGGGTAGAAAAAACTTTGAAAGAATGAAAGATCAGAATGTAATAAATATTAATTAGATATACACACACACTAATATATATATATATATAAATTGAGGAGTGGGGTAAAAATCCCCCCCACCGAAAATATATGACATGCCATTTGTGGGCCGGTTTATATGGTAATGCCCGGGCCGATTTTGATACACAGCCCGCCCCTGCAGAAAGGTATGTATGTTACGCTACAAATGTGACAACTTTAAAAGAAATATCTCGAGTTGAGACACTTAGCCGTTCTGTAAGGGGATTTTAAACTCAAAACCCCCAATTGGCTTGGCTACGCTCAAATAATTTTAGTGTGTAATTTGCTTTTTTTTTTATATTGAAGATGTATTTTTTAGCATCAAACCCCTCTGAAGGAGGTTTAAACTCAAAACCCCTTTTGAGAACGATCATAGCATTTTGATTTGCTTTTTGTGATTTTGTAGTTTGCTTTTTTTTTTTTTTACACTGAAGGTGTATTTTTTAGCTTCAAACCCGCTGGCTGGGGGTTTAAACACAAAACCCCTTTGGCTACGCTCATAGATTTTTAGAGTGTGTAATTGGCTTTTTTTTTTTATTGAAAAGGTAATTTTTAGCTTCAAACTGGAGAGGAGTTTAAACTCAAAACCCCTTTGACTACACTCGTAAAATTTTGAGTGTATAATTTGCTTTGTTTTTAATATTAAAGAGGTTTTTTTTTTAACCTTCAAACCCCACTGAAAGGGGGTTTAAACTCAAAACTGAGTCAAAACCCATTTAGCTAAGCTCATAACATTTTGAGTACGTAATTAGCTTTTTCATATCGAAGAGGGGATTTATCGTAATTTTTGGAGGGGGTTTTAAAATCAAAATCTTCCTTAACTGTGCTCTTGGAATTTGGGGATTGTCGTTTGCATTTTTTTGTTTTGTTTTATAGAAGAGGGGGATTTAACTGCAAAAACCCATGGTAGGAGGTTTTAAACTCAAAACCCCTAGATAAGGGGTTTGAAACTCAAAACCCTCTGGTAGGGGGGTTTTTAACTCAAAAACCATTGGCTGTGCTGGTGCAAGTGATGGTTTAGTATTAAAATTTCACCTAAAATAAACAAAATCAAAGGAAAAAATCAGTCACTTAATTCCGATCCCCCCCCCCCCCTGCGAGGGAGGGATTTCATTTCAGGGGGGGTGAACCCCAACCCCCCCCCCTGGCTACGCCCATGAATATAAGTACAGTAAGAAGTCAACTAACAAATGCAAATTTAGAGTCGTGTTTGAAACTAAAAGCAAGTCATGATCCAAATGTATCCAAACTTTCTAAAACGTTGCAAAGCCAACCTCCCATTGAATGTGTTTGCTCAATTGTTTGTTATTGAAGTACAAGCTAGTGTTGTATGTAAATGTTTAAATGCTTTAGTTGTTACCGAAAGAAAAAAAATGTAATAAAACCATATATATATATATATTATCTAATTTGGTGTGAAAAACACGTTTATATGAATTAATACTGTTGAAAAACTGCCTTGCACCAGTGCTTGAGGTGCGCACTAGTGAACGTAAACAGGAAGACACTAGGGAGAGAATAACAGTGCATCTGGGATTGTGAAGAGTCTGAATGTTTGGGAAACTAAGAGGCCAATTTTTGTGTTGCCTGAAGGTTGTAGAAGGGACCTGGAGCGAAGCGGGGAAGCCTGTCGTTGTTCTGTATGGTTATGTAGTAGCAAAGGACTGGTATACTTAGTAATAAGACTCCGAGGAAGCTGAAGGATGTTATGTGTTTACCCTAGTGAATAAACACAACTATTTATTTCCTGTTATACTGTGTTGAGTTGCATGCCTTTACGTTGAGTGCCTATCCTAAAGTTACAACAATATATTCCTTTTTTTTTTTTAATTAAAAAATAAATTGTATGAGTACTATTTAAAAACTTAAAATTTGGTAAATTGTCATTTTTGGCTCTTTTGACTCAAAAGGTTATCGACCCCTGGCCTAGTCCGTCGAGTACAATACCGGGTCAATAGCGACTCTTCACACACATACACACATTTATTTATGCTTTTTGTAAACAAATAGGTGCCGGTACTGGTGATGGATTGAATAACTTTTAATTACCGATGAATAATTAAACGTTAAAATACTTTAAAAGTAATAATTTTTTCCCCACATTGAAATAGCTACCGGTACGCCGTACCTGTGCGTACCGTCACAAAAAAACAATGTATATATATATATATATATAAATATAAATATATATATATATATATATATATATATATATATATATCATGGACGTAGCCAGGATTTTTTTTCGGGGTGGTGGTTTGGGGGGGGGGGGGGATTTCCAGCGAAATAAAAATATATGTATGTATGTATGTGTGTGTGTGTACATAATTAATCTTTATTACATTCTTACCCTTCATTCTTACGGAAGACGTTTATTGTGCCCAAGAAAAAGTTATTCCTGGAGTTAGTGTGAACATTGTAAACTCCCCGCGCCTGACAGCAAGGGGGTCTGGGGGGGAGCGCTACAAGCTCATCCAGCTCGGGGCGGAGCCCCGCCGCCAAGCACTGTTTCTGGTTTTGAAAGTCAACAAAATGCATATTCTGAGGTATCTACAGTGCATTATCCTGCTATTAAAAGTTTTATTTCAAAAACCTAATGTGCTATTCTTACTGATTTAGACCCTCCGGCGCCGTACGGCGTATTAAATGGCAAGCTGTTTCCACAAAAATCTGTCACTGCCAATGTCTAAAGCCTCTTCCCACCTGCTCCTGAGGACCTCCATGAAAGTGTGGCGCCAAGTTGTACAAGGATGTCATCGGACTCTTATTATGCGTAATTCATTTTGTCGGAGAACATGTCCAGCAAACCTCATGCGACGCTCTGTCACAACTGGTAGAAATGTGTAACCTCTCTTGACTACTCTCTTGGAATTGGGTGACTGTAGTTTGCTTTATATTTTATATCGAAGGGAGCTTTTATCGTCAAAATCATCTGTTTGGGGTTTTGAACTAAAAAATCTCTGGCGTTGTTTTTTTTTTTAAATTCAAAACCCAATTTAGCTACTGTCATAGAATTTGGTGACTGTAGTTTGCTTTAGAATAATATTGAAGAGAGAGGTTTTCCACCATAAAACGCTCTGTAGGGGGATTTTAAACTCAAAAGCCACCTGGAGGAGGGGTGTTTAAACTCAAAGCTTGGCTTGGCTACGCTCAAATAATTTTAGTGTGTAATTTGCTTTTTTATATAGAAGGGGTATTTTTTAGTATCAAACCCCTCTGAAGGGGAGTTTAAACTCAAAACCCCTCTTGGCTTCGCTCATAGCATTTTGAGTGCGTAATTTGCTTTTTTTTTATATTGAAGAGGGGGGTTATCGTAAATGTTGGAGGGGGATTTAAAATCAAAATTTTCGTTAGCTGTGCTCTTGGAATTTGGGGATTGTCGTTTGCATTTTTTGTTTTGTTTTATAGAAGAGGTGGATTTAATTGCAAAAAACCCTGGTAGTGGGGTTTTAAAATCTATACAATCCTGACACTCTGACTTACATAATGAAGAGAAATGTGATCATCTTTAGTACAAAGTCCAGGCATCTCTAGGTCAGGGCTACACTCAGACAACATGTGTTCAACAAATGGTAGTTTTGACATCTGACATGCAGTAAAGAACAGTGTGTTGCCCGTGCTGTCAGGCTTTAGGTTTACTGCCAACTGTCTTGTACCAGTGTCAGATGTACGAAGTAAAGTCACAAACTCTACGAGCTTATCGTCCTGCAGATATTTATAGAGTGATGTCAGGACAGAACTACTAGACGGCATCATGTCACGTGATCTGCTGGACCTGACAATCAGAAGTAAAAAAAATAACAAGGATAGTTTGTGTTTTCTCACGAACTCATAGGAACCCAATGTGGGCCTTCTGTTTGGTTAGCAATACAGCTCAAAAGACCTTTGGATACTTTAACAACAAAGCAGGCCTATCTGCAAATGACCAAACCTACCCATGCCACGTATGTAACAGGCTTTTAAAGCGAGGATTGGACTTTTAAGTTATCGTCGTGTTCATAGAAAATGAGAAATGTGCTCAATTCGACCATATATAGACATATGATATATACACACATATAAATAACCTATATATCTCTTCATTATGCTTTCATAGTTGATTTGCGATAATACCTTGATACACCCACTACGTATATGGATAAGCAATAAATAAATGACTAAATCGATTCAGCATTACTTTAACAAATAACAAAATTGTATAGATTAAATGTATTTCCTTTTTCCTATAATGTAATTACTACTAGGCTACTACTATTATTAATACATAGGGGGCCAACTATATAAGACTTTAAAGCCTAAGCCACAAACATATATATATATAATATTTAATTATACCTAGACTGCAAAACAAAACAAAGTCGTATCCGATCGTTATATACGTAACTCTTTTTCAAGCTGTACGGGAAGTCGCCCTGAATCTTGGAAAATAGCTCTTTTCTGTCTAAGATCTTTAGTTTTCAAAGTTTAGAAAAAATGCAAAAATACGTTGAGTATTTTTTTGTTATAGAATGGGCTATTAATTACCCTAACCCTAACAGAATACATTCACGTAAATGTAGGATATAAAGCCCTTTCCTGTAAGTTTCAATTAAGATACTGTTTCGACAATCCTGGATTCAAATACTTCAAGCCTGTGGATTTTAATCATCTTAACATTTTAGATTGTACATTAAAATAGATTTGTTATAAAGATCTTAGATCTTTACAGATCAAGATTTTGTATCTAAAAATTGCAAAAGAATAATTTTGAGTGTGCTGACTTAACATTATAATGATTAGTATTAGTACATTAGGAAAGTGGTACGGCGATGTCAATAATGATACCGTTTTTTTCTTTATTATTATTATTATTATTATTATGGAAATAAATAAATTTTCATTCTCTGGCGCTGCAAGAGCCTAATATGCACTATATGAAAAAAAATTCATTGTAGCCCCTTTAACAGTGTCCACTTAGAAATTGTCTGATGGTGTGGCTGGGTCTGCAGCAGTATGCCCGTTGTCCTTCGACAGGTAATATTGTTCTTCTTAGGAATGTGTCTGTGAGGTCAGTTGATAAATAAAATGATGTTACTATAGATAGCTTCCATATTTGATTAATCTCTTAGCTTAGATGTATTATTATTATTACAAAATTTTGTGAAATCACATGATCAGTTTTTTTTTAGTTTTTGTGACTTCAATGTGACATAGAAAACATAAATCTAATCTTATGTCTCCCCTCAGGGGCGCTTAAAAAAATGGACTAAAATTAAAACATGTTAAAAGTGTGTTTACAGAAGCCATGACTCTGTCTTCAGATATTGTATTCAAGTTGCACGTACTGAAGGTTTAAATGTATTTAACTTAGTTTACTTAAAAAGATGTAGTAAAAGTGGTAAAGCGCTTGGCTTCAAGTTTGAGATCAAATAAAGGTAAATGCTTGGATTTTGAACTTAGGAATTTTTAGGAAACCCTGTGTCCCCTCCTCCCCCCCCCCCCCGACTCGAATGGGTATATATATATATATATATATCCTGGGTACTTTCAATTCGCATATCATGGCTTTGGATTCGATCCTGGTAACAGAGGTCTTCGCATAAATGTTTGATCTATAATTTGAACAAATGTCGTATAGAACTATCCCTTAAAACAACAACAAATTATCAAAACTTGGCTTACCATACGTTAAATATGTAGATACGTAGGGATGAACAGGAAATTGTGATCTGGAGGGGGCGTGTTGAGAGGGTGCGATTGTCTCTGAATAGTTGTACTATAATTATGATCAAATAACTTAGTGCGTAGAAGTTAAAAGAAGACAAGGTCAATAAACTTACCAGTTGAATGCAGCAGGTATGTGGTTTCTCTGTGTTGACCATGTACTCTGTGGACACCTTTGTGTTCCAACTTTTCGATTTGCTGCCCAGCGATAGAGTTGTGCAGCTGGAACTGTTGCTGATCTTGTCCCATTGGTTAAATATCTCTGTCTGCTTGTTACTCCACTTGGTGTAGTTGCTGGCCTCATCTTAGCGCCATTTTCAAATAATGTTGTGGTGTGCCTCAGTCTTAATCTACTAGGTGTTGTATTTGGGCTCATCTTGACACCATCGACAACATCTTGACATGTTGTAGTTCGTCTTGGTCTTTCCCCAATTGGTGTAGTGTTTGGCCTGTGTCTTGCTTCACTTGGTGGATCATTTAATGTTCTTTGATCACCATCTCCAGCATTTGGTCTAATACTAGAACCATCTCCTGTTGGTGAAGTATGTGACTTTTTGGTTGATGGGGCATTCCGTCTTATACCATCCTCACTTATTGGTATAGGAAGTGGTCTAGCACCAAGTTCGGCTAGTGTGGTGAGTGGTGTAGCGCTATTTCCAGTTGGTGCTCTATTCAGTATAACTGCATGCTCAATAGCTCTAATGTCTTCTGCTCTTTTAACAATCTCTTTACCCTGGATAGTCGTTTTTTCTCGGACAGTATCTCCAGTTAGTCTGGTGTTTGCTCTTGATCTAAGAACGGCTTTCTTAGGAGTACTGTTTGGTCTTTCCTCACCTCTAAGCCTTATAGTGATTGGTTTTGATGTAAAACCAACTCTGGTTTCTATAGTATTTGATGTCAATCCAAGAACATTTTCACTTGGTGTGGTGTTGGATTGGCGCTCGTTGTCATTATTCCAACTTTCTTTCATTCTTACAGAGACATCCTGTTTCTTCTTGTCTCGACTAGTCGTCAATGAGGCCTCGTTGAGCGTATCGTACAGCAGTGTCGATATCAGTTTGTTTCTGGTTTTACTTTGATAACTTCCAGGTATAATGACTTTAACATCCGATATTTCACTGAGAGCCTTGAATGAGCTTTTTGGTACTTTAGAATTATGAAGTGTGGATACGCACAAGTACTTTGATGACACAGTTAGACATTGTGATAGTGTATGTGTTGCTGCCGATCTGTCAGACATCCTGCATTCCATTGTGCAGTGTTGTGTCTGCCAGTCACCTTGAGATCAATGCCATGACCAAAATTGATCGCGCTGAGAAGTTTCAGGAGAAACACAGTTGCTCACTTCGACACGTGAGACACTGACTAACACGCGGGCTAGATCTAAATTGTAAATAGCCACAACTATATTAAACTACAACTCACAAATTTATTAAACTAGCAGTTCACTAACCTTAAGTCAAGTCTTGGAGTCTAAGCTAAATGTAAACTATATTTATCTACAACAACGTTTTCAATAGAAACAAACTAGCCTCTTAATGGACATGTTTTTTTGTTTTCTTTTTCTGGGTAGTATCTTGATGTTCTTTACATGTTTAATCTAGAACTATATAGAAACAAAGCAGAAAGATATTACCTGCACAAGTGCTATTTCAAGATACAGCCCATCGGAATGTGATCGTGAAAGATTAACTAGAATATACCCACACACACCCAAAATTGTATTTAAAATAAAAGTAATATATTAAAAAGAGATAAGGAATAATCTTGATTGATCCCAGTTAAAAGCCCATAAAATCACAAGTGAGCAGGTTCTTGAGAAGGCGGCACTAGAATGTTGTTACTGTAACTGAGGCGACGTGCAATACTGCACTTTCGATGCCGCCATCTTATTTCAGTTGCAACAATAGATTGAGATCTAGAGGAGCCAATCAAAGAAGTGAAAGACATTAATTATGTATTAACCAGCTTCTAGTGAGGTCATAGGTCACCAAAGTTGCCATGAAGGTTACTAACAACATTAGAAAGTTTGATGTAACTATCTCATCACGTAAGTAGTTTTACCACACGTCATGATTTAATCGACCTTGTCCCAATTTAGCTATACCATTTCGATCTCCTTATTTTTTAAATATTAAACGTATCTTATCTTAGCGTGGGTTACCTCTTTTTATCTTATCTTAGCGTATGTCATCTCTTTTACATTATATTATCGTTTGTTATGCCTTTTTTTTTCTTGTCTTTCTTCGTAAGAGTGTTGTGACAGTTCGCTGTATTGGTGCTGTGACAGTTCACTGTATTGGTGCTGTGACAGTTCACTGTATTGGTGCTGTGACAGTTCACTGTAGGAGTGCTGTAACAGTTCGCTCTATGGGTGCTGTGACAGTTCGCGTAATCAAATACCTCCATTTTTATTGGTCAGAAGCAGTTCTCAGTAGGATATCAAGAGAGGTCGCGGTCCATTGTCCAGCCAGCTTTTCTTCGGACGACCCTTTCTTCGTGCTCCCTCCACTGTATCTTGAAGAATGACTTTAGACAGGGAGTCATCTCTTACATTATGACCGAACAAAATCTCAGCTTTCGTCTATTCACAGTATTGGGAAGTTTTTCCTTTTTGCCAGTCTGAGTGTTGACTTGTACAAATACAAACTCATTTGTTCTTCCTTTCTTGGTATCTGATACCCAACATTTCTCTGTAGCATTTACTCTCAGAGGCTTGAATTCTTCTTTCAGCCTCAGCGTTCAGTGTCCAACTTTCACAACCATATAGAGACAGAGACACTAGGGAAGAATATAACTTTAATTTAATTTGGAAGCTGATGTTACTCTTCCAGATTTTCCACAGTTGCTTAGGGCAGCGGATGCCAAACTTAAGTGGGTATTTATCTTCCATCTTTTGTAATGTTTAATGTTGGGTAATAAAATGAGTCAACTTCTTCTGCTTGGCCATCCAAGCAACATTTATGTATGCAAATTCAACATCTCGTACTATCTCCACCACAACCTAGTGTTTTGCTTTTTAGCGAAAATGAAAGAGAAAATGAAAAATCGGACATCATGATATTTTAGATCATTCAAAGTTCTGATGCAACGGCTGCCTTTTTCTTTTCCGAAAGTGAACCATCTAATTTTTTAAATTACATATGCAAGCATATGTAAGCATCTAAGGTCACAATGGAAAACGTGTGAACGGATCATTATAAAATAGATTTTCCATTTATTAACTAACTCATTGAATGGAATACTGATTGAAATGTTGTTTTTAAAAAAGAATTTTGATACTTCGTTTTAATTATAAGTTTAAAAAACGAACTATATTTTATAGCGCGCAGTTTTATACACTTGTCAGTCTAAGTAAAACTAAATAGAGCCCAGATATATTTATAATATATATAATGCTTTAATAATTTGAACAAAATTTTAATTACTAAGGCAATAACTTATCTTCTGACAGCTTAGGAGTGCAGATTTATATATTATGTAAACAGTAGTAGCACACCATGAAGTGAATCAGTTACGGACAGCATAGTAGGTCTACACTATTAGATACCAAAAGGCCTACTATTCCCGATCATAACATTACCCTAGGTCTAGTAATTTTAAGATTAAATGTGTAAGGTCATACGAATTCTAGTCTAGATCTAGATTCTATATCAAGATTCTAGTTCTAGATCTAGACTTAGATCTAGACGTTTTTTTTTTTAGATATAGTTCTAGATCTAAATCTAGTTTACTTCTAGCTAGATCGAGATCTAGTTTGTATGACAAATGGCAATGGAGATATTACTTTTTATTTTGCGAGGGGAATATCTTGTCCAAGTACTCCAAGTCTTAGTTTCAAGTCATTTCTACCTAGCTCACTACCTAACTAAAGTAGGTCAAGAGTTGTTATTTTTTTCGTGTTGCCAATGTATCTAATTTTGTAAGAAAAATAAATCTTTTTTAGTTTCTCTATATTACTTGTAACATGTTATTAATTTTGAATGAATGGATAAGGTTAATAATTATTATTTTTAAAAATACAAGTGTACGCTAAATGTATATATCGAGATGCTGTAGCTATGGGGTAAAGAACTAGGAACCGGAAGTCCCGTGTTCGAATCATCATGAAGACTAGGTGGACAACTTCGGGGGCCGATTTTGAGTTTGTGTTTCTACACAAACTGTCTTTGTAACCTTGTTTCTGTTCTGATTCTATTTAATAACTTTATTCTTTAAACTAACTTTGGTAACTTTATTGTTTTAACTGACTTGTTTTAAGATGTGTCTCGGTACAATACTTTTCGCTTCCAAAAACCCTGCAGCACCTCAACAGGAAGCGCGGTCATTGTAAATCCGGCCTCAACAGATCGGGCATGGTTATTCGATTTTTCGTTTTTGTCATAGCATTTCATTGGGTTTAATAAGTCTTTGTGGCACCCATCTCCACTCCAAGACCTTTTTATTCTTGGGGTTTTCTCCAGAGGATGGAAAGTCTCACATGACTAATGAGCTTCATCTGCTCAAGGTTGATGATGGTTTTGGTCCGACCAGGGTATTTGATTTCTCCGGTACCTATCATATCCACCACCTGGAGAGGTGCTCGATGGGAGATCTTATCTTAGTGTGTGTTCTTTTATCTCATCTTAGCGTGTGCTATTTCTTTTATCTTATCTTAGCGTGTGTTATTTCTTTTATCTTATCTTAGCGTGTGATATTTCTTTTATCTCATCTTCGCGTGTGTTATTTATTTTTATCTCATCTTAGTGTGTGTTCTATCTGTATACAGTATCTTATCTTAGCGTGATATTGGGAGAAATTTTGAGAAAATATTTATAAAATTATTATAAATAATTACTTATCGAATGTATTTGTGATATTATTGATAATTTGACATATTCTTAAATTGCATTATCACCCACCTTTTTTTAAAAATTATATTAGTTGAAGAATAATAAATGGACATAGTTGTGTTATCATATGTCTGGCAAAAGAAAGACATCCCTCTTATTTCAGGTCGAGTCCCCCATCTGGCATTTGATGACCTCTGGAATTTCCTAAAAAGCCTTCTTAAAAACATTATAGAAAATCTAATACAGTGGCGTACCTAAGGGGGAGGGGGAGAATGGGTGTCCGAAATGTATTTGTTAATACATAAATTAATATATTTGATTGACAAATAGTGTCAACTGGTGTCTTTTTTTTTAACATTTATGGATTAAATTTATAACAAAGACTAAACCTAGATCTAGGTCTATCAGTACGTTGACTTTGTTGACATTTTAAAAATATTTTTTCCCACAGAGATCAAAGTTTTTTTTTAAAGTTAGTTTTACATTTTAAACTTTGTTGCCACGAATAAAACTGCATGATATACAGCGAATTCCAGATATCTTGTTACCTTTACTAATAATAAATCTAAATGGCGAGTATTTTATGGCTACACTAATTAACCTTGAAGCAAAATTTACAGAATCGAGTATTACAGATCCAAAAGTTATTCTTAATAATGTAAAATAGTCCATTATTCGGGTTTGGCGTCTATAATTTTAGAATTAAACTTCACACTCGACTTATTACCCCTCTATTCATCTTTCCTCAATCCAATGGAAACTCTCTTTTTATTTCCATCTAATCCTTTTGCTTTCGCACAAAACGTAAACAACAAACAATGACGTAATATATAATATAATAATAATATATTAAAAATTATTTATTATTATTAATAATTATTAATTAATAATTAATAATATTAATAATATAATCTTCTTCATGCAGTGGAAAATTAAGGGTTTTTTTGCCTAACTGGAATTCTGGTCAAAGCTCCTGCGCCCAATTAATATAGTTCAGAAGAAACTACAAAAGCTGCTGAATAAATTAGTACCCTTTCATGCTTTCTGCAAAATGATGAGAAACTGACAAAAACCCAATCCATCGAAAAAGCAAAAGAAGGTAGTGAATACTATAGATTCCCTGTAATCAAAACAACTAGAAGAAAGAAAAGACTTGATAGGAAGTTGAGTTCTAATGTAGGACTGTCAATAGAACTGCAATTCAAACGTGTTGCGACAGAAGTGCTGGACAGACTTCATATGGAGATGAAGAGCAGATTCCAAAGGCTGGAAAGAAAATGGATTCCTTTGGGTGTCTTCTTGAACCAAGACACCTGTTAGATGAAGACACGCTTATGACAAACTATGCTACTTTTCCTGTTTGTATGATGAAATAAATGGTAAATCGCTTTTTCAATGATGTCATTGATGTACGAGCACTTTTCATCAACAAACCAGTAATGCAATCACCAATAGGCATATTGCGGAAACAGGCTTCATATGGTAATTACGTGTGCTCAAACCTGGCAACCTCCTCCGAATACCGCTAACTCAGGCCACTTCCATTACGTCATGTGAGAGACCATTCTCAAAGCTCAAGTTCATCAAAAACTATCTCAGGAGCACAATGACGCAAGAAAGACTTATCATGGCTTTAATGTCAGTGAAGTCACAAATACTAGAAAGTATCGATGTAGTTGATGTTATAGATGTCTTTGCTGCACAGAATGCACGACGTGAAGCAATATCAATTCAGCTTTATCACTTGTGCATTATTTAACTAATAAACAACGGTATTATTCATTAAAAGAGTCTTAATGATTATTTTTTGTAAAGTTTACTGAACCAATTTGATTTTTGGCTTATATATTTTGCGTACATTATATCATGTCATATTGCAAGGGGCCCCCAAAGAGGTCAATCCCCCCGGGCCCCCAAATCCCTAGTTACGCCCCTCATCAAATACCAACTTAATACACATCAAACAGAATAAATAAATGCTGGTTTGATAATATATTAAAGAAACTTTTGCAAACAGAAAGAAAACCTTTTTAAAAAGATTAAGAAACTAAGGCAGAAAGAGCAGAAGGGCAGAAAGAGTCCATAAAAAGTACATTCAAATCAAACACCTAACCCCAAAAGTTATCAGACAGCTGCTGAGGGAATACATAAATAAAGTAATATCTGGAGAAAACAATAAAAACTTTTGGTCATACATTAAATCTAACAAATAAATGAAAACAATAGGAGTAGCACCATTAAAAAGGGAAGATAACACATAGCGATAACGAAATGTATAAGAAAAAGGGATCAAACAATTAGCTAGCATAAAACCAAATAAAGCTTCTGGACCTGAAGGTATTCCAGCTAGATAGCCACGAGCTAGCACCAGTGTTCAAAATACTTTTTCTGGCATAACTAAATCATGGCAGGGTACCTAGGAACTGGAAAGAAGCTAATGTCACTCCCCTATTTAAAAAGGAGAAAACCTGATCCGGGGAACTACAGACTTTTATCACCCACCAGCATCCCATGTAAAATCCTAGAACACATAATGTGTAGCAACATCATAAACCACTTAGATAACCATAATGTCCTCACTTCATACCAACAAGGCTTTATTTAAATATAGGTCATGTCAAACTCAACTAATAGGATCAATTGTTGATTTGTCAAAGAGATTAGATAACAGTGAGCAAATAGATGCAATTTTATTAGACTTCTCTAAGGCGTTCGACAAAGTTCACCATCATAGCCTGCTTAAAAAAATAAAATACTTTGGCATTAATTGCTCATTACATCAATGGATTCGGGATTTTCTAATAGGAGGAGAACAAACTGTAGGCTTAAACTAAATGGCTCCAAATCAACACCAATAATAGTAATAGTCTTAGGCCTACTACTGTTTCTAATTTAAATAAATGATCTACCAAATTGCATTACTTCAGAAACAAAAGTCAGATTATTTGTAGACGATTGCATAATATATAGACCAGTGAAAAAACAAAAGATACTGACATTTTACAAAAAAAAAAAGAATTAGAAAAATTACAGGAATGGGAATTAAATTGGAGCTTGTCTTTCCACCCAGAAAAATTCGAATTACTAAGAATAAAAAAAAAAAAAGCTAAAGTTAATTAAAAAAAACTACGTACTTTATGCATGGTTAACCAGTCAAACAAACTAAAAACTCAAAATATCAAGGAAAAGTTACAGTATTTCCCTTATTGATGCAATTATAAACAACTGAAGCAAAACATTAATGTTTATTAAAAGAATGTTTTTACAAAACAAACAAAAATATAAAATAAAAATGGTATTTAAGCTTTAGTTAGGCCAATATTAGAATATGTTTGGGATACCCCTCGACTCAAGAAAAAAAATACAACAAATATAAAATAGAGCAGTTAGATTTATAACAAACGAATATTTAAATTTGATTAGAGTAATACCATTTGTAGAATCACTAAACTTAGAGACACTTCATTACAAAGGAATAAAAAGTAAATTAACTATAATACATATAAACTAACCCTAAACCATAACTTTCAAATAGAAAAAAAAATAAATTGATGTTTTGTTGTTGTTTTTTTAACTGCAAACTGTTCATTGCAATGAATTGGTTGCAACCAGAACACTGGACGACGTAATTCGAAATATTGAAAAGGGTTCTAACGATTTTCCTATACATTTGACAGTTTATGTAGATCTATATTATTAGAAACAAATTACTAGCAATCAATTTCATAAAGTCATAACGCAGGAATTGATTTAATATTATTTTACTTGTTCGGTTACTATGTGTTTTATGTAAAAGAGCTAGATCTTCAACAAGAAAGATTCGATAATAATTTACCGTTAGTCATATGTATTATACAGATCTATATAGATCTGTGCAGCATCGTTTAACGTGTTCCGTTTCCGGTTGGAACGTTTTTATTTTGTTGTTTAAATCGTAGATTTCATATTATTCAGTGTTAAGCATCAAGTATCTAAAATGAGTAAGGCCCATCCCCCAGAATTGAAAAAGTAAGGAACTCTATTAATATTGAGTCTTTGAGACCTAGATGTATAAAAAAAATACATTCTTTCGTAAAACACTTTTTTTCTAAACTCAAGACCTAGATCTACACTCAATATATTATATATAATCTAGGGCCTAGTCTTGATCTAGCTATTCTAACTAGACGTCTACATATTAGCCACCATCGGCTGAAGATGAAAACGATTGTTTGTTGATTCACCTATATTATTACTTCTAGATTCTATAGGTCTACATCTTTCAGTTATCATTCAACTTATTGCAACAGTTTAAGGGGAGGATTCACCTATAATAGGCTCTATTAATAAATTATAGATGTATCACTAGTATCAGTTTTCTTATTAAAATATTATTTTTACATTTTTCAATATGATTTCAAATGATTATTCATTCATTTCTCTACAGTTTTTCATTATTTTTAGTAATATTAGACATTTTTAATGGACCTCATTCACCAATTGTAAACAAACAACATTTAGTCACATAATCTTATTGATAAAACAATGGAAAAACGTCCTGTGACAACCATCATGAATGAAACATGAGATCGTAAATTATATAGAAGAGATAAAGCACCACCTGGCTAAATGTTGTTTGTTTACAATTGGTGAATGAGGTCCATTAATTTAGCTCATTGACATTAATTATGCAAAAAAATAAATAATATCGTAACTTTTTTTTATTGACCGATTTACCAAATTTTTTTACTACCATTCCCATCTGAAATGCTAGATTCTTATTTTTATCAACAGTATAACTAGTTGTAAAATAAATTACCATTGGTCGAAAAAACATTTCCTGTAACTAACAATTATTCTGACCAATCAGCAAGCTCTTTGCAAAAGCTTATGGAAGCTTTATCATAAACAGTTTCGGCGCATGCTTTTGTTTTTTTCTTCAATATCAGACCTGCCTACCGTTACGCCAAATGCCTATTCGTTATGTAAAATCTCCCAAAAATGACCGTCAGTACGCATTTAACCCGTCGCGTTACGCATTTCTTATCCTTTTTTTTTTACCCTATCCTGACTACCTTACGAGCGGTCACGGAGGTCACGCTAATTCGTCCTGTGGGGGGGGAGGGAGAAAAGGTGGGGGAACACATTGTGTCCAGATCCATATGTTGATTAGTTTAATAGCAATTAGATTTTGTCTAGAAATGAAGAACGCGAGAGTGAGGGAGTGGCGGGTTGGTACTGTCAGTTAGCTGATACACCATCGTGACTTTTTTTTTTGTAAGTTCATTAGTAGAAATTAATTATGTTGAATCCTTGATTCCCGTATTCATTTGTATAGAGAAAAAATCGAAGTGCTATCGATTCAAAACACATTGAGTGACATTGTAGATGTCTAGGTCTAGATAACTTGTTATACAGGAATAGATCTAGCTAGTCATTACGTTACGACATGATTCTCTACATTAGTCATTACTCTACAATCTAGATCCAATTTAGTTGTAGTATGATTTAGATTGACTAGATCTAGATCGATAACATCTACTACCATCTAGTCTAGATGTAGACTAGAGTCTTAGTATAGAATAGATCAAGAATGAAGGTAGACCTACGAAAGTTTTGAGCTATGTTTGTAGCGGATCCACAGCATCGGTAACACTCTTGAGCCCATATCTAGATTCTAGAGTAGATTATATTCATTATATAGATGTAGATCCAGATCTAGGCTAGATATCATCTCTATTGTCGTATTGATCTAGATTTAGATTGTAGATCTAATCATGACATCTAGATCTAATATTATATATATATATGACAAAATAGTGGATCGCGTAAGTGTTACGCATTCTGGTGCCTAAATACGCATTTGGACTTTTTTTGGTAGGTTGGTCTGCAATATAATGGATATAATGACAAAGTGTGTTCTAATAAAAGAAGGAAGAAGCCAATCTAATTTTAATTAGAGGGAATGAATATACTGGAAGAAGAAAACAACCTAGACTTAGTGGCAATGCTATTACTAGTACTAGATCTAGTACCGGTATGGAACTTATGTTGATCATAGTTGTCATTGAAGACATACGAGTGTTTCTCCAGTACTGGTTACAACTAGGTGTTGATTCACTAAAAAGTCCGTATTTCATAAGATTGTTATTCAAATGTGACAATTTACATTACATTGCATTAAGAAATGGTTAATCTATAAATTTTGAGCTCATAACATGCTAGGGAAATATTGAAATTGTAAAAAATGTGTGAAATTACTACCCAAAATGGCGGCTTTTGATGTAACGCGGAACACCATGCTATGATTGAATTAATATCGTACTAAAACCAAGGGGCATAAAACTTCCATCTTTGTTGGGATAATGTTAACAAGATCCTCATATTTCAATGTCATTATTTAGTTTTTCTCAAGGTTATCAAAATATTGATTAAACATGGCCACAAAAATGCGTTTGAGGCGCATCGCGATGTGTCCCGCTTTATACAGAATTACAATCCTCTATGAATTGTAAACAAGAAATAAATAATATGCTCAACATCGCATTTCTGTTACAACAAGCATTAAAGATTTCTTTTAAAGTATTTTTTTTTCTTAAAAGATTTCTAAACATGCTTAACGAGCTTAAAATAGGTCGAGGTGTCCCAAATCAAGCGCCTGTGCTGCGTGTGTTAAGAATGGGATTATTTTTCCCACGACACTACTTTTTATGAATGAGAGTTCTTTTGAGCATCACAGGTATTGTGTAGAACAAAAGACGTGCAGTTTCCGCAGGAAATACTAGCGTAGTAATTAACAGGAGTACTTAAACAATAGCGTGTCCCACAATTAACCATCAATGCGCCTCGAGCGTTGACACGATCAATCACCGGCAATCTTGTACAAAAATCTCATTTAATCTGTTTTTTGTGATCTTTTGTGAATCAACAACCCATCAGGTACGTAGATATTTCATTATTCTACTGAAATTTAAGCTTATTACAAATAAGTTTGATTGCAATATCCTAATCGAAGTGCTTTTTTATTACGAGGCTACTAAATTTAACCATTCAATCATGACGTCACATGAAGCGTCTTGAATACAATTTAGTCATAAATCGTAAAGTTAATCAATTTTAAAGCCTGTTACTAAACCAAAAGTTTATATTTCTAAAACAATTATGTTGATGTAATAGTAGACGTGTGTAGGGATTTTAAATAATTAATTTGTTTTTATTTTGAGAAGTAAATTGAATTAGTCGTTGAGGCGCTCCATGGAACCCCGTGTTGGTGTTTTCCATGCATAAATTATGGCGTCACATGTAGTGTCTAATACGAGTTCAGGATTTGTTAAGTTTTCTGTATTCATGGAAAGTTTCAATTAAGATTAAATGATTTTGATATATGTAATAAACTATTTTCATAATAACTTTAAATGAACATTTTTTTTTGACATCTTTCATTTTATATTTTTTGTAATTTTACTTTACACCGTTTGAGGCGTTTCAGTGGACACTACTCCGTTTGTTTACAAATGGTGTCCTAGTTTGCGTCTGTTAAGTTCAAATAGGTTTTAGTGATATTTTGTTAAAGATTTTACAGTGTCAGATAATATTAACTACATCTAAAAGAAATAAAGCGGTACTGTTTAAGAAATATTAAATAATTAAAATTTACTTATTACTTTAAATAAGATTTAGATCTATTCGATTTTTCGTTTGAGGCGACTCTCTTTAAAATTTTAAAGAGCTAGACTTAAATCTAGATTTACTCTAGATCTAATTATGTAATTCATTATCTAGATTTAATCTAGACCTATATCTAATTATGTAGTTCATTATATTATAGCTAGATTTACTCTTGATCTAGACCTAGAGTAGAGTACAAGAGTCTAGATCTAATTCAATATCTAGATTTAGATCTAAACTAGATTATTAGATAAGAAATCATTAGATCTTTTATGAATCTATAGACTAGTGACTCTAGACTAGGTCATTAATGACTAGATTTAGAATCTAATTCTAGATTTAATAATATATTTTTCTTTAAATTGACAAGTATCTAGAAAATTATCTAGATCTATTTTATATTAAAATGTAGATTGTATCTAAAACAAAGTTTTGGTTTAACCTGCACTTAATTTCCATTGTATTGTTTATACATTATATTCAATTATATTGTATTCAGTTCTTTCAGTCTACCACTGAATAACTTAAGTTAATATAATTAACAGTACTAGTCCTATACTATTGATTGAGTCTATCCCTATCAATCAAGCAATTATGGGCATTACTAGACTAGATTTAAATAATGCACCAATATATAATATATGTTTATGAAAGTTATTAGTATATATAAAGATCTATT
Organism: Biomphalaria pfeifferi; assembly: GCA_030265305.1. Classification (NCBI taxonomy): domain Eukaryota; kingdom Metazoa; phylum Mollusca; class Gastropoda; family Planorbidae; genus Biomphalaria; species Biomphalaria pfeifferi. The sequence continues at coordinate 10,281,166 of JASAOG010000001.1, forward strand.
TATTTAGATACTTATTCATTTTTATAAATTACAGATTTCAGTAAATGGAGTTATCTGTTAGAGTTTCAAGGCATCTACAAGCCAAGAAAGACTCTAAATTTACAAGCATCAAAGCCTAAGTCTCTAACACATGTTGCTGTTTTTGAGCAGAGAGAAAAGGAAAGGTTGAGAAAAGCTGCATACAGGGCCTAGTTAAGCCCACATGAAAAAGCTTGGATAAACAGAAAACGCAAAGAAAGAAAACAGCAAGCTAATAGTCCACTTAATGTCATCTCAGCAGAGGTTGGTGAATCACTAGGTACTGGATTCCAGACTCCAGTGGCAAAAAGAATGGCTGTTTCAAGGGCCTTGATGAAATTGCCTAGGTCTCCCAATAAATATGCTGCAGTTTTTGATGGTCTCACACAAATATGCTCCCCAAGAAAAAGTAAAGCTGTCCATGACATACGCTTTCTGCGCCTACCTGATCTTTCTAAACAACATTAAAGAAAGTATCAAAACCTAACTACACTCCACCAGCAAAAAAAAGTCAGATGTCTAGTGCTTATAGACAAGTACTCTGCAGTATCCTTAGCAAGTACAACAAACTCAGAGGTTGTGCTACTCATTTCTAACATTTTGGTCTTCCAAGAAGTTTTATGTCCAAGTGCAAATCAGAACAAATTGCAAGAAAAAAAACGAAGTGATTGCATTGCACATAATGCCTTGGAAACAATATTAATTTTTTACAGTAGAGAGGATGTCTCAAGAACTGATCCCTCTCAATCATCTGTTAGTGCTCAAAAAGGAAAACGTTTCATGCAAAAGCTACTTAACATAAGATGCAGTCTTGCTTATGTGAGTTCTGTTTGAAGATTTTTCTTTATATAGAGGGCATTAATAAATTTCTGATCAAAAAAGGATACAGAGAGCTGACATTAAAAAATCCAGCCTCATCACTTAACTCAATGCCCAAGAACTAATGCCAATTGTTTTCATAAGCTGCAGTGCATTGAAAGATCATGTAGCAACTGTGGTGTGGATTTAATTAACAAGTATTGAGCCTTTAAAAAATTGCACAGATGAATTAGCAGAGTGGAGTATAGTATGTGGTCAAAGATGACGTACGAGTATGTTCAGAGTGATGGTACACTGCGAAAGGTAACAAAGTGGCGACCAGTAAATACAGAAGGATCTTTCAATGACCTAGTGAGAGGTATTACACCTAACAAAAATAGAAGCTGTTTCTGCTTTCCATGCAGAAATTCATATGGCAGTCAGTGCCTGCATGATGAAATATGTGGATCTTGGAAGGTGTTCAAACTTCAGAAACAAAATGGTAAGTACTTGTATTTATTTATTTTTAAATAGTACTTTACAATTATCTGAGAAAAAACATTCATTTAAAATTACCTAATTTATTTCTAAATGAAATTGTTTCTTTTTCTTCAGTAGTGCAATCTCAGTCAAATCTTGAAGACTCTTTGGATGTCAGTCCCATATGCTCAAATTCAAAGGTAAAGAGCTTTTACATATAAACATTTTAAAAATTTTCATTGAATCTATGTTACCTGTATTGTATAAGTTGTTTTAATAATATACCCTGCTAAATAATTTTAGACTCATTTTAGAAATTAAGTATTTCAGCCTCATGTTGTTGTTTTTCCAGGCCCAAACAAATTCCTTCACTAATCAAAAGTACATTGTAAATAGCTGTGTGATTGTCAAGTATGGGGAAATATTCTATCCAGGTATAATTTTTTGCACTGTGTACCTTTTAATTTCAATAAAAAAGTTCAAAGTATGTTTTAGATTGAAGTATTAACTTTTCAACATTGCTGGTAATTTTTTCTAACAGGAGTTGTGATAGAAGTCCTGGATGATCAGCGCAGAAATAATTTTTTAAAAAGGCACAGAAATAAAAAAATATATTTGTATATCCAGAAGTGCAGGACATACAGTTAGTGTATGCAGGCATGATTGTTACTGAAGTGATGTTGAAACCAAATGGCAATAGAGTGGAATGTTTTGATTTCTGAATTTGTCGAATAAAATTTGTGTCACAGTTTTATGTGTTTTCTTTTCTTTCTTTTTTTTTTTCAAACCTTTTTCTGTGTGTTAAAACTAACAAAAGATATAAAATATATATTTGTCAATAATTTAAAATAATAATGATGTGCACAGATAAGACAAAAATGTACACTTATAAACATTATTTTAAAAAATGGTGTCCCATGAAGCACCCGCGACATTTTGTGAAATTAAAGCAGCATTTTTACAAATGGGTACTTTATGACTAGAATAGTGAACTTAATAATAAGTCTCTAATGGATCACTTTAGTGCAAAAATAAAATAATTTCTATATTCTCACAGAATATCTTTAAAAAAAACTTTAACTTGTAGTGTCACAGGTGCTACGGTCAATGTTCCCTCTAAGGAGTGGTATGAAGGGAGCGAAAAATTTTGTCTATGAGCAACATTTTTTTTGACGCCAAAATTTGTGAGCTTCAATTTTCAAATAGTACGTCGGGGTCTGGATTTCAGTTTGGGAGAAATAATTAAAAATTGAAAAAGCAGGTTTACATAAACAAAATATTTATATTACGTAAATGTACTAACTTAAACTTACTAAATTTGTTCCTCAGTCAACTTCAAAAAGTCTCTCTTCTGTTCTTTTCTGCTTTCCAGAAGTTATAAACTTTATCTATATTTACAGTTTTTCCAGAATTCAAGAAGAGTTTTATTCTCATTAAATGACCCAAATGTTCCACTTCTAAACGATTTCTGGCTTTAGTAGTCTTTATACTATTCATCAGGCTAAACCCTCTCTCGCAATCTGCACTTGAGGCCTGGAATGTGCCGCAAATATCCATGATTAAGAAGAGTTTATTTAAGTGATCCTGTTGCTGAGTGAATGCAAGAATATCTGAAAATGTCGTTAATGATTCACATTTTAACTTCTCATTAATCAGAATTTTGAATTCTGAATACTGCTTACAAAGATCACTTTTAAGGATATCTTCATCTTTCTGCAGGAGAAGACAGTATCTGGTTGCAAGGCTTTTCATCTGCTCATGTCCAAATGAATACTCCTCCTGATTTGCAATAGCACAGAAACAGTCTTTTTCAAATACTGACCAATCTTTCAATTCATCATCTGGAAATTGGCTGTCCATATGGTCACAGACCTGCTGGATAAATTTTATTATTGATGTTGTGTTCATTGGAACTTTAAATGAAGAAATTAAAATGCTTGTTTCTTCAAGGAAATGCTTATTCTCTCCCAGATACTGCGATCGCAACTTCTTAATTTTCGCTTTTGCAAACTGAAAGGCTTCAACAGTTGAAAGCACACTTCTTTGTAGAATTTTAGTCAATTCTGTTAGTTCTGCTAGAACATCATTAAGAATTCCAATTGCTACATGGAGTTCTGGTTTACTTAACTTCTCCAAGCAATATCTGTGAACAGGATCATTGTCTTCCTCCACTTTTTCTTGGCAATATTGCAGAAAAACATCATTCTTTACCAAGGCATTCACTGCGAAATCTCTGGATAGCCACCTAACCTCATGGAGTGGTCTAAATGCAATCACATCTGCATCAGCAGCTTTAGCTAGTTCTTCAAATTTTGCCTTTTTAACAGATGATCTGCAGAATATTGTGTAAACGGTCCTTAGTAAAGTTTCTATCTCTTTCATTAACGGTATATTCTTCCATGCATCATCTAAACCCAAATCCTACCGATGGGCTACACAATGTTGCTCTGATAAATGTGGAATTAACTGTCGCAATAGTGCAGCTACACCTTTTCTTTTACCCAGCAAACTGAAGCTCCATCGGAAGTAAACATAACCATCTTGTTTAAATCAAACCCGTTTTCAATATAAAAGTTCTGAATGGCTTGAAAAATTGATTAGCTATCACATGCTATTACCTTCAAGATTCCAGCAAACACAGTTTTATAGATGGATTCATTTTCATTCCTGTATTTCATGTATAAAATTAACATCTTCGAAACTGATATGTCAGTCGACTCAACTATCAAGGTGTGGTAAGCTGCATTCTTTATTTCGGTAAACATTTCAGTTTTGACAACTGAGTTTACACACTCACTAAACTCAAAGGCATAGTTTTTACTTCGCCAACTCTCTGGGATTTTGACATTTTCCAACGTGATCATGAATATCCTGAACTGACAGCATTGAATAATTTATTTTAATAGCTAACAAAACGTTATCTATTAAAATCTTAACCTCATCTGGGGTTGCTTGTTGTCGCTGTGCGATCTCTTTCCTCATTTCATGCTCTTCTTTTGATTCAGTTAGCATGCTTTTTAAAATCCCTCTGCTTTGATTTTTAAGTTTCGTGACAGAATCCACATGAGCTTTTTGACCCAAATGTTTTTTTAGATGATCCACTTTCCAATCGGTCCATGTTTTCCCTGATGTCCATTCACTGGTAGCTCCAGCTTTCACGCAAATTTTGCACGTAACACCACATGATTCCGAAAACTCAAAAATTTCACCCAGCTGCACGTGTTGTCCTGAGGCATGTGGCAAGTCTGTGGCTACTGACCATCCTGTCAACCATTCTTTCTTGAATTCTAAGCATCGCTTCTTACTTGTATTTCCTGAACAATCGTCTGCTTGACGCTTAGACATGGCTTAGATGGGTATTGTTTTTAACTGATAAATGCTAATATAAATTGACACGCTTAATTCTAAGTAAATCACAAATCCAAATACGCGCGTAATGAAAGACTTAGGAAATAAACACCAAGTCGGAAACTCGGAAGTTCGAAACTCCCGGAAGTTGGAATTTCGGAAATACAAAGAAAGTTCGAAACTTACCACAGATATAATCACATATGAAGAGATAAAAAAACAGAAACAAGTTTCAAACAATTTTTATAGCGCACATTTCTTATGTGTCTGGCTGGAGCCTGGCGGCCTAAAAGAATAAGACCTTCGGCTTTGGATTCCGACGGTCGGAGTGAGCATACTGAGCGATCGTGCGGTAAGTTTGAGCGATGTCGTCGGAGTGAGCGATCGGGCGTGTAGTATGAGCGACGCTCTGAATTCGTGTAAGCGATCGCTCACGTGCTTAGCTTAGAGGGAACATTGGCTATGGTGTCCCAATTTTTGAATTGAGCTCAAATCCACTTTTTCTATGCAAAAGCATAAATTTCAGTATCTAAAGATTAATAACAATAAAGACAGTTATATTATGCTAAAATACAATGAATTTATCAATTGGTAGTTGTTAAATTATCAAGTGGTGTCCCTGAGATGCAAAAGGGGGTACCCCATGAATAGACACTGCTGTCAAAATCTACATCTTGCAATTCATTTTCTATTGATAAATTCTTAAAGTGAACTGGTTGAAGAAGTGAATACAGTTGAATTGAAACCAAAAACTTCAACTTTAATTTTTAGCATAATGTGACACTTTTTGGTACCAGTACTGGAGAAACACTCATATATATATATATATATATATATATATATATATATATATATATATATAGCTGAGACTAGCCACACTAGGTCTAATGAAGGAGACTATCGTGAGATAGTTCAAATCATTGTGATGCTTGTACCAAATCTAAAAAAAGACTTTCATCAGAAATCTTCCTTAAAAGGGGTTTAATTGTTGGACACTATCGTAAAAGGAGGTTTCACTCGTTGAACAAAAGACAGATAAGTGTTGGGGGGAGGTGTCCAAAAACATAGAAAAAAAGACAAAGTAACATCAAAAAGACAGGACAAAAGAATGAAAGTGGAATAGTAGGCCATGGCTGGTGATTCACATCTATGGGGGGCTTTTAAGTTAGTATTCATTGAAAAAAAATGTTTTTTTTTCCCTTTATATTTCATATTTCTCCATTTAAATTTTTAAAACTAATTTCCTGACATGGATTCATATTATTCAAAAAGTAGTTTATATATCTTCATGAAAATTGGCACATATCAAGAATGATATGTTTTGAACACACCCTACTACTTTGACTTTAATTGAATGAAAAGTTTTAAAGTTATGGTCATTTATAAAATGTTATTTTGATGTTTTTGCTTACAAAAAAACAACTCATAAACAAAAAAATATTTTCAAAGGCTAAGGGTAATACACTTCAGAATATAATAATTTTAGTAGGGCATGTTGATAATAAATGTATAAACATATTTACAAAGTTTCAGCTCAAAATCTTTTATACTTTTTGAGAAATTTGTTCCCAAACGTTTGTTACTATTTATAGTTACACGCAGCGGTTGGTCATAGTAAATGTCAAAATTGACATTTAACTTTTATATTACTGATTTTATGTGTTTATCAAACTATTTGGAAACTTTCATGGCTGTGGTACCATTCTATTCTAAGACATACTTTGGTTTTAAGGTGAAACCTCCCCTTAAAACAAAAAGTATTTAGAATCTAGATCATAAGTAAGATCTGTCTATACTATTATTATATTTATATTATACTAAAAGTAGTAATTTTTGTCTAGTGAACACCCCATTTTCTGACATTAACTAACACCCCACAATCTTTGTTAAAATGAGCCTCTATTTTGATAGCTATGAACTATGACGAAACTAGTCTGTTTTTATTTATACTCCGTAAAGTCAGACACATTTTTAGTTTCGTTTACTCTGAAAAACAAGGGTTTTTAAGAGCACTGGTAGTAAGATGCAATTTTTTTTTCTAGGACATAAGGAGGGTAGGTCCGGGGGGAAGGAGATTTTTTTTTAGAAAATTTAAGTATCAGCTAAACATGAACTATCAAAGATGCATGTAAATAGGCCTAAAAACACATGTCAATCTTTTTGTAAATATGGGGTGTTGCATACAAGTATGCATCTTGCCATCTTGGGTATTTTGTACGCAAATGGACACGAAAATACATGAGTACGGTTTATCGTCTGAAAATACAAAATACGCATTTCCCCACCTACAGCCCCCCCTCGAAAAAAAAGTAGTTATTGCTAAACCTATTTAGATCAGTGCATCAATGCCTGGAAATTAATTATACTTAATTAATCTACCAGGAGATAGTATCTCTTTCTCGCAAGATAACACGTGAGGATTTAAATTTTTACTAAATCTTATTGCGGAGTTCCTTTCGATATGTCAGTTTAAATGAAGTCTTCAAACTGATTGGGAATTGATTGATTAGTTCTTTTTCATCTAGACTGGATCTAGAACTAGATTTAGATCTAGAGATATTTTATGAGGTCATGCACCTATAATAGAATTTACGTAAATCTACTTTTAGAATTACGATCTAAGTTCCAAATCTAATTTTATTCTAGATCTAGGGCAGTCTAGGATAGATGTGACCAGGTGTTTACTATTCTTAGATTTAGAATTAATCTAAATAAAATTACATCTAATAATAGATTTAGACTACTGACTAGATCTTGGTCAAGTTAGCTCAAGGCTCTGGATATCTATATCTACTTAAAATCAGCAATATCTGCCATCTTATAAAGAGATTTATTGATCTCCTTATTATTTATGGAATCTAAAATAAAGGTGCTGTTCTAACTTGGTATAGAATCTAGACTAAAATTAGATTTGGATCTTATACTTCATTCACCAAATATAAGAAGTCGTCCTTATTCTCCTTAAACTAAAGAACATTTTGATACTTCATTTTCTTTTCTATGTCAAACCATTATCAAACCATTACACTGTCAAAGTAAAACTTTGAATTTTGGCCTATAGATGTTTGGATAACATAACTTACAATCTAGATTAGAAACTATTATAGATCTTGTTCTACATCTAGATTATAAATTGTAAAAGTGCATCATGAGTTATTGCCAATGTCCGGTCATTCAACAATTAGCAACAAACTAATTTGAAAGTAAAATAATTACCTAAGTAATTGAAAATATTGTTTTGTGGCTACTTCAGACTGAGATAGTGTTCCTACAAGTAACTTTCTCGGATTCAGAGTGAAGTAATGAAAAAAACAACTTTAAAAAAAACAAAACGCAAGCCATTTAATTTTGGCAATGAACTTCTTATTGGTTTAAAAGTAAAGACTACATATATTTCTCAAAATAAAAATTTGTTTTTAATTAAAATAGGCAGTATTTAAGTGAGAATAATTATATCTCATCACCCGGTATCTTGCACTTGCAGCCATCAAATTGGCATCAAGGCTTTTTTTTTTTTATTTAAGACAAACGATTTTATTTTTACTTTTTTTTTCTTTATCATTTACAACCATTTTCGAATGGGATCTCGTAAGTAAAACCTGTTTGTTGCTATTATACTTTGTGACATGCACAAAATCTATAAAAATGAATTTGAACAAAATGTTGCTGACCAAGCTTACACAAGCATAGAGTTATCAGAATAAACAAATAGGCCACAGAGGGCCTAGAGAAAGAGAACTTCAAATATGCATTTTCAGTGAAAAATCTTTTCCGACTTAATAAGTATTTGTGCCTCAGTACAGATGGACCTTGTTTTTTAACCAAGACTGAGTAATATGAAAAAATGAATGATGTGTCCAATTAAATTTGCTATTGAAAAGGTTTATATGACCTGCTAGAAATTATGTTTGAAGTCTCACCCATGTATGAGATGTCTGTACCACACTATTGATAATGTAAAGTTTAAAAATTCACTCAATTTCAGCTGCCCAATATGACATAAGTCTCATTTACTAAATACATCTAACATCATAATGATTGATAATGATAACTTCCAGTTCAGTGATAATTAATACATTCTTTTTCCGTGAGAGTTAATTTTAAAAGTTTCTTTACTAACCAGTTATTCAGTAAGTTAACATTTCCTCTTAAAATTGTGATATATTAACATTTTGAACTATGGTACGACTTAACTGATTTTCTAAATTTCCTGGAATTTTACAAAATTCAATTTAAAAAATCCTCTCAGAATTCTGACCAAAACAATTGTGCAATAAAATGATATTTGAACATAGCAGTTCTGCAATAGTTATAAGATGATAATGAAACATCAGTACAAGTCTTGTGGCTATGGCAGTTTTCATTTGTTTTTCAGTTTTTGTCCCTTTTAGTATTTAATAACTTGATCTATATACCTGTATATACAGCTCAGGTTGGGACTTGAACTCTATCCCCCCTTGATAGGTACCCAATCAGTGTATACATATGCTAATCAACCACCAATCACTTGGTTTTGGTTCTTAGTCTTGTTAGCCTGAAGTTTAAGAAAGTTGTTTGTGAATCTTCAGTAGTTTTAAAAATCTTTTACTTACTGCCTGTGTTCATTGTGCCAAGTGATGATATTGTGGCTTCTGATAGTGGCTTTGACTTTTAAGCCAGAGTTGTTTATTGTCTGTAATCTTGGCTGCAGAATCAAGTTATCTCTGTGGTTGTAAGGCCAGACATACATCAAAGTGGCATGTTCAGAATCATGGTTCATTAAGTTTGATTTCATGACATCACAAATATGCCATACAGCCAAATGGCACCTTTTTTTTTTTTTTTTTTTTTTTTTTTTTTTTTTAAAACTGTCAAAGTGGAGTTGAAGACATTTTTAGTAATCTGATGGCACATTCATTTATTGGTTATTATAGTAGAGCCAAATCTAGTTTTATGGTCCTAAATTATTTTTTTTTATTTGTTATAGGTACATGGAAAAAGTGCTGACTTGTAAGTACCTTTATGCAAAGTGTTAGTTGTATTCATGTATTTAAACAACTTGTGTTGAAGTTCAAACAATATCACTTAGATAGTGGTAAGGCTAAAGCTCTTCGTTTATGAACTTAGTGGTTGTATCTGTTGATGACTGGGATATTGAAATTTTAGGCTACAACCACCCAAATCCAAAGGGTACCTGACATTGTTTGGGGGAAAGTAAAGATAATTGGTCTTTGTGCTGGCCACTTACAGCCCCTCCTTAAAACTTTGTCCATAAAAACAAATGAGCTAAACATTTGGCACATTTATTGCAAGGTATGAAAGGGGAACTTTTGTACTTGATTACAACTCTATCTATCTTGATCATTCACTTCCTACTTTCAGATTTGGTTTCTTTATATTATGCTCAATTAGTATTCATGCTTTTAATAATTGCATAATGAATTTTTTCAACATTTTTTTTTAAGTAAAACTAAATGGCAATCGTAAAGTGACCGGGACACTTAGAGGGTTTGACCCCTTTATGAACCTTGTTGTAGATGATGCTGTTGAGGAGACCAAGTCAGGAGAAAAACGTAACGTTGGGATGGTGGTAAGTCATTTTAACTTTCATTTAAATCAGTTGAAATTAGCTGGGTTTCATTGCAGCTAAGGAAAAAAAATGTACTTTTTGAACTGAAATTTTTTTTTTTTTTAATTTGTAAAAAAAATATATATACTTTTGTGGTAATACATATTTACCTTAGACTATGTCTTTTACTTTTTATAGTACTATTGAGACATAATAATTTGCTTTTTAAAGTAACAACTGTTTCAAAGCTTAATAACTATATATATTTATATATATACGGTACCAGTAAATATATGTAAAATACTTAACTCCTGAACAATTATTACAATTTAAGAAGCTTTTTAATTGTAAAAGTTTTTTTTAAAAATACTGGAAAATAGTATGTTCTTATCATAACTTCACTTTAGCAAAGTGAAACTATTTCCAATGAAGACACTTGATATTGCTGGTTAAAAAAAACAACAGCAGCAGTAGCAGTAAATCCCGAGTCCTTGTCAGGCAGTGACAGAAACACTAGGCTATTGTATTCCAATTTTCATTTACAGCACTAGATGTCTACTCAACTGAGTGAGGATTAATGAATAAGTGGATATTGCATCACAACATATCAAACCAATGGCTGGGCTTTCTGAAAGACACATCAATACTTCTCATTTTAAAACTTCATACATATTTATTTTTTTCCATAAAGGGACCTAACTCTGGAGTAATGAAATATTTTTTTTTGACAGCGAATGACATCCTCCCTAAAAGCTTGAGAGCCATAGCATTATACATTACATGTGTTTGTGGAATAATGCTGTGATCTGGTAGCACTGTAATGCATTGTTTCAGTTTGTTGTCATGTTTATTTGGTGTTTTAGTTTTGTTCTGTTTGTTTCAGGTGATCCGAGGTAACAGTGTGGTTTTGTTAGAGTCTCAAGAAAGAATCTGATGTATATACTACCTGCATCATTTCACTTGTACAAATATTCATCTTCGCTTATTCAACTGTAGGAGTGTCAGAAGCCACATAATGAACTTGTTTCCTTTGTACATTGTGGACTAAACAGTGTTGTATTATAATTGTTATTAGCTTTTAAAATGTTCTTGTAACTATTTTATGTTGCTTTGTACTGAAACACCCATTGGCAGATGACCATGTCATCACTAAGATTGTTTCCAGTGGTGTTACTGATGGAAAGTCTTTAATACCATTTTGTTTAGAATAAAAGTTTTTTGTTGTTTTTTTTTAATAAAGGTGTTTTTTTTTTGTTGTTTTTTTTTAATATTATTCATCAACAAAATGTGGAAGCAACTATAACCAGCTTAAATACAAACCAAAGACTTGATGCAAGGTAGCAAACTTATTAAATTCACTGCAATAATTGTAATAACAATACACTGGTACCAGTAGTAATTATATAACACCCAATTTTTACACATTTATAGGTGGGAATATAAATAAGTACTATATCCTAATTCATGTTATTCCATTTTACAATAGAAATAATGCAGTTTAATTTGGTAATATAAAATGTGTAACACTAAAACTGCTTTATTGATCCTTATGGAAATTTGTTGTGATTACAAGGACTCTTTTTCTCATATAGACAACACAACAGAAACATACACAACATAAAGAGTTCATCCAGCAACTATGCACAGGCCAATAGTTACAAATACTTGCATTATTCTGATTAGTATCCCATTGAGAGAGGAACAAACTATTCCTGCTGTACTCTAATTATCCTAATGCCAAGTTCTCAACAGTACTAATTGAATAGGTTCTTGACTTTTGCTGTTTTTAAATACCATAACAAAAGGGTTTTAAATTTTAATGTTTTGAGTACCTTTTTGTGCATATGACAAACATTGGTTAATTGTTTTAAAACAGCAACAACTTGTACTGAAGCTTTAGTTCAAACAATGTACTGCTTCCTTACTCTCACTATTCATGAAACTGTGAATGATTGCTATTATTTAAAATCTGGCCATTGTGCTCAATATTTATGAAACAGCAAATAGCTTTCTAGTTATCTAACAATTATCCTCAAAATTTTGTTTTACAGCATTCATCATTAAATATTATTATTATTATAGCTTTTATATAGCGCTACTTTCATGCTTATAGCATGCTCAGAGCCTTTTGGTCCAATCTCATTTGTGGGGGGGAGGGGGTATCTAGGAGTTGGTTTTCCGTGCTGCCTTTAGACGCTCAGTAAACACAACTCTGCCCGAGTCGGGTGTGAAACTCGAGCCCCCTTCTAGGTAGCCAAGCCAAGTTCAAGCGCACTTGGCCTCTCGACCACGCTTCTAATAAATTAGACCTTAACTGTAACTAGTTTTAATGGATATAGAATGTTGAAACATAAAATTGAAAGATCTATTTATTGTTTTATTTTATTGATATGTAACAAAGCATCATTATTTCATTTATGAATTGAACACAAGTATTGATAATACTTTAGCAATTAAAAAAAAAATTGGTGGTTCATGTGACTTGTCAAAAAATGTCTTAAATTTCTTGGGGATTACCGTATTCTGGCGCCATCTTGATTGATGGTACCTGTGACTTGTCAATTCCTTCAGGATTATTTTGACTTCATGTTGATTGTCACTTTACGTATGAGACCAATAGAAGGCACACACATTGGGTTCTATTCTGATTACACATGAATTCATTTCTGATGGCTATATAACAATGTTTACCTGTAGTATTGCTTTCAGCACAACATGTGATCACCTAAAAGACATTTTCATATCACAATGTAAGGTTAGGAGGAAGAAGAATACATTAAATGCCAACATTACATGCATGAGCAAAGACGAAATGCAACATTATATAAAGAATTGTCCTAGGTCCATAAATGTCATAAAATAAAGCACTAAGAGATGTAATAAACTCATGGGGGGGGGGGGGGGGGGGTTACAAAGTATAGGGAAATACTTATCAATGTACAATGTTAAAGACCTTATCCAAATATTCAAAGACTGCAGTAGATGTTGGCACAAAGTTGTTTTGCCCCTTTTTTTGACCACAGGATTTTTTTATTTTTTTTTCCCTATTAGCTTGAAAATTCTTCAATTCTGTTATATTTGTGAAAAAAATTTCTAGGCGATTGGCCACAGAGAAAACTGGTTTGATTTATATTTTTCAAAATATAATAATTAAATTTGGTCTTGACAATCTATACCAGTATCTTGAACACATGTAAGTCAGCAGACCACTGAATTGATCAAAATAGCCCATGAATTGCAATAAAAAGATTGCGATGAAGAAGTCGCCAACTGGTCCTGAGCATTGCTAAGATTAAATGTGTGCTTGTAGTTAATAAGTTTCAGAGAGTCAAAGTTGTAAATAAATAGTTGCTATATTTTATCGCATACCAAGTCAAGCCATTTGATTTAAACATGTTCCCCTCAATATAGTGCTGATGTGCATCAAGGGTTTGTAAAGTTGATGTCCTAGTTTCTAGAAGGGAATTAAGATAGCAATGCAGCAATAAATAAACTGTTCTAAAAATAGCAATATTATTTCAACAAGCTTTACATCAATATAAAAACATTGGTTACAAAATATAACAAATTCTCCTCATGGTACAAATATTAAGCTTATACATCATGTAGAGTAAGCTGTAGCTGTTTCAAAGTGCCAGTTCATGTACTAATTGCCTCAAAAAAGTACACATTGATTTGTATTGTACACATTCTTCACTAAGACATTAAGAACATACATTGTTTTAAATTAAGTTTCAAACAGATAACCAATGGACTGGATGTCCTAGACCTTCAACTCCTCAGTTCAATTGCATGACATTTATTTGGTTTTGTTTTGCAAGCTTCAGAACTGAAGATTATTTGTTCCAACATAGTGGAAGGGGAAAGGGTCTGTACTATTGACCATCATATTGACAGTGTGAAAACATACCACATGACCAGGCAGTCATCCTTGTATGGAGTCTGACTTTTTAAACCCTAATATATGAATATGCAAAATGAATATAAAATATTAAGCTAACGTTAATTTTTCAAGATTAATAGAAAAGGTTGTTCTTTTTTTTAGAGAATCAAGCTGTCAAAATTAACTTCCATAACTCTGTCAAAGCTAAAGTTCTATTACTCTGTCAAGACTCAGTCAAACTTGCTGAGCAGCTGTTAGCTTCTCTAATTAATTTCTGTTCTGATCCAGTCTCACTAGAGGGCAGCATTCTAGACTTGCTGGTAGAAACTGTTGTAGACGTTTTGAGTTCTGGGATATCTTGCTGAACACTGGAGCAGCCACCATTTAATTCTCTAAAATGGGAATAGAGTTGGCACATATAAAAAACTCAAGAAATTTGATGCTCAACTTATTCACTTTTGTACTTGCCATGCAAAGAAGTTTAACAAATTAAATGAGACTAGAAATAAAATGGGAACTATTTATGTATATGGCTAGAATCTATTCTATTATGTTGTTATTCTTGTTTCACAGTGGCTCCATTTGGTTTTTGGCTATACATCATCTTTGTTAAAAGTGTTTCCCTAGTCATCTTTATGTCCTTGTTAAAGAAATCAATAAAAAGTTTAAATGAAAACAATGTTGAGGCCTACATATTGTTTCAGAGACACTGCAGACAATTCTACATCACTGTTACTTACACCTCTCTGTTATAATAAGGAAATCCTTTAAAGAGATCATCCATCGACTTATTCACCATCTGAAGAATACAATAATTTATACATATATTTCACCACCACATTTATAAATATATTATTCTCTATTTAAAACTTTAAACTAACACTGAAGTAAAAGGTATAATCATATTACCTCTGAGGACAAACTGTCTTTTTTTGAAGATTGCTTGGCCAATCTTTTTTTCTTTTTATGAAGAGGCTTTGTTTCTATAATCATTTCTTCTAACTCATATGTAGGGTCACAATTGAGATGTTCTTTCTGTTTACAGATGCATAATTATAGATACATGTATATATATGTTGATTCACTTGACAATGATATTTTTTTAAAAAGCTATAGTTTAAGTTCTTTAATGTTGATTTATTTGAATATTTTAATGCTCTTGAATGTTTTATGAAAATGAGCATGGTTGTTAGCCAAGACATGTAGTTTATAAGCCCATACTAATAACTAGTATCAATTAAGTTGTGCTTGTTTGCTAGTAAAATGATTGTTATTTATTACAGAGCTAACTATATGATAGCTCATTATCAGAATCGATCTATACCACTTGCAATCTGTGTGAGCTTAGTACTACTTTAATAGACTTACAGAAGGCACAAATAATGGCTTAATAGCCTTGGTCTTGACCTGCTCCATATTGAGGCTACTCAAGACAGGATGTGATACAAGTGACTCAGAGCTTTGAAGTCTCTGTTCTGGATTGACATGTAATAACTGTGAAAAGAAATTTCATATTTATTGTAAAAACCAAAAGTTAACATGTTTGCAGGTCATGTTTATCCATTGAATCTATTTACCTTGAAGTGCCCCACTGACAAACTTACCTGCCTTAAAACATCATTCATTTCATTGGAAACATTGCAAGGAAAATTCACTTTGGTAGTGCACAAAATCTGTAGTGTGTCTTGAGGGTTTGTATCTGTTTGAACATTAAAGGGCCTCTAGATAGAAAACAAAAACAGATTCTAGATATGGTTAGTCTATATAAGTGAATTTATTTAAATGTAAACTTATAACAAACTATTTTCATTTAATCTTAAAAAACTCAATTTCTTATGAAATAAAATAATTTAAATCTGTAAAATTATGAATTCAATCATTTCTTCTATTATATTTATATAAATCTTAGATATTTTGTCTAAATGATAAAGTTAAAATCACAATATGTTTTATTTTCTGTTGACTTTGAAATAAATCTAATTCTAGGTAAAGTTGTTGGCTCTAATGCTCAAATCAATATTTATAACAATTATTATTATATGTATTATTAATATTAATTAACTGTATATTTTTGAGTAAGAAACCATTGTAAATCAAAGGGAGATGGTATTGACTTGTAGATATTTTGACTTAGATCTTTTGCGCATACATATTAATTTCAAAAAGCAAGGTATCAACTTTTTCAAAGGAATGATGACACTTAATCCCTGGTCTATAAAAATCACGAAGAATTTCATTGAATTCCTATTAATACTTTTCAGATAAGTTTGAGGATAAATTTGAAAATACTTTAATCATCTTTGTTATTATCACACACATCCAATGGACATGGAAAAGTGATGGGAAGTACAGACCAAGGGATGAAGTAATGAGGGGTACAGACCAAAGGACGAAGTGATGGGAAGTACAGACCAAGGGATGAAGTAATGGGATATACAGACCAAAGGATAAAGTGATGGTAAGTACAGACGAAGGGATGAAGTGATAAGAAGAAAAGAAAAGGGATAAAGTAATGGGAAGTAGAGATTAAAGGATTAAGTTATGGGAAGTACAGACCAAAGGATGAAGTAATGGGAAGTACAGACCAAGGGATCAAGTGATGGGAAGTACAGACCAAGGGATCAAGTGATGGGAAGTACAGACCAAGGTGTGATGTGAAGTACAGACCAAAGGATGAAGTAATGGGAAGTACAGACCAAAGGATGAAGTAATGGGAAGTACCGACCAAGGGATCAAGTGATGGGAAGTACAGACCAAGGGATGATGAAGTGGTGAGGAGTAAGAAACCAAGAAATGAAAGGGTGAGGAGTAAGAAACCAAGGGATGAAGTGATGGGGAGTACTGACCAAGGGATGAAGTGATGGGAAGTACAGATCAAGGGATGAAGTGATGCAAAGCACAGCTCAATGGATGAAGTGATGGGAAGTACAGACCAAGGGATGATATGATGGGAAGTACAAACCAAGGAATGCAGTAATAGGAAGCACAGACCAAAAGATAAAGTGATAGAAAGTACAGACCAAGGGATAAAGTAATGGGAAGTAAAAAGCAAGGGATAAGGTAATGGGAAGTACAGACCAAGGGATGAAGTAATAAGAAGTACAGACCAAGGGAGGATGAAGTGGTGAGGAGTAAGAAACCAAGAAATGAAAAGGTGAGGAGTAAGAAACCAAGGGATGAAGTGATGGGGAGTACTGACCAAGGGATGAAGTGATGGGAAGTACAGATCAAGGGATAAAGTGATGGGGAGTACAGACCAAGGGATAAAGTAATGGGAAGTACAGACCAAGGGATTTAGTGATGGGAAGAACAGACCAAGGGATGAAGTAATGGGAAGTACAGACCAAGGGATGAAAAGATGGGAAGTACAGACCAAGGGATGAAGTGATAAGAAGTACATACCAAGGGATCAAGTGATGGGAAGTACAGACCAAGGCATCAAGTGATGGGGAGTACATACCAAGGAATGAAGTAATGGGAAGTACAGACCAAGGGATGAAATGATGGGAAGTACAGACCAAGGGATCAATTGATGGGAAGTACAGACCAAGGGATGAATTGATGTGAAGTACAGACCAAGGGCTGAAATGGTGGGGACGAGAGACCAAGGGATGAAGTGATGGGGAGTACAGACCAAGAGGGGAAGTGTGAAGGAGTACGGACTAAGGTATGAAGTGATGGGGAGTACAAAACAAGGGATGAAGTGATGGGGGGTACAGACAAAAGGGATAAATTGATAGGAAGTACAGGTCAGGGGATCAAATGATAGGAAGTACAGACCAAGGGATCAAGTGATGGGAAGTACAGACCAAGGTATCAAGTGATGGGAAGTACAGACCAAGGGATGAAGTAATGGGAAGCACAGAGTAAAGGATGAAGTAATGGGAAGTACAGACCAAGGGATCAAGTGATGGGTAGCACAGACCAAGGATGAAGTAATGGGAAGTACAGACCAATGGATGAAGTGATGGGAAGTACAGACCAAGGGATGAAGTAATGGGGAGTACAGACCAAAGGATCAAATGATAGGAAGTACAGACCAAGTGATGAAGTGATGGGAAGAACAGACCAAGGGATATGTGATGGGGAGTACACACCAAGGGATGAAGTGATGGGGAGTACAGACCAAGGTATCAAGTGATGGGGAGTACAGACAAAGGGCTTAAGTGATGAGGAGTACAGACCAAGAGATGAGGTGATGGGAAGTACAGACTAAAGGATCAAGTGATGGGAAGTACAGACCAAGGGATCAAGTGATGGGGTGTACAGATCAAGGAATCAAGTGATGGGGAGTACAGACCAAGGGATCAAGTGATGAGGAGTACACACCAAGGGATGAAGTGATAAGAAGTACAGACCAAGGGATGAAGTGATGGGGAGTACAGACGAAGGGATCGTGATTTGTGATTTTGGGCACATCGGCACAATTTAGGCCATGTCGTGCCTGCAGTCCCTCAAGGGCCACTTTCCCTCCACACAACAAGGGCCAAATTCCATACAGTCAAATCATTAAAATCAAGGTCTATTCACAGTTAAAATAGTAGAGGTAGTAAAAATTTAATAATTTGGTAAAAATGTAATGTAAATAGTACATGTTTACAAATTCATAAATCAGATCTTCGTAGACAACCCCACTTCCCGGATAAAGCCCAGTACCTTCCCAGGGTCGACATTATTGAATAGTGTTTTTAAATTAGTGGCTCTAAAATATTTTCCCTGACATCCTGGTATCTGGGGCAGTCGATGAGGATATGTTCCACGGTGAGGCGAGAGTCACAATACTCACAAAGTGGGGGCTCTTCTTTCTTCAGCACAAAAGAGTGCGTGATGTAGGTGTGGCCAATCCTAAGTCTGGACATGGTCGTGCTACCACGCCTTGTCAAACCCTTAGATGTGGACCGTCACCTGACATCCGCCACAATCTGCCTGAGTTTATTGTGAGTCTCAGCCTCCCATCGGTCCTGCCACTCTTGGTAGGTGGCAGAGGCAATACTTTGTCTCAGGTCCGAGCAGGAAATTTGGGTTCCTGACACCGCATGATTTAGGGCTCTCTTTGCTTCTCTGTCTGCGGCTTCGTTTCCCTCAATGCCCACATGGGAGGGGACCCAGATGAAGGTGACATCCCTATGGTCGGCTGTTATTTGGTCCAACAGCTTCAGGCTCTTATGTACCAATGGAATGTCAGTCTTCATCCGCCCCAAAGCTTGCAATGCAGATTTGGAGTCGGAGCAGATTATAAATTTCCTCCTTTCTGATGCTTTGACGGCCATAAGTGCAAGCGATATTGCATGCAATTCGGCCGTAAAGATGGAGCAGCCATCGGGGAGTCTACGGGAGATTGTTTTGTTCCGAAAGGAGCAGGCACACGCGACCTTTCCATCCATTTTGGATCCGTCTTTGTAGATGGTGCCACAATCCCCGTAGCTCTCTTGCAGTTCCCTAAAGTGGACTTGTAGTATGCTTGGGTCTGTATTTTCTTTTTTTAAAATTAAGGAGGGATAAATTTAATTTGGGTTTATTCATTAGCCAAGGAGGATTCTGAGGGGTTTCTATTTTAGAGATTTGGTCAATGGGTGGAGTTAAATTTTGGATGGGTTCTCTCATTCGAAGGCCTAACGGCTGTATGACGTTAGGCCTTCGATTGTATAATTCTACCTCTGTGGGGTTAAATATGGAATCGAAAGCAGGGTTTGTGGGGTTGGATTTTTAGCTTGACTATATACTGCATTGCAAGCTTTTTCATTCTTATATCCATGGGGAGTTCTCCAGCCTCCACATGAAGGCTTGGGATAGGTGATGTACGAAACGCGCCGAGACAGAGACGCAGGGCAGCATTTTATATTGGTTCCAGTATTTTTAGGTACGACTTCCTTGCTGCTCCATATATTATGGATCCGTAGTCTAGCTTGGATCGAATTCTAAGGTATTCATGTTTTTCCCATAAGTAAAAATGACAAAGTCACCAACATACAAAGAGCACTCTATGCCAGGGTAAAGAGCACTCTGTGCCAGGGTAAAGAGCATTTATGATGCTATTTATTTTAATGTTGAACAGGGTGACTGACAGAATGCTGCCCTGGGGTACACCCATTTCCTGGTCATGAGTGTCAGAAGCGGAGTTGCCCACTCGAACCTGAAATTTTCGGTCTTTCAGGAATTCCCCCACAAAACGGGGAAGATGTCCCTTAAGCCCCATAAGCTCCAGGTCACGTAGAATGCCATGTTTCCAGGTTGTGTCATAGGCCTTTTCTATATCGAAGAATACAGCTACTAAATGTTCTCTTCTGAGTAATGCATTTCTAATATAAGCTTCCAGCCTTACCAGGTGGTCAGTTGTTGTCCGCCCTTGCCGGAATCCGCACTGGTAGTTAGAGATCACTTTATTCCTCTCCAGGTACCAGACCAGCCTACTGTTAATCATTCTTTTCATGGTTTTGCAGATGCAGCTTGTTAGTGCTATTGGTCGATAGTTAGCTGGGTCAGAGCCGTCTCTTCCCGGGTTAGGTATCGGTATAACTGTGGCTTTCCTCCAGCTGTTTGGGAAAGCGCCTGTTTGCCACACACAGTTATAGACCCCTAGCAGGACTGCCAATGAGGGTTCGGGAAGGTGCTTGAGGAACTGGTAATGGATTTCATCTTCTCCAGGTGCTGTGTCATGTGACTTGTCTAGCGATTCCCTCAGTTCCTCAAGCGAGAACGGTTTGTTGTAGTCTTCATTGTTCTCTGACCTGAAATCAATGGAGTGTCTTTCCTCCCTGGTTTTGACTTTTTGGAACTCTGGCGTGTAATGTGCAGTGGATGACTTTTCTGCTATTAAGGATGCAAGGCAGTCAGCTATTTCTCTGGGGGACGTGACAGTTCGTCCTTGGTTTTTTAAATGCCCTATTGCATTTGATTCTTTTTCTTTGATTCGCCTTACTGCCTTCCAGACCGCTTTAGCAGAAGTTTTGGAACCCAGACTGCCGACAAAACTTCTCCAGGAATTCCTTTTGGCCGACCGTATGGTTTGTCTAGCCTTTGCTCTAGCTATTCTGAATAGCTTTAGGTTTTCCTGGGAAGGATTCTTTATAAATGCAGCCAGTCGTTTTTTTCTATCGCCAATAGCACTTTTGCAGGCTGTATCAAACCATGGTTTGCTAGGCCGTTTTGGATTTTCGGAGGTTAGGGGGACAACTTTCCTGGCTATACTAAGTAGCTTGCTAGCAAAGGTATAAGCTGGGTTCTGTTCATCGAGGATATTTTCTGTGATATCCTCTGAGCATCTTTTTTGGAATTGTTCCCAATCGGTCTTATTCAGTTTCCACCGCTGAGGTCGTCCCAATGAGGGGAGATTGTTAGTAATGATGATGGGAAGTGATCACTTCCCCGTAGATCATTGCTAACTGACCATTTAAAGTCGTCCAGTAGTCCAGGGACGCATACGGTGAGGTCAATGCATGTGAGAGATCCAGTTCCTGGGTGCAAGTAGGTAGGTGATGCATCATTAAGTATGCATAAATCATGTTGGAGGAAGATATCCTCCAGCATACGGCCTCTTGAATCGGTATTGTTGGATCCCCACATGGTGTTATGGGCATTGAAATCCCCAAGGATTATGTAAGGCCGGGGGAGTTGTTTCAGTAGGTCCTCCATGTCTGTTTGGTTTAATGGAGCGCCTGGTGGTAGATACAGGCTGCAGCAAGTGATAACCTTGTGAAGGGTTATCCTAGCAGCTACGGCCTGTAGTGTGGTCTGTAGTTCTACCCTCTCATGGGGGATGCTATCCTTCACAAGGATACAGACTCCACCTGATGCTCTCTCTGCATCCTCAACATTCTTGCTGTTAGCACTGTAGCTTCGGAAGCTGATGCTATCTTTCAGAAATGTTTCCTGTAGGCAGACAGCTACAGGAGTCTCAGAGTCCATCAGTAGCTGCATTTCCTCATAATTGGCCTTGAGACCTCTGCAATTCCACTGTACAATTCTGGAATCCATGGCTTATTCTAGATGACCTACTTGGAGCTATTTGGCCTTGGGAGGCCCCCGGAGGGGTTTTCCTTAATTCCAGTGACCTTGGTATTTTTATTCTTGGGTTTGGATGGAGAGGAGGACAACCCCCTTTTGGGGGAAGTCTGTCTCTCTGGAGAGGGGAGATCCCTCTGGTTAGGGCGGAGGTTATTTCCTCCTCGCTCACCTTGGGAATCCTCTCCACTTTGATTTCTCCCCTTAGGGAGTTGGTCAACCTCTAATTCGGTAGAGGTTGGGGTGTCTGACTGGTTTCTCTGAGGAGAACCTGTGTCAGACATGATGTATTGGTTTTGACTAGCTGCTCACTCTCCATGCTCTCATCAGCGAGTACAGAGAACCTGTTCTTTAGCATGACAACAGGGCTTTCTTGTTTCTTCAGAGGTGTGTTCTTTGGTGGTGTTTTCTTCTGAGTTGGAGGAGGAGGAGGTGATTTGTGATTTCCTCCTCCTCCTCCAACTCAGAAGAAAACACCACCAAAGAACACACATGTGTCCGTCTGTGTGGCTATGGATCTTCCTATCTTAGCAACAGCCTGGGCATAGGTCTTTGTCAAGCCGAATTGGCTCTTGGGTAGGGCCAATACAGCCGATTTCGCCTGGCTGAAGGTACATCCATTTCTTGCCTTGTACTCCTGCACGGCAACCTCCTGTTTCCACACAGGGCAGTCCTTGGAGTAGGCTGTGTGGCCAGCGTGACAGTTTGGGCATTTGAACTGGGCTGTGCAGCCCTTGTCCTCATGACCTTCTCCAGCACATCTGGCACACACAGTGTTCCTCTTGCAGACTGCCGCGCCGTGTCCATAACCCTAGCACTTGAAGCACCTCATGGGGTTAGGTATGTAGGGCCTCACTGGAACTCGTAGGTATCCTGCCTTCACATACTCTGGCGGTGTCCTAGTTCCAAATGTAAGGATAATAGTGGCGGTTTTGACCTCCTCACCATCCCTGCGCCTGGTAATGCGTCGGGCATGGGTGACTCCTTCAATGCCCTCCACTACTTCCTTCTCGGAACATTCCAGTAGGTCCCTAGAGCTGATTACACCTCTGCTGGTGTTCAGACTCTTGTGTGGCATGACTTCCACTTGGAGATCACAGAGTCTTCTGCATCTTAAAAGCCCATCAGAGTGTATCTTGCTATCAACTTCTACTAGAAGTTCCAAAGACTTGTGTAGCTTAGACACACTCTTGGGTTCTCCCACTACTGACTTAAGTCCCTTGTAGATGACAAAAGGGCTCATCTTTGTCAGACTTTCCCCCTCCTCTGTGCACCTAACCACCAGAAATGATGGCCAGGTAGCACAGCTTTTTGTGGCCTCCTCCTTTCTATCCTCCATACGGCGTCTCTTGCCCAGACATATGTCTGGGGCAAGTAGTTTTTTTGGTGTTTTTTTATCCATAGGTGTTCTTATTAGTTCGGCACATGTGCTCCCCACCCGCCATCGAGTCCAACAAGGGGACGGGCCATTCGGAAGTCCAGAATGAGCACGCCAGGGCTACACATGTGCTATACTCAGTCAGCTACTGTATCGGACATGTGTCCGATACAGCAGCTCCCTGATTGGCCCTCCAGCCACCGCCCTCCGTAGCTCGGCATGACCAGCCGGTTGACCCAGAGCGGGCCATCTGGGCCTCAGGTCTAGGGGAACTTGGAGCCAAAGTATTGTGTTGTGGTGATTTATCCTCAGATAGCCACCACTCAAACACCAAGATCTCTTTATCCCCCCTTACCCGTCGGAGTCCACGGCAAACGGACTGGTCTAGGACGTAGTGAGATTTTAGAGATAAGGAGACAGAGTGATGATCAATGAAGGCAGACTGAGGAAAAGAGGAGGCAGATACAATGATAGAAAAGAAGTAGGGCACTTTTAAGCTCTAAAAGTGCTAAGGAAAGAGGAGCGCAGTTTAACGTCATGTCTCGGGACGCGACGAAGGGATCAAGTGATGGGGAGTACAGACCAATAGATGAAGTGATGGGGAGTACAGACCAATAGATGAAGTGATGGGGAGTACAGACCAATAGATGAAGTGATGGGGAGTACAGACCAATAGATGAAGTGATGGGGAGTACATACCAAGAGGTGAAGTGATGGGAAGTACAGACTAAGGGATGAAGTAATGGGGAGTACAGAACAAGGGATAAAGTGATGGGGAGTACAGACGAAAGGATCAAGTGATGGGGAGAACAGACCAAGATATCAAGTGATGGGGAGTACAAACCAGGGGATGAAGTGATGGGGAGAACAGACAATGGAATGAAGTGATGGGAAGTACAGACTTAAGGATCAAGTTATGGGAAGTACAGACCAAGGGATGAAATAATGGGATATACAGACCAAAGGATAAAGTGATGGTAAGTAATGACGAAGGGATAAAGTGATAAGAAGAAAAGACAAGGGATGAAGTAATGGGAAGTAGAGATTAAAGGATAAAGTAATGGGAAGTACAGACCAAGGGATAAAGTGATGGAAAGTACAGACCAAGGGATCAAGTGATGGGAAGTACAGACCAAGGGATCAAGTGAAAGAAAGTCCAGAACAAGGGATCAAATGATAGGAAGTACAGACCAAGTGATGAAGTGATGGGAAGTACAGACCAAGGGATCAAGTGATGGGAAGTAAAAACCAAGGCATCAAGTGATGGGGAGTACATACCAAGGAATGAAGTAATGGGAAGTACAGATCAAGGGATGTAGTGATGGGGAGTACAGACGAAAGGATCAAGTGATGGGGAGTACAGACGAAGGCATAAATTATGGGGAGAAAAGGACCAAGGGATCAAGTGATGGGGAGTACAGACCAAGAGATAAAGAGATGGGGAGTACAGACCAAGAGGTGAAGTGTGGGGGAGTACAGACAAAAGGGATAAATTGATAGGAAGTACAGACCAAGGGATCAAATGATAGGAAGTACAGACCAAGGGATGAAGTAATGGGAAGCACAGACCAAAAGATAAAGTAATGTGAAGTACAGACGAAGGGATCAAGTGATGGGAAGCACACACCAAGAAATGAAGTAATGGGAAAAACAGACCAAGGGATGAAGTGATGTGAAGTACAGACCAAGGGATAAAGTGACGCGAAGCACAGACCAAAAAATGAAGTAATGGGAAGTACAGACCAAGGGATAAAGTGATGGTAAGTACAGACGAAGGGATGAAGTGATAAGAAGAAAAGACAAGGGATAAAGTAATGGGAAGTAGAGATTAAAGGATTAAGTTATGGGACGTACAGACCAAAGGATGAAGTAATGGGAAGTACAGACCAAGGGATCAAGTGATGGGAAGCACACACCAAGAAATGAAGTAATGGGAAGTACAGACCAAGGGATGAAGTGATGGGGAGAACGGACCAAGGGATCAAGTGATGGGGAGTACAGACCAAGAGATGAAGTGATGGGGAGTACATACCAAGGGATGAAAAGATGGGGAGTACAGACCAAGATATCAAGTGATGGGGAGTACAGACCATGGGATAAAGTGATGGGGAGTACAGACCATGAGATGAAGTGATGGGAAGTACAGACTTAAGGATGAAGTTATGGGAAGTACAGACCAAGGGATGAAGTAATGGGATATACAGACCAAAGGATAAAGTGATGGTAAGTACAGACGAAGGGATGAAGTGATAAGAAGAAAAGACAAGGGATGAAGTAATGGGAAGTAGAGGTTAAAGGATTAAGTAATGGGAAGTACAGACCAAGGGATAAAGTGATGGAAAGTACAGACCAAAGGATGAAGTGATGGAGAGTACAGACCAAGTGATGAAGTGATAGGAAGTAAAGACCAAGTGATAAAGTGATGGAAAGAACAGACCAAGGGATATGTGATGGGAAGTACAGACCAAGGTATCAAGTGATGGGGAGTACAGATCAAGGAATCAAGTGATGGGGAGTACAGACCAAGGGATCAAGTGATAGGAAGTACATACCAAGGAATGAAGTGATGGGAAGTAGAGACCAAGGGATGAAGTGATGGGGAGTAAAGACCGAGGGATGAAGTGATGGGGAGTACAGACTAAGGGATATAGTGTTGGGAGTACAGACCAAAGGATGAAGTCATGGGGACTACAGACCAAGAAATGAAGTGATGTGTAGTACAGACCAAGGGATCAAGTGATGGGGAGTACACATCAAGGGGATAAGTGATAAGGTGTACAGAGCAAGGGATGAAGTAATGGGGAGTACAGACCATGGGATAAAGTGATGGGAACTACAGATCAAGGGATCAAGTGATGGGAAGTACAGACAAGTAATGGGAAGTAGAGATTAAAGGATGAAGTAATTGGAAGTACAGACCAAGGGATTAAGTGATGGGGAGTACAGACCAAGGGATGAGTTATGGGGAGTACAGACCAAGGGATGAATTGATGGGGAGTACAGACCAAGGAATGAAATGATGCGAAGTACACACCAAGGGGTGAAGTGAAGAGAAGTACAGACCAAGGGATGAAGTATTCGGGAGTACAGACCAAGAAGTAGAGACCAAGGGATCAAATAATAGGAAGTACAGACCAAGGGATGAAGTGATAGGAAGTACAGACCAAAGGATGAAGATATGGTAAGTACAGACCAAGGGATTAAGTGATAAGAAGTACAGACCAAGGGTTCAAGTGATGGGAAGTACAGAGCATTGGATCAAGTGATGGGACGTACAGATCAAGGCATCAAGTGATGGGGATTACATACCAAGGAATGAAGTAATGGGAAGTACAGACCAAGGGATGAAGTGATGGGGAGTACAGACCATGGTATCAAGTGATGGGAAGTACAGACCATTGGATCAAGTAATGGGAAGTACAGAACAAGGGATCAAGTGATGAGGAGTACAGACTGTCACGTATTACGAATTGAATTCTAATTTTTAAAGTGGCTTGCCTAGGGGAACGTGACAATAGAAAAGCAGTTGTGTCACTTATCTTAAGTCTGAATTTAATCAAAGACTTACAATGAATAACAAAAAAAAAATGACACAAGAAATCGGAAGGTAAACTATCAATTTAATGTTTAATCAAATATAAAATTACAAGAAAGAAAAATAAACATTTACTCAATACAGAATTGATGTGTTGACCAAAACCCTTTTACAAAAATGGCATGTAAAAATATTACAATACAAGAGTTTGAAAATATAATTACAAATACAAGCAAGCAAGGCCTTGGAAAAAAAAAAAAAAATATTAACTTACACGATCAAGTGGTATACCACGCACGGGTCGCGCAATGTCTCCGCTATTCTGTCTCACGGCTGTCTCCGTATGTCTGTCCGTCAACGTTACGCGAGCGGTCTTTATATAATCTACCGCGCGTCGATATCTAGTAATTTCTAGAACAGAAAGTCATCAACACCCAGATCTAGAACGCTCTTCAAAGAGACAGAAGAAAAGAAAAAAAAAACCACCCTCCTTTCAACCAGAGGTACACACATAGGTCAAGGACCGGTCACTGTCTGTGTGGCTTGACTCACCGTGAAAAATAAAATAAAAAAAAACTTATTACACAAGGGGCAGACAACCTACAGGTCAAGAGAAAAAAAAATAGTATCTAGGTAACAATGCCTAGATACGTAACACCTCCCTCCTAAAAATAAAAAGTTTACATTTCCACGAAATGGAAATCTTTTTAGAACAATTACAAAAATGATATTTACATTACAGAATGTATTTATCATGATATATATAAAAAAAATATACATCAAAATACTTTTTACAATCTAGATAAGGCATCGGCGATAACATTTTCGCTGCCTTTTATGTGTTTAAGATCTAGGTTGTACTCTTGTAAAAATAAACTCCACCTGAGAAGTCGTTGGTTCTTGCCAGACATTTTGTGGATAAATGTAAGGGGATTGTGGTCAGTAAATACAACCAGTGGCCATCTGGACCCACTGATATAAAAATCAAAGTGTTGTATAGAAAGAATCAACCCAAGACATTCTTTTTCCACAGTAGAATAATTTCTTTGATGTCTATTAAATTTCTTGGAAAAGAAACAAATAGGGTGCTCTACTTGGAAATTATCTTCTTGGTAAAGGACTGACCCAACACCTGTGTCACTGGCGTCAATAGCTAATCTAAAAGGTTTTCCGAAGTCAGGAGCCATCAAAATAGGGGAGCTAGATAATATCTGCTTAATTTGGTTAAAGGCTTTCTGACATTCATCCGTACAAGTAAATCGGACGTTCTTTCTCAAGAGGTTTGTTAAAGGACTGGCAATGACAGAAAAATTTTCGCAAAATTTTCTATAATATCCAGACATTCCCAAAAATCTTCGGAGTTGTTTCCGATCAGCAGGAATAGGGAAAGCTTGGATAGCTTCTACTTTGGCCATTACAGGTTTCACCTGGCCTTGTCCTACAATATGGCCTAAGTATTGGATGGAAGCCTGGCAAAAATCACTCTTACTCAGGTTTACAGTAATTTTTGCATGTAAAAGTTTAGTAAAAAGACAATGCAGTTGTTTACAATGGCTAGAAAAATCTTGGCTAAAAATTACTACATCGTCTATGTATGCGTGGCAATTCTCCATGTCAGCAAGCAGGGCATTTATCATTCTCTGGAAAGTGGCAGGAGCATTCTTCATGCCAAATGGCATCACTTTGTATTGGTACAGACCATCAGGGGTGACAAAGGCGGAGATTTCCTTTGCCCTATCAGTCAGGGGAACCTGCCAATAACCTGAAAGTAGGTCTATTTTGGTGGTGATGTACTTAGCGTCACCAATACGATCTATGAGATCGTCTATCCTAGGGATAGGAAACGAATCGGTCTTTGTTACAGCATTTACCTTACGGTAGTCTGTACAAAAACGATAAGTCTTGTCCTGTTTAGGTATCAAGACACATGGGGAGCTCCAGCTACTGGAACTTGGTTCAATGAGGTCATTTTCAAGCATATACTTGATTTCTGACCTAAGTATGGCAAGTTTTTCAGGGTTAACCCTGTAAGGATGCTGCTTGACTGGAGTAGCCTCGCCAACATCTACATCATGCATTATAACATTAGTCTGTTTTGGTACATCAGAAAAAATGTCATTAAATTCATTAATGAGTTTCATGATAACTGGCCTTTCTGTCGAAGACAGATGAGACAGTTTTACATCCAAATTCTGTAATACAAAAGAATTAGGTATTTTGTATTGTCCAAATTTCTCCTTTACAATATCATCATCAATAGGAGAAACATGGCTATTTGAACAACTTTTGACTGTATTTAAAACACAATTACTCTTCTCTGAGTGATCTGGCCTAGATACATAAGGCTTCAGCATGTTTATGTGACATAGCTGAGTCTTTTTCCTACGGTCAGGGGTTTTGATTGTGTAATTGAGGTCACTAATTTTGGTCTCAATTTCATATGGACCAAAATATCTGGCTTGCAAGGGTTGACCTGGTATGGGCAAAAACACAAGCACCTTATCCCCGGGAGAAAATTCTCTAACACGGGCCTTTCTATCATACCAGCGTTTCATGCTGGATTGGGTGTTTTGTAAGTTATTTTTGGCCAGAACACAAGCATCATAAAGTCTAGTTTTAAACTTACTTACATAGTCTAAAAGTCCTTCAGTGGCTGTTGGTGACAACAAAGTCTCTTTTATACATTTCAAGGGACCGCGCACCGAATGGCCAAAGACTAAGTCAAAAGGGCTGAATCCCAACGATTCCTGGACGGATTCACGGGTTGCAAACAGCAGCATGTGGATTCCTTCGTCCCAGTCTTTTTCGTGCTCAAAGCAATAGGTTCGGATCATGTTCTTGAGAGTCTGATGGAATCGCTCAAGAGCGCCTTGCGACTCGGCATGATACGCACTCGACATGCAGTGTTTGATGCCCAACTGAGTCATGACTTGCTTGAAAAGATTGGCCGTGAAATTCGTTCCTTGGTCCGATTGGATGGACTTTGGTAGACCAAATAGAGTAAAGAACTTGATTAAGGCCTTTACAATGTTCGATGCTTTTATGTTCCTTAGAGGAATAGCCTCAGGAAAACGAGTTGAAGCACACATAATGGTCAACAGGTATTGGTTGCCAGCTTTTGTCCTTGGAAGAGGACCAACACAGTCAATAAGTACTCTGCTGAAAGGTTCTTCAAAGGCTGGAATCGGCTTCAGAGGAGCAACAGGGATCTTTTGATTTGGCTTGCCAACCATCTGACAGGCATGACAGGATCGGCAGTACTGGATGACATCTTTCTTCAAACGTGGCCAGAAGAAGTGTGACATAATCTTGTGGTATGTCTTGTGGATGCCGAGATGACCTGACATTGGTGTGTCATGAGCCAGATTCATGATGTACGCTCGGTATCTTTCTGGTAACACGATTTGATGGCATATTCTCCATTCTTCTTCGTTGGATGCGTCTGGAGGTTTCCATTTCCTGAAGAGCATATCATCTTGGATGTAGTAGCACGTTGATGCTAGCTCTGCCTCTTGTGATGTCATTGCGGTTTCTCGGAGTTTGGCGAGCTCTGGATCCTTCTTTTGGTCCTCAATCAACTGTTTTCGAGTTGATGCCGGCTTTTCAGAATTTGGCGTTGGTTCTTCTTCAAGAGAAGCAAAGAATGTGGTGCTCAAGTCCACATCATCTTGGTTACTGTTGGCCTTGACGACGTTCTCTTCTTGAGATGCTTTCAACCTCATTGCCCTTGTTACTGCACACGCTGGATATAACTCTAGGTCTTCCTCGGGTGTGGCAGATAAGTCGGGTGTTTGAGTGACGATGGGTTCGGCTATCACCTTTCCACCTGCTAAGTCATTGCCTAACAGCAACGAGATGCCTTCCAATGGTAATGTTGGTCGGACACCTACAACAACCGGTCCAGTAATGAGATTTGACTTTATGTCGATTAGATGTAGAGGCACATCTATACATCCAAGCTCTACGCCTCGTAACAGGATGCTCTTCCCAGTCGATGATAATTTAGACAAGGGCAAGATACCCTCTAAAAGTAACGATTGTGAAGCACCTGTGTCTCTCAAAATGGTGATAGGTCGTAGACTTGTAGAATCACCGGGTAGTGATACAAATCCTTCCGAAATGAAAGGCTTAAAATCCTCTAATAAAACATCAATTTTGGTTGATGCAGACTGGACTTGGGTCGAACTCTCGCTGGAGTCATTGACATCTCTAGGAGACGCAGTGGAGAAACTCTTTCTTGAGTCAGTAGAACATCTTGTGGATGTATTTGGAGAACTCTTGATGGAGTCATTGGAACATCGGGGTGATGTCTTATGGGAACTCTTGATAGAGTCATGGGAACATCGGGATGATGTATTATGGGAACTCTGGATAGAGTCATTGAAACATCGGGGTGATGTCTTATGGGAACTCTTGATAGAGTCATGGGAACATCGGGATGATGTATTGTGGGAACTCTGGATAGAGTCATGGGAACATCGGCTTGATGTATTTGAAAAACTCTTGTTTGAGTCATTGGAACATCGGCTTGATGTATTTGAAAAACTCTTGTTTGAGTCATTGGAACATCGTAAAGATGAATTTGAAGAACTCGCTGTTGAGTCATTTGAACACCGTGGAGACATTTTCGGAGAGTCTTGTACAGTCAATACATTTGAAACAGGTGGTGTCGAGGTATTCTTGATATGACTTGATGATGAGGGAGTAAACCTCGCCGACCACTGTACTGTGCAAGCGCTGACTTTTGAAGGAGCGTTTTCGTTTCTCTTTCTCAATTTCCAACAATCGTCAATTTTATGGCCTTCTCGTTTGCAGTAGGAACAAGTAGCTTTACTTGTAGTAGGTTTTCTGTCGTTTGTACTGCTGTTCTTGATGGAGTTGCTAGCAGTGGACTCAGGCTGTTTGACTTGTTTTGGCTTGACATCCGTCGTATACTTGGCAAATTGATGTGATATTATATAATCGTCTGCCAACACTGCAGCCTTGTGCACATCTTCCTCGCCACGATCAGCTATATGCGTACGGACGTCCAGCCGCACACAACTCTTGAACTCTTCCATCAGCATTAGGTTCTTGAATTTTGCAAAGTCGGTGCCGATTTCCCTGGAAGTGAGCCATTTCTCAAAGCGTCGCTCCTTTTCCCGCAGGAATTCTACATGGGTTTGGCCATCCGATTTGCGACAATCCCTGAACTGCTTTCGGTAAGCTTCCGGAACAAGTTCATATGCCTTAAGAATTAAGGCCTTAACAACATTATAATCTTTTTGTTGTTCAATGGTCAAAGAACAAAATACCTCTGCAGCTCTACCAGTCAAAACTGTTTGCAGCAAAGTGGGCCACAAAGTTTCAGGTACATTAAAATTTTTCACAGCAAGTTCAAATTGTGGAAAATAATTGTCAATTGTGGCTTCATTAAAGCGTGGAATTATTTTCAAAAATTTTATTGCTTCAGCAGTATGACTGGCAGGGGAAGAATCTGGTCTTACATTAGCATCTAACTCTAATTTTTTTAACTCTATTTGTAATTTCATTTCCATTTCTTTCTGAGCCGCTGCAAGCTCTAATTCTTTTTGTTTAATTTCTCTCTGCTCTCTAGCCGTCTGGGCTTCTATTTCCATTTGTTTTAATTTTATCTGAAGTTCTAAATCTGATTTACCCTCATCGGGTCTAAGGGTTTCTAAAAGGTCTTCAGAAAACACTTCCTCGTCTACATAATGGATTACAATGTTATCTCTGATTTCTTGTTTAAGGGCATTTGATTTTATTTTTAACCCTAAATGTTTAGAAATAAGGACCAGTTCCTTCCTAGTAAAAGCATCAAGCTCTTCCACAGAGGGATTTGCAAGAAAAACCTGAATATCCATGACTAACTAACAACTATTACAAGCAAAAATATGTATACAATGTAAATATACAGTACAAAATCAGTACAACAAAAAACCTTAAGAGAGTTTGGTCAATACTATTGATACTTTACTTCCGACTCTTTGACACAAAAAAAATTTTTTTTTAAAGTCGACTTCGCCTTTACAAAATTACTCAAGTAAGACGAAAATAGGTTCAGAAAAATATCCGGGACGAAAGCCCTCAAACTTCTTTTGTCACGTATTACGAATTGAATTCTAATTTTTAAAATGGCTTGCCTAGGGGAACGTGACAATAGAAAAGCAGTTGTGTCACTTATCTTAAGTCTGAATTTAATCAAAGACTTACAATGAATAACAAAAAAAAAATGACACAAGAAATCGGAAGGTAAACTATCAACTTAATGTTTAATCAAATATAAAATTACAAGAAAGAAAAATAAACATTTACTCAATACAGAATTGATGTGTTGACCAAAACCCTTTTACAAAAATGGCATGTAAAAATATTACAATACAAGAGTTTGAAAATATAATTACAAATACAAGCAAGCAAGGCCTTGGAAAAAAAAAAAAAAAATTAACTTACACGATCAAGTGGTATACCACGCACGGGTCGCGCAATGTCTCCGCTATTCTGTCTCACGGCTGTCTCCGTATGTCTGTCCGTCAACGTTACGCGAGCGGTCTTTATATAATCTACCGCGCGTCGATATCTAGTAATTTCTAGAACAGAAAGTCATCAACACCCAGATCTAGAACGCTCTTCAAAGAGACAGAAGAAAGAAAAAAAAAACCACCCTCCTTTCAACCAGAGGTACACACATAGGTCAAGGACCGGTCACTGTCTGTGTGGCTTGACTCACCGTGAAAAATAAAATAAAAAAAAACTTATTACACAAGGGGCAGACAACCTACAGGTCAAGAGAAAAAAAAATAGTATCTAGGTAACAATGCCTAGATACGTAACAAGACCAAGGGATCAAGTTATAGGAGGTACAGACCAAGGGATCAAATGATAGGAAGTACAGACCAAGGGATCAAGTGATGGAGAGTATACACCAAGGGATGAAGTGAAGGGGAGTAAACACCAAGGCATCAAGTGATGGGGAGTACAGACTAAGGGATGAAGTGATGGGGAGTACAGACCAAGGGATGAAATGATGGGGAGTACAGACCAAGGGATGAAGTGATGGGGAGTACAGACCAAGGGATGAAGTGATGGGGAGTACAGACCAAGGGATGAAGTGATGGGGAGTACAGACCAAGGGATGAAATGATGGGGAGTACAGACCAAGGGATGAAGTGATGGGGAGTACAGACCAAGGGATGAAGTGATAGGGAGTACAGACAAAAGTCTCAAGTGATAGGGAGTACAGACAAAAGCCTCAAGTGATGGGGAGTATGACAAAGGGCTTAAGTGATGGAGAGTACAGACCAAGGGATGAAGTGATGGGGAGTACAGACCAAGGCATCAAGTAAGGGGGAGTACAGACCAAGGGATGAAGTGATGGGGAGTACAGACCAAGTGATGAAGTGATAGGAAGTACAGACCAAGTGATGAAGTGATGGAAAGAACAGACCAAGGGATATGTGATGGGAAGTACAGACCAAGGTATCAAGTGATGGGGAGTACAGATCAAGGAATCAAGTGATGGGGAGTACAGACCAAGGGATCAAGTGATAGGAAGTACATACCAAGGAATGAAGTGATGGGAAGTAGAGACCAAGGGATGAAGTGATGGGGAGTAAAGACCGAGGGATGAAGTGATGGGGAGTACAGACTAAGGGATATAGTGTTGGGAGTACAGACCAAAGGATGAAGTCATGGGGACTACAGACCAAGAAATGAAGTGATGTGTAGTACAGACCAAGGGATCAAGTGATGGGGAGTACACATCAAGGGGATAAGTGATAAGGTGTACAGAGCAAGGGATGAAGTAATGGGGAGTACAGACCATGGGATAAATTGATGGGAACTACAGACAAGTAATGGGAAGTAGAGATTAAAGGATGAAGTAATTGGAAGTACAGACCAAGGGATTAAGTGATGGGGAGTACAGACCAAGGGATGAGTTATGGGGAGTACAGACCAAGGGATGAATTGATGGGGAGTACAGACCAAGGAATGAAATGATGCGAAGTACACACCAAGGGGTGAAGTGAAGAGAAGTACAGACCAAGGGATGAAGTATTCGGGAGTACAGACCAAGAAGTAGAGACCAAGGGATCAAATAATACGAAGTACAGACCAAGGGATGAAGTGATAGGAAGTACAGACCAAAGGATGAAGATATGGTAAGTACAGACCAAGGGATTAAGTGATAAGAAGTACAGACCAAGGGTTCAAGTGATAGGAAGTACAGACCAAAGGATGAAGATATGGTAAGTACAGACCAAGGGATTAAGTGATAAGAAGTACAGACCAAGGGTTCAAGTGATGGGACGTACAGATCAAGGCATCAAGTGATGGGGATTACATACCAAGGAATGAAGTAATGGGAAGTACAGACCAAGGGATGAAGTGATGGGGAGTACAGACCATGGTATCAAGTGATGGGAAGTACAGATCATTGGATCAAGTAATGGGAAGTACAGAACAAGGGATCAAGTGATGAGGAGTACAGACCAAGGGATCAAGTTATAGGAGGTACAGACCAAGGGATCAAATGATAGGAAGTACAGACCAAGGGATCAAGTGATGGAGAGTATACACCAAGGGATGAAGTGATGGGGAGTAAACACCAAGGCATCAAGTGATGGGGAGTACAGACTAAGGGATGAAGTGATGGGGAGTACAGACCAAGGGATGAAATGATGGAGAGTACAGACCAAGGGATGAAGTGATGGGGAGTACAGACCAAGGGATGAAGTGATGGGGAGTACAGACCAAGGGATGAAGTGATGGGGAGTACAGACCAAGGGATGAAATGATGGGGAGTACAGACCAAGGGATGAAGTGATGGGGAGTACAGACCAAGGGATGAAGTAATGGGATATACAGACCAAAGGATAAAGTGATGGTAAGTACAGACGAAGGGATGAAGTGATAAGAAGAAAAGACAAGGGATGAAGTAATGGGAAGTAGAGGTTAAAGGATTAAGTAATGGGAAGTACAGACCAAGGGATAAAGTGATGGAAAGTACAGACCAAAGGATGAAGTGATGGAGAGTACAG
Source organism: Biomphalaria pfeifferi (assembly GCA_030265305.1). NCBI lineage: Eukaryota > Metazoa > Mollusca > Gastropoda > Planorbidae > Biomphalaria > Biomphalaria pfeifferi. Next base: position 10,317,196 of record JASAOG010000001.1, read on the forward strand.
ACCAAGTGATGAAGTGATAGGAAGTACAGACCAAGTGATGAAGTGATTGAAAGAACAGACCAAGGGATATGTGATGGGAAGTACAGACCAAGGTATCAAGTGATGGGGAGTACAGATCAAGGAATCAAGTGATGGGGAGTACAGACCAAGGGATCAAGTGATAGGAAGTACATACCAAAGAATGAAGTGATGGGAAGTAGAGACCAAGGGATGAAGTGATGGGGAGTAAAGACCGAGGGATGAAGTGATGGGGAGTACAGACTAAGGGATATAGTGTTGGGAGTACAGACCAAAGGATGAAGTCATGGGGACTACAGACCAAGAAATGAAGTGATGTGTAGTACAGACCAAGGGATCAAGTGATGGGGAGTACACATCAAGGGGATAAGTGATAAGGTGTACAGAGCAAGGGATGAAGTAATGGGGAGTACAGACCATGGGATAAAGTGATGGGAACTACAGACCATGGGGATAAAGTGATGGGGAGTACAGACCATGAGATGAAGTGATGGGAAGTACAGACTTAAGGATGAAGTTATGGGAAGTACAGACCAAGGGATGAAGTAATGGGATATACAGACCAAAGGATAAAGTGATGGTAAGTACAGACGAAGGGATGAAGTGATAAGAAGAAAAGACAAGGGATGAAGTAATGGGAAGTAGGGGTTAAAGGATTAAGTAATGGGAAGTACAGACCAAGGGATAAAGTGATGGAAAGTACAGACCAAAGGATGAAGTGATGGAGAGTACAGACCAAGTGATGAAGTAATAGGAAGTACAGACCAAGTGATGAAGTGATGGAAAGAACAGACCAAGGGATATGTGATGGGAAGTACAGACCAATGTATCAAGTGATGGGGAGTACAGATCAAGTGATGGGGAGTACAGACCAAGGGATCAAGTGATAGGAAGTACATACCAAGGAATGAAGTGATGGGAAGTAGAGACCAAGGGATGAAGTGATGGGGAGTAAAGACCGAGGGATGAAGTGATGGGGAGTACAGACTAAGGGATATAGTGTTAGGAGTACAGACCAAAGGATGAAGTCATGGGGACTACAGACCAAGAAATGAAGTGATGTGTAGTACAGACCAAGGGATCAAGTGATGGGGAGTACACATCAAGGGGATAAGTGATAAGGTGTACAGAGCAAGGGATGAAGTAATGGGGAGTACAGACCATGGGATAAAGTGATGGGAAGTACAGACCATTGGATCAAGTAATGGGAAGTACAGAACAAGGGATCAAGTGATGAGGAGTACAGACCAAGGGATCAAGTTATAGGAGGTACAGACCAAGGGATCAAATGATAGGAAGTACAGACCAAGGGATCAAGTGATGGAGAGTATACACCAAGGGATGAAGTGATGGGGAGTAAACACCAAGGCATCAAGTGATGGGGAGTACAGACCAAGGGATGAAGTGATGGGGAGTACAGACCAAGGGATGAAGTGATGGGGAGTACAGACCAAGGGATGAAGTGATGGGGAGTACAGACCAAGGGATGAAATGATGGGGAGTACAGACCAAGGGATGAAGTGATGGGGAGTACAGACCAAGGGATGAAGTGATAGGGAGTACAGACAAAAGCCTCAAGTGATAGGGAGTACAGACAAAAGCCTCAAGTGATGGGGAGTATGACAAAGGGTCTAAGTGATGGAGAGTACAGACCAAGGGATGAAGTGATGGGGAGTACAGACCAAGGCATCAAGTAAGGGGGAGTACAGACCAAGGGATGAAGTGATGGGGAGTACAGACCAAGGGATGAAGTGATGGGGAGTACAGACCAAGGCATCAAGTAATGGGGAGTACAGACCATGGGATAAAGTGATGGGAACTACAGACCATGGGGATAAAGTGATGGGGAGTACAGACCATGAGATGAAGTGATGGGAAGTACAGACTTAAGGATGAAGTTATGGGAAGTACAGACCAAGGGATGAAGTAATGGGATATACAGACCAAAGGATAAAGTGATGGTAAGTACAGACGAAGGGATGAAGTGATAAGAAGAAAAGACAAGGGATGAAGTAATGGGAAGTAGAGGTTAAAGGATTAAGTAATGGGAAGTACAGACCAAGGGATAAAGTGATGGAAAGTACAGACCAAAGGATGAAGTGATGGAGAGTACAGACCAAGTGATGAAGTAATAGGAAGTACAGACCAAGTGATGAAGTGATGGAAAGAACAGACCAAGGGATATGTGATGGGAAGTACAGACCAATGTATCAAGTGATGGGGAGTACAGATCAAGTGATGGGGAGTACAGACCAAGGGATCAAGTGATAGGAAGTACATACCAAGGAATGAAGTGATGGGAAGTAGAGACCAAGGGATGAAGTGATGGGGAGTAAAGACCGAGGGATGAAGTGATGGGGAGTACAGACTAAGGGATATAGTGTTGGGAGTACAGACCAAAGGATGAAGTGATGGGGACTACAGACCAAGAAATGAAGTGATGTGTAGTACAGACCAAGGGATCAAGTGATGGGGAGTACACATCAAGGGGATAAGTGATAAGGTGTACAGAGCAAGGGATGAAGTAATGGGGAGTACAGACCATGGGATAAAGTGATGGGAAGTACAGACCATTGGATCAAGTAATGGGAAGTACAGAACAAGGGATCAAGTGATGAGGAGTACAGACCAAGGGATCAAGTTATAGGAGGTACAGACCAAGGGATCAAATGATAGGAAGTACAGACCAAGGGATCAAGTGATGGAGAGTATACACCAAGGGATGAAGTGATGGGGAGTAAACACCAAGGCATCAAGTGATGGGGAGTACAGACCAAGGGATGAAGTGATGGGGAGTACAGACCAAGGGATGAAGTGATGGGGAGTACAGACCAAGGGATGAAGTGATGGGGAGTACAGACCAAGGGATGAAATGATGGGGAGTACAGACCAAGGGATGAAGTGATGGGGAGTACAGACCAAGGGTTGAAGTGATAGGGAGTACAGACAAAAGCCTCAAGTGATAGGGAGTACAGACAAAAGCCTCAAGTGATGGGGAGTATGACAAAGGGTCTAAGTGATGGAGAGTACAGACCAAGGGATGAAGTGATGGGGAGTACAGACCAAGGCATCAAGTAAGGGGGAGTACAGACCAAGGGATGAAGTGATGGGGAGTACAGACCAAGGGATGAAGTGATGGGGAGTACAGACCAAGGGATGAAGTGATGGGGAGTACAGACCAAAGGATGAAGTGATTAGGAGTACAGACCAAGGGATGAAATGATGGGGAGTATAGACCAAGGGATCAAGTGATTGGGAGTATAGACCAAGGGATCAAGTAAGGGGGAGTACAGACCAAGGGATGAAGTGATGGGGAGTACAGACCAAGGGATGAAGTGATGGGGAGTACAGACCAAGGGATCAAGTGATTGGGAGTATAGACCAAGGGATCAAGTAAAGGGGACTCCAGACCAAGGGATGAAGTGATGGGGAGTACAGACTAAGGGATGAAGTGATGGGGAATATAGACCAAGAGATGAAGTGATGGGGAGTACATACCAAGGGATGAAAAGATGGGGAGTACAGACCAAGATATCAAGTGATGGGGAGTACAGACCATGGGATAAAGTGATGGGGAGTACAGACCATGAGATGAAGTGATGGGAAGTACAGACTTAAGGATGAAGTTATGGGAAGTACAGACCAAGGGATGAAGTAATGGGATATACAGACCAAAGGATAAAGTGATGGTAAGTATAGACGAAGGGATGAGGTGATAAGAAGAAAAGACAAGGGATGAAGTAATGGGAAGTAGAGGTTAAAGGATTAAGTAATGGGAAGTACAGACCAAGGGATAAAGTGATGGAAAGTACAGACCAAAGGATGAAGTGATGGAGAGTACAGACCAAGTGATGAAGTGATAGGAAGTACAGACCAAGTGATGAAGTGATGGAAAGAACAGACCAAGGGATATGTGATGGGAAGTACAGACCAAGGTATCAAGTGATGGGGAGTACAGATCAAGGAATCAAGTGATGGGGAGTACAGACCAAGGGATCAAGTGATAGGAAGTACATACCAAGGAATGAAGTGATGGGAAGTAGAGACCAAGGGATGAAGTGATGGGGAGTAAAGACCGAGGGATGAAGTGATGGGGAGTACAGACTAAGGGATATAGTGTTGGGAGTACAGACCAAAGGATGAAGTCATGGGGACTACAGACCAAGAAATGAAGTGATGTGTAGTACAGACCAAGGGATCAAGTGATGGGGAGTACACATCAAGGGGATAAGTGATAAGGTGTACAGAGCAAGGGATGAAGTAATGGGGAGTACAGACCATGGGATAAAGTGATGGGAACTAAAGATCAAGGGATCAAGTGATGGGAAGTACAGACAAGTAATGGGAAGTAGAGATTAAAGGATGAAGTAATCGGAAGTACAGACCAAGGGATTAAGTGATGGGGAGTACAGACCAAGGGATGAGTTATGGGGAGTACAGACCAAGGGATGAATTGATGGGGAGTACAGACCAAGGAATGAAATGATGCGAAGTACACACCAAGGGGTGAAGTGAAGAGAAGTACAGACCAAGGGATGAAGTATTCGGGAGTACAGACCAAGAAGTAGAGACCAAGGGATCAAATAATAGGAAGTACAGACCAAGGGATCAAGTGATGGGAAGTACAGAGCATTGGATCTTGTGATGGGACGTACAGATCAGGGCATCAAGTGATGGGGATTACATACCAAGGAATGAAGTAATGGGAAGTACAGACCAAGGGATGAAGTGATGGGGAGTACAGACCATGGTATCAAGTGATGGGAAGTACAGACCATTGGATCAAGTAATGGGAAGTACAGAACAAGGGATCAAGTGATGAGGAGTACAGACCAAGGGATCAAGTTATAGGAGGTACAGACCAAGGGATCAAATGATAGGAAGTACAGACCAAGGGATCAAGTGATGGAGAGTATACACCAAGGGATGAAGTGATGGGGAGTAAACACCAAGGCATCAAGTGATGGGGAGTACAGACTAAGGGATGAAGTGATGGGGAGTACAGACCAAGGGATGAAATGATGGGGAGTACAGACCAAGGGATGAAGTCATGGGGACTACAGACCAAGAAATGAAGTGATGTGTAGTACAGACCAAGGGATCAAGTGATGGGGAGTACACATCAAGGGGATAAGTGATAAGGTGTACAGAGCAAGGGATGAAGTAATGGGGAGTACAGACCATGGGATAAAGTGATGGGAACTACAGACCATGGGGATAAAGTGATGGGGAGTACAGACCATGAGATGAAGTGATGGGAAGTACAGACTTAAGGATGAAGTTATGGGAAGTACAGACCAAGGGATGAAGTAATGGGATATACAGACCAAAGGATAAAGTGATGGTAAGTACAGACGAAGGGATGAAGTGATAAGAAGAAAAGACAAGGGATGAAGTAATGGGAAGTAGAGGTTAAAGGATTAAGTAATGGGAAGTACAGACCAAGGGATAAAGTGATGGAAAGTACAGACCAAAGGATGAAGTGATGGAGAGTACAGACCAAGTGATGAAGTAATAGGAAGTACAGACCAAGTGATGAAGTGATGGAAAGAACAGACCAAGGGATATGTGATGGGAAGTACAGACCAATGTATCAAGTGATGGGGAGTACAGATCAAGTGATGGGGAGTACAGACCAAGGGATCAAGTGATAGGAAGTACATACCAAGGAATGAAGTGATGGGAAGTAGAGACCAAGGGATGAAGTGATGGGGAGTAAAGACCGAGGGATGAAGTGATGGGGAGTACAGACTAAGGGATATAGTGTTAGGAGTACAGACCAAAGGATGAAGTCATGGGGACTACAGACCAAGAAATGAAGTGATGTGTAGTACAGACCAAGGGATCAAGTGATGGGGAGTACACATCAAGGGGATAAGTGATAAGGTGTACAGAGCAAGGGATGAAGTAATGGGGAGTACAGACCATGGGATAAAGTGATGGGAAGTACAGACCATTGGATCAAGTAATGGGAAGTACAGAACAAGGGATCAAGTGATGAGGAGTACAGACCAAGGGATCAAGTTATAGGAGGTACAGACCAAGGGATCAAATGATAGGAAGTACAGACCAAGGGATCAAGTGATGGAGAGTATACACCAAGGGATGAAGTGATGGGGAGTAAACACCAAGGCATCAAGTGATGGGGAGTACAGACCAAGGGATGAAGTGATGGGGAGTACAGACCAAGGGATGAAGTGATGGGGAGTACAGACCAAGGGATGAAGTGATGGGGAGTACAGACCAAGGGATGAAATGATGGGGAGTACAGACCAAGGGATGAAGTGATGGGGAGTACAGACCAAGGGATGAAGTGATAGGGAGTACAGACAAAAGCCTCAAGTGATAGGGAGTACAGACAAAAGCCTCAAGTGATGGGGAGTATGACAAAGGGTCTAAGTGATGGAGAGTACAGACCAAGGGATGAAGTGATGGGGAGTACAGACCAAGGCATCAAGTAAGGGGGAGTACAGACCAAGGGATGAAGTGATGGGGAGTACAGACCAAGGGATGAAGTGATGGGGAGTACAGACCAAGGCATCAAGTAATGGGGAGTACAGACCATGGGATAAAGTGATGGGAACTACAGACCATGGGGATAAAGTGATGGGGAGTACAGACCATGAGATGAAGTGATGGGAAGTACAGACTTAAGGATGAAGTTATGGGAAGTACAGACCAAGGGATGAAGTAATGGGATATACAGACCAAAGGATAAAGTGATGGTAAGTACAGACGAAGGGATGAAGTGATAAGAAGAAAAGACAAGGGATGAAGTAATGGGAAGTAGAGGTTAAAGGATTAAGTAATGGGAAGTACAGACCAAGGGATAAAGTGATGGAAAGTACAGACCAAAGGATGAAGTGATGGAGAGTACAGACCAAGTGATGAAGTAATAGGAAGTACAGACCAAGTGATGAAGTGATGGAAAGAACAGACCAAGGGATATGTGATGGGAAGTACAGACCAATGTATCAAGTGATGGGGAGTACAGATCAAGTGATGGGGAGTACAGACCAAGGGATCAAGTGATAGGAAGTACATACCAAGGAATGAAGTGATGGGAAGTAGAGACCAAGGGATGAAGTGATGGGGAGTAAAGACCGAGGGATGAAGTGATGGGGAGTACAGACTAAGGGATATAGTGTTGGGAGTACAGACCAAAGGATGAAGTGATGGGGACTACAGACCAAGAAATGAAGTGATGTGTAGTACAGACCAAGGGATCAAGTGATGGGGAGTACACATCAAGGGGATAAGTGATAAGGTGTACAGAGCAAGGGATGAAGTAATGGGGAGTACAGACCATGGGATAAAGTGATGGGAAGTACAGACCATTGGATCAAGTAATGGGAAGTACAGAACAAGGGATCAAGTGATGAGGAGTACAGACCAAGGGATCAAGTTATAGGAGGTACAGACCAAGGGATCAAATGATAGGAAGTACAGACCAAGGGATCAAGTGATGGAGAGTATACACCAAGGGATGAAGTGATGGGGAGTAAACACCAAGGCATCAAGTGATGGGGAGTACAGACCAAGGGATGAAGTGATGGGGAGTACAGACCAAGGGATGAAGTGATGGGGAGTACAGACCAAGGGATGAAGTGATGGGGAGTACAGACCAAGGGATGAAATGATGGGGAGTACAGACCAAGGGATGAAGTGATGGGGAGTACAGACCAAGGGTTGAAGTGATAGGGAGTACAGACAAAAGCCTCAAGTGATAGGGAGTACAGACAAAAGCCTCAAGTGATGGGGAGTATGACAAAGGGTCTAAGTGATGGAGAGTACAGACCAAGGGATGAAGTGATGGGGAGTACAGACCAAGGCATCAAGTAAGGGGGAGTACAGACCAAGGGATGAAGTGATGGGGAGTACAGACCAAGGGATGAAGTGATGGGGAGTACAGACCAAGGGATGAAGTGATGGGGAGTACAGACCAAAGGATGAAGTGATTAGGAGTACAGACCAAGGGATGAAATGATGGGGAGTATAGACCAAGGGATCAAGTGATTGGGAGTATAGACCAAGGGATCAAGTAAGGGGGAGTACAGACCAAGGGATGAAGTGATGGGGAGTACAGACCAAGGGATGAAGTGATGGGGAGTACAGACCAAGGGATCAAGTGATTGGGAGTATAGACCAAGGGATCAAGTAAAGGGGACTCCAGACCAAGGGATGAAGTGATGGGGAGTACAGACTAAGGGATGAAGTGATGGGGAATATAGACCAAGAGATGAAGTGATGGGGAGTACATACCAAGGGATGAAAAGATGGGGAGTACAGACCAAGATATCAAGTGATGGGGAGTACAGACCATGGGATAAAGTGATGGGGAGTACAGACCATGAGATGAAGTGATGGGAAGTACAGACTTAAGGATGAAGTTATGGGAAGTACAGACCAAGGGATGAAGTAATGGGATATACAGACCAAAGGATAAAGTGATGGTAAGTATAGACGAAGGGATGAGGTGATAAGAAGAAAAGACAAGGGATGAAGTAATGGGAAGTAGAGGTTAAAGGATTAAGTAATGGGAAGTACAGACCAAGGGATAAAGTGATGGAAAGTACAGACCAAAGGATGAAGTGATGGAGAGTACAGACCAAGTGATGAAGTGATAGGAAGTACAGACCAAGTGATGAAGTGATGGAAAGAACAGACCAAGGGATATGTGATGGGAAGTACAGACCAAGGTATCAAGTGATGGGGAGTACAGATCAAGGAATCAAGTGATGGGGAGTACAGACCAAGGGATCAAGTGATAGGAAGTACATACCAAGGAATGAAGTGATGGGAAGTAGAGACCAAGGGATGAAGTGATGGGGAGTAAAGACCGAGGGATGAAGTGATGGGGAGTACAGACTAAGGGATATAGTGTTGGGAGTACAGACCAAAGGATGAAGTCATGGGGACTACAGACCAAGAAATGAAGTGATGTGTAGTACAGACCAAGGGATCAAGTGATGGGGAGTACACATCAAGGGGATAAGTGATAAGGTGTACAGAGCAAGGGATGAAGTAATGGGGAGTACAGACCATGGGATAAAGTGATGGGAACTAAAGATCAAGGGATCAAGTGATGGGAAGTACAGACAAGTAATGGGAAGTAGAGATTAAAGGATGAAGTAATCGGAAGTACAGACCAAGGGATTAAGTGATGGGGAGTACAGACCAAGGGATGAGTTATGGGGAGTACAGACCAAGGGATGAATTGATGGGGAGTACAGACCAAGGAATGAAATGATGCGAAGTACACACCAAGGGGTGAAGTGAAGAGAAGTACAGACCAAGGGATGAAGTATTCGGGAGTACAGACCAAGAAGTAGAGACCAAGGGATCAAATAATAGGAAGTACAGACCAAGGGATCAAGTGATGGGAAGTACAGAGCATTGGATCTTGTGATGGGACGTACAGATCAGGGCATCAAGTGATGGGGATTACATACCAAGGAATGAAGTAATGGGAAGTACAGACCAAGGGATGAAGTGATGGGGAGTACAGACCATGGTATCAAGTGATGGGAAGTACAGACCATTGGATCAAGTAATGGGAAGTACAGAACAAGGGATCAAGTGATGAGGAGTACAGACCAAGGGATCAAGTTATAGGAGGTACAGACCAAGGGATCAAATGATAGGAAGTACAGACCAAGGGATCAAGTGATGGAGAGTATACACCAAGGGATGAAGTGATGGGGAGTAAACACCAAGGCATCAAGTGATGGGGAGTACAGACTAAGGGATGAAGTGATGGGGAGTACAGACCAAGGGATGAAATGATGGGGAGTACAGACCAAGGGATGAAGTCATGGGGACTACAGACCAAGGGATGAAGTGATGGGGAGTACAGACCAAGGGATGAAGTGATGGGGAGTACAGACCAAGGGATGAAGTGATGGGGAGTACAGACCAAGGGATGAAGTGATGGGGAGTACAGACCAAGGGATGAAATGATGGGGAGTACAGACCAAGGGATGAAGTGATGGGGAGTACAGACCAAGGGATGAAGTGATAGGGAGTACAGACAAAAGCCTCAAGTGATAGGGAGTACAGACAAAAGCCTCAAGTGATAGGGAGTACAGACAAAAGCCTCAAGTGATGGGGAGTATGACAAAGGGCTTAAGTGATGGAGAGTACAGACCAAGGGATGAAGTGATGGGGAGTACAGACCAAGGCATCAAGTAAGGGGGAGTACAGACCAAGGGATGAAGTGATGGGGAGTACAGACCAAGGGATGAAGTGATGGGGAGTACAGACCAAGGGATGAAGTGATTAGGAGTACAGACCAAGGGATGAAGTGATGGGGAGTACAGGTATGAAATTCCCAATGATGACATGGTAAAGTATTTTGAAATAATAAGTATCAAGAATAATTACCCTTTTCTTGACTAGTTCATACAGAGTGACTCCAAGAGCCCACCAGTCTACAGGGAAACTGTAACCTCTGACCTCCCCAATGGCTGTTTTGAAAATTTCTGGAGCTAAGTGAGGTGAAAAAAAATCTATTAAACATTCGATGAATTCATTCGAGAGTGTATAGGTAAGAGTGTGAATCAGACTTACAGCAGAATATTTTTTAGCATTTTTTCCTAATCTAAATTAAGCTTGAACTGGCCATCTACATAAAATTTACATAAAACAGACAGCTTAATATTTATAAACAAAATCTCCCTTAGTTAAAAAAAATTGTACCGGTATGTAGAAAATGAAGTGAAAACAAGTCGTACCCATATAAGGTTTAGTACCAGAAAGTGATGTTGCCAACTTATCTTGTTTCAATTCCGATGCTATATTAAAGTCAGTGATGTGAACATGACCTGAATGTAAATGCCAATAAAATTACATTATAATATATTTTTTTTATTTAATTATTTAGCTAGAACTAATTGGAACAGGTAAGCAAGAATTCTTCAAGGTTGTTACGTTAGAAGTCAGATATAAAAGTAAATGCTAAGTAAATTACAGCTGAGATGAGAGAACAGAACAATATAGGGAGGTCAAAAGACAGCTGAATTAAAATGCCTAATATATTAGCTAGTCTATGTGCTACTTTTTGATCTAAACGAATTAGTACTCTAGCCACAACAACACGAATAATGAACAGCAGCATTAGCTTAACATCTATACATCCAAACAGCAACTTACCTTCTTCATCAAGTAAAATATTGTCTGGTTTTATATCTCTGTAGGTACAAAAAACAACAACAAAGTTTTCATTATTAATGACAGTATTTCTCAACCTTTTAACTAGGACAGTATTTCTCAACCTTTTAAGCATAGCAGTGTTTCTCAACCTTTTAACTAGGACTGTATTTCTCAACCTTTTAACTAGGACAGTATCTCTCAACCTTTTAAGCAAGGCAGTGTTTCTCAACCTTTTAAGCAAGGCAGTGTTTCTCAACCTTTTAAGCAAGGCAGTGTTTCTCAACCTTTTAACTAGGACAGTATTTCTCAACCTTTTAACTAGGACAGTATTTCTCAACCTTTTAAGCAAGGCAGTAATTCTTAACCTTTTTACTTAGACAGCATTTCTCAACCTTTTAACTAGAACAGTATTTCTCAACCTTTTAAGCAAGGCAGTGTTTTACAACCTTTTATCTTGGACAGCATTTCTCAACCTTTTAACTTGGACAGCATTTCTCAACCTTTTAACTTGGACAGCATTTCTCAACCTTTTAACTAGGACAGCATTTCTCAACCTTTTAACTAGGACAGCATTTCTCAACCTTTTAACGCCCAACATACACATAGACCAAACTACTTTCTGCATTTAAAGCGTCTACACACTTCATCGTTGAAAAAGAGAGCAAGTGAAACAAACTCTAAGGAAGGGGAGGCAAGAGACGATAGGCTTACTGAATTTTCAGAGACATTCGATGCACACGTAGCACTCTTAAGTGCTTGATCGTCATAAAATAATCTTTTTTTGTAGAGAGAGCCTGTTGGGTGGCAACATAAGACGTTCCGAAGAATTTCGGCCGAGCTGTCGACTTGTGGAAGTTGGCAGACACTTTTTGAAATCTCTTCTGCACTTGAACGTCTTGTTGCCTCTTTCCAAAAACGATTTGAAGCGGCCTACAAAAATAAAACACATTTTCCATAGTCCCGAGACTTAGCTGCAACCTACATCAAAAAGAAGGCGCTATAGATTTCTTATCCTCACACGTTCAAATGACGTCCCAGATTTTTTAAACATTGCTAATACTGTCTTTTTATTTGATCAATTGTCAAATACGGATTTACTAGTGCCTACTACATTGCTATCCCGCTATTTTGCAGGACCGGCCTTAGGCCACTGCAACCTATGCGACCGCATTGGGCCCAGCACTTTCATAGGACCCGCACTTTCATAGGACCCGCGCTAATTCTAGGTGTATAAATTATTGAATTAAACCATATTATAATTTTCCAGCGCCCTCCTGCCGATTTACCAGGAGCTCCTGGAAATCTCCCGAAATTACAAAATATACGAAAAAGTCCTTAAAATGTCCTGACATATAGAGACAAAAAATTTCATTTTGGGGTGTCATTCAATATGGAAAACTCCAATCCTACGCGCGATAAATAAAAACAGCATTATGCATTAGCCGTAATTATGTAATCTGGTGAAAGAAGCTTCTCGCGCCTCAAACTAATGAAGAATTACTTGAGGTCAACAATTCTGAAAGATAGATTGAAACATTTTATAATTCCTGCTATTGAGCGTGATCTATGTAGGAAACAAAATTATTATGATATACTGTATGACTTTGCTACACGCTATTTAGTGAACTAAAAATATACACAGTAGATTACTTGTTCTCTTTCCATGACTTCTTGGTCATAATGCTATTTAGTGTTTGTAAAATGTTTGATTGTAAAATGTTTTACATGTTTCGGATGTTCCTTCAGAGTTGATGATAGTTTACTTCCTAGTCCAAACCTCCCGCAGGACAAAGGGGGATGGGACAGTCCAGCGCGCAAACCGCACGACCAGGCAGCCATCCGTAAGGAAGGGTAAAAAAATACTTGTTCCCATCCCTCTTTTTTTCCTTAGCCGTGCTCTCTGTCGCCTCGATAGTTCCTACAGAGTAGATTCTCTCACCCCCCCCCCTCCTCTTTTTTTTACGTAAGGTAGAAATTTTTAAAAAGAGTGATTATAACTATCACATTATTATTGAAAAAAAAAACAGACACACACACACACACACACGCCTATTGTAGGCTTTATTGAAGGATAGCTGAATATAATGTTCTTCACATAGATCAATGTTGTACCGATAAAACATGCGCAGTACATTGATGTCGCCCAGCAACCAGGGAGAGCATTCATGCCATCAACATCAAGATTAATTTCTTAGTTAATAGAAAATAATAGAAAAAGAAAAGGGCTGATTATGGCCCCTGATATAACTAATATTTGCTTAGACTTGGCTCTGTGAGCCTGAGGTCACGTGACCCGACCTACTTGTATTTCCTCCCCAGATAACACGGGATGCCTGATAAGGCATAAAGAGGGACTTGGACAATTTCGAGACCCAATCGATGTTGTTCACGTCATCAGTATGTAAATAATTCAGAGACAGTTTATTGAATGGACTCCTAAAGCACAAACCAAACATCAGGACATCTTCTTAGTGGCTGGATCTGGAGCCTCGTGTCACATGACATGAATGACCAGAATTGGTCCCTACATTGAATGAGATGAAAACATGAACCGATGATCGGTAGATGACATTAGCACACAGTGATCAGTGATCGTGGTGAGAGTATTTTGTTTTATTTTGCTTGTCATGTAATCCCGTTAGTAAAACAATGAACATAAAAAGGTTGTCATATAAATAAATTACTTCCTTGTGAAACTGGTGGTGGTCTATGTTCAAGAGCAGTACTTCTGAAGTCACCTCAGCAAAAAAAAACTTAGAAAGAAATTGTTTAAAGGAAAAGATTGAAGCACAAATAAATGTGAAGCTTTTATTCGGAAAAAGCTTGTTGGACTGACTTGTTTTTGGCAAACGAGCAGTGTGTCATGTAGCCAGTACAACAAAAAACCGTCTTTACTTTACCCAATGATTCTGAAACGTCTCGAACCTCACCAGTTGGCCTACTAAACGTCAAGAAGTACCGCACAATGACAGTTTGATCAAGTTTGTTTGATCCCTGTTCTTTTTTTGTAAATGTTCAATTTTATCGGGTTATCGATCGGGACACATGGACGCCTGACAACTTTGAAATGGGCCGCCAACTTTTTTTTTTTCTTTGGAACTGTGACAGATGAAAAACCATTCTGCTGACGTGCAGAAAATTCTGGACGTAGAGAGGAATCGGTCAAGGGATTTGAAGATTTTCCTGGATCGACACCATTTAATAGGTACCAGCCATTGTTAGGATATTTATGGTCAGTTGATAGTGGAGCTGGCAAACATAACATTACCGTTCTTTTTTAACTGGTTTATTGAAAATACTGTTTGAACCTTGCAACCTCGAAACCAAAATGTGCTGAGAACTAGAGCTGTAAAGTATTTGGACAGTGGAGCTGTAGAGTACTTGATCAATAGAACTACAGAGTACATTGTCAGTGGAGCTATATAGTACATGGTCAGTGGAGCTAAATAGTACTTGGACAGTGGAGCTGTAGATTACTTGGACAGTGGAGCTGTAGATTACTTGATTAATGTAACTATAGAGTACTTGTTCAGTGGATCTATAATGTACATTGTCAGTGGAGCTATATAGTACTTGGTCAGTGCAGCTAAATAGTACCCCTGGCAGCAATCGTACTGACCTACAAAAAAAGGGACGTATGAACAAGCAATATGTTGAAGGACTGGACTGAACGATGCTATCTTGTTAGACTGATGGCTGGATTCTTTCTGCCAAATTCGTTGTTGATTTTCGATGCAATGGCTGGACAAGAATCGTCTATTCATAAACAGATCAATAAGACCGGTGTGCACATTGCTGTCATTACGGGTGGCTTGACATGTAAGCTTCCGTCATTTAACTTCCGCTCTCATACATTCACAGCGTCTGCAACGAACGGGAGCAATGGATGAATGAAGGGGAGCAGACATTCACATCACCAGGAAGACTTACTACATACACTGAAGTGCTACATACACTGAAGTGCTACATACACTGAAGTGCTACATACACTGAAGTGCTACATACACTGAAGTGCTACATACACCGAAGTGCTACATACACCGAAGTGCTACATACACTGAAGTGCTACATACACTGAAGTGCTACATACACCGAAGTGCTACATACACCGAAGTACACAAATGGTTTCTGGCAGCGTGGTAGCAAATCAGCACTGAAACTATTCGCAATAGTTTCAAGAAGGCTGTCCTTCTAACCGTTAGTGAAGTCAGAACCAGCAGTAGAGGGCAGCTTCATTTCGGCCGACAATGTGAAAGCCAACGATGATGATGGTGATGTCGAGGTATGACCCCGCTGCCGCTTGTTGGAAGAATACACTGAAACTGAGACACCAAGTCGATGGCTTCACTAACTAGAGCGAGAAGAGTGTGAAACTGAGACACCAAGCCGATAGCTTCACTAACTAGAGCGAGAAGAGTGGGAAACTGAGACACCAAGTTGATGGCTTCACTAACTAGAGCGAGAAAAGTGTGAAACTGAGACACCAAGTCGATGGCTTCACTAACTAGAGCGAGAAGAGTGGGAAACTGAGACACCAAGTCGATGGCTTCACTAACTAGAGCGAGGAGAGTGTGAAACTGAGACACCAAGTCGATGGCTTCACTAACTAGAGCGAGGAGAGTGACGTTAAAGAGACTGGCGATTGATTGCGGATGTATTGCAAGCATTGTAGTCTATTCGTGTTTCGACATCGGTATCGGTAAATTAGTTTAGTTTTCTTGAAGTTTAAATAGAAAGACCCACCGGAATGTCCATGGTCTCCGTTCTGCCAAGTTTATAAGTAAAATAATTGTGTAAACCCTGCACCTTTGCATAAAATAAAACCCGCGAGTTGTATGCACCAAACAAAATACGGTATTGATCAATGAATCTACAGAGTCATTAGTCAGTGGCAATATAGAGTACTTGGTCAGTATATGATCATTTAAGTATATAGTACTTGATTAATGAACTATAAAGTGATTGGTCAGTGGAGCTATAGAGTACTTGATCAATGGAGCTATAGACAGTGGCGTAGCATCCATGGCGCGAAGGGGCTCAATGAAACCGGGCCCATGACTATTAGGGGCCCACTGCGCTTGGGCCCATGACTCTTGACGTGTTGAGAACTTGGGGGTGACACCAAAGTGAAAAAATAAAATCCCTTTTTGTAAAAACCAATAAAAAATAAAATTTTAAAAGCTCCCACAAATTCCAAAATTTCAAAACCAGTGTTTGAAGCTTTAATGTAAGGATTTGCATCAGGTTTTGTAAATTGTAAGGATGGCTAACCCTAATCGAAGTTCGTTCGAGGTGACAAACGTTTCCATATCGGCCCATTCTTTTTTTTTTCCTTGTCTGTTCATAAAACCATTGGTAGTATTACAGGAATGGGGAGGGGGGATAGGGAGAGTTTGGTTAAGAAACAGAGATAGTCCTGAATGTCTATAATTAAAATTTTGATGCAGCCGCAAATTATTCAATTTTCTCAAAGCTCAATATGTTTTATTTTGTTTTGTATTTAAAATATTGTAATATTATCATTTCTATACTACGTCGGATTTTTCTTTTTTTTTTTTTTTTTTTTTTTTTTTAGCGTTCAGGCTGATCTGTCAGCTGGTAAACGCACCAACAAAATCATTAACTATGAACAATTTTGGATCTTAGCTCTTTGTAATAAACATGAAAATCTGATCTTGTTTTGACCACTCGCTAATGCTCCTATATCGGCGACTATGACTTTATAATTGATGAACTCAATAGGATATATTACAATGATCATGAACTATATGCAACTTCTCAATAACCTTGACTGCTCAACAGTATTATATGCTCGTATATCTGCGACTATGAATTATAATAATAATTATTATAAGCCCAACAGTTTCAAAACGAGATAATTGATCTGTTGGGCAATGCAGTTCTGGAAAATATACCGGTACTATAGGATATCGATTCTGTACCATTTATTTGTATCTTTGGTGGCAGCGCTCAAGACAAATAAAAGTTGATATCAAATTCGTATTATTTGTTTCACACTGTTTAGTGATCTCCGTTGACGGAACATGCAAAAAAATAGAAATTAGATAGTCATTTCTAGGTTTTCATATATGTGAGTATCAAGTCAAACGTGAGCATAATGTGCTGAACAAATAATTAGTAACTAGTAAACAAAAAACAAGTAATTAAAAAAAAACATTTATTCTTAAATAAACTACTAGGCTAAAGCTTTGAAGATGCTTCCAATATGAATGGATACTAGAATGGCCTTTCGGCATTGTTTCATCAGAAGAAGCCGCTCGCGCATCTATATATATATATATATAATTCTCTTCGTGGCTAAACAGTTTGGACGAGAAGAAGAAGACGTAAAAGAAAAGATCACTCTTTTATTTCTGCGGATAGAGTTACCCCACGAAAAAACAAGAGGGGGGGGGGGAGAAAAAGTATTCAACGGTCACTACGGATGGATGCCTGGTCCGGCGGTTTGCGCGCTGGACTGTCGTTTGGATTTATCAAACCCTGCTCGCTCCCACCCCCCTTCGTCCTTCAACTCTGAAGGAGCATCCGAAACATGTAAAACATTTTACAAACACTAAATAGCAGCGCCGGACTTTTAACCATTGTGACCAAGAAGTCATGAAAAGAGAACAACTAATCTACTATGTATATTCACCCATCACTAAATAGCAGAACCGGACTTAATCATTGTGGAGCCCTATTCGAAACGGATTTAGCGGGCCAAGTTTGGGTAGGGAAGCGAATAATAAGTGAAATTTAAGAGTTTGTATTAGAAAATAAAAACATTCTGCGCACCGTCCTGTCGAGTTGGACTGTACTAGAAGAGCTTGGTGGTGCAAGCTCACTGAATAAACTTGCACTAGTGAAGCAGTATATCACTGAATAGACTTGCACTAGCTAAGCAGTATATCACTGAATAGACTTGCACTAGTGAAGCAGTATATCACTGAATAGACTTGTACTAGTGAAGCAGTATATCACTGAATAGACTACTTGTAATAGTGAAGCAGTATATCACTGAATAGACTACTTGCAATAGTGAAGCAGTATATCACTGAATAGACTACTTGCAATAGTAGAAGCAGTATATCACTGAATAGACTACTTGCAATAGTAAAGCAGTATATCACTGAATAGACTACTTGCAAAAATAAAGCAGTATATCACTGAATAGACTACTTGCAATAGTGAAGCAGTATATCACTGAATAGACTACTTGCAAAAATAAAGCAGTATATCACTGAATAGACTACTTGCAATAGTGAAGCAGTATTTCACTGAATAGACTACTTGCAATAGTGAAGCAGTATATCACTGAATAGACTACTTGCAATAATGAAGCAGTATATCACTGAATAGACTACTTGCAAAAGTGAAGCAGTATATCACTGAAAAGACTACTTGCAATAGTGAAGCAGTATATCATTGAATAGGCTACTTGCAATAGTAAAGCAGTATATCACTGAATAGACTACTTGCTATAGTGAAGCAGTATATCACTGAATAGACTACTTGCAATAGTGAAGCAGTATATCATGAATAGGCTACTTGCAATAGTAAAGCAGTATATCACTGAATAGACTACTTGCTATAGTGAAGCAGTATATCACTGAATAGACTACTTGCAATAGTGAAGCAGTATATCACTGAGTAGACTACTTGCAATAGTGAAGCAGTATATCACTGAATAGACTACTTGCTATAGTGAAGCAGTATATCACTGAATAGACTACTTGCTATAGTGAAGCAGTATAAGAAATATATACAATCAGAGTTTATAGACCATTGTCAGCTTATAAGGAGGAATCAAATAAAATAACAACTTTATGTTTTTATGTTTATTAACATGTTATGTTTATTATCCAGTTAACTATGTATCCAGTTAACTATGTATCCAGTTAACTATGTATTAAGTTAACTATGTATCCAGTTAACTATGTATCCAGTTAACTATGTATCAAGTTAACTATGTATCCAGTTAACTATGTATCCAGTTAACTATGTATCAAGTTAACTATGTATCAAGGCCTATGTAATTTTACAGACAAAAGTATTTTCGCAAAGTTTGCTAGTCATAAACCTTTTTTTTTCTGCAATTTCATCATTAAGGACACTGTGGCACTAGATATTGGGAATCTTCAAGTGGCAGTGTAAAAAGTGTCCAATTTAATATTACTGTCAGTTTGTCACGTGACTCCATCTCACCATCAGGACACATGTCAGAGCGTCCAAGTTAGATTGAGTTGAGCCATAGACTACTGGTCAGTCAATCAAATCTTGTTAGTAGTTTCTTAAGTAAAGGTCAGTGTTCTAGCCCTAGTCAGTAAATCGAATCTGATCAATAACAGTTAGGTGAATAGATTTCATAAGATTTCTACAAACGCCTGGCAGATTTAAGCCTCTTTCTTTAATTGATGAATGCCGGTACCGTGCTTTAATTAAGTCTAGAGTAATGTAGTGACGTAGCTAGGGTGGGGGAGGAGGGGGGAAGAATTTGAAGATCCCCCGGGCACCCACTTGAGGGTGGGGGCCAAATGAGTGTCCGAATTTTGTTTTTAAATAAATTAAAAATTACGTCACTGTCATGTAATCTTGCTTTTCACGTTGTTATATAAGTTAGTGACCCTGTTGTATCTAGTCCACACGGAGTATTAACTCTTTCCGTGCGGGGTTACTCTCAATTTGAAGGAGTAACATCCATAGCGCTGACTAGTGCCGTGTTACTCTCAGGAAGTAACTTGGTATAGAGAGTTGTTTATTTCATCATCCTTATTATTGAAGAAGAAACCTGATAAGAGCACTGAAAACAAAAAAGTCCATGAACGTGTCGAAGAAAAGTTTCACTATTCAGATAGTTCATACAAAGATACAGCAGTCGAAGAAAAGTTTCACTATTCAGATAGTTCATACAAAGATACAGCAGTCGAAGAAAAGTTTCACTATTCAGATAGTTCATACAAAGATACAGCAGTCGAAGAAAAGTTTCACTATTCAGATAGTTCATACAAAGATACAGCAGTCGAAGAAAAGTTTCACTATTCAGATAGTTCATACAAAGATACAGCAGTCGAAGAAAAGTTTCACTATTCAGATAGTTCATACAAAGATACAGCAGTCGAAGAAAAGTTTCACTATTCAGATAGTTCATACAAAGATACAGCAGTCGAAGAAAAGTTTCACTATTCAGATAGTTCATACAAAGATACAGCAGTCGAAGAAAAGTTTCACTATTCAGATAGTTCATACAAAGATACAGCAGTCGAAGAAAAGTTTCACTATTCAGATAGTTCATACAAAGATACAGCAGTCGAAGAAAAGTTTCACTATTCAGATAGTTCATACAAAGATACAGCAGTCGAAGAAAAGTTTCACTATTCAGATAGTTCATACAAAGATACAGCAGTCGAAGAAAAGTTTCACTATTCAGATAGTTCATACAAAGATACAGCAGTCGAAGAAAAGTTTCACTATTCAGATAGTTCATACAAAGATACAGCAGTCGAAGAAAAGTTTCACTATTCAGATAGTTCATACAAAGATACAGCAGTCGAAGAAAAGTTTCACTATTCAGATAGTTCATACAAAGATACAGCAGTCGAAGAAAAGTTTCACTATTCAGATAGTTCATACAAAGATACAGCAGTCGAAGAAAAGTTTCACTATTCAGATAGTTCATACAAAGATACAGCAGTCGAAGAAAAGTTTCACTATTCAGATAGTTCATACAAAGATACAGCAGTCGAAGAAAAGTTTCACTATTCAGATAGTTCATACAAAGATACAGCAGTCGAAGAAAAGTTTCACTATTCAGATAGTTCATACAAAGATACAGCAGTCGAAGAAAAGTTTCACTATTCAGATAGTTCATACAAAGATACAGCAGTCGAAGAAAAGTTTCACTATTCAGATAGTTCATACAAAGATACAGCAGTCGAAGAAAAGTTTCACTATTCAGATAGTTCATACAAAGATACAGCAGTCGAAGAAAAGTTTCACTATTCAGATAGTTCATACAAAGATACAGCAGTCGAAGAAAAGTTTCACTATTCAGATAGTTCATACAAAGATACAGCAGTCGAAGAAAAGTTTCACTATTCAGATAGTTCATACAAAGATACAGCAGTCGAAGAAAAGTTTCACTATTCAGATAGTTCATACAAAGATACAGCAGTCGAAGAAAAGTTTCACTATTCAGATAGTTCATACAAAGATACAGCAGTCGAAGAAAAGTTTCACTATTCAGATAGTTCATACAAAGATACAGCAGTCGAAGAAAAGTTTCACTATTCAGATAGTTCATACAAAGATACAGCAGTCGAAGAAAAGTTTCACTATTCAGATAGTTCATACAAAGATACAGCAGTCGAAGAAAAGTTTCACTATTCAGATAGTTCATACAAAGATACAGCAGTCGAAGAAAAGTTTCACTATTCAGATAGTTCATACAAAGATACAGCAGTCGAAGAAAAGTTTCACTATTCAGATAGTTCATACAAAGATACAGCAGTCGAAGAAAAGTTTCACTATTCAGATAGTTCATACAAAGATACAGCAGTCGAAGAAAAGTTTCACTATTCAGATAGTTCATACAAAGATACAGCAGTCGAAGAAAAGTTTCACTATTCAGATAGTTCATACAAAGATACAGCAGTCGAAGAAAAGTTTCACTATTCAGATAGTTCATACAAAGATACAGCAGTCGAAGAAAAGTTTCACTATTCAGATAGTTCATACAAAGATACAGCAGTCGAAGAAAAGTTTCACTATTCAGATAGTTCATACAAAGATACAGCAGTCAAAGAAAAGTTTCACTATTCAGATAGTTCATACAAAGATACAGCAGTCGAAGAAAAGTTTCACTATTCAGATAGTTCATACAAAGATACAGCAGTCGAAGAAAAGTTTCACTATTCAGATAGTTCATACAAAGATACAGCAGTCGAAGAAAAGTTTCACTATTCAGATAGTTCATACAAAGATACAGCAGTCGAAGAAAAGTTTCACTATTCAGATAGTTCATACAAAGATACAGCAGTCGAAGAAAAGTTTCACTATTCAGATAGTTCATACAAAGATACAGCAGTCGAAGAAAAGTTTCACTATTCAGATAGTTCATACAAAGATACAGCAGTCGAAGAAAAGTTTCACTATTCAGATAGTTCATACAAAGATACAGCAGTCGAAGAAAAGTTTCACTATTCAGATAGTTCATACAAAGATACAGCAGTCGAAGAAAAGTTTCACTATTCAGATAGTTCATACAAAGATACAGCAGTCGAAGAAAAGTTTCACTATTCAGATAGTTCATACAAAGATACAGCAGTCGAAGAAAAGTTTCACTATTCAGATAGTTCATACAAAGATACAGCAGTCGAAGAAAAGTTTCACTATTCAGATAGTTCATACAAAGATACAGCAGTCGAAGAAAAGTTTCACTATTCAGATAGTTCATACAAAGATACAGCAGTCGAAGAAAAGTTTCACTATTCAGATAGTTCATACAAAGATACAGCAGTCGAAGAAAAGTTTCACTATTCAGATAGTTCATACAAAGATACAGCAGTCGAAGAAAAGTTTCACTATTCAGATAGTTCATACAAAGATACAGCAGTCGAAGAAAAGTTTCACTATTCAGATAGTTCATACAAAGATACAGCAGTCGAAGAAAAGTTTCACTATTCAGATAGTTCATACAAAGATACAGCAGTCGAAGAAAAGTTTCACTATTCAGATAGTTCATACAAAGATACAGCAGTCGAAGAAAAGTTTCACTATTCAGATAGTTCATACAAAGATACAGCAGTCGAAGAAAAGTTTCACTATTCAGATAGTTCATACAAAGATACAGCAGTCGAAGAAAAGTTTCACTATTCAGATAGTTCATACAAAGATACAGCAGTCGAAGAAAAGTTTCACTATTCAGATAGTTCATACAAAGATACAGCAGTCGAAGAAAAGTTTCACTATTCAGATAGTTCATACAAAGATACAGCAGTCGAAGAAAAGTTTCACTATTCAGATAGTTCATACAAAGATACAGCAGTCGAAGAAAAGTTTCACTATTCAGATAGTTCATACAAAGATACAGCAGTCGAAGAAAAGTTTCACTATTCAGATAGTTCATACAAAGATACAGCAGTCGAAGAAAAGTTTCACTATTCAGATAGTTCATACAAAGATACAGCAGTCGAAGAAAAGTTTCACTATTCAGATAGTTCATACAAAGATACAGCAGTCGAAGAAAAGTTTCACTATTCAGATAGTTCATACAAAGATACAGCAGTCGAAGAAGTAGTGCTGAAGAGACTCCAGGGGAATACCTTTAACCAAAGTCAGAGAAAACATCTGAAGTAATTGATACATGTGATGAGTCAAGTGATTTCACTTTCTCAAGAAGAGGAAGAAGCTGTAATTAAGTACAAAGACTTCGGATATATCCACCCTGGAATTTTATCTGAGGAACTGCGAGCAAAGATTGTGTTAAAGGGTAGCTTATTTTTCCAAAACAAAATGAACGCTATTTGTTTCAAGTAGAGTTTACCCAAAATAAATCACGAAGTTTGACATCATGGTTCACTAGAAAGCTTCCAACAGGAAATATTCCCAACCGATCTTAGCTCCTCTTCTTTTCACACTTGGGATGTCTGCTTTCTTTTGCATGTGTACTGTTTTCTGAGGCATTAGAAAAGAATCTAGTGCATTGAGCAAACCTGGACTTGGTTTCACCAAATGGAAGAAACATAAGAGACTTAAATAACATGAAGAGGGAGTCCTCTTTTGAAGAGGAAGTGAAGAAATGCTTAAGGCAGAAGCAGATGAACTGTCACATATGTTTCATGCGCAAATTTTGAAAAATCAGCAGTATTGGAGAGATATTCTGAAACGTGTAGCAGCAGCAATTAAGTACTTAGCAAAAACAAACTCAAGCTTACGTGGTCACAACAAAAAACTTGAATTTACCCAAACCTGGGAACTTCCTAGCATCTTTTAAATTTCTGGCAGAATTTGATGAAGTTATGAAACATCAATTACATAGAATCGAATATGGGAAGACACATTATTTGTCACCAGAAATTCAAAATGAGTTCATAAACTTGATGGGCTATAAAGTGAGGGACTCAATTGTTGGGAAAGTCAAGCAAGTTTGTTATTTTTCTCTTATGCTTGATTCCCTCACCAGACGTTTCTCATCAAGAACATGTATCCCAAATAGTTCTTTACTTGGATGTTGATAATTAGAAATAAAAGAGTCATTCATTGGCTACTTTAAAATTTTGAAACTTGTTGGACAACATTATGAAGAACTCTTAGAAACATTGGACTGGACTTTGATCTGTGCAGAAGTCAAACCTACGATAAAGCAGTCACAATGAGTGGCCGTCTGTCTGGCCTGCAGAAACAGATTCCAAAGGCTGGAAAACCACGTGGACACCTTTGGGTTTCTTATTGGACTAAGACATCTTTTGGAGTCTACGGAAGATGAAACGCTGTTGAAAAAAATGTGCTACTTTGTCCTGTTTGATGAAATACAAGCAAATCGCGTGTTCAATGATGTCATTGATGCACGAGCACTTTTCATTAACAAAGCAGTACCACAATCACTAATTGACATATTGAGGTAATATGGTAATGATGTATGCTCAAACCTTGTAACCTCCATCCGAATACTGCATACTCAGGTCACATTCATTGCGTTATGTAAGAGATTATTCTTAAAGCTCAAGTTCATCAAAAACTATCTCAGGAGCACAAAGACGCAAGAAAGGCTTAGCATGGCTTTAATGTCAGTGAAGTCACAATTACTAGACATTATCGATGTAGATGATGTTATAGATGTCTTAGTTTCTTAGAAAGCACGACGTAAAGCGATATGATTTGAGATTTGTCACTTGTGCATTATTTCGACAATAAACAACGGTATTATTCGTTAATTTTACTGATATACTGTATCAATTTGAATGTAGGCTTATGTATTAATTAAGTACATTATCTCATGTCATGATGTCAAATGTCAAAATGCAAGGAGCCCCCAAAGAGGTCAATTCCCCCGGGCCCCCAAATCTCTAGCTACGCCCCTGGAGTAATGTCCAAGGCGTCCACTGGAGTCGCAATAAAGTCTGTGCAAGGCCACGAAACGAGATAAATGCAAGAAATAAAAGACCACATCAAAATACAGTTTGAATAAAACTAAGACTTTTGGTTATTAACTTTCGAGTAACTCTACATCGATATCCATTACATTCATTCAAAGTAGCGTATAATTACTTTGGAGATTTCGAAACGAAAAGAGTTCCACGATCTCGTGTGATTAACAGCAATTATTAATTGACCAGGTTTCCGGGTTGGCGCTTTTATGTTACCTAATGAATCTATTTATAATTGACGAGGAAAACAAAACAAAAGG
Organism: Biomphalaria pfeifferi; assembly: GCA_030265305.1. NCBI lineage: Eukaryota > Metazoa > Mollusca > Gastropoda > Planorbidae > Biomphalaria > Biomphalaria pfeifferi. The sequence continues at coordinate 10,342,769 of JASAOG010000001.1, forward strand.
CAAAAAATAGAAGTAGAAAAAAAAAGGGCCGGGAAAATTGAGCCCCAATATCCATTCAAACTGTTGTCTCATTTCCTGTTACATTATTCGTCTGCTAAATTCAATAAAAAAGGAATAAAATATTTTATAAAACAATTATTTCAATTTGGTTAATGCTAAGGACTTTCAATTTCCAGTATTTTGTGTGTGCGCGATTATGTGTTTGTATCACTGGCGGATCCAGAGGGAAGGGGCGGTAGGGGTGATCGCCCCCCCTCACTCGGCCGCCCCCCCCCCCCAAATTTGTATACGAATTTATTACTCGTGTTAATAATATATACTAATTATTTATATTTCAACCTATTTTTAGATTATTTCGCTCCCCTCTCTAGTATGTTGTAAGACTATGTTTTGTTTTTTGTGAGTCTGTTTGTTTATAGATGTGTGTGTGTGTTAGTGAGTGTGCTCAAACCTGTGTGTCTGATCTAGTTTGACGTGTACACATCTTAATAAACATACTCAAAGGTTAAATCGAATCTACAAATGAAATTTCAAATCAACAACATTAAATTAAACAAAATTGTAAAAAGAGTTTGAGCTATCCTCAAACTTCGAGGCCGCCCACACTGAATATGCCCATAGACAAGGAATATTGTTTTGATTGTTTAAAGTATTAACATTTCAAAGAATCATTTAACATTGGCTTTCACTCTAAAACAAACGGGACAACCAATTATTAATAATAAAAATGTTTTACATTTTGGCAAGAAAACGAAATGTAATAAGTCATAAGAGCGTTTCGAAAAATTATTGGCGGTTTTTTTAAACGGAAAACAAACTTCGCAACGTATTTTCGATAATGCGGTTTCAAAGTAATTACACTGATTTCATTGCCTAAAAGAGAAATTATATTTCCAATAGATTTCTGCTGGTTGTCTTTTCGACTTAAACGTGACAGACCATCAGACAGATGACACAAAACTAATAGCCGGGGGGGGGGGGGGATCGGGGATTGAACTCGAGCTGCATTGATAGCGGAGTTATTTTCGCTGAATGCCTAATCACAGCTCAGAAATCTCACAGATATCCACTGCCCCCCAACAGGTCCACAAAAGATATTAGACCAGAGCGCACGGAGCATGCAAAAACATCAGAGCCGGAGGGCATGAGGAAACGTAATAGAGGAGGACCCTAATTATTTTCAAAATTTATTGCCAACAAATAAAATTAATTCTATTGTGGTGGCCCCTCTCTTGCGGATACCCCAGGGAAATAGCCCCGCCAGCCATCCTCCAAATCCCGCCAAGATGTTAAATGTTGTACACTTCTAACCTGTGTACTATAGATTTACTCCTGAGATAGTCTAGAGCGAAAGCCAGTTCAGCCAGGTACAGCTGCAGGTGCTGCTCTGTGAACTGTAGCTCTTCCTGCATGTGATAACGTAAGTCACCTCCAAGTAACAAGTCCACAACCTGGGGAATATATTACATAGGCTCGTGACAAGTTCACAACCTGGGGAATATATTACAAAGGCTAGTGACAAGTCCACAACCTGGGGAATATATTACATAGGCTCATGACACGTCCACAACATGGGGAATATATTACATAGGCTAGTAACAAGTCCACAATCTGGGGAATATATTACATAGGCTCATGACACGTCCACAACATGGGGAATATATTACATAGGCTAGTAACAAGTCCACAATCTGGGGAATATATTACATAGGCTCGTGACACGTCAACAACATCGGGAATATATTACATAGTCTTTTGACACGTCTACAACCTGGTGAATATATTACATAGTCTATTGACACATCCACAACATGGGGAATATATTACATAGTCTATTGACACATCCACAACATGGGGAATATAGTACAAGTCTACAACCTGGGGAATATATTACATAGTCTAGTGACAAGTCCACAACCTGGGGAATATATTACATACTCTAGTAACAAGTCCACAACCTGGGGAATATATTACATAGGCTAGTGACAAGTCCACAACCTGGGGAATATATTACATAGGCTAGTGACAAGTCCACAACCTGGGGAATATATTACAAAGGCTAGTGACAAGTCCACAACCTAGGGAATATATTACATAGGCTAGTGACACATCCACAACATGGGGAATATATTACATAGGCTAGTGACAAGTCCACAACCTGGGGAATATATTACAAAGGCTAGTGACAAGTCCACAACCTAGGGAATATATTACATAGGCTATTGACACGTCTACAACATGGTGAATATATTACATAGGCTAGTGACAAGTCCACAGCCCTGGGAATATATTACATAGTCTATTGACACGTCTACAACATGGTGAATATATTACATAGTCTATTGACACATCCACAACATGGGGAATATAGTACAAGTCTACAACCTGGGGAATATATTACATAGTCTAGTGACAAGTTCACAACCTGGGGAATATATTACATACTCTAGTGACAAGTCCACAACCTGGGGAATATATTACAAAGGCTAGTGACAAGTCCACAACCTAGGGAATATATTACATAGGCTAGTGACACATCCACAACATGGGGAATATATTACAAGTCCACAACCTGGGGAATATATCTTCATCTTGAAAAAAAATATAACAAGTTAAAGTACTCACCGTAAAAATATCTTCATCTTAAAAACAATGTAACAAGTTAAACATATCTTCTTCATCTTGAAAACAATACCACAAGTTAAAGTACTCACCACAAACATATCTTCTTCATTTTAAAAACAATATAACAAGTTAAAAGTACTCACCATAAACATATCTTCTTCATCTTGAAAACAATACCACAAGTTAAAGTACTCACCATAAACATATCTTCTTCATCTTGAAAACAATACCATAAGTTAAAGTACTCACCATAAACATATCTTCATCTTGAAAACAATACCACAAGTTAAAGTACTCACCATAAACATATCTTCTTCATCTTGAAAACAATACCACAAGTTAAAGTACTCACCATAAACATATCTTCTTCATCTTGAAAACAATACCACAAGTTGACTATGAAGACATGATCCACTTTTCTGAGTATCTCCACTTCTTTGATAACGTTGTTGATAGCGTCCTGTTGAATGCAGGCAGCTTTATTCATGTACTTCATAGCGAACATTAACTTACTGTCTTTCTTTTGGACAATACACACCTGGGTGAAGAGAGAGAGAGAGTGAAGAGAGGATATCAAGAGAACAAGTCAATCTGTACACAAAGTAGATTGTGGATGTTCTACAGTATAATTATGTAGTCGTGTCTGGGCGTGTTGTATGCGCTTTGTCGTCTCGATGGTCCCGGGTTCGAACTCTACCATCCGTCATCCCTCACCGCCGTGTGGGCAAGATTGTTTTATTTTAAGGAACATCCGAACCAAGTACAAGAAGCATAAAGTGTAGAGAATTCCGTGTCAGTTAAACGTAGGCGTACAAAGTAGAGAGTTCGTGTCAGTTAATTGTGGGCTTACAAAGTAGAGAGTTCCGTGTCAGTTAAATGTGGCCTTACAAAGTAGAGAGTTCCGTGTCAGTTAAATGTGGGCTTATAATTGGGCTTCATATTATTAAAGAAGTGTTCCTATAGTCCTTTAGCCTACGTATAGCAGGAATTAATAAATATACAGACTATTTATAAATGTCTACATTGGAGGCGTGGTTCCGTGAGGCAGTTATTGCCGGAAGTGATAATGGATATAAGCACTCCACTAAAATGCCTTCTAATGGCAGGCGTCTCAGATGGCCTCTGTCGAAGGTTTCATTTCTGCGCTGTTACATCTGGTTCGTGTCAATCAATTATTATTGATCTCTTCGTCGCCTGTCAATTAGTGTGCTTAGAAAAGTCGATTGATTATCTCTACACCAGTATCTTAATGACTTGACGAGTCTAAGAAGTTACCTCTGATTGTTTTATATTTTTAGAATTACCCACCCATAATTGACAGTGATCGATTGAAATATGTCGGCTATGTGCCCTAGTGTTCAGAGGATGTTTTTTTTTCTTACTTTGATTGTAACTGTCTCCATGTTTTTCTGTCTTTAAAGTGTCTCTGTGTCTGTGCATGAATGTATAAGCGTCTTTAAAGTGTTTGTGTGTCTTTGCATGAATGTATAAGTGTCTTTAAAGTGTCTGTAACTTTACATGAATGTATAAGTGTCTTTAAAGTGTCTGTGCATGAATGTATAAGTGTCTTAAAGTGTCTGTGTCTGTACATGAATGTAAAAGTATCTTTAAAGTGTCTGTACATGAATGTATAAGTGTCTTTAAAAGGTCTGTGCATGAATATATAAGTGTCTTTAAAGTGTCTGTGTTTGTACATGAATGTATCTCTCCATTTAGGTTCCTAAACCTCGACATTTGAATCTTCTTCGTGGCATTGAACATCACCAGATGGAGCTTCTGTCTGCTTCTTACCTAAATACACTCAGGTGTACATGGGAACATCGCCAGATGGAGCATCTGTCTGCTTCTTACCTAAATACACTCAGAGGTACATGGGAACATCGCCAGATGGAGCATCTGTCTGCTTCTTACCTAAATACACTCAGGTGTACATGGCATTGCTCTGTTTGTAAATCATAGCTCTTAGTTCTAACCTAATAACCCTAGTTTCAAACAAACCCTGAGTTCTACTCTAACCCTTAGTTCTAACAAAACCGTACAAAACAATTAGTTCTAATCAAGCCCTTAGTTCTTATTCTAATCTTTAAAAAAAAAAACACTTACTTTTCCAAAACTTCCTTTTCCAATGGCTCTTAATATTTGAAAGTGATCAAAGTTAACTGTAAAGTAAGAGACCAAAGATTAGACACATGATTGAACTAGATTTGTTGGTGGAATAGTTTCATTAAGAAACAAATTAGTGTCTGATGAGAAATAATTCATGAGACGCAAACAAAGCAGCGATCATTCACATCGTTCTCTGTCTATAGACATACAACATAGATGCGCATCAGAACGCTGCAGTAACGGGAGATAAAAGCTGTGGTCGGTGTTAGATGGTCGTGAACACATATTGATAAAAGCCGTGGTCGGTGTTAGATGGTCGTGAACACATATTGATAAAAGCCGTGGTCTGTGGGTCGTGTACACTGACATCACCCCGGGGCGTTAGTTTGTCTCAAGTACCATGAAGGATACTTAAGACGCGAGACAACTCTGCTTGCAAGACAAGTTCAGGCGAGATTGGCATTTCACCGGACTTTTTCTATCAGGTTAACTCCCTGTCTCCTGCTGAGTCTCTGTTAGACGCCGACGATAACCAAGGAAACTCACAGATTCATTGAATTGTCTGCACTGAAGGCCTCGTGCAATGCAAGGCATTGGTGACTAGGCAGGCCCAAAGGGTTAACTCATATCTAGACTACTACTGTCATTGGAATGTTTCTATTTTCACTTGTGTTTGTGTGTCGAGCCCTTAAAATGTTGATCAAGAAGAAAAACATTTGCCAGATTTGAAATGAACCTAACAGAGCCTCAGACTTAACCTCTTTATTGTTTAATCCAATGTTCAATAGTAGTGGGGGTGGGTGTATACTGTCATGTCTACGTATTTAAAGCAGTGTTACCCAAACCCTAGTGTTCCGCGAGGCCTGACTAGATGTTCCAAGAACTACTGGAATAGTTAACTAGTAGGCCACCGCGTAAATTAACCTCTCTTTAAAACAATAAGCAAAAGTGTTTCCGCTAACTACTCAGAATGTGCGAGATGTGTTTCGTTAAGGACAAAGTTTGGGAACCACTGATTTAAAGCCTATCCTTTATGTTGAGGCACTACTACGCCGGCACGTAACGAGTTGAATGTTACATTGTGGACACATTGTTGTTGTTGTTTTTCTTGTAGTCTCTCCTGGCAATCGAATCATTAAATAAGAACAATGTGGCATAAACTTTGTCACATGTAAATTATGAGTGAGTCTGGTGTGAATGTACACTTTGGTTTCTTATAGTTATAATGTTTTTTGTTTGGTGTAATGCACAAATTGTAAGACAAATTTCCATACGGACAATAAAGATTATAATTATTATTATTATTATAATTTTAGAGGTTCAAGCCACCCAAAAAAAAAAAAAAAAAGAAAAACCGCTATAGTTTTGTATAGTCTGTCCGTCCTTCCGTCTGTCACGTTTAGATCTCAAAACTAAAAGCGCTATTGAAAATCCGATTTCACCCTATCTTGTAGCATGCAGGCACAATGGTTACTTTCCGTAAGCTAACTTTCTTGTTTTGTACATTAATATGCAAACCGATTTTGTTATTGTGTGAAACAAGTGGCCTAGTTTGAAGACAATACCGAAAAGACTGTACTAATAAGGCGAGAGGAAATGAAGTAAATAGCATTGTGTTGTTGTTTGATATAACTTGCCTATATAAAGTTGTAGTCAAATTTCCCTTTCCTACTATGGGACAGATGATGTTAAGGTCATCTGTTGGGGGTCCAGTTTAAGCGCTTGGCTTCCGAACTTGGTATCCTGGGTTCAAATTTCGGTGAATACTTTGATTTTGAATTTCTGGATTTATAGGGCGCTCCTATGTCCACCCCAACTGTAATGGGTACCATTAGAAATTGTCATGTAGAGCTGTGCAAAATATTTGGAACCCTAAGGCCACCAAAAGCGAACAAGAGCTCCTTTCCACCGGCCTGAATGAACGGTGTATACCTCGCATACACCGTTCTGTCTGACGTGGGTGAGACTTTGGGTTTAACTCAAAGTTTAATTTTGCGTTCACTTCTAGTAGACACGGACACTGCGGACTAGAGACGCAGCCGAAGCCCGCACCACCGGGGCCCCCGTCATTTTCTTTTGATCTGCCAGGCTAACGTGCGGGACACGCCATTCATGTAACGCCTGGACGCCTGGGAGCTCTTTGACATCCCGCACAGTGCAATGAGGTTGTTCTCACACTTGTTGTGCTACCTTTTAGCCTAGCCGTCCCCTCTCACGACCGTTTACACCTGGGCGCCACGTTGAGGCAGGGTACCTGACTTTAGTTGGGGAAAATAAAGGCGGTTGGTCGTTGTGTTGGTCACATGACACCCTACGCGTTAACCGTTGGCCATAGAAACAGATATAAAGATGTTAGTCCACTAAATAATGGGAATAACAAGAAGCAAAATATTGCTTAAAAACAAAGCTTAAATAATGAAAAGCACCACACGGTAACTGTCATATCTCTCAAAACTGTAAGGTTTATCTCCACATTTTCTATAGAAAACAAAATTAATTAACTACCACTAATTGATTAAATAATTAGTTTATTTCTTTATCTATGCTTTTATTCCTATATTGTCTTCCAATGTAAATAATTTGAACTTGATCCGAGGATGGGAAGTGGAAAAAAAAACGGTAAAAGAATACCTCCCTGATACCTCTCCCTGACAGACACAGTAAAAGAATGCCTCCCGCATACCTCTCCCTGACAGACACAGTAAAAGAATACCTCCCTCATACCTCTCCCTGACAGACAGAGTAAAAGAATACCTCCCTCCCTGATACCTCCCTAACAGACAAAGTGAGTTAATATAAGTTTTTTTAATATTAGCTTTATTACGACTTGTTTTTTGTATTTTCTAGTGTATTAGTTACTATTGGTTTAGATAAAAAAAAATGTTTTACAAAACTAAACAAGTTTAAATTAAATCTTTTCATAATCAGATTTATTAGGCAGTCGAACAGTTGTACAAATGCTAGTATCACTCTGCAGAACAAGCCGTCCATCTCATCTACATACCGGTATGCCGTGTTCACGCATTTAGAGACTTGACCCAGCGGGCATCTCGTGCACTGAGTGACCGGCAGGCGACCAGATTTTAAATCTACTTTTGTAGGAAGACAGGAAGAGGTTACTGGGATAGTTCGTGCTTCTCATATCCATGCAGACAATGTTACTGTAACTATATGAAGTACATAGATGCCTAGTTCATAAAGCGCTGGTTGTGTGAGTGTGTGTTTGTGTGTGTGCGTGTGTGTGTGTGAATGTTGTTCGTATTTGCATCTATATTGTTCTTGTTATAAGAGATACGCTGAGGTGGCCACTTGGAGTCAAACTGAATTTCCATTTGTTTGGACCAATAAAATTATTTTTTCTAATAATTATTTTTAACCCAAAAGTTCGATAAGTTCCTTATATTGACAACAGGTCACTTTTGACATATTTCACTTTAGGAAAAAAAAGCAATTTGCAATTAAATTTTATCGTTAAATCCGTTGAACTTAAAAGGTCACAACCTGCCTTTGTGTACCAAGCTTTTATCAACCTGTCTGTCTGGTCAAAAGTGTGTACACGTTCTATCTCCCACACCTACGTCTCGGATCAAGCTGAAAGTTTGCACATTTCTTTTACCTGACAACACAAGAATCAATAGAAAAAATTAACCAATAAGTTAATTAACAATTGGTAATGAATCGTTTTACTTGGTATCTCGAACAAGGGAAAAGAATTGTACTTCACTGAAGTGGTGGTATAAGCTGAATTAGTTCCTTTATAGGTCATCTCTTTAAAGTAATTTTGTAACAAACAATCACCGCACCTCACTAGCAGACTGGTTAGTATGTCGGCTTGAGCCATGAGTTCGAATTTAGGTCGTTCTCCTTTTTTAGCGGCCCCCGTAAGGGGAAAAAGCCGCTATTAGGTTTGTGCAAAATGTCCGTCTGTCACACTCAGATCTCGAAAACTAGAAGAGATATGAAAAATATTATTTCATCATTAAATCCGGCTTTTGGTTTTCTAAAAGCAAACCCTTTAATTTATACAATTAATTATGCAAGCGATTTTTTCATAAAAATACACCTATTCTAAAACAATTACGTAAATGTAAGGGAGGCAAGGTTACAATATGCTAACAAAGATGGATAATTTTTGTGTATTTTCAGTATCACTAAGTCAAATATATTTATAAAATGTACAGAAAATATTCACAACAAATATAATTAATACTTAAAGATGTTTTTTCTGGTTAACTAGCTGCTAAAATTAAAAGAAATCATTTCTGTTTGTTTATAAAGGCTAATAATGCACTTTGTATGTAAATATCATGCACATTTTTTAAAATGGACTTTTTAAGCAGCGACTTTCGTGCGTAACGTTGCAACATGGCGAGGAGCTAAACCAATTCCTTAAACTTTTTTTAAAATCAGATTTTATTTATTTTTTTGTTTAGTGCCCCCATCCGAATAAAAGAAGCTTATTTTTGTGCGTTTTGTCTGTTGGTCGGTCTGTCCGTCACGATTAGATTAACAAATAACACTAGAGGCTATTGCAAATCTGATTTAACCTTTAATTTTTAATTTCATTTGCTCTTCTAAGTTATAGGAGATTTTATTTCCATGCTTAAACGCTGCAAGAAACACATGATCTTTAATATATTGTTCCGGTTTTTTAATGTAAATAGCATATAAATGTTAAATAAAAATATCTATACTGATTTATATTTCATTAACTATAAAGTTGTTCCGAATATTGTTTTAGAAAAAAACAAATTTATGTCAAATATTTTTATTTCCATGCTTAAAAGTTGCAAGAAACACGTGATCTTTAACATATTGTTCCGGTTTTTTAATGTAAATAGCATATAAATGCTAAATAAAAAATATCTATACTGATTTATATTTCATTAACTATAAAGTTGTTCCGGATAATGTTTTAGAAAAAACAAATTTATGTCAAATAATTATATTGTTTTCAAAAATATCGACAAAATAAAACAAATAATTTTCTCATTTACGAAAATTGGTTGTTCCGGATTTTTCATGAAAAATAGTTTAACTCTATTTATATAAAATCGCACTTCTCTCTTACACTACATTTAACTTTCTATCTAAAACGTTAAAAAATCTAATTATCGTTAATATTATGCTCTGATTTTTAAGGAAAACAACTTCCTAACACCAAAGTATGGTTTGATAAAATCTCCATAAGGGTATGGTACATCTAATTTTCATAACAGACCATCCCGGAAATTCAATTAACGGCATGTGATTAATCTGGAATTCTTATTTTTTTCTCACTATAAATATATAAACATCCGGAACAATCTATAATAGAAACTTAAAACTAATGCGATGTTTCGGAAGGGAAATTAATTTAATCAGATTTTCAATAGCTTTTATTCTTTTTTTTCCTCGCTTTTAACATAACGAATAGACAAACTGAAAGACAAAAAAAAAAATAATGGTATAGTAATGTTTATTAAACCTCGTAATGTGACGCATTTTAAAAAGACATAATAGATTTAGATCTAATCTAGATTTTTTACACTAGATCTAGATTTTTTTTACACTAGAGCTAGAATTGTTACACTAGATCTAGATTTTTTTTTTCTTACACTAGAGCTGGATTTTTAATACTAGATTTAGATTTTTAAGTTCTAATTAAAATCATTATAGAATCTAGATCTATTAGTTTGTAACCAGTTTGTCATTAGCAATGCCTGGTAGTGCGGTTAGCGCGCAGAACTGATTATCTCTACGGTCTCGGTTTCATACCCTGCTCGATGCAATCCTCAGTCGACCAGCGAATATGCGGATCCGACAGTGATCCGTGTCCCACGGTGGCCGCCTCTGAGTTTGTGTGGCAACACAAACTCTCTTTGTAATCTTGTTTGTTGTTGTTGTTTTTAAAGTATTTTTGTCTTGTTACCTGTATTTGCCAACTACGAATATTTGACTAGGAGAGATTTTAAAAGAACACTATCCAGGACAGGAAAATGTTGCTAACTAAAAAGAAAAGACTTTCTACTGCGAGCGAAGTTTAGAAATGAGATTCTACAGAGCTGAAAAGTGAAAGTAAAAAAGCATGAGTATTTGTGCATCTACTGGAGTCTGACGTTCAAACAATGTTCCACGAGGCAAAATAAAAAAAAGATTTTTTAAAATCAAATTCCTTCTTTATTTTTAAATCAAATTAGATGTAATCGGATCGCCTGTAGAGCCTAAACAAAAGTGACCAGCTCGATGTTCTATCAGCTTTATTTGCTTTGTTTTGGTTGTTACATTTTCCGACTTGCAATTTTTGACTAACCTTGAACCTTCGACCTTCCAACCAGACATCAAGTCACGTCATTAATTTTTTTCAAGCTCTACCATGCTCTACCGTTTGTAGCACAATTAATTTTTATGTAAATGAAGCATTAGACTTTCCCTCTGTGACTTGTACGCAATTTAGAAACCAACGAACTAGCGGGGTAATGAAGATTCGATAAAAAGGTCAACTGTCAATCAATGTGATATTGTTAAAAGTAGTTCAATAGTTCAATTTTTTTTTTATGTTAGTTGGTAAATGTCACGCTCACTAAAGCCTCCTTGACATTCTTTAGTTTATCGTGAAAATCTCCACTACTAGTCAGTAGTCAACAGTCTTTAGTTGAGAGTTTAGACTCAAGGAAATTTCTAGACGAAATTGTGCGTTCTGAGGCTTTCGATGCACTTTTTTTTTTAAAGAGATAGGCCTGGATTTGTTATTAAAAGAGATAGGCCTAAATTTGTTATTTAAAGAGATATGCCTAGATTTGTTATTTAAAGAAATAGGCATAGTTTAGTCATTTAAAGAGATAGGTCTAGATTAGTCATTTAAAGAGATAGGCCTACACAGTCATTTAAAGAGATAGGCCTACACAGTCATTTAAAGAGATAGGCCTACACAGTCATTTAAAGAGATAGGCCTACACAGTCATTTAAAGAGATAAGCCTAGATTAGTCAATTAAAAATCAAGTTAACTAAGGTGTTACTTGAAGATCGCAGGCTATTTGTTCACTCAATAAGTCCGTTAATAATAAGAAAACCCATAATTAGCTTATGTTCATTAAGTAACAATCTAAAAGTTTGAGAACCACTAATATGTTTTGTTCAGTAATTTAGCTAGGAGTTTATGACCTACTAGTTCAATCAGTAACTAAGCTCGACGGATGTAGCCCTATAGAAGTAAATGTTTCTTCAGTAACTAGGCTAGACAGATGTAGATCTATAGAAGTTAATGTTCCTTCGGTAACTAATCTCAACGGATGTAGATCTATAGAAGTAAATGTTCCTTCAGTACCTCAGTTAAAGAGCGTGAGAACATCTGATCTTTATTCAGTAGGAACAAAGGCAAACTGTTTTGACAACAAGCTAAACCTAACAATGTCTTTTATCGATTTTCTCCCAAGGTTTTTGGTCAACATTTTTTCCACCCTCTCAATCCTCGGTAGAGTGGGAAGTTCTTCATTTTCGACCACTTCAATCCTCTCTCATTCCAGCATTCAATCCTAACACTGCCCAACACTCACACACATTTATTCCACACATACACACACTGTGCTCAAACAGAGTTATCTGTTTACTAAATTAATGCTCTTTTTCTCCAAGAAACAAAAAAAAACTTAGCGTTTCCGCTGCTCGGACCCCGGGCCTGACATGTGTTTGTGTAATCTAATGATGTGTTAATAATGACAGTACACCAGTGTGTACAAGATCTAATGATGTCTCAACAATGACAGTACACCAGTGTGTACAAGTTGTAATGATGTCTCAATAATGACAGTACACCAGTGTGTACAAGATCTAATGATGTCTCAATGATGACAGTACACCAGTGTGTACAAGTTGTAATGATGTCTCAATAATGAAGTAAACCAGTGTGTACAAGTTGTAATGATGTCTCAATAATGACAGTACACCAGTATGTACAAGATTTAATGATGTCTCAATGATGACAGTACACCGGTGTGTACAAGATGTAATGATGTCTTAATAATTATACCTGTGCCTACATGATGTTATGATGTCTCAATGAGTACACCAGGGTGTACAAGATAAATCCCGAACGAGATATGTTCTTTTGATCAAATTGTTTTTTTGTTGTTGTTTTTTTATTATCACAATTCCTTTTGTCAGATTGCACATTCATGGGTGGTCGAACACTGCCTGGACACAGATTTCGGAAACGGCTTTAGTGCAACCAGTGTACAAAGTAAAGGAAGAGCTGATAGCTTTGTTTTCTAAAAGTCATCTCATCATTGTTGTGCACGTTTTAGCCGGGGGTGGGGGAGAGATTTTCATTTGTATAACGTCATTCATTTGTTAGTAAAAGCGAAGGAATCTGTCTTTGTTTTTATAATGCCATTCATTGGTTAGTAAAAGCGAAGGAATCGCTCTTTAAAAAAGTCAACAACTTCATCATGAAAGAATTGTCTTTGGTAAAAAACTTTTTCTTGATTTAAAGCCGCGCAGTTTCAGTTAAACGTAACATATACTAGAATACCCTGGCCAAACAGGGGTTATTGAATTGCGGACAGTTTTAGTGAAAGTGCAAAAGAAAAAAAAATAATGGTGGAGGGTACGCCCAAAGTATTATGTGAACATTTGCAGGATGTAATGAGAAAATAAACAAATCAACGGGCGGAGCCGGTGGGTAATGCTAGTAACTTACAACTATTTGCTAACATGGAAGCTGAAGAAATGCGCGGGCTTGTTTTCTTAGTACAAATCAAAAGAAATGTCTGATTTTATTTTTCTTGCGATTAGCCCGAACAACGCGCCAGTTAAATGTAGAACGTACTCCCTCCCTGAATGTCAATGCCCTAACCCTAATGTACTACGTCACTTATTTCTTCGCTGAGTTCTACACGTCAACAAAGTAGGCAACATTGTTTCTCTAACGTAGATATATATAGTAACAGGGGCAACCAATCTTGGCTCGATACAGATGAGCAATTTAATCTGGTGTAAAATTTATACATGTATGCAGAATTAAGAAAAAGGCGGAGACGAGAGTTTGTGTTACATAAAGAAACTCGATGACAGTCCAAGCGGGTCGGTTATATTCCCATGTCACAAGTCGAGTCTGTGACCTATTTCGACCAGTTTCTAGAAGCTCGAGTTCAAACCAGTGCAAGTGTCCAGCGTAAACAGTTAATTTTAGGTATCCAATCAAAGAAAGGGGTTAAGGAAAAAAATAGCACACGTCAGCTTCTAGAAGGTCAAAGTTACTAAAATAATTATCTGAGAAGGTTCCATGATTCTGGAACGTACGATCAAAGAAAGTTTAAATTAAGGGAAAGTGAGTTAGACGGGGTCCTCGCATAGTAGTTCTTGTAGAGCGTTGGTCCTCACACAGTCCTCGATTACTAATAAGTTTTGTGATATTAGCGGATCCATTAAGTAAAGTTTTAGTATTTGAAGTTGAAGTTATACTAAGTGAAGTTTCATGTATCATTTAAGTTTTATTTATGAAGTATCAAGTCAAGTTGTTATTGAATTAAGTTAATTTGATGTGAAAGTTGAAGAAGTTATTAAAGAAGTTTGAAGAAAATACAGAGAGATGTTTCTTTCTTCATTTCATATGAATTGTCAAGTATTGAGAATATAATCCCCGGCAAGTGTGTTCGTCACATCCCACATAATGTTACAAAATCATAATTAATCGTTTTACCCTAACTGAGCACTTATCGTAAAGAGTTTGAGGTGGTAACCTGGACATATGTCGTCAATATATTTCATTGTTTTGGGGTTGCTTAATACAAATAACAATGAAGTTTATCAAAACAACTGAACATTTTTTATATATATAAATGTTATTTTAAAGATAATGTGGTCGCTGAAGACTTGACTCAAGAGCAGGTAACTTAAGACTTAATGAAAACAAAGACAATATACATTTATATATTGTTGAAAGTAAACATTGCTGATTTGGCATACCACATTGCAAAATGTCAGTCAATCTATTATGAGTGTAATCGAGTCTGGACTAAAAGTCCACAAACTACCACTCACGACGGCCGATTTTCCAGGCTGTAGCTCCGAGACATAGAAAACAGTTGCTCTACAAATAGTCCAAATTAAAACTTAAAACCCAAAAGTCAATTCAATGTTTGATCAGTAGACTGTATATATACAGGACTGCAAACACTAAGGTTTGATCTTATTGGTTGAATGAGAAGAAGTGTATGTCATTAGAAAATATTAGCTGGTATACAGACATCAAATACAAAGAGGGAGAGAGACACACACACATATAGACAGAGACTAGACACACACAGAGATATCCATAAATATATAGAGAGAGACTAGACATGCGATGGATGATATCAATCGTGCATAAAAGTATATCCCCCACCTTTTTTTTGTTGAAACTACGCAATAACCTCGATAACAAGAGTGTTTCTGTGTAGGCTACAAAGCTCTTACAATGTAAAATGAGATTTCTGAAGGCTAAATCTGGTGTTATGGAGTATGTGTTTGTATGGTGACGGTGGCGATTGGTTGAGAATAATGCAAGAGAAGTGGCCTTGTCGTCAGCGGTCTTAGAGAACAGACGACTCCAAAACGCGAGACTGAAAAGAAGTGTTATGGTATTGTAGTGAATTAGATTTTGTTTAAAATACCATGTTATATTATTACTAAAGTCTACTATATTTATTTATTTTCATGTTTTTTCTTTCTTTTTCCCAGTCTGGGATCAAGTTAAAACTTTGCACAATTATTCGTTGAATCCGACTAAACATGAATCAATCCAAAAAAAATAAATAAATAACCAATTAGTTAATTAATTACTTGTTATAAAAAAATTTTATATCGAAATAAATGCTACTTAATGATAGATGTGGATGGATATGGATTTAATCCCTTTATTAAGTTATGACACTTTTTTTTTCTTCCACCTCCCATTCTCAGATCAAGTTGAAATTTTACATAATTTTTCGTAGTCAATACATGAATCAACCAAAAATTAACCAATTTGTTAATCATTAAGTACTAGTTAATTAATTTTATTTTATATAGCAAAATAGGAGGTAAACCCTGTAGTTTTCAGATAAACGGCAGTAATTAGCGTGTTTTTTTCTCTTAAATAAGCATTGTTTTTAAAAAGTATTCTTTTTTTCTATTGTTTGTCTATTATTGATTCATGTTTTGTTAGGTAAAACAAATAACAATTGTGTCAAGTTTCAAGTTGATCCAATAATGAGAAGAGGGAGAAATAACTTGTACAAGATTCCACCCAGACTGACAGACGAAATAAATTAATTTATAAGATTGCAACTAAAGAATTGTAACTTGAGGGAAGTATTAAAATAAATGTATCTACAGAAATGTAATGGAATTATTCCATCAAGCAAAATACAAAAATATACTTTTAAAAAAAACAAAGCTTATATTTAGTGTAGTTGTATCAATTGGTTTGGATCAGTCACGTAATTAAATTTGTAATAGACCAACAATAATAAATCTCTGCAATTCGAAATATTTTTACCGATTGTTTTTGTTTAGCCCTATTTCATGCTTTTAGATTTCTCACTACGCTGCGGACTTTATTATACAGCATTTATGAGCAGTATAGTTTTGTTTAATCTCTAAGACTGAAGGTCATGCAACTTTTCAGAATTCGGAAATCCGACAATAGATATACATGTTTTCAAGTTACATGAAGTTATTTCCTTTTCCAGTCTATATTTATTTATGTCTATGGTTGCGATCCAATCACTTGTCTAGACCATTTGGCTGGGGGAGGGAAGAAAGAACGGGGTATACAGTTGATCGCTTTTTAAACGTATTTATAAACAAAATCGTGAACGACCAGGATTCGAACTCGTGAGCAAAAGCCTTCTCAGGCTTCTCAAGCCAGCACGAATGAGCATTGTATAGTTCTCTATTTCTATAGTCTCGTCCTATTTTATGTTTGTGTTCACTAAGCCTCAGACGACGACCTATAAAAGAGACTAATTCAGATTACACCAACACTTCAGTCAAGTACAATTTTTTCCCCTTGTTCGAGATACCAAATAAAACTATCAATAACCAATAGTTAATTAACTGTTACATTTTTTTTTTTTAATTTTTATTTATTATTATTATTTTTTTATTTTTTTTGTAATTCTTGTGTTACACTATCAGGTAAAGTAAATAAGTGTGTGCAAACATTCCGCTTGAACCCAGAGAGTGTGTGTGTGTTGGGTGTGGGAGAAATAAACGTGTACAAACTACCAGACAGACAATTGATATACAAAATATATCGATATCTTTCTGGCATGGCCAGTTGGGGAGGAGTGGAGACTCTTAAAACGACAGTCTGCCGACATCTAGAAATTTCGAACCAGACTTAAATGTAGGTCATAAACAATAGGCGAAATAAAGCCTTACTGTGTTGAGAACTAAGAATCTTACAGTAATCTGGTGAGTCTTAAGTGACTCTTGGTACTTCTAAAAGCCTGTTGGACTTAAAGTGTTTATGTGGGGGAAATGTGTTAGTACGATACTATATGTGTGACTGTCTTGCTGAGTATGTGTGTAAATACAATTTTTAGGTTCCGGAATCCGGTCACTTCCTCCTAAAGAAAAAACAAAACATTCAGTTACTGTATTCAAACCATAGACATTCAAAATTTGTAAAGATGTATGGATAGACTTCGGTAGTTAAAATTTAGCAGACGGCATTTAGGTTAATGAATTAGAGCCAGAGCAGCCAATAAAATAAGAACCAAAGGGGAAATAAATCTGCGTATGTTCACTAAGTAATCTTCATTCAAACTTATGTTTCTCTATCACGTTACAAATCTTTTCGTTGACCTTTTTTCCAAACATTATAACCTCCCTTGCCCCACCCCTCCAGCATCTCTTGTTCTTACGTTTGAAGAGATGCAACTAACGCCTTACGACCACCACGGTGAAGATCAAAAGAGTATTTCAATCTAGAGCAGCGTGTTGTCCAAACTTTTTCTTGATTGGAACATTGCCCATTTTAGGAGAATGCAACGGAACCGGTCATGATTGTTTTTTAAGTCGTTTGTTTCCGATTGCTTTAAATAGAACTGGCAAAGCTTAACTAAGGGGAACAACTTTACATTCAAGGTAATATCTATCAATGCTGTAAATATCAAACAAAATTAATGAATTACCACTAGTTAATTAACTAATTTGTTATATTTTTATTGATTCGTGCTTTATTATGAGAATGGAAAGTGGGAGAAATAACGTGTTTAAAATTTGTACCAGACAGACAGAGGGAGTTGATGTAAGCTTGATAAAATAAAAAATAGTCTAAATTTAGATTTTTTTTTTTGAAGTAATAAACTATAATAAATTATACAGACATAAACATTAGAAAGATTTAGATTGAATGATTTTATTGGTTTTGTGTTCTTGAAGAGCTTCGTGATATCAGGGGAAGGACTTCATAAGCTCCATTCTACTAGCTGGTTTTGGCCTGTTTTTAGATGCATGATTTGTAACATAATTTTTTTTAAATCCTGCATCTCATAATGCGGTTGTTGAAAACAAATAAACTAAAATTTAGTTGTTTTCAAATATTAAGATACTCTTCAAATAAACTTGACCAGAACTCATTTAATGATTGATCTTTATATCTTGGTTTCAAATTAGAATCTAGATCAGTGTAAAGCACATAGTAAACGTCGTATAGTTGATGGTTTCATTCTCGTTATTTTTGTAAACTTTGACCAAAAAATCATGTCTAGGCCTACTAGTTCATTGTTCCAAAATGGGCACGACATCACCAGAAACAATTCGAATAGCTAAAACATCTGAAGCAAAACATGCCATAAATGTGAGACTTTTACCCTAAAATCAACGTTTTGTTGACGAAATGCATGACACTATTGTTCAAACTATACGTTAATCAAATCAAACCTTTCTGTAGCCTATACATTAATGAAACCAAACCTTTCTGTAGCCCATAAATTAGCCTAATAAATCAAATTTTTCAGAAGCCCATAAATAAAATAAGACCTTTCTGTAGCCCATAAATTAATAAAATAAAAACTTTCTGTAACTCAAAAATTAATCAAATCAAACCTTTCTGTAGCCTATACATTAATGAAACCAAACCTTTCTGTAGCCCATAAATTAGCCTAATAAATCAAACCTTTCAGTAGTCCATAAATAAAATAAGACCTTTCTGTAGCCCATAAATTAATAAAATAAAAACTTTCTGTAACTCAAAAATTAATCAAATCAAACCTTTCTGTAGCCTATACATTAATGAAACCAAACCTTTCTGTAGCCCATAAATTAGCCTAATAAATCAAATTTTTCAGTAGTCCATAAATAAAATAAGACCTTTCTGTAGCCCATAAATTAATAAAATAAAAACTTTCTGTAACTCAAAAATTAATCAAATCAAACCTTTCTGTAGCCTATACATTAATGAAACCAAACCTTTCTGTAGCCCATAAATTAGCCTATTAAATCAAACATTTCAGTAGTCCATAAATAAAATAAGACCTTTCTGTAGCCCATACATTAATCAAACCAAACCTTTCTGTAGCCCATACATTAATCAAACCAAACCTTTCTGTAGCCCATACATTAATCTAATCAAACCTTTCTGTAGCCCATACATTAATCAAACCAAACCTTTCTGTAGCCCATACATTAATCTAATCAAACCTTTCTGTAGCCCATACATTAATCTAATCAAACCTTTCTGTAGCCCATACATTAATCTAATCAAACCTTTCTGTAGCCCATACATTAATCTAATCAAACCTTTCTGTAGCCCATACATTAATCTAATCAAACCTTTCTGTAGCCCATACATTAATCTAATCAAACCTTTCTGTAGCCCATACATTAATCTAATCAAACCTTTCTGTAGCCCATACATTAATCTAATCAAACCTTTCTGTAGCCCATACATTAATCTAATCAAACCTTTCTGTAGCCCATACATTAATCAAACCAAACCTTTCTGTAGCCCATACATTAATCAAACCAAACCTTTCTGTAGCCCATACATTAATCTAATCAAACCTTTCTGTAGCCCATACATTAATCTAATCAAACCTTTCTGTAGCCCATACATTAATCTAATCAAACCTTTCTGTAGCCCATACATTAATCTAATCAAACCTTTCTGTAGCCCATACATTAATCTCCACTGTTCTCAAATGTCTCTACTTTTTTTTCCCCCTTCCTCAAACGTTTTAAAAAAATGTGGCCCCTCTAAATATTTCCCTGCCATTACCAACTGGCGTGATTCCTTCTCTTGCAGATAATGACTGGTTTTACAGGAGGCGTAGCACCCGGTCGATTGCATGCATAACTCTATATAATGATTCGAATAAACATACACTTCACATTCTGTCTGTTGACCTCTATCTCACATCATCTGCACATGCGCAGCATTAAACCATTGCAATAAGACATGCAAGCACCCAAAAAATAAAAAGTTTTGTAGGTACCGTATTTAAAAGATCTTTATATTAGCATGAAGATGCCAAGAATTTGAAATCGCTGACTGTGTCAACCATTCAACTGAATCTTACCAATGTTGATACTGACCTTTGCCGTCAAATGTCTCATTTTTAGAGGAGTGACCAGATCCCATAGTACAACCAATTTTGAAGGTTTGTTTGGGGTCACAGAGTGACCACACACTATTACCATCCGTTGCCTGTCATAGGGAATGCACGAACTCCAAACTACGAAATGTGCGAGTCGCAAAACAGATTAGAATGAAGAGATCTCAAATGGCAGAGCATTATATTATAGGCAAGTAGATACATCATTTATTAAGTTACTATACATTAAGTAGGCTTAATTTGTCAATTTGGAGAGGATGGGGGTAGACCTGGATTCTAGATCATGTGTTTACAAAGCTAATATGAAAATGAGTTTTTTTCCCCAAACACATCTAATACGGTACATAAATAATAAACCTAGATCCAGTTTTTAGATGCTGAATTTAAATAGCATTTGCCTTTGTGGGTTTAGGATCGCATAGACCAAATTCTATTTCTATGTCTAATAGACCTACAAGATTATTGCTATAAGATGCATTTTGTTTCTAATCCTAGATTCCTAGATCCATGTCATGTATTCTTGTTTCATGCATACAAGTTAATTTAAACTGGGATTGAGCCTTCTAAAAACAAATCTTGTCCCTTTGAAATCTAAGCCTCATTCGTTAAATTGCAAGCTAGATTAGCTTCTTCACAAGAACAAATGAGATGAGTAATGTCACGCACGAATAACGCATTGAGTTCGTCGTAATCCTTTCATAACGTTTGTAGTCAACAGATAAGAACAAACATATTCCAACGTCCACGAGATGATCATAGAAATGACACAGTCAATCACTCGCTCTCGAGCGTACTGTAATCGATTTCTGTTTGCTTGTGTGGTATCGGCGATTTTTTTTTTCTTCCTATTTTGAGAGGAAGACAGAATCACATGACTGGTTGCCTGGTGATCGTAGGTGTCATGGCGGATGTATGTCTCGGACATAAACAATTTGTTTCATTCTTTTGACTGCTGTTATGGATGTACATGACATCGATATATTTAAAAGAAGCCATTTGCATTCAGAAGGAAATGATTTTTCTAGGATGACGGAGGCTACTCCAAATATAAATCCAAAAGATGTTTTAAAAGAAACTGATACAGAAGAAGTGTTATTTACATCCACAAACCAATCGTTATCCGAAACAGAACACAACGATGTCGATGCAGCTTCAGATACTATGTTTGCTAAGACCATATCAGAACAACAAAATATCATGTCAGTCATTGATAATGTTAAAAAGTCTAAAGCACTGTCAGCAGATCTTAGTCGAAAGCATTTACAAGCAATTCCTGAAGCACTTTTGGAATTGCAGCATTTGGAGGTTAAAATAAAACAGTTCCTTTACTTCTTGACCTTTAAGCTAATAGTTCAATGATAAAAGTAATAAAATTAGTTGAATACATCCTATTGCCATTGTTAACTTAATATTCTAAAGTCTACAAGATGAATCTCCCAATTCTGAAAGTGAACAAAAGAATCTAGCATTCTTTTCTGTGTCCTTTGTTAACATTAAATAGACATTTTATTAAGCTTCAACTAGGATTTATAAAGTTCAGGGCATGCTTTAACAGTTTTTTAAAAATTGTTTCAGTATCTGTACCTAGAGGGAAATCAAATTTGCTATTTACCTGATGATTTCTTCAGCTTCTTTCCTCACCTGGTTTGGTTGGATCTCAGAAACAACCTACTGAGTCGTATTCCATCATTATATCTTTCTAGTCATACATGTCTTCGTAATCTACTATTAGAAGGTAACACTCTGAGGAATTTACCTTTAGAACTGGGTAAGTCATGTGAAGATATTTTAAACAGCCAATATTGATTCTATAGTTATACTCGTATTAATCTGTCAATCAAAAGATATCAATGAAAATGTTTACTACTATATTCTATTAAATCTAAGCTGCACTCTTTAATTACGGTATTTTTGAAGCTATGTTCAGTCTTAAACCAAATGCTGGTACATTGATTGATGTGCAATAGAGGCTAACCTAAATTCAAGGTTGTATATGTTTTCACATCAACTATTTCATTGACCAAGTGTCTGAGCCCAACTTTAAAGAAGGTCATGGCTTCAGCACTTACTTTGGGAAATCTGTCACACTTCCATCCAGTGAGCTTCTTCTGTGGCATAACAATCTGGAATATGTTCCCTTTGTGTTTCTGCCATCATCTGATATAGGACTCATCAACAATAATGTCATCACTTCTTTTCTGTTGCCTTCCTTTTCCTTGTTATACCTTTACATATATATTGCTTGAATTTTGGGCTGTAGGACACTCTCACTTCCTCATCCTTCACTTATGGTACTGTCTTTATACTTAAGAATCATTTGGGCACTGGGTACATAAAAAAAAAAAAATTACTTCTTAAAATAAAGAGCACATTTCACTTTAACTCTCATGATGTTCTGTGTGAAATTTTAGTAAAATAATCCTTGCATTTATTGTCATCAGGATTGGTTAGTAGTTTGCATGGTTTAAACATTGCTGGAAATCCATTAGAATTTCCACCACAGACTGTAATTGAAACAGGAACACAAGGTATTCTTAAGTTTCTCAGGGATGTTCTGGCTGCTAAGAATTCATCAAAGTTAGCTGATACTGGTAAGATTTTCCATTGTTTTTTTTTATCTAGATCTACTTTTACTTTAAACAAAAAAAAAAAAAACTTGTGAACTAGCATTAAACCTATTTTATATTTGAACAGATCTCACTTTAAGTAAAGATGACCCTGAGTGTCTGGACCATTCTAGTGATAGTTCTGATGATTGGAATACTTCAGCAAGTATGATGGAACTAGCCAAACTTAGAGATAGGATGAATTTAACTGAATCAGGAAACCTTCAGGAGACTGAGCTAGATAAGCATCATTTGAAGCCAAGTGAAGTAAATATTATCAAAAAGACAAATATTAAAAAAGTGAGAAAATTTGGAGACTATCTAGTCATAGGAGAGTAAGTATTGAGTCTATACTCAAAATAATTGAATGCCCTTATCCTTTCAAGTTTAAATAAAAATCTTTATAGTATTTTTTTACTAAGCATTTTAGTTTCTGTAAGGTTGTGATTGCCAAAACTGGCTATAGAAATAACCACCTCACTACCTATAAAATGCTTCCAAATAGCCTCTGACAACCAGTCCAACTTCTGGCCTTCACCTTTAGCTCAGATATTAATTCCAGCAGAACTGTTATCACTAGCAGGAGAAAGGGCAAAGGTGAGTACCTGGCTCCTGAACCAGTAAGTTGGGCAGAAGGGGCTCATTAGTCCACCTAGAAAAAGTAAAACTCTGAATTCAAACCTCTGCTGCCTTTCAGCTTATCCAAACATGGGAAAGGCTTTGGGAGTAAACCTTGATGAAAAATCAGGAGCAAGTGACCCTAAAGCATCTTGCAGCTCACAGTGCAAAAACCTCTCAGAACCTGCAATGTTGTTGATCCAAAACTGTATCAACGCTTGCTGTTCCTTTTGATAGATGTGTAGAGGATGGAACTGCAGTGTGATGACATTGTTATGACCATACCGTACCTAATACCCAGGCATTCATTTCATTTCTATGAGATAATCCATAGTTGTTTTGCAACTGCAGGAGGCCATACCAGCATTTTAGTATTGACATAAATGAAGAGAGAGTTTGAGTAAGTGCTGCTAATTTTAGTGTCTTGTGTGTGACACCTGCTATGTACACTGAAACTCTTATGAGGAAAGGAAACCATATTTTAAGTATTTGGGTATATAAGCTTGTAATGGAAATCTGAAAAATGTGCTGGCTGAGTGGTAAAGCACTTGGTTCATGAACCAAAGAGTCTTGGTAGAGACTAGTAGAGATTAGGACTGTTCTTAGTTAGTCTTTGGCAGTGCGTTGGCTGAGTACTAAAGTGCTTGGCTTCAGAACCTAGGGGTCCCGGGTTCAAATCCTGGGATTTTTAATTTCAGGATCTTTAGGCGCCACTGAGTCCACCCAGCTCTAATGGGTACCTGACATTAGTTGGGGAAAAGTAAAGGCAGTTGGTCATTGTGCTGGCCACATGACACACTCGTTAACTGTAGGCCACAGAAACAGATTACCTTTACATCATCTGCCCTATAGACTGCAAGGTCTGAAAGGGGAACTTTACTTTACTTTCCTGGTAAAATATATACATATATAAATACGAGTATATACGTTTAAATCACTCAAAAAGAAAATTAACTGCAGCCTACTGTTATCAAATGAAATATTGGTAAATTCCACCCAGAGCATTGTCATTGTTGTTTTGTGTCAGATGAAGTGGTTGTTCTTATTTTCACAGTCACTTCAGTAAGGGACAAAAAGAACAACTTTTGCCTCTAAAAAATATTCTCAAATGTTAAACTGATCTTTATTCAATTATTTGAACTAAGTTGTTCTGTTATCCTTATAAAACTAACAACGTATGCTAGACCACATTTCATCTACAGACATTAAAGATATTTTTAATTATTTTAATTTGCTTTCTGTAATTGGACCCTGCTTAAGAGTAGCGTTGATTCTAGTTTTTAAGAAACCCAAGCTTGTGAAATGGGGAAGGTGGTGAGAATAAAACCCAGGTCACATCCTGAACAAACCTAGTAGATTTCTCTCAAACTTTTTGTTCATTTGACCTCCTCATGTGGTACAGTTTGTATAGCATTTTTTTTCTTTCTTGGTTCCAAAGAATATTATGACCTTGGTGTGGAGGGAGAGCACTGAGTCATTGTTAGATTGTTAAGAATTCACTGGCTTCCCTTGAGTACAATTTGACTTTATAATAATTTCCTTTATTTAAGGCACTTACTCTCTTCAATATCAAATCAGGTTATCAATATCCTTTGATTCATTCAAGCAGTTGGAAATAAAATAAATCTTACAATCTCTTGTATTTTCACTAAATAGTTGCTTGTATTCATGAGAACAAATCTCTTCATGTTTCTCTTTTAGTCCAAGTTCTCCCTTATATCAAGGTCTGCAATTTATGGCTGCCTCCAACTGCCTCAAAATTCATCAAGTTCCTTTAACTAAAAAACTGTCGGCTGATATTTCCAATGACATCATTACATTTTTCAAAAAAGCAATTAAGGACTGATCCTTGAACTCCAGTGTATTTTGAAAGAATCAGAAAGTTTTAACTGTAACCTGCTGTTACAAACATTAATTTTTCAGATAAATGTCTAAGTGCCTAATTAAGGAATATTTACATCTATATTTCTTATAATTAGAAGATGGATTCAACGAGTAATTGCAGTTTGTTAATAAAAAGGTTTTGAATAATATAGAATTAACCAAATGGATGAAAATGTTTTTAAAACATTGTAGACTAATGTGTTGACAAAGGTCATCTAAGTTTGTGTTGTTCAAAAGTCAAAGCTGAATGTAAATGTATTCCAATAGATCATGTGGAACAAACATTTCAAAGTTCCTTTATAAATGTCTACATTGTATATTCTTTCCTTTCTGGAGCACACAGCTGTATTTGTTTTTATAGAAATGTGTAACATTTTGATCAAATGCATTACAAGAGATTTATTGAAGTGATTATTTTTAGAAAATGTCAAAATTAGACATTTAGAAGTAGCAAATGAACATTTGTGTCAAAGAAAAAAAAACAAAAAAACTGCATTCTATGTTTTTTTTTTTCTTGATATTTTAATTAGCATGATAGTTGGTTTGTTTCATGCAATAAATGTTTTCGCAAAAAGTTTTCATAGGCTGTCCTTTCTTTATCATTCTTGTTTGTTTCTTTTATTTAAGAATTCATAATTAGTTGTTTTAGTTTAGAGAAAAATGTTAATACAAAAATGTTAACTTTTTTACTAAAGGTACTTGTTTTTTACTTGTATTCTATAACACACTTTATGTCTAGCACATTCTCACACTGAAGTGCAGTAAGTCTAGCACATTCTCACAGTGTAGTGCAGTAGGTCTAGCACATTCTCACACTTCTGTACTGTAGGACTATCACATTAATACAATATCTGTAAGGCTGCCACATTCACATACTTAGTACTTTTAAGATACTACATTCACATAAATGCTGTTAGACTACCACATGCACTAACTTTAATGCAAAAGAGCTACCACATTCTCACACTGAAGTGCTGCAGGTCTAGCACATTCTCACACTGAAGTGCAGTAAGTCTAGCACATTCTCACACTTCTGTACTGTAGGGCTACCACATTGACACAGACTACACAACAGTTTATAATATTTTCATTTCCTGCCTTACAAACTGATTGGCAGACAAAAAAAAAAATTCTTAGTTTATTCATTGTTACCCTGCTAAACTGTGTTTTAGTAAGTAGGAGCCGTACTTTAAAAACTCCAAGTTTGTGAACTGAAATATGAGCAAGAATTAAGTTCTTGATATTGATCTGAGTCTTTTAGAACTGTATCACTGGATAATTTCAATAGAAAATATGCAAGTCGCATTAGGACATTTTAGAATCCATTTCAGATGAACTGACAGACTCAATATGGAGGATATACAGTTAAAACAAAAAAAATAGAAATTGTTTTGTTTCCTCTATCTGTTAATGTGATGGCTTATTGAATGTTACAGAACATGAAAAGGTTGAAAAAAAAAAGTTATTTAAGTAGCCTTGCCAGAAAGTGATTAGCATCAGCAAATCCAGATTATGGTAACTCAAAATAAATCTTGATTTCAAACAAATGTGTTCAATTATTTGTATTTTGTTTTTACTTGATATCTGTGTAAGAATGCTGAGTTGAAAACAAATCTTCTGAAGACATTTTTGTTGCTCTGTAGACTGAAGAAGAAGAAGGAGAGTAAAATGTCCTGGAAAGTCAACCATTTCCCTGCTCCACCCACACAAAACTATGTCCGATTTAAAATGAAGGAAGAAAAACAAGTGGCTCGAGTGAAAGAGTTCAAAGAAAAAACAGAGGCCATTTTACAGAGACGCAAGTAAACTCTTTGGAAACATTATATTTGATTGAGACTGACATTCTTAAGATTTCAACTTGTTTAAAACTTTTAAAAAATTGTTAATGTGTTTATTTTTTTTTATGTTTTGTTTCAGAGATGATGAAATCTTAAAAAATTGGAGAGATGAGGCAAAGGTTTTACAACGTAAAAAATATTTACAGCATCTGATTCCAGGAAAAGGTATCTGATGTAATCACTTCATATTTTTGGCATTAATGTATTGAAAGGTACTTTATGTGTAGCTTATTCTAGATACTGTATATACACCATTGAAATACTGCATTGCTCATTAATCTTGGGACAAGCCTTATTATTATTTTTTAAACCATGACTAAACTACTGTATCACTAGATTATAAAGAACCTGCAGAATATGCTCCATTTGAGGTCGATAAAGAAATGATGCAAGTTCTTTCCAAAGAAAAATATCAACAAGTAAAACATGTTTACAATTTTTAAAAAACTCTAGATTAGCACCTTATCTAGATGTCTTGTGTAGACAGATTCCTGACAAATTTTTATATTTTATTCAGGAAGAATTACAGAGAGAGCAAAAGCTGAAACAGGAGAGGTCAATTTCTCCAGCTACAAGACAGAAAATACAACAAGAGAAGTAAGCTGCATAATTATACATCTCTTTAATTTAAAAATCTCCAAAGTTTCATGGTTTGGTGACCATTGCAGGTCAAATAGGTTTGGACAAAGATTCAATTCTTAGCTCACATCTGAAACAGATTGAAATGAAGATCTGAATTGAGGACTAGGAAGGAGGTTTAACATTACACACTGAGCTTCATTCATGTAAATGGTCAATCAAACTGTCAAACCATACCAAGTCTATGACTGCCTTTTGCAGCCTATTGTTTAGTATATACAGGGCCGGTCCTAACAATTGTGGGGCCCTAAGCGAAACTGATTGCCCGGGGCCTAGTCTGTGTTGGAGTAAGTATATTACGTGAAAATTAAGATTTTGTATTAGAAAAAAAAAATCGACTTTGAATTTTATTCATTCTCTACTAAGCACAAAATTGGGATCAAATTAACTTTACTTTACGAACCTTACAAACTATGGCATATTTATATGCCAGTGACTATAAAAGTAAATAAAGTATTAGAACTTCCGATTAAGGTGAAAATTATCCCGATTATTACATTTTATTACTTGAAATAAATAAATGAAAAACTGTCATGGAATCCACATATTGATAAAACTATAAAAAAATCAAAGTCTTAGGATTTATTAAAAGAAATTTCTATAAATCAAATAAGAACATAAAACTAAAATGTTATTTAACCTTGGTTAGCCCAATAATAGAATATGCATCCTCCATTTGGGACCCCTCACCTCAAGAAAACATTAAGAAACTGGAACAGACACAAAATAGAGCAGTGAGATTCATAACAAATGAATATTCACATTTGACTAGAGTAACACCTTTAGTAAAATCACTAAATTTAGAAAGCCTTCAGGACAGTAAAGTAGCAATTATACATAAAACACTGAACCATAATCTTCAAATACAAAAACAAAATTTAATAAAATACTCAGAAAGACACAAAGATAAAGGCACATTCCTCATCCCATATGCTAGGACAAATTTGTACAAATACTCCTTCTTCCCTAGTGCCATTAGAGCATTGAATGGGTTGCCTGAGCTAGCCAGGAAAACCAGTGACTTAGCAGAATTTAAGTCATTGGTTAATATGCATGACTAAATGCATGACGCGTAGGACGTAATCATCTTCTTTTTTGAAGTAACGTCTGTATTAGATAAGATAAGATGAAGCTGACAATGCCTTTTTTCTTTTATCGCACGTAGGATTGGCGTTTTCCACCAACTTTTGTCTATTTTTTGTCTATTTTTCAGGAGATTTTTATGAATTTTCATGAGATTTTAATAAATTCAGATTTCCATGAATTTTTCATATATATTTTGCAATTAAATAATTACACCTAGAATTAGCGCAGGGCCAATGAAAGCGTTGGGCCTAAGACCGGCCCTGAATATATATAGTACTGTACAGTTTACTTTTCACATTACTAAAATTTATTTGTAGGCTGAATATTTAATCATTTATTTTATAATCATTTACAGAACTAAAAGCTGTTTTACTAAATACCATTTAAAAGCTTTTCAATAAGTAAACATCAACATTTAAGCTGTACCTGCAACTAGGGACGGCCATAGTGAACCATTCACTTACTACTAGGCTGCAATGATCAATATTTGTGATTGCAAGAAGTGAAATTTGAATTGTTCACTTCAGCTAGAAATCATTTATGTATATATGCTTGATAACTTCTACAAATTTTTTGATCTGTACAGAGTTTACAAATCATCAGTCACTTATTGATACCTGACAAAAACCACATTTAAATAATTCATTATACCGGTATCGTATTCCCCCCCCCCCCCTCCTTTTTTCATGGCTGCAAGTTTACATGATTTATGGACTCTCTCTAGACAAGCCAGAATTCATGAACTGGAAAAGAAAATTAAAGATCACATGACAGATATGATGGAAAGAAGAAAACAGCCAAAGGGCTCAGCACAACAAGAAATGGAAATAGCTAAGAGAGAATTAGAAGTAGTGAGTATTGACTAGAACTTTTTATCAAACAACAGCAGTCAACTAAATGCTTTAGAGATAGCTGTATAATTTCAGTATTACATTAGACTAGCTTTACTAAAGATTGTCTTCTGACACTAAATCATTAAACTAATTATTTTTGTTTCAGATCAAAAGATTACAGCATGATTTAAAAGGCAGTTATCAGAAATTAAAGGCATGGAATTAACTGTTAACATTTTAAGATTGCCTTTTGAAACAATTCTTCATTGTTGAAGTCTGTAAATGATGTCATTTTTATCATCTTCTTGTGGCCCTTCATTAATGCACACACAAATAGTGTCAGAATCAGCTTTACAGTTTGCAAAGTTACAAAATGTTTTTGTTATACAGCCTACTATTGCCAGTCAGACAAATACATTTCTGAAAACTAATGGTAGTTTGTTTTAAAAGTTTTGGACATTACATCAGAAATGAAGACAGCAGGAGATGGTGGTGGGCATGATTTAAACTCTGAACCACATTGACTGATGTCTGAAGCGCATATTATAAGACCAGGCAACCTACCTTAGCTAGTCTGCTGAACACATTTTGTAGTTGCCAGTCTGGTACAAAGTCACAGAAATACTAATTAAAACTTAAGCAGTTATATTTTGTATGTGACTGACTAGTTATAATATAAACAAATCACATGTAAAAACTAAGATCAACAGTTCAAACTTAGACATTTTGGTGTCAGGAGGTATATAGCTTCAAAAGTCATAAAGCTAACATCAACTTTATACAGACATTTACACTTTCAACCCTAACAAATAAATAGCATTCATTTAAGGCCATTTAAATCTAAAGGTCTCAAATCTTGAACAATTGACTCTATAGGTTAACTATTTTGGTTACTTAAGTAACAATAAGAGGAATATTTCCTTTGCAAATGTTGAACAGTTCAATATTTCATTTTAATTGGTCAATGAACTCCAACTGGTTGAAAGCGTTTTTACTTATGGCAAAATGAATTGCAGCTCTAGATATTATGAATATTAAGATTCCCACCCCATACCCTTTGGTTTTCATTGCTTGATGTAAAGCATTTAAAGAACTGGTTCATCTACATGATGGCCCCAAAACACTCCAATAGAAAGAAAATTATATGGAGAGCTCACTGATTTGGAAACCATGGCGCAGTTCGTCTCGTATAATAGTCTGAATGGTTATCTGAATGTTCCAACATTAAAATGAGAACGAGATATAAAACTGCATGGAAATGCAATCTATTATTGTGAAGTAAAAATAATCTCTGTGGCATTTTACGTCTCGAGAGACGATCTTTTCCCTTTGCAACTTCTTGTGTGACTAAAGAGGCCAACCCTTGATACACAGCTGCTATCGCAGGTTGGGCATATATAATCACCAGGCGCCGTTGCATTTTCACCCTTCTTTCTGCTTCTGTTGTGTATGACATCTGCAATCTTTGACCCTTCCTTTATGCTCTCTCTCCATGAGGATCTGTCCAGTGCCACCTCTTCCCAGTTGCCAGTGTCGATTTTGAAGAGCTTCATGTCGCGTTTGCATACATCCGTATAACGTAAAAGTGGGCGACCAGCGGCTCTCCTGCCTTCTATTAGATCGCCATACAGGATGTCCTGTGGAAGTCGACCTTCTGGCATTCTACGAACGTGGCCAAGCCAGCCAAGGCGTCTGCTGCTGATAACAGAGCGGATGTCCTGGCACCCTGCTCTTTGTAGCACTTCCTCATTGGTTATCTTATCTTGCCTCCTTATTTTAAAGATCCGCCTTAGGCATCGGAGATGGAAGACATTCAGCTTTTTTTCCTGCCATGAGTAGGTTGACCATGTTTCACTTCCGTACAGCAAGGTGCTCAACACACAGGTCCGGTAGACTAGGGCTTTAGTACTGTTAGTCAGCAATATGTTGTCCCAGACTCTTTTCTGCAGCCGTGACATGGTGGCCATTGCCTTGGCTATCCTGTTGTTTATGTCTTTATCCAGTAGAGTGTTGTTTGATATGATGGAGCCAAGGTAACAAAAGTGATCAACAATTTCTAGTGGTTGGCCAGTAATGCTTACTTAAGGTGCAGTGTTTGTGTTTTGGACAAGTATCTTAGTCTTGCTTTGACTGATGTTTAAGCCGAACTTCTGGCAAGCAGCAGATAATTTGTCAGCAGATAATTTGTCAACCAGGCACTGTAGCTGAATATCAGAATCAGTCACAATAGCTGCATCATCAGCATACAGGAGTTCCCTGACGAGTAGATTCCTAACCTTGGTTTTTGCCCGCAGCCTTAATACATTAAATAGTTTTCCAGAGGATCTTGTATGGAGAAACACACCTTCGTTTATGTCGTTGTACGCATAATGCAGTAGACAGGAGAAGAATATGCCAAACAGAGTAGGTGCGAGCACACATCCCTGCTTGACACCACTGCAAACCTCAAAAGGTGCTGCTTGAGCTCCATTGAATTTGACAGTGCATTTAGTTTCCTGGTGAAAACACTCATGAACTGCAGTAGTTTGGGAGGGCAACCTATTTTCCTCAGGAATTTGAAAAGGCCACTTTTGCTGACCATGTCAAAAGCTTTAGTCAGATCAACAAAAACGATGTAAAGGGGTCTGTCTCTCTCTCTGAATTTCTCTTGCAGTAGTCGTAGAGAAGATATCATGTCTACAGTGGATCTACCACTCCTGAATCCACACTGAGACTCTGGGTAGACTCTAGAAGCTATCACTTGCAGCCTGGATAGTGCCACTCTAGCAAAGATCTTGCCCACTATACCGAGGAGAGAGATACCCCTGTAATTGTTGCAGTCACTCCGCCGACTAACCTTGAAGTCAAAATAATCTAACCTTATCTAAATGCTACTCATTTCATTGATTTCCAGTCTTGGCCAGTTGCTTTAATATTCATCAAAATGTTAAACTTTGATTCCATTGTTGGTACTTTTAATACCGGTACTTTAATCTAATTCAGTGATGGGCAAACGTTTTGAGGGGACCAGAAAATTAAAAAAAACATTTTGGCATGCCATTATTTTTTTTTTAACAAGAAAATTCACAAATTTAATAGATTTAATAATATAAAAATGAAACTAATCCCATGTATGAAGCTATGGGTGTTTTGATGATACCGGTAGTTCTTTTTAGTATGGTTCAGCTTTGGACTGAGTAGTTCATTTGTCAATCTATTTCCGACATACTTTTTTCTAAACTGCTCACAAATAATAATAAGGTTGGTCTTCAAGTCTGAAGATAAATAAGGAATGCAGAATTTCCTGTGGCTACTCAGCCCAGCTGTGACCTACATATTTTGACACATCCAGAGCAAGCATAACCATTGTCAGCCAATGGTCAATTAAGATTTTCTCACAAATATATTCTGATATAAACATTGTATGTAATCTTTGAGTATGAGCTATTACATTTGGAACACCTTCAACAAGCCTCTGTAGAAGTCTCATTTGGAACATTTAGACATGTTTGGATTCTTAGCAGTCGAATTATTTCAAGTCATAAGTCTGGCTTCACTACGTCTTAATCCACACTTAATGGCATACAGAAAATATGTTTTTCAATAGCACTGAAGTCTTAAATCTTTTTCCCAATTCACTACCAACTTGTCAAGCTATTTTAGTCAGTATAAAAGTGAAGTACCCCTCTCTGACTCTGCAATTTAGATGGCAGATAATTTAAACCTCTGTTTGTTTGGTCCAAGGTTAGCCAGGATGTCCAGCATAACAACCAACAGCCTTAATTTTCCCCCAATTCAGGCACCCATTAGAGCTAGCTGGACTCTACACCCATATTTAGGGCTACTCAGGAAACTAATGAAACAACTTTGCCATACAAATGACAATTCACAATATTACTTCAATCCATCTGGTATTGAAAGAATTCTTACATTGAGAATGAAATTGGTAATTTAATCGCTATTACAAAACATGTCGCTGGTCAGATTAAACATTTCCCGGGGCCGAGTTTGCCCATCATTGAGCTATATTTATGGTAAGAATTTTAAGAGAATAAAAAAAAAAATCACAATGAAAAGTATCTCAAGCTTGCCATGATTCAGTTCTTTTGTGTTACTATTAAGAGTTGAATTTTGTGAATTAGTAATATCACAAGGTCTATAATCTAAAACAAGAGTTGCAAACAGAGCAATGTATTTGATCAGGCATAATTAAAAACATTTTCTAAATTATGGGTAATGTTTATATTTTATTTGGACCATGTGTACTGTAGATGTAAAGTATCTCATGGACACTTATTTCTAAATGGTGCCTAATTCTAAATGTATTTCTTTGTTATTAAGTTATTTCAGTTCTGACACCAAACACAACAAATGAAAAGAAACAAGAGCTGAGTGATAAAAGTACATGTATTAAATCTCCTCCATTGTTCATGAAGCACCCAATGACACCTGCTAGTATTGTCAAGTCAATGTTCATCCATTAACATCAACCAAACTAAGGGACGGGAGGGGGGGGGGGTTTACGAGAGCAGCGCCTTGTTTGTAGAGCCACAACAGAAGAAATCACACTAATGTACACAATGCTCATATATACTCACTAGATAGGATAGAGACATTTATTTACAAGACTTGCTGACAAGACAAAGTGTTCAGCTTGTCAAACAGGTTAGCAACTGAGATTAGAGAAGCTCAACAATTACAAGTAACCAAGCATCACAAAGTTTTAGTTGTAAAAATACTGCTTGAAATGAATAAAATAGGGAGAGGGGAGTAGCATGGATAGAAATGTCAAAATTTATTCTGAGTCCAAAGCTATGCATGCCCCTTTTAAAAAAGGCCAATTAGTGGATAATACTTCACTTTTCCATTGCCAACATTCTAACGTTGTACTAGTGACAAGACATCACTAATGTTCAACAGCAACATTGTTCAATCCCAGACCTCACCAACCAATGCACAAATATTTATTGGTAGTGAAGTATGACAATGTATTTTTTTTTAATTGGTTAAGCTAATGTCATTTTGAAAAGGTTCAAGGCTGCTCCATCAACTCCCTAATCAAGTCACTAAGTGTTTCCATTTGTGCACATAAGATAAAAATAAATACAAATTACAATTTTGCACATGAATTAGGAAATTTTTGTTTCAACTCAAACTGATCATTTGTTGATGTTTTAAATACTGGACACCATCAAAATATTTTTACACTAAGCCATTTTTCTTTTTGAAAATATCTTTTAAATTAACATTCACAGCAATCTTCCTCCTTTCCTTTGGTTCAGCTGGCTCAAAGCAAAACCTGGGGAGAAACAGATTGGTTCAATGCAACTCAAATTTAAATGTAGGAATACACTATTGATTTAATGGAGTTATTAACATTGACTTATCTCACATTTAAATGGATTGACTAATCTCACATTTGAATGGATAAATACAAAAAGAAACACTAGAATTTACCTTTTAAATTCTTCCAGCTCTCTCTCAAACTCATCAACATCACCATCTAACTCAGATTCAGATTTGGGAAGAAAGATTTCATCTAATAAAATACAAGATACAAGAATTACTGACTAGATTTACTTGTAGACAATGTAATTAGCTCTCTGATACATTTCACAGGACTTACCCACACCATTAATATCACCAGTTTTATTTTTCTTCTTATTCTTCTTAGTCTTGCACGCAGTCTTCACCTTTGAGAAGAGAAATGACAATGAATAATGTGAAGAGAGATGTAACTTGAACAAGTTCAAGTCCTGTATCTGTAGCCAATAGTTTATCATGGCTAGAACATTAACATGGCTGACTTCATTTCTCAACACACACCCCAAATCCCATGTGACCACCAGGACACAACCCTGTGCTTTTAACTTGGTTATCAGGCTGATATGACACCATAAAATGTTTGTTATATAGGTACTGAAATGTGCATTGTCTTCTAAGATTTTAAAGAAATATAATTTTCAATTGTGGGATCATATAAACATTTGTAATTAGGAAAAAAAATATTCAAATATGAATGAATTAAGCGATTCGGCAGTGTCGAATACAAACAAACCCAAATGGAGGTAACTCTGAACGTAATGCAGAAACTGATACATTACGTTTAGTGTCACCTCCATTTGAGTTAGTATTCGACACCGCAGAAGCGTTTAACACAGAAAGCTATTTCTAGCCATAGCTTAAAACAAGATACAACTAATGATCTAAATGGTTTATAACAGCTTACTTGTTCAGATGACATCCTTGTCCCACAAGATGGTGACTGAGATGCTGAGCTTCCACTTCCAGGGCTGTCATGAAGTGATAAGATCACATTACTTGGCAATGCACCACTTGGAGTGGAGGAAGTTTTGTGCTGAGATAATGACCCATTTCTAACATCTGGGTTAACTTGACTTTTACTTATTGTACTATTTAATCCTATCAGCTGATCACTGGCTACCTGAGGTGTTGCTGTGTTATTCCCAGGGGCTGTCTTAATGGCAGGTTTCTGTTGACTGCCCCTGTGATTTGGTTGTTGCTCATTTGACAGCTGTTTATTAGATTTGCCATTTTCCATCTTGTTGACTGGGGTGCTGACTATGCCATTACTTTTGGACTGTGATGTGGAGTCTGTGTGACCTTTAACCTGCTGCTGCTTTAGTGATGTTGCAGGTTTGTGCTGTGTACTATTATCAACATTATTAACATTATTTGGTTTGGATTGCTTTGATACATTCCTCTGAGTGGGTACAATAGTCGACCTTGTGGATTCAATGATAAAGGATGATCTATTCATTTCTTGTTTTAAGTGGGCATCTATAATGCCAGTAGGTTCTGATGTGTTCAAAACGTTTCTGTCTGAAATTGATTGAGATTTTTTAGAGATGGATTTGGCCATACTAGTCTGCTGTGGCAAAGTGGCAGGGTTTAGCACAAGGTGCCTGTAATTTTGTTCTTTTTCTATCTGATGATCTTTTGCAGTGAATAAACTGTTTTTGTCTAATTTAGCTTTCTCCTCCAACTGAAGAGTAAAAAAAACAAGGCATGTATCCATTAAATGCTAACTTATTAGTATTCCTTATCATTCAAGACAAACCTAGCCAAGTTTGGAGCAAATATTCTACAAGTGTGTTCACAACTAGAACTAGGAGAACAGAGTTTCTCAAACTAGTTGTCAGGTCCCAAGACTGATGTGAACTCAGTTCATCCAAGACACACACACATATACTGTTCTGTGTGCTAACTAAAATCAACAGTTCACTAGCCAGTGCTAGGCCTCCAATTGATATTGAAAATAGTTGTGAATGTCTTCTAGCACACAAAAACACACGTGTCAACAGTTCATTACATTAAATCTAAATGTGCAGTATGGATAGAACTTACAATTAAGAGATTAAAAAGTAATTCAACAAATGCTATAAAATTTCTATACCATTCAATAAAATCTTAAAGAAAAGAAACAGAAGAATTTTCACTATGTAATAAATAATTTCCAAAATAATAAAAAATAATAGAATGTGATTATCCCATAAAATTTCTTAATTGCAGAGCACACACAAACACACACCTTTATTATTTTTTTAAAGCTAAAACATCAAGGTGTAATT
Organism: Biomphalaria pfeifferi; assembly: GCA_030265305.1. Lineage (NCBI taxonomy): Eukaryota > Metazoa > Mollusca > Gastropoda > Planorbidae > Biomphalaria > Biomphalaria pfeifferi. The sequence goes on from JASAOG010000001.1 coordinate 10,380,139, forward strand.
GCTAATTAAAAGGTTTCTTTTTTTTTGTCTTTGCATGCAAAATAAGCTCTAAAAAAAATAAAATACCCTTTTCTGTTTCTGTCTTGCTCGTTTAGCTGCTTTAGCTGTGAGCTGTTTGACTTTGGTCTCTTCTTCAGTGCCATTGATAAAACTTAATAAAGCCTCCAAGCCTTTTTTTTCCAGTGGATCTTTGCTTTCTTCTTTCCCTACATCCTGCACCAAGCCATTCTTTGATCCAACCTGTTTGTGTTTACTCTCACTCTGCTACACAGAAATACAAGAGGTGGACAAAAACAAAGTATTAGTAGAAGTGACAGGTCAAAACAAAGAATTAATAGAAGCGGCCGGACAAAAGAAAGTCTAAATATGGGTGGGAGGTCAAAAGAAAGTCTAAATATGGGTGGGGGGTCAAAAGAAAGTCTAAATATGGGTGGGAGGTCAAAAGAAAGTCTAAATATGGGTGGGAGGTCAAAAAAAAGTCTAAATATGGGTGGGAGGTCAAAAGAAAGTCTAAATATGGGTGGGAGGTCAAAAGAAAGTCTAAATATGGGTGGAAGGTCAAAAGAAAGTCTAAATATGGGTGGGAGGTCAAAAGAAAGTCTAAATATGGGTGGGAGGGTCAAAAGAAAGTCTAAATATGGGTGGGAGGGTCAAAAGAATGTAGCTGGTAAAAAAAAAGTATTAACCCAATAGCTCTTACCAAATGTTATGATATGTATTTAGAGTAATTTTGTGTATTAATCTCAAGACAAAAAAGAGTAGATAGAACTAGACAGGAAATATGACATGTTAAGGGACGCTAGGAAGGAAGCAAAAGCCGAGCAGCTGTGGGAACTCGCATGTGATGGCATAGTTCTGATTGGAGCATTACACACAGTATCATGTGTCTTTTACAGCCTAGTCCTAATGCAGTAGAATGCTTTAGCTCGCTAGCAACAATTTTTGTACTTTCCTTTAAGAAGAGATCATCATGAGAACAACCGGATGCGTGTCACTTTTTTATAATTTTTTTGAAGAATTTTTCAAACAAACATGCCCGTAGCCCCAGAGTGTAAGCTCACACCCAGGAAAATGAGTATTTTTGAAGCATTTTATTTTCTAAATGTATTAAAAGTATCTTTTTTTTAAACTAAACATATCGTTCTATTTTTTACAAAGCTTATATCAACTTACTCTGATTGTTTGGTAAAAAGTTTGAAATTTTTTTTTCTCCATCTTCTGATTCTCGGATCGTTGAAACTTTGCACAATTATTCAATGTACCGGTACCTAACAAAACATGAATCAATCAAAAGATTAACCAATTATTTAATTAATTATTGGTCATTAGCTACTTTGTTTGATATCTAAATAAGGGAAATAAATGCTACTAAATGAGATAAGTATATATGGATTTAAAACCCTTATTACTTTTTGTCAGTTTTTTTTTTTCCCACTTCCGGTTCTCGGATCAAGTTGAAATTTTGCATAATTTTTCATTGTCAATGACAATACACAAATCTATATTAAAAATAACCCATTAGTTAATCTATTAGAATTAAATAATTAATTTTGTTAATATGGTAGAAAGGGAACTAAACCCCACCCATGTTGAGATAAGTGGCAGTAATTAGCGGTTCTTTTCCTTATATAAGCTTTGGTTTTGGAAGTTTTATTTTTTTATTTAACTTGTATAAAGTTGTTTATTTAATTATAAGTATTCGATCATAAATTTTTATTAGAATTTTTTTTATTCAGAGTTATTCCTATTCCTCATTGCTTTAGGGTATTAAGGATTTTTCAAGTCAGAAATCAGACCTATTCAGTTAATATTTTTTAAAAAAAGGGGGAGGGGGGGGGGGGGAGGAAAAAATACTATACAAGTAATATATATATATATATAGTATATATTGGCAAAAGAAAGTAGAATACAAAATGTGGAGAAAAGATGGTCATGAAATGGATTCATGAAATGTATTAAACATCAAGTATCGTAAACTATATTTCTTTAAGTAGACTATTAATACAAATATTTGCTTTCAAAAAAACAAAATTCTGCACCTGGAAAAGTATGACATAAAGAACAACTTAAGGCAATGTATGCACAATGTGCTTTTGTCTAATTTTGCTTTGTAGGAAAAGCAAGCCTAACTCAGCCCAACTTAAATGTCTATTGATACAATTCCTATCTGTATTGGGACTAAACACACTTATTTTGGCAGTCTATCAGTAAATGCCAAATAGCCAATAACCAATTGAAGGACTAGTGGACTAGTGTGAACTATGGCTTTGTACAACCAGAGACTGAGGAGACACATTTTGAAACTTTTCACTACTCAAAAGCTTTGATAGTAAAATGACATGTTGCTCTCCCCTTTTTTTCTCTTCCAATTGATCCAACTAATAATTTTTAGTATTGTACAAAGACAGGAGTGAAAGCTTTTATAACTTCTGAGATGAATGTTAACATGTCAAACAAAATAACTTCAAGGAAAAACAAATTAATTACATATAAATAATATCAGAATCAAATATCTATTAACATATGCACAGTCTGTTCACATCTCTTTAACGAAAAGGTTTATTACTGTATCTAAAAGTAGCTGCTTTGCTAAGTTTTATAAGTTGCTAAGCAAAAGAATCTGAGCCAGTGAGTCTTCATATGGTACTTAGTTTCTACCTCAACAAAGCTAAGTAGTTATACTAACCCTCTTTTTTAATTTCTTCCTGAGCCTGTCTTTCATTTCTATATAATTTGTACTTGTTTTAGCAACTTGAGTCTGTTGTAAGTACAAGAAATTGAAAAAAAACATTTGGACAATAAAAAAAAATGATCAAAAGAGATAAATTTTTTTGGTAAAGTAAAAAGAGAATAAAATTACATTGACATTGAATGTATACATTACCAATTGAGAAACAGAAATATATGTGTCAGAGTACACTTGGTAGTGTGCATCAATGTATTTAAAAAGCATTTACATGTATTGTGTTAATATAAATATGTACATTTTTGTGTGTACATTTTAAAGTTTTCAAGATATTCGAAATATACTCAATGTATAGAAACACTCTACATAAATGCATGTAGTTTGATTTTGCTGAGCTAGACAATAATCAGACACTCTTTAGAGTACAATGTTTCAAACTTGAACACAAAAATGCTTAGTACAAATTGTTTAAAGCCTTTTCAAATGATTACAGACAATCCCATCTTTGCCCTTTGCACATGTAGGTAATCAGTACTATGTTTAACATGAGCACACAAACAAGCAAGCCTAATCTTGTGAAGTGTAAATATGAAGTTCACTTTCACTTCATTTAGTCATAATTTTTCAAGTAGTCATAAATTTGCTGCTAGTTTAAAACTGTAGCATAAACTTGTGATTCATTTATTGAACAATAGGTTTAGTTAATAGACTATATTCATTATAGAGGTATTTCTCTATTATCTAAGAACTTACATCTAATTTATAAATATTAAGCACTAAAACTAAGTCATGAAATAGAGAATAACATTATAGAAAACTGCTTGTTAGGCCACTTACATTATTATGTCCAAAGAATTCACAGTAACAGCAATCACAATATTTTCCTTCCTTCTGATTTGAAGTTGATGTGCTGGAACTTTTCTCTGAACAACTGTCATCTACACTGTCGCAGTTGTCATCATGGTGATGTGCTTCACACTCCGGGTCATTACAAGGGCTGGAGGTGTTCACAGCAATATTGCTCACAAGGGCAGACAGACTATTATTGCATGCAATGTTCTGACCCGTGGAAACAGGAGGAGCTACTGCAGTAGATGTAGGGGTCCCGGTGCTTGGCCTGAACATTGGATTTGAAGAGTGAGAGCAAGGAAGTGAGCGAAGAGACCGAATGACCTCTTCTTTGTGATGATGAGCAGGTGAAGAGTTCTTATTAGCCTGTGGTGGAGGCAAGGCTGTTGAGGCTTGCACACTATTATTTACTCCTAGATTATAAGCTTGATGTTGAACTTGAACTCCTGATGTCTGTTTATTATTATAATTTGAACTGGCAGGTGATTTCTTACAGTGATGGCCTCTCTCCCACCTGCTAGAAATAGCATTGCCTCCTAGGGGTGAAGGCCGGGAGCACTGTGGATTACTATGGCATGCAGTGGATGATTTGGTAGAGACTGAGCCACCGGGTAGAGGTGCTGAAGGTGCTAGAGAGACTGAGACAGGGCAGGATATCATCAGACTATTGGCGGAAGTGGTTGAGTTCAAACAAGACTGGGGAAGGTCCAATGGCTTGCTGGGGTCAACTGAGCTTCCCTCTGAGGCATCCATGTTGCTGGGACTGGTCAGAACTGAAGAGAATTGTTTCCCAACAACTGATTTAAAAGCACTAGTTGTATTTGTGGTGGAGGTGTTAGTGGTGTGAGTCACCAAGTGGGATGCATAGTCAAACATGAAGGTAGAAGCAGATGTGACCAGGGGTGGTGGGGGTGGAGGCAGACTTGCAGAGAGAGCTGAAAGACGCTGATGGTGCTGTTGATGATGTTGCGAAGCAAGAGATCCTGGCCGAGGTAATGTGTTGTCCCAATCACTGAAATTTTAAAAGTTTAAACAAAATATTAGTGAAAAAAGTTTATTTAAAACCTAGCTTATGTTTGTTTTAATTTTAAACAACAACATTAACAAAATTTTGTTGAAACAAGTTACCCGTAAGAATGATACAATTGTTCCTGAATTCCTTCAGTGAAGTCTAGCTTGACAGGGAGTTGAATGGAGGAGATCAGTTGAGAAGATAGATCCGACACATAACGCTGCTGGTTGTGTTGAGGAAGACCATGGATATGTGGGTACAAATGAAACTCAGAGGGAGATGGAGAAACTGGCATCTAAACAAAATCAAATGGAAGCCATTGCCATAGCTACATTCTATTGTCAAACTTAAAAAAAATAAAAAAATTTATAGCTACTACACATCCACATAAAATTAAAGAAACAAACAAACCTGTATGGGTAATGTTGTAGAGATGATATGGCCACTTTGATTGAGACAGGCATGACACTGACATGTAGCACACAAGTTTGTAGCATTGCTTACATCACCGTTAACCTGACTTATGACATTTTCTCTACCTAAACCACCAGATGTTATGCTGTTCCTGACTAATTCTGTATCAATTTGTCTGGATATGTCAAATTCAAGTTTAGGTTGGAACTGAAGGATAGAATCATTATTAAATACACCTTTAAAATCAAACTATACACATTAAGAATGGTAAAAAATTACAGCTATGGACTAATATGGAATTTTAAAAAAAATCAATTAATTATTAACATTTAACCATTTTTTATATTTCTTTTGTTTGGTAAAGGAAAACAATCCAAGGAATTATTGATTCATCTAAATAATAAAAAATAGATCATGTTAAAAACAATAGGGTTAAGTTTCAATATTATTATAACACACTAATAGTTAAGTGCAGAAAATAATAATATACACTCATTGAAACCAGTTATCTACAGAAAGAACATTCCAATGAGCAAGCCTTGTAGAAGACAAAGATTGTTTAGCCTAGCCTTGAGCTTTGGTTACAATAGAGAATTTGACTATGTTGACACTAGTTACACTAGAGTATTGTATCATTATTAGAATACACTAGTTCAGAAAACATCAAAGTCTATCTAGAACTATCAAGGAAACAAAAGACTTGAAAACAAGAATATAAAGAAACACAAGCATAATATAAAAGTCCTTTGAATTGAATGTTTCAAAATGTCAACTTGAGCTTTAGTCACTAAGGAGTTGTGTTTATGTAAGAAAATCCTAACAATATTAACAAATCAGCAGAAAAGAATGGGACAAAAAGGCTCCAAGTCAATGATAATTATGGCAAGTTCAGGATCATTTTATACAGTCCCAGTCTATCCCCACATTCCTCAGATGATTGATTCTAAAGGAAATGCTTTTTAGATAGTACTCTTTTCTATCATACATGTCAAAGTCTTGTTCCAGTTCCATAAGACATTGACTTCATGACTGCAAATGTTCAACAAATGAGAAAAGGCATAACCCCCCACACACACACACCCTCCGAAAAATAAAACAGTAAAATCATGGCCATATCTCTTGTGACCTTGTGCACAGCATCTTTTTGTTAGTTATCACTGGGAAAATGAAACAAAAATATCAGAGCATCCACTTTTGTGCTACTGGCTGAACTAAGGTTTGAAGTGTTGAAAGCTCTCACCACACAAGTCTGATCAGCTTTGACTTGATGGCATTGGGCACAACTGTGCTGTGTGTTCAGTCTATCACACAACAGATGATGGTGATAATGTTGTTGGTTAGGACACTGGACAACTTCCCAGAGTTCATCAGCATCTTTCAGATCACTGAGAATCTACAAAACAAATACAAAATGCTAACAACCCACTATTTTTTTTTTTTTTTTTTTTTAATGGAACATGAAAGTAAAATGTTGAAACACTGGATTTAACTTCAGGGTTCCCCGACCATTCTGAGATTAGGATTCTAGAAGATTTCCAGGAGAAAATATTTGATTTCAGGAGTGGAAAAAACACAAACTTTATATTTAGTAATAAATATAAGTACCAACATATGTCGTACATGTTTAAAATTTTACTTTTTTTTTTTCATTTTCAAATTAGCAAATTCCAAAGTAACTAATTGGTTGAGAAAAAAAAAGTACTGATAAACTGATATTTGCTCAACTCTCTCTATATATATATTGCTCTTATTAATCAACATTGTAACGTATAACACACTATCAATAAACTATTTCAATGAAAATCTATTTTATTAATTGTTTTTATTATTAACAATAGCTGTCTATTTAATCTATAAAATCTAGGTCTGAATCATTGAGCAAGAAGTGAATTTGAAATTAAAACCATGAATAGTTTAATTTTATTTAGAAGTTTATGGACACTACTCTATAGTAAAGCCCCATCTACTTCACTATTGGATATATAAAACTAAAACTCTTAACTAAGAAAAAGTCTAGATCTAGATTCCACAATCTAAGTAGATCTCTAATAAACATAGAATTCTAGTAATATAATCTATACTATATATAGATCTCCTAGAATTTAGATAAAATGTAGACTATGGGCCACCCAATTTACTTTCCCTAGGGCCTCCTGAACTAAAGACAGTAAAGTAAAATAGTAGATCTAAGTCTCTTGATTAAGTAATAGTAAAAGACTCAATCTATAGAACGAGAGTCCTCAGAGGTGGAGTTAAGCTAGACATCTAGATCTATATTAAATATCTAACTAAAATCTAAATTGATTTATTCTAATATTATCTATAAAATATAAATTTGATAAAACTAGCTTAGTAGCTAGATCTAGTGTAGTCCTCGATTTAGATCTAGTCTAGATTGTATCTAGATCTATATCTATAGGCTAGTTAGTATAGGCTACTAGATCTAGTTCTATACTATACTGGTAGATTATATACATTATTACTTATTACTAGAGCTGGTATATATATACAAATCTAGATTCTAAATCTACTCACTAAGTAACTAGATTTAAGTCTTAGTCAAATTAAATTACTAAGTCTAGATAGTCGCTGCTACTGCTGCTAGTGACACAGGGAGTCTCATCTTATCTTATATAATACAGACGTTACTTCAAAAAGGAAGATGATTAGGTCCTATGCATCATGCATTCAGTCATGCATATTAACCAATGACTTAAATTCTGCCAAGTCACTTGTTTTCCTGGCTAGCTCAGGCAACCCATTCAATGCTCTAATAGCACTAGGGAAGAAGGAGTATTTGTACAAATTTGTCTTAGCATATGGGATGAGGAATGTGCCTTTATCTTTGTGTCTTTCTGAGTATTTTATTAAATTTTGTTTTTGTATTTGAAGATTATGGTTCAGTGTTTTATGTATAATTGCTACTTTACTTTTGAGTCTTCTGCCCTAAAGGCTTTCTAAATTTAGTGATTTTACTAAACATGTTACTAGTTTACTCTAGTCAAATGTGAATATTTGTTTGTTATGAATTTCACTGCTTTATTTTGTGTCTGTTCCAGTTCTTAATGTTTTCTTGAATTGAGGGGTCACAAACAGAGGATGCATATTCTATTATTGGTTAAAATAAATAAGGTTAAATAACATTTTAGTTTTATGTTCTTATTTGATTTATAGAAATTTCTTTTAAAAAAAACTTTAGGGCTTTGATTTTTTTATAGCTTCATCAATATGTGGATTCCATGACAGTTTTTTTCATTTATTATAACACCCAGGTATTTTGCATTTTTAGTCTGTGTTACTGGTTTACCATGAATAAGATAAGTGGAATTAATTTGTTTTAGTTATTTTGTTACTCTTAATGACTGACATTTTTCTGGGTGGAAAGACATGCTCCAATTTGATTCCCATTTCTGTAATTCATCTAATTCTCTTAGTAAAATTTCTGTATCTTGTGTTGTTGTTTTTTGTTCTATATATTATACAATTGTTACTGAACTAATGCAATTTGGTAAATCGTTTATGTAAATTAAAAATAGTAGTGGACCTAAGACTGTTCCTTGAGGTACGCCTTAGTTTAATGTTATTGGTGTTGATTTAGAGCCATTTATCTTTAATTCACTGATGCAATGGACCATCAATGCCAAACTATGGTGGTGAACTTTGTCAAAAGCTTTGGAAAAATCTAGTAAGATAGCATCTATTTGCTCACTGTTATCTAAACCTTTTGAAAAATCATCAATTAGTCCTATTAGTTGTGTTTCACATGATCTATATTTCCTAAAGCCATGTTGGTATGGAGTAAGGACATTATGTTTGTCTAAGTGGTTAATGATGTTGCTACATATTATGTGTTCTAGGATTTTACATGTGATGCTGGTAAGTGATAGTGGTCTGTAGCTTCCTGGGTCTGATTTTTTCTCCTTTTTTTAAATAGAGGGGTGACATTAGCTTCTTTCCAGTCCCTTGGTATTCTGCCCTGGTTAAGAGATGCCTGAAAAAGTATTTTGAACACTGGTGCTAGCTCATTGCTTAGTTCTTTGAGCAATCTAGCTGGAATACCATAAGGTCCAGATGCTTTATTAGGTCTGATGTTGGCTAATAGTTTTTGGATTCCTTTTTATTGTACTTCTATATCTCCTATGTTGTCTACTTGGTTCAAATTAAGTAATATGTCTTTGTCTCATGGGGCTGAGAATGCTGATGCAAAGTATTTGTTTAGGATGTTAGCTTTGGTTTCATTATCATTATGTGTTAAGTTGTCTTCTCCTTTTAATGGTGCTATGCCTGTTGTTTCCATTTTCTTAGACTTAATGTATGACCATAGGTTTTTGTTGTTATCTTTAGATATTACATTGTTTATGTATTCACTCTGCAGCTGTCTGCTTACTTTTTGGGTTAGGTGTTAAATTTTTATGTACTTTTTATAATCTCTTTCTGGCTTAGTTTCTTTAAATTTTCTATATAGATTTTCCATCTGTTTACAAAGCTTCTTTAATCTATTATTAAACCAACATTTATTTTGTTTGATGTGTATTTAGTTGGTATATGATTTTCTACATCAGTCGTGTAAACACTAGGAGGAAGACTCTACTTACTAGAACTAGATCTACTAGCGTCTTAGTCTAGTCTCTAGATATAATCTAGATCTTGTGTCTAGATCTAGTCTTAATTTTAAAATCAAGTCTGTCTAAAATCAAAATTTAGATCTAGATCTATATAAAAAAGAACTAGCATTTTCATTCTAATTTTAGATCTAGATATAGATCAATGTAGATTTGTTTAAAAAAATAAATAAAAAATCACTTGCAAGATAGAATACTTAGATCTATAAATGCCAGTGACTATTAATGTAACAAAGGGGTATTAGAACTTCAGTTTTAGGCCATATTACATTTTTATTTAATGAAAGCTGACAATGCTAAATGCTGTTTTATCGCCAGTAGATCAGTATTTTTCATATTGAATGACACCAAAAATGACTATTTTGTCTATTTTTCAGGAAATTTTATGGGTTTTTAGGAGATTTTTAATGATTTCAGGAAATTTATAGGACTTTTCATATATTTTGCAATTTCAGATTTCCAGGAAAATCAGGGGACTGCAGGAACCCTGCGTTAAGCATTTCATTCTATCTTCAAATTATTTACTCTTCTCACCTGAACTGCATGTGGTTCATCTATGCATGCATCTTGATTATCAGTGTAATCATCTTCATCTACATCATCATCATCATCATCATCATCTTCCTCTTCATCATCTCCAGCATTGCCATCAATGTCTTCATTAGAAATACTGGACACTTTACCATCATGTTTAGCACAGGTCCGTAAGGCATCACTCAACTCTTGTTTAAATTCTTCTCTGTTAAAAACACAAAGTGAAGAACATAAAATGAGAAACAAATATGAATACAAATTGAAGGGACACAGAACCTTGTAATGAAGTACTTTTGTTTTTTTTTAGATGACGCTAGAAGGTTTTTACAAAATTATTAAAAACCCATTAAGATCCACTTAATTCTAACCAGATCATTTTCAGTTAATCAGTCCACATTAGGACAGACTATTTTGATCATAAAAAAAAACATGTTGGTCCAATTACACGAACATGTCCTGTGTTACAAGATGACCTTGCTATATGTAACATACTAAAATAAGTTATAGTGCAACATATATGCCAAAGGCAAACATACTGTTACTTTTGTTGCATTGAAAAAGAATTTCTCTAAATGATCTACACAGGATCCTGGCTGAGTCTCTCCATATAATGTGTGCAGACACAAAGCTGTAATGAAACCTTGCAAGAGGATAAATGCTAGCTCTTTCAAAGCTGAGCACCCAATGTTGACTTTCTTGAAACAAAAGGGCAGTGAAATGTTAGCATTCTGTTGTCAACTTGAACTTGATCAGGAGAAAAAGATTCCCTTGCAAGTGATACCAGAACTCTAGTCTTTATTTTGTTGAGAAGTGGACATGCAGACAATAATCATGCTGATGGTTAAGAAATGAACAATTTGTTTTATCATGTTATTTGGTATTTGATATTTTGGGTTTTTGGCACAATGTAGGCCACGTCGTGCCTATCATCATGTTCTTTGATTTCATTCAAAAGAATTTGGTCCAAATTAATGAATTACATTCAACTTGTAAATAAAATATTTTGGTAATCAGTAATTAACCTGAATAAGTGACTGTACTGTTAGCATAATTAGCTTAGGGATAATGAAATTTTACTTTAATGGGAAAAGAAAAAGAAAATAATGCATTTAAGAAAAATAATAAAAAAAATAATTGATCAAAACCATTCAACTTACTGCAACACTCTATCACAGTCATAAAATGTGGTGAGTTTCTCTTCAATGTTGATAGGTGAGACTGAGCCACTAGTAGAAGTGGTGCTGGACATGGAAGGAGGTGTGATATCAATGATGGTGCGGGTTGAGTCTACAGGAAAGTTGAATGAGTTGGGAGGAGCTATAACATCTCCTTTATTGCTGTTGATTATGCCACAAGTGATCATGTGTGTGATGGTGCATTCATCACAAGTACATCTGAAACAATAGCAATATATGGTTAGGGTTTACAGACATGCCTACTCCCAAAAACAGAATGAGAAAACACTTGAGTTAAAACTCTGGAACAATATCCACCTGAGAAATAGCATATGCATAGATTAATAAGTGACTTTATAAAACATACACACAATTTGATTGATCATTTTTCACTGTCCGACAAATAATTATGCCTTATATTCTAATCAGATCATTACTATTAGCTATCTGCCAATAAACACATGACTCAATGCTTTCATGTTTGGATTTTAGATGTATCAATTAAAGCACACAATTATTTTCAAGTCAATACACATATAGCCATTATTTCTGCTTTCATTACATTGCTGTATTTCATGTGTGTGGGGAAAATAATTTTGAAATGCTTTGTTTAATCCAAGTGAATAAGTCAATGTCAATGACAAATAGTGTCATTCAGAACTCTGTCTAGTTACTTGTGTACATCTAGATACAGATGACAACTAGGCCTATACCTAGATCTGTACAAATTTTAGAACTAATAAGAAGAGAAGGGAATAGAACCTAAAAAACTAAAAGTAGTGAGGTGTCTATTTTTTCAAAATCATATTTTATGAACTGAAAACCAATTTCAAAGAAAACACTAATGGAGTTTAAACTTGTAAAAATATATTCAGTTTAAACTTGCTATTAAGTATGAAAATGATAATCAATAATAATAGTATCAGTATTTTCAAGTGAAATTGTACTTTAACTAAGGGCTTAATTCAACCATTTTTATTTCACATTTTGAAAACAGAATTTTCTGGTTTAGCATAAGAAAAAAAGGACAGTAGTGTTATTGTACAGAACCATAAAACTAAAATGTTTGACTAGGAGACAAACTCTTGAAAATGTGAAGCAGTAATGTCTGGTAAGAAATACAAAATTCTTGAAAAAAAAAAACAATTTTAATTAATAAAAATTTTCTGTTAAAAAAGTTTTTAATGTCAAATCCTATGATAAGCCTTTTTTTTTTTTTTAAATTGACAATATTCTAAGAATCCATGTGAAAGAAGAATGTCAAATAATCTATCACCTACCTTTCTCTTTTACACAAATGACACAATACACGTTCAGTTGAAGTTTTATGGACTGACATGAAGTTTTTCATAGTTTCAGAATCCACAATAGGATCTTTTAAAAGTTGCTCTTTTAGAAATTGCCTTTGTTGGGATATAAAACTACGAGCTTTACTTGAAACTTGTTGTTGAGTATTCTGTGGAAACATTACAAACATAGACTTTGAGACTGGTAAAGAAAAATAGTTCAAACAAATACTTTTTAATAGACAATGTTTTGTGAAGCAATAATATATTTACTTTCAAATTTTAACTGATTTACAATAAAATAATACTTATTCAACCTCCCCCCCCCCCCAATAACAATGATATTACACCTGCATTTAAAGTTTAAACCTACTTTGACCTCTTCTTGACAATAGCTTTCAATTAACTGCTGACAGTCTCTCCAAATAACTACAACAACAGACATTTCTTCCTGAAACTTAAGCAGTCTCTTACGAATTGAACTATAAGGATCATCTTTTGATCTCTCATATTTGACAGAGCCTTGCCTATAAATCAAGCAGAAATACCAAAATGTTAGCAAGCATCAATTTGATAGAAATGTCATTAGTGGAAACTCTACTTCTAAACTTCAAGAATGAATTGTAAAGTTGTGAGAGTACCTTAGCTGTTCTAAAATTGTTGGACCACTGCTACTGATGTTAGTGTCATTGTGTGCTATTGAGTGAAACAGATACTTGTTTAACAGTTCCCAGGTCACCTTAAAACGACGCAGATGTTCACTCTGCAGTATACAAACAAAAAAGGGTTCTTTCAATAACATCAAATGTTTTCAACTTCTACACTTAGTTTTTAGCTTTAGTTTTTGCTTCTTCAGTTTTTCTTTTGATTTATGCTTGTTAATTTTTCTCTACACTTTATGCTTTATTCAGTTATTAAACTTTTTAAAACCTTATTCTAAGTTTTAGTGTTTGTTTCCTTCCTGAAGTTTATCTTTAAGACTATAGCTACATTACAACTTTTAATATTACTACTGTTTGTATAGAATGTCTTTTTATTTACTTTAATTCTAGCTCTTAATGGCCATATGGATTAGGAATATCTGGGTCAAGGTTTTGGTGCAGCCTTTAGGTGGTAAGTAAGCACACAACTAAACAAAGTATATCATGAATACAAAATTCTTGGTCTTTTATCAGATTTAAAACTCTCATGATATAAGGCATGTTGGCTAGTAAAGTCACTAAAATAAAACACTATTGGACTTTTCAAAGAAATAAATAAAACAAAAGATCTATAAAAAAAAAAGGAACTAAACCATATAAACTAAACAATGTCACAATAAGTTTGTTCAAACTTACAAGTCCACCAAGATAATGTGCTAAAAGATGAGATTTTTTAGTGACCAAGTCATAATAGCACAATAAAGCACTTGTGAATTCAAGAGCTAAGTCTGGTGCATTGATTCCTTTGTCTTTCAACATTTCTAACAATCTGGATTTGATGTCAACTACTATTTCCCTAACTTGAGATTCTAGACGCAAAAACAGTTGATGAGGATCTCTTTTGCATAACCTAAAGAAATATTAAAAAGATATTGAATATGTAATATAACAGTTATCTTTTTGTAAACATATACACTTAAATAGCAACAAACAAACAAAATTAAGAAAAATGGTATTATAGAAATAAGATCAAACAAATCAGCATATCAAAAAATTAATTGCCTAAAATGTATTTCTATAATAGCAACGCTTTTCCATTACAAAATTACAGGATTATTTTTTAAGTTTTATGCCATGCCTCTAGGTCCCACCAGATTAACAATTAGTCTACTATATTATCATTTCAAATTATATTCACATCCTTCGAAAATTATAAATTCATACACCTATATCAGGGATGCCCTATCAAGTCTGTGGCCTGGTGATGACTAGCAGCCCACCATGAAGCAGCAGAGGAACAGTTCCATTGGTTCAAAGGCTTTTTAAAACAGGAAATGAGCTATTGGGTAAGTAAGCTTATTTTAAAGACCAGAGCTCTAAATGATATAAAACCATGTTGCCTAATGAAAAAAAAAAAAATGCTTAAAAATGAAAAACTATTTGTTATTTAAGGGTAATTGGAACAAGCTAAGAAAAAAATGTAGAGTATGGTCAAAATTTAAGGTATATGGGATCCAGTGTACGAAAAATGTTTGAGATGTGTGAACCACTGCTTGTCAAAAACCTATAAAAAAAAACTTACTTCTCAATAAGAAACTGCAACCTATCTCCATATTCCTGTGTAAAGACACTATCTTCCTTAGTGCTATACAAATCTTTCACAATGGAATGCAACTCAATCCAAAGTTCTTGCAATTCAATTTGATCTTTTTCATGAATCACCCTGAAGACAAAGACATGAGCATATTTGAACTTAAATTAAATGTTTCAATCTTATCACAGGGTTACACAAGGCGATCAGAAAATGGTTAACTTAGTTAACTAATTTCCAAAATGACAATGACATCTATAGTAGCTGGATGCAATCAAAGAGAGAATATTCATTTATATTATTTAACTAATCATAAAAACTAGATAGAGATGTGGATAAAATCTCTTGGTTCGACTGCATAATGTTAATCATAAAAGAAAAAGAGGTCATTGACATTTAGGGCATAACTATAAACATAATATAGTCAAACCTTATAGCTATATAGTTCTAAACTTTTGATTATAATTTAAAGTTATTTTTTCATAAGCCTTGCCTATCCTCTATGTGTCTTTCTTTTTCTTTTCTATAAGTCAAATTCTTTTAAAAACATTTCCCTCTTTTACAAATATATTTATAAATTAAAAGTATTAAAGAAAAAGTATTAAACTATAACACAATCAACTTGCCTAAAACATTTTAGAAGCCTCTTGTTTATTTTCAATATTCATGGATGAAATTGAACAAGATGCTGCTAAATCTTTCGGCAAGTTGATTTTTATATAATTTGTTAATACTTTTACTCAGTTCAAAATGTCAACAAAAATGTTAAAAATTTTATACTTATTCAAACCTTCTTCAGTTTGTTCACTATTTATTCACATTAATTTTTGTAATAATATTTAAAATTTAGCTTTAATTTTGGTTTATCTTTGAAAAGTTTTTGTCTAAAGAAACTGAAAAAAAGTGTGTCCACTGAAAAGAAAATGTAAATACTACAACCTCTCTTCTTGGCAGTGAGAACATGTCAAAGGATCAATGCAGCTGTCATGTAAATAAGGCAAATCATATGAAGACTGTGGACAATTTGCTTCCTGGAACACATTAAACAAACATTTATTGAACACACACTAGGAATTATTTCATTTCTTCATATTAGCTAAACAACAACAATAGAAAGCAGATACATTTACAAAACTAAAAAGAACTTACCAAAAATGACTGGAAATTACCAGCCACTTTTCTACAGCTAAGACAAGTCCATATTTCAAGTTTCAGCTGAAGTAAAAATATAGATTAGAAATAGTCATCCATTTTATAATTCTTAAACAAAGAATTCACTTATTTATTTATTAACCCTGAAAACATATTAGGCCAAATGTTACTATTACTTTATGTTTGAAAACATTTGGTGAATGTGCATGAATGCTACAAGCGAAAATAGGTTTAAATTGTCATTTCAAAAAGTAGACGGAGAACAAACTACATGATGCATACTGTGAGTAGAGTTATTTGTTTACTTCTATAGCACAATGAACATCTCAATGCAAGACTTACGGAGCTATAAGACTGAGACTGAGCTGTATTATTTATCACAGGGTTGCCATCAAATTGTAAATCTGAAATTTTATTTTGTATACATTATAATATTTATTTCTGTAATGCTAATGGTAATTGAAATTTCCTTAATTATGACCCTAAAATGAAACCTTACCTATAAGTTCCAAACATTCCTCACCATCCTGAGAAGGAGTGCGGGGTGTGTTACAGTACATGCATCTCTCTAGATAAGGGTTTGGTCCACGACTGATGCTATGAGCAGGCATGTCTAAATCAATGGGCGCATCCATAAGTTCAGTAATTCTCTGAAATAAATGTTTTAATTGAGATTTAGTTTTAAAAAATTGGTTTAAAATTTAGTAAAAGTATCTAGGCTTTGATATCTTGATAAAAGGACAGCGCAGGCATTTATTGATTTTTGGTATCACAAAAATAAAAATACAAGCATTTCCAACTTTATGTCTAAATGTGTCTTTATGTTAAGACCTATATCTTTGAAAGCCTGGTAAAATGGAATATGATCTTCTGTAAATCTTCTTTACGTCCTTTCAATGACAAGAAAAATTGGTGCTAGGTTGCTACACAATTAGATTGAAGCTCCATATAAGAGCTGGCATAATAAATATCAATGTGGCTTTAGATGATATTAGCAATCCATCAATAAGATGAAAAATGTCAATAGCACAAAAATAATCATTAACAAAGGAACTTGATACTGTCAGCAGTGAGGGTATGTGGGGCACTCAATACTGTCAGCAGTGCGGGTATGTGGGGCACTCAATACTGTCAGCAGTTAAATACTTGATACAGTCAGTGGTGAGGGTATGTGGGGCACTCAATACTGTCAGCAGTTAAATACTTGGTACAGTCAGTGGTGAGAGTATATGGGGCACTCAATACTGTCATTGGTTGATCTTGTATAAATTTGGATGCCCTGATCAATTCACAGATGAAAGTCATTCAATGAAACACAAATGGTGTGAAATAAACATGTGTTAGAATCAACATTGTGAATGTTATAAATAGCACACACGTGGAAAAGAAATAGCTATCAATTTACTGGCCTCAAACCAATTCAGCTTAAGTTGGTTTGTAGAAATAATGAACATTTTAAACTCAAAATATAACTCAATGGTTTACTATTCCTAAAAACATATCTAGAATACAGAGCCCATTCAAATTTAAGCTTTTTAAATATCTAAATCCAAACCAAAAGTGCTTAAAGAGAGTGTAGACTTTGTGATGCTCCACAATGCATCAGTTAATGAAGACTATGGTTTAAAATAGAGGTGGAGGGGGGCTGTAAAAGATGTTTTATTTTTAATTTTGATAGTTACTGAACCAGAACTCCATATCATTTATATATATTTTTTTTAATCTATATATATCAATCTTGAATTATAATTAAATTGTAACAATTTGTAGTGCAGAAATTGAACAATTCATATGGGAGGACATGAGGATTAGACCACTAAATATTGATCAATCAAACATAGATTTAATGGATAGCATTAGTGTTCCTTCAGTCTAAAGCAGAAAAGGGAGAGACACATAGCATAGAGATATTGACATCGAATTATATATGTCCTAAATGAGATTAGTCCTTCCTACTTGATTCCAATCAAAGTTCATCTCAGGAGAAAATGGCAAAGAAACTAGTAGATCTACATCAGAACATGTTTTTTGTGTTCATTATGGTTATGAAGTGTAGTGTACTATGATAAAGCCTGGGGAAAAAATGTGTTCTCTGTAAAAGATACACTTGTACATCTACCAACCCCACCCTTCTTGACAGTTTGTGAAGATGTTTTATTCTATATAAGGTGCCTCTCTAAATTTAGATCAATGACTAAAAAATAAAAATAAGTATCATGTAAAGAGTGGACCGAGTTGTGAATAGCAATGTTTCTTCTTTCAACTGTTCTGCGGTAAAGGGCATTTCATTTGAAGATATTGTGTGTATATGTGGGTGGCATTATAGCGCAGGGAGACATATGGCTGCAACTGGTGGGTCTAAGATTCTAAGAAAGGTCTATAAGACTGCAACGGATGGGTCTAATAAAGGTCTGTGCATGCTCCTTAATAGGGGTTTGTGGGCTGTTTGATTTAAGGATGAAAGAGACAAAAGATAAAAGTGACTTAGTTTGAGGGCTAAAAAATTGTGTTGCTGCGGGCTGGTTTATTGATGAATTTAAAAGTGTTCAAGGCGTTATACAGGTCTACCAACTATTTCAACAGTAGCGTAGCACAGGTATAGTTATGGACTCTTAGAATTCAGACATGTTTCATTAAAAGATATAATGTATGTGTAAATTCTAAATAAGGCGCCTCTGTAGATCTAGATCATACCTGACAAAATAAAAATAAATATGTTGCAAACAGTGATGTTTCTTCTTTCAAAATATTCCATGAGAAGGGGCTTTTCATTTGAAATGGGGGGGGGGGGGGGCGCGCATGATAGTGCAGCGAGATGGAAGGCAACACCTGATGGGCCTAAGAAGTGTTTGTTTATACTTTATAATAGGGGGTTGCAGGCCTAATTAGTGGCATAATATATATCAAATATATCTAGGTCTTTTTTAGCTGATTCGTGTATGATTGGAAAAAAAAAAAAAATACCCTTAACCCATGACCTACTTCAATCTTCCCATGAGTTGATGAGGATACACAATAAATGTATTATGAATAGAAGACTGGTTTCACCATAACCATCAAAATAAAGGCACATTTTTTAAAATATGACAGGTGTTCAAGATGTACAGAATTTTTGGAGGGTCTGGATAAGACCGATTGATATAGTAACATCAATTAGATCTATATGACACAAACACATAATTGATGTTAGATGTCGAAACAAAATTTCAAATAGTCTAAGAGGAAAAATACAGCAAACACTGACTGATAGAGTAAGATATCAGAAAACGCAAATGGGGTTGGGTTGGGTATTCATTAGGAAAAACAACAGAAAGTATTGCAAAACAGGCATTAGATTGGAACCCACAATGAAAATGAAAGAGAAAGGCAGGAAGACAAAACCAAACATGAAGAAGATTGGTAGACTATAAGCCAAGAGCAGCGCAAGACAAAGACTGCGGAATGAACATACAGATTTAGCTGAGGGGAATATCCCAAACAGAGTCGGATGGCGAAGTGCTGTTGCTGCCCTGAGATGCTCTATGGCAATGGCAATGAGCTAGTTCTAGAAAATCTAAATCTATATATATATATTCTATAAATAATTTGGTCTCCATTGACCACACACAGCTTGCAACATTGCAGGTCAGTGTTTAGGCCTTCTACTTCTATGACAATTGGTCTCGTTTCCATTGACATTTAATATAAATCACTTTCTTCAAAGTCTAAGTCTCTAGAGATCTCTAGACTAGCTAGATTACATGTATGGGATGTGTACTATTTTTCTATTAGTAAATTTCTTTATAATTACATTAGTTAGTTTATTTACACGATTTATACTAGATCTACACCACAATTACAGATTAATTTTAAATTATTTTTATTTCTCTATCTTTACTTATTACTAGTCTAGAGTCTAGACTACTCTAGTCACTCTACTCTAGACTAGAGACTTAAGTAAGAGACTAATCAATTTAGATTTTTAGATCAAGAATCTGAATGTAAATAACTTTATAAAAGAAATAAAAAGGTTTTACCATTGCGTCCTCGTGTGAAGGATTCAATGTAATTCCCAACTCAGTTGCAACATCATTAATGTTTACAGCAAGACTATTTCCAAGAGTTTGAAATGGCTTAGGACTTACTGTTACATTTTCAACACCAAATCCAAATGCACCTATTCGTGAATGAACCGAATTAGAAGCAGAACTTGAGAAGCTATTCTTTGAGTGAGAATATAAAGTTCTGCGTCCTTTTGCACGTTTACCGTCTTTACCACTCATTTTCAATAGTCACTATTATAGTCTAAGTGTAATGTTCATAACTAGTGTATACTATTTATCCCTCTGTAACTCGGTATTAAAAAAATTCTTGTTCATTTACTGTCACTTCTATAACAAAATGGCGGAACAGAAGTATTTTCCCGGCATGCTTTTAATGATGGGTTGATATGCAAAGAAAGAGGGACAACTCATACAGACATAGACATAGACTTGGATATTGGCATATCTTTTCTATAAAATGTAGATCGACTATATCTAATCTAAACTCAAAGTACTAACTCTTACAGCATAAAAAACTAGATCTTGATCTAGAAGATCTAGATTGGATGTAGATCTTTTGAGCCACCAGAAAATCTCTTTGAGGTCGCATTCTCCGTCCGGCAGACATTGGCCTAAATTAAGAAAAGGTCCCTTTGACGCGTTTGTTTATTAAAATAGTATATTAGTAGGCTATATTATCCAGTAAACGAATGCAATTGATCAAATCTTCTGGTTTAAACTCATAAAACCCACTCATAAATGGTGTACGTGCAGGGGCGGTTGGCTATGGGCATCCGGGCAGGAATTATAATGTTTGGTATCTCAAACAAGGGAAATAAATTGTACTTGACTGAAAGTAGTGGTAGGCTATAAGCTCAATTAGTCCCCTTTGTACGAAAAATATGTCGCCGCTTTAAAGTTCTAAACTTGCAAGAGTTAAGACAATAAACTACATCAGTCAACTACAATTTCTTTCCCTTTTGATACCAAACAAAATAATCAATTACCAAAACTTAATTAACTAATTTAATTTTTATTCTTGTTTTGTCTGGTAAAATAAATAATTGTGCAAAATTTCAGCTTTATCCGAAATTGGGTGTGTGAGAAATAACATGTACAAAAATTTTACCAGACAGACAGAGTTGATATAAGCTTTATTTTAAAAAATCCATTTAGAGTTTAAATCCTTCCCCCCAGGTGGTTCTGAGGCTAAAACCCCCTCCTCTATAAAACAAAAAATAATACAAAGGACAGTCATCAAATAGGCCTACCATGAGCGTAGCCAAGGGGGATTTTGAGTTTAAAACTCCCTCCGATTTTTTTTTATGATAACCCCCTCTTCAATATAAGACTAAAGCATACAACAGTCACCAGATAATATGAGCGTAGCCAAGATGGTTTTTTATTTTTTTTTAAAAACGCTCCAGAGAGCTTTAAGTTATAACCCCATCCAGAGGGTTTTGAGTTTAAAATCCCTTTCAGCAGGGTTTGAAGCTAGAAACCAACTCATCTATATAAAATTAAAGCAAACTACACACACAAAAATCTATGAGCGTAGCTAAGAGTTTAACCCCCCTCCAGAGGACTTTAAGTTTAAAACCCCCTCCAGATGGTTTTGAGTTTATAGCCCCCCTACATATGGCTTGGAGGTTAAAACCCATTCTTCGATATTATTAAAGCTAACTAGAGTCACCTAATTCTACGAGCATAGCTAAAGAGGTTTTGAGTTTGTTTAAAATAAACCTTAAGATTTTTAAGTTTAACCGCCCCCCCCCCCCCATAAGATGGTTTTGACGATAAAACTTCCCTTTTCGATATAAAATTTGAAGCAAACTACAGTCCTCAAATTCCATGAGCGTAGCAAAGAGGGGTTTCACATTTCTACCAGTAGCTGGGCTCCATTCATAGAGTGCATTGAATAGCAGATTTGTTTTTTTTTAACTTAACTTTTTAAATAGCAGGATAATGCACTTTAGATACGTCAAAATAGGCATTTTTTGTTTTAAATACCGGAAATAGTGCTTGGCGGCGGGGATCCGCCACGAACCCCGCTGGGGGAGCTCATAGCTGACAAGGGACGAGGTGTCTACAGTCTTCCCACTAATCTTAGGGAACAATAAACGTCTTCCGAAAGAATGAAGGATCAGAATATAATAAATATTAATTACATACATACACATGCATATTATATATTGTTGCAACTCTAGGTTAGGCACTCAACGAAAAGGCATGCAACTCAACAGTTTAACAGGAAATAAATAGTTGTGTGTATTCACTAGGGTAAACATATAACATCCTTCAGCTTCCTCAGAGTCTTATTACTAAGTATACCAGTCCTTTGCTACTTAACCTGAATGTGGACCAACGACAGCCTTCCCCGCTTCGCTCCAGGTTCCTTCTACAACCTTCAGGCAGCACAAAAGTTGGCCTCTTAGTTTCCCAAACATTCAGACTCTTCACAATCCCTGATGCACTGTTATTCTCCCTCTTCTCACCTCAAGCACTGGTGCAAGGCAGGGTTACAAAACTACCCCCCACCTTAGTCTTTTCGTCCCGAAAAGAAACATGTTCACGGTTGGTCAGTGCAGGTGGAGGTCGGTCAGTAGGAGTCACAGATTGAATGGAGCGTGCTCTCCACAAAGCCATCCACACTGCTCTCTGCAGGTGCCGCTTTCTCCTTCTCCAGTTGATCTGCCTTTGGATAAGGGGGCGTCGTTTTTGTTGTCTGGCCTTTCTCTCAGTCAGCACAGACGGCAGCTTCATGGCAGGAAGAGAGGCAGTGGATGTCATGGCGGTGGTCATCAAGACTATTGGTTTTACACGGTGCTCCAGCACGCTTTATCGATGCACCATAGGCCCCCAGGAGGCCAGGTTGTCAAACACGTCATAATCTGCAAGCAAGTCTGGAAAACATGTCTGTGGGGCACGTGGGCAACGTCCTATGTGCACAAGTCCATCTGCAGCACCACCATTAGCGCATCTCTTACTGGTATCAGGACAAACGTCGGTTTGGTCAAGACTTTTTGGCAGGTCTTCAGGTGATCATATTCTCCCCTCGAGGCGACCCCGTTAGCACAGTTCTTATTGAACGTCTGGGTGCAGGCAGGAATCACGATAACATGATCAGATCTGTGTTCAGCGCTGTCACAACAAATGTCAGAATTCCTGTCGTAGGAGCCAAGCTTGCACGGCTCGCTATTACAGTCATAGACAACACTATCATCAACGGCGTCTCCGTTGAGTAGCGGATTGTTTATATCTGTCGACATGGTAGCTATCTGGTCATCGGTCTTGTTCATCACGGTATCAAACAATTCATCAGTCTTGTTCAGTAAGGAAATGGTACATATCTGTTTAATCAGGGTACAGATCAGCTCGTTGACCTCATTCAGCACAGCACTCATGACCTCTCTGATATCTGGTTCACCCTCAAACAGGTAGGTCTCGGCATCCTCCCTTTCATCAACCAGGTTCTGTCTAAGACTGGCTCTCATATTCTCTTTGTCACAGAAGATCCTCAGCTCCCTGGCTCGGAGCTCCTCTTTTAACTGTTTACAGCTCAGCTCGTCTAGCTTCCTCAGAGTTTTCATTCTTTCCCTTCGTTAAGCTGCCTAAATCCCACTTCTGACACCAATTGTTGCAACTCTAGGTTAAGCACTCAACAAAAAGGCATGCAACTCAACACAGTTTCCCAAACATTCATACTCTTCACAATCCCCCGATGCACTGTTATTCTCCCTCTTCTAGTGTCTTACTGTTTACGTTCACTAGTGCGCTAGTGCGCACCTTAAGAACTGGTGCAAGGTGGGTTACAACAATATGTTTATAGGAAACTCCCCCCACCTCGAAAAAAATTCCTGGCCCATGCCTTAGAGACATTTGAAATCGTGAATCTAAGTATATCTCCTGTTTCTTTGAACAGCAGACAACATAATGCCGATAAGTGTGCCACGGATCTCATCATCACTGTCATACAGTTCAATGACAAAAACATCCGTCTGTAGATTGATAATAACATATCTACATGTCAGGTACCAAGCACCCTCACGGGATCAACACCAACACACTTTTCTTTAAAGAGAGATGGGGACAAACATTCCGATCTTTTCCCATTTATCTTAAACCGCATAGCCTCCTCCAGATTTCCCGCGCTTTTACACCAGAGCTTTTCATTTCTTGTCTGCCTCGATAGAGAACAACAAATATGGACGGGTTTGTTCATATAAAGCCTATTTTATGTTGATTGTTAGTCTTTTTCGTTTATTTGTAGCTAATGGAGAACTCGTATGCCAAAAGTCCTTTGTCTTTACTCTGGTTCCCTAAATGCAAGGGCGGACTGGGGGTCTAAACTGACCTTGGTATGAGCAGGTCAGGAGACGCTGAGTGGAGACCTATTCTCTGCTCAACATTAAATTTTATACAGTAGGCAGATGTTAGCGCTCAGTCTGTGACACCTCAGTCTACGACCAAGGGCCTAGAGTCGCCTAAGTAACCAGACATACTAAACTTTATCTAAACTAAATGAACGCACCAACGAAACTTTAGTTTAGGATAAATAAACAAAACGAAACTTTATTTACATAAAAATAAATCAATGATAAAATATAATATATACACTAACTTGATTAACCACTACTACTGAACCCAGCAACTAACTAAAACCCTCTAAATCTACACCACTACAAAAACTAACAAACTAACCAAACCAACTATCTAACACAAACTGATCAAACTATCTAACTAAATCACTACAACTACTACTCTACTCCTAGATCTACACTAACACTAAAACAAGAACACCTTAATACCTTACTATTCACCAAGAACAGATAAGCCACTAGATCTAAGCCGACTAAAGCAACACTACAAAAACAAAATCAAAATAACACTAGTCACTAGATTTAGATTCCCTAGATTAGCCCAGATCTACAAAAGCAATAAATGCAGCAGAGTAATAGCAGCTATAACACAAACGTTATATTCCTTAGAATTATGCAGCAGCTAAAATTCAGCAGTAATAATAGCAGGCCGTCCCAGGCACAGAAATATAACAATGATTAAATTATCATACGCCAGATCACTAAGATCATCAACTGTCACACGCACAGAGATATACTTTACTGACCGCTGGTCAAATATACAGGATGTAGCCTGGATTTAACTATTTATACTACCTGCCATAAACTATATAATTGTGAGCTGGCGCTCCTAGATCTAATTTTTGACCTAATTTTATCTAATTTATATTATTTACATAGGCAAGGGCTATGATGTTTGTAATTTAGTGTCCTTTTTAATTTTTATAGTTCAGTGCTGAATATTTTGTAGTTTCCGCTATTTATAACTTTCTGCTAGTTTTAGTCTTTTTCTGTTATTTGTGTTTTACTCGTAGAGGAAAAGTAGTTTTTAAAATAGTTAACTAGCCTTAGAGCTGTGGATGTTATTTTCTATTTTTTGTCCCAGGTTAGTTCTGCTTATTTTTGTCTTTGGCATTAGCTTTGGATTGGTTGTTATTTTGTAATATCAGTTTATGTGCAGGTCTGTAAACGGTATAGAGCCCCCATATGAGTTTAGAATAGAAATAACTTTTTATCTTCTTTTTTGTATTTTTATAGATTTAAATTTTAAGATTCTCTTTTTAATGCTGTTTAATTTGGTATATAATGTTTTGTAGTCCGTGTCTTTAGTAATTTGCTAGATTTTATTGTTGTGTACGGCTAGGTACAAATTAGGGAAATCGGTAGTCCAGTTTAGTTATAGATAATTAGCGTGACGTCATGCTCTCCGATATGTTCGCGCTGACCAGTTATAGCTAGCTCCGGAACCACGTTGAGCTCTCGTTAGTCTGGACCAGTGGTCAGTGCTGACAGTGGTGCCTGTATAAAGTTATTTTTGTGTAGTGTAATTTAAGCTGGGACCGCCTGTAAGTTGGAAAATGTTTTTATTTTCGCTTTCTTTCGTTTGTATTTGTATTGATTGTTTCTGCATCTATTGCTATAGTTTAGATGCAGACTGATTAGTGTAGTGGCGTCACTGGCTAGTTAATTAGCCATGATTACCTCTGATGGAACCGGAAGTTCTGTAGACTTGGGTAGCGTCACCCCCCTTGCGCCAGCCTTAATGCTTGTTGCTTTTCTATACTATGTCTATGTGTAAATATTTTATTTTATGTTTCCTATGTATTTTTATGAATTTTTTATCGTTAGGATAACCATTCTATTTAAGTTGGCATTTTGTCCTTTTTAATGTAAAAGATGGCTGCGCCTAAACATCGCTGTCATGGCGGCTTGTCCACTATTATCTAGATCTAGCTTATGTTTATTGTAGTCTAGCCTGACCTGTGTTGGTTGTGGCTGGGACTTTAATAACTCAGGTATTGCTTTTATTAGCTACATGTAGGTAATTGAAATTACCTCATGCTTGTATTATGTGTATGCACTAACTAGGTCTAGACTAGTCCAGTCTAATATATGTGTTACTTATAGTCCATTATTATTTTATTTTTTGCATATTGTCTTATGTTTGTTTATTTTGTAATTGCAGGCTATAATTCCTGCCTTACGGCCTAACTGCCTTATTTCGGCTGTAGTTCTGCTGTACTGCTGCTAGTAGTTTACTGTTGGGGTAATTTAGGTTATTTGAGGGTTGATTAATTATTTAGTAGTGCGTATATATAGTTTTTGTATATTCCTAAGTTTATTTTCATTGTCATATTCACCAATATTTTTATTGCTTTGTAAGTTGGTTGTAAATAAAGTGTATATAAGTTTGTTTTATAATTGTAGTTGGTTATTTTATCTTTAGTTAGCTAGTTTAGTTTAGTTTAGTTTAATTGTGCTGTCTGGTTGCTTAGGCCGCTATAGCCCCTTGGTCGCAGACAGAGGTGCACAGATTGGGCCCACCCAGTAGAGCTACCACCTGCCTACTGTTATAAATGAACAAATGATGAGCAGCAGCAAGTAACAAAAAGGGCCTCACTCAGTAGCGCCAACCTGACCTGCTCACATAATAAAAAGTGTAGTATAGATGCTGAGCATATTGACCAGTTTATAAACGTCCTGGTTGGAGACATGATCCTCCAGGAGATGCATATTATTTCGGTCTGGGAGAGGCTTATTGTAAGGCTAAAATATTGACAAGCATCTGCCAAAGCATTCACAAGCCTTTGTAATCCTTGTGAATGAGATATGAGTGCCGCATCATCGGCGAACAGCAGTTCCCTTATCAAGATACGATTTCTCTGCAAAATCTGGGTAAACTCGTTCTGATATGATCTGCAGCCGCTTCAGTATTACTGTAGTATAAGCTTTTCCATCTATACTGTCACAGTTGTGTGATTATCTTGTTTGGATTTTGTTGTTGATCTAAATAATATAGTACGATCTCTCGCGGAACTTTTGCTGGATCTGGAGCAGACTATGACAGTGATGTATAGACACACAGACAGAGACATTAGTTGACACCAACACACCAAAAAGTTGGAAGGAACATTAAACTTGCGAACAATAGGGCTCGAAATACCACGGTCAGTGATACCAGCAGGACACATCGCGGATCTTTAGATTTATGTAGGGAAAATGTGGTACTAGCAGAGTCCGGATGACAAGACAATAATTAAAGAATAAATAAGACTATAAATAAGGACTATAAAGTCAGAAACAGTTTGAGATAAGGGGCAGACGACTCAAACACGGCTAGGTGCTGGATCAGACCGATGTTGTAGGAGTCGATGTCGTATTGTGGAATACGACATGTGTTGTATGTTGTAGAAGTCGATGTCGTATTGTGATATACAACTTGTGTTGTGGTTGTTAGATTCAAGAGCAGTATCAGTGCATTTCTCAAGGACACGCGGAAGATGAAACTATCAATCTTTTCTTTACTGCACGTTAGGAGTTGATTGGTTGATTAAGTACTCGGCTATTTGTAAGTGTCTGTCAACTTGTATCTAGGTGATGGTCAGAGACGGTAGTGATTGGTTGACTAAGTACTCGGCTATTTGTAAGTGTCTGTCAACTTGTATCTAGGTGACGGTCAGAGACGGTAAATTTATACCAGTACATATCACATCAAGACTATACGGACTGTGACGTGGGCTCCAGGATCCGTGCTAAGACAAGAGAAAGAAATTGTCCAGTGTGGCTTGCTATTTGTACCCAGCATCAATTTATATGTAAATATGTTATTTAGCCTTTCATGATTAGATAACTCCGAACTGTTCGTACCATTATTCATTTCTTATGTGTTTGTATTCATTATATTGTTTTATCTACTTAATGAATCAACCAAATTAATCACATTATTATTTCAATTATATTAAATTTTGGTGGTTAATATCTGAACTCTATATATCAATAATTAAACACCTATTTTAATGACACTATTGTGTTCGGAGGTCCTAATTTTTCACATTAGACATTGTTGTGCTCTTTACTTCGTCACCTTTTTGTATTAGTTTCAATCACTATTACTTGTTGGCTAGCCACGGCGAGAATCATCCTAGACCTCTTGCCATTAACATCTGATCAGCTGATATTCAGTTTCTTGACACTAACTTACGTACTTAGGCTTCAATCCTCCCGCGCCGTTAGGCGCATTGTGCGGCAAGCTGTCTCTACAAAGATCTGTCCTTCTTAGCCATTTTTGTTGAGTCACATTTAGTCTTTTTTCAATTTTGGCAGATGACTTCCATGTGTCACATGCACATGTTGCTGTTAGGATGACGACTGTGTATAGGTGTATTTTTGTCTCGAGTCCAATGGCCATGCTTGTCCAAATAGGCTGCAGCCTTTGGAAATGCTCCCTACCTTTCCTATTCGACACGCTACGTCATGGTAGGCATCTCCATCGTTTGTGATGCTGCTGCCAAGGTATGTGAAGAAGTGAAATGACTGTTGCAATGACTGTCACCTTTATATGTTTGTAAATTGTTACTATGTTGGAATCCTTTAATTCCTGGGGTACCATTCCTTACTCCCAGCACAAGCTTAGCAGTTCATGGAGTGGCTTGATTAGGGCATGCTTTCCAGCCTGAATGGCTTCTGCAGGAATGCCATCATCTCCCATGTGCAAGCATGTCAATGGCTGTGCTCAGTTCCTTTACCGAGGGCGTTTCGTCTAATTCGCTCAAAACTGGAAGTGATGGGAAGTTGGACAAAGCGTTTGGCGAGATGGCATTTTCAATCATGCATAGTTCTCTACCCATCGCTCCATTAGCAGTGCACGATCTTAAATGACTGAACCATCTTTTGACTTGAGCGGGACACACTTGCTGGTGCGAGGTCCAAAGGCTATTTTTCATGCCTTCGTATAGTCCTTGACAAGAATAAACAAATATTGTAGGCTCCTGTTGATGAAAACAAGCTGATGGCTATGAGCTTCAATAAATCTAGTGTTTGAAAATGTTACAAGGAAGGACTCTGAAAGAGATTGGTGCTCTTATGGTGCTGCACGTAGAACCAACAAAACGAGTAGGCCTAAGCTGTAATAGTTCCTCCTTCGTGGTCGAAGATGAGCACAATTCTCATTTCCTATGGACTTGAAGATGACTGTAAAGTCCAATCATCGCTTTAAAAAGCCGGCCGCATGTGTGGGTTAGGTCAGTTTCAGATAGGCACGCTTCTTCTCTCAGATTTTTGTTGGTTCTGTGCTCTTTCGCCCTGGCCACTCTTCTTGCTTCAAATCTTGAGACTCCGAGACTAACAGCTTCACGCCATGAGGAGCGATCGAGAGCTAGTGCTTCCCAGCCGTTAATGTCGATATCGCATTTCTTGAAGGAGCTCTTATGAGTGTCTTTGAAGCGCTTGTATTGGCCTCCCTGGGAGCGCTTTCCTGCACACAACTACACGTAGTTTGGGAAGGAGTTTGTCTGGCATGAGGACTACATGTCCCGCCCATCGAAGCTGGGACCTTTTTACTGTCACATTGATACAGTACAATTGGACAGCTTTAAGATTTTTGTGTCTGGTATGTGGTCGGACCAACGCACCATAGACAGCGTAGGTGGAGGAGTTTAGCTTTTTGGTGTGTTGGGAATATAGGGTCCAGGACTCATATAGGAGTGACGGGA
Source organism: Biomphalaria pfeifferi (assembly GCA_030265305.1). Lineage (NCBI taxonomy): Eukaryota > Metazoa > Mollusca > Gastropoda > Planorbidae > Biomphalaria > Biomphalaria pfeifferi. The sequence continues at coordinate 10,410,192 of JASAOG010000001.1, forward strand.
GGACTACAGCACTGTAGACTTACAGTTGAGTCCTCTCCGTTTCCATACTTGTTCTTGAAGTCTGCCAAAAGCAGCACTGGCATGAGCAACACGAAGTCAACCTCATCATCTAGGTTGGCGTTTGCTAATATGGTGCTTCCCAGATATACAAACTTTTTGACGTTTGCTAATTTCTGGCCATCTATGAGAATGTCTGGTTCTGTGACAGAAAAAGGCTTGGAGTAGTCTCCGTTGTCTTGGATTCTTGCTTGCATATTATCATGGAATTGGCGCACCATTGTTATGAATTGATCCGAGCAGTTGAATTTGGACATGATCTGCCAAAGGCCTTCACGACTGACACTATCAAAAACTTTAGTCAAATCTATGAAAGCAGTATAGAGATTTAAATTTTGCTCTCTACATTTCTCTTGGAGTTGGCGGACTGCAAAGATCATGTCAGCCGTGTCTCTACCCTACCTTAAGCCGATTTGACTCTCCCTAAGTTGGCTAGTTTCTATGTGGTTTTGTAGTCTGTTTAATAGCACCCTGGTCAGAATCTTGCCAACAATGCAAGCCATCCTAAGCTGTAACAATTGAAGGTGGCAAGTATTTGTACACGATAGAGAATGGTGTCAGGATTGGCAGATGATTTTTCTCCTGATAATGTAGTTACTTGCACTGAGTCATCTTTAAATCATGGTGGCTACAGCATATCACTAAATGTGTCTGTTGATTTCCCTCCCAGACACTTACATTAGTGATTGTAGTTCTCAATTAAAGTACAACCTGCTAGACATTTCATATTGAAAAAGATAAAAGATTATTTGTGTTTCCACATAAACTCCTAGTGGGCCCGTGTGGGTCCACTTTTTGGTAAGCAATACAGGTAAAAGAGCAAGGGTGCTATTAGATTTAGATTAAAATAGCACTTTCTTTTGTTTTTTTTTACAAATGAATTTCATTTGTTATTTAATATAGTATGTTTATAAATATTAAGAACCTTAGATATAATCTGTTAACATGTGAAAATGTGTGGATATGAACTAGTATGTACAATATGTACATGAAAATAATGATTTCAATCACTTACAGCCAATGCACACACTCAAAATTGTTCCATTAGCATTATTTAAATGTGTAAATCTGTAGCCAAAGGAAAATATTAATACATTTTGAATAGATTTGTAGTAAGATATGCAAACTAAAAGAAATACAACCATGAACACTTATAGAAATGATGCCTCATTTATAATATCAAAATGTCACTTTTTTGTGTGTAAGTAATCGCTAGTTACTTGGCCATCTATAAATGTAGCCATGATAATTTCTCACGATTTAAAAAACATTTTTAGCATTTTATTTTCTTTAAAAAATATGTTAAAAATCCACCTTATGGAGGCCATTTGCTGCCTGTGCTGAATGTAGTTTTATTTGCCAGTCTTGTTAGTGCTATTATTTTCTAGAGACATTGTTTCATTAGTTGTGAATGTGAAACTTAAATTTATGAAATATTATTTGAATATTAAATACTTTGGTAAATGGGGTGGGGTGGTGGGCCATGCAAAATCCTTCTAAAAGTGGTAAAAATATTTTTCTTAAATGCTTTTTTTTTTTTTGTTGTTTTATTTGTCACAAATCAGATCCATAATAATTTAAACAAAGATTTTTTTTTCAGAAAAAATATTTATTTCAATTTAGGAAGAATTTCTTGTCTAAGAAATGTTCCATTAACAAAAAGTACAGATATAAGCTAGTACACAAACACACAAGACAGAAACATACATTATTATTATTATTATATTATTCAACAAACAATAACTTCATGTAACATTACAAGGATTCAATTGATTTATCTCATCAGATGCAAGATGATACATATGCAGCTGAAATAACTATGACACATTCAAGATGATTCAATTGATATAACTCAACGACTCAACTGACATATATGTATATACACTTAAGTCATAATAAAGTTGATAAACGAAATCAATGGATTCAACTTCAGTAAAAAAAAACACTATCAAATAAGATTCCTCATAATACAATGGGAAATGTATTCTGATATTTATATACTACAAAACAGATCCATTCTATGGAAGAAGCCGTACAGTAAGTCTTGTCTTATGAAGACATTTCCTGTTAAAAGAAGTAACAACTTTATTATATTAAAGAAAAAAAACTTACCCGGTACTTTAAAAAAAAAAATTTTAGGGAAAGAACCACTAGTAACTGCCATTTATCTTAAAATGGAAGGGTTTAGATCTCTTTCTGCTATATATAACAAAATTTATTAATTAGTACTAATTGATTAACTAATTGGTAAATTTTTTTATTTATTCGTGTATTATCATTGACTATGAATAATTATGCAAAATTTCAAGTAGATCCAAGAAACAAGCACAATACAAAAAGTACTTTGAAAAAAAAAGCTTATATTAAATGTAAGCATATAGTTTGGATCAGTCATGTAATGAAATTTGTAAAATATCTAAACAATAAAAAATCTGTGCAATTAGAAATATTTTTTTTTATATATTTTATTATCTTTTTTGTTTAGCACAATTTCATGCTTTTGGCATTCTCAATACACTATGATCCTATCGCTTGTTTGGACCAGTTGAAAAGAGGTAGGGGGGAAAAGAATAGGGTATCTGGGTGATCACTTTTTAAATGTATTTTTAAAGAAAAAGGGAGTGACCTGAATTAGAACTTGTGGGCCTTCTCAAGCTAACGCAGTAACTACTCTGCGAGTGAAGAGTCTATGAACATGGAAGATTGTATAGTTATCTCTTTTTTCTATTACCTATACCTAAAATGATTTTAGTTGAATGTCACATGACTTAATTTTCTACAGCTATATTGCAACAGTAGAGTTAAACTGGTCAATAATTTCCAATTTTTCTACTTTTTAAAACAATACTTTCCCTTACCTTTCCATAACACGACTACTCAGCCCTCTTTAAGTAAGACCTGGAAAAATAGTTTAACAACTGACGATAGTTAATTATTTCTTCCAAAAAGAAAGCCAAAAACTTACTGATCACACTTGCTGACACACTTGGCTGCTTGCTCTCCAGTTTCAAACTGAACAATGGCTTTATTCTGAGATCTAATTAAGTTGGCTCCCTAAAAACAAACAAAAAGATTAGCCATATCAAACTATCCTAATTTAATTTATAACGACAAATGTTCTGTAGTGAATTATTGGCCATAAAAGAATACTTTCTAACAGTAAATCAAGGAAATAAAGTCAGTGACTTGTTTTGATCCTCAATTTAGGTCATACCAGCTATGATAAACAAAGAATCCTATATTGTGCCATGCATACAAAAAGCATGGGTGTGAGACAATTTTTATCATTAAGTCTTTATAGGAGAAAATTTAAGAATTTTATTGAATTCTTTTGTAATGATAATAATGCATAATTTGGGATCTAGTATTTCTGTCATAATGTTTCAAGTAATGTGCATTCATTATGTAAATCAAAATGTTTCATTGCAATTATTTCTAGCTTGAAGGTTTGAACAGATTTTTAAGATCGAAAGGAAACTGACAGCAAAGCTGCTTTTTCCAGAAGAAGCAACTAAAACACAGAAAAATAGTGAAAATTTATTTCTAACTATCATTTATACTAATTAATTAAGCTATTTTTCATAATTCTATTAGGGGGAAAAGTTAACTCCTTAAAACATAAAATTTGAACACATTCTAAAATTCTTTCATTACCATGACATGGCCAAAATGTCTGCAAATTTTAATGATAGTTTCTCTAGTTGCTTGCTGGGGGACATTTAGAATGACAATTTTCTGTGGTCCACTATAAACATCAACTTGTTGGTTCAAGGAAATCTAGACAAACAAGAAACAAAAACAGTTGACAAAATAATTGTATTTCTTTTTACATATATTAGTTTTAAGATTAATACATTCATCATTCAACAAAATTGTAAATACATCTTTAGAAAACAAAAATCAAAGTTTCAAAAGTAAACCTAATTTGTTGTAATTATACTCACTGTATTTGGTCTAGAAACATTCGAGTGCACCACACGTACTTGTGGGGTTGGCTTAACATTATGAATAATTGATCTAATTTGTCCACCTGTGTTAGGCTGAACATGTTGACCAATAGTCTGAATCCTCTGACCAACAGATGGCATCTTATCATATACATGGGTTGAAGAAGTTGAATCCTAGGGAAAACAAAAAGTAAAGCCAAAAGTGTAAGCAGAAGAGAAAGTGTTGTTTCATTGAAATGTGATACCCTTGCAATTGGTAAAGAACAGAGATACTTCTAGGAGACAACTTGCTGGAGAATGTTTTTATCTTATGCCTTTGTATAGTGTTCTGGCTATTCTAGAGATTCAAAAAAATAAAAAGCTGCATTATGCCAATGATTTTAGTAAATTTAATAATTACAGCTATCTACAATATAGAGAAATGTCACTAGATGTATCTATAGTTTGTTTCAAGATGTGAAAACTTGAAATTCTAGTCCCTCATGAAAATAACAGCCAAGGCTAATTAATCACATAATGGTGAGATAGTTTGTTACAAAATAGTTTGTTGGACAGTAATGAATTGTATTGCTAATAACTTGTTAACTACGCAGAATTTTATAATTTTGCTGAATTTCTAACAATAAAATTTAACAATGTTCATTCATAGTTCCCATGATAAACAGTACTTTTATCCTTTTTACCCTTTGTTTGCAGATCTTAGGCTGGATGTTTTGGCTGAATGTTTAGGTTCAATGTTTAGGCTGGATGTTTAGGTTGGATGTTTTGGCTGAATGTTTAGGTTGAATATTTAGACTGGATGTTTAGGCTGGTTGTTTCAGCTGAATGTTTAGATTGAATGTTTAGGCAAGCCTTAAGATCCTTATTTTATATCACTTTCTTGTCCACAAAATCTATAAATATGTGTCAGTGATAAGAGATGGTACAGTGATAAGAGATGATTCAGTGCTGAATATAGCAAAAGTTTTTATATTTCTTGTCCACAAAATCTTCAAATATGTGTCAGTGATAAGAGATGGTTTAGTGATAGGAGATGGTTCAGTGCTGAATATAGCAAAAGCTTTTATATTTATGATTCTGAGCAATTTTTTTGCCCCAGACAACTATTATTAAATAAATTTTCTTCAGATTTCTGCTGCTGTGTGGACTCTGTATAATAGTGAATGGAAGTTAAATTACATGACCTTAACTACAGATATTTTGTTGCTATTTAGAATGCAAATTGCTCAATTAAAAAGCAAAATAATAATAAAAAATATTTTTTCAATGAATACATACAACTATATATAACAATATATATAGTATAGAGCCTCGCTCGGATAAATAATTTGTTAAAGGATATATACCTGAAGTCATTTTGGGAATATTTTTCTAATTACGAAAAGTCCTCCTACAGTCTAAACAAACCACAACTCAAGTTGTGGCGTTTTACAATGCATCTTTTGCATAAAACTATTGGGTTATTATTGGCTTGCAAGAAAGTCTTTGCAGTGTAACTTCTAAAATGGTTATGTTCTGACATTTAATATTGCAATTAGTATATTCATTATGGCTTTAGTTTGAAGCATCAAGTGATGTAAAATCTCTACGTTATAGGGTAAAATGTGCACCTTGTAACAAAGTAAAATAGCACATTTTTTTCTAACAGACTTAAGAACATTGCGTTAGTATTCCAAAGAAGCATTATTGTGGGACATCTCTGTTACGCCGACCACCTTTCAGCTCACAAAAAAAAAGTGCCCTGTCCAGAGTGACTGTTGGACTATAAGAAGTTTATACCATTTTGCAGGAATATTGCTGTTTGTAGTGCGGTCTTGCCAACGTATGTCCATGATGGTGTGCAAATATCTTTGGTGAAGGCATTCAAGAAGTCTTAGTGGCTTTCTATAAAGTACTCATATCTCAGATCCACAAAGAGGGGTTGAGAGAACCACTGCTTGGTAGACACTGATTTTTGTAGACAGGCGGAGCAATTTATTTCAACACACTCGCGCTAATTCTATGTGTAAATTATTAAATTAAACCTTTTAAACTTATAATAGAGCTCCTGGATCTCCTGAAACTCATAAAAATGGCCTTAAAATAGACAAAATTGTCATTTTTGGGTGTCAATCAATAAGGTAAACACCAATCCTATGCGTGATAAAAAAAAAAAGGACATCATCAGCTTTTAATTCAATAAAAATAAAATGCAAAGACAAAATTTATTTTCTAATACAAAATCTTAATTTTCACTTATTGTCCTTATCCCTACCCTGATCTGCAAATGTTAGGGCCGGCCCTGGTTATCATGTTCAGTGTGTGCAAGTAAGGCATAGATAAGCTGTGTTATGACCATTTCCTATGTTTTGGTATGGGACAGTAGACTTAGAAGATTGAACACATTGCAATAATTCACCAGCAAAATAATAACAAAGTAAATGCTACCTACGGGTCTACGCAATTAAAGTGTAAACAATTTATAAAGCCTTTTAAAGACAATAACTAATCATACATCAACAAATTTAATTTCATTATTTTTCTTCCATAGTTACATAATAGATCAATCTACAATAAGATGGTGCGCAAATGTTTAATTAGACCAACTGATTCATTAAAAGTTGTTCTTGTTTGCGAAGATTTTTTTCCTTTTGACTTCATGGAAAAAATTTCATTCATAAAACATTCTAGCCAAAATTAATTTTTCAATAATGAGACATTTTCAAACCGATATAACGGTCGACCTCGAGTTTTCCCGATGTGGCCAATGAGTTGAGATTTTTTTTTTCACTAATATGCACATACCTTGAAATTTTATGTTTTCAAAATAAAATTTATATATATATATAGATATACAAACATACAAGAATTGCTTGCTTAAGAGTATATATATATAGAGTATTAAATCAAAGTTAGACATGTTTTATTCCCAGGAAATGAAACAAAGTCCAACAACAAAATGTTGTATAGAGCTTATAAAAGTTTTCTTTTTCTAAACACCCTGAATTGCCGCAGATAATGGATAAGCAATTCATTGGGTTATATTTGACACAAGTAGTCAGCAATGTGCAGGCAGCATATGCTGACCCTGACCATTGGGGTTAAAGGTTATTTTTTTAAAAAATTTTTTTATTAGAAGAGTAATTTTTTTAATTGTAAAATGTGAGACTTCTGTAGTAAGAAGTCTAAGATGTAGAGTTATGAATAGTATCATAAAGTAGAGTTAGGGCTCTGCAATGTCTCCAGGAGGTTCACAGAGCTTAAATCATAAATGAAAAAATGATCTCACTACCTTTTCAAATATAATTTTTTAGTTCAAAAATAATAACTAACTTGCAATATGCTCAATTTTAAAACTAATTACTAAAAAGACAATCCAACCAGTATTGGAAAATGAATACTTATAAACACTGCTTATATTCTTGACTGCAAAGAAGGGACAGCTAATAAATGCCCAAGTAATGCTACAAAGAGGGATAGGATATGAGCAATATGAAGTGTTGGAATCAGATAAAGACAGCATTCCATTAAAATATAAAGTTACAGAAGAACAAAGAATATTATATATATATATATATATATATATTATCTCAGTAACAACTAACAAGGTACCTAGTGTTGATTTGACCCGGCCATGGAGTGTGAAACAAAATTGGCATAGTTGGTACTTTATAATTTTTTTTTGAGCTTTATTTTGAACTAGTCATCCAGCAGCTTAGCATACGCCGCCATTTTGCAGGGCTGGCCTTAGGCCACTGCAACCTATGCGACCCCAGTGGGCCCCGCACTTTCATTGGACTCACACTTATTCAAGGTGTATAAATTATTAAATTAAAACATTTTATAACTTAAAACAGATTTCCTGCACCCTCCTGTCGATTTACCAGGAGCTCCTGGAAATCTCCTGACATTGCAAAATATACGTAAAAGTCCTTACAATATACGAAAATATATAGACAAAAATTGTCATTTTGGGTTGTCATTCAATATGGAAAACGTCAATCCTATGCATGATAAATAAAAACAGCATTATGTATTAGTTGTAATTGTGTAATCTGGTGAAAGAAGTTTCTCGCCCCTCAAATGAACGAAGAATTGCTTGAGGTCAACAATTCTCTAAGATAGATTGAAACTTCTTGCTATTGAGCCTAATCTATGTAGGAAACAGAATTATTATGATATACTGTATGACTTTGCTACACGCAAGGCTCGTAAAGTAATTCTGCACGTAGTAAAGAATGAATAAAATGCATAGACAAATTGATTTTCTAATACAAACTCTTACATTTCACTTATCCGCTTCCTTACCCAAATTTGGCCCTGCAAAATCCGTTTCGCATAGGGCCCCACAATGGTTAAGTCCGGACCTGCTATTTAGTGACAGGTGAATATACATAGTAGATTACTTGTTCTCTTTCCATGAATTGTTGGTCACAATGGTTAAGTCCAGCGCTGCTATTTTGTGTTTGTAAACTGTTTGTTTGTAAAATGTCTTACATGTTTCAGATGTTCCTTCTGAGTTGAAGATAGTTTACTTCCTAGTCCTAACTTCCCGCAGGACGAAGGGGGATGGGAGCGGGAAGGGTTTGATAAATCCAAACGACAGTCCAGCATGCAAACGGCATGACCAGGCAGCCATCCGTAGTGACAGGTGAATACTACTTGTTCTATCCCCCTCTTGTTTTTTCGAGGGGGTAACTCTATCTGCAGAAATAAAAGAGTGATATTTCCTTTACGTCTTCTTCTCGTCCAAACTCTTGAGCCATGAAGAGAATTATATATATAGTTTCCTTTGCTAAACATTAACCCTTTGACAACTAGAGTCGCCGCTACTGGTTGACAACTAGAGTCGCCGCTACTGGTTGACAACTAGAGTCGCCGGCAATCAGCGATTTTGGGTTGTTTCGTTTACGCACACACTGCTAGTTTTTAAATAACTATTTATACCTTTACTAACTCTGACCTAGAAGATCGATAGTGATGCTATTTTTAAGTGTTTATTTTGTATCTGCAGCATGTTAGAATGGATTTTTATGATTTTTTGAAAATTACATGTTTGTTTTTGCTAGCCTAGAAAATGGAACATATTTAGGCTTTAATAGAATAAGATTTTAATGGGAATATTAATGTTTAAGCTGTAGAATAAGGATATAATGATTGGGGTGAGTGATTTAGAACCATTTAAGACCAATAGTAGTGAAAATAAATAAAAAATTGATGCTAGATCTAGCATTGACTATGTTAGATATAGTCAAACGGGAGATAGTAAGGCAACTAAATATGATGTGATATTTTAATGTTTTTGACCTCTGTAGGCCTATTTATGACTTCAAACATGATGCTTAACCCTAGGTCTATTTTTTCTATTATAAAAAGAAGGTTTTTGTTAGGTTTTATTAGTTTTTTTTTCTGTGAATTTCACAAAAAATTGATTTTTTGAAATAGCTGATACAGAGTTATATCCATTCTCTTAGGGATGGGGTAGATAGTTTCTTACAACTGCTTAGTGGTGAAATGGTTAAGAATTTCCTTCTTTCAATGTGTTTATACTAGAAGGATGATATGAAAGTGTGATTAAATAAGGCTCTATTTTCTTTAGATGATGGTGATATAAGATTATGAGCTCAAGAAAATTATTTTATATGCTTTTAAATGTGTTATATATAAAGTTTTGTGAAATTATGAATAAATATCTTTTTTTTTTTTTTTTTTTTTAAAATTTGGATCATATCCTAGATCTAGAGTAGTGCTAGAGCTGTTAATCAATGACTTAAATTCTGCTAAGTTGTTGGTTTTCCTGGCTGATTCAGGCAACCCATTCCATTCTATGGCACTAGGGAAGAAGGAGCACTAGTAAGAATTTTTTTTAGCATATGAAATAAGAAATGTGCCTCTATCTTTGTGTCTATCTAAGTTTTTTAATAGGTTTTATTTTTCTATTTGTAAGTAATGGGTCAGTGTTTTATGTCTTATAGCTACTTTACTTTTTATTCTTCTGTCCTGAAGTGTCTCTAAGTTTAGTTATTTTACTAATGGTGTTACTCTAATCAAATTTGAATGTTCGTTTGTTAGATATCTCGCTGCTCTATTTTGTATTTGTTCCAGTGTCTTTACATTTTCTTGAGTTGAGGGATCCTAAACAGAGAATGCATATTCTAATATTGGCCTAACTAAAGTGAAAATAGTATTTTAGTTTTATGTTCTTTATTGATTTGTAAAATTTCTTTTAATAAACTCAATATTTTGCTTTATTTTGATTGTATGCTTTATTGGAGTCAGATTATATGTCAAATTATGTAAAGACAAGAGTAATTAATTAACCAATACATTGGTATTAACTCAACCAGCCCGTGAACCTGTTTTATGTGGAATTCTTTAAAATGCCTATTATTTTAGTTGATTTAGACTCCTAAAAGTCTAAATAAAATTTTACTTACATTAATAGAGAAAGTGACAGCTTAATTAATAAAAATGTGAACTTTTGATTAGATCTGGAGCTAGAAAGAAGATGCATGACTCTCAGAAGCTCAGGCAAAGTTACATCTCTGGACTGAGGGCTGGTAGAGTTAAGTTATTTGGATGAATCCAACACATTGTGTACACACAATCAGAATTAGACAAGTTCAACTTTGTACCAGGTCAAACTAGATGTTATATAGCGTTAACTCACCTGACTTGTAGGCGATTGAGAATAAAAAGTATGTCCAGACTGGTTCTGTGCTTGGTAATTGAGAGCAGTAGAGTTATGGTACTGCTGAGCTGGTGCCACATTATACAGTGAAGAGCTGTTGACTGTCTGTGATACAGTGTGCTGCTGCACTACTGGTGGTGGAGGGTGTGTGTAAAGCTGAACTGGAGGCTGATAAGAATGAGCATAACTTTGTCCTTGAGGTGCATAATGTACAGCCTGATGAGGTATGGTTGGAGGTGCAGACTGAAACCTGTAGGGATCAACATGCTGCTGCACCACTGGCTGTGGCTGTTGATGCAGAACTGACTGGGGCTGTTGGTGTACCAATGGCTGTGGGTGCTGATGCAGAACTGACTGTGACTGTTGATGTTGCACCAATTGTTGCTGGGGTTGTTGGTTCAGCACTGGCTGTGGCTGTTGATGAGACAGCTGAAACCTTAGATCCTGGTTGGAGGTTGCAGGAGTTAAAAACTGTACTGAAGGGGGAGGAACATTTGTTGGTATCTTCTGTAATCTGTATCTTGGATCTGATGAAGTTGTAGGTCCTCTGAACCTGAGACTAGTGCCTTGGACTGGACTCTGTGCAGCTGAAGTTGGTACAGGAAACCTAAGCTGATTAAATGAAGGTATCCTCTGAGTTTTCAAGTTACTTGCTGGTCTGTATTTTACAGCTGAGCCAGCACCCTGTCCCTCATAGGACGTTGAAGGCCTGAGTTTGTTAGGCATAAGTTTTCTAGGAGTAAAAGCCTGCTTTGGCATGATTTGGGTTTGCTGAAAATTCCGTTGGAACATAGTTGGCTTATTGGCATGTGTAGCCTGTTGAATCAACTCCTTTCGGGACTGAGAAACTTGAGGAGCAGACTGTTGACTGGGTGGTGGACCAAGTCGAGAAGCAACTCCAGCACTAATAGGTTTAGCATTACTGGAAGCAGCAGGAATATTTTCAGCTTTTACAGTTACATTTGGTGTTAGTTTTCCTGACAAGTATAATAGGGAGGTCAATTATGTTTTCAAAGCTTAAAATTATTGAAACATTCAATGCTATATATTTTAAGAATAGGAGAACAGTTTTACTACCCTAAAATCCTATAGATTTTTAACATTTAAAAAAAAAAAGAGTTAAGTTCCCCTTTCAGAACTTGTGATCTATAGAATTTAGCAACTTTCAACAAAAAAAAAGGTTAATCTGCTAGATCAACTGTACATGGTTATATATTGACAATGAAATAAATAATATTCAAAATATACACCTTCAGATTTCATTTTTTCTTCTAATTCTTTTCGTTTCTGAGCAGCCTGTTTTTGCCTTGCCATTTCTTTTTGTTTTTTTATCAATTCTCTTTTCTTCTTCTGTTCTTCTAAAAGGGCTTTCAACTTCTGAGACTCCTCATCTAAAGTTTCTCCCTTAAAAATAAAGAGAATTGTATAAATGCAGTTAGTAAAATAAAGAATTAAATTTTCCATCACTTTTTTAAGTTACCTGAGAAAAAGCACACAATTTCCAGACAAAAAAGCACAAAATTTCCTGACAAAATAGAACAGGCTTTTTTTTATAATATGCATAATAAGTATCAGATTTTAGTAATTGAAGTTCCTGAGCAAGTTTTTTTGTTGAGGCTTTTACCTTCTTCATCCACACTGGTTCATTGATGGTACAATTAAGGTAACAGCTGAGTTATTCATGCAGGGCTTCTCAGTAAATGCACTCATTCATCACTATGCTTGCTGTACCTCTATTATATGCACTACTGATATCTAAAAAGGAAACTGAGTATGTTCAACTCTTCGGGAATCTCTTAGAGCTAAGACCAATTCTTGCTCCACAGAGTGTGATATTAGAATTTGAGAAGGCAAGTCAAAATGCAGTAAGCACAGTATTCAAGGCAATCAGATATGTCGGGTGTGTATTCCATCTTGGACAAAGTCTCTTGAGTAAAGTACAAGATGAAAATCTTGCAGCTACATAATAATAATAAGGCTTGTCTTCCAGATTAATGAGGAATGCAGTATTTCTAGTGGCTATGAAGCCCCAGCTGTAACCCACATTTTTTGCCACATCCAGTGCATATTGCATTACATATTGCAATTTTACATTTTTGCTTTTTCTATTATGTTTGCATATTCATATTTTACTATATCTGAAGTGTTTACTACAAATTAACAAATATTATAAAATTAAAATTAAAGATATTTGTTATGCGCTATTTTGTCAGGTCAACCTTTTTTAACAAAATCTCTTTTAATATGCACCTAATTCCTTTAACATATCATTGATTTTTAAAGTGAACTTCCCTTTGAACATCTCTCCCACTTTAAACATTTACATCTCTCTCACTTTAAACATTTACATCTCTCCCACTTTAAACATTTACATCTCTCACTTTGAACATTTACATCTCTCACTTTGAACATTTACATCTCTCACTTTGAACATTTACATCTCTCCCTTTGAACATTTACATCTCTCCCTTTGAACATTTACATCTCTCACTTTGAACATTTACATCTCTCTCACTTTGAACATTTACATCTCTCACTTTAAACATTTACATCTCTCACTTTAAACATTTACATCTCTCCCACTTTGAACATTTACATCTCTCTCACTTTGAACATTTACATCTCTCCCTTTGAACATTTACATCTCTCCCTTTGAACATTTACATCTCTCACTTTGAACATTTACATCTCTCACTTTGAACATTTACATCTCTCCCTTTAAACATTTACATCTCTCACTTTGAACATTTACATCTCTCACTTTGAACATTTACATCTCTCACTTTGAACATTTACATCTCTCACTTTGAACATTTACATCTCTCACTTTGAACATTTACATCTCTCCCTTTGAACATTTACATCTCTCACTTTGAACATTTACATCTCTCCCTTTGAACATTTACATCTCTCACTTTGAACATTTACATCTCTCACTTTGAACATTTACATCTCTCACTTTGAACATTTACATCTCTCCCTTTGAACATTTACATCTCTCACTTTGAACATTTACATCTCTCCCTTTGAACATTTACATCTCTCACTTTGAACATTTACATCTCTCACTTTGAACATTTACATCTCTCTCCCTTTGAACATTTACACCTCTCTCACTTTGAATAAAAAATCTTTAAAAAAAAACAAATCTTATCTATCTCTGCAGTTAAAACTATATCACTCAAGAATACAGAAGCTATTTCCCTTTTTCAATATCCCAATTATTTGATATTTTGGATATTTGGCACATCAGGACAATTTAGGCAATGTCATGCCCCTAATCTCTCAAGGATTAGTTACCCAATATAGGTCAAGTGCTAAGAGTTACAGAGTATAAAAGAGATATTAAACACACAATTCAAAGTAAATATATATAAGCACTTTGCACCAATATCAATAACAAACAAAATAATGAATTATGTATAATGAATTGGCTAATTGGTTAATTTTTAATTAATTCATGTTATGTTAGGTACAATAAATAATGGTTAAAAGTTTCAACTTGTTACAAGAATGGGCGTGGGAGAAATAGTGTGTATAATTATTTAAGGGTCAGAACCTGACATATTTAACTATTATATTAATAGTAAGTAAGTAAGTTCCCCTTTCAGACCTTGCGATCCATAGGGCAGATGATGGAGAGGTCATATTAATACTGAAGGATAAATATCCTTGTTGGTATCAAAACAAAACAATTATTTGACAGTAATTAATTGATTATTTGGATAATTTAATTTTATTGATTCATGTATTGTTTATGCCAATGAGTAATTGAGCAAAGTTTTAACTTGGTCAGAGAATAGACAGAAATAATGTGTTCAAACTTTTTACCAGAGAGGCACAAAGGAGTTGATATAAGCTTTGTAAAAAGTGAAAAGATTTTCAGAATTAAACTGAGAAATTCAAGCACCTGTTCTAATTTATCTTCTACAATTGTTACTGTCTTTGCTTCTGTTGTAAGTTCAGTCTTAGTTTCTGTCTTTGCTTCTGTTGTAACGTCAGTCTTAGTGACTTTAACTGGAACAGTTTCAATAAGATCTGTTGATTTTCTTTTAAGCCCAGACAGTAACTGGGTCTGTTTCATTTGAGTTTGTTTAGCCTTTGAAAGAATAGCTTTGGCTCTGAAAAATAAATACATATTGATAAAACATTACATAATGATTTTATTACCCAAAATATACATATAAATAGATCCTTATATCATGATTTAATAAAGAAAAAAAAATCAGTATAATGCAAACATCTTAAAAGTTTTTATATGAAATAATATTTAAACAACTAAAAAAATGCTTTTAAGAATTGGTATTGTTCTTTCTGCTTAATGACTGACCAAATCCTTTTTTCCCCCTCACATGTATAATACATCCTAGAGAAAGAGACTGATTCAGGGACATTCATTTTTGTAAAATAGTTAAATAGAAAAAAACAACACATTACCCCTAAGGTGACCATCTCTTAGCCAAACTAAAAATACAATAACAAACAAATATAGACATCTTTTTTGTTGGTCAGATCAAGCTAAAATTGTTTTTCAAGTTTCAGGTTTAAAAAAAAACAACTCAATATTTCTATAATTCAATAATTATGTGGGTAAAAAATCATTAATGATTAGCAACTGAGTTTAAAGGTACTTATAATGTCACTAAGTACAACATAAAAAGAAGTTTGAAAAGTGCAGGAGGTTTGTAAAACTATTTCCAAATACTTTAGATACATACTTTTGTACTTGAGCTGGAACAGTTTTTGTTATGCTCTGTGGACCCTTAAAGATATAAGATGTTATGACAGAAACATCACAGCAAGCTTGATTTCATGACATTTGTTAATGTTTCTAATGTGCCGCCATTCATATATTGATAAAATAGATAGTTTTTATGAATGACTAATTGATAATAAAAACAGTGTTTGAATATTTAGAATAATAAATAGCAACAATAATTGGAGAACTCACCTGTTGTCTAGTTTGTTGAGTCTGAAATCTTGGGTTGATATAAATTTTATGCTTTTTCATGACTTGAAAATTACTTGGCATAAGTTTCTGATAATTTGTTGGACCATACTGAGACATATTCTGTTGACCTTGCAAGGGAGAAGGCTGACCAAAATTTTGCTGTTGCACTTTTTGCTCATTATGCATTTGTCCTAATCGCTGATGGGGTGACTGCCTAGGTGAAGCATTTGGCACTGGTGAAAAAGGTTGTACCAAAGAAGGTATTAGTTGACCAGGTTGGGGAGTCATCCTTCCTGTAATAGATTTCATCAGTGGCTGAGGACCGGCAGAGGGTCTCATGCCCTGCCCTATTTGCATTCTATACGGAGGAAATGCAGCATTAGACATATTTGGTGACATTCCCCTTGTTATATTCGGCTGAGGCATTTTCTGTTCTGGTCTCAAAAACTCACTTCTTTGTAATGGCGCTCCTGCAAATCTACCAGGTCGGAGAGGCTGAAATGGAAATCTTTGTTGTGTCCCGAGGGCAAGATTAAAAGGAGCTCCAGGTCCTGGGAATGGTCCACCAGGTGAGAATGCAGCTCTTGGATTTTGGTTTCTAATGGGAAAAAGGTTCATTTCGTTTATCATTCTGTTTAAAAATTGACCTCTTTGGTTCATCATCCCAGGAAATGTAACACTTAATGAGTTTTGCATAGGGCCACTCATCCTAGGTCGCTGTGCAAAGAGAGCCCTAGGAAATGCATTCAACCTTGGTGGAGGTAAGAGAGGCTGAGGGCCCGTTTTAGATCTAGATCCTAATCTGCTGTGAACACTAGGACGACCTTGATTCTTTGTTTTGTTACCTCTGCTTTTATCTGTCATGAACTGTTCTATTTGGGCTGCTTGTTCATCATTGATTTCTAGAAGCAAAGAAAAGTTAAAGACAAAATTATACTGTCAATCCTGGCTACAACCAACTTCTTTGAATCTACTTGATCTTATAGATCCATATTTTAAAGCAATGACATTGGAAACTATACATGTTACACTTTCATTCTAAAGCATCTATACTATAAGAAATAAAAAAAATTTTCTGTTTTTTTCAAAATATTCTCAAACTATCTAGAACAAAGCTTCTAAATGACAGCTCGTGTAAACCAATTGCTTGAAACAAAAGGAAGAAGAAAGCTCTACTTAATTTTATTAAAGATTATAGCAAATGAGATCTAACCAAATGGATTTCCCTTTGTTCAGCTCACCTAATGTATCAGGGATTGCTTCTCTGGCTGAAGCAGATGCAAGAGAGATTACTCCTGTTCTCTCACTAGTAAACTTGCCACGATTATGTCTTGAGTCATCATCATCACTATCACTTTCACTACCAAACTGTTCACTGCTTGGCTAGGTTCAATAGAGAATCAAGAAAATGTTATTTCATCTTCAACTTTAACTTTGACTACAGTTAACTACAATAGTTCTTTGGAATCTCTCTTTAGACTTGACCATCAAATACAAATTATTTTTAAAAAGACAAACCTCTGGGCCATTATCACCAGCAGTATTTTCTTGAGTACGTAGATCAGTTGTCTCATATTCGAGATGAACCTAATTGGTAAAAACAAAAGAAATGAAAAAAAAATTATAGTATGCAAAAGTATTCACCTACACCTAACCAATCAGCAACCTTTCAGAGTGAATTAAGTTATTTGTTCTCATTATAGAGCACCTAGTCAAACAGAAAAAAAGAATAAGGTGTTATGGCTGTGGGTAACTTTTTGTGCTACCTTACAGTACATAAGTAACGCTACATAAATGTATTAATCAATTTCAATATTCAGGTATGCATGTCATTCATGAAGATCTTGATTTAGTGGCATCTCTAAATCTAGGTTTATTCTATGTTTCAGGGTGTTAGGCTTGGGGGCTGCGATGTATTACTTGATTTTGAGTTCACCCTTGAAGCAGTAACTGAGCCAGGCCTTGGGCAGGTCATGCAGGCTTTGTGGTTAGTGTAGATCCTTGCAATCCTTGATGTAGTGCTGGGCAGTGTGGCCGAAATTAAGAGTGTGTGCATGAGGCGTGTTATTTTGCATAATTACTGATGTAACTAATGTATCAAATTATTATTCACAGTTGAAACTATTTTGTAAATTTAAGTTCATTACTTTATTGTTGATAATCGGTGATCATTCAATTAAAGTTTTTTAACATGTACTTCATGTTTAATGTCATTATATAATTAAGATATTAGCCTGACAAGGTTAAGTATATCATCACCACCAAGTTAAACATGTAAAACCCACCTTGACATCCCCCATACTCACTATTCACAAAAATTTAAGATTTAAAGATTTTTTCAGACAGATAATCCAAATTCGTCAATGAACTTGCTTCTAATATAGTAGCTGGCCTATTGAGTCTGCTGAATACAGCTTTACTCATCAGCTGTTGCAAGATAAAGCTATTTAATCTGGGAGCTGATGCTTGAAGTTGTTTTAGAAAACCATCAAACAGATGTGTTGAAGGAGAGTGCAAGGAATCAACCCTTCAACTCAAGAAAACATCAAGAAACTAAACAGACATGAAATAGAGCAGTGAGATTCATAACAAAGGAATATTTACATTTGATTATTGTAACACCTTTAGTAAAATCATTAAATTTAGAGACCCTTCATGATAGAACACTTAAAAGTAAAGTAGCTATTATACAGAAAACACTGATCCACAATCTTCAAATATAAAAACAAAACCTAATATAATACTCTGCAAGACACAAAGATCAAGGCACATTCCTCGTCCTATATGCTAGGAAAAATTTGTACAAATACTCCTTCTTCCCTAGTGCTATTAGATCCTTGAGCATTGAATGGGTTGCCTGAATCAGCCAGCAGAACCAATGACTTGGCAGAGTTTGAGTCATTGATGCATGACTAGATTGACCAAGTGACACTTGTAGGACCTAATTATCTTCTTTTAGATGATTATAGTATTGTTACATATTTCTGAATCTTCTGGCTAAATGTACTAGTAGGCACACAAATAAAAACACTGCAAAGAACTTGACGACTCAACTTTCAGCTTTATATAACTTTATTGAATATTAACTATAACAATTCGTCACTGTAACATGTAGCGTATACGCCTTACATCGACTGAAACGGCTCAAGTCCACTCTCTTCTACTGTCTCGCACAGTAGACAACAGTAATGACAACTGTACTGACTTTTTTCACATTAACTCTCTGGTTTATATAGAGTCCCTAATCGCTTGTCCAATATTGCAAAAACACTGCTAGTATCATCTGGAACAACACGGGAGGAAACATCACATCCTGTTGTTGTTTATACATGTCGATTCCAGAGAACACCTGCTGCAGTGTCATCTCGCCGGGGTCACACTTAGTGACCTCTACCTGTCACTGTTCATTCGCAACAGTATATTATAGTTGATTGGCATAAGACCAATTACATGTCTTTTAACAATCCCCCAGAATAGTACAGTCCTGAATGTGGAATAGTAAAGTAAAACAACAGCCCAGATAATTTTGCAAAAATCAAAATCCCAAATTTTTCTTTAAAAAAAAAAAAGTGTTTTTTTTTTTTCAATAAATGATAAGAAATGGAGATTGATAAATCTTTTTATATGATGGCATAAATGTTTTTATATGATGGCAGAAATTGCTGCTTCTGAGTAGTAAGACATCTAGATCCTTGAACTATTAGACCTAATCTAAATCTAGAATTAGTTCTAGATCTAGAAGACATATGGTCACATCTAGATTTACTCAATCTAAACTTACATAAATCTAGTTAGATATGTAGATTCTATAAAATTCAAACAAACAAAAATCAATGCATAATAGATGAAAAATCTTTCGCACATATTTTTTGGTTTATTTGTGTACAAAATATGCAAGATGCTACTAGTAGGCATCTGTGTTGTCCATTATAAAGTGCTAACCTGCTCTTCCTGTTCAGTTGGTTGTTCATAGCCAAGCTCAACACCTGATGATTCAGCCACTGAGTTTCCTTGTGCACAGACAGAATAGTTGCTGTAGAGCCCACTCGTGTCTTGATAGACTTCATGACTTACATTGTCATAAACCATTTCCCCAGCAGTGGATTGCAGTAGTCTGGGAGGAGAGCATAGAATTAGAAGAATATTAGAATGTATATATCAATAGGAACTAGCATAATGCAAGCCCAAAACTGAAGGTTTTTAGGAAAAGGGGAGGGGGGGGGGGATAACTAGAGGAGATGATCTGTTAAATGGTGGTGATAAATGTCGTGCTGTAGTGTTCTAATGCCAAAATTGATTGATGTCCCTCTGGATTTAAGGAAATGGTCACTGCCAACTGGTACCCCTGCCAGTATTGTTACAACAGGCTGCTCATCTCAAGGAACAGAGGTTCCACAATTTCAATGCCTTAGCCCAGAACGTACACTAAGATGTCACCAATTCAAAAAAAAAAAGAGATAAGCTAGGTGCTGCTACTATAGGGAGCTTCAATGTTTCACAATTAAGCAATTCATGGCCTAACCTAGGATTGAAAGAGCTGAAAAGGGGAAGATAATCAAATGTCTGCTCTGGGAAGAGCTAAATAGGATTTTCAAAAATCCCTGATATTTACATCATTGCAAGTCAACTCTTTGTCTTATTTAATTAATTAAACTCGATTCAAAAAAAAAAAAACTTTAATAAAGATTTTAGTGATTTCCTGAAAAAGATGAACTTGACTAAGTTTTAGTCAAATGATAGATCTACAAAACCTGCTGTCTGAGTAGCCCAAGTTTTGTTCATCTACATCAGCTTGCTCATTATGGTAAATGTTGTCCTCACTGTAGACTAAACCAGAGTCTTGCTGGTTTCCAACAGCAAACTGCCCTTCATCTTCCCCAGCTATATTCAATTCATCCTCAAGGTCTGCAGTATCAGTTTTGTCAAAGACAAAAGCCTGTTCATCCACCAAGACAACTTGCTGAGAGTCTGCATGCTTAAAAGAGAAAAAACAACAACATTCAAATGTGTAACTTGAATGAGATTGAAATGTGCAGTATTTAAAAGTTCAAATGTTTACTTGTAAAAACTATACTTTAATTCCTTGTAACCACTATATCAGTAACATAAGTGGTTTATAAATGCAACTTTATGAATGCATACTTGTGTAAACATATTTATAAAATCCAGTTTCTGTTTTTAAAAACTTTAAATAAAGATTCAAGACTATGTATGTTTCTTAACAGTGCTGTGCACGTTTTATATTACCAAATTATAAAAGGTTTTTTTTTAAAAACTTTTTAGAAGTAAACTTTTTTATTTAGATATATTTATTACATATATAAAGGCAGTACTAGGGACTGCTAAAGATCAGAAAAATATTTTGGACATCTGAATTGTCTAATAGTTAGTTTGTTTAGCACTGCGTTGCTGCTAGGCAAGTTGTAGTGGAGAATCACTGGTTTGTGCCCTGGTCAATGCAGTCCCTTATTTCATTCACCTTTTTCTTGCAATAAAAATGTGGTCCCATGTCCCTAAAACTTTTAGAACTAAGCGGAGTTTAATGAAGTATGTTAGAACCTCCATTTATGCTATGGATACTTTAAGATTCCTTAAAATATCCTTGCATGATAGGATATGTCAAAACCTTTTTTTGAAAGGATTGACTTGTATTTTCTCCAAAATAATCTGACATGGGATCTAGGAGTGCTGTTGATATAAGTGAAACACTACTAAGATGCAATAAAATGACACTGAAGATACACTTTTCTTGAGTTTAATTCTTTTAAAATCCAACTTGAAACAATAAATATAGATACAGTAAATGCAATTCAGATACAGGATACTCTAATATTAGTAATGATCAAATAAACTAGCAACATCTAGCTCTAACTTTTAAAGTCCTAACTCCAACTAACTAAAAAGGAATACACTTTCCTTAAACAATCTTCTCCCCCAAACCTCCAGAATCTTCTGTTCATGCTCATGCTATCTTAAACTTCACCCTTCTTTCCTGTCTTTTTGTGACATTACCTAACTCACACACATTGACCTAATGCTCATGATCATCTAATCATGGGACCCCCCTACACATTTAAGCCATGGATAAATCATCAATTATGATTTGAGTTTCACATGACGTCATGGTTCATACAACTTTTGTGAAAATAAATTCCAGACATTTTCCAGACATTTATCTTATGTTTTCCAGACTCACTAACAGTAAAATGGATGGCTACCTGAGCATGCCGTATATGCTCTGGACTGCTATATTGGGTTCAAACCCTGCCAATGACTAACCCCTGTCGTCCTGTGGGAAGTTTGGACTAATTTTCAATTATATAGGAACATACGAAACAAGGGGGGAAAAAAGTCACTAATCTAGTAGCACTTGGACTTGGGCAATTTAATATATATAGTAGGCCTATATAGTTTAATAGGCCTAACTTAGTTGTAAAATCTTATTCTAAATCTCATATCTAATAGTTTTATAATTTTTTTATATAGATTTTTAGTGGCTTAAACATTAGATACTAGTTAAAAAGTAAAGACTTATTTAGACTAACCTAGGTTATAGGACCTACCTCTAGTATAATTCTATTGGAGGAGATAAATAAAGATCTAGAGTTAGAGTAACTGTATTAAAATTAAAATTTAATTTGTAATAGTGGCTAACTTATGTCTTATTCACAATAGGCCTATGCCTATGTCAATATTGACTTGTTTTTTTTAACACGGTAAAAATTGATAATATTGATATCTAGATCTAAATCTATATCATAATCATACTAGATTATAATTATAGATCTATATGCTAAATATGCTAGATCTAAATCTAGACTTAGATCAAGACTTAATCTAGTAGTAGACCTAGTAATCTAAGTCATTTTAATTTTTTGAGTTTTAGACTCAGAACCCTCACAAAACTAAAATCAATAAAACTGGCTCTAAAAACAGTCTCAAAAGGACTAATTTCATACAGGAATCTCTTAAACATAAAAAAAAAAGACCAGCTTGTAAAAAATAACTCTTGAATCCACGAAACAACACAATGAATCTCCACCCTGAAATCAAAGCTCACTTCCTACTAGAAGAGACCATATTGATAATATAATAAAAAAATCTGACAACATTCCAACAGAGCTCAAGGAAAAAGTGAACTCTTTTCTACAAATTCATTACCCTAAAAATAGGTGAATCAGAGTTTACATGGATTGTTTATCTCATAAAGCCACAACAAATGGAGGAGCTGGAATACTAATCGAATGTCCCAATGGAGAAAAACTAGAAAAATCCATTGCAAATGGAGAGCTATCTGACAGCCACAGAGCAGAAAGGGAAGCACTAGAACTAGCAGCTACCACACTATCAAATCATCCAAGTAACAAAAACAATCCTCCAAAGCTTGGAAAACTGATTCCTCCTATATGATTAATATGTAACGACTGACACACTTGCCAAGTGTGAGAGAACAAACAATTAAACATTGAACTTTTAACCAGAAGAAATGAAGAAAGGAAAAATAGGCTCTCATCCGAATCACAAGAAAGATGACACCTACTATAAACTATCCTGACAAGATCAACATCTAATCTTTCGCCTCATAACTGGACATATGTTCTGGAAGCTCAAAATTGGAACCAGTGAAATCTGCCCGCCTCATGTGGAGTGTCACCAGAGAATGCTGAACATGTCCTTCAAAACTGCATTCTTTACCAAGAGGCCTGAACAAGACACTGGCTCCAAAACACCCCTATAGAAAGTAAACTATATGGAGAGCTCCCTGATTTAGAAACCACTGTGCAGTTCATCTCTTAAATTGGTCTAGTCATCTGAATGCACCAACATAATAATGAGAACAAGGTTGATCAGCTGTACAAATGTGGATTTTTTTTTAAAGTATTTTTTTAAAATCTTTTACTTGTTTTAATTATCTTACCTGATGGCTTGTTCCATGTACTCTAGACAAACGTCTGCAATGTAATTAAAAACTACATCATTTATTTTGTACAAAAACAAAATCATTAAATAGAATTACTTTTTTTTTTAACAAACTGGGATTTTTAACTTTGGGATCTTAAGGGCTCCTCTGAGTCCAACCAGCTCTAATGGGTACCTATAATGGTGCTGGTCACAAGAAACTCTCATTTAACAGTGGGTCACAGAAACAGATGACCTATATATCATCTGCCCTATAGACAACATGGTCACTGCACAGACAACAGAAATATACAATACAGAGAAACAAATATGTAAGGTAATATTTTGGGGGTGGGAATAATTACATATTGAATACATGCTTTCACAGTGTTTCAAATGAGTCTTACCTAGTTGAGACTGGATGCATGCTGTCATTTGAAAATGAAATGGAGACAGAACTCCCTCCAGTGTCCTCAACACCAAGCAAAGCATCTTCATCAATATCACCATCTTCTCCTATTAGGTCATTCTGAAAAAAATCCTTAACAATACCAAATGGAGATAAATATTAGATTTAAAGTTGGTGTTATCTACTTTGAAAAACAATATCATCATTTTACAATGCTTATATCAACTAATTCTGTTAAAAAGTTTGAATATGTTATTTCCCCAAGACCCAATCTCAGATCAAGTTGAAATTTCGCAAAATTATTTCTTGTACATGACAAAACAAAAATCAATTAAAAAAAAACAACAATAAGTTTATTAACTATTGATTATTAATTATTTTGTTTGGCATCAAACAAGGAAAAGAAATTGTACTTGAAAATGTGGTAGTATAAGTTGAATTAGTCCTCTTTATGCTATGTGTAGAGAATTAGGTTGTCACGAAATAAACCAACAATATATACTACAAAAGCTAGAATTAGAATTCAAATTTTAAAAAAATTAAATGCAGTTAAAAAGCGATCATCATGGTAACATTCACCCAGAAACCCCTTTTTCTCCCCCCCCTCCTCTTTACCAGCTTGACCAGACAATTGATATGATAATAGCCCATTGAAAATGCTAAAAACAAAAACAATTGGTAAAAATATTTTTTATCTCACAGTTTTATTATTGTTAGTCTAGATCTATAACAAATTTAAAAAAGATAAGTGAAATTTAAGAGTTTGTATTAGAAAATAAATTTGTCTTTGCATTTTATTCATTCTTTACTACGTACAGAACTACTTTACGAGCCTTGCGTGTAGCGAAGTCATACAGTATATCATAAAAATGCTATTTCCTACATAGATCACCCTCAATAGCAAGAATTACCAAATGTTTCAATCTATCTACGAGAATTGCTCGTTACAATAATTTGTTACGGAAGATGTTTACCAGAACTCGTTTTAAAAATATTTTCATAATGATGAGTGTCACGCACACTGTATCTATATTTAGCAACAGTCTATTAGCTTGTCGGCAGAAGTTTAGCTACCTCGGGGAAATTTTCTATCATGCAGCAGGATCATGTTTGGAAATAAATATGATTGGTTTAAAGTATTAATTATTGTACATTGAGCTGCATTTATTGGTTGGCATTGCAACGAGGGGTGTTAGACACGCGACAACGCTATACCCGGGGAAAGGTTCTAGATTTTTGGTCAGTCTTGAATGGAACGTGTTAGAGAGAACATGTACTAGAGTTTAGTATTAGAACTCAATTATATTATTGTGTAGATCAGTTATTTTATTCAAGCACATTTAACCATTGTAATTATTTGTGAATAGCTTTTTCAAGTTCTGAATTAAAGTAATCGTTTTAGATGAAGAGACGTTTCATACTTAGTAACATACTTAGATCGACTGAACGATTGGCAACTTCTAGGTGATCCTCTTATCAACTGGCAACATTCTGAATGATCGTATTATCAACTAGATCTAGCTACTTCTATACGATCATCTTATTAAAAGACGATTTCAAGATCCTCGGCAATCACGATCATTGAAAGTGCAATATAGCTCAAGTATAATCGTAACATCTGGCACCATCTTAGATTGCGACATTAGCACTGTTGATTGATTTGTGACAACGAGAATAAGTGATAGGGTAAAGACTACCAATCAAGTTCCCTTTGTGTTCTAAATGACATTTTATGTGGCGATTAGAATAGAAAGTCTATTAAGTCCCCCCTACAGCAGGGGTTCTCAACCTGTGGGTCGCGACCCCTTTGGGGGTCGATTGACGATTTGCCAGGGGTCGCCTAAGACCATCGAAAATATGGATTGTTATTGCCTACTCTTCTATTGCTGTGTGTGTGTAGGGGGGGGGACGGCAAAGTGAGGAATTGTAAAAAGGGGCCGCCGAGCTTAAAAGGTTGAGAACCGCTGCCCTACAGTCTAGAACATAGTAAAATAGCAAATATTTTTCTTAAGAGACTAAAAAGCATTAGTATTCTAAAGTAGCCTTTCCATGGGACATCTGTTAAGCCAACCACCTTTCAGCTCACTAAAAAAACATTGCCTTTGGCATACATTCATCCCCCTATATGAGAAATGTGTCCTGCCCAGCGTAACTTATAATTGCATGACTCTCGTTATTCCGATAAGATAACTGTTGGACTATAAGAAGACCTTTCATACTGTTTATACCAGCATTGGCAACAACATCGCTATTTGTAGTGCGGTCTTGCCACTGTATGTCAATGATGGAGTGCAAAAAACTTTGGTGAAAGCATTCAAGAAGTCTTTCTTGCTTCTGTATATTAACCATGTCTCAGATTCATATAAAAGAGTTAAGAGAACTACTGCTTGGTAGACACTGATTTTTGTTGGCAGACGGAGCAATTTATTTTACCACACTCTCGCTTGGAGGAGACCAAAAGCAATACTAATACTGGGCCTGACCAGATGGTGATCAACCTTCCTTACAAGGAATGCATCATTTGAAACTTTGTTTCCCAGATATGTGAAGTGGTCTACGACGTGAAAGGGGGGGGGGGGGGGGATGTCTCCATTCTCAGTGATCTTTGGCGCTGAGTAGATATTATTGGATGACTTTCTGGAACATGACTTTCGTTATTACAAGGTTTATAGTAAAACAAAAAGAGGCGGCGGCATGCACAGAATTTGTGTACTTTAGGGCTCTGTAAATGCCATAAGAATGAAAGTTGCACTATAATAAGGGTATTCACTATTAAAGTATTACAATGCAATTCATTAATATTAATTTTATTTTGTACTTTAATAATGCACAGACTCTTAGAAAAATGTATGTACATGGATTAATTATGTAATTATGGAATAAAAAAAAAATTAATTAAATTTGCCGATGTGTGATTATATCATTGTGTTTTAAGTGTTTATAAATTGTTTACACTTTAATTGTCTAGACCCCTGTAGGTAGTTTTTACTTTGTTGACAAGGCTGATAGAGCCTACAATAAGATGGTGCGCAAATGTTTAATTAGCCCTATTGAGTCTAATCTAGTCTCTAATGGGTACTTGAAATTAGTTGGGGGAAGTAAAGACGGTTGGTCATTAAGCTGGCCACATGACACCCTTGGCCATAGAGATGAGCCTTATATCAACTGCCCTATAAATCGCAAGGCCTGAAAGGGTACCGTTATTAAATATAAATGTTTCTAAGCAGCTAAATAAAAAATGTAATAATAATTACTATTACACCTTTTTACCCAGAATTTATTTTACTAGAATTTATGAGCCAAACAAATGTTTTGAAAGTTTAATTACGCACAGTTACAGTGGTGGATGAAAATAAAAAAAGGTTTGGGTCAAATTAAACAACATATTAGCTTATCATTTTTTTTAGCTCCTTATACTTTGAAACATAAAAATGTTGTTATAGAAATAATAACCATGTCAAGTGAAGTATGTTGCTGTTTGTCAGCAGATTTATGCCTAGTTTAATCACAAATTTGCAAACTTTCATACCTCAGAACTTTTGGTGTAAATGTTGGCTCCCAGAGTATCGCCTAACAATTCTTCATCACTGGAAAATATATATGATATATTATTATTATTATTAGCAATATTTATACATGGGTCAATTCTATAACATCCTAGTTTTAGGTCAACTTTTAATTAGCCTCTCTGTGAATAAGCAAATAAAATATTTCTTTGAGATATCATGCAACAAATCAGCTTCAAAGATTTGACTTTGTCAGGACAAAGAACTATACAATATTCTATAGTGGTAGCAATATATATATATATTTTATGTACAGGATTTACTGTAAAATGACAGAAGAAAAAGTTTTCTTATGATTTTATGTAAATTATGACTCGTATTAAAAGCTACATTCAGACAAAGACTAGTACCATATACACAATATACAAAATAGGACAACAAAATAACCATGATGGCTGCCTGGTTGTGTGGTTTGCGCGCTGAACTGTCGTTTGGATTTATCGATGGTCCCGGGTTTGAACCCTGCCCGCTCCCATCCCCCGTCGTCCTGCGGGAGGTTTGGACTAGGAAGTAAACTATCTTCAACTCTGAAGGAACATCTGAAATATGTAAAACATTTTACAAACATTTATAACAGCAAAAATTAGCAAAGGATCCACAAGTGACAAATCTTGTTAGGACGTACCACAGTCAATGAATACTTGATTATTGCTGTGTTCTTTTGAATAAAAATAAAGAATAATCCCTGTAATGAATACCTTATTATGATTTTGAATTTATTAAATCTTATCTGGGTCAAAAGTTGTTTTTCTGAACACTGAACACAGTGCAGGGGAATAGGAATTTTCCATTATTTGGGGACCCGAGGGACTTGACCTCTTTAGGGGCCCCTGCATTTTGCATGATATTTAATGTAAAAAAAACAACTCATTTTGCCCCCACCCCCTTTTCACGTGGGGGCCCAGGGAGGTTTTCAAATTCTCCCCCCACCCTAGCTAAGCAACTGTACCCCAGTGACAAAAAAACAACAGCAGCTATTTGCAATATGCTTAGACAGGTGGTAAAATGCTGCTGAAATATGGATATAGACTGGTTTGACAGTACCTCATTCTAGATGCACACAGTTTTCACTGTGCTTTAGATATAAAACTATAGATCTAGAACTTGATTTATAATCAAAAGGAATCCTTTATAGTTCCCTTTTAAAGGATCATCTACACAGCAGATCTAGACTCTAGTTCTTGATTCTAGGCTAAAGCTAGGCTAAGGCAACATTGTGGTTTAGATTTTAGATGAGATAGAATCTATGTCTAGATCTATAGTAAATGATCTATACGGCGGATATGTCATAAAAATTCTAGCCTAGAAAAATGCTGAGACGCATAGAAATAAAAACTGTTTTACTAATCTTGCACTTGACAGGCCCTTATTCAAGAAATCCGGTCTTGACCCGGAATGTCTAAAAAAAACTATCGCCTGGTATGAAATCTTCCCTTCCTGTCAAAGCTTCTGGAGCGCATCGTGTTAGCGCAAATTCTTTCTCATCTTGAACAGTACTGTCTCTTGGAAGAATTTCAATCTGCATATAGGAAGTGTCGTAGCACAGAGACAGCAGTGGTCAGGGTACTAAATGACTTACTTCATAATTCCGACATAGGCCACATATCAATTCTTTCCATGCTGGATTTGTTCGCAGCCTTTAATACGCTAGACCATGAAATTATGATGGCCAGATTCTCTGCCACTTTTAGTTTAGCAGGAATCGTCCTAAAGTGGCTTGGATCCTACATGACTGAATGCACCCAAAGTGTCGTGTTAACGGGTCAGAATCAACACGCTTACTCTTGAAGTACGGAGTACCCCAAGGATCAGTTCTAGGCCCAGTACTGTTCACTATGTATACATATCCACTAAGTGGTGTCATACGGAAGACCGGCATCTTATACCATTTCTTTATGACTCACAGTTATACGATTCCTCAGTACCATCACAGGTGTCGCATCTGGCAGAGAAAATCAGTGGTACCGTTGCAAGGGTGAGCGATTGGATGATTGAGAATAAACTCAAGATGAACAAAGACAAGACAGAAATAATTAAGATTGGCACTCAGAACGTCTCAAAAGTCAAGAGCACAGATTCTCTTTTTATCACCAACTGCCAGGTTCCTTATGTCCATGTAATGCGGAATCTTGAAGTTCTCTTTGACTCAACACTATCTTTCGACCCACACATAAGTCAGCTCTGCAACTGTGCAGATTAGGCCAAATCCGACCATATTTAACAACGGAGTCAACAAAAACGCTAGCTGTGGCATTCATACTCTTCCGCCTTGACTACTGCAACGCCATGCTAGCAGGTATACCCGGTGACAAAATAGCCAAGCTGCAACGTATTCAGAACAATGCTGCACGAATAGTCCTTAGAAAAACAAGATGAGATTCTGCTACTACGCTCTGTGCATGCTCCATTGGCTTACTGTGAAAGCGAGAATCGATTACAAGGTCGACACACTTTGTCATCAGTGTAAATATAACAATGAGATGCCCTTGTACCTTAGCAAACTAATTACTCCATATGTCCCCCAGAGAGCCCTGCGCTCAATGGACTCAACACTTCTAGTGGTGCCACGTTTGTCCCTCAAAAGCTACGGTCTGCTGGCTTTTTCAGTGCACGAACCAAAGGTATGGAACTCACTCCCCATTGTTCTCAGACAGACAACATGCTACACCACTTTTAAGAAGAACATTAAGACCTATCTGTTTAGGCTTTGAGCCTACATTGTTTTATAATAAATAAAATTATTATTATCTAGATAAAACTTGGCATAAGTGTTCCTTAGATTTTGGCGAAGGTCGTAATGTATGCTTAATGCCCCTCCCATAACCAGAAAGCCCTAAAAATATAATAAAGAAATAGGAAAAGTTTTAATAAATCGGGTTAACCTGTTTTCACAGTATTTTATTTTTTATTTCACAAATCGATTTCCATACTCTACTTTCATTTTCATAGCAAAATAAATGTCAAGGAAATACAATCGCCATGTTTCACAATTATAGAGATCTAAATCCCATCCATTAGTCTAGATCATTGATATCCAAACTAAGGCCAGCAGGCCGCGGGTCATATCTGGTTAGTACATTATATAAAAAATATATTTACCCATTACTCAGAATTACTGTGTCTCACTAGTCACTGGTCTCAGTGTGTTTTGTGTATCATAATTAATCATATGATTTGATAAATCAATGAATTATTATCAATCAATAATGAATCATTATTACAACACTAACATGATTGAACAGTCAACAATTACTAACTACACTCACAATATTACACTACAAGAAGTCATAACAGTTCATAACAGTGAGTATGATTATTTATAAATAATTAAATAATGATTTTTAATTTAGACTCTAGAATATAAATATAATAAATAATATTAGCTCTAGATCTAATATCTAGCTAAAAATTCTATGGATCTAGATCATCTATCATCAAGGACTAGACCTAGATAGTTATAATATAGTCAAATAATTATATTAGATCTATGGTAATTTCCCTATTCTGAACAAGTTAAGAGCTGCTGCCGCAATTTTTACGTTTGAATTTTTATAGCTCTGTAATGGTTAGTCCTAGAAAAAAGCCAGAAACATCTATAATATAAACTTGCCATCCATTTGTCAATAAAAATATCTATATTGTTTTGTTATGCTACACATTAATTATAAAATATATAGATCTATTCAATAATATTATATTCAATTATCTATCTATATATAATTCTCTTCTTCGCTGTACTATGTACAGAATTACTTTATATGAGCCTTGCGTGTAGCAAAGTCAAACAGTATATCATAATAATTCTGTTCCCTACATAGATTACGCTCAATAGCAAGAATTACCAAATATTTCAATATATCTTTGAGAATTGTTGAGCTCAAGTAATTCTTCATTAGTTTGAGGCGCGAGAAGCTTCTTTCACCAGATTACACAATTACAGCTAATGCATAATGCTGTTTTTATTTATCGCACGTAGGATTGGCGTTTTCCATATTGAATGACACCCCAAAATGACATTTTTTGTCCATATATTTCCGTATATAATATTAAAGACTTTTTAAATTTATTTTGTAATGTCAGGAGATTTCCAGTAGCTCCTGGTAAATCGACTGGAGTGCGCAGGAAATCTGTTTATTTTAAGTTATAAAATGGTATAATTTAATTAATTTATACAGTGATAATACACCTTTAATTTAGTCACAGTGCAGGGCCCACTGCGGTCACATAGGTTGCAGTGGCCTATGGCCGGCCATGCAAAATAGCGGCGTATGCTACACTGCCGATCGACTAGTAGTTTATATTCAACATAGTAATGATAGTACATACTGATATTATTAATAATAATATAAATATCATTAATATTCTGTGGCATTGTACGTCTCGAGAGACGATCTTTTCTCTTTGCAACTTCTTATGTGACTAAAGAGGCCAATCCTTTATACACAACTGCTATCGCAGGTTGGGCATATATAATCACCAGGCGCCGTTGCACTTTCACCCCTCCCTCTGCTTCCGTTGTGTATGACATCTGCAATCTGTGACCCTTGCTTTATGCTCTCTCCATGTGAATCTGTCCAGTGCCACCCCTTCCCAGTTGACAGTGTCGATTTTGAAGAGCTTCATGTCGCGTTTGCATACATCCGTATAACGTAAAAGTGGGCGACCAGCGGCTCTCCTGCCTTCTATTAGATCGCCATACAGGATGTCCTGTGGAAGTTAACCTACTGGCATTCTACGAACGTGGCCAAGCCAGCCAAGGCGCCTGCTGCTGATAACAGAGCGGATGTCCTGGCACACTGCTCTTTGTAGCACTTCCTCATTGGTTATCTTATCTTGCCACCTTATTTTAAAGATCCGCCTTAGGCATCAGAGATGGAAGACATTCAGCTTTTTTTCCTGCCATGAGTAGGTTGACCATGTTTCACTTCCGTACAGCAAGGTGCTCAACACACAGGTCCGGTAGACTAGGGCTTTAGTACTGCTAATCAGCAATATGTTGTCCCAGACTCTTTTCTGCAACCGTGACATGGTGGCCATTGCCTTGGCTATCCTGTTGAGTGTTGTTTATGTCTTTATCCAGTAGAGTGTTGTTGGTACGAAAGATATTAGAATAATAATATATATTACTAACAAAACATACTTTGATACTAGATCTAGAATCTAGACTAACTTACTAACTAGACTTACTACTTAGAGTTTAGAGGTTAGAGTCTTAGTTAGACTTACTGAAGTAGTATGAATTACTTCAGTTACTGACTCTTACTGAGTTATCACTTATTTTACAGTTAGTCGTCTTAGTTAGAGTATTTTACACTTAGTGACTTAGTCTTAGTCGTCTTAGTTAGAGACGAGTAGGTAGGTACTTTGATAAACTGACCTAGATCCATTTTTTTTCTCCCAAAAAATGTCTGAAAAGTGTGTCAGCACATTTTACCCTTTTTTTAGGGGTGGTCATTTCCATCAAATTTTTACACATTGTATTTGATTTCAGGACTAATTGTGATTACTTTTTGTAAACATAAGATATCAGAGCTCATTTTTATTTGCTTTTGAAGCCAAGCTGTTAAATTTTTCTTAACAAAAGTTTAAGTGAAAGTTGGCATTTTTACAACTTTTTTCCTATAAAAGTTACAACAATGCTGTTTGCTACAATAATTTATCATATTATGAAATGTGTATATTTCAAATTTCATTGAATTCTCTTGGCGCACTTTAAAGATATTTGATATTAAAATTAACAAAGACAAAGAAGGGTAAAATTTTATTTTTTAAATAAAATAAAAGTGTTTATAGTTACAACAATCTCACTAATTCTATTAAATTTAGCATGTTAATATATATCTGTGTGCTAAGTTTGAACTTTGTAGCTTGGCACCCTCTTTAGATATTATTTTTCAAAGTTGATGGTTAAAATCTATTTTTAGTAACAACCAACACGGTGATTTACTGGAAATGGTCAATTTCTATCTATTACGTCCTATTTTTAGAAGCACACATAGGAATTTTTCATTTAGATTACCTTCTGTAATGTTTAAATGCTAGATTATAGTGAGGGAATCTGTCTTTATTATAATGACTTTGTAATGTGCAAATTTTAAAGTAAAAATAAATATTTTAAAATAATAATATTAAATTTTTTTCTTCATATTTTTAGCTCTGCGAACTATTTTTTTAATCCGTGTGTTGTTTTATTTTCTATTAGTATACATGTAAATTAATAGTTAATAAATGAGTACATTATATTTTTAAAATGATGAGCCATTACTGCACAAAAATTTAAGTAAAAAATCTTGTAATAACTTCTAAATAAATCGCAAGGTTTCTTTTTTTATTTTATTGTCCGATGCAAGAAATTTTTCATTTACAATTTAATTTTTAAAGCATTTAAATTCAGTCATTTTAAAATCATTAATTGCCAGTGCTTTACAAAAAGGTTTAAACTGAAGTTTATTAAACTTGTAGTCATTAAATTTTAGCAAATATTTTTCTGCGCAGTGCTATTTTCTTTTAGAATTTATAAAAATTATCTATCTGATGCATATAAATAGCTATTTAAATACAGTAGTATTATAATTAAACAAAATAAAACACACTACAGATCTCTGATTTGTTTTATTTGTGATTTTTGGGATCATATGATGACAAAATCACATATATTTGTATTTTTTGTCGAAGGCTTTTTTTTTATATATTAATTCACTTTTTTTCAAAGATTTGATTGCTTGGTCTTATTTTTTAAATTGGTTTTAACAGAATACAGGTTAATGAAAAAGAGTGTGAAGTTTCAACCCCATATCTTTAAGACTTTTTATAATACAGTTAATGGACCACATTCACCAATCGAAACAAACACCCCTCAAGTCACGTGACAACCATCAGCTTAATCTAGACACCAACATGAAATCTATTGTTAGAAAACCACTATTGCTTGTAAATTTTACTTTTGTTAACTTGTTAGAATATTGCGATGTTATAAATGCAGCACATGCATGTGAAAATGATTACAGACACGTAATTATCAAAGGACAAACATTGTTCAAAGAACATTTTGTGACAGATATTAGATTTAAATCTGATGAAGAAACATGTTGTCACTACGTTCAGGCTCGAGTCAAAGCCGAGATGAAGAAACGTTCTGCGTACAATGTTACTGGAGTGATTAGCTACAATGGAAAGGTAAGCTACTTTTAAATTACCATAGAATCTATGACTATCGAACTAGAGAGTATAGATCTATGATCTAGATTAGTCAATCTACTTACTTAAAGACTAGATCTAGTACTTATTGACTTATTTAACTTATTAGTTAGGCCTACTAGATTACCAGGCACTATCACTGAGTATTAGCATTATGACTAGAAATGTTGAAAATTAATGATTATAGATCTACTAATTTATTAATTATGTAATACATTATAAATAATAAAATAATAAAAATGATAAATTTAGCAAGTAATATAGTCTCTAGATCTACCTTCTTTACTAGATCTAGATATATATATATTTTATATATAGACCTATACTTATAGTCCTAGTCTAGACTGTCTAGAGCAGTGTTTCCCAAACCTTTTCCTTATCGGAACACTTTGCACACTATGAGCATTTAGCGGAAAACTTTTCTTATTTTTTAAAGAGATTTATTCACATGGTAGCCTACTAATTAATTATTCCAGTAGTTCATGGAACACTTATTCAGGCGTAAGGTTCTGCGGAACACATTTTGAGAAACACTTGTCTAGAGTGATTCTAGAGATTAGATCTGGAATAGGGCTAGTTCTAGAAATCAAGATATATATATCATTTACTTATCACCTAGAATAGAGTGACAAGATTTATAATGTTATTAACACAATTTAAGTCATGAACAGTTTAGGATTCAATATAATTCTAAACTGATAAATCTAGATGTCTACATTTTATCTACATAATAGATTTAATTTAAATTAGAAATCATATATTCAGAGGCAGTGCAAGAGGTATGCGAAGTGGGCATAATCTACAACCTGTGAGTGGGGGTTTTATAAAATTAGTCTATGCACACCTATTAATTTTAGAACATCTAATGCATTTATATATATATAATTATTAATTTTTTTAAAAATACATTTATTCTTTCAGGTCATTGAAGGAGAGTGTCAGTGTGCAGGGGGTTGCAAGCCCGCCTGTTGTAAACATCTTTTTGGTCTTCTGTCTGCTCTAGAAGACTAGCAGAAAAGAAATGTATGCAGCACCAACAGACAAAATTCAGACATGGCATCAACCTGCACCTAAAGCAATTTCGCCTCAGAAAAAGAAGGATAGTTTTAGATGTGATAAGACTGGTCTAACAAATTTTGATACCAGTGTTTCAATGTCTGCCTTACCTCAGAACACTCCTATATTTTCAGTTCTGCAAGCCGATCCATTGAATCAGTAGTCAATTTGGTTTAAAGTTATTTTCTTAAATCTACCCTCAACTATTATTGTACCAAAATACATGCATCTATATTTTTTTTAGCTTTGTGATTTTTGCGATTCATTTAAATAGATATGATACATTGTTATAGCAAAATAAAGTCTTTGTTTCTCTACAAGTGTATTTTTTTATTGAATGATATGAAAAAGTATATTGTACACAAAGAAGCTGATATTATTACTAAAAATGTATACATATATACAAATTTTAAACATGAAATAAACAAGCTTATATTAATAAAATATGCACACCAATTTTAAATTTCAAGTTGCCAGATAAAAAATTGATAAGTCATAATAAACCAAAGTAACAACATTGTAAGGGGAAAACTATATTAATAAGGAAGTAATATTTAATATTTTTGGGCACTGATCTGTAGAAGTACATAATAAAAAAGTTTATATTAATAAATTATATACACACCAATTTTAAATTTAAATGTTGCTAAAATTCATTAGTCATAAAAATGCAAAATCAAGTCATGAGTAAACATTATATTTATAAGGCAAGTAATATTATTTTCAATTCTTGGGCACTGCAGCAATAAAGCTGACTAGAAGAAGATTTGATTAAGCTATATTTACTAAAGGGTCTAGGAAGTTAACCAGAAAGCAAATAACATAGTGAATCTCATCAATGATATGTAATAGAGCATATGGGATTTCCACAGCCAATATTTTTACATTTTTAATTCTGCTTATAGCTCTTTCTACATGACATCTGTGACAAGAAACCTTGTTTTCTCCTCTTTCTGTAACCTCAAATTGAGATTTATTTTCTAAAAAGTGGGGAGTCAAGAGCATTATACCTTTGGCTTCAAAATTATTTTCTAAAAACAGTGAAGCCTCTGTCTGCCAGGACACAGTCTCCAGGCTCCAACTTCTCTATCAGTCCACTTCTTAAAGTGATTTCTTTGTCTGATATAGAGCCATTATATAGATCAGAGATAAATGAAATCCCCCCACTAGGTGTAATGCCAATTAGTGCCTTCACAGTATTGTGATTTTTATATGTACTAAAGCTGCTTTGCTGTTGCTTGGGATTTTTAGGCTGCTGTATAAAATACTCACAAGTATCTATAATAACACGACATGCTGGGAAATGGTTAACAAAAGTAGAAGGCATGAAAGCCTTGACCTGTTCAGTACTAGGCCATATGTTGACACTTCGGCATTTCACACACAATACCTGAATACATCTAGTAAAAATCCTAGAAATAGTTGACTCACTTACATTTATTAAATAAGAAAGTACATTGTTCATCAAGCCATGTCTAAGCTTGATCATTGTGACCAGTAGCTGATTTTGAGAATCTAACAATAATTTGTCTTCTAAACAGCTACTTAAACAAAAAAAAGTTAAATATAGTATCAAACTGTATGCATGTGAAGCCAGTGTAACTTTTAAAGGCTTTATCTCCGTTTAGTTTCAAAGAGTCATAACACAATTTCAACTGAGCAACTTCTTCCAGAAGGCTAGCATTGCCTGGTTCCAAAGTATTTACCCTCTTTAGAAGATCTGTAATAAAGTCTTCATCAGTTTGCACAGTGACATCTCTAGTCTTCTCCTCAATGGTAATATCTTGGGGTAAAAGAGGTTGTCTAAAAGGAAACAAAATATATTTAAGTGTACAGCCAAACATGATCATCATAAAAATATTTACTATTAAGATAAAAAAATGTAAAACATAATTACTGAAGATATTTCAAAACATTTACCTAAATTCATATTTGGTCTTTTTTCGGCTTGGTGTACTTTTGGAAAAAGAAAACTTGGTCGGCACAGCACCAGGCTTTAGAAGTCTGCGATCTAAATGGAATATATAATGTATATTAGTTTTAAAACCCATTTTTTTTTTTTTAAAAATAATCTACATAAAAGTTACTAGACCTATAGATCTATATACCATCTGAAAATAAGCCATATAAACCTAATAATTCACATATGAATAGGGAAGCCTACTGATCAAATATTTACATTAGATCCACTATTTTTTTCTCCTACTTGTAGGAATCTAAGTCGATATTGAATATACTATTACTAGATTGTAACTAGACCAGAATTTAGCAAATATTAATAGTAATAATAATAGGCTGTTTAGTATTATTTAAAGTAAAATCAACGCTAATAGAATTCTATGTCTATATAGTATCTAGAATCTAGATTGAGCATCTAGCAGCTAAGCTACTTGTAGATCTATTTCTACTAATTTCTAGTCTAGTCACTAATGACACTAGTCTAATCTAGAAATATTATAATCTAGACTAGTTGTTTTATTATTTACATGCTCTTTAAATTTAATTTATAAACTTTGAATAATAATCAGATTTAAAAATCTAGATCTAATTCTGATTGTAAATTTAATAGAATATATAGATATAGACTCTAGAATACTAGAATAGGTCTACAGATTCAGATTATACAGTAGATTTGAGTAGATCTAGAATAATCTAGATTACTAGATCTAATTAATATTTTATACTATTTATATCTAGAAATTCTAGAAGTAGAATCTAGATCTACATTCTGAGCTAGACTTATATAGATCTAGATTCTTATCATCTAGATCTAGTCTCGACCTACTAGTCAAAGACTTAAATATCATTGTATTACTACTATTAGTATATAACACTTGTAGATGTAGAATATAAATATAGATTAGATTCTATAGATTATTATATGATTATAGATCTATCTACTTACTTGTAAAAGGCTGGTAAATAAAACAGTCCTCCTCAAAATGCTCTGAACATATTACAGAGTGTGCACTTGCAGTGAAGTTTTTTCGTTTCAGTTTTACAACCCATTTACATAGCTTTGGATTGTTCACAGGAAAACGATGAAAACTTTTTTTTTCTCTACATTCTTTTTTATGTTCATAATTATTACAGTCAAATGCAACGCATTGCTTCCCCATCTTTCCAGTACTAATCTATAGTATAATCTATACACACAAGTAAATCGTTGATGGTTGTCACGTGACAGAACGTTTCGGTGAATGAGGTCCATTAAAGTTCAGTTGTTTCGGTCACAGATTTTTTTTTGCTTTACATAGAAGGCTAATTTTTGGCCACCAAAAATTTAATAACTTTTAAACTGAGCAATATAAAATTGATATATTCATTGGAAAGCATTTCTCAAGCTCTATCTAACCACATAGGTTACATTGCAATGTGATCATTTAATTCATTTTAAAATTTTTATCGAAGTACCTAGACGGTCCTAGAGTAGGCTTAGGTAGGACACTTAGCAGACTTAGGTCTAGGATAGATCTAGTACTAGCTACTAGATCTATACTATAAAGTATAATAATAGTATGTAGTACACATATACTATCATATAGTGATATAGATCTAATATTAATATGCTTGGCCATAGTATGGACTTTATTATAGATCTAGAGACTCTAGTGATAGGATAGACTACCTACCTTAGTTTGGAAGCCGCCATGTTTGTTGCCACTTTTCTCACCATCTAGACTAGATCTGGACG
This sequence comes from Biomphalaria pfeifferi, assembly GCA_030265305.1. NCBI lineage: Eukaryota > Metazoa > Mollusca > Gastropoda > Planorbidae > Biomphalaria > Biomphalaria pfeifferi. The sequence continues at coordinate 10,449,638 of JASAOG010000001.1, forward strand.
CTGGGTATTTATCCCAATGTTCTCAGTATTTTCACACAAAATAGCAACCCCGAAAGTAAGAGATCTAATCTATATCTAGGATTATCCTAGTCTTATATATCTTGTGTGAGAGCAAGCTCTGTCTATCTGTCCACCAATGCTATCATTTTTATAGATAAAAAAAAAAAGAAAGAAAAAGAAAACTAGCTTGCTTGGTTTTTATCTTCTGAAAAGGAACTTATGACAGTTCATTCCATGGGTGTAGCAAGGGGGGGGGGGGGGGCACGAAATGAAGAAAAAAAAAAAGGGGGGGGGGGGGAATCGGAATTTTGTGACTGATTTTTTGCTTTGATTTTGTTTATTTTAGGTGATATTTTAATACTAAACCATCACTTGCCCTAACACAGTAAAGAAGGTTTTGAGTTTAAAACCCCATATCAGGGGTTTTTGAGTTAAAAACCCCTACCAGGGGGTTTGAGTTTAAAACCCTCCTACCAGGGGTTCTCACAGTTAAATTCCCATTTTCTATAACATAAAACAAACAAAAATGCAAACAACAATCCCCCAAATTTTACGAGCACAGTTAAGGAAAATTTTGATTTTTAAACCCCCTCCAAAATTTACGATAAATTAGGGGAAGGTGGGGCTAGTTGTCACAGTTTTCAGATTTTGATGTTTTAAACATTGTCACGTACACTATATCTATATTTAGCCATAGTCTATATTTAGCTTGTCGGCAGAATTTTAGCTACCTCGGGATTTTCTATCACGCAACTAAATAATGTTTTGAAATGGATATGATTGGTTTGAGATGTTGATTGTTGTACATTGAGCTGCATTTATTGTTCAGATTTTAACTAAGCGGCAGAGAGATATTTAGTCACATGACAAAACGCCCAAGCTTTGTAAGCTTAGAGATTTGACCGCCAGTCTTGTGCGGAACGTGTTAGAGATAACATGTACGAGAGTCTAGTGTTAGAACTCAATTCAAAAAACATTCTTATTAGAAAAAGACATTAACCAATCAGTCGATGACCTCTGGAATTTCATTAAAAACCATCTTAAAAGCATTATAGAAAATCATATACCAACTAAATACACATCAAACAAAATAAATAAATGCTGGTTTAATAATAGACTAAAGAAGCTTTGTAAACAGAAGGAAAACCTATATAGAAAATTTAAAGAAACCTAGGCAGAAAGAGTTTACAAGAAGTATATAAAAATTAAACACCTAACCCAAAAAGTAAGCAGACAGCTGCAGAGTGAATACATAAACAAAGTAATATCTAAAGATAACAACAAAAACCTATGGTCATACATTAAGTCTAAGAAAATGGAAACAACAGACATAGCGCCATTAAAAGATGAACATAACATAATACATAATGATAATGAAACTAAAACTAATTTGAACCAAGTAGACAACATAGAAGATTTAGTAGTACAAGAAAATGGAATTCAAAAACTATTATCCAACACCAAACCAAATAAAGCATCTGGACCTGATGGTATTCCAGCTAGAACTAAGCAATGAGCTAGCCCCAGTGTTCAAAATACTCTTTCAGGCATCGCTTAACCAAGGCAGAGTACCAAAGGACTGGAAAGAAGTTAATGTCACCCCCCTATTTAAACAAGGAGAAAAATCTGATCCAGGAAACTACAGACCAGTATCACTTACCAGCATCACATGTAAAATCCTAGAACACATAATATGTAGCACCATCATAAACCACTTAGACAAACATAATGTTATCACCCCATACCAACATGGCTTTAGGAAATATAGATCATGTGAAACACAACTAATAGGACTAATTGATGATTTTTCAAAAGGGTTAGATAATAGTGAACAAATAGATGCTATTTTACTAGATTTTTCCAAGGCTTTTGACAAAGTTCACCACCATAGTTTGCTTAAAAAATTAAAATATTTCGGCATTAATGGTCCACTGCATCAGTGGATTAAAGATTTTCTGATAGGGAGAGAACAAACTGTAATAATAAATGGCTCTAAATCAACACCAATAACAGTAAACTCAGGTGTACCTCAAGGAACAGTCTTAGGTCCACTAATATTTTTAATTTACATAAATGATTTACCTAATTGCATTAGTTCAGGAACAAAAGTCAGATTATTTGCAGATGATTGCATAATATATAGAACAATAAAAACAACACAAGACACAGATATTTTACAAAGAGAATTAGATGAATTACAGAAATGGGAATCAAATTGGAGCATGTCTTTCCACCCAGAAAAATGTCAGTTGTTAAGACTAACAAAAAAACTAAAACAAAATAATTCCACTTATCTTATTCATGGCAAACCAGTAACACAGACTAAAAACGCAAAATACCTAGGTGTTATAATAAATGAAAAACTGTCATGGAATCCACATATTGATGAAACTACAAAAAAATCCAACAAAGCATTAGGGTTTATTAAAAGAAATTTCAATAAATCAAATAAGAACATAAAACTAAAATGTTATTTAACCTTGGTTAGGCCAATAATAGAATATGCATCCACCGTTTGGGACCCCTCAACTCAAGAAAACATTAAGAAACTGGAACAAACACAAAATAGAGCAGTGAGATTCATAACAAACGAATATTCACATTTGACTAGAGTAACACCATTAGTAAAATCACTAAATTTAGAAAGCCTTCAGGACAGAAGACTCAAAAGTCAAGTAGCAATTATACATAAAACACTGAACCATAATCTTCAAATACAAAAACAAAACTTAATAAAATACTCTGAAAGGCACAAAAATAAAGGCACATTCCTCGTCCCCTATGCTAGGACAAATTTGTACAAATACTCCTTCTTCCCTAGTGCTATTAGAGCATGGAATAGGTTGCCTGAGCTAGCCAGAAAAACCAGTGACTTGGCAGAATTTAAGTCATTGGTTAATATGCATGACTAAATGCATGACGCGTAGGACGTAATCATCTTCTTTTTTGAAGTAACGTCTGTATTATATAAGATAAGATAAGATAATTATATTATTGTGTACATCAGTTATTCTATTCAAGTACATTTAACCATTGTAATTATTTGTGAATAGCTTTTCCAAGTTCTGAATTAAAGTATTTGTTTTAGACGAAGAGAAGTTTCTTCATTGAATATATAATAATATACTAAGATCGTCTTGTAAACCAGTAACTTCTAGATAATCATCTTATCAACTGACTATTTCTGAATCCTCGGCAATTACGATAATTGATTGTGCTTCAACATGACATCTTGGCATCAAGTTTGATCGTAACATCTAGCACTATTGATGATCGTAACATCTGGCACCTCCGACTTTCGATAAAGATCATCAAAAGATCATCAAAAAGATCATCAAAATTTTTTTTTCAAGATCTAAGGAAAATTTTCAAAACTTCGTCAATTTCAAAGCTTCGATTTTTCAACTTGAGAATAGTTCTACTGTGTTCAAAGGTCAGTTTGGTTATTGATATCTTATCTTATCATAGATATAGATCTACGTTCGAGTTTTCACTATAACTCTCGAGATCTAATATTATTATTTTGTATTGGCATAGGCAATAAGACCAATATCGTTTAACAGGCACGATACATAAGCCCAGTAATATTTAGCTAGCATAAAATAATCCCAGTATTATATAACTGACACAGTAGATAAGCCCAGTATCATTTAACTGGCATTATTATTATAGATAAGCCCAGTAGCAATTACCTGGCACTATAATCTATCAAGCAGACATTTTTCTACTATTACATATCAAGTCAATCGTACAAAACGACGACGTTACTACAATTTCTACTAGATCTACAATCTCAAGTTAGAAAAAGGTCATAGCCAGTACGGCTTAGCATCGATATAAACTCATGTCAAAGATTCATTCATTCAATGAGTCTACAGACAACATAAATTCATATCTTATTAGATTCGAAATATTAGCAACAACCTCTGGCTTACCAGAAGACCAGTGGTCAAGTTCCCTCCTTAGTTTACTGACAGGAAAAGCAGTTGACATTTGTTCGCAGTTGTCAGTCAACGAGCGCAGTGACTATCATGATATCAAGGAAGCTTTATTACGCCAGTACGGAGCAACTTCAGACAACTACAGAAAGAAATTCTATAGCTCAAGACCAAGACAAGAAGACGATCCTCAAATTTTCGTTTCCAACATGACCATGTGGTTCGACAGATGGATATCTCTTGCTAAAGTAGAAAACACTTATCAAGCTATCAGACAACATATCATCGTTGACAATATCACGCATGCTCATTCAGAAGACATCCAATCTTATATAATTGAAAGAAGTCCTGATATTCCAACGTTAACCAAAATCATCACACAATATAAAGTTGCTTATCCAAACAAGCCAGTCAAACCAGCAGCAGACGAAAACTTTGTTTGTTTTTCACAAGACAAAAGAAATTTACAGAATTAAAAGTATGACAAAATAATTTGCAACAGATGCAACAACATAGGACATTTTGCTTCTCAATGCCGCACCAAGATTATTGAATGTTCACATTGTCCTAGAGAGGTCATCAAGTTCATGAATGCAGAAGAAAACAGTTCAACACCAGCTATCCATACCATGGCAAGCAATCTACAAGAAATCAAAGATATAATGAAAGACCTCGTTACAGAAGCCACTCTCAAGACTCTAGACCACAATATGTATATAAGAAGAACTTTTCTACCAGAAATGATAGCGCGGAACATTCAACCATGACTGTCATAGCGAAAACAAATGGTCTTAAATTCTATCCAGGTTTGGTAGGAAATCAAAAAGTACAGGTGCTACGTGACACCGGAATCACATCTATATTAATCAAGAAACGTTTTGTCAAGCAAAACCAACTAACAGGCAAATCAGTTCAAGCCACAGCATTCAATGGCACTGTCAGCAGTCTACCAGAATCCATAATACACATTAAGACGCCATTCTTTAGTGGTCCAACCGAAGCCTTGGTTGTCCGCAACTTACCAGTAGACTTAATCATTGGCAACATTGAAGGAGTCAGAGACTGCACCCCACAAGAACTTTTAGAGTGGGCAAATAACATTGAACGAAATCAAAAATGTTATGCAGTAGTAACCAGATCAATGACCAAACCAAAAGAACATTTTGAATCCAAACGAGCAAGCCAAAATGAATCAATACCTAAGACACAAGTACAGACCATTCAAAATGAAACAGAACCAGTGAACAGAACATTACCTGAAAATGACAATGTACTACCACAATTTCAACATAATGAATTCAAATATGGACAGAAGATCGATTCATCATTGCAAAAACTTTATAAGAAGGCGCAAGCAAACAAACAATCAAAATTCACAGATGAACCATATTTTCAAAATGCCATTCTTATGAAGAACAGTCACAATAAAAACGAAACAATACAATAAGTACTTGTACCTCAAAAATACAGAAAAGAAATATTGGCAACAGGACATAATCTTCCACATGCAGGTCATATGGGTGTAACCAGAACGAAGAAAAGAATCCTTCAAGAATTCTATTGGCCAAGCATCACCAAAGATGTCAAGAAGTATGTCAGCTCTTGCCATGTTTGCCTAATGAAACGTCTTAAAGGCAATACAATAAAATCAAGTCAAGCCACGAAGTTGATAAGCAAGCCAACATGGACGTCCCTACTCACTGAATGCCCATCCCTACCTATCACAAGTCCATCCCCATCTCCCACATGTCCATCCTTAACCATTGGCAACAAAGACTCTATATCTCAAGTCTTACACAAGAATTCAAGAACACTATCCGTTAGTGCTGCACTATACAGAGACAATTTATACGACAAACAAGATAGCATATGTAACAATGCAAATATCAAAGAATCCACAATACAACCAGATTCAAACTCATCAGAGACAGAAACAGCATGTCAGCAAGCCTCATATACCAAGAACTTTGTCATATCAGCATGTGAACAAGCTAAAGAAGCCACAGATAAAGCAAACAAAAATACTCAAGCTAGAGTCAATAAAACCAGAAAACTCAGACAATTTGAACCAGGAGACAAAGTATCTTTATTGTTACTAGACAAGAACAACAAGCTATTTATCAAATAGCAAGGTCCATTCTCAGTACTCAGAAAAATCACAGATGTTGATTATGAAATTGACATTCATAACAAGAAGAAAATATACCATATCAACATGCTACAAAAGTACAATACTGAAACAGATGACGATACAAGTACAGAACAAACAGAAAGAGTTATGTCATGTTTAGCAGTCATACATGAAGAAGAAGAAAATGACATGGATGATTGCAATGATTTCATAATGTCAGATACACCGCCGAAGCAAACTGAATTTTGGCATGATATCAAAATTGATAAATTATCCCCTCAAAGACAAAAAGAATTGACAAACATTCTCAAAGAACATTCAGAAATATTCACAGATGTTCCAGGAAAATCTTCTATTGTCGAACATGAAATCATACTTACAGATTCCAAGCTTACAAAAATCAAGACCTTATCCTTTACCAATACACTACAGAGATTTCCTTCAACAAGAAATTAATCAACTTTTAGAACAAGGCATCATAGAACATTCTAATTCACCATATGCTGCACCAATTGTACTTGTCAAACGTAAACAAGCATCAACTCCAAGAATGTGTGTCGATTTCAGACAGTTAAACAAAATAACTCGCCTCGATTCATATCCCATGCCTAACCCTGAAGATCTTATGACACAATTTTCAGAGGCAAGATTTTTCACCAAACTAGATTTATCTAGAGGTTATTACCAGATTCCTATGAAGGAAGAATCCAAACCCTTTACAGCCTTTACAACAGCTTTCGGACTATTCCAGTTCAACTACATGCCATTCGGATTGGTCAACGCCAGCAGCACTTTTTACAGAGCTATACATAGAATACTGAACCAACGAAAAGACACAGTATCTTACATAGATGACATTTGCATATTCCATAAAACATGGAATGAACACATGAAAGGATTACATGAAGTATTCAACATAATACAACACTACGGCTTCACGATAAAACCCAGCAAGGTTGAATTGGCCATGACTGAAGTATCTTTCCTAGGTCATAGAGTTAGCTACAATTCACTTAGACCACAAGAAGATATCATCAAACGCATTTTAGACATCAAAGTTCCCACAACTAAGAAGCAAGTTAGAAGCATTCTGGGACTGTAATTTTTACAGAACATTTATTCCTAATTACACAGCACTCACATCAACATTGACCAATCTCACCAAGAAAGGTCAACCTATCAAGATTCCATGGACTACGGAACTACATGACACAATTGAGAATATCAAAGCAACTTTTTCCAGAGACAGTATACTCAAACTTCCGAACCGAGAAAAGCATTTTCATCTCGCCACCGACGCATCTTCATCAGCCATAGGAGCATTTTTAATGCAGGATTACCAAGGGACTTTACATCCTGTATTTTTTATCAGCAGGAAACTCTCACCAGCCGAAACTAGATGCTCCACTATTGAATGTGAATGTCTGACCATTGTCTGGGCCATTTCCAAATTCACCAAATATTTATTGGGTGCACACTTCACACTACTTACAGACCATGCACCACTTTTCTGAATTCGAAGAAGATGGCAAACGGACGATTAACACGTTGGAGTCTACAACTCATGGACTATCAGTTTGATGACAAGACAATACCAGGTCACTTGAATTTATTCGCTGACACACTGTCCAGATGTATATAGTTAATTACTTATTTTCGTCATTACATTTCCTCTTCACAGATATTTTATTATCAGATTGTTAAGTTTGTAATATGTTTATTACAGATCCAAAGTACCTTCTAAGAAAAGATGCTCATCTTTATCATATTTCATTATAGTCTTATTTTATTTCGAATGTGGCATCAAGTGTACAGCAACTTGTTATGTTTGAGGACATTACACATATTTTTTTATAAACCATGACTACAAATGTAATTATTCATTGCTTACGTATTGCAACTTACTGTGCAACTATAATCATCTTGTAGTATCTTAAACATTTTTTTATTTTTCATATGTAATGTTTTTAGATGTGTACTTTTTCACATTAGTATTAACCAAATAAGTTATAATGTCATAATTATTTTTCATATTTCAAAATGATGACATTTTACATGTATTTTTTTATACGCATTTCTATTACCATACAAATGCTTAAGAAAGCGGGGGGTAATATGTCACGTACACTATATCTATATTTAGCCATAGTCTATATTTAGCTTGTCGGCAGAATTTTAGCTACTTCGGCATTTTCTATCACGCAACTAAATAATGTTTTGAAATGGATATGATTGGTTTGAGATGTTGATTGTTGTACATTGAGCTGCATTTATTGGTCAGATTTTAACCAAGCGGCAGAGAGATATTTAGTCACATGACAAAACGCCCAAGCTTTGTAAGCTTAGAGATTTGACCGCCAGTCTTGTGCGGAACGTGTTAGAGATAACATGTACGAGAGTCTAGTGTTAGAACTCAATTATATTATTGTGTACATCAGTTATTCTATTTGTGAATAGCTTTTCCAAGTTCTGAATTAAAGTATTTGTTTTAGACGAAGAGAAGTTTATTCATTGAATATATAATAATATACTTAGATCGTCTTGTCAACCAGTAACTTCTAGATGATCATCTTATCAACTGACTATTGAGGGGGGGGGGGGGTTGAGCTCCGACCGGCGACCCTCCTCCGGCTACGCCCATGACAGAATGAACCATGGGGGGGGGTGATTACACCCGGACTAAACTACAAACAACCAACCATCAAAACACATTTACTAAATAACACCTTAACAAAAGAATCAAATCCACTGGAGCTCAAAGTAGGCACGCTTGAAACAATTGAAAGCTATCAAAAAAAAGCTATCCTTATTTATACGGACGGATCGGCTTTCAAAGCTACCATCAATGCTGGTCTTGGTGCCCTCCTGGTCTTCCCTAAAAATAAACACTTTTAGATAAGCGCACCCTGAGGCGATTACTGCTCAAACTTCCAAGCCGAAATTGAGGCAATTACCATAGCACTACAGACAGTGGAAAACAAATTATATGAAGGAGTGCAACCACCATCAGATATTGTTGTCTTTACAGACTCCCAATCTACTCTGCAAGCACTTATCAGCAGCACCTCAAACAGCCCAAGAGAGTTGACAACACTCATTGTGATAATCCATCAGATGATATCAAAATTAAATATCAATATCACACTACAGTGGATCCCTGGACACATTGGCATCATGGGAAATGAAAAGGCAGATAAGCTATCAAAGGAAGGTTCATCTATGGAACAACCAGTTAGACCTGTTAACTACCTCACCCTAAGGTCAATGCTAGTCAACAATTACAAAGAGGAGTGGCTCAACCAAGGAGCATCAGGAAACACAGGCAGAGCCATGTACAAATAAATGACTACACCTAACAAACTGGACAGTATTAACTTCCTCCCCCGCAAAGAACAATCTACAATCTTCCAACTAAGAACAGGTCACACACCACTATTAAATTACTCCACACAACTACCCCTTTGTAGACACTGCGCCCACCCCTTTGAAACCGTAAACCATATCCTCTTTGAATGCCCCTCCCTAATCCACCTTAGGCAGACCCTACTTCCACTACAGCCCAACATAACCAACACCCTGTACGGCAGTGCTAAACAACTGAAGAAAACAGCACACATTTTTTCCTTGGCACAGTCTGCAAAAGAGCTCACAGCTCAGCAGCAATAAAGCTGGCTAGAAGAAGAAGAAGAATCAACTGACTATTTCTGATCCTCGGCAATTACGATCATTGATTGTGCTTCAACGTGACATCTTGGCATCAAGTTTGATCGTAACATCTAGCACTATTGATGATCGTAACAAACATATTTATATTCATTGATTCTCACCAAACTTAACATGCTGTAACTTAAACATTCAGACAACAATTAGAGTAAATGACATAAACTTTATCTCTTTATTTATCAAAGTTATACAACAAAAAAGTTGCTTTATTTTAGGTTGTGACAATTTGCCCCACACCGGGTAAGTTGACACAGGGCATGGGGTAAAATGTCACACATTTAAAAAATCACCATATCTTGCTATGTCTAAAAGAAATAGTTTATTAAGTCAAGACTTTGTTCTTGTAGTAGTTTCCTTGACTGGCCGTCGTGAAAGAATGATATATATGTGGAGGTTTTGAAAAGTTTTGGACCTAACAAGGAAAGCTGTAGGTTTTTCTTCAAAATAATGTTTATTTTTTTCTATATACTATTTGTAAAATATTTGTTCACTTCTTCCAGCAATGCACCCACTTCCAACCTATCTAAATAGTAGGACTAGGTAACTTCTTTCCTAAAATAAATGTTGCGCTCGGAGGACATCTTTTCTGTATGTTGATGCTGGCATAACCTTTGTAAACAGCATTATTTAAAGAGAAAGTCGCTTCACACTATTTAGGTAGCATCCATAAAAAGGAATCAATAAAACAAATAATTATTAATAAACAAATATTAAAATTAAAAGTTGTTTCAAAATGCTTAATCTTCATTGGGGCAAATTGTCACAACTGTGACAAATTTCCCCAACCTGTGTGACAACTTGCCCCACAACAATTTTCAGAACATTTATTTTAATAACATTTTATTGGGTCGAGCTTTAAGAAAAAAACTAATTTCAATGTGTAATTAATACACAGAGGAATGAAACAATGTAAGGTTGGACAATCATTTCACAGTATAAGTGTTTTACAACAAAATTACGCAAAAATAAAATTCCACTTTCAAAAGTCAAAAATAATGATTCCTGATAACTTTGAAATGTGAAAAGGTATCAGCTTCATTTTATAACTATTTGTATATGTTTCCGTAAACATCTTAATGTAGTTTCGCATTTTTGATAGCGCATCAAATTATACCGATATAGTGTTTGTGACAACTTACCTTTGTGACATTTCACCCCATCTTCCCCTACACACTAAAATTATTTGACCGTAGCCAGGACAATTGGGGATTTTGAGTTTAAATCCCTCTCCTACAGATGGCTTTTTTAAAAGTTTAAAATCTTTCCAGATGGTTTTGAGTTTAAAATCCCCCTACAAAGCGTTTTGAGGTGGAAAACTTCTATCTTCAACATTATTCTTAAGCAAACTACAGATACTAGATTCTATGACCGTAGCTAAATGGGGTTTTGAATTTAAAAAGAAAACATAACTCCAGAGATTTTTTAGCTTAAAACCTCCAACAGATGATTTTGACGATAAAACTTCACTTTTCGATATAAAATCTAAAGCAAACTACAGTCACCTAATTCCAAGAGCGTATTCAAGAGAGGTTACACATTTCTACCAGTGGCGGGGCTCAATTAATAAAGTGTAGTGAATAGTCATCTGCCGAAATTGAAAAACACTTAATGTGGCTCAACAAAGACAGATTTTTAGAAGTCAGTTATAGAGATCGGGTGTAAATCAAGGAAATCCTATGCCGCACTGGGAGTCGACCCCTTAGTAAGATTGTGACAGAACGTCGAATGAGGTTGCGGGACATGTATCCGACAAAATGAATTAGGCATAAGAATAGTTGCGATGACATCCTAGTAGAACTTAGCGTCACACATTCATGGAGGTCCTCAGAGCAGGTGGGAATAGGGTTCAGACATTACCAGTGACAAGATTTTTTGTGGAAACAGCTTGACGGCAAATGCGCCGAACGGCGAGGGAGGGTCTAAGTCAATAAGAATAGCACATTAGGTTTTTGAAATAAAACTTTTTAATAGCAGGAAAATGCACTGTAGATATCTCAGAATATGCATTTTGTTGGCTTTAAATATCAGAAATAGTGCTTGGCGGCGGGACTGCGCCTCGCGCTGGGGGAGCTCCTAGCGCTCCCCCAGACCCCATTGCTAGCAATGGCGGGGGATCTACAATTTTGCCATTAACTCCAGGAAGAACCTATTCTAGGGCACAATAAACGTCTTTCGAAAGAATGATTGGTCAGAATGTAATAAAGATTATATATACACACGCGCATACATACATACGTATAAATATATTTTGGGGGGGAGGGGGAATCACCCCCCCCCCCGAAAAAAAAATCCTGGCTACGCCCATGGTTCATTCTGTCATGGGCGTAGCCGGAGGAGGGTCGCCGGTCGGAGCTCAACCCCCCCTCCCTCAATGAAATTTCTTACCACAAAAGGGTTACGAGTTAGGTTTAGGTATTAATAGGAAGTGGTGAAAGGGAAAGTTTAGTATTCCTTTAGCATTTGCTAGAGAGGTTAGTAGGCTTTAGTTTTGAGTAGTTAGAGTAGAATGGACAGCGAGGCAGCAGCAGCAGAAAGGATGCTGTCGTCTCAGACAGTGATCTTGGTACCAAGGACAGAGATGAGTATCCCTAACCCTATACTCACACCATCTCCTTCAAGCATAGCATTTGAGGCACTCACAGACAGGCAGAGAGTCTTGTCTGAAACTCCCTTTAGCGAGTCTATCCTGAGGGACTAGTTTGTAGAAAACCCCAGTGACAGGACCCTAGGGAGAGACCTGCGTGAGAGACAACTCGATAGGCCAGAAATCGAATTCCTGGCATTATATATAGTTCGTCCATTGTAGTTCGATGATGATGACCTTGTCATCCAGGGGGCTGAGGGCTTTGCACTGGGGTTTTATGCCTCCTCGTGTGGCTGGTGAGACCTATGTGAGCCCGGAATGTTCGGCCGCACACTGGGCAGGTTATTCCAGCTGGAGCTAGTATCGTTTGCCTTGCATTTCTTCTCTGGCGTTTTTCTTCTGCCAGCGTTGTTCTTTTTTCTTCAGCAACCTGTGCGCCAGTTTTCACAGCGCGACGCCATGATGCTCTGTCATGTGCCTCTGTCTCCCAGGTGCTTGGGTCTATGCTGAACGCCTTCAGAGAAGCTTTGAGGGTGTCCCTGAAGCGCTTTCTTTGACCACCTTGCGAGCGCTTTCCTTCGCTTAGTTGGCCATACAAGAGTCGTTTAGGGATGCGGTGGTCTTCCATTCTGTAGACGTGACCTGCCCATCGCAGCTGGGACTGCATCAGGATTGTGTGGATGCTTTGCAGACACGCTCTTCGAAGGACTTCAGTATCTGGTATTTTGTCCTGCCATTTGACATTTAGTATTTTTCTCAGACATGTCATGTGGAAGTGGTTCAGTTTCTTTGCATGTTTACTGTACACTGTCCATGTTTCTGAGGCATAGAGCAATGTGGGGAGGATGACGCTCTATAGACCAATATCTTTGTGTTTGTGGTGATACCACGTCTGTTCCAGACAGTTTTAGACAGTCTGCCATAGGATGCATTGGCCTTGGCGATACGCAGGTCGATTTCACTATCGATTTTTCCATTTCTGGAGAGTGTGCTGCCAAGATATGTGAAGTTGTCCACTGCGTTTATATCCTGTCCATTTATAGTGATGCTTGGATCCGAGTAGGCTTTCCCAGGAGCAGGTAGATATAAGACTTCAGTCTTGTTCGTATTGATGGTAAGGCCAAAGTCTGAGCATGCTTTTGAGAAGTCACTGACTATGCTCTGCAGATCATTTTCAGAGCAGGCATTTAGGGCACAGTCGTCAGCAAATAGCAAGTCTCTGATTACTGCTGCATTTGTTTTTGATTTTGCTTAAAGCCGCCTCGGGTTGAATAGGCCACCATCAATTCTGTATGATATATTTATCCCGTTGTTTTCTCTATTTGTGAATGCAGAGAACATGATACTGAACAGTGTAGGTGCTAGGACACAGCCTTGTTTTACCCCGTTTGATACTTCGAAGGGCTCTGATAGTTCTTCACTTTCTTGGACATGAGCCTTCATGCCATCATGAAATAGTCTCACCATGGTTATGAATTTTCATGGACAGCCATACTTTGACATAATCTTCCAGAGTCCTCTGCTAACAGTGTCGAATTCCTTTGTTAGGTCGACATATATTGACAACAGGTCAGCATTTTGTTCTTGGCATTTTTCCTGGAGCTGCCTTGCTGCAAAGATCATGTCAATGGTTCCACGCTCTTTTCTGAAGCCGCACTAGCTTTCTGGTAGTAGACCATGTTCTATGTGTTGCATGAGCCGATTTAGTAGGATGCGTGCAAGGATTTTCCCAGCAATAGAGAGAAGAGATATTCCTCTGTGGTTGTCGCAGATCTGGCGGTTTCCTTTTCGCTTGTATAAATGAACAATTGTGGCATCTTTAATGTCTTGTGGTATTTGCTCTTTTCCCCACATAATTAAGAAGAGCTTATGAAGTCTTTCAATCAGGGCTAGTCCACCTTTTTTGTAGACCTCTGTGGGAATGGAGTTAGCTCCTGGGGCTTTTCCGCTTTCGAGCTGTTGAATGGCAAGATCGGTTTCCTTTAGCGTAGGGGGGTCATCCATTTTTTCATTTATTGGTACTTGCTGTAGCCTGTCTATGGCCGCTTCATTTATGATGGAAGGTGTATTAAGAACCTTTTCGAAGTGCTCTGTCCAGCGTTTTAGGATTTCTTCCTTATCTGACAATATGATTGTCCCATCAGCATTTAATATAGGGGATGAGCCTGACTTTGTGGGACAATAGATTTCGTTTATGGCATGGTAGAAGTTCTTCGTGTCGTGCTTGTTAGCAAATTCCTGTATTGTTTCCATTTTCTTGCTAAGCCAGGTATCTTGCATTTGGCGTAACTGTTTTTGGCATTAAGAGACATGGCCATTAGGTGGACACAGGACGAGGTTGTCAGACCACAAGTCTATCTCACATGCAGTGAGATTAAGATTGAAGGCCAGCTAGCTGCGCTTTCCAAGCAAGTGGAGGAGCTTGCAGCCCAGATTTTGCACCTACAACTTGCGGGGTCACAGAACAATAGCTGTCTTCACTGCAACAACCATCAACCCGATCACATTAGCAGCAATGTGAGACAGATAACCTCACAACCGGGTAGGCAACCAAAGCGCACCTTAAGCCAGAAGAGACCACTGAGGAAGAACAGGAAATGCTACACATGTGGCAAACCTGGCCATCTTGCTAGGAATTGCAAGCTGAGGAACAGGTTCCAAAGTCAACGAAAGAAGCCAGGGAACCGGGCTCACCAACAACACCCTTCTAGAAGCAACTGCTCGAATAGTGGCAGCCAGTCAAGCCAATGTCAAGCAGCAGTAAATCACATTCAGACTGCCTCAGTTGAACAACCACAGGCAGTACAACTGCAACTTGCCCCCAAGCCAACAGAATTGTCGGTTGAGGTGCCACAGAATCCTAAGCGATCCAACACTGCAACTGATTCGTTGGTTCGCAGAAGCCAACCCGCAGTGGCAGAAATGATGTCGATTCATACAGAAGTTGCCTCACCTGACACTTCCAGTAATAATGCAGAAGATGGTAGGGAAACAAATCCTTTCCTACAGTTACATCCGGTTCAACCTGAATCCACCTTGCTTTTCCATGAGGTTCCTGAGTGGCAGAGGAAAAGAAATGATCTTCTGAACATTGGATGCCGAGTTGTAGTCGAACAAAGAGTCAGAGGCCAGGGCAGACAGTTCATGCAATACGAGCCCTCGTGTTATATAATTACTGCGGTACCAAGATATGCTACGGGCTGGTACATGGTCGAGTCAGAAGATTGCAGTACGTACAGATATGTAAGGGAGGAGGAAATGAAGTTTGTTTCCTCACCTTATTGATTCTTGTAGTTTTTCATGTAAAATGTTGCTATACTTATCTGTAGTATGATGCATTATTATTAAGTACTTTTTGTCATATTATTGAAGCTCTAATATTTTGTGTAATGTATCTTTTTCCAATTGATGGAAGGTATGAACACAATGTGTGTATTATATTTTTAGTAATTTGTTAGTATTTTGTTTTGCGAGGACGCAAAAGTTTTAAGGCAGGATGAATGTGAGCTTGCGCTACCAGAGCAATTTTTATATGCAATTTTAGCTATTTTATGTATTCTATATATAGGCTAGGGCCAGGATTAATATTTGTACTTCCGCTTTTTGTTATATGGGTTAGGGCGGGTAGTATAATTAGTTAAATCCATTCTACATCCTGTGCTGTTGACCAGTGGTCAGTAAAGTATATCTCTGTCTATGTGACAGTTGATGATCTTAGTGATCTGGCGTAGGATAATTTAATCATTGCTATATTTCTGTACCCGGGACGGCCTGCTATTGTTACTGCTAAATATTACAGTTACTGCTGTGTTATTGCTGCTTTAAGCTGCTATAACCCTGCTGCATTTATTACTGCTATTGTTATTGCTACTGTACATCTAGGGAATCTACTGTTATTTTTATTTTGTTTTTGTAGTGTTGCCTTAGTCAGCTTAGAACTAGTGGCTTAGTCCGTTCATAGTGAATAGTAAGGTACTAAGGTGTTCTTGTTTAGTGTTAGTCTAGATCTAGGTCTAGTTTAGTATATGTAGTGATTTAGTTGGATAGTTGGTTTGATCAGTTTGTAGTGGCGTAGATTTAGAGGGTTCTAGTTAGTTGCTGGGTTTAGTTGAAGTGGTTAGTGTGTATATATATTATATTGTAATGACCATGTTCTGTAGTGACTCTATGGTTGCACACCACGAGGATGGACTAAATGAACGGGGAGAGAGGAAGAGGAAGTGCGAGAAGATTGGAACGGTTCTTGTTTTGGTGATCTATGTTGATGAAACTTTGTATTGTCTTTGTTCCCATACCTCGTTGGGTCCTTTAAATGTTTTAACATTGGTGTAGAAGTGGGATTATAGGCGACTCAACGAACGGAAGGTAAGTTAGTAATGGCTTCCCCTATTATAAAACAAATAGACCAACTCTTGATTAAAGAACTAAAACAAGAGCTTCGGTATCGAGGTCTAAAGCTTGGTGGTAGCAAGGAGACACTTACAGCTCGTCTCCTGCAAGCCCTGATTGAGGAAGAAGAAGACCCGGACAGTTATCAATTCGAAGTAGGGCCAGATATAACAGAACTCCTAGGTAAGATGCAGGAAAAGATGGAACACCTAGGTAAGATGCAGGAAAAGATGGATACACTTGATATAGGTGTGAGCAGGTCAGGGTGGCGCTACCTGAGTGAGGCCTCCTTTTTTTGTGTTACTTGCTGCTCAACATTTGTTCATTTTACAGTAGGCAGATGGTAGCTCTACTGGGTGGGCCCAATCTGTGCACCTCGGTATGGTGACCAAGGGGCTACAGTAGCCTAAGCAACCAGACAGCACAAGCAAACTAAACTAAACTAAACTAGCTAACTAAAAAACAAACTAAGATTAAAATGAACTTATATACACTTTATTTACACGAAGAAAAAAAACAAATCAATAAAAATATATGTGCAAAAGAAAATATACGTAAACAACTAGATAAACAAAAAACTAAACGACTAATCAACTCTACTTAATCTATACTATTACAACTACAATCACTATCCAACAAACCAAACCCAAATAAAACCACTAGTTAACCCGATTCACCAAAATCCACCAAGATACCTTACAAGACAATAAACCACTAAAATAACCTACAAAACAATAAACTATTGTAACTGAGAACTACAGCAGACAGCTATGCAGTAATACAGTAAGGAAGTAATACAGTAATAACTGTGGCAGACAGTTAGGCAGACAGCAATGCAGTAGCAGCTATGCAGTAACAATACAGCAGTTTGGCAGTAGCAGCTATGCAGTAGCAGCTATGCAGTAGCAGCTATGCAGTTTGGCAGGAATTATAGCCTGCAATTACAAAATAAACAAACATAAAACAATAATGATAAATAAAAAAATAAATATGAACTAGACCTAGTCCTAGTCTAGCACATACAAGCATGAGGTAATTTCAATTACCTACATGTAGCTAATAAAAGCAATACATGAATTACTAAAGTCTCAGCCACAACCAACACAGGTCAGGCTAGACTACAATGCATAAGCTATATCTAAATAATAGTATTAGACTAAACAAGCCGCCATGACAGCGATGCTTAGGCCGCAGCCATCTTTTACATAAAAAAATAGGACAAGATGACAACTTCAATAGAGGGGATATCCTAACGATAAAAATATTTAAGAAACATAAAATAATCAAATATTTACACATAGACATAGTATAGAAAAGCAAAAGCACTAAGGCGGGGGCAATTGGGTGACACTAACCAAATCTACAGAGCTTCCGGCTCCATCAGAGGCAATCATGGCTAATTAACTAGCCAGTGACGCCACTAAACTAATCAGTCTGCATCTAGACTATAGCAATAGATGCAGAAACAATCAATACTAATACAATAAAAGAAAGCAAAAATAAAAACAATTCACAACTTACAGGCGGTCCCAGCCGAAATAGCACTACACAAAACTAACTCTACACAAACACCACTGTCCGCACTGACCACTGGACGAGACAAAAAAGAATTCAACGTGGTCCCGGAGCCAGCTATAACTGGTCAGCGCGAACGTATCGGAGAGCATGACGTCACACTAATTATTTAAAACTAAACTGGACTACCTATTTCCCTAATTTGTACCTAGCCTTACACAACAATAAAACCTAGAAAATTACTAAAGACACGGACTACACAACATTATATACCAAATTAAACAGCATTAAAAAGAGAATCTTAAAATTTAAATCCTATAAAAATACAAAAAGAAGATAAAAAGTTATTTCTATTCTAGACTCATATGGGGGCTCTATACCGTTTACAGACCTGCACATAAACTGATATAAAAAAATAACAACTATTCCAACACTAATGCCAAAGACAAAAATAAGCAAAACTAACCAGGGACAAAAAATAGAAAATAACATCCACAGCTCCAAGGCTAGTTAACTATTTTAAAAACTACTTTTCCTCTTCGAGTAAAACACAAATAACAGAAAAAGACTAAAACTAGCAGAAAGTTATAAATAGCGGAAACTACAAAATAATCAGCACTGAACTATAAAAATAAAAAAGGACACTAAATAACAAACATCATAGCCCTGGCCTATGTAAATAATATAAATTAAATTAGATCTAGGAGCGCAAGCTCACATTCACCCCCGCCAAAACTTTTGCGTCCCCGCAAAACTAAAATACACAAAATGCAAAACATAAAACATAGATACTGTAGGAATAAAAAATAGAAATGAATTCATTCAAAAGAACGGAGAACTATAACCATAGCTCTCAGTTCTAAAAATACATTAGCACTAATAAAAGGCTTCACAAGTGGCAAAGCTTACAACTGAAAACAATCAGTTATAAAATGAAACTGAACATACATTCAATAAAAATACAGGTAATACAAAACATAATGCATGACATCTTTAAAAAAAATGGGACGTTATAAAAAAATAATAAAATGAAAACTACATGGTTAGAGCAAATGACGCCCTAGCCAAACATGATACGCTTAGTCACACAGACCAACAGGAACTCTATGAGGCTTAACTCAGTCCCTTAGCCACACAGGCTAAAACAAAGTCACACAGACTTATACTAAGCCACCAAGGCTTTAAACAGGTCCATAGTCACACAGACTTATGGTCAGCCACTAAAGGCTTTACTAGGGTCACACAGACCAGAACATCTCACAAATAAAACACCACATAGCTGACATGTTCAGCCAGATGGCAAAACAAAAAAAATAGTAACATACAAAGTGACATAACACTAACCTGAGGTTAATGTGTTATAACTCAAACACAGGGCATCTAACATAGTGGTGGTAAGACATAAAAAAATAAAAAAGACAAGGACCACTGTCAGACAAATCAGCTTAACACGACATTGATGAGTACCTTAAGTACTTCAAAAAAGTCAAACTACTTATAAACCACCTTTATAAAAAACATTACCTGCCTTCCAAAGGCAACTACAAAAACCATACATGCCTGCCAAAGGCAACAACAGAATACTGCAATATACCATTATATTCAACTTAGTCATGGCCTCCAAGGCAAAATAATATTATCGAGTACCTTGACGGCAACATCGAACATTAACAAGACTAGTAAAAGGTACATCAGCATACCACAATCAAGCACAATATTGGCTTTTGAGAGCCCAATAAAGACTTTTAAAAAAACTTAAATACCTTACTCATCTCTACTAGGTTGCAATACAGGCAACACAACTAGTAAAGCATACATGGAACATACTCAAAATAAAAAAAAAAATCATTATTCAAAATACATAAAAGCATAAATACAAATTGAAAATAATATGCATAAATACATTAAAACAATTCAAAGTATAAAAGGAGCCACACAATTAACAGTGTGGTAAGAACATATAAAAAAACTTTTAATAAAAGGAAAAAGACACCACAGATTTGTTCTGCTCTTGACGACTTCTACATCTCTGGCCGGTCCACCACCGCTGTCCAGTAGAGATGACCAGCGGCTGACATAGGGCACCCAGTAAGTGAGGAGTGAAATCCATGTGGTTTACAGTCTGTCTTCAGCATAATGGCGTGGAAGACCTTCTTTAATGGTATCTTCAAGATGTGAGGGCTATCAGACCATGCATTGCAACTGGACGGACAGTCATCCTAAATGGAAGGACAAACTGGCCCAGTTGTTAATAACACAGAGGTGGTGGTGGGGCACCTCTGTCAAGCCAGTACATGGGTGTTTGTATGCTTGCATCAGAGTTGCACCAGTCATGGCAGTAATATTTGAAACCAATCACACCAGCAATAGTCAAGTTTGGCGACAACCCATCAATCAAGACTTGAACTGCCATCTCCCCATCCGTTATCAACTGGGGCTGACATCTCTCCGCAGGCATGGGAGAGCTGTAGACTTGTCTCCTCTCTGATCACTCTTCCGAGGCACCTCAACTTCAGCCTGGGACCGCTGCATCCTTCCTGCCGCTGCTGCCATTCTGCCGACCTAACCTAACCTAGCAACCCTAACACTAACCCATAACAACAAATACTAAGTACCTCCGCACTACAACAACTTCCTAGAACTACATCCTACTAAAACTCACTAAACCTCACACTTCAACGACAAAAAAACCCCACATAACTGACCATAGGGAAACCACATAAAACAAAACTCAAACAACAACCTAAACTATCCATATCCTAACAACTTCCTATCAACTAACAACAAAATAAACTCCCTAACACTGCTTCCTACCAATGCAAAAAAAAACTAAAACCAATACTAACCTATGCAAACCTTACAATGCGCTAACGAAGCCTATCCAAAGCCTAAAAGAAACCTAACAACAACCTAAAGCAACCTAACAAAAGCCTAACCCCTAAAAAAATAATGTGCGTCTGATCACTTAAGCACAGATCCCACTTCTGACACCAGAAAAATGTGAGCAGGTCAGGGTGGCGCTACCTGAGTGAGGCCTCCTTTTTTTGTGTTACTTGCTGCTCAACATTTGTTCATTTTACAGTAGGCAGATGGTAGCTCTACTGGGTGGGCCCAATCTGTGCACCTCGGTATGGTGACCAAGGGGCTACAGTAGCCTAAGCAACCAGACAGCACAAGCAAACTAAACTAAACTAAACTAGCTAACTAAAAAACAAACTAAGATTAAAATGAACTTATATACACTTTATTTACACGAAGAAAAAAAACAAATCAATAAAAATATATGTGCAAAAGAAAATATACGTAAACAACTAGATAAACAAAAAACTAAACGACTAATCAACTCTACTTAATCTATACTATTACAACTACAATCACTATCCAACAAACCAAACCCAAATAAAACCACTAGTTAACCCGATTCACCAAAATCCACCAAGATACCTTACAAGACAATAAACCACTAAAATAACCTACAAAACAATAAACTATTGTAACTGAGAACTACAGCAGACAGCTATGCAGTAATACAGTAAGGAAGTAATACAGTAATAACTGTGGCAGACAGTTAGGCAGACAGCAATGCAGTAGCAGCTATGCAGTAACAATACAGCAGTTTGGCAGTAGCAGCTATGCAGTAGCAGCTATGCAGTTTGGCAGGAATTATAGCCTGCAATTACAAAATAAACAAACATAAAACAATAATGATAAATAAAAAAATAAATATGAACTAGACCTAGTCCTAGTCTAGCACATACAAGCATGAGGTAATTTCAATTACCTACATGTAGCTAATAAAAGCAATACATGAATTACTAAAGTCTCAGCCACAACCAACACAGGTCAGGCTAGACTACAATGCATAAGCTATATCTAAATAATAGTATTAGACTAAACAAGCCGCCATGACAGCGATGCTTAGGCCGCAGCCATCTTTTACATAAAAAAATAGGACAAGATGACAACTTCAATAGAGGGGATATCCTAACGATAAAAATATTTAAGAAACATAAAATAATCAAATATTTACACATAGACATAGTATAGAAAAGCAAAAGCACTAAGGCGGGGGCAATTGGGTGACACTAACCAAATCTACAGAGCTTCCGGCTCCATCAGAGGCAATCATGGCTAATTAACTAGCCAGTGACGCCACTAAACTAATCAGTCTGCATCTAGACTATAGCAATAGATGCAGAAACAATCAATACTAATACAATAAAAGAAAGCAAAAATAAAAACAATTCACAACTTACAGGCGGTCCCAGCCGAAATAGCACTACACAAAACTAACTCTACACAAACACCACTGTCCGCACTGACCACTGGACGAGACAAAAAAGAATTCAACGTGGTCCCGGAGCCAGCTATAACTGGTCAGCGCGAACGTATCGGAGAGCATGACGTCACACTAATTATTTAAAACTAAACTGGACTACCTATTTCCCTAATTTGTACCTAGCCTTACACAACAATAAAACCTAGAAAATTACTAAAGACACGGACTACACAACATTATATACCAAATTAAACAGCATTAAAAAGAGAATCTTAAAATTTAAATCCTATAAAAATACAAAAAGAAGATAAAAAGTTATTTCTATTCTAGACTCATATGGGGGCTCTATACCGTTTACAGACCTGCACATAAACTGATATAAAAAAATAACAACTATTCCAACACTAATGCCAAAGACAAAAATAAGCAAAACTAACCAGGGACAAAAAATAGAAAATAACATCCACAGCTCCAAGGCTAGTTAACTATTTTAAAAACTACTTTTCCTCTTCGAGTAAAACACAAATAACAGAAAAAGACTAAAACTAGCAGAAAGTTATAAATAGCGGAAACTACAAAATAATCAGCACTGAACTATAAAAATAAAAAAGGACACTAAATAACAAACATCATAGCCCTGGCCTATGTAAATAATATAAATTAAATTAGATCTAGGAGCGCAAGCTCACATAGGGATTAGAACCATGCAGGACAAAATAGACACACTGGATTCAGGGATCAGGACTGAATTGGTATCGGTTAACCAGAAAATAACCACGATAGCGGTCACGATGAACCAGAGAGTCGATGTGGTAGAAAAAGACATAGAATAACTGAATGTTCAAGTTAGAGAAGGGCTCAGCAAAGCGCCGGTGAGTAATACAGGATCAATGTTACCCGAAGGGCTTGTAAAGATGAATACGGGATCAATGTTACCCGAAGGGCTTGTAAAGATGAAACCTCCTGTGTTGGATGGGTCCGTCTCCTGGTCAGTCTACAGAAGACAGTTTGAGGCAGCTGCTAAGGTCAACAAATAAGGCAGCGAGGAGGAAAAAGCGACCGCTCTAGTACTGGCCCTTAAAGGAAAGGCTTCCGAAGTACTCCAATTCATTCCAAACCAGCAGGATTATGCTGCTCTCGTCCAGGCTTGGAGCTTCGATACGGG
Organism: Biomphalaria pfeifferi; assembly: GCA_030265305.1. Lineage (NCBI taxonomy): Eukaryota > Metazoa > Mollusca > Gastropoda > Planorbidae > Biomphalaria > Biomphalaria pfeifferi. The sequence continues at coordinate 10,473,362 of JASAOG010000001.1, forward strand.
GACGAGCACTTACAGGAAGTTTATAGGGTCCACCTGAAGACCAGACAACAGCGGGTCAGTGAAACCCCACAAGAGCTAAAGACGGACATTGAACGACTTGCCCATCTGGCATACCCCACAGCAGCACATGAGTTCCTCGAACCTCGAAGTAATCGTCACTGATGCCTTCATCGATGCCGTTCGAGATCCAGAGCTAAAAAAGGTTATTAGAGTTAGTGGCAATTTTAAGGCAAGCGAAGCCCTTGTGTACGCACTGTCTTATGAAGCCGCTAGAACGCATCCATCAACAGTCATCATGGTCGGAGACTGGAAGTTTAGGAAGAAGATCTAACACAAGTACTCAGACGGATGACGGAGGGACTCGAAGAGTATAAGCCAAGCCGGTCACAGGGAGCTCATCGTGCGACCAGGGTCCGTTGCTGGAACTGTCGTGAATCTGGGCATATACAAAGGATGTGTAGAAGAACACCTAATCAGCAAGAAGCGATTCAGCACAGATAAGAAACGGGTGCATGGCCTGGAGCCAATGGCTATCAAGAAAACTAACATTCGTCGGCTTCAAGGGGCAGAAACCGGCGATCCAGGAAATGGGACCCCCTGTCAATGTCACTCCAATAGCTGTGCTGGGACAGAGTAGGAGTCTTATGGTAGAAGGAAAAATTGGAATTCGGAAGTATCGGTTTCTCATAGACACTGGTGCTTCACGTTCAGTCATTCGGCCAAATGTCGCAAACAGCAATAATACTACAAATGTGAGCCTTTTCTCCCTAAAAACAGCCAGTGGAGAACTGATGCCCATAAAAGGACTGGCGGACTTAGGATTTGAGCTCGGATGTCAGTCATTCGTGCATGAATTTTTGATAGCAAACATAACTGATGATTGCATTTTAGGTCTAGATTTTCTACAGAAATTTGGATTTTCCATTAACATTAGCGGGGGAACTTTGTTGTATGGAAATGTGGAGATTCCTTTGTTAGATGATAGTGAAGAAGGAAACAATCGAATGATGAAAATACTATTGACGGAGGATACACGTCTGCCTGCACAGTCCGAATCAATTATTTGGGGAAAGTTAGAGAACGGACATGAAAAGTCGGGAACGGCGCTAATCGAAGGAATGGAAAACAATTACGACGGAATGGCTGTAGGGAAAACGCTGGTCATGATCGGTAAAGATCATCAGAGAGTACCTGTCAGAATCATGAACCTTGGTTTGAGGGAGAAGCATCTACGAAGGGATAGTTACATTGCTAAATGCCATACAATCGACCTCATTAAGAATGGCAACATTAACAACGTTTCTATTACGCCCACTGAATCGGTCAACCCTCAAATTACCAGGCTTTTGACAGAAACCAAGGCGAACCTATCTGAAGAGCAGTATAGCAAAGCCAAAGAGTTGATAATGAAATTTGCAGACATCTGATGAGTCAGAATGCGGAAGAACAGACATGGTACAACATAGGATCGATACTGGAGTAACTAGACCGATTCGGCAGCCACCACGCCGCTTCCTCTCGCAAAACAACAGGAGACTACAGACCTGATAGAACAAATGAGACAGCAAGGGGTCATAGATCCCTATAATAGCCCTTGGTGTTCACCAATCGTCCTAGTAAAAAAAAGGATGGATCCATGCGATTTTGTGTAGACTACAGAGCACTTAATGAAGTCTATCCACTCCCAAGAATAGACGATACCTTGGATACGCTTGCTGGATCACAGATTTTTTCTACTCTTGATCTAAAGAGCGGATACTGGCAGGTGGAAATGCATCCTGAGGATAAAGAGAAAACGGCTTTCTCTGCTGGCAACGGTCTTTAGCAGTTCACTGTGATGTCTTGTGGTCTCTGTAATGCTCCCGCCATTTTTAAAAGATTGATGGAGCGCGTTTTACATGGACTTCATTAGAACACGTGTCTTGTATACCTGGATGACATTATAGTCACTGGTAGGATGTTTGAAGAGCATCTGGCAAATCTACATGAAGTTTTTGGACGGATCAGAAATGCGGGTATGAAAATCAATCCAAAGAAGTGCTCGTTTTTCAGGAAGAGTGTCAAATATCTTGGCCACATAGTATCAGGGGACGGCATCAGCACTGATCCCGACAAGACTGAAGCAGTAAAACGTTGGTCTACACCATCCAATATTCAAGAACTAAGAAGTTTTTTAGGACTCTGTACGTATTATAGACGGTTTGTGCCAAATTTCTCCAATATTTGTGCACCCCTTCATCGATTGACAGAACAAAAGAGGTCATTCAACTGGACACAGGAGTGTCAAGAGTCCTTTGAAATGTTATTGATGGAACGGAACGAGTCATCATTTACTTCAGTCGAAGTTTGACAAAGGCTGAAAGGAACTACTGTGTCACAAGACGTGAACTCCTGGCCGCCGTCGATGCAATAAAACATTTTCATAAGTACCTTTATGGGCAGAAATTATTTTAAGGACAGATCACGCAGCAATACAATGGCTTCTTTCTTTTAAGTGCCCTGAAGGTCAGGTCGCTAGGTGGATCAAACGTCTGCAAACCTATGAATTTAAAATTCACCTTCGAAAAGGACTAATTCACCAGAATGCTGATGCGCTATCTCGACGACCTTGCAAACCAGAATGCAAACATTGTAAGAAAGCTGAGGAAAAGGAAGAGATAATCGATTGTCAACGTTTGAACCTGAATGTTTTAGGACCTTGGTCTGATGAGAATATCCGAGAGGATCAGCTGAAAGATGAGGATCTGGCAACTGTTCTTCTTTGGAAGGAGAGGGGACAACGGCCAGATTGGCAACACATTGCTGAAAAAGGGGCTGCCATGAAGGCGTACTGGGCACAATGAGACTCAATGGTAGTGGAAAACGGTGTTCTTAAGCGAATGTGGGAATCTACTGATGGGACATCAACACGATTACAAATAGTTCTCCCAAAAGTTAGAATCCAAGAAATACTCCAAGAGTTGCACAATGGATCCACGGGTGGTCACTTGGGTATTAACAAGACGTTGGAGAAAGTGAGACAAAGGTTTTATTGGTGTCGGTACAAGGAAGACGTAGAGGATTGGTGCAGAAGATGTGACCGATGTGCAGCAACCAAAGGCCCGCAACGTCGAACAAGGGGACCCCTACAACAGCACAACGTAGGTGTTCCATTCGAAAGAATCGCACTGGATATAGCTGGCCCGTTTCCTGAGACACTAAAAGGCAACAGATATATTCTAGTAATAATGGACTATTTTAGTAAATGGCCTGATGCTTTCGCGATACCAAACCAAGAAACCACAACAATAGTCGATATTTTAGTGGAACACTGGATTAGCCGCTTTAGTGTACCTATGAAACTACATTTAGATCAAGGACGCAACTTTGAATCCAAGCTATTCCAGGAGATTTGCAAAATCTTAAAAATTGAAAAGACTCGAACAACGCCACTTCGCCCTCAGTCAGACGGGATGGTGGAACGCTTTAATCGCATTTTGATACAACACTTGGCTAAGATGACAGTAGAACAGCAAAACGATTGGGATGACTATATTTCTCTATTCCTCATGTCTTATAGAGGAGCCGTTCATGTAACCACTGGTTATACGCCAGCCAAATTATTTAATTGGTCGGGAACTTCGGCTGCCAGCAGACCTCTTATTTGGGTTGCCAGGAGAAAAACAAACCACAGCTAGCGAATACGTTGCAGAACTTAGGGGGAGACTTGAGAGGGTTCATGCACTTGCACGGAGTAGGATGAAAGACAGTAGCGACCTCATGAAGACCAGATATGATAGAAGAGCCAATTCTACGGGGTTTGTAGAGCATGATCTCGTTTGGCTGTACAACTCAAAGAGAAGGAAGGGAAGATCGCCTAAATTACAAAAGGATTGGGAAGGTCCATATCGGATTGTGACGAGAATCAACGACGTAGTATACCGTATCCAGAGGGCTCCTCGAACTCAATGCAATCGGTTGTATCGGCATTGTGGAGAGGAGAGAGGAACAGAGTCAGTTCGGGACGAACAGACATAAGAAGGGGGCAGTGTAATGACCATGTTCTGTAGTGACTCTATGGTTGCACACCAGCGCACGAGGATGGACTAAATGAACGTGGAGAGAGGAAGAGGAAGTGCGAGAAGATTGGAACGGTTCTTGTTTTGGTGATCTATGTTGATGAAACTTTGTATTGTCTTTGTTCCCATACCTCGTTGAGTTGCCTCCTTTAAATGTTTTAACAATATTTTATTACTGATTTATTTTTATGTAAATGAAGTTTCATTTAGTCTTTTGTCTTATTTTGTCTTATTTAATTTCAAGTAAAGTTTCGTTTGTGCTTTCATTTAGTTTAGGTTAGTATGTCTGATTACTAAGGCGACTCTAGCCCCTTGGTCGTAGACCGAGGTGTCACAGATGAAACCCACCCAGTAGCGCTAACATCTGCCTACTGTATAAAATTTAATGTTGAGCAGAGGAAAGGTCTCCAGCGCCTCCTGACCTGCTCACAAACGTAACACAAAACTTTAAATTCAATTCCAAACATTTTGAACATTTATAGAGAGGGTCTAGTCATTAACAACTTGGATTTCTTTAGGGTAAGTTACTTCAAGTTTCAACAGGTTTCTCGTAGTAAAGTAAACAAATACACGTAAAAAGTGCCCCTTTCAGACCTTGTGGTCTATTGGGCAGATGATGTAAAGGTCATCTGATTCATTGGCCTACGGTTAACGAGAGTGGCCATTACAACGATGGGTAGACTCAGAGGTGCCCGAAGATCACGAAAATAAAAATTCCAGGATTTGATCCCCGGACACCGGTTCGGAAGCCAAGCGCTTTACCGCTCAGCCACTGCGCCCCCTCATCAGGTTTCTCGTAGTGGATTAAGTAAATAAAGGTTCTTATCCTGCGATCTATGGGTGCAGGACATGTAAAGGTCATCTGTTTCTAAGGTTTATGGGTAACGAGGATGATATGTGGCCAGTACAACGACCGAACCCCTTTACTTTTCCCCATCTAATGTCGGGTAGACATTAAAGTTGGGTGGACTCTGAGGTGCCCTAAAAAAAAAAAAAACAATTTTCACCAGGATTCGAGCCAGGGACCCCTCGGTTCGAATGCAAGACGCATGACCACCGCGCATCCCATATTGTAATTGTGACAATTATGCGTTTTGGTGACAATTGGTGCGAGGTCGTCCCATTTTTTTTTCTGTACGCTATTGTGGCAGGTAGTAGGCGGGATAATTTATTTGTTTCATAAAAGGTTTTGACATTGACGCGACAATTAAAAAATACAAGGCTAGGATTTAGGAAGTAAAAACAGAAGACTTTTGGAAGAGTAGAATAAGGTCGGCTATTGTAACTGAAGTAGAGATTTAGTTTGATGACATTGCAACTTTCTCAAGGCTCATTCTGTTTCTTTTATTTTTAAATTTTCCAAACATTGTCACTGTATACATGTTATGTCTGACTTTGTGTCATTTTGTGCAGCATAGAGGTCATTCTCGAAGTTTCGATTGATTAAAAATTATGTAAGAATTTCTATTACAAAATCAAGTTCGCTTCATGTTTTGGTGTTCTTTCAATGGGACGAGAAACAGACAAAAGTTTAGAAATGGTTCTATTAGTTTCTAGCTTGGCTTCTTAAAGGCCAGAAAAAATTTACTAAATGTTAGATCAATAGTTTTACACCTACAAGTATTTTTGTAATGTAAATGTGTCTAATGAAAAATAGAACTTATAAAACATTTGTTTGTTCATTAGAAACACATTTAAGTCGTTTAATTTTGTTAAGAAGTTGTACAAACATCGAATTTTAAGACACTGTCTATGAATCAAATGTAATGACAGTTGACACTATTACTTTTTTTTTAAAAAAAAAGGTACGCTACTTGTATTTGAATGTTTTTTGGTACCAATACATTCAGATTGCTCAATTGTTTTGCCCCACACAGAATCCGTCCTATTGGGGGGGGGGACCCACCAAGATATTCTTGAACCCGGGCCCACGGGTACCTTGCTACGCCACTGCCACCATTGGTTCAGTTGTACTAACTGTTTGGAGCGACAAGCCAACGATCAACTAGGAGAAGGGGCGACGAAAAAAATGTTTTATTTTCAGTGTAATTTATCTGAATAATATTAAATTACATGTAAAAAAAAAAAAAATATCTTAAGTAGGAGACGTCGTTTTATCTTCTAAAAACAAGGTTACAAAGACAGTTTGTGTGGAAACACAAACTCAAAATCGGCCCCCGAAGTTGTCCACCCAGGTAGGTATCAATATTTTCAGAAAGAACATCAGAATTAAATTCTATCAAAGACAAATGACAGAAGAATGGAGAAAGAAGGTTGACAGATTTTGTGTGGTGACCCAGCGAACCAGCAGACCAAAGATACTTGAAAGTTAATGTGGAGTTAAATGCGAACCTGGCCTAACTGATGTCTTATAATGAATATCTAATTGATCTAATTGTTTTGTAAGGGTCAATCTCTTATTCTATGGCTGTAGTATAGCGCTGCAGTTCACGCGATTAAATGAAAACCTACTTTTTAATTGTTGTTTTAAATTATGTCCAACTTATATGCATACTAAATAAGTTTTAAAAAAGTAAACATTATTTTTGGGTAAATGTAGTAGCTAGTAGGACAGAACTTACATAACGTAGTTAGAACCTCTTTCAGGGGCAGATCCGTCCATTTTCTATGTCGTCTTCCCATTGCTTTCTCTGTCTGCCTCTTCTTCTTTTTTCCTGGTACTGTTCCCTGGTGAAAGACCTTGTAATATGGCCATAGATTTATGGCTTGTGTTGTTTTTTTTACGATAGTTAGCAGATCATTATGAGGTCCAATCGTTGCAATAACCCTGTCTCTAATCTCTTGGGTTATGATGCGGTCTTTAAATGTGCTACCATCTCAATTCCATTGCTAGGATCCTCCTCTCTAGCTCTGCAGTCAATGTCCAAGGTTTGGTTCATTCATCTGAGACAATAGCTCTGAGGTATTTGAAACTACTCAGCTTTTCACCTCCAATACTGATGCCCCTTTTAAAGCCCTGTTGGCTATTGGTCAAAATGTGTGGGGGTTTTGCGGCATTTATTTGCATACCATATGCTACAGAAGTCTTGTATATGCACTTCACCAAGTCAAGTCATCTTTTGTTCGTGCTAGGTCATCAATGTCCTCTGCGAAGCGCAAGTTAATAATTCTTCTTCCTCCAATACTTACATTACCTTCATAGCCCTCGAGAGCATCTTCCATTACTCTTTCAATGAAGGTATTGAAAAGTGTAAACTAGTCCCCAATTTTATTGTTGAGGTACACCGCACTGGTGGCCTCTTATAGAGTTTCTGGATAACTTTAATTATATTTTTATTTATGTTGTACTTTTCCATTGTCGCCCAGATTGCCCCATGCCATACTCGATCGAAAGCATTCTTGAAGTCAATAATGACATGAAAAAGATTCTTTTGATGTTGGGGGTATTTTTCACAGAGTATTCTAAGGGTTTAGGATTTGTTCTGTTGTGCTGTGACATTATCTAAAACCCGCTTGTTCTTCTGAAATAATTTTGTCTGCTATCGGTTTTAGCCGATTTAATATATTTTTAACAGTACTTTGCTGGAATGGCTTATGAGGCTGATAGTGCGGTAGTTTTGACTGAGTTGTAAATTGCCTTTCTTTGGATGGGTGATGATGAGTGATTGGGTCCAGGGTTTGGCAATATCTTGTTACAAATCATAAAAAGTGCGTTAATATGGTTTCTTCCCCCCCCCCCCCCCCCGCCTGTAGAAGTTCACCAGGAATGTTTTCAACCCCGGCTGATTTTCCCTTTCTCATGGCTTTCACTGCTGATGCTACTTCCGAGCGAAGAATCGGATAGTCGTCTATGTTGGATACTGTCGGGACATTTAGTATCTCTGTATCTCCTCAGATTTCAAAGTTATAGAACTCTGAACAGTACTCCGTTCATCTTCTGATCACATCTTTTTGTAGGTTAAGCATCTACTGTTTTTGTCTTATATTGTGTTAGTTCTTCCTTGCTGAGGTAGTGAGGTCCTTTACAGGTTGGTATGCTTTTTTACTGTCATTCCTGTTTAGTCCCTGTTCAATTTCCTGACACTTATTCTATATCCGCTTTTTCTTCGCTTCTTTCATTTCCTTTTTAATCCGTTTGTTGACGCATTTGTATTCGTGGACATATTTTGGGTCGAACAACTTTTTCCCTTTAATTTCCCGTCGCTTGTCACAGAGTTGGAGTATATTCTCTTCTACCCTTTTTTTTTTTTTGGCGGGCGGAGCTTCCCTAGTATTTCCAGGGCTGTTTCTGTGACTGTTGTGATTAGCATATTGACTTGTGTGTCGATAGCCCGGTCATTGGAGTCTAAGATATTGAGGGTTGCAAAGAGTCCTTCTACTTGTGCCTCAAATATGGCAGCTACTTGGGGATCTTTCAGCTTATCCAGGTCAAATTTTATCCCTGTAGGTCTATATTTTATTACCTTTTTTATGTGTAATTTGAAGGTCATCAAAACAAGGTCATGGTCGCTTCCAATGTCATCTTCAGGAAAACTTCTTGTTTTGGCCGTATGGATGCTTGCCTTAAAACTCTGCTGCAACAACTGATATGATAGAGTGATCTGGTTGTGGTGTGCTCCATTAGGACTGTGCCATGTGGCTATACGTGATTCTTTGTGGCATCCTAATGTGTTAGCCAGTAAGAGATTGTTGTATTTCGTAAATTCTAATAGTCGTTGACCTCGTTCATTAGTTTAGAGCTTACTGCATCTTCCATATGTGCCTTTCCAGGTTTGGTAGGAGTCGCTTCCTACTTTGGCATTCCAATCTCCTTGTACAACAAGGATGTTCTTTTTCGGGACCTTATTGACCACTTCCTGTAATTTATAACTCTTCTACTGCCTCATCGTCATATGTTGATGTTGGAGCGTAGGCTTGAATGATGGGGATGTTGAAGGGTGATGCCTTTGAACTGGCTGCCTGTTCGTGCGGTTTGCGCGCTGGACTGTCGTTTGGATTTATCGATGGTCCCGGGTTCAAACCCTGCCCGCTCCCATCTACCGTCGTCCTGCGGGAGGTTTGGACTAGGAAGTACACTTTCAACTCTGAAGAAACATCCGAAACATGTAAAACATTTTACAAAACGTATGGGGATGAGTCGACTGGATATAGGGTAACAGTTCATAACACAGTTGATACAGTTCCTGTGTTCAAGAAACCCCACTCATTGTTCGTGAACATCTTGAAGTCCAGTGTAGTACAGTTTATGGCCATCATCTGTTGTTGTTTCGCCTATGTTTTTCCAGCGCATTTCAGAGTCCTATGATGTGTGAGGTCTTCAACTTTTCACTCGTCTCTTAGTGATCTCACATTCCATGTTCCTATGGTGATTTCATTTCTGGCATTTATTTTATTTTGTATGGACCAGTAATATACTTTTCACCTATTCCCTGGTCTGTGACGGTAGTTGCGGCTCTTGGTAACCCGGGTGACGGCCGAGCCGGTATGTGTTTATTTATGGTCATGATCTCATTTGGTGTAACGAGGGCTAGATACTTGCATGACGGCGCCTATTTTAATATAGAATTCACACAATTTGTATACGAATTTATTACTTATGTTAATAATATATACTAATTATTTATATTTCAACCTATTTTTAGATTACTTCGCCCCCCCCCTCTAGTATGTTGGCCGATTTGGTGGGGTCGGGAGGGGGCGATAGCATCAATTCCGCCCCATGCTTGACCACAGGAGGGCACTTCCGATTTGGTGGTTCGCCTTGGTCCTGAACATGTGGCCGTTGTAGTCCATCCTCGGACTGGTTCCATGTTATCACCACCCCCTCATAAGGTTTAGTCCTCTAGCTGAAGCGGTTTTCCAGGGCATGACGCTCCGAGCCACATGTGAGAGATTTAGGGGTCAGAAGAAGACCAGTGAGGCCGTCCATCTCAAGGTTCAGCATACCGGACCATCAAAGGTATTACCCCTTTTCAGTACCCCCTATGCTGTGGCTAAAGATTGAATAAACCAACTTTTCTTTGTTTATTTCCATTTTCCATAATTTTGAATATGTGGAGATACTTTTGAGGGCTCTTATTAATTTGGATGTAGTCAGCACAGGATATTTCTCTGTAGTCCAAAATAAGTCCATATGCATAAAGTGCCTTATCGACCGAGATGTCCGGGAGGTCAGTCAAAAGTTTAGAAAGTGTGCAGCTAAGGGCTGAACCTTGTGGTAGGCCTTCTTCCAAACTTTTTATTTTTTTTTAGTAGAGACGGCACCTTCGAATCAGGTATGGATGGTTCTGTTTTTTAGGAATGCCCTGATCCAGCTGTAATTTTTTTTTGTGGATGCCCATTTTTCTCATCTTCAAAAATAGAACTTGTCTCCAAACCCTATCATAGGCTTGTTGCAAATCTATAAGAACTGCTGTAGTGTGCTTGTTTTCGTGAAATCCTTCTATTGTGTCCTGGATAAAACGAAAGAGGCGGTCTTCTGTTCTGCTTGCTTTCCTGAAGCCAGCTTGTGCATTGTGGAGTCACTGGCGGATCCAGGTGGGGCAATAGGGGCGATCGCCCCCCCTTGGCCGATCCCCCCCCCCCCCGAAGGGGATGGGCGGACGAATTTTAGTATAGAATTCACACAATTTATATACGAATTTATTACTTATGTTAATAATATATACCAATTATTTATATTTCAACCTATTTTTAGATTATTTCGCCCCCCCCCCTCTAGTATGTTGGCCGATTTGGTGGGGTCGGGAGGGGGCGATAGCATCAATTCCGCCCCTCCCCCCATAAACGTTCGAGTGGGGGGGGGCGGTCCAATTTATTTGCAGAAATCACAGCTTGCTAACAGAATCAATTAAATATCTATATGATTAAAACTTGTTATTGATATTTTAACCAATCTTTATATTATGGGGTTTCCCTGTTGGCCTTGGGGGGAGGGTGAATAGCTCTACTGCCCTTCCCACCTAAACTCTGTGAATGTGGAGGGGGGCGGTAATACTTTTATTGAGAAATCATAGTTTGTGAACAAAATTAGTTGAATTAATATATATATTTTATATTATGTCGCTCCCATTCTGGTATATTGGCCGATTCGGTGGGGTAAGGGGTGGGGCGATTGCATGTACTGCTCTCCCCACTCTAGCCCTATGAGTGGGGAGGGCGGTCCTACTTTTATGGAGAATCATAGTTTGTGAACAAAATCAGTTGAATATCTATATAATATAATATAAACTAAGTATTGATATGTGAAACCATTGCATATTATGTCGTACCACACTCTAATCTTAAATTTTATGGTTAATAAATATAAAATAAAAAGGATTGTACCAGGTGGGAGGGGCGATACATGCAATCGTCTTTCCCCCATCAGACAAACCAGTACTTTTCTTTTTGTAATATTGTTAAGAAATTACAAAATTAAAAAAATCTGTCACTAATATAATATAATATAATATATATATATATAATATATAATATATATATATATATAATATAATACTAAATTAAATTCTTATATCGATTTTCCCCACCCCTATTCTATAATGCCAAATGCAATCATTAGCAGAAATTATAAAATGGAGCGAGGAATAATCTTTTCTATTATACTCCCCTTCCGTTTCCGTTTCCAGATAGTTAATGTAATTTCTCATGAATTTATCATAATTATTTTAAGACAGACTTTATCTTATCTTATCTTATATAATACAGACTTTACTTCAAAAAAGGAAGATGATTACGTCCTACGCGTCATGCTCTAATAGCACTAGGGAAGAAGGAGTATTTGTACTAATTTGTCCTAGCATATGGGACGAGGAATGTGCCTTTATCTTTGTGTCTTTCAGAGTATTTTATTAAATTTTGTTTTTGTATTTGAAGATTATGGTTCAGTGTTTTATGTATAATTGGTACTTTACTTTTGAGTCTTCTGTCCTGAAGTCTTTCTAAATTTAGGGATTTTACTAAAGGTGTTACTCTAGTCAAATGTGAATATTCGTTTGCTTTGAAAAAGTTAGAATTCAAACGAAATTTTTCAGTATAAGAGTCACGATTAAGATGTAGCTCTAAACTCAAACAATATTTTTCTAGTCGCCTTTTTCCCACCTTTACTCAATCTGATATTTTTCTAGTTAAATAAATTTGGGACTATAACTCACAATTTATACATTATAGTTTACTTACTTACTTAGACTTAGGTCCTCCCGCGCCGTTCGGCGCATTGGGCGGCAAGCTGTCTCCATAAAGATCTGTGACTGGCAATGTCTGAAGCTTCCTCCAATCTGGTGTCCACTGTTCTGAGGTCCTCCATGAAGGTGTGTCGCCAAGTAATACGAGGACGTCCCTGTTTGCGCTTTCCTCGTTTTGGCTTCCATGTTATCGCAACTCTTGGTGTGCGTAATTCATTTTGACGTAGAACATGTCCCGCAAACCTCATGCGACGCTCAGTCACAACCTCACCAAGTGTTCGACTCCCAGTTTGGCATAGGATTTCCTTGTTTGAGACCCGATCTGTGTAACTGACTCCCAAAATCCGTCTCAGCCATCTCTGTTGAGCCACATTTAGTCTTTTCTTAATTTTGACAGATAACTTTCACGTCTCACATGCATATGTAGCAGTTAGAACGACGATTGTGTTGAGAGGATGTATTTTTGTCTCGAGTCCAATGGCTTGGCTAGTCCAAATAGGCTGCAGCCTTTGGAAAATGCTCCCTGCCTTTCCTATTTGGCACGCTACATCATGGTAAGCATCTCCATCATTTGTTATGATGCTGCCAAGGTACGTGAACTTGTCCAGCTCTTCAAGCTTTGACTCGCCAAGTCTGACGGGGACACCCTTTGCTTTATATCCCATTCGCATAATTTTAGTCTTATCCAAGTTTATGCGGAGGCCAATTTTGGGTGCCTCTCTGTCTAGGCTCTCGTCATTTTTTGAATGCATTTATTTGTAGCCCCGAGTAGTGCAACATCATCAGCAAAGTCCAAGTTCGTCAATCGGAGTTGTTCATGCCATGGAATACCAAAGGCAGGCTGGTTCATTGCTCTCCTCATTATGTAGTCGATGGCTAGGAGGAAAAGGAAGGGAGATAAGACGCACCCCTGTCTCACACCTGTCTCGATTGTAAAAAACTCTGTTGTTCCCTCTTCTGTTTTAATGCAGCAACTAGACTGACTGTAAAGGTGTCGTAGGATCTGGTCGAATTTTTCTGGGATACCGTATTTTCTAACTATTTTCCATAGTGATTCTCGGTCAAACGCTTTTTTGACGTCCACGAAACTGATCGTTAGCCGTTGTTGGTACTCAAGACTTTGTTTTATGATATTTTGTAGAACGAAAATCTGCTCTGTACATGATCTGCCTCTTCGGAAACCTGCTTGTTCTTCTCTGAGCCTTTCATCTACAGACTGTTGAAGCCGTCTCAACAAAACAGTGCTGAAAACTTTGCCCGGGACAGAGAGGAGTGTAATGCCCCTCCAGTTGTTGCAGTCTGCCAAGTTGCCCTTTTTTGGAAGCTTTACAATCACTCCCTTTTGCCAGTCCTCTGGGACTTTTGAAGTTCGCCAACAGAGGTTTAAGAGATCAGTCATTCTGTTAACAATGCACTGTCCCCATATTTTAGCATTTCTGCTGATATCTGCCGGTCCCAAGCCCGGGTGAAAAAGGAGGAGGGTTTGGCTTGGGGCTAGCTACCCCACCCTGTAAAACCACTTTTGCTACAGAAACGGCAAACTCGACACATAATGAAAACTATACATGCGGCGAGGGCGGCCAAACCCTGATGACGATGTTGGATCAAAGCCAACTGGAAGTCCAATACCCGATACATGGAAAGCCTTTCAACTCAAGGAAACCGACTCTTATAGGCACGTTGAATGTAAGAACCCTGAATCAATGCGGTAAACTGGCCCAACTTTTACCGGCTGGACATCCTTGGGATCTGCGAGATGCGGTGGACATCAAGTGGACAAATAATCAATGATGGCAAGACAATAATATATTCAGGACATGATAAGGAGCACATTGGTGGTGTAGGAATCATCATGTCTAAAATAGCAGCTTCAGCGCTAATTGCTTGGAAGCCGGTCAGTGACCGCATCATTACAGCTCGACTCCAAACAAAGCAAATCAAAGTCACTACCATCCAAGCAAATGCCCCTACAGAGGATGCAGAAGATACCATCAAAGATAATTTCTATAATCAACTACAAACCACTCTTGATGAAACACCTACTCACGACCTAATTCTACTGATGGGAGACTTCAACGCCAAAATCAATCCTAACCGAACTGGCTTTGAATATGTAATGGAACCATATGGCTCTGCAGAAAACATCAGTGATAATGGCGAGCGCTTGATTTCCCTCGCGCATTCAACAGCCTTTCAATTGGAAACACATATTTTAAGCACAAACAAATACACAAAAAAACATGGCGATCACCAAATGGAGAAACCTTCAACGAGATAGATTACATTTGCATCTCCAAACGATGGAGGTCATCTCTGTTAGACGTGCGGACCCGCAGAGGAGCGGATATCGGCTCAGACCACTACCTTGTCAGTGTCAAATGTAAGCTCCGATTGAAACGCCAATCAAAACGAGCCACACGACCCCGCCCATTTAATGTAGAGAAGCTTAAAGACGGCAATACTGCAGCACAGTTCCAATTGAAACTAACGAACCGCTTTGAGGCTTTTGCAGATATATTGACCCCTGAAGAAGAGTGGGCCAACTTCAAAGATACCACTATTGGGTGCGCGGAAGAAGTTATCGGAAGGAGGCGAGGTTCATACAAGGAACGGTGGATACAAGACAGAACATGGAAATTGATAGATGAGAGGAAAGAGGCCAAACGTAGACGAGATCAGAAAAATGAAACACAGGATCGCAGCCTAGCGGAAGAAGCCTATAGGGAAGCAGATCTGAAAGTAAAGAGAAGCTGTCGGCGAGATAAACGGGACTGGATTGAGCAGAAGGGACAAGAGGCACAAGCAGCTGCAATCAGAAATGGCACAAAAACCCTCCATCCTATTGTCCGAGATCTCACTGGAGCAAAGAGTAGACATGGGGCACCGATAAAAGACAAGCAAGGCAAAACTTTGTTAACGAAAGAAGAACAGGATGCAAGATGGGTAGAGCCCTTTTAAGAGACCCTTAACCAACTGTCGCCAGACCTAACTTACATATTCAATGACCCCTCTCCAGACAATGATCTCAAGGTCAAGACAGACCCAATAACTGCTGAGGAGGTTACCATGGCCATTGCAGTGTTAAAGAATAACAAAGCACCGGGGCTAGACATGATATCAGCAGAAATGCTAAAATATAGTTTATTGAATATTATTTATCGAACAATTTTTTTTCGGCGGCAATCTTCAAAACCTTAATCTAAATATGTGGGATATCTAATCTTTTCAAGAGCAAATCGGTTTTATTTGCAATGCGTTAAGGGCCTATAAATTCATATTAGAATATTTTTCAAGAACAACATTAATCAAAAGGTCCTTTTTAAATAGGATGAATAATGAGCTTTAGGTCAGGAGAATGTGTTTCTTTAGTGAAGAATGCAAGAAAATGCTTTTGGCGTCGGGGCTTCTCCCCAAAGCTCACTGATGAATAGTGAGATGTAGATGTCAGGAGAATGCGTTTCTGCAGTGAAGAATGCAAGAAAATGCTATTGGCGTCGGGGGCGAACCCCACTAATAGATAAATGGATAATGAGCTGTAGATGTCAGGAGAATGCATTTCTGAGGTGAAGAATGCAAGAAAACGCTTTTGGCGTCGGGATTAACCCCACTAATGGATAATGAGCTGTAGATGTCAGGAGAATGCATTTCTGCGGTGAAGAATGCAAGAAAATGCTTTTGGCATCGGGGCTTCGCCCCGAACCCCAATAATGGATAATGAGCTGTAGATGTCAGGAGAATGCGTTTCTCCAGTGAAAAAATGCAAGAAAACGCTGGTGAAGCTTGCTTCGCCCCGAACCCCACTAAAGAATAATGAGCTGTAGATGTCAGGAGAATGCGTTTCTCCAGTGAAAAAATGCAAGAAAACGCTGGCTAAGCTTGCAGCGCTCCCCCAGATCCCCAAGCTTGCAAGAGAAAGGCCTCAACATGACTGTTTTTGTTTTTTGTTTTTTTTTCGCCGAAGGTTGAGAAATTCTGCTTTTTAAAAATTCGTATATATAGATCTATATAAGACGCACGTTTATGTATAGGGCTATGGTTTACTGAGCGATAGGGTTAGGGTTTGGAAAAAAATCGCCCCCCCCCCCCCCCACTCCAAAGTTCTGGATCCGCTAGTGTGTGGAGTGAGCATGTATTTTTAAGACGCCAATGAAGTCGGTTTTTGATAGTTTTTTTCTGCCAATGTTAGAGATGTTGACATACAACATTTGGATTCCCTGGTGGTATATTTTTCTTTAAAATTGCTATGATGTTTGTAGTTCCTATGTCTCCAGTTCTTCATGTATGGTTGATGAATAGGCCTAAGTATGCAGTTTTGGGCCTGTGATCCTAGTTTCAGGTCCCAGGTTCATTGCATTTATTTTATCGGGTCCAGGAGATTTTCTAGATTTCTTGATTTTTTAGGGCATTATTGAACTCATATAAAGTGAAGGGGTGTAAAAGATCTGACAGTTGGAGCTTTTTCTTGTTTCTTTAGTTTAGAATATTGTATCGATATTGGTGCCAACTAAAAAAAAAAACATAAAAAAAAAAACGGGGTTGCCATTTAGCCAAACACGGCTAAAATTGACTTATTTGCGCATGCTCATAGAATTATAATTTTTAAATAGGTCGATACAAGCGTCTGTGGTGTCCTAGAAATGATGTTTTTGTAATTTATCCCAAATTACGGTAAGTAATGAAATCCCTTGGAAATCTGTTTTGTCAAAATGGCTTCCCATTCAATAAATCAACATAGATCTAATTTAGTATTATAATGACTTTTCGACTAATTTGGTAATCATATTGTATTAGTCGTCGTAGAAATGTAGACTAGTGGATTCAAAAAATAATGTTACTCACAAGTACTGCACTCAGCTCAGGCCCCTTGAGTCGCCTTGGCTCTGGCTCTGCAGACTTTTCCAACTCGGCCATAAGGCTATGATAAGGCTTAAAATTGATAAAAATTAAAAATGCAGAAGTTGATGGCGATATCTAATTGGTATAATACTAATAGTACTAATCTAGATTTAACACAAATATAGATCTACTCATCTAGATCTAATATTATTATTCATTATAGAATGTAGTCAATGTAGACAAACTGAAACTGTCACAAGGACTTCGAAAACACTAGACCTAAGACTAAGACTGCTTTAGTGATCCTTACGGAAATTTGTTATGATTACAAGGACTCTTTTCTCATATAAAGACAACACAACAGAAAAATACAACAGACAGCATAGTCAAAAAGACATTAAAGAGTTCATTCAGCGACTACACACAGACAGGTATCTTGGTGCATTTCATGGTGGTAGAGTCTGACAGAGTTAGGTACGAACGAGTTTTTGTACCGCTCCGTTCTTGTTTTGATTGACAGCAGTTGCGACGACCTGGCGTAGTTCTGATGGAGCGGGTGGCCGTTGTCTTACAAGATTTTTTCGATTTTTCTAAGGCACTTTTGTTCAAAAAGTTCCTTTAAATGTGGTAATGTTGTGAGTGTAATTTTTGATGCTTTTTTAATGATTTTTTCTAGACGTCGCAATAGTTTAGATGAGGTATTGCCTTACCAACAAGTTATTCCATATGTTAGCAGATTTTGTATAGTCGCGCCGTAATAAGTCTCAAGGATCTTCTTCTTTAGTTTAAAGCTATTGAGTTTGTATAGAAGAGTCGCTGAGTTCCAAGGTGGTCTTCCAATGAAAGCTTGTTATTGTTGACTTAGCCTAAGTTTTAGCTAGACTTAGACTAGAGACTAGAATAAATCTAGAGTAACTTTATCGAACAAGTTAAGCTCAGTCGCCAACATTTTTTTTATGTTTGAATTTGTGTATCTCTGTAAGAATTAGACCTAGAAAAAAACTGATTGTATCTATGAACTCTTCATCCATTTTTCTTAAAAAGTAGACATGTTTTATTTTATTACTACTCATAGTGAAAATTATATTTGGTGTTAACTCTTTGACTCCGGAATTACTCTCCACCTTTGGACGGAATTAATTTTTCTGCCATTTCAGAGTGCGCCACTTTGCTTCGATATAACTTGTATAACTTTTTTATTTCTTATTGGAAAATAATAAATTTGATATAGAATTAAAGAGAAATGGATGCTCTTTCTATTTGTTAAGCTTTCTAGCTAGTAAATCATGTTGTTGTTTTAATTTTTGGGTTTTGAATTTAAAAATTGAAAAACTCAGACATTGAAAATATCCATCCAAGTGCATGTTATAAGAAATTTATTGTCCAAATTGAATTCAAACAACTGTTTTTCTCATTTTTATCCATTTGTTTACAGAACACCATAATTGCCATAAAAGAAACAGCAATAGACACAAAAAATAATAAAATGGAACTAATTCTCCAATGTCACTACTTTAACGAAAAAGTAGCAACACACTTGGAACAAAAAACTTTTACCCTAAAACTAGTCCAACTGTACAGCATATATATAATAATATATATATATAGTATTTTCTTCTAAAGTTCTTCATGTACTTAGTATATAAATATTCCTTCTAGCTGCGATATTCATGGAAGCAGTCAATATGAATGTGTGGGTTCGACTTCCATCCAGCACACACATAAACCGTTCTCCCTGACCTACAGTGTTTACATACTCAATCTTTCTTTATAGTTATAGGTCTCCATTCTCTGAAAATGAATCTTATTCTAGCAGGGGTGTTCAATTTAATCCTATGGTCAGCATAGCTATTTATTTTGCTGACAAGACTATCATTGTCAATGAAAAAAACATTTAGCTCATTAGATGCAGTGCTGACTAAGTCTAGGTTGACACCCAAATTTCTTGGTGGAACAAATCTGAAATTGTTCTGTTTCAGTGCCTAGATCTAGAGATCTACCTCTATCTGATTAGATTTAGATCTAGATGATGTAGAGACAGCTAAACTAGTTCTAGATCTACATTGAACATTAGTTGGGGGTGGGGCTGCTTCATCAGCTGATAAACTAATTTACTAGATCTATATAATTAGATTTAGAATCAATATCACCATCAGATGAAACAAAATCACTGTCATCTGAATTATTATACTTCCTAATCAAAGAAATATTTAGATCTACAGAGTCTATATAAAAAAAAACACGCACACAGAAAAAATAAATGTAATCTCTTTACAAACTTCGTACAAAATAAAAACACGTTAAATCAAGGAAATTCCAGAATTTTAGCAAAGAGAAACTATTCTAGATAAAAAATTAAGCAATAAAAAACATGAATCGGAGAAATAAAAACGGAAAAATAAATTTTAAATAGCTGATGCCCTCAGCGTTGGTCCGACCTTTTTCTCCTTTTTAAAAATCATCCTGTGCGTTGTTCCGGAGGCTAAGAGTTATTGTGGGTCAGGTCGATGCTTTGGAACATCGTTTTACCGCTACCTTCAAGAATCTTATCTTATCGAACATATTAAGAAACTATCGAACACATGAGAAGTCTGGTGTTTTAAAAGTGTTATAATCTTAAAATTTTTTGAAAAGTATGGTGTTTCAAAAGTGTTATAATCTTTAATATTTTTTTATTTATATCATTAACTTTTTACGTCATGTCAAGACAGACAGATCTTCGTACATGCTAAAAATTGAAGGAATCTATCAGCTCTGCTTAGAAACTGACAATACACATAAGTGTAAGGTGCTAAGCCCAGTAACACATTACCTTACCGGTACTTATTTAGGTCTAAGCTATTTTGAGATATAAGGCCCTTAATAAATCCAGATATTAGTTATTTGGGGGAGGGCCTAATAAGCTTTGGTAGCCAATAGATAATCCTGCCCTCCCCAAGCCATTGCAGGACACAACAGTTTACGTAGTTGAACTAAAAACAAAACATACGCTTTACGTATCTAGCACGCTCAGTGTAAGTAACAGCCCAAAAGTCAGTGCTGGATATTTTTCGATCGGGGCGGGGAAGGGGGGCTGAAAAGCTATGGTAGCTTGAGAGCTGTGTTACCTATAAGTGTAGATAAATCTGCCCTCCCTAAACCACCTGGTTGACCAAAAAAAAAAAGCATGTTTAGTATTTGTGACACACACACACAAACAACATATCTATAGATCTATCACTATTAGTGTTTGTGACCTAATTAGCGGATTGACCGTAGGTACTCGACTGATTGTTCTTACTACAACTTGAACAATGTTTTGGGGCTGTGTTTATGGCCTGGTTTACACCTGTGTGTTGCGCTATCACTGACCTTTTTTTTTGTGTGCTAGTCTGGTGGCTGCATTTAGATTGAGTCTTGAAATTTAGGTTGTTACTTTGCACTCAAAAAGTGTGAATGTTGGAGAGTGGAATTGTGTAAGAAGAAAGCATGGGAAATGGGGTGTAGGCAGAATAAGAAAGTGGTTAAATGTGTTATTGTTATTATTTTGTGTATTTGTGATGTTTCAAACTAGTGTCTTTATAGCGCATTATGAGCTTTATCATACTTTATGGCAAAAAAAAATATATTTATAAATATATAATTTTATAGACCCGGAGCCACACGTCTAGTTCGAGAAGCACAACTGACTCTATGTATTTGAGGCTGACGTCACATTTTAATGGTCGATCGATTATTGATGAAGTGTCTTGACTGTTTCTCTCCCCCCCCCTTTTTTTTTTACCTGCCAAAGACATTTTTATTTCAAAATACCATATCTACATTCTATACCTCCCCCTTTGGTTTTATTAATATCTCTTCACATCAAGCGCATATGCTAGGTATTGATTTATAACACTTAATTCAGAAGTTAATAGAATAGGGCATTTGAAAAAAAACAACACAACTAGATATGTTTTTTCTTATTTATCCTACCGCACAACGATGTTAATAGCATCAAACTATATGTGTCATAGTATCAAGCTTTTAAAATGGGTACAATTATTGCATATCGATGTAAATCTATTTACTTATAAAAATATAGCACATTTCCGTAAACCACAAATAGCTGATACAAATTGTAACACATGAGTAATTTATATCTGTAGTTTGCATTACATTATTTTAAAAAATAACAAATTAAAAAAATAGAATTCAAATATTTTGTCTTCTTTGGGTTATATCCCTTTGATGTTTATTTTTAACATTAAAATGGTGTCTGATATTTTACAAAGCTGAGATTGCTTATTGAAAAAAACAACTTTCGAACACCCCCCTATTTAAACCTCAATTTTCATGTTTGGGTAGCAAGGGACACTTTCAACCAATAGTTGCAAATGTTTCTCAGCTTAATTAGAAGCATAATATATAGGTTTTGTTGAGCTGAAGCATCATTGGCATTAAAAAATACCCTTAACCCGAGACTTACTTCACTCTTCCCAAGAGGTAAAAAAAAAGTGATGTTTTTATACCAATATTACCAATGCACTTTGAATATAAGTAAAAAATTATCCATGGGTGAAAATGAAACTAAACTAAAACTTAACTATAAAGAAATGGATGATGCACAATAGGAATGGACTAGTTTCGTCATAATCCTCCAAATAAAGAATTTTTAAAAATACAATGGGTGTTTGATAAGTACCTTAACATGAAGGTTTTGATAGTTACTCTAATCTAGATTAGACGACTAGACTAGACTAATATAGAGTAGTTAATGCAATTCAGTAACACTATAGGCCAAAATTTCAAAGTTTGACAATGACATCGCATTATTTGACAATGGTTCGACATAGAAAAGAAAAAGGAATTATCAAAATCTTCTTTATTTTAAGGAGAAAAAGGACGACTACTTATATTTGGACCCCTAAGGCTATCTTTGTTATTATATTTAAGGTCAAAGAGGCCATTTGTTTTCATTTAATTCAAACAAAACTCTATATTTAGGCATCAATAAACTCAGATTTTAATTCTATATTAACATTAACTCACATGAAATCATTAAGATTTTTTCAAATTATGCATAAATATGAACACAAAAAATAAAAAGATGAACACACTTATTCTACCAAAATTAGGTCACTGGGATAGTGACTTTTACACAGACTTTTAGACTTGTTTATGTTTGCATTAGATGTGTGTTGAATGTTTGTTTTTTTTTGTTTATTCATATAATACATTTCTAAAACAGATCATCTTTTGTAGTATAGTACATGTTAGTATAGCCATTCTTGCCTAAAGGCTAAATAGCTGAATCCTCTGTATTCTCTCTATATAGGTACTTTGATAAAAATTTCAGACTCAATATATTGTAATGAAACTAATATAGTTAGATAGAGCTTTTTGAACAGAGTTTATTGATACCTCATTTATGTTTGTTTCTAAGTTAATTAGAACAGAAGTTATAGCAATTTCAGTGTCGAAAAGTTTGCCTATATTTAAAAAAAAGAAAATTGTGTTCGAAAAAGGAAACTTTTGCAATAAAAATGCTTATTTACTATTCGAGTTATTTACATGTAATTTTCACCAGAAATGCTTGATTATGTCCTGATATTTATTTTAATTTCAAACAAGTAGTAGACTGTGACAAAATGTTCTTATTCGTTTTTAAAGTGAGGTTACTTGTAAAAAAGAAACGATCGACAAGAAGTCCTTTTTTTACATTTCAAAGACTAACTTTTGAACCGTAAGAGATAACTGAATACAATTTTAAACCGAGATGCTTGATTATCTGTTGTTACTTATTTTACCTTTAAATTATACATAGAAGTCCAAGAAAATATTTTACACTTCATGACGAGGCACCACTTGTCAAAAAAAAAGACAAGAGATATATGAATAAAATTTTCAGCACAAATGCATGAATTTAATTGTGTTGTTCTTTTCATTATTTTGAAACCTGAGATTGAAGTTAGCGCAAAACTTTTTTTGGTTACAGGACTATGGCGACATTAAGTAAATGTAATACGTCACCGGTCGAAAATAATTTTCCAATATGAACTTTTTTGCTTGCCCTCAATGTTGGTGGCAGAATCTGTAAAAGTATTAAATTACATCCCTGTCTGTTGCTGCCACATTAGTGTGTATGACAATCATGTCACATCTCCTTGAGCTCTGCGATGCTGCCAGGCGTCAAAGTTGTATCATCCAATACAACTTAACTACACCACTACTGCTCCCTGCCTCTGCATCATCAGTTTATGTTTTGTTTGTTTTACATGTTTCGAATGTTCCTTCAGAGTTGAAGATAGTTACTTTCTAGTCCAAACCTCCCGATAGGGGATGGGAGCGGACAGGGTTTGAACCCGGACCATCAATAAATCCAAACGACAGTCCAGCACACAAACCGCACAACCAGGCAGCCATCCATCTGGCTATCATGTCACCACACTCACCACCTAGTGGCACACCACAGCAGACATGCCTACAGTCCCGCATCAGTCCCGCATTATGCGGAACCGTCCCGCAAAAGCTTCATAAAAGCTCACATGTTCCGCATTCACGATTTTTTGTTCCGCCAAGTCTGAATTCCGACAAAAAAAAATCGCCAGTTTTTCATTATTTATTAATAATGCGAAATGAAACTACTGAATGCAAAATCAAATATATATAGGTATGTGTTTATTGTTTACATTTCATCTCCTCCCGGATCCGGTGTATCCTGAATTTACAAAGATACAGTTGAGCTAGATCTAGAAATAGATCTAGTACTCTAGATCTAAATACTAGATCTATTCTTAGAATTTAGAATCTAGTAAGTGCTAATAAGCCAAATGCCAAATCCCTTTCTTTTCCCGACAATGGCTCTACTAGTCAAGACAAGATCTAGACTATCCCGTTGCCATTTTATATTGTCACTATTGTGACTATTCTAACACTAACTCAACTGGTTAGGTTTCTAAGTAATCTAAGAAAAGGATTTTTTAAAAAATACGTTATTAAAGACCTAGATCTAGACCTAAATGTAATTAATTAACCAAGACACAGTAAGGCTAAGGCCTAAATAAGGCTATAGATCTACTTATTATAGTATTAATTAATTATTATATTATTATTATTAAGTAGGCTGGCCTATTATTACATAGTCTAAATTAATTATTAGTTTCTAGATCTAAAAGTAGGACTAGCAATAGATCAGTAGATGATACTAAATCTAGATCTATCTAGAAATAGACTTAGAAGGTGATGATAGATTAGATTCTAGATTTCTATGTATCATTATGTAATAAATTTAGTTCTCAATAAGTCTATAGATCTAGACATTAATATTTAGATCTATAATGTTATTATTATAATCTGTGTTCTTAGACTTAGAGGACTTATTAAATGTAGGTCTAGACTAGTAGACTCTTAAATTATTTTAGATCTAGAACTAGAGACAACATCTAGACTATTAGAGTAGAGCCCTAGAAAAGGATAGATAATCAAGTAGATCTAGTCAGTAGATTTAGATTTAGTAGTAACAGATAAAAATAGATATAGTAACATTTGATTCTAGGTCATTAGAATACATTTTGGTTAGAATTCATCATATAGGAGTTAGAACTATTGATTTCAAACAAAGGACATAATTATGAATGAAAGGTTTTCTTACTTTTAATTATACTATTTACATCTAATTTATAAGAAGCAAACTAGTATTTTTATTAAAGTAATATTATTGAAGTTTTATTTATATTGCGTACAGTATGGCTAACAAACATAAACGCGTTTATGTTCCACATTGGGGCCCATAATTCCACATTTTCAACCTGAGTGTTCCACATTCTGGGTCTTGGGGGTAGGCATGTCTGCCACTGACAGTTACGTCTCTGGTGAAGTTTTCTTTGAAAATAAAAAAAAATATTTATAATTGAATAATTGTCTTTAATTTGATTTTCAATTAATGATCATATTCATAATTTAACACAATTTATTAGATTTTGATTTATTTTAGAAAAGTTATTTTTAGACATTTTCTTAGCTACTGATCTAGAATCTAGCATATTATATAATAATAATATACTTTTAAATAGACCTAGTATTCTAAAATTAAAAAAAAAAAATTGTCTTTAGAAGATGGGTCCTTGCTAATCCAATATAATCTTAATTATATTTAATGATTTTTAGGAATCCAGTCTTTTTGACCTAGATCTATTTTAAATCTAATTCCACTGCTAAATATATATGTATAGATCTACAATTTAAATTAAATAGCAAAGATTTTTAAATAGGCTTAATTATAATTATAATTTCATCACCTTCCCCCTTGGTGTGGCCCAATGACCCCAGACGTATGCTTGAATTTAGTTGACCCTAATGCCACTAAGCTAAGTCTTTAATCTGACGACCTACAAATTCTAGCACTGGAGACTATTAATAATTAATGCCTTCAAGCCCAGTGCCATTTTAGCATATACTGATGGGTCAGCATCTATAGATTCTGGAAGGGAAGGCTATGGAGCCTACATCGAGTTTCTTGGCGACCTTAAAGTAGTGTTCGCAGTTTTGATGCGGAGACCATGACAGTCTGTGAAGCCTTAAAAGTCATTGACTCTCACCTTGGCGAGGGACATTTGAGGGCAACACAGATTGTTCTGGTCACTGACTCAAAACCTGTACTACAGGCTTTGCAAAGCCCTTGACCATTGTCATCTTGGCCTCACACAACATAAAGCAATTCTATGGCTACCCTGTAATAATGCAGTGGGTACCCAGTCACATAGGTATGACTGGCTACACTATTGCAGACTCCTTGACCCACCAGGGAGGGCAAACACCACCCACCGAACAGGCTGCGAGTCTTCATTGTGCTCAGGTTGTGATTAAAAAAACATAATTGGAAAAGTGGTTTGAGTGCTGGGACAAGTCCCAGGAAGCCTGGCTATTATAGCACAGTGCAAGACAGGCCAGTGTCCTATGGCTCATATATCTCATGGCTATTGCCAAATTTTGATTCACTGTGCCCCGCTGCGGGGAAGAAGAGGAAACCGTGTCTCATATTCTTTTTGACTGCCCCAGACTTGCTGATCTCCGTCTCGACAGGTCTGGGAAACCAAAAATTCTAACTATTTGAATATATCCAGAATATTATGCCTTATGTGACCTGAAGTGGTTTTACATCGAGGAAAAATTTCCTTATAAAAAACTCAAAAAAAAAACAACTGTAAATCCCGTAGCTCACAATGCTAAAGTTTTTGAGTGATGCGATCGATATATCGCGATAAAACTTGGTAGGATTATAGCCAGGCATTATATCTAGCACCAAAAAAAAAAAAAAGAATCATGGGGCATTTTCCTGGACCCTGTATTGCTAAAAACAAAAAGGGGTATTTTTGATAATTTTAAAATTTATAAATAACCTTTAAAAAAAAACGTAATTAAGCATTAACTAGGCCAGGGGTGGGCAACTTTTTCTTATTGAGGGCCGCATTAAATACAATTT
Source organism: Biomphalaria pfeifferi (assembly GCA_030265305.1). Lineage (NCBI taxonomy): Eukaryota > Metazoa > Mollusca > Gastropoda > Planorbidae > Biomphalaria > Biomphalaria pfeifferi. The sequence continues at coordinate 10,499,842 of JASAOG010000001.1, forward strand.
TTGAAAATGGGAGCCGCACGTATATATGTACTTACAACTTATAAAAATATGCTAGTTTACTGTGTATAATGTCTTTTTTATTCATATTTACACTGTATTAACATTCACTCTTCATTTTGTTTTTACATTTTTTCAAAATCCCAATTGAGGAGCTAGCAATTTCTGAAACCAATTTAAGATTTAAAAAAACCTTTGCTAATGTCTTTTAAAATCACATTTCCCCACAAATGTACAGTTGTATTTAATGTGAAATATTTCACATAGTTGTGCGTAATGTTCCAGATGTTCCAGATCTGTGGAACAAGCTTGTTCACATATGTATGTGTACCCGAATAATGTGAAAGTTAAGTTGCAAAGTTAAAGTGTGTAATTATAACTTCTGGCACCCATAAAACTCTTACGTAAGAACTGACTAGAACTTTTCTTTCAGGTCATAATTTGCTAGGAGATATGTCATCTGGGGCTGAATCAGCTTCTGTGTTAAATGGTGAACTGATTATATTGAAAACTTGTTCTTGATGTCATAAAATTAGCTTTTATAAATTCCACAATAAAAGAATCCAAATAAGTCTTGTATTTTCAACCATTTCACTAGAAATAGTTTCACCTTTCAGCAAAGGAAAATGACAAAACCTGTTATCACTTGCTTGCCTGTAGAAATGGGAAAGCTTTGTTTGAAAAGATTTAACATGCACTTGCCTTGCACATGCAAACAACCCATTGAAATAGTCATCATTAAAAACATGAAGTCTGTCCTCCACTCTTCATTAGAAATATTAGTAACAAAGTCCTTCAACAAACATAAAAATTTCTTCCTTGAGATTTTATATTCTTCTCACTACTAAGCCAGCGGATAATTGGAATAGTTTGTTTCTAGATCTTCAAGTACTTTTCTGAACTTTCTGTGATCAAGACCTTTAGCCCCTGATGAGTTTGATAGCTGATTTACAATTGTAATCATTATCGAGTTATTTTATGCAGCTTTGTGCAAACTTTCCTGTTTAAGAGTTTATGATTGGGATAGTCTTTATTTAAAAATAAATGTTTATCTCATTCAAAGATCGACCTCCATCAGTTGTAACACATGCCTTTTTTTTCCCAAGTATACCTAATACTCAACGCAGTTCTTCATAGCATTAAATAAATACTGGCCTGAGATTGTGTCTTAGACTGAGAGTATACCCAATAAGAATAATCTTCATTTGCTTGAAAATTTTTTTAATGAGACAGTTTCACAATAATCTATATAGATATTTAGAATTACTTTTAATACACTTGCATTTTTATATGTACATACTGTTGGCATACCTAATTTCTGTAGGTGTTTGCAGGCCGCATAAAGCACTCCGGCGGGTTGCAGTTTGCCCACCCGTGAACTAGGCCATTGTCTAAATTAATCGATAACACAAGTTTAAAACTTCTCACATTTCATTCATAAGTCTAATAAATTTCCAAGTGCTGCCTATGTAAAAGTCAAAAACACAGTCTCAACTTTATCATAATTTTTTTTACTTCCGCACTTCCAAGTTTTTTGGCCTTGCTAATATATATATTACAGGCTGTGTTTATGAGGAGGATTCAAGCACAGTTTCTAAGAGTTTAAAACATAACCTCAAATACACACAGTGACTATAGACATAGAATATATGATATGTAGGCATCTCTAAGAATTTGTCTTATTAAAAAAATGGAATAGCAACCGTTTGTAATGTTCTTTAATAAATCTTTGAATAAAAATGTAAATTTAAAAAAAATGGATGTTTGGGGTTTTGGGATGACAGTGAATTTGTTACTTGATTGTAAGTGATCTTTCATTACAATTTATGGGCATACCACAGCTGATGACATTGTTTCTGTTTTGGGTGATATGTTGGTAAAATATTTATAATCTCCACATTCAAATATTAATAATTGATTTAAAAAATGCATAGTTTTGTGTACGTTTTTCATTGTATTATACACACATGACGATATATGCGCACACACATTTCCTCCTTTAAAAAAATTCCAAAAATATCATAAAATTTTGTCATGGAAAAGTGCTACTAACCTGATTACTGAAATCTGTTTAGATCTACAGTTAAAAGTTCCTCTTTCAGACCTTGCCATCTATAGGGCAGATGATGTAATGTTCATCTGTTTCTAAGGCACGACATGGACTAAATTGTGCTGATGGGCCTAAATTCAAAATCAAATCAAATTCATCTGTTTCTGTGGCTCATGGTTAACAAGGGTGTCATGTGGCCAGCACAATGACCAACTGCCATTTCTTTTTCCCCAAATCAGAAACCTCATTTGTAACGAACCATGCTTAGAATTACTCCCTTAGAGCACAGCAGATAAAGCGGGCAGTGATTTGTAAGGTTGCCTTGTCCCCGTACAATGACAGACCTTTTGCAGCACCTGGACCAGTATTCCCTCTCTCAATTCCTTGTCCCAAACATTTCCTTAACTAATGTCTGGTACCCATTAGAGCTAGGTGGACTCAGAAGAGATGCCCTAAAATCCTGATCTTAAAAAATCACAGGATTTGAACACTGGACCTCCAGTTCGTAAGTTAAGTGCTTAACCGCTCAGCCAACATGCCTCCTAGATCTAGTCATATAGGTATTATTTACACAAGATTATTTCTCCAGTGCTAGGCTCCAAAAGTATCACATGTATCTAAATGTTATGTTGCAGTTTGTTTCTCCGTTGCTTCTAAATTTAGTTTTTCGATAACATGCTTAGTATTTTTTAAAAATTGTTTTATATTTAAGAATATTAATATCTTTTAAAATTTTAAATCTTTTCTAGGCTCTACAAGTCTGAATAAAATGGATTATGATTCCTCTACAAAGTTTATTTCATCTTTAGCTAAGTTTTTACAGTCCCTCTGCAATGGATATGTAGAGTTTGACAGTGGAGTTCAAGTTATAGGACACTTGTATTTAAGCGTTGACACTGGAAAAACAATAGATTACATCTTAAACGAAAAAGTTTGTAAAACAGACGAAAACAGTGTCACATTTATAAGTAATAGTTTTCATGCTCAGCCTGCAGAAAGACCTAAAGCCCAGGGGAAAAAAATTATTGAAAAAGACTCTAAACCAGAAGATGCAAATGATAACCAAACTAGTTTGCCAGAACCAAAGAGTACAAATTTTGGTACTTTACCTACGCGCGGTGCTCAAAATTCTCCTCATTCCCAAAATTTTAAGAGAGCTTTTTCTCCTTCATCAAAACGCACAAAAGATGGAAGTTCTCCTTCTAAATTAGGACGATTATCCCCAAAACATAAAAAAAATAGGACTGAATCATTAGATCAAAATGTGTCATCCCAGATTTCAAATCCAGCTAGTGAAAACAGTATTTCTTCACAACCTAGTCCAACTACAGATGGCATTACTGCTCCTATATCAGCTCAAAGCACAGAAGCTGTTCATGGATCTCAGTACACTGATTCTTATCAACAGAATTTTTTTCATACTGGTGAAGATGATAACTCAATGGTTGATGAATCTGAGGAAAGGGATATAAAACCTTCAATAGATACTGATGTTACTTTTATAAAAGAGGAATTTGCCCCTTCTAGTTGTTCACAATCAAGCAATCAAAGTAAGTAGAATTTTTTATACATTATATATATATATATATTATATTTTATACATTATAATTACTCTAATTTTAAGATACGTCTCTCACCTCATTTTTCATAGGGTAATAAATTCAAAATAATTATAATATAGGCTATGAACTAGGGAAGTTGCTATCATTGATTGAATTTTTAATATTTAATTTAAAACGTTTTTCATTAAATTTTCTATACATGGATGCAACTATAGCTGGCATGCTAGCAAAATTACATCTAAAAAAATGAAAAAATAAGCTTTTCCAGTACTCGTTAGTTTTGCGCAGCATGTTATATTTATTTACTAGCTGGTCACTTGTATCCACCCCTCCCATAAAAGAATTATAACCCACCACTAGTTTAGGCTGTTTAACTTTTCATCGTTCAAATACACCACTAGTTTTTGTTCTCCTATTGATATAATTGAACTCATTTGCCAAATGCATAGTTAAAAATACTGAAACTGTTTTATTATCCCTCCTACACTGTATAGCTAAAACTTGTTCTTGTCTAACCCATCTCATCCCCCCTCTTACTAACCTTTTCCCACTGCTTCACATTCTTTAGTTCTGTTGGAAACCCTTTCCTATTGCTTATTATTGTTCCACAAGCAACAATACTTTTTTTTAAAAGATCAATAACAAGTACAAAACTGGTATAGAAATTATAAAAAAATAAACGATAGCCTTGATTTACTAGAGAGAACACTATTGTTCACCATGAAGTATCACGCTGTGTAATACTAGTGTTTAGTATGTGTGCGTTATTGCATCATTCAATAATCTGTTGTCTACAACAAGCTAGTACAATAATTACCTGAATAGTTGATAATATTATAAAAAATATTGTCTTATGGATAGTTCGGACTGAGATCGCATTTAGCGATGCTTCTCTCTCAAGGATTCAGAGCGAATGATTAAAGAAACAAATATAAAAAAAAAGGGGGTAAGCCATTCAATTTCGCGACGCCTCTTCTGATAGGTTTATGAAAAATGTAAAACATTTTTATTTTTTTATATTTTATAAAGTACGAAAATAATACAAGAATATGATTTCTAAAATAAAAATATGTGTTTCCTAATTAAAATTGGTAATATTTAAGTGTAAATAAATAAATATTGTCAAACGTAACCTTGCGACAGACAACTTGTGTATTTGCATCGAGGCTATTTTAAAAAAAATCTAAGACAAACGAACATTCACTTTTTTTTTCTTTAACATTTACAACCATCATTTTTTAATGTTTTTTTTTCATGAAACTATAAAAATAATATGTTTTTCACCTTTTCAAACGGGATCACTTAAAACCATAAGTAAAACCCGTCTGTCGCAAATAGCCTACTTGTTGAATTTCTCAAAGGCACAAAATCTTTACAAAAACGAATTTCCATGAAATGTTGCTTACGAAGCTTGCACAAACATAGATCTACATATCAGATCTAAAAAATATGCCACAGATTGCCTATATTCAGAGATATGGAATATTGAACTTCAAAAACGCATTTTCAATGGAAAATCTGATTTCTGCCAAATATAGATCAGTGTGTCAATGCCTATCTACCATGACATAGTCTATCAGACGGGCCTACCGTTACGCAAAACGCCTATTCGTTACGCAAAATCTCCCATAAATGACAGCCAGTACGCAAATACGAATTTAACCTGTTGCGTTACGCATTTCGTATCTTTTTTTCCCCCTCTTTAAACCAGCTTACTAGCGGCCGCGAGGTCACGCTAAGCTGTTCTATAGGGGGAAAAAAACAATAGAAAAGGTGGGGTGAACACTGCGCCCAGATCTGTTCGTTGATTGGTTCTTAATAGCAGTTTGATGTATTATAGAAATGAAGAATGCGAGAGTGGAGGGAGTGACAGGTTGCTACCATTTAGTTAGCTATCTATACTACACCAACATGACTTTTTATTTTCATTAGAAATTAATTATTTTGGAGCTTAAAAAAAGTCAAATGCAAAAAAATTCCTGATACTCGTATTCATTTTAATAAAAATTATTGAAGTGCTATTGATTCAAAACACTGTATTTTAGCTAGGGATCTATATAGTCTTACAGACTTCTAGATCTAGATGGATCTAGATCTACTTATTATACAGTAGATTCAGATTTAGCTGCTGTCTAAGCTGTCTCTAGATCTACATTCTATAATATAGTCTAGATCTAGAGTCTAGTTTTTGGCCTATGACTACATCTGTAGCGGATTCACAGGATCGGTAACACTCACTGCAGAACTAAATTCTTATTGATCTTATTTTAGATTTAGGTTTTAGATCTATGTAGACTAGTCTAAAATAGTCTAGATCTAATCAATGTAAAAAGAAGTTCAATGACTAGGTCTAGATCTAGATTCTAGATCTACTTATCTTTTCTGGTCAGGTATCACTATCTCTTGATTCGGGTAACGATCTCTATTACTTTTACTACTATTACTAGATTCCCTACTGCCAACCCTCTTTGGAATACTATTTTCACTGCTAATCCACAAGTTTGACAAATCCACCGAAGGCATCTATCTCCATTCCAGATTTGATGGCAAACTCCTAAATATTGCCAGACTGAGGGCCAAAACTAAAATCAGAACCACCCTCGTAAGAGATGTTATTCGCGGATGACGCAGCTGTAGTGGCACACAAAGAGGAACTTCAGTCACTAATGTCCCACTTCTCTCAGTCCTGTAAAGAAAATGGCTTAACTATTAGCACAAAGAAAACACGTTATGGGACCACCTGCTACAGCTGGACACCGTAAATGAATTCTGCTATCTGGAATCCACAATTCAAGATGACCTGTCTCTAGAAGAGGAAATAAAAACGCAAAGGGAAGGCTGCCTCGACCTTCGCTAGACACAGGCCAAGAGTTTGGGAAAACCAGACGCTCACTACAGTGACCAAAATGGAAGTCTACAAGGCATGCGTTATGAGTACACTACTGTATGGCAGTGAATCATGGACCACACAAGAGAGAAAACTAAACTCATTCCATTTGCGATGTCTCCGAAGGATCTTGAAAATCACATGGAAAGAAAAAGTGTGCAATACTGAGATCCTTGCTCGAACAGGTATTTCCAGTATCTTTACAGCCCTCAAACAACTCCGCTTGTGCCGGCTTGGACATATTTACCGGATGGAGGACAATCGCATCCCAAAAGTCAACTCGCGACTGGCTCAAGCAAAACTGGTTGCCCCTACCTCCGTTAGATAGTTGTAATAAAACGGGACCTCAAATCAGTGAACATCAATACTGACCATTGGGAAGACATAGCTCTAGACCGCAACAGATGGAGAGACAGTGACCAAGAAAGCTAAGGACAGTAAAAGAACATGGGTATCAGCTCAGGAAGAAAAACGTACAATACGAAAAATGTCCAGCTCCTCTACCACCGAAGCAAAAGCCACCTTAACCTGCGATATTTGTGGATGGGAGTGTCTCTCCAAAATGGGCTCCACATCAGATGAGGAAGTGTGCGAGATGAACCATCTAATAGTTGTTCTACGACTGAAGGAGGTCAACAACTAGATTCCCTACTGTCTTTTAGAAATTAATATAAATTAATGTAGTATTAGTTAGTAGGTAGATCTAATCTCAAATAGAGCTCTGCTACTTATAGATCTAGATTCTAGATCTATATTTAGAAATTTTAGATTCTAAATTTAATAGATCTAGTGACAGTTTAACAATATCATATTTTAAATTATAATTTATATGTATATTTATCTATCCATAGGCCTATTATTTATATATATATATATATATATAAACACCCAGTATTACATTTGACATAATAGTCGATCACATAAGTGTTACACATTCTGGTGCCAAAACACACATTTTGACTATCAGGTGTGAAAAATCCGTAAAAGTTATTTCGGTCGTAAAAGCCAGTTAAACTACATCTAGTGGGAAAAAAAACACAAATAGGTCTAATACCCACCTCTCTCCTCCAAAAGCCATTATTTAGTAAGCAAATGTCAATTAAACAAATAAATAGGCCTATATATTACAGGCTCTGTTTATGAGGATTTAAGTCAGTTAATACAAGAATAAAACATTACCCCAAATGCCCACCATGACTCTACGGTACACATAGCAACTAAAAAATGTACATTTCCATCACAAAGAATACACATTATGAAGGCATCTCTAAGAATGATTATTTTTAAAAAATGGAATAGTAACCATTTGTAATGTTCTTTAATAAATCTTTGGAAAAAAAATGGTTGTTTGAGGTTTTGGGATGACACTCAAGTTGTTACTTGATTAAAATATAACTTTCATTACATTTTCTGTGCACATACCAGCTGATGACATTGTTTCTGTTCTGAGTGGGATGTTGGCAAGATATTTAAAATCTATCACACAAACTAAGGGGACAGACACACACATACATATATATATATATATATATATATATATATATACACATAAATAAATAAATACTTTTTTTCAGTACTAAATACTTATAAATATATATTTTGTTCTTTTTACATATTTATGTCATCTGTATGTAAATATGCATACATATATTGCTTGCATTGGTGCAATGCATACCTTGAAAATCTAAAATTCTACCTAAAAAACTTAAAAAATCATTAATGAAATTGGCTATAAAATCATCTCCCCCATTTATTGTGTTTACAAGCTGGTTATTCACCTGCAATTTTTTCATGCAATATCCAATGCTAGCTCTAGTCTGAGATGTTACAAAACAAAGTTTCAATTACTTTTAGTTGTTCTTTTTAAATATTAGAATTAGATCTAGGAATAATGAGAAAATGTTACATATAAGATCTAGATCTATTGATGAATTAGGTGATGAATCAATGTCTGTAGATCTAATGGAGTCTAGATCTAGAGTAGAGACTGTTCTAGACCTAGTCAAAATCTTGTGAAATTCAAGATGTTTATGATCAATTAAAGCATCTAAATGATATTTTTGATTTCCTTATGCTTTAATTATTGTAGCTCAATTTTTAAATGCTTTTTACTTAACTGAACAAAAATTTTTTTGTCTTTTTTTTTTTTTCACTGTCCTTGTATTGAAAGGATAACCAATTCACTAAAAAAAACATTATTTTAACAAATCTATATATATTTATAAAAGATAATAAATATGGCGTAGCCAGGATTTTTTTTGGGGGGGGGGGGGGGGGGAGTTTATGAACATGGAAGTTTGTATATTTATCTATTGTTTCTATTTCATGTTTGTGTTCACTAAGCCTCAGAAACATCCTTTAAAGGTGACTTATTCAGCTTATACCACCACTTCAGTCAAATACTATTTCTCTCCCTTGTTTGAGATACCAAACACAATAATTTATTACCAGTAGTTAATTAACTAATTGGTTAATTTTTTTTTTTTATTAATTCTTGTGTTGTCAGGTAAAAGAAATAATTGTGCACAATTTTAGCTTGATATGGGATTGGGTTATCTCTACAAACAGACAAAGTGCATAGGATTTATTAAAAGAAATTTCTATAAATCAAATAAGATCATAAAACTAAAATGTTATTTAACCTTGGTTAGGCCAATAATAGAATATGCATCCTCCGTTTGGGATCCCTCAACTCAAGAAAACATTAAGAAACTGGAACAAACACAAAATAGAGCAGTGAGATTCATAACAAATGAATATTCACATTTGACTTGTGTAACACCTATAGTAAAATCACTAAATTTAGAAAGCCTTCAGGACAGAAGACTCAAAAGTAAAGTAGCAATTATACATAAAACACTGAACCATAATCTTCAAATACAAAAACAAAATTTAATAAAATACTCTGAAAGACACAAAGATAAAAGCACATTCCTCGTCCCATATGCTAGGACAAATTTGTACAAATACTCCTTCATCCCTAGTGCTATTAGAGCATGGAATGGGTTGCCTGAACTAGCCAGGAAAACCAGTGACTTGGCAGAATTTAAGTCCTTGGTTAATATGCATGACGCGTAGGACGTAATCATCTTCTTTTTTGAAGTAACGTCTGTATTATTTAAGATAAGATAAGAGTGACTTAAGTTTTGTAAGAACTAAGCCACCTTCTAGCACCAGTGTTCAAAATACTTTTTCAGGCATCACTAAATCAGGGTAGGGTACCAAGGGACTAGAAATATTACTCCTTTATTTTATTAAAATGAAAAAAAAATCTATCTGGGGAACTAAAGCACTAGCATTACCCTCTGTCTTCACCTGTTAAGTCCCAGGCTATTTATTGTTTTGTTTTTTTCCTTGGACCAGCTCCCTTTTATAACTAGGACCTGTCTGTAAATTAAAGTATCTTTTTTCTCCCTCAGCCTCCCCCTCACCCCCCAACTCCATACTTTAGCTTTGAAATATGTGATAGACTCTTTCATATTAGGATTAGACCCAATGTCTAGCAATAAAAATTTTTTAGGAAATAATAGCAACAACAAAAGTTATATGTAAAGTCCCTTAATGTACTTCTAATGTAAATAAATTAAAGACGTTAGAATATAACATTTTACTATCAAGTGAACAACTTGTTTTGAACCAGTTGACTGTAAACCAGTGAGCGATATGCTGGTTGAGTGAATGTTTTGTTGTGGAACCCTTCCTTACATGCTAGATTTTTAAGAAATTATGAAAGTAGAAATCTACGGACATTTTAAATTTATTACTCAAGGATAATTCTACAATAGATCTAGACTTTCTTATCAGAGCTCTAAATCAATAGTCTATAGATATTTATAAATTTCGATATTTAAATCTAGTTATATGCTCACTAATAATTCTAGGTCTTGTTTCAATGTAGGTTAGAAATATTGATCTAAATCATATAAATCAGTGATGCTCAACCTTATTCTGTCGGCGGGCCATTTTAATTTCCGACAGTCGTGTCACGGGCCACATGAACAAAAACAATGAACCATTTTTATTATAAACCTAGTAAAATCTAGTACTTACATTGATTCATGAGAAATTTATCCTAAACCAACTTTTAAATATCCGGTTGCATAGATGAGCCGCCGAGGTGGAGCCCTAAATCTAGAATTCTATATGTTCATCCCTGAGTAAAAGTAAGTTTCCCTTTCAGACCTTGTGATCTATCGGGCAGATGATGTAAAGGTCATTTGTTTCTGTGGCCATGGTTAACGAGGGTGTCATGTGGCCAGAACCACAACCAACCTCCTTTACTTTTTCCCAACTAATGTCAGGTACCCATTAGAGCTGACTGGACACGGAGGTGTCCAAAGATTACAAAATTAAAAATCAGTCTTCACCAGGATTCGAACTCGGTACCTTCGGTTTGGAAGCTAAACGCTTAAATGCTCAGCCACCGCACCTCCTCGTCGTGAGACAATTACGTAACATGGGTGTCACCCGATTCATTTGTTCTCACAAATAAGTAATTGTTATCATCGTGAACGCTTGTTTTCGTAGTTTTAGAAATGTTTCTGCAAGCAACACAGAGTAGAAATTCATGATCTGAGTCACTTGAAATTTGTCAAGCAGTGATGTTTAGATCATCTTCACATGGTCCAGACTTGCCACCTTGCCACATAGATTTTGTTGTCAAGAGTAAGGCTGACAACATCAACAGGATTCTTCTTTTCAGAACATTCTTCCATCTCTGCTAGCAAACACTTTTTTTTATGCATTCGCCGTCGGAAAATGGTTCTTTTAGGTGAAATCTAGCAATTGCGTCTCATACCGAAAATGCAGATTCATTTATTTATGTGTTTGGTTTCACAAAGCTATGTATGTCCTTTAAAAGAGCCACTCTATCTTAATAAAACTTATTATCGACTTATTATCTGTAACAATCCATTTACCCTATTGTAGAGCAAGATTTTTTTTCAAGCTTTTTGCCAACGTTTTGGTGGGTTGGATGTGGCCTGCGGGCCGTATTTTGGGCATCACTGATTTAAATCAATATGATGCTGAATAGATTTAAGATCCATAAGTAGATCAACTTCGTTCTAGTAAAAGTAGGTAAAAGTATTATGGCAGACTTAAAGCTTATTCTGTGTTAGAAATTTATTGGGCAATTTTTTTTCTTTATTGAGAGCCTCATCAAAAAAAATTGGGGAATTGGGGGGCTGTATACTTATATAGCTACTACACAAACGTGCCTTTTTTTTTTAAAGTTCATTAGAAATTAATTATTTTGGAGCTTTAAGAAAGTCAAATGCAAAAAAAGAATTCCCGTATTCATTTTAATCAAAAATATCAAAGTGCTAATGATTCAAAACACCATATTATAGTAGACATATAGATCTAGACCTTGATTTATATCTATGTGGATCTAGATCTGCTTATTAAACAGGAGTAGATCTAGATCTATCATCTAGCTACTGTCTAAGCCTGATTATCTACAATCTAGATATAGATTAGATCTTGGTCTACGTTTGTAGTGGATCCACAGGATTGGTAGTAACACTCACTTCAGATCTAAAATTCTTTTTCTATGTCGAGATCTAGAGACTATATCTAGCTTATTGATCTTATTCTAGATTTAGGTTCTAGATTCTATATCTATCTAGACTAGATCTAATCAATGTTAGATCTAATCAATGTAGAAAGAAGTGCAATGACTAGGTTAGATCTAGATTCTAGATCTACTTGTCTATTATGGTATCTTGATCTCTGGATTCTAGACCAGATCTCTATTACTTAAATTACTAGATTCTATATGTCTATACTGTCTATTGTATTAGAAATTAATATAAGTGAATGCATGGATGCTAGATCGCCGGCTTTAACCGGCATGCCGGCAAAATCAAAGTAAAAAAAAAAAAGCTTCCCGTCAAACGCCGGTCTGACTGATTGCCGGCTCGGTATCAGACTTTTTTTTTCACTTGTTTTGGTCGTTTAAACTAAAAATTAATAAGTCGAATTCAAAGAAAGACAGGAAGTTACATAACTTAAGTTACGGCGCATGCGTTTATTTCTGTACTTTTGCTTTATATCAAAAACGTAAACAAAAGTTACAAACAAATCCGTAGGGCCTCGGCCTCAGACGCTTAAGTTAGTAGATCTAGCCTAGAGTTCTAATTCTAATAAGTTTGATCTGCTGGCATAAGAACTTATCTTATCTTCATCAAAAAGAAATTGAAACCACACCCAGAGGCTACATCTATCTAGTCTTGAGATGTAGATTCTAGATCTATTTCTCTTGATTTTAAAATAATTTTAGACTTAGGTCTTAGTTGAACGTATTTATTTAATTTACCAGTTACCCGAAAATGCAAAATTATTGAAAATTACTGCATCATCGACGTATCGCCCGCGATATCAATAAAGATTGATCTAGCCTAGAGTAGCTATCTAGATTTAGATCTATACTTATATGATAGATCGATATCAATGAGTAGATCTATTAACTATTAGATCTAGATAATTACAATAGAATCTTATAGTTAAAATCTACCATCACTAGATCTAGGTCTAGTACCTGGGCAGAAGCAGCTTAGATGGTAGATCTATCTTTAGTCAACTAGTAATACAACTTCAAGATCTAGAACTAAATTTAAATCTAAAGCATATAGAGTAAAGTGCGAAGTTCGAGCGCATTAAGCCCACTGGCAGCAATTTTCAAGTTTGGATTTTTATAGCACCGTAACGGTCTGACCTATGAAAAAACTGATAGTATCTCTGAATTCCTCATCCTTTTTTCTACAAAAATAGATTGGATTTAATGTATCACTAGGCTTAGTTAAAATTAAATACGAAGTCAAAGAGGTGTAGGGTAAGTATTGCCAAGCGTACTTTTCCTTGAGCGGATTTTCCCCCAGTTAGTAAGCTCGATCGGGTTGATGGAAGGTTCGAACAGATCAAAGAAAATATATCTAAAAACACTATAAAGTCATTTTCTTTTTACTCCAGCGCAAGAATACCATCCATTGCACCATTTTCCACCCTCCACAACTTCAAATAGTCTCTTTAAGCTGATGAGCAATCAGACTTAAAAATAGCCTTAAGCCCATTACCCATTTCCTTCACTACCGGGTAGTAAAAAAGAATAATTCCACACCTCCTGTGTTTGACCTCACCATGAACTTAGCCTTTACAAGGAAAAGGAAATAGTATGTGTCGGAAGTAAAGAAAAAAGGTGCATGCGCAGTAGCAATATAGTAGTAATTTGGTAAACATTCAAATAAAAAAGTTTTAGCAATAAAAAGTGAACTGTTCGAACTTCGCACTTTACTATAATAATGATATATATAATTATTAAACCAATATACCTATAAATCATGGAGCTAGACTGGCTAGAGCCTAGATCAAATCTAATTAACTATTATAGAATCTAGTAGCTCTAGGGACACTCTGTTCCTAGTAGAGTTGAAAGTCATGACTATTGTGAGTATGTCTAGATCTCTAATACTTAATTGTTTCTTTATTAGACCTAGTGTAAATTAATGAATCTACTCTTTTACTATTATCATAAAAATAACATAGGCCTACTTGACATAGAATATGAATGACATCTTGCCTAGATAGATTCAGTTCTAGATAATCTAGTAAATCAGTCTAAACTACTATTACTTAGTTTGAAATCCAACTAACAAGTGCTAGATTTGATAAAATCAACTAACTACTCTGTCAGCCAATCAACATTTATAGATCTATTAGGTCTTTTATTTGAAATAGAGCTAACTTTTAACATAGGTGCTATTTATACTAATATAGTACTGTAGTTGTAGGCCTATCAATGTGCATATTATATATAAAGAAAAGAAATCTTCAAACATGCATTTATGTAGATCATGGGTGGGCAACCTTTTTTGTATTGAGGGCTGCATTACAAAACAAATAGGAAATGGCGGGCTGCATATATATATATATATATATACAATTTAGAAAGATACTCTAGCTATAGCTAACTGTGTATAATGTCCTCTGGAGTTGAATCAGCTTCTAGTGAGCTGATGGTATTGCAAAATGGTTGTTGACGTCTTAAAATTTGCTTTTATAAATTGCACATTTAAGGAATCTAAATAAGTGTTAGATGGAGGAAAACTAGAAAAATCCATTGCAACTGGAGAGCTCTCTGACAGTCACAGAGCAGAAAGGGAAGCACTAGCACTAGCTGCTACCATGCCTGCAAATCATCCAAGTTCCCCCTCACAGTCAGATTGTCTTAACTAGCCGATGCGAAAACAACCCTCCAAAGCTTGCAAAACTCCTCTTATATTAAAAACCTCAGAACAGCTCTTACAAAGCTCAACAACAAAAAACTGTTATTCAATGGATACCAGCTCATATACAACTAGAAGGAAATGAGAAGGCTGACACACTTGACAAGAGTGGGAGAACTATTTCACAAATAAACTCTGCACTCTATCCAGAAGAAATGAAGAAATTAATTGTAAATAAAATAAATAAGAAATGGACAAGCTCTCATCCAAATCACAAGAAAGATGACGCTTATTATAAGCTATCCCCACACACCAACGTCTTAATCTTTCGACTCAGGACCGGACACAACAGAATGCGACAACACATGTACGGAAGCTCAAAATTGGAACCAGTGAAATCTGCCTATGTGGAGTATCACCAAAGAATACC
This sequence comes from Biomphalaria pfeifferi, assembly GCA_030265305.1. Classification (NCBI taxonomy): domain Eukaryota; kingdom Metazoa; phylum Mollusca; class Gastropoda; family Planorbidae; genus Biomphalaria; species Biomphalaria pfeifferi. Next base: position 10,514,993 of record JASAOG010000001.1, read on the forward strand.
GACCACGTCCTCCAAAACTGCTCTCTTTACCAAGAGACCCGTATAAGACATTGGCCCCAAATCACCCAAATAGAAAGAAAACTATATGGAGAGCTCCCTGATTTGGAAACTACTGCGCAGTTCATCTCATGTATTGGTCTAGTCATCTGAACACTCCAACATAACAATGAGAACGATGAAGAAGAAGAATAAATAAGTGTTGTACTTTTCATCATATCACTATAAATAGTTTCACCTTTCAGCAAAGGAAAATGACAAAACCTGTTTTCTTTTTCATGCTTGTAGAAATGGGAAAGCCTTGTTTGAAAAGATTTAACATGAATTTACATTTCATATGCAAACAACCAATTGCGATAGCACCTATAACAAAATCACGAAATATGTCTTCCACTTATCATTAGAAATATTGGTAACAAAGTCCATGCTACTCTAGCGAATTCATTGGGTTGTTGTGTTTCTTAATTGGTTAACAGGCCTAGATATTTAAAGTGCGACTACTGTGGGATGCTCCTTAAAGTTCTGCTACTGTGAGACTCTTAAAATATTATATAGAAATTTTATGCAGCTTTGTGCAAACTTTCCTGTTTATAGTTTATGGTTGCTTGCCAGCTTTTGAAAAGTATCTGAGTTGAGAGTATCATTATGCCCAGCCTCTATGCGCTTTGAATTTTTACTTTGTTGTCACTGTTGTTAATGTTACAATAGCCCCTAGAATTTTCTAATTTGAACCCTGCCTGCTGACTTCCATGAGTTCAAATGAGATTAGATTGAGACATCTAGATCTATTATAAGATCTAGATCTAGTAGGCCTTATGGCCATCTATATAGTTGTAGGCCTACTTTACATGACTATATTGAGTTACTGAGTATAAGTCTGATAGAATAGCATCTTGCTATGCGGAAGTGAAACATGGTCAACCTACTCATGGCAGGAAAAAAAGCTGAATTTCTTCCACCTCTGATGCCTAAGGCGTATCTTTAAAATAAGGTGACAAGATAAGATAACCAATGAGGAAGTGCTATGTAGAGCAGGGTGGCAGGACATCCGCTCTGTTATCAGCAGCAGACGCCTTGGCTGGCTTGGCCACGTTTGTAGAATGCTAGTAGGTCGACTTCCACAGGACATTCTGTGTGGCGATCTATTAGAAGGCAGGAGAGCTGCTGGTCGCCAACTTTTACGGTATACGGATGTATGTAACGCGACATGAAGCTCTTCAAAATCGACACTTGCAGCTGGGAAGTAGTGGCACTGGATAGATCCACACGGAGAAAGAGCATAAAGGAAGGGTCACGGATTGCAGATGTCATACACAGCGAAGCAGAAATAAGGGTGAAAATGCAACTGCGCCTGGTGATTGCATATGCCCAACCTGCGATCGCTGCTGTGTATCAAGGATTGGCCTCTTTAGTCACACAAGAAGTTGCAAAGGGAAAAGATCGTCTCTCGAGACGTAAAATGCCACAGAATAGTAATTGTAGTAGAGATCTAGATCCAAGTTATTAGATTTAAGTAGATCTAGATTATAGATAGATCTATAGTGAGAAATATATATTAAAGTTTTTTCTATATCTAATAGCTAATCAATACTAATCTGTTTAATAAACAGTTTCTCTTGTATAAAATTCAATAATCAGTGAAGCAAACAGAATGTAGCTTTTTTGAAGTATTTCCAAAACTCAAGTATGTTTTGATTTTCAAACACATTAATTCTTTATTGTTACAATACCAGTAAAGCAGTTATCTCTTATAGAATGCTCAGACTGCCTGGACCCAGATATAAAGCATCTGCGAAGAGCTTTCTCCTCACATCTATATGTACAAGCAATATTGCCTTGCATGCATTTTGTGTGCATGTGTGCAGTAAAGCATATGCAGTGTAATTATTATGCAATACATTATTTAAAGAAAATATTGTTATTGTTACGATCTCTCCTAATCAGGCCTTTTGTAAACACTGCTAAACACACAACACATCAAGAACTTAACTTGCTTTAATAATGGTCAATTAAAACAGCCAATATGACACAATTGGCAATACATCAACACTAAAAATGCTATACTGTACATCACCGTACTAAACTAATAAACTCTGCTGTCTCTATCTCTTCTTGGACTCGTATATTCACTTCAGGACTCCACCAGGACCGACTTCATGGCAGACAGTCTCGGTCTACTTGCTTGCTGTCCTGTCTTGAACTGCACTGCCTTACACACATTGTGTCTCTGGTCCACGCAAGCTTATGATCAGATGACCATAATCCTGGTCCTATTCATTTGCAAGGTTCATGCCAGTACAGTCCCTTGCCCTTCGATATAGCACGATAAACTGTATTACTGGCCTGTGTCACATATGTCAGCTGATCACACACAGTTAACCCTATTGCGTCGCGAATAAGGTTACAACCATATTAAATAAAATGAAAATTTTAAAAAATTCAGCAACATCTTTTTTTTTAAGTTGCTGCGACAAGCCAGTTGGATGTACCATCACTGATTTACTCTTGACAGTTTAACACAGATTTGATTTAAATTATTTATCTATCTATAAGCCTAAAAAATACCCATTGGTATTACATTTGACATAATAGTTGATTACGCAAGTGTTACATATTTTGGTGCCAAAATACACATTTTGATGATCAGTGTTACACATTTGGACCTTTTTAGGTAGGCAGGTCTGTCATAAGGTCATTTTTTTTCATGTTCTGTGAAAACCTTGATTTTATATAGGCTAGCTCATATTTTTTCCCATCTAAATTTGTGTTTTAATTGCATGTTTTCTTCCTACTATGATATTAAGGTATGATCTACATTTTTCTTTAGTTTTTCTTCAATATATAGCTATAAACGTACAATTTTGATTGATGCTAATTTTCTTTTCCAGATCGAGATAGAACTCATGGGGAAGATTCATCAGCTTATTATCATTCAAATCAGACATTCCCAGCAAGTTTTGCTGGTCAGACAGGTTTTGGAGGAACAGTTAGAACAAATTTTAATTCATCTTCAGAAAGATCTTCATTATATCCAGGATCATCCCAGTTAGAAGCCGAAAACTCAGGAGATCCATCAGGTTGGTAATTTTTTTTATCTTACTGCTTAACAAGCAGACATTTTTCAAGCTGCTCATACAATTGTTTTTTAAAGTGTTGTTATATTTGAAGAGTGTCATAATGGAACTGCACCTAGTTCATGTGCTACCACATCAAGTTGCATTATTCAATTTTGGGATTTTTTTTTTTTTTCAAAGATAACATGTTAACCCCTATTATCATAGAATGTAGTGTTTACAGAAAACTCTTCAGTAGTTTTTGCACATATGTTGTGAACCTTCTGGTCTGTGTAGAGTGTTTTCAAAGATAATGTTATGGTAACTACTAATTTAAATAAATAATCCAATTAGAATACAAAACCTTTACCATCAAGGATGATTGATAAACACTGGATACATTTAATGCATTGACAAAGCTCAATATGTCTACTATTGTTGCTGTCACTACAAAAAATATGTCAAAAAATTACTTCTGTTTAGAACTGAACTGGATATGTTATCATCTAGCTTTTTATTTCATTTCTAGTCCTAATGTTTGTTTGTGTTTTTAAAATAATTATCTATTTGCTAAGACAAACAAAAAACAACATTAAAATATGAAAAAAAAAATTGTTAAATCCCAAATTTAGGCACCAAATGTGATCTTAATTTATTACACATATTCAGAATAAAAAGATAAATTTTGCTAATCTTTAAAAGCAATCTTTAGTAATAGTAATTTTAGGATTGTGTAATCCATTGTAATCCCACAATGTTTAAGGCCAGCCATAAAAATTGAGTGTTTGGGATATTTTTCTAGTATTTATTATTATTATTTATACATTTTGATCAAAAGTTGTCATTGTTTAGCACTTTGGAAATGCTTATAAGACATCTTTACTCCTTTTAGCCCTTTTTTCTTGTCAGTCTCCCTTCCCGCAAGCTATGAGAACACTGAAAGTCAAATTAAATTAAGATGAACTTTACTTTTATTTTAAAGAATTGTGGCATTATTATAGAATACTTATAGCCATTATGCATTCTTCCAGCAATAGTTCATAACCAGCCATGATGCATGTGAGAAACTAAATGGAGTATGTCAAATTATATATTTTGGCCTTCAACTGTATTAGTGAAAAGAGTCTCAAGTCTTTTAACAATTTTCAATTGTTGTCTTTAAATCCTTAATAATATTGTTTTGTATCAACTTAAACAGTTGTATTCCAAGTTTTTAATGGTTTAAATCATTGTTCCTATGGGTGAGTTAGATAAAAGTGTCTTGTGATGCTATACCAAAAAATATTTGAGATTATTTTCAAATGTAAGAAGTGAAAGCCTATCATTTATAGAATGTTACTTACATTAAATAGATAGCCAGTCTAATTTAAGAAAACTCTTTGTTGGCCACTGGTTTGTAAAATCTATTTTAAAAATTCTGACTTCATTCAGTCCTTTAATAATATAATAAACAATGGTTTTCTTGGTATCTATTTCATTATTAAAATATAACAAAGAATAAAATTTAATGTTTAGTGCAACAAATTCTTCTTCCTTTTGTCAGAATTGTAATTTTTAATTCTCACCTCAAAACACATTTTCTTGACATCTAAGCTCATTATTAATCTTATTAAAAAGGAGCGTCAAATTAAGAATCTAAAGTAGCATGACTGCTTGGGCCGATAATAAAGTATGATTGACAATCAGAGTATCATATGTATTTATTAGGCGGGATTATCATAATATTATCTTCATTTTAAGCAAGGCCTCTTGTAGAAGCATGTTTTTGGTCAGGATAAGACTTGCACAGAATGATGGTTAAATGCTCTTAGGATATATGACCGTTTAGATATGGTTAAAAGAATTGGTTTGGCAGATATGTACAATACAATGCCTTATTTTTAAGAACTTTTTAATAATAATTTTACTTGATAAATATTCTAATAAGAATTTATAGGCTATATCCTACATTGCAAATACAAAAATAGAAAAAATACCCCCCCAGATTAAAATAATTTTATTTAGATGGCTTGAGAGTCACAACTGAAACAAAATTTCTTACATACAATCACTCCCCATCTCACCAAATCGGCCAGCATTCCAGAATGGAAGCTACAAAATATAAAGAATTGTTACAATATCAATGAGTAGGTTATATTATATAGATGTGGAAACATGCCTGCCGTTACACAAAATCTCTCAAAATTGACCGCCAGTATGCAAATAAACAAAATTAACTCATCACATCACGCATTTCGTATCCTTTTTTCCCCTCTTCTAGAAGCTCGCTTATAATGAGTTACAAGAGGTCATCAGTGATGGGAATTTTCAGAAAATTTCATCTGATCCAATTTTCTAACAAAAAAATCTGAAATTTCCCTGACATTTAAAAAAGAAAATCCGAATTAAAAAAAATTTTTTGTATAAAATAAAAAAAAAGTTTTTATTATTTTTCCTTTTTCGGAAGAATTCAAAATTAGATTTTGATTTTCATTGAACATGCACACATCCGGTGTTTTGACACAGTGAAAGTTATAATTTTAGAAAAATCTTGTGTTATCCTATTGTCCGAAAGTTATAGACTTGACCTAAGTCTAGACCTAGATCTAGTTATCGAGTGACTAGAGTGGTTGGAATCAGTCTAAATAGATATATTCTAGATAAGATATTTAGTTTCTTAAATTTGAATACTTTTGATCTAGATTGTCTAGACTTCAATTTCAATGGGTGCTTGCCAGCTTTTGAAAAGTATCGGAGTTGAGAGAGTTGCCCTGCCGCTATGTGCTTTTTCGGGCTTTGAATTTTTACTCTGTTGTTATAATGGCCCCTAGATTTTTCTAATTTGAACCCTGCCTGCTGACTTCCATGAGTTCAAATGAGATTAGATTTAGATTTAGACATCTAGATCTATTATAAGATCTAGATCTAGTGGGCCCACCGGTTATCTATATATACAGATACGTTACATGATTATAGTGAGTTATTGAGTAGTACAAGTCTGATGGAATATAAATTATAATAGATCTAGTAATATATTTTATAGATCTAGATTGAAGTTATTAGATTTAAGTAGATCTAGATCTATAGTGAGAAATTAATACTAAAAGTTTTTTTAAATATCTAACTAATAACTAATCATTACTGATGCTTTAAAAGCCCAGTGTAGTAAAGATCCACTTCTTGAAAACAACTTGTATCAGCATGAAAAAGTCTTATTAGTAAGCCTCAATATGCAGTTGTATTGCTTAACATTCTCCTCCTTTAAGCATTGCTCCTCCTCTGGTTGTTCTCCCATGTCTTGCTTAAGAACTCGGCAGAGATTCAGCAGCTTTCTCTCAATTGCTTTTCAAAGCATTCTTTGGTGGACTTTATGTACAAAGTTTAATAAAAAAAAGTTTCTCCTGTACAAAATTGAATAATCAGTGAAAGAAACAGAAGTGTAGCTCATACTTTTGAAGTATTTCCAAAAATTCAAGCATGTTTTGATTTTCAAACTCTTTATAGTTGTTTGTGAGAGAAGTTGTTACAATACCAGTAAAGCAGTTATCTATTATAGAATGCGCAGACTGCCTGGACCTAGATATAATGCATATCTACAAAAAGCTTCTCCTCTCATCTGTATGTACAAACATTAGTGCCTTGTGTGCATTTTCTGTGCATGTATGCAGTAAAGCTTATGTAGTGTAATTATTATGTAATACAACATTATTTAAAGAAAATCTTAAATAAAATGATTCTACATAATTTTAAAAAATTCAGCAACATCTTTTTTTTAAGTCGCAGCCACAAGCCAGTTAAAAATCGGAGGGGGGGGGGGGGGAGGAGGAAAGGTGGGATGAAGACATTACTCCAGATCTATATGTTGATTGCAATTAGATCTAACCTAATAAATTTTGACAATGAAAGGTCTGTTGTGAGTGGTACCATACAGTTAGCGACTACACATTTACTTAGCAAGTACATGACACGACTTATTAAAAAAAAATAATTTTAAAATCTCTGATTCCATTCATTTTAATAACAAAATTTCAAAGCTCAGTTGATTTAATAAACCTTATACTTACTATAAGAATTATAATACACTTATAGGAATGTAGATCTAGATCTACAATCTAGCTATATTTTTCTACATTCTAGATCTAGAGTCTATGTAGTAGACTTATGTGCTTTTGTAGTGAAATAGTGAGTACTCCGGGTTGGTAACCCTGAGATCTAGACCCTAGATGGTAGATATATCAAATGTCATCTAAATTTTCTAGATGTAGAGATAATTAAATAGTCAATCAAGAGATTGATTTAATCAAGATCTAGTCAATCTAGAAGTGTAATGCTATGAGTCATGATGATGACTCTATTTATAGATCTAGATATACTTCTGTTTTCTGGTACATCTATCTAGACCAGAACTCTATAAAACAGTGATTAGTCTAGTAATTCTAGATCTAGGTAGATCTAATTACTAACTTATTTCATTATGAAGCACCACAAACAATGATAAAACAATTAGATCTTTATCAACTTAGAGTACAAAAAATACTCCAGATGGCAGAGTGGCATCTGAACCTTGGGTCCTGGGTTCAAATCTCAATGAAGACTTGATTTTGAATTTCTGGATTTTTAGGGCGCCTCTGAGTCCACCCAACTTTAATGTGTACCCGACTTTAGTTGGGGAAAGTAAAGGCGGTTGGTCATTGTGCTGGCTACATGACACCCTTCTTGTTAACCGTTGGCCAGTCCTGCTAATCTGGATATGCAACTTTCTTTCTGACTTTCAGTGCACCAAGAACATTTAGAACTAGATTTAAATTTAAATATAGAGTAGATTTCAATCTACACTTGACTTAGATATGAAGACTTGTTCACTCTCAGTGAAGCACCACAATGATAAAATAATTAGATATTTATCAGCTTAAATACATAAAAGTATTCTAAGTATACTAGATAAGCTTAATTCAAATTGTATTTCAAAACTTTAATTAAAAAACTACTTATATCGAGATCTCTGACAATAAAAAAAAGATAATAATATAAACAAAAATTGGTCTACTAGACTTTATCGGCTTTTAAAACCCTAAAATTTACTCAATGATAATAAATGAGTCCAATTCAAACAAAGACAAATAATAAGCTTGTCTTCAACCTTAAATATATAGAACATCTGCTAATTCCTGTTTGTTTGTCTTTTTGGTCTAAAATGTAAACAAAACTAAAAAAACCAAAACAAATCTGTAATCATAACAAACTTAGTTTTACAGAAAGGACTAGATCTAAGTCTAATGCTGATGGTTATCTTTTGTATACCAACATACACTTGTTACAGCATATATACATTCTAATAAATATTTAAAGTGAAAAAAAAAAAGCTTTACCTGCTTTACTTTAACTTAATAACTTAGTAAAGAAAGATTGTCTCTTTTTTTTTTCGGATGTGTAAAATAGAAAAAAAGAAATATATATAATTAATTCCTTTGAATCCTTTTGATGGAACTCTGGGCTTTAATTTTATAATAGTTAATTCAATAATTAATACAATTTTAATAAAATGTGTAGTCATGCAGCCCAAGTTTATGTGCAAAATATCATCTTGATTAAATAAAAAAACTATACTATAATGAAAGTGTGAATTAATAGTAGGAATAGCAAAAGACGCCCCTGATAATTTAGATGTTTTTAACATGCACAAGTGATTATTAATAATTTAATTTTGTTTCCCTTGTCATTTCAATTCCTTTTAGTTCCACACATTTCAAATATCTTGGTTACAGTAAACCTTTTTTTTTTTAAATTCAAGAAATAAAAATTATAGCTATTTTACACCTTTTTTTTTGTATGGGCAGCTTGAAGATTTAAGTTTAGAAACAGGTTACAGGGCTTGACAAAATTATTAAGCAGATCCTTTTTATGTGGATAGTTGTCATTAATTTTGTCAAAAACTGAATCTAAGATATTTATACAACTTCTAGATCTAACTATTTCTTATGAACTCAGTCCAAACATGTAATTTAAACAGGTAAGTTCTTTGGTCTGAGTTTATTTTCTGAAGAGGAAGGGCATACGAACCATTTTTATTTAAAGTTAGTAAAGCACACATATATTTACTAAACTAACTATTGTAAAGAAAAACAAAACCCTTTCCCGTTCAAGAAATTTTTGAAGAGGAGAAAGCTGATCTTTGTTTAATTTTCTTTTTTGTTTATAGATGTGACCGAAATACAATTACAAAATATAGTAAGCTTTCACCTCTTAAGCCTTTTCTCTTTGATAATTACTTTTGTGATCATTACTTTAAACATATTTACAATAGATTCTTGTAAATTAAAATATATATGTATATAATTATATTTCTATAACTTCTAATACAAAGGTAAATCTCTTCTCATGAATTTCATAATTTAACACCATTGATACAAGACTCAAACCTTTTGAGATCATAATTTACCTTTGTAGTAGACATGATGTTCTTATTCATTTGTTGTTGGAGAGGGCCTGGGCTGGCAGGTGGTAAACTCAGAAGTTCACATGGTTCCCAATAATTTTCTTTTTGGCCTTTAACAATTTGAAGTTGACAAGAGATACTGAACTTATGAAGGAGGAGATTTTGTTTTCTGGAATTTTCAAATGTAACCATGAGAACTTTTAAGGACCCTCCTGTTGTTTTTTTTAAACTGTTGGCTGAAAGCACAAGGGGAAAAGGCTTCTAATTATATCACAGACTCTTGTCAAGCTTACAAATTGTTAATTAGTAAAACTTAGTGACAAAGGCATTTGTTTAATTTTAAAGTCAAATTATAGCAGGCATATGTATTTTTTCGTTGACACGTCTTCCTTTTCATTTTCAACACACTCTTAATCTTCAGTTGGTAGCTTGCAGACACTAGTGACTTTTCAGAGTTGTCTTCATATTTGTTAAAGTGATTAAAACTCAAATGAATTATGAAAAAAGAATAATGTTTTAAACAGAAAGTTATGTTTTGACTGTTGTACATTGATTGTTAGAGACAAATCTGGATTACCTAAATAAATAAAACAAGGAAAATGTGCTGCTTCTTTCAGAGTGCTTTATTGTGAATATACAAGCCCTGGTTATGAAAGTCCAGGCTACCGCCGTCTTATTGTTATATATAAAAACAATTAAAACATGGTTTCTATCTGCATTAAATGAATTATCTTAATAGGTCCCTTTTTTGTTTCACAATTGGAAAGCATTTTAATATTATTTTAAGCAGAATTGTCTGAAAAGCATGACAATGTCTCAAACAATTGTTTCACTTCTTAAGTTTGTGTGTGGTGTATGTTAACTTCGTGCATGTGTTAGCCTGAATTTACCATCACCATACCTGGCGGATGATCTGTTGCTGCGCTGTATATTTATCTGTAATTCTTGCTCATTATTTTTTACTTTACAGCCATTCTTGATGAACACAATTTGGAACAAATTTTAGCATTTACAACAGAAGTCTCTAATCTGATGGTTTCAAGTCAATCTGATTCTATTGGCAATAAAACGTTTTCATGTCACTTATGTGGAAAACATTTTCGTGTCAAACACCAATATATTGGTCATTTAAACACACACATGAACAGAAAACCATTTAACTGTGAATTCTGTGATAAAGCTTTTGCATACGCCACAAATTTAAGCAGGCATAGAAGAACTTGTGAAAATAATCCTCATAATTCCATCCTGCTTTCATCAGCTCGAATAGCTGTACATTTTCCAGATGCTGAAAGCCAGTGATCAAGGATTTGTATAAATTAGATACCTTTAGATTGTCTGCCAGCCCAAACCATTCAAATAATTAAAAAAAAACACATTTTCATCATTTTCCAGAAACGTCTCAACGTGTGCTGCAAACTGGACAAGGTGTTTCATTTCCAGCCAGTAATCTAAACTACAAACACTCATGTTCTTTTTGTGGCAAAAAGTTCAACAATAGATCTGATTGTGTGGGACATGTCAACAGTGTTCATTTAAATACAAAACCTTTTATTTGCAAGTATTGCACAATGAGTTATTCTTATAAACAGAGCTTAAATCGACATCTTCTTAGTTGCAAAAAACATCATTTGGATTCAAGCTAATGCTATAGACATTTGCTATTTTGCAAAAATGTACTAAATATTAGCTTAGCTTATGAAAAGTAAAAGTATGAAAAGTATGCAATTTTATTTTCTCCTAGGTTGGTGGAAAAGTTCCAAAGTGACCTTGGGTGTATCAGAGTTTTACAAGAAATATCGATGCACTTATTGTTATAAGTGTTTTGCCAACAAATCAGATCTGTATGGCCACGTTAATAGTCTACACCTAGGAGTCAAAGCCTTTTCGTGTTCACATTGTTATAAATGTTTTTCTTATTTACAAAATTTAAAAAGACACCAGAGAAAGTGTAAACATTAGTGTTGATCTGAAAAATACTTTCTTCATCCAGCCTTGCAAAGTGAAGTGCGGATTTGTGGTTGTTAGCAAGGATGTTTTTTTTGTGAATGGAATGTGCTTGTTCTAGTACACTTTTAATTTAGTACAATATAACTTAGTAGCATCACCATGAAGGATGTGTAAACTTTCCATCAACTTCGTGTAAATTATTGATTTCAGTTGATTGGAGTGTCAGTTTAATCAACTCTTCAGAAATGGAAAGAAGTGTTCAGTCATCAAGTTTGACAACAAGTAACACTTGTGAGTTTTGTGGAAAAGTATTCACTACAAGAATGAGTTGCAGAGACCACAGGAATGCAGTTCATCTTCTTCAAGTTTCTTACCCATGTAACTTTTGTGGAAAAGAATTTCCTTATAAAAGAACGCAAAGGAGACATCAGAGCTCATGTTCTGTTAGACATTTGCACTTATTGTGATAATTAACTGGCACATTTTGAATGGTTATGTCAAACTTTTAAAAATCATGTAAGGTTTATATTTAAAAAAAATAAATTTAACTGTTGAGCAGTATTTCAGAATCAAATGCAAGGCTGACAATTCAGTATTTCTGTCAGGATCATTAACATTTTTTTGAGTGTGCTTAGCTTATTTGTTCTTTTTAACCTCTGCAGGTAGTATATTATCCAGTCATGAAGTATCACCTGAAATACAGTCCTTGTACAAGTCTTGGTCCAAAAACCTGCCACAAGCAAAACGAAAATACCAATCTTATAAAAACTTTGCTTGTTCATTTTGTCAAAAATGTTTTTCAACGCAGAGGGACCTTGAAGGACACATGAATTCGAGGCATCTTAACAAAAAACCTTTTGTATGCGAGAAATGTAAAAAAAAGTTTTCGCACAGAACCAGTTTTAATTCACACAAGAGAATATGTTTACCATTTTAACAAAATGTTGTTAACTTTTTTGTTTTATATTGTAGCCTTTTGAAAATTCTCTTTAGCTTAGGAAAATGTTAATACATTTTTATTGTCTTAACAGCAAGAAATAAAAATATCTTGCTGTTATAATATTAGATTCTGTTCTGTTACAGATATCAGTAAAAGAACATTTGGATCAGCCTCTTTGCATCCCACCAGCAGCAGTCATCATAAATTGAACACTTCAAAGGGTTTTAAATGCCAATATTGTAGTAAATCTTATTCCGCTAAGCAGGATATGGAAGGACATGTCAATGTACAACATTTGAATTGTAAACCTTTTATATGCTCTATTTGTCTTAAAAGTTTTGCTTACGAAAAAACTTTAAACTGTCATATGCGAAGGGCTCATGTTTCAGCATTTTCCTTCTTTTCAACGTCTTCAACATAAGTTTTCTTCATCAAACTTATTTGATTGTATGGCCATGTATATAAGTATAAAGATGTGAAATATAGTTAAGCTGTAAAAGGAAGTTTATATCAGCATGTTTAGAAAAGGATATTATTTTCTTCACGACATGTCTATTAAGCTGTGGAATTTCTTTGTGCTTATTTTGACACTATGTATGAGCTTCATAGGAGAATCCCTTTTCTTTGTTTCCAGGTAACCATCATATTAGGATTTTACACTCTCACTCAGCTTTTCTCAGCCATGGAATTTCTGAACTCGGTAGGATTGGCATTTACGTGTGTGAATTCTGTGACAAATCATTTATGGCAAGAAAAGACTATGAAGGACATAAAAATGCAAGACATTTAAATAGTAAACCATATCAGTGTTCTGAGTGTGATAAAAGTTTTGCTTATAAGCGAAGTCTACAGCATCATCGACGCATAAGTCATAATCTGTAAAACAAAACTCAAAGAGATCTTTAGCGGTGTAAAAATAGCTTGAAAATCATCTGAAGCATAATTTAAGTTGCTAGAATATGCTGCTTTTGTGTATTTTTAAGGATAGATACTTGATAGAAACTTTGTGCTGTATAAAATGTTTTTAGCTGTTGTTTTATTGTGTACAGGAGGCACTTTGTCTTCAATGAACAAGATCAAGACTTCTAAGACAAGTGTGAGAAGTGTGGCTGGAAGCTACATATGTAAAATTTGTTGCAGATCATTTCCAGCTAAACGAGAATATGAAGGGCATATGAATAATCATCATTTGAATAGAAAACCATTTCAATGTCACTTGTGCTCAAAATCATTTGTTTATAAAAAGGGGTTGACATTTCATCAAAAAACGTATCATTTTTCAAGTCATAAACAAACTTAAAATTTACTTTTCAGACTTTTCATTTAGTCATACCAATAAAAATGTTTGTTTTTTTGTAATATTCTTTTTTTTTTTTTTTACTTGAAAATTTTTAGCAGTACATTTTCTTTGTATTTGGTTTTTTTTGGAATACAAAAATGTTAACTTTTTACATTTGAATTTTTCTGACAAACATTTTTTTATTTTAAATTTGAAAATATAGTAACTTGTTGAGTAAACATGTTTGAATATTTTTCTACCATAGGATAGGATTAGCTTAATACAAATGCCAAGTTCTTCTGGATATATTGTAGATCTTTTTAACTTTTTTTATTCAGAATATCTTCATGAAGAATGGCAGCATCTTTCATCTAACTCTAAAGAGATTTACATGAGTACAAAAATTCAAGGATATAAGAAAACTAGCATCGTTTGTGAGCTGTGTCAAAAAACATTTGCCAGTCGCCGACTGTTATCTGGTCATATGAACTCAAAACACCTTAAAGCCAAGCCCTATGTCTGTCCACATTGCTCTAAAGGATTTTCTTACAAAACTAGTCTTGATTATCACTTAAAAACTTGTCAGCCAGTATTTGTATCATTGTATGCTTAAACAATCCAAATAGGTGCAAATCAGCCAATCTTTTCTGTTAATTTTTTTGTTTCTTTATCACTTCAGACTGTCTTGATTGGTACAGAAATGGTACTAAGTTGCCTGTGACTGATAGTCTTAGGAAAAAGAAGAACTATGTGTGTCATATTTGTTCAAAAGCATTTGTCAACTCTAGAATTTTAGCGGGCCACATTAATTGTGTTCACTTGAATATAAAACCATATAAATGTATATACTGTGCAAAAGCATTTTCTTACAAGAATAGTCTTGATGTTCATTCTAAAATGTGCAACACCCAGTTTTCAATATCGTAATATGTCAGCCCAGAGCTTCAGCAGTAACAGCTAATTTTTAATTATTTTTTATCAACATTTTTTCTTAAAAACAATAGAAATGTCTCAGCAACATTGGTTTGGAATTAGTGGATTCAAAAGTTCAAGTATACGAGGAGGAAAGCAAATGATAGGAAATATTATATGTGGGCTTTGTGAAAAAAGGTTTCCTTCGCGTAGATCTCTCAATGGTCATATGAATTCTTCTCACTTGCATCAAAAGCCTTATCAGTGCGAATGGTGTGACAAGTCTTTTGCACATCAAACCAGCCTTCATTTTCACAAGAGATTGTGCCAGCCAAAGTTGAAAAATACTTCCTAAGTAAGTGTTAAATTTACCAGCAAATTTATTGGGTTTTCCTGCCATGCCCAATGTGGTTGAGCCATGACACAAAGTTTTTCTTTTTCTTTTTTTTTCATTTACAGCAACCCTTGTGTTCCAAGGAATTACTGATGACCTAAAGTTTAGGAATCCATTCAGATTTCGAGCTTTTCGATCAAAGATTATGTGTCACTATTGTGGGAAAAAATACACTTCTAGACGTGATTTACAAGGTCATCTGAATGTTGTTCATTTGAAGCTTAAACCTTTTGTTTGTTGTCATTGTGGAAAAGCATTCTCTTACAATCAGCATTTACATGCACATAGCAAAATTTGTGCTCATAGTTTTGGGCCATATTTGACTAATTTGTGACATTTCTTTCTTTATTCTTGGAAGTATTTCTATCTTGACAGTAGTTTGGCAATTCTCTTTATATTAATATATTGTTTTAACTGTTAGTCAAAATATCTAACTTATTTCAGTTGACCTCAATCAGGATTTCAACACAAGTACATTGTGGACTGCAAACTCTTTAAAAACGCTGCGCTCAGGATTCTCTTGTCAACACTGTGGAAAGTTGTGTATTTCTCGAAGAGATCTTTATGGTCATACAAATGCTGTTCATTTAAAAATTAAACCTTTCATTTGTCAGTTGTGTGGGAGAGGGTTTTCTTACAACAGAAATTTGCATGTTCATAAGAAGGTTTGTCCAGCCCTTTTTACTCCACATTAGACCTGTGCTAACATTACATTTGGTAGGACTAGATATATAACCAAAGTAATAAACATTATGTCTAAACTTTGTCAGCACTATGACCTTGCTATTGTGAAGTTAAGTTTCAATTGGTGCTAAGAAAATGCATTAAAAAATTAAACAGTAAAATGTGTTTTTCTTTGAACCTGTAGTTTTTGCAAGTTTTGTTAAGGCATACTTCATGCCCTTTTTTTTCTGTTGGAACAAATGAATTAGTCTACTAGATTAAACCCAAGCCTGATAAAAAATAGTAAACATGTCTCCTTGCTGTATTCCTCAGCACTTACTTTAATGAAGTCACCATGGAGGAAATATTCACCTGTGAAAAGAGCTTGGTTTTCCTCCAACCAGCACAGGTTGTCTTGTGAGATTTGTCATAAAACTTTCATAACTACTAGAGATTACATTGGCCATAAAAATGCCAGGCATTTAAATGTCAAGCCATATCTTTGTCATTTCTGCGGCAATGGCTTTGCTTATAAAAGAAGTGTAGATTTTCATCAAAAGAATGGAAAGTGTCCAGCTATGGTTAAAGTTGAATATTTTTGATTTTTTTTTTTTTTGGTTCTTTTCAATTTAAATTTGTCATTAGCTACTGTTTATTGCCAATGTAAACAAAAGAAATCACTCAAGAAACCATTGATACCAGACTATTGTCTTGATAAGGTTTAATTTTATTCAACTGTTTATGTTCCCAATGTAATCCCAGGATCATTGTTATTTCTATTTCAAACAAATGGATTGAGTTTACACACCAGTAAATAATGGTCCCGGTTTTGAATTATCTTGTATGATGACATTGTTTTGTTTTTAATGGACACACAATAAATCACATGATATTTAAATAAAAATGTTTTATTTTCTGCTTTTACATGTCCACAAATCTGTTGTTTGTTTTAAAATCTAGAAACCTTAATAAATTTAATACACTTCTGGAACAACCACATAAATACAAAAAAAAAAAAAAAAAATGACATTAGAAGCTTTCCATTGTTGCCATTTTTACCCTTGTCAGCCTTGGCCCATGTAAAATAGTGACAAGACATTTTAAGAACTTATATTGCTTGTGTCACTTCCAGTTGAACTGAAAGAGGATTGTGCCCTTAGTACACATTTTCTTGTTAGCCGTTGTGTGAAGCCATTGAGTCAGCATGTGGAACTAAAGAGACCTCCAATCAAATGGTCAGAACGCACACGCAAGTACACCTGTGAATTTTGTCAGAAGGCCTTTGTAGTCAAGCGAGATTGGGAAGGGCATATCAATTCCATCCATCTTAAAGCTAAACCATTTCGCTGTGATGCTTGTTCTTGGAGCTCCTCTCATAGAGGAGAACTTCAGAAGCATTTTAAAAAGTGTGCCTTTCAGTTTTCTGTTCTGGACAATTTGGGAACTAATTTTTCTGTTGAAAAGAAATGTTTACCTTAAAAGTTACTTGATTTGATTAAAACACAAAACTTGTGTATGCATGTCATTCAGCCAGGGGTACAGCTTGTTTTGTAGTGTGTCTTCGAACTTCTGACTTTGCTTAATAACCAGGTTCCCTTTCCATTTTTTTTGTCCCTAAGTATATAGATGTCAATTTTTATTTTTCCAGACATTATTGAATCTCTATTAAAACAAGATGCAGTAACTTTTGATCAGCTTGGAGAAAAGTCGTCTTTAGATAGAAACCTTCGTCAGTATGGTGTGTCATCTTTTTTGTGTAAATCTTTACAGTATAAACGCTACACTTGTTTGAAATGCAGCCAGTCATTTAGTTATCCAGGCAATCTGTCTCGCCATAGAAAGGCCTGTGAGGGAAAGTTTGATATTAAATGCTTGTATTGTGAACAAGTCTTTTATCGGCAAGATGTTCTCAAAATGCACATGAGGAGTAAACATGGCATAGTGTTTGTATAAAAATAGAAATTTGTAAGCATTGCTACTTCTGTGATGTAATTTCAATTTTTTTCCCAAACGATTCAACTAATCTCTCTATGGGTAGTATTTCTTTACAAATACAATTTAAACCAATAAAATGTTCGACCATTTGTTCTGAAGGTCTCCACCTGTCCCCCCCCTCGTCCAGCATGTTTGACACTTAGTGTCTAACAACTTTTCTTCTTTCCAGTTGAAGGTGATGCGTTCTGGAATAGGAAGAGACCATCAAAGGGCCACGTTCATGCTTACAGATCCTCTTTTTTCGCTGTGAATGATGCACTGTCTTGTCCACCCTTGTTGGTTGCGTCTGATTTGGAGTGTAAAAAATGTTCCTATGTATCGAATGATGCTCTAGCTATGTCTTTGCATAAAAAAAGCTGTACTGGCAAGAGACACCTTACTTGTAGTTTTTGCTCTAAAGTTCTTAGTCGCTATGACTCTCTAGCTGAACATCTGCGAGGAATTCATGGGATAGGGAATAAAGTCGAATGCAGGTTCTGTGGGAAACATTTCAAGTACAGACCACAAATGTATCAGCATCAAACAATTTGTTTACACAGACCTTTCAAGATAGAAATGGATGTAGCACATAATACAATGGAATCCAGCCTAGAAAGAATAGAATCTAAAATTACTTTTCCTTATGACGTGACAATGTCTGTAGATGCAGATAGCATTAATAGGCAAATCTTTGATTCAAAGCTATTTTCTGATATTTAAACTCTTTTTTTTTTTTTTTTTGTTTGTTTGTTTGTTTCGTTAGGTATATCCAGGGTAATTAAGTCCAGCCCCTTTCCAACAAACTCACGCATCTAGTATTGCTATTAATAAATTGCGTTTCCCACCTCTTAGACAATGTGAAGCAAACAGTGGTTCCAGTTTCGGAAATATTTTTCAGTCCAAGTTTTTGTTCAGTGTGTGGGAAATTGTTTGCCTCAAGACATGTTTTACTTCGTCATTTGAACACTCACGAAGCTACAGCAACTTGTCGATTTTCTTGTCACTTGTGTGGAAGAACGTTTAATCGTAGTGATTCTTTAAAAAGACATTACAAGCTTATACATAGTCTTACATAGAATTCTGTCCTTGTTCTACTTGTAGGCTTAAATAAACTTTTTTTTGTTGTTTTTTTTTGTAGCTTCCATTTGAAGCATTTGTGTGTGTAAAGCATTAGGTAGAATACTGGTCTTACTACCTGCTAGCCCCAGGGAGACATCTAGGATATTTTAAACAGTTGAGGGTGTATCTTTCCTCTATTAGGTCATGACCCAGCCAACAGACCTAGCTGTTACCGGTCTTTTCCTGGACGTGTCTTGTCAAAGAGTAGCTCTGGAAAGCTGGCTTGTCCAGAATGTGGTACATTTTTTCGAAGAAAAGATAATCTTCGAGTGCATTTACGTAATAAACATAATGTTGGCAATCCCACTGTATGTCCGGGATGTGACATGTATTTCCGCTCTTATCTCAAGCTTAATAATCATACCCGCGTTTGTCCAATGTTTCAAGGGAAATTGAAGGAGACCACGCCAAAGAAACAGAAAATGACATTTTTGTAAATTATAAGAATGTTTTTGATGCACTGGTGCATTTCATTGGTTGTCTCTATAGAAGAACCATTTTATTTAGTAAATTGAATGGTGAAATATTTGCTAGTTGGGTGTGAAAACCCACCCCTCCCAAAAAAAAATCAGTGAGTTAGAACATTTTCCATACTATTTTTGTGAGCATAAAATCAATATTGGTCGATATGGACTAGCCATTTACATCTCAATAATGTTAAGATCAAGAAATGATGAAATACTGGTACCTGGAATGTCGGTCGTCGCTTTACTTCTTCATTGTTCTTACAGCCACGTGCTACACTTTTGTTGTAAGCCAGTTGCCTGGACGTTTTAGATGATTCCCACCCAATAGAAATGCCGCTTACATCATTTGCTAAGCCTGTGAGATAAATTGAAGTTGTTCACATCATGGACTCTTTTTTTTAAATATTTATTTATAAAGCTTCATTATTTTCATGTTAGAATAAAAGTTTATTTCACATTACAATTTAATATTTAGTTGGTTTTTTTTTTTTTATTTTTCAAAATCCGTTCAGAAAGTTAGCTCAGATACTAAGTTTCATTTCATTTCAAACCATTCTTGCAACAAATTGTGTGTACGATGTATGGTTAGAGCTAGAAGATTATAAACAATGGTGCCTAAAGACTTTTCTAGTTGTCAGCTTGTTATGTTCTTATGCTTTGCATTGCATTTTGTTTAATGGTTTAGTATTGACAAAGTCACTGCAAATTCAAACCCATTCCTTTGATTACATGACTACCAGAAACTGTCGAAGATTTAGATTCAAAGCAGATCTGACAAAATAAAAATGTGTTTTAGTTTAATTAACTTGACCGAAAATATACTTGTTTAAAGCCTAATGCTTATAATCATCATCTAATTATATCTTGGACTTCCTGTATAAACTTTGTATTTTTGACCTTAGTTTAGTCATGCTATTCGTATTCATTGTAAACGAAGTAGTTTTTAAATCAAAGAATACGTTTGTACACATCTGTTTTGAAATATCGGCTTAATATTAGTTTGGTCAGCACTGAAAGCTGGCATTGACTTTTGTGATGTCCATCAATTCTTCTGTGCTGCAGACAAGTTGAATCTGTTCATATGTAGTGTCCTTTGTTTTTTAAAACTGTTGAACATGGATTCTCCTATCTTGTGAATGTTAGTCAAACAAAAAGTGTTCAATGTTCATATTGTTTGATCTGTATGATTAAATCATTCAACTTTTATGTATTTGTTTCAAATCTTTGAAATCTATTAGTAACGTCAGTGTATTTATTATGTTGCATCATTGACCATCAGAATACATTTAAAGTTTATACTGTAGATTTTTTAAAATAAATATCTATTTCTATGCTTTAAAAAAAAGTTGATTTAAAGCAATCCAAACTAGTGAAGTTATGAACAGAAAGCTCTGTGCTTCATCTAAAGGGAATGGTCCAACGTGGGTCAGAAGGATAACTACCCAGACAAATCACTTGGATGATTAACTCCCTGGTGATCCCTTTTAGTCAACAAACAATAGTAGTACTGATCAGAAGGGAGTCAAATTAGAAATGCTTGAACCTAAAATCCAATGAAATACCTGTACCGCTAGTTTCTGTTGCCAAAAAGATCTCTACGTTATTTACATTACTCTTGGCATGTTCCAGTAAGCAAGACTAGGTTGATGTAGCACTTTTAATCTACATTTATAGAATCTGTCACATTTTAAAGTTTCAAATGCATTTTGCTTAGGATGGAGCTATGCCTGATACTAAATATTGCTTTGTATGGGTTGATCTGATTTGTCATCTGCTAGACTCGGCCCAGTCCTTCTCTTCGTTTCTTTTGCATGCTGTATGTTGTGTACGTAATCTACATCTTCTCTGCTTCCTCAGGGCCTCTGAGCCTAGACTTTGACAGAAACACATATGAGGCCCCAGGATATACACGACCTTCAGAAATGGTCAGTGTCAATTCAGGGGGCAGCAATTTATGGAGTCATCGTAGATTGTCTTATCCATCTAACACCTCCCTTATTAATCCGAGACATTCTGTCGTTTATTCCGATCCAGACAAGATTCGGTCTTCTGCCAATTCAGTTATTTCTCCTTGTTACAGACGCCAGTCCCGAGATGTTCATGGCAATCCTTTGTTTTCTACTTGTTCTAAATGTGGTGGCAAATACACTAACCCAGGAATGTGTGCATCGCATGAAGCTAGCTGTAATGGAAGCAATCGATTAATGTGTCACATTTGTAAGCGCGTTTACAGTCAAATGTGTGCGCTAAAAGAGCATCTCCGAGGCAAGCATGGTTTAGGTGAACTGCTCTCTTGTAAACATTGTGGTAGATCCTTTAAGTATAAACCTCAGCTATATGATCATAGTTGCTCGGGAATCAATCAGCAGGCATTACGCGCAGGCACCAGATCTTTTCAAGATGTTTCATCTTTAGATCTTGGCAATGTGCAGACTTAGGAAGATCAACAAAGTCAAAGCAGTTTGTCTAGCTCCTCTTATTTACTGCCTTGACAGTTGAACCAAGATGGCGATTAAGAGTCTACTCATACCATGACATGTATATCACATATTTTATTTTTTTAAATATTTTTTTTTTAACGATTCTTGTATGATTTCAGTTTTTGTTGTTGTTGTTTTGTTTTGAAAAGGTAATAATTAAGTAGACTTGTTTAAGTCCAAGTAGAATGTGTCTAGATGACCAAATAGAACAGCAAGTGCAATGCTATGGATACATTTGTTTGAAATTCTTTTATAGCTTTTCAGTTTGATTAACTTACTTAAAGTCGACTGAACGGCGCTAGAGTGCAGGGGTATCTGGGAGTATATAGGGTGGTACTATAAGCGAGCCCAGAGTCCTCCAAGTTGTCTGAGATAATGTGTAACTCAGTGAACCAATCTTGTTTCTCTCCAGCCTTCAAATTGCAGTGCCACGTGTCAAGCGCTGCAAATGTATCAGTGGATGAAGTGTATGATCTTTTAGGTCATTATGGTCAGGCTACATGTCTTTGGTGTTCACACAAGTGTAACCATCAAGAACTATTTCGGAAACATGTGCGCATTCATCACGAAGGAGTGCAACCTATTATCTGCACCAACTGTTGGCACGTCTGTGCAGATTATGATTCATTTGTAACACATTGTAGCCATAAAGAGAGCAAAGGGAAAAACTCCAAACAGAAGGAGAAAACCAGAAAGACTGCTAAGAAGTCTAAGAGTGCACCAGTAGGCATTCCTTTTGAATGTAGGAAGTGCAAGAAACAATTTCGACAATCCTGCTCTCTCTTTAGACATAGGTGGAAATGTGAAGGCACCAGGTCCATAGTCTGTAGCATGTGTGAGAGTGTCTTTTATCGTAGTGATCACTTTAAAAGACATATGATAACAGCCCACTCATTGAAATCAGCTCATAAGCTATAAATCACATCAACTAGCAATAACTTTGTTTCTCTCCTGCTGCTGCCTTATAGCGTTGTTATTTCATTGAGTTCTAATTATTCCGATATCTCCGTCTTTTGGGCTCACTAGTTTTGTAGTCATGATGAAAGTATTGGTGTGTTTGTATTGCTATGTAAGCTTTGGGAACATTTGGATTTTCTTGATTGCGGCACTACATTGAAGCAAGGGCTCTATCTTGAGCAGTCTTCTGAAGGTTCGAGTTACCGGTAGTTTAACTTATGAAACAGAAAAATTATTTTAAATATTCGATGAACAAAAATCCTTGAATGCTGCATTTTAAAATGGCATTGTCATTCAAGTTAACAGTTGGTTAATCAAAACAACACTATTTTGTTTATGAGCTTTAGTTTACGAGAAAAAAATATCTAGACTTTGCTTGTTTCACTGCTTGCTACAAAACTGTACAAATGTGATGAGCTTAGATTGTTCAACTGGGTGTTAAGAAGTATCGTTTGTTTACTGCCTGACCAGCATTTGTTGTCAACAGTTGTTAGCAGAAGATTCCTTTTTCTTTCCCCCCTTAGGTTTCCACTGGAGTGATTGTATTCAGTCCTTTGTAGAGAGACGATCAAGACCCAGGAAAAAAGGCTTGTATCAGTGTGAGCACTGCTCCAAAGTGTTTAATATGCAACAAAGTTTAACGCGGCATAAATGGAAATGTGAAGGAACACGTATTTTACAGTGTAATTTCTGTGCGAAAATCTTTCATCGCGCTGACAGATTCAAAAAACATTATAAATCTCAGCATTCATTATTATTATAGTTGGAACTAGAATGAATAGTATTATGCTTTATGCTGTTTTGTCTCTGTTGCTAAGGTACCATTAGGTTCTTCCTTGTGCTTGTATAGTTAATAATACCACCTGCCTCCCATTTGCGCCTAAAACTTATTTGTACCGGTACTTAAAGTTGGTTTTTTCTTCTTCTTGTAATCTGTTTCAACTAGGTTTCATCTCTAGTGCACGTTTTCGTAGATTCACTTGTGATCGCTGCCAAAAGATGTTTGCATACAAAGGGAGTTTAAATCGCCACAAATGGAGATGTGAAAGACTCCGCGTCTTGAACTGTTCTCTATGTAACAAAGAGTATTTCCGTGTTGATATGTTAAAGGAACACATGTTTTCCATTCATAAAGTTTCCCCTGGAGATGACTAAATACATATATGTTAGAACTTAGTTACTACCTGCCAGTGTCCTACTTTCTACAACTTGTTGAATTTCATTGGTCAAAGTTAGGTATCAAATAGTTCAGTACTAAATATGTTAGAACAATATATGTATATATTTTAATGTACACATTATGTGTGTTTGTAGATAACATTGGCTAAGATCATTTCACTTTCAGTTGTACTACGAGCTTCCTATCTTGGTGCCCCCCCTGTGTATTTGTGCGATCGCTGCAATAAGACATTTCTTTACAGTCAAAGTCTCAATCGACATAAATGGAAATGTGCAAGATCTCGAGTTATAGAATGTCCTTACTGCAACAAAGAATTTTTTCGTACAGATAAATATAAAGAACATCTTCAATTACATCAAGTTCAAGCATTAGGAAGGGAATGACATGTTTGACACTCACTTTGTATTGTTTGAACTGTGCCTGTTCACTAAGTTAGGTTTTAAATGTACCACCTGCCTGCAAAGCTCTTCCTGTCCTGTTATGCCAACGAATAATGTCCTGGTCCTTTTTAATTAGGTGGACATCCCCCTCCATACTACCAACTTGCCGCTCGTCAGGTGTACATATGTCATCGCTGTAACAAGTCATTTCTTTACAGTCAGAGCCTTGCCAGACACAAGTGGAAGTGTGAACAAAGCAGAATCCTGAACTGTTCTTTTTGTGGCAAGATTTTTTATAGGCTTGATTATCTTAGGAAGCATGAATTGAAGCACATAGTCTAGTGGGTCAGTTAGTAAACAGTTGTAATCTTGTAGTTCTAAATGATTATTTATACATTTATGAATATGTAGTACATCCTCGTACCTGGTAAATAGACAATAAAGTTAGTGAACATTTGATTAGAAGGTGCTAAAAGTTACTCTAGAGGGATATTATTTTTGTACTGGTATTATAACATTTCTAGAGGGTTTTTTTTTCTCTATAGAACTATGATGTCATGCTCCGGCAAAATATTTTTGTTGTTGTTGAAAGTTTGAAGCTTTGTCATCAAGCTAAACCTAGCAGCTATGATAGTCTCCACTCAGAACTAAGAAATAAAGCTTTTGGCCCTCTCCTGTCAGCTGGATTTATGAAGTCATGTTGTTGTCAATGTTATTTGTTGTGTATCTCTACACTTCATTTAGGTGAGTTCAATAGTAGCACTACAGACATAGGAGTGGTGCACCCTAAAGGACTCCGGAAGCGCTCCCACAGCACAGCTCGTTATGAGTGTGAACACTGTCACAAAGTGTTTTCTTTCTCACAAGGGCTTCGAAGACACAAGTGGAAATGCGAAGGTTCTAGAATTTGGCCTTGTGAACATTGTGATAAATTTTTTTACCGCTCTGATCACCTCAAAATTCACGAGAGACAACATATATTTTTTTAAGTAAAGTTCATGATAATTTTGTTTCTAAGAAGGAAAGAAAAAGTTAATGCTTTATGGTAAATAGTTTGTTTAGATTTGTTTGTTAACGTTCTTCAAACTGACAAGATTGGCTCTTTGTGCAGAAAATGTGTCGCGCTACACATAGAAGCTGCAGTGCAGGAGGAACGCTTTATCGTAATATACTCTTGAAAAGTCTCAGGTGGCTAGATTTGTTCCACTGTCTAGACTAAGTGAGTCTCAGATGGCTAGATTTGTTCCACTGTCTAGACTGAGTCTCAGATGGCTAGATTTGTTCCACTGTCTAGACTGAGTCTCAAGTGGCTAGATTAGTTCCACTGTCTAGACTGACAGTCTCAGGTGGCTAGATTTGTTCCACTATCTAGACTAAGTGACAGTCTCAAGTGGCTAGATTTGTTCCACTGTCTAGACTAAGTGACAGTCTCAAGTGGCTAGATTTGTTCCACTGTCTAGACTAAGTGAGTCTCAAGTGGCTAGATTTGTTCCACTGTCTAGACTAAGTGACAGTCTCAAGTGGCTAGATTTGTTCCACTATCTAGACTAAGTGACAGTCTCAAGTGGCTAGATTTGTTCCACTGTCTAGACTAAGTGACAGTCTCAAGTGGCTAGATTTGTTCCACTGTCTAGACTAAGTGACAGTCTCAAGTGGCTAGATTTGTTCCACTGTCTAGACTAAGTGACAGTCTCAAGTGGCTAGATTTGTTCCACTGTCTAGACTAAGTGACAGTCTACTTAGTAGCACGTTCTCCTATTGACACTGTGTTCCTCTTCATTCAATGGAATCATCTGTTATTTAGTGTACCTTGTATTTCCTCATGACACAACTTTGTTGAGGACTAAGTAGGTGGTGCTATGATAGAGTAGTGAGTATCTTGAGTTATTGCAAATAGAGAAGGTTCAAATTGTAGAAGCTGCTGCTTGGTTGCTGCCAATTATCTAACAACATAGGCGAATTATTACTTGGAAAAGTGGACGTGTCTTTTGTTTTGGTCACTGAGTAAAACTTTCTTATTCTGACATGACATGATTTAGTCACTACTTTGAAACTTACGGTAGCACTACTAAAGTAACCATGGCTCTCTCCAATACTTATGTCTGTTCACCAAGTCAATAATTCTCATTTTATTTGCCTGCAGTTGGAAAGGTAAAATACGTTTCTCCAGTCGAAGCAACCTCAACATATTCCACTATGTTATCAAGTGACAGAAAACACATTTTACCAGAGTCCAGATCTAGACCTAGCTCTCGAGGTCGCTATACTTTGGGTGGGCCGTTTATCTGTGACATTTGTGGGGCAACATTTACTCAGAAGTTTAACATGACTAGACACAAAGGCAAGTGTGCAGGCACCAAAATATTGCAATGTCCAATTTGTCACAAGCTTTTATACAGAACAGACAAATTTCAAAGTCACATGGCAATGAGACACCCTAGCTTTTGTGTGGCTATTAGAAATTGAGTTTTGGTGCAATGCCTACGTGTGAACTTCCAGCCCAGGTTGAATGAGATGTTTGTTTCCTTCATGTCTTTTCTTTCCACTCTTCACAGAAGCCATTGTCTCTGGACCAGGCATCACAACACGCTATATTTACGGCTGTCCCGTGTGTGGTAAAAGATACACAACTAAATATAACATGGAGAGGCACCACATGAAATGTGGCTCACGTGGTCCACAAAGTTGTCAGATATGTGGGAAAACTTTTATCACTCAAGATAGTATGAAGCAGCACATGATCATTGTTCATTCTCTCTAGGATAGGCCAGCCTCCCATCCTCAACAATTCTAGGGTCCCAAATTGTAGTGTAACTAGCCGGCAATAGGGATAGAACATCTTCACGTGTGTAATAAACGCTGATTAAATTTGATATAAAAAGTAATAAATACAACTACTGCACCCACATTTTTAGAGCTTGTTAAATTTGCAGGTGATTTCTTAGAGACATCCCTAATGTTTGGCTACATCCAGCCCAGAAGTGCTCAACTCTGTGGCCCAGGAGCAAAGTCTACTAGCCAGAACAATCAGTGTAATGTCTGTGGAAAAATATTTACCATCAAAGGAAATCTGGATAGACATAGATGGAAGTGTCTGGATCTTAGACAACAGCCTTGTCCTTACTGTCATCGAGTTTTCCATAGACGTGATAATCTGAAGACTCATCTAGCCAAATGTGGAATGGCAAGTAACACATAGCGCAGTCTCTTCCTTGGCAGTCATCCCCATTAGTAAGGTTTTTATTAGGAAGTTATAGTTTTAATGCTGAATTCTATCTACCGTATACGACTGTAGGCACCACACATCTATTCACGCTGGGTGTCCTACATAATTGCTTAGCAAAAAATGTTGGTCTATATCGACGGTACTAGCAACATATCAAAGCAGTTATAAACGCAAACATGTTGAATGCAGGCCATTTGAAAAGGTGTTGGGTCTAAATGTTTCTACACCAAGTCATCTACACTGCGTGTTTTCTTGTAGCTCGAAGTTAGCTTTAGGAGTTTCTACATTTATTTCGAATAAATGTATAAGCAATAGGAAAAAGGGCAACGTGGGGTACTAATCAATACAATATTCTCTTACCAGATATGATACTACACATATACCGTATTTTATTTAGTTGGTGACCGAGTACAGGTCATCTACTAAGTGATGTCATTGGTTACCATGTCCTTGTTTGTTTTTTAAAGAATGCAGCCCACATTGTTTTCAAATGTTTATTTTGTCTTTTGTTTTCATTTCATTGTCTACAATCATTTTTTTTTGTTTACATTTATTTATTGTTCTTCTGATGATTGTATAACTTGTAGATAAATGAACACTGCTTTGTTTTTTTTTTATTTGTTTTGTGTGTGTGTGTGTCAAAAGTGATTGAAAGTTGTCTTTGTTAAATAGGGAGTAATCATTGTAATTATTGGTACCGGTACCGGTATTTAAACTATTATCATACATATAACTATTGATAATTGCATCCATGATATGTTTTAATCGTATTTTAAGAATTCATATTTATTATGAGAAGTTTAAACTTGACAAATTATGTACTTTGACTCAATAAAATGTTCTTTTCAATTGATTTTGCCTGTTGTTTAGTTCATTGATCAGTGAAGGATAATTGTACTCTGACTGGTGCTAAAGATTATTAATTGTATTTATTTCGCTTACTGCTGCTAAAGATTATTGAATGGTATTCGTTTCACTGACTCTGCTAGACTTTAATACACACACACCTAAAAGTAATGAACACGTCACATTTAGCATTTGCTAGAGATCATGACAAATGCTTGGCAGAGGTAAGGACAGTAAGACAATAGGCAAGGTCAGGTGGGAAGTGTCTTCTGTACGTCCTTGAATAGACATTGTCCTAAGAGCAATGGTACTGGTACACTTCACTATGTACTTCAGAGCCAAACCTTCAACGTCATTTGGTTATTGGAATGCTATGTTAACTCTTAGGTAACTAGCCTATTAAATGCAACTGTTAAAAAAAAATAAAAAAAATAACCATGTACAGGTTAGTTTTTTGGGTTGAATCGCATCAACTGGAAAGACATAACGGGTGGTCATTTAGTTGATACGGAGAAAGTGACAGTTCAAACGTGCGACCACTTAGTAGATAACGTAATGCCGAGAAAACAATGTGTGAAACTTGGCAGGAAGATTGATAAGACATAATTCAACGTGCTCTTTGAAAACTGGGTGCCGGGCTGTTGAATAATGCATCAAGTTTACTTTTTTATCCTAGACACTTTCTTTGAAAAGACAGCTCTGTCATACACCACGTTAATGACTAATCGGGTTCGAGTTAGTTTACTAATGATGAATAAAAAATGTTCATTGATAATAAAATAATAAGTGGGTAACACTATGAAACTCAACGCGACTAGGTTATGTTAAACTAATCTACTATTGGATTGTATCTAGTTCATTAATCATTGTGATCCACAGAACAACTTTCACCCACGTGCAACTGGTAGGTCTAAAGTTTTGTTAAAGTTAGTTTACATTCCAACATTTCCTTGTCAGCTTTAGAAACAAAAGCTTATACTAGGTAGTGAATTTATACATAAGTAGATTGTACATCGCTTCTTGCCTGAAATAGATTGTACATCGCTTCTTGCCTGAAATAGATTGTACATCGCTTCTTGCCTGAAGTAGATTCTACATTGCTTCTTGTCCTGAAGTAGCTTGTACATTGCTCATTGCCATGAAGTGGCTTGTATATAGCTCCTTGCCCTGAAGATGCTTTGACATTGCTCCTTGCCCTGAAGTAGCTTGTACATTGCTCCTTTCCCTGAAGATGCTTTGACATTGCTCCTTGCCCTGAAGGGGTTTGTACATTGCTCTTTGCCCTAAAGTAGATTGTACATTGCTCCTTGTCCTGAAGTAGCTTGTACATTGCTCCTTGCCCTGAAGTAGCTTTGACATTGCTACTTGTCCTGAAGTAGCTTGTATATTGCTCCTTGCCTGAAATAGCTTGTACATTGCTCCTTGCCCTGAAGTAGATTGTACATTGCTCCTTGCCCTGAAGGGGTTTGTAAATTGCTTCTTGCCCTAAAGTAGATTGTACATTGCTCCTAGCCTGAAATAGCTTGTACATTGCTCCTTGTCCTGAAGTAGCTTGTACATTGCTCCTAGCCTGAAATAGCTTGTACATTGCTCCTTGCCCTGAAGTAGATTGTACATTGCTCCTTGCCCTAAAGGAGCTTGTACATTGCTTCTTGCCCTGAAGTAGATTGTACATTGCTCCTTGCCCTGAAGGAGCTTGTACATTGCTCCTTGCCTGAAATAGCTTTGACATTGCTCCTTGCCCTGAAGATGCTTTGCTTACTCAAGTTCGTATCTACTGCAACCTAGGTGTCAGCTACCATGAACTATCATTTTAATGGCTTCGCCGACCCCCCCCCCCCCCCCCCCCCCCCATTTTTTTAAAATAATGTTCTGAGAAATGCATGTATCAATGTTCTATGAGGGTGTGCATTAAAGATCTAAAATAGTTGGCTCACCTCTGGGCGTGTGAAGGAATGATATTCAACAGTGTTTCTCATAATGTAGAACGCGACCAAGTGACAAAGTTTTGGAAAAAAAAAGGTACCGGTATTAAGTGACTAGAGTACCGGTACAACTAAGTTTTCACCTTTCCTACTATTTTCACGAGACTTGTAGTACAACAATTCAAATCAATTTCAAGAATCCAGCAGGCCAGCTTCAAGACTTGTTACTGAACACGAGCATGAATATTATATTAGATGCCCCCCTCTTCCTTACATGCTTTCCCCCAATGCCGGTACCATAGTAGGCTAAATAAAGGTGGGGAACGAAAGTAACTTGTTGGGTACAACACTAACGACAAGTAAAATAGTAGCTATTGAACCAGTCCAGTTAAGTCTATGTGCCTCTATTTATTTCTATAAAGCACCGGTTAAAAGGGAACTAAAAAACTAGCCCGGTACTGGTCAAATATCAGACTCAACATACATATAGAAGGTAACTGAACCTACGTACCGGTACCGTTAAAAAATAGTCTGTACTAGTTACTAATAAGGAATATATTCTACTTGTAAAATAAAGTCTGTACTAATTACTAATGAGGAATATATTCTACTTGTAAAAAAAAGTCTGTGCTAGTTACTAATGAGGAATAGATTCTACTTGTAAAATAAAGTCTGTACTAATGAGGGATAGATTCTACTAGTAAAATAAAGTCTGTACTAATGAGGAATAGATTCTACTGTGTAAAATAAAGTCTGGATTAACCATGAAGAAATTGTCATTGAACCAAGCGATAAAATAGTTGACAGATTAAACCGGTACCGTAATGGCAACCTTGGAATCCTTTTCTTTTTTTTTTTTCAGTAAGAATTCTGAATGCAATGGTAAGATCAGATAAGTACATTGATATGTAGGAATACAAATGTTAATTGTATCTTTGTAACATTAAGTAACTAAAACATTTTGATGTTGGTACACCTCTGTCTAAACCAGTGACATTGAAGATACACATCTGTCTAAACCAGTAACATTGAAGATACACATGTCTAAACCAGTGACATTGAAGATACACATCTGTCTAAACCAGTAACATTGAAGATACACATCTGTCTAAACCAGTGACATTGAAGATACACATCTGTCTAAACCATTAACATTGAAGATACACATCTGTCTAAACCATTAACATTGAAGATACACATCTGTCTAAACCAGCCACACCATAGATACACATCTGTCTAAACAAGTGACATTGAACATACACATCTGTCTAAACCAACGACATTGAAGATACACATCTGTCTAAACCAGTCACATTGAAGATACACGTCTGTCTAAACCAGTCACATTTTGAAACACATCTGTGTGGCTCTGTATATTTCTTGTAATACCCCTGGTACGTTGGTAGATTCTCAATGAAATCTTTTAGTAGCTTTCCGTTCTGCTATTCAACTATTGTATAAAAGAAGTCAGCTTCGCTCAGCAGTGTGAATCTTAGTTTTGATTAAGCTATGGTCGCTAAAGAAGTCCTTTAGATATCATTTAATTTGATTCATTACATTGATATGAAATTAAAGTCACCGCCATTTCCAGCCAACGTGCAGGTATAATTTGAATATATTTGTTTTTTTTCCATCGCTACATTTTCCATTTGAAAAGAGGAAGATTTGTAAACTTCGTGGCCTGCTGTAAATGTGCTAGGATTGAACTAGTGTACACTTAGGTGCTACCTGTACATTTGAGTTATACAGATACCTTTGATTTAGTCAGATCAATGTAGCAGTGACGACATTTCCAGCTACTTCCTGCTTTTTTTCTTCTTTTTTTTTTTTTGATCGACCCATTCTGATACAGACACTTGTCAATGATTAGTACATCTTTCTATGTAGGTCTATTATTTTGATCGACCCATTCTGATACAGACACTTGGCAATGATTAGTACATCTTTCTATGTAGGTCTATTATTTTGATCGACCCATTCTGATACAGACACTTGGCAATGATTAGTACATCTTTCTATGTAGGTCTATTATTTTGATCGACCCATTCTGATACAGACACTTGGCTATGATTAGTTCATAGACATCTTACTATGTAGGTCTAGGAATTCGATCGACCCATTCTGATACAGACACTTGGCAATGATAAGTACATCTTTCTATGTAGGTCTATTATTTTGATCGACCCATTCTGATACAGACACTTGGCAATGATTAGTTCATCTTTCTATGTAGGTCTATTATTTTGATCGACCCATTCTGATACAGACACTTGGCAATGATTAGTTCATATACATCTTTTTATGTAGGTCTAGAATTTTGATCGACCCATTCTGATACAGACACTTGGCAATTAGTTCATAGACATCTTACTATGTAGGTCAAGGATTTTGATCGACCCATTCTAATACAGACACTTGGCTATGATTAGTTCATAGACATCTTTCTATGTAGGTCTAGGATTTTGATCGACCCATTCTGATACAGACACTTGGCTATGATTAGTTCATAGACATCTTTCTATGTAGGTCAAGGATTTCGATCGACCCATTCTAATACAGACACTTGGCTATGATTAGTTCATAGACATCTTTCTATGTAGGTCAAGGATTTTGATCGACCCATTCTAATACAGACACTTGGCTATGATTAGTTCATAGACATCTTTCTATGTAGGTCAAGGATTTTGATCGACCCATTCTGATACAGACACTTGTCAATGATTAGTTCATAGACATCTTACTATGTAGGTCAAGGATTTTGATCGACCCATTCTGATACAGACACTTGTCAATGATTAGTTCATAGACATCTTACTATGTAGGTCAAGGATTTTGATCGACCCATTCTGATACAGACACTTGTCAATGATTAGTTCATAGACATCTTTCTATGTAGGTCAAGGATTTTGATCGACCCATTCTGATACAGACACTTGGCAATGATTAGTTCATAGACATCTTTCTATGTAGGTCTAGGATTTTGATCGACCCATTCTGATACAGACACTTGTCAATGATTAGTTCATAGACATCTTACTATGTAGATCTAGGAATTCGATCGACCCATTCTGATACAGACACTTGGCAATGATTAGTTCATCTTTCTATGTAGGTCTAGGATTTTGATCGACCCATTCTGATACAGACACTTGTCAATGATTAGTTCATAGACATCTTTCTATGTAGGTCTATTATTTTGATCGACCCATTCTGATACAGACACTTGTCAATGATTAGTTCATAGACATCTTACTATGTAGATCTAGGAATTCGATCGACCCATTCTGATACAGACACTTGTCAATGATTAGTACATCTTTCTATGTAGGTCTATTATTTTGATCGACCCATTCTGATACAGACACTTGGCAATGATTAGTACATCTTTCTATGTAGGTCTATTATTTTGATCGACCCATTCTGATACAGACACTTGGCAATGATTAGTACATCTTTCTATGTAGGTCTATTATTTTGATCGACCCATTCTGATACAGACACTTGGCTATGATTAGTTCATAGACATCTTACTATGTAGGTCTAGGAATTCGATCGACCCATTCTGATACAGACACTTGGCAATGATAAGTACATCTTTCTATGTAGGTCTATTATTTTGATCGACCCATTCTGATACAGACACTTGGCAATGATTAGTTCATCTTTCTATGTAGGTCTATTATTTTGATCGACCCATTCTGATACAGACACTTGGCAATGATTAGTTCATATACATCTTTTTATGTAGGTCTAGAATTTTGATCGACCCATTCTGATACAGACACTTGGCAATTAGTTCATAGACATCTTACTATGTAGGTCAAGGATTTTGATCGACCCATTCTAATACAGACACTTGGCTATGATTAGTTCATAGACATCTTTCTATGTAGGTCTAGGATTTTGATCGACCCATTCTGATACAGACACTTGGCTATGATTAGTTCATAGACATCTTTCTATGTAGGTCAAGGATTTCGATCGACCCATTCTAATACAGACACTTGGCTATGATTAGTTCATAGACATCTTTCTATGTAGGTCAAGGATTTTGATCGACCCATTCTAATACAGACACTTGGCTATGATTAGTTCATAGACATCTTTCTATGTAGGTCAAGGATTTTGATCGACCCATTCTGATACAGACACTTGTCAATGATTAGTTCATAGACATCTTACTATGTAGGTCAAGGATTTTGATCGACCCATTCTGATACAGACACTTGTCAATGATTAGTTCATAGACATCTTACTATGTAGGTCAAGGATTTTGATCGACCCATTCTGATACAGACACTTGTCAATGATTAGTTCATAGACATCTTTCTATGTAGGTCAAGGATTTTGATCGACCCATTCTGATACAGACACTTGGCAATGATTAGTTCATAGACATCTTTCTATGTAGGTCTAGGATTTTGATCGACCCATTCTGATACAGACACTTGTCAATGATTAGTTCATAGACATCTTACTATGTAGATCTAGGAATTCGATCGACCCATTCTGATACAGACACTTGGCAAT
Source organism: Biomphalaria pfeifferi (assembly GCA_030265305.1). NCBI lineage: Eukaryota > Metazoa > Mollusca > Gastropoda > Planorbidae > Biomphalaria > Biomphalaria pfeifferi. The sequence goes on from JASAOG010000001.1 coordinate 10,549,680, forward strand.
GATTAGTTCATCTTTCTATGTAGGTCTAGGATTTTGATCGACCCATTCTGATACAGACACTTGTCAATGATTAGTTCATAGACATCTTTCTATGTAGGTCTAGGATTTTGATCGACCCATTCTGATACAGACACTTGTCAATGATTAGTTCATAGACATCTTACTATGTAGATCTAGGAATTCGATCGACCCATTCTGATACAGACACTTGGCAATGATTAGTACATCTTTCTATGTAGGTCTATTATTTTGATCGACCCATTCTGATACAGACACTTGGCAATGATTAGTTCATATACATCTTTTTATGTAGGTCTAGAATTTTGATCGACCCATTCTGATACAGACACTTGGCAATTAGTTCATAGACATCTTACTATGTAGGTCATGGATTTTGATCGACCCATTCTGATACAGACACTTGGCTATGATTAGTTCATAGACATCTTTCTATGCAGGTCTAGGATTTTGATCGACCCATTCTGATACAGACACTTGGCAATAATTAGTTCATAGACATCTTTCTATGTAGGTCTAGGTTTTTGATCGACCCATTCTGATATAGACACTTGGCAATGATTAGTTCATAGACTCTATCTAGTTCTAGGGTTAAACTTTAAGGTGTGCTGAAAAACAGCAAGATGTTAATTGTCCAGTTCTATCCGGCTATTAAGTGTTCTAGCCCCAAATCTGTTTGTACTTTTGTGTATTGTTCTAATGTCTTGAGAGCAAGTTCCTTATTTTCTTCATATGTGTCCTTGCAGATCTGAAAGAGGACATTACGTCAGATTTCCTGCGATTGATCGCGTCTCCCGCCCTGAAGGCAGAAGATTTTGATGTGCTCAGGTTTCAGGTGGCAAGTACTCCTCTCTTCCCGGGAATGCAGACTTCTCCTAAACATAAAGCACCAAGCATGGAAGCCCCATTGAAAGATGTAACTGGCCAGCAAACAGCACCACAATTCAACGAGGATTTTATTTCTCAGGCTTCCTTATTTGGCGAAGATAACTCTTTCATGGATTCCTACAAAGCGTGGAAAAAACAAAAGCCCTCAAAGGCTAAAGGTGTGTTTCAGTGTGATCTTTGTGGCAAAGAATATTCCTACAAAAGAGGCTTGAGGCGCCACATGTGGGTGTGCGCTGATGTCAAACGTTTTCAATGTGAATTTTGTGCCCAGACATTTAATCTCCGAGAGCAATATAGAAAACATTTGAAAGAATGTCACAGTGCAGCAACAGTTCCATTTCAAGAGATAAAACCATTTCAGTTGATTCCAGAGTAACAGGATTGTAAAGTGAACTAGTTACGGTACTGACTAATATTACGCAGCTAAGTTGTGTTCTTGTTGTTGGTATAGTTTCTTATTTGTGTTGGGTTCAAGTCATAGCGCTACAAGTTGCAGACTCTTTCATTGAACATAAGGAACGGAAACACAAACTAATGAACTGCTTAGTCCTAGTCACGCGATACCAATCTATTTATGTCTAGTTGAGGGACTACTAGTCTATTCTACTGACTACAGATCTAGTCCTAGCTCCATTCCTAAACTATTTGTCTAGAATTCACTGTCCAAAAGAGAAGAAAGATTCAAATCTGCACCTCTTCGAAGTAGACACAAATTCGTTTGATTGTCAGTACAGATGGACATGACGTCTTTTTGTTACCGTAACATTGCTAACTTCCTAGTCATGACGTCGGCGATGAGGGTCATTGAAAAATTTGAAAATGAAATGACTGGATTAAGTTTTTTTAGTGCTCAAAGAAAGCTATTTTCAATGTTCATGTCTTCTCTCTCCCCCCCCCCCCCCCATCTCTCTCACACACACACACAATCACTACGGTATTAAATGAAATACAAAACTTGACTGAGCTTTTCCTCCTGATAGGAAACTTTACTCAAGTGATATAACAAAACTTGACTGAGCTTTTCCTTCTGATAGGAAACTTTACTCAAGTGATATAACAAAACTTAACTGAGCTTTTCCTCCTGATAGGAAACTTTACTCAAGTGATATAACAAATCAAATGATAACGTATTTGCTGAACACATTTTGCAATGGTCTGACCTACTTGGGCCCGCCTACAGCAATCAAACTTGACTTTCACTTTTACAATGCTTGGACGTAGAAGGAATTCAGTTCTTTTGGAAGTTCCAAATAGTATAATTCGTAAAAAGGCTCCGCGAATGGCACTTGTACAAATAATTATCTCTAAAGAATTGAAATCTACAAACAGATATTAGAGTTTTACAGGCGAATTTGTACAAATCTGGTCAATAATTATTATTGTTCATGTATTTGTATCTCCGTTGTATGTAAATTTGAGAGCAACACTTGCAAGTGATAAAGTAAACAGATAGAACTTTCCACTTGTCTTGGTTTTGATTGTATTCATCTGTGCTAGTTACTTCGTGTCTTTATTCATTTCCATGTCTTGAGTGTTAGTATTGTTATTAAAATTCATTCTCTGGCAATGCCAGGGTCCAGCATCTCTAAAGGGAAACTCCGAGGGTTTTTCAAATGTTGAGTTATTGACATATTTATTTAAATTCTGAGTAAAAAAGTTGTAATAATAAACATTTTACCTTTTTTTTAAAAATTAAATGCTTAGAAACATTTAACATTGAAAAGTAAACTCTTCACATCTCAAAAAAAAAAAAAAAAAGTGGGTTCTTTGATATTTTGTTTTTTAGGTTGGGCACTTCCCTCAACAAAACTAAAAGCGAATCTAGATCTAACCAATCGTATTGCTTCATTCTTACAGTGGCTGATAGGTTCAGTGGGTCCCCTCCCATGTGGGCATTGAGGGAAACGAAGCCGCAGACAGAGAAGCAAAGAGAGCCCTAAATCATGCGGTGTCAGGAACTCAAATTCCCTGCTCAGACCTGAGACAAAGTATTGCCTCTGCCATCTACCAAGAGTGGCAGGACCGATGGGAGGCTGAGACTCACAATAAACTCAGGCAGATTGTGGCGGATGTCAGGTGGCGGTCCACATCTAAGGGTCTGACAAGGCGTGGTAGCACGACCATGTCCAGACTTAGGATTGGCCACACCTACATCACGCACTCTTTTGTGCTGAAGAAAGAAGAGCCCCCACTTTGTGAGTATTGTGACTCTCGCCTCACCGTGGAACATATCCTCATCGACTGCCCCAGATACCAGGATGTCAGGGAAAAATATTTTAGAGCCACTAATTTAAAAACACTATTCAATAATGTCGACCCTGGGAAGGTACTGGGCTTTATCCGGGAAGTGGGGTTGTCTACGAAGATCTGATTTATGAATTCTGTAGACATGTACTATTTACATTAGATTTTTACCAAATTATTAAATTTTTACAACCTCTACTATTTTAACTGTGAATAGACCTTGATTTTAATGATTTGACTGTATGGAATTTGGCCTTTGCTGTGTGGAGGGAGAGTGGCCCTTGAGGGACTGCAGGCACGACATGGCCTAAATTGTGCCGATGTGCCCAAAATCACAAATCTCACAAATTTCAGTGACGGCCTAGTTCATACATTTGGTACAGTATGTATGTATATTTATGCACACATACATACAAACTTGTATATGAAATTATGAAATGACTGGATTAACTATTTTCACCCTCCACATAAACATTAGGATAACCAACTCGAGAACAAAAAGTAGCATTTTAATCTACATCTCTCCCTTTCCCAAAAGTAAATTGATCGTGTGTCTGACTAATTCTACTTTCTAGATATTGATCTAACTGTTTATATAATTTGTAAGTGGAATTAGACATATTGTCACATAGGGTGACACATAGTTTTTAAAATATAGTTTTTAAAACATAATGCATGAAACAACTAGTAGAACTATTGAAAAATAAAAGCAAAACCTGAGAATGAAACTAGACCAGCATTTAAGGGTAATTATAGTGATGAACGCTCGCTAAATCGCAAATGTTAATGAGTCTTTCCACCATATTATCATTCTAAAAGCAAGTTTAGCATATTTTACCCCATAAATCACGTCATTTAAGTATTTTTAGAATCTGAGAACTGCCTCGTCTAAAAAGAGATAGGATATAACAATGAAAACAAAGGCTTGGAAAGTTACAAAAGAATACAGTTGAACACTAGAGAGACCGGTATTAACTGTAGAGCAGAAATGGTTATTCAAAACACATTAACTTAGTTTTGACCACAGAGATTGTAGTTTTTTAGCGTTTTCTCCCAGTAGCCATTTCCATAGTATAGATGTACATTCGAACTGATCAACTTTGATCGGTAGATTTTTCAATCAAGTCACTTTCTATCTATAGGCCTACTACCTTAATAAATGAAAAGACACTTAAAAGTCACAAAACGTCACATCCTACCCAAACAAAAGGCGGGGGTATGAGAGCGTGGGGCCGTTTGATTGAAAGGTAAAAAAAGAGCTCCGAAAGAAGACATTTTCTGGGAAAAAAAGGGTAGTGCAGTCAAAATAACTTCTTATTTTAAATTGGAGATGCATGTGTAAATAAGGAGAGAAAACTACATTCTGTCTCATGTCAACTGTTAGAGTTACTGGACCTGACGCTTTTAAAGTGTGCTTGAGTTCTAATGCTGACTAATGCAAAATATAAACGTTTTGTTGTATAATTGTCTCAAAATTGTAAGACATTGGTTAAAGCTATTTCAAAGTGATGGGGAAAATGAGAACTAGTTCTTTATTAGGCTATTTTAAAACTTTCAAAGCTGAAGAGCTCGCATTTTCTTAGATGATCAGCGAATGTACAGAAACTTTTGAAGTCCATTTACTTTTTTGGTTTAAAGTTGTGGTCATGATGGCTTTTGTTTCGGGTTTGGGTTTAGCTTTGGGTTAGTTCAAGGCAATCGTTTCACTCCTTCACAAAGTCGCTCAACAAAGGGACTGTAGGACCACGTGACAGAGACGCAGACTTACACAAACTTTGAACACTAGAAGCCTGAACTTATTCTTTCCTTGACTCTTGTAATCAAGTGTGCGTATGTATATGGGGGGGGGGGGGGGTGATGTAAAAATGATTCCGGACGTTGAAGAAATTTTTTTTTAATTTTTTTAAATTTGTTTTTGTTTTGGTTGAACTCTGTGTCTTGCTCTTCACTTTGTATTGTTGAACTCTGTGTCTTGCTCTTCACTTTGTATTGTTGAACTCTGTGTCTTGCTCTTCACTTTGTATTGTTGAACTCTGTGTCTTGCTCTTCACTTTGTATTGTTGAACTCTGTGTCTTGCTCTTCACTTTGTTTTGTTGAACTCTGTGTCTTGCTCTTCACTTTGTATTGTTGAACTCTGTGTCTTGCTCTTCACTTTGTATTGTTGAACTCTGTGTCTTGCTCTTCACTTTGTTTTGTTGAACTCTGTGTCTTGCTCTTCACTTTGTATTGTTGAACTCTGTGTCTTGCTCTTCACTTTGTATTGTTGAACTCTGTGTCTTGCTCTTCACTTTGTTTTGTTGAACTCTGTGTCTTGCTCTTCACTTTGTATTGTTGAACTCTGTGTCTTGCTCTTCACTTTGTATTGTTGAACTCTGTGTCTTGCTCTTCACTTTGTATTGTTGAACTCTGTGTCTTGCTCTTCACTTTGTATTGTTGAACTCTGTGTCTTGCTCTTCACTTTGTATTGTTGAACTCTGTGTCTTGCTCTTCACTTTGTATTGTTGAACTCTGTGTCTTGCTCTTCACTTTGTATTGTTGAACTCTGTGTCTTGCTCTTCACTTTGTATTGTTGAACTCTGTGTCTTGCTCTTCACTTTGTATTGTTGAACTCTGTGTCTTGCTCTTCACTTTGTATTGTTGAACTCTGTGTCTTGCTCTTCACTTTGTATTGTTGAACTCTGTGTCTTGCTCTTCACTTTGTATTGTTGAACACTTTGAGACATTCAGTGATCGTTTTGTTTTTTGGTTTGCTTTTATTTTATTTTTACAGTTGAATGTGTAGAGAAGAAAAGCAGAAGCCGAGAGAGAAGTATCAAGTGGAAATCTTTGAGCCAGTGGAAGTGTTGTTCAGTATGTCATGAAGTATTTGATACGAGATCGGACTATAAAAGTCACGTCCTCTCCGTGCACGTTATCACGCGTAGACACCTGGACACTGATTGCAATTCCAACCAACTCAAGTTCTTGTGCGCCTTCTGCCCCGAGCCATTCGTCAATTATTACCAGTTCTCTCAACACATCGCCAGAATTGGCAGCTCAAACTCTGTATGTGTGAACGACAAAATGAGCGGCTACTTTCATTGCGCTGCCTGTGACCTTGACTCCAACGACATTTATCAGTTCCGAAATCACATTCTCCAAGAGCATCCAGAATTGCCCAGACCCAATGAACAGGAAGCGTGTGTTGAGTCAGAGCAGTCGGAAGAAAAAGCAACGCTTGCCTCAGTTAAAAACCGTTTCCTCTGTTATCACTGCGACAATACTTACAGCGATATGAAAGGGTTAAAGAGGCATCTGGCCAAAGTGAACGGCGTGACTTTTTGGTGCGAGCTGTGTCACAAGACATTCTCACGTGATGATGTCTTCAGAAAGCATCAAAAGACTGTACATAACACACACGTGACATCGAACAAATAATGTCTAGAGGGAGCGTGTAGAGCTTAGCTTCGAGTCTCTTTGTGTGAGAAGCGGTGGATGGGACGAACAAGTGTACCGGGAGTACTGGAATTCTTCGTTCAGAGGCAGGGAGTAAACGATTTATTCAATGTCAAGTCGACCAAGTTTATGATTTATTTTAGCCAATGCCTTTTTGATTGATTGAATTATTAACCACATTCAGGTTTGACAACTCCAGCTAGATATTCTGAACGTAGAACAAAGAGACACGGATATCAGTTCACGCTCTACTGTCTGGTGTGGAAAGAAATGTGTACTGGTGTGGAAAGTATAGTGTACTGGTGTGGAAAGAAAAGTGTACTGGTGTGGAAAGAAAAGTGTACTCTAGCAGTCGGAATGTTTCGCTCATTGAAAAAGCCCAAAAAGGTTTTATTTCCAACAAGACATGAATATCCTCAAAGCTTTGCTTTCGAAACAAAAAAAAAACGACAAAAAAAAATGTAAAAGGGTTTTTGTGGGAAAAGAGGCGGGGGGAGGACTGAGAATTAAATTGTTTCTTGACGCTTTTTAAAACTTGTTCTTTATTTATTTACTTAGACATCAGTGTTGGACGATCAATAAACTCTATTGTAAATTTAAATAAAGAAATACATTGCAAAGGCTGTGATAACTATAGGAAGACCTATTTTATCATAAATAATACAGATGAATACGTTTTACGCGTCATGCATTCAGTCATGCATATTAACCAATGACTTAAATTCTGCCAAGTCACTGGTTTTCCTGGCTAGCTCAGGCAACCCATTCCATGCTCTAATAACACTAGGGAAGAAGGAGCATTTGTACAAATTTGTTCTAGCATATGGAACGAGGAATGTGCCTTTATTTTTGTGTCTTTCAGAGACTTGCCATAAAACCCCCGTCGTAGATATGTTAAAAACATATTGTAGCAACTTTAAATAGCCACTTCTGTAATCGCATTTTTGTATTTTAAATCTTTTGAGTTATCGCCCCGGCTTACCAGAAATTATAACAAAGTCTTTGCTAAGTAATGGATGTAATCTGAGATGTAGTGTGATCTAAAGATCTGTATCTAGAGATTTCAAGTACGGTAGTGTGCTTTCAGCCTGGGTTTTTTGTTTTGTTTTGTGTGTTTCTCTTGCCCCACAGATGACTTATTAACAGATGTCATTTGTATTGTTTACATCTAGCCCTAAGCCGAACAAGGCATCTTCTCAATTTCCCATACCGCTGTGATGTCTGCTCAGCTGGCTTCAACTATCCTCAAAATCTGTCAAGGCACAAGCGATGCTCGCACGGTCTAGGGGACAATAAGCAAGTCTACTTCTGTCACACATGCTGCATCTGTTTCTCTCGGAAGGATGTCTATAAGAAACACTTACAAGCCCAGAGTCATGTGTTCAAAGAGAACGAGTCTGTAAGGCTGGAAGAAATCTCTAAAGATGACAGAGATGTCACATTGGGACTATCTGTTTAGTTGACACGTGACCAGCTAGGTCGCATTGGGCTTGTCTATTTATTTTAAAAAGTCGCCATCACGTCACCAACTTCATAGTTTGAAAGCTTCTAGTCTCGGCTTTAACATTGTGTTGAAGATGCTAGTTGGCAGCGCCATTAAAATAGCCTGCTAGTGATCTCTTATTATTAATAGCTATTTAACTAATGTCAGATCAAACCATGGCCTGGCCAGCTGATCTCCAGAAGCTCTGATATTCTGGTCACTAATGTTCTGGTCACTGATGTTCTGGCCACTGATGTTCTGGCCACTAATGTTCTGGCCACTAATGTTTTGGCCACTTCTATTCTGGTCACTAATCTTCTGAGCAGATTCAGTATAAGAACATGTTGTAGGTCAAATAACATTTATAGGAACATGATTGTTACAGTTTGATCCATCACGACAGATTATGTTTTTAATCACCCATCCAATCTGTCTTCTAATTGACGTTGTATAGATTATTTGGACATCAGTACAACTGAATGCCCTTCCTTGTGTTCCAAGCACTGGTGGATCCATTGTTTTGGGGGGGGGGGGGGGGGGGAAAGGGACGGTAGGAGCAATCGCCTTCCACCCCCCCCCCCACTCGACCGAACCCTTTGCAAGGGAGCTGGAGGGTTAACTTTTATAGAAAAATTACACCAAATTGTGTACAGAATTATTTACTTTTCATAATAATATACGGTATACTAATTCTTAATATTTTAACCAATTTTTATATCATGTCGCTCCGCCCTCTGGTATGTTGGTCGATTTTGTTTGGGGGGGGGGGGGGGAGCGGCGATTGCATTTACCGCCCCTCCCATGCCGCCCCCAAACCAATCATTGGGGGGGGGCGGTTTAATTTTTTGCAGAAATCAGTTTGTGAACCAAACTAATCCAATATCTCTCAGCTACGTATTGCTATTTGAACAAAATTAGTCCAATATCTCTCTGCTACGTATTGCTATTGGAACAAAATTAGTCCAACATCTCTCTGCTACGTATTGCTATTTGAACAAAATTAGTCCAATATCTCCATGCTACGTATTGCTATTGGAACAAAATTAGTCCAATATCCCTCTGCTACGTATTGCTATTGGAACAAAATTAGTCCAACATCTCTCTACCACGTATTGCTATTTGAACAAAATTAGTCCAATATCTCCATGCTACGTATTGCTATTGGAACAAAATTAGTCCAACATCTCTCTGCTACGTATTGCTATTTGAACAAAATTAGTCCAATATCTCTCTGCTACGTATTGCTATTGGAACAAAATTAGTCCAACATCTCTCTGCTACGTATTGCTATTTGAACAAAATTAGTCCAATATCTCCATGCTACGTATTGCTATTGGAACAAAATTAGTCCAATATCCCTCTGCTACGTATTGCTATTGGAACAAAATTAGTCCAACATCTCTCTACCACGTATTGCTATTTGAACAAAATTAGTCCAATATCTCCATGCTACGTATTGCTATTGGAACAAAATTAGTCCAACATCTCTCTGCTACGTATTGCTATTTGAACAAAATTAGTCCAATATCTCTCTGCTACGTATTGCTATTGGAACAAAATTAGTCCAACATCTCTCTGCTACGTATTGCTATTGGAACAAAACTAGTCCAATATCTTCATGCTACGTATTGCTATTGGAACACATTTGTTTCTTGTCACACCTCAGTTCACTTATGTAAGTATCAAATGAGAGTAGGTTCACACCAGGTTGGAATGGCTCTAGGTGAAATCACTCCCCTGGGGGTATTGTAGTACAAAAAGTACATAATTTGTGTAAAAAAAAAAAAAGAAACAACAAAACAAAACTGTCACTACCGGTGCTTTAAATGCAATATATATAGCGAGTCCTTCACTCCGCTACTGTCAAATTCAATCTTTAGAAATAGAAACTGGAGAGTTGGCCCGCCCCTGATTCAACGTTTCCATTCCCCTCCCCTTTTCTTTAAAAAATACGGCATCTTCCCCTTTTACAAAAAATAATATTACATACCTGTATATAATTCATGGTTTAAAAATACTAAACAAGTAGGACAGAAAAAAATTAAAATAAATGTCTTAGTATCTGTGTTGACACAATCATCAGAGCCATCCATCTGAATGGTTAGATAGTAGTTCACAGCGATGACTCTCCTTTATCGCCACAGCATCCCTCAGACTCATGAGTTTCTGTAATGTCTCCTTTCCATTCAGTGTCTTAGTGAGGCGGTACCTTCCTGAGGTCTGTTTCTGCATCCTCATATCTATCAGAGTTCGGTCGCAATCTTTTCATATTCTTCACAGCAACATGTTCACTTTGTTTTAGGATACCGTCTACCGTCCTTAGTTGGTTCTCTGAAATGTTTGAACGACGATTTTTCTGCTCCCTTGTAGATCTAGTTTCTATATCTCTTGAAATAAGTCTCCACACATCTAACTATATCTCTTGAAATAAGTTTCCACACATCTAACTATCTCTTGAAATAAGTCTCCACACATCTAACTATCTCTTGAAAACAGTCTCCACACATCTAACTATATCTCTTGAAATAAGTCTCCCCAGATCTCAACTATATCTTGAAATAAGTCTCCACAATCTAACTATCTTTTGAAATAAGTTTCCACAGATCTAAGTATATATCTTGAAATAAGTTTCCGCACATCTAACTATGTCTCTTGAAGTAAGTCTCCACACATCTAACTATATCTCTTGATATAAGTCTTCACATATCTAACTATCTCTTGAAATAAGTCTCCACACATGTAATTATATCTCTTGATATAAGTCTTCACATATCTAACTATCTCTTGAAATAAGTCTCCACACATCTAACTATATCTCTTGAAATAAGTCTCCACACATCTAACTATATCTCTTAAAATAAGTTTCCACAGATCTAAGTATATCTCTTGAAATAAGTTTCCGCACATCTAACTATATCTCTTGAAGTAAGTCTTCACACATCTAACTATATCTCTTGATATAAGTCTCCACACATCTAACTATCTCTTGAAATAAGTCTCCACACATCTAATATATCTCTTGAAATAAGTCTCAACATATAACAATCTCCTGAAATAAGTCTCCCCGCATCTAACTATCTCTTGAAATAAGTCTCCACACATCTAACGATATCTCTTGAAATAAGTCTCCACACATCTAACTATATCTCTTGAAATAAGTCTTCACGCATCTAACTATCTCTTGAAATAAGTCTCCACACATCTAATATATCTCTTGAAATAAGTCTCCACACATCTAACTATATCTCTTGAAATAAGTCTTCACGCATCTAACTATCTCTTGAAATTGGTCTCCATACATCTAACCTTAACTTCTTTCTGGTTTCTGCTGGCAGTGTATTCCATGCTGTACACAAGATCAGGTCAACGTGGCCCTGGCCGACATGAGTGTGATAACTGCGGTAAGGTTTACACCTTGTCTCACGTGCTGTCACGGCACAAGTGGAAGTGTAAAGGTCTTCGCGAGATTGTCTGCCAGATTTGTCAGGCCAGGTTCTACAGAGTGGATCACTTGAAGAAACACATGAGTCGCCATGGACTTTGACTACCTCCATTATATATAGTATATAGTAGAATAAGATTTGTCCACAGGGTCATGTGACTTTTCTTACTTTTTTCCCCAGATTTCGTTTATTTTTTAATTATTTAATTGGGATTGTTTTCTTTGTTTTAATTACCGTATTTGTGTTATACCTGTTTTTTTTCTTTTAAGTAACTTTTTTAAAAATTATTTTATTTGTACCGGTACTTCGGCTTCCTGTGCAGTCTGGGTCAATGTCGCTAGTCTAGGTCTATGTCGATTAATTGCAATATGAATGTCATGAGAACTTTCTGGAGATCTCCCTGGGTAAATGTCTGAGGAAAAGGAGTGGGGAAATCTCGACGTATGTTTCCTTTCAATACAATAACTCTATTCAACTCGTATCTTCGAAGATTGGCTCCAAAACCTGGATGGAACCTGGACACGGATCTTGAAAACGGTTCCAACTATTTTCCAAGAAATTTGGCAGTTGATGTATGTAGTTGGGAAAAAATGACTAGCTCATTGGCCACATTGGGAAAGTTTGACCGTTGTCATTTTACAAAGTATAAAAAGATTTCCGCATGCAGACATTATAGAGTTGAATAAATTGATGTTTAGACACTTTTTAGCGTATATTCTTCTAGATCTAGATGTAAAGGCCTAATGTTAGAATATTAGGCCTATAAAGTGTAGTAGATTTAGGCTATAGACCTACATTCGCTTTACTAGGATTTATTTTCTCGGGGGAGCGGGAAACGGACGGGGTAAAAAAAGCTCCCTTTTATTTTAAAAAATCTAACATTCATTATACCGGTAGCAACAAAAAAAAATGGCTTTATAAGTTATTTAAATGAAGTTTTTATAAAAAATATTTTTCTTGTTTTATTTTGAAAAGTAAAGGATAGATCTAATGGCTTTGTCTGTGGGTATCTACGTTCTTGTATTGTCAGTGGGCCTAGTAGTTCGATAGTCTAGTAGATGGGCAGAATGATCTGGGATAGAATGTTAGGGGGATACAACTCTGTACCGTACCATAGATTCTAGTTTAAATATATAAAGATGTGCAGTTCGGTAGCTATTAAAAAGTGAGATGAAACTGAATAATAATTTTAACAACAATAGATCTCCGATTTAAATGACTTATCTTAAATGACTAGATCAAGTACCGTACCTTATGTAGAGTCAGGTTACCATCCATTATATATACTTTGTTCTCCATTAAACCTTTTCTTTTTATTAATTTAAATATATGTATAATTGATTAATTCAATGACACGTAACATGCTGGGAAAGCTCAATGACGTCATTGATTTTGACTCTTTTTGTTGTTACATTGTTGACATGGAAGACAACAACAGAATAAAATTAAATTAAATTATTGGAAAAAAAAACAATGACTGCCTTATTTATTTTGTGTGCTTTTGTTTTATTGTAATTTGTAACTTATAACAATAACACTACAATTCAATTGTTAAATATTTTACATAATAAAACATAATAATAATATAAATCCTGTACAAATGTGATTTAAAAAAATATGTTTAAAAAGCAAAACGACATTTGAAAATCGATATCCTGTCAAGGAATTTCTTTCTTTTTACATATCACACGTGAAACAAATATGTTTGAATAGTGGTAACAACTATTTGAAGGCCTAAACTATTTATTGAAACAATATTTGTGTCGTTAATCTACTCTGAGTCTCAGAAAATAGTTGTGCTTTTAAATCTAAAGAAGCATGATAAAGATTATTATACCGTAATTAAAAGGATTTCATTTCAAACTATAACAATCAATTGATCAGCCCAGACATATGTATTATAAGATGTCGTTTTACAGTTACACTGATATATGGATATGTCAATTATATAACAAATAACATTCATGTAGTATATTAACATAGTATTAGCCTCCAAACAGTCAGAGGGAGTGGGGGATGGAGGGATATCTGAGAGAAGGTTTCATTGCTGGCTTTCCAAAAGCCTTTTTTTTTTTTTTTTTTTTTTTAAGTTGCTCGACTAGAATTCAAATTCCTTGATGGAAGAAGCACACGCTAGCAACTGAGCTAGACAAATGCTTACGAAAATAAAAGGTTTAATTGTTACCTATTGTTAGTTTCAAATGTTTAGGTGACGATCTAATTGTGTACACAAGGGTTATCTCCCCAGCAAGTACTGTCTCTATAAAACCAAATGTTTAATTCCCGGTACGACAAATTGATACAAAAAAAATACTTGGTCCGCTTTTTGTTATTGATTAACGTGTGTGTGTGGGGGGGGGGGGGAGACAGTTTCAAATTGATCCTAGACGTTTTACTAACAGTTTAGAGCTGGGTGTTCAACCCAATGTTAGCATGGGATGTATTGTAACCATATTTTGATAATTCTTGTTATAGGTGTTATAATCGGAACAGTGAATTTCTTCTTTTGATTACCTTTTTTTTTTTTCAATAAAGGCTTGCACTATATAGATCTATATTATATTATATTATATATATATATATAGCTTTTAAAGTCACGTGACACAATCACATGGCATCCACCAATAAACATAAATAAGATGCTATTTTTACATTATAATACAACGTTTTTTTGTCTTCTTCCTCCTGTGAGTGTCAATGCCAAGGCTAGTTGTATGCATTGTGCTGTAAGTTGTGGACTCAAATAGTAAAGGTGTTGATCTCACTGGAAAACATTGGAAGAAACACGAGTCATTAGAACTACTTAGATAAACATGGACAGTAATTTTTTTTTTTTAGCATTATGCAGGTAAATGTAATTAAATAAATAAAAGAAAATGGGAGGCTAAAAATTCTCTGTACCGGACTTTAGAAACCTTGTCATGACCATAGCAATATGGTGTACTGCTTAATGGTGTATTGTTTTCATGTTAGCTATCAGCTATCTGTCTCTAATACACTTCAGTATGTTGATGTAACTGCAAGCCTCCAGTTTGTGTGTGTGTTGCATCTCACTTCAAATGTTGATTGCTAGTCTTCATTTTCTCTTTCTCTCACTCTCTCTCTCTCTTCTTTCTCTCTCTGTCTGTGATCTTCCTATTTGACAGTGCCAGACCATTGAGAGTCATCTAGTGACCATTTTCTTTATAGCTCAATAAATGCTGACTTCTCTTAACATCACACGTAAATAACTGGCCAAGTCATTTGTTGATCTACACAGGAAATGATCTTTACTTATATAAATGGCTAATTTAAAATCATCGGGAGCTTTTTTACAGAGAAAGGAAGACTGCGATGATGTTCCGGGTACCGGTATTTTCGTCCCGGGTATTCGAGTATTTTCGTTCTTTCTAAAACATTGAAATAATGTTCCATTTTTTGTCTTTGTTCAGCAACATTTCTCTTGTGTGCTAGACCTTTAACAAAAATGCAACAGCAGAATCAGCAGAAGAACTTCGATTCAGATCATATAGGTCAGGGGAATGGTTAGTGCTGTAATCTTACACTATTAATGACCCAACAAATAATTAGCTGCTTTAGCCACCTCTCAAGAATGATAGTCTTGTCAGCCTTAAAAGTACTGGTACACAAAAATGATACAAGGCAAATAGAAAAACACAAAATGGATAGCATGAGAGTGTCTTCAAAGCTCACACCTAGAAACAGGCTGCGCCACATCCCTAGAAAAACTGGAAGTCAAGGTAAAGTATAAATGCACTGTTTCCCAAACGTTTTCGTTCATTTAGTGGAACACTTTTCTTATTTGTTGAGAGAGACATTCATGTGGTGGCCTACTAGTAATAATTCCAATAGTTCGTGCAACACTTTTCTTATTTATTGAGAGAGACATTCATGTGGTGGCCTACTAGTAATAATTTCAACAGTTCGTGGAACACTTATTCAGGAATACAGTTTGGAAAAGTCCGTGTTAAGGAGACATCAGAAAGATAAGTAATGGCAATATCTTCTATTCCGAAGATTAAGGATGAGTGCTGTGTTTCCAATGATAACGACTTATTAATTAAGGCACACAATCCCACTTACACTAATAGCATAAGAGAAGAATAGTGTGGCCCGGGTATGTGTGTGTTTGGGGGGGGGGAGGCTTTAATGCTTCTAAGATAGATACATGAAGGTATCTGTAATATTTAAAAAATCATTAATTACCTAAAGTCCACTTGTCTGAATCCTGCGAATATTTATAGGTAGGTGTTGCCCGGTCAAGAGTGGTATCCCACCAGGGCTGCGGCACGTATCTCTGGGGAAATATACATTGAGTTGTATCAGCATTGATTACGTACAAAGCACTGAATCAAGTCACATGTCAGTGAGGCTTTTCTTGGCCCTGATCAGTGCATCATAGGTCTGGATGACATTTTGATACCCTTAGTAAAGTGATGAATTCTGAAATATAAATCTCCTACCGGTAGAACCTTTAAAACAAATTCAATTGGTAGAACGAAGTTTGAACGAACCCAGAATAAAAAGAGAAGTATACTTGATAAAATACACACAAAAAAGATTACTAAAGATTATACTGTCAAGTACAGTAATTATTATCGTCAAGGTCAAGGTTTTTTTTTATTGTGGTAAAAATAAACAGAATTTTTACATGTCGAAAACAACAATACATTTCTAGTAGTAGGCCTACTAAACAAAATGCGAAAGGAGTTAAAAATAGAGTTCGGTTCTTTCTTTTATTTCGGAGAGCTAATTTTAGAGAGGATATAAATTAAAGCAGGGTCCTTCAGCTAATAAATTTCAAGCTTCATGCTAAATACTTTTGTGAATTTATTTCTGACATTTTTTATTGCGCGTTTATAGTGTGTTGAATCTATTCATGATTTCATTAAGCTGCTGTATTTCATAAATCTGTTCTTTCTTCCCCTCAACAAATATTCCCAGCACAGCACATTATTAAATAATAAATATTATATAGAATTTCTTGAATACCAAGATATATGAATGCATCATACCGCTCATTGACAACGTAAAACTCTTTCAATACAAAGATACAAGCAAAAACAAACGAGATAACATAAAATGCATACTCAACAACATAGAGGAACGGTAGATGCTCCTGTACGGGTATATTAAAGGAAAACACAGTTCTGTTCTATTGACTCATGGTTTGTTAGCGACAAGGAGTAAGTGTGCAAAGTTTCAACTTATTCGAAAGAGGGAGCAACTTAACAGTTAGTGCTTCCACTGAAATAAAGTTAAAAAGAATAAGCTATGTTGAAGTCCGACAATGTGCGCTTGGAATTCTTTGCACTATAAAGGGTGTCAAATATTCTAAAGCACGTTAGTCGTGACGATTTGTTTTCATTTACATATAATTAAATTAATTCTACTTATCATTATATTTAGTTAAGGCCTAGAATAGGATAAAAGTTTTGTTGATGTTGTTATTATTCTTGTTGTTTTTTGTCTTGGAGGAAAAATCTTTGCCAGCTGTCTTTCGATTTGATGTGAAAGTTTTTTTGAACAAGATTGAAGAGTGTAGTCCTCTTGGTAGGCCTACATGTATTAACGTCTTGCGGAGTTGCGGTCGGTTTTAGCGCTTGATAGAATAGCAGGTGAAACACGCCCACCAGTTTAACATAGAAGAGATATAAGAAAGTTCTTGCCATGCCAACTGAGTCAAAACGTTAATTTGGGATTATTAAAAAACAGTGTTTTACATTCCGTCTCTTGATTCGTTAGTTTTCTTCATTAACGTCTCGCTTTTCAAGCAATACAAATGTTCAGTTCAACCTGTTTTGTCTACATCCTAAAACGATTCAAGAATTGCAACGTATCAGAACTGTCAGATAAGCGTTTATCGCCGGCTTGTCCATCGCGACGATAAGCAATTCAGTGTTATAGCAAAGTTATTGACAGTTTAGGTAGCGTTTGCATTTTTTTTTGTTTGATAGACCGTCGGGATGCACGGACGTCGCGGATAAACTTACCAAAGTGTACAGTACCCCGGTATATAGTTTGTTGTTTTATTTTATTTTATGAAACAAGTATTTACAGTGAACTTTATATCGTATAGATATGGGGGGCGGGGGGCACCAGTTTCTTTAATATGTTCTGTAATTTTAAAAAAGTTGTAGCTACGACATTGAGTCAGTAAACTTGCACCCACCTGCAAAAAATCCTGCGGGCGCCCATGAACAAGGACAAGCGGTAGTATAAAGCGAAATGCGTCAGCAGCAATATCGATTAAAAACATTTTGATGAAGATATTTCATATGGTCTCCGCTAACGCCATGCTCAAAGATTGCTGATGTAAGAAGGGTTACTATACTACGTGCTGTTTTATAAATGGGTCTATTGGTTATATAGACGGCTTTTGAATATCGAGTTTTTATTTTTTTTTTAAATTATATATATTTCCTTTTTCCGTACTCTGTTTAAATTTAAAAAAAAACAACCTTTCTTGAATAATGTATTACATTTATTACACTTTTGTAGTCAATTAATTTTCCTTTAAAAGGAAATTACAAAGTTACGTTAGTTTGAGTAATTCTACTGCCCGCCCTTGCACATTTTTTGTTCTTCCCAGAAAACTTCCAATTTGTCGATCAAAACGATACGCACTGAAAGAGTTAATATGGTAACGGTACCGTACCTCGAATGTCTCTCGCATAATGATCGTGGTCGGTGCTTCCTTCTTATTTGTTAGACTTAATTAGACCTGCTTTTTTTTTTTTTCCGGGACGAATAGTGCGCTCTGATGATAAGAAAGCAGTTCAATATCGGCCCACCCCATCTCTTCTTAATTGTTTTTTTTTTTCCATGCGCTCTTCTTACTGTGAGAAAAAATAGTTGTAATTGTGGCCGGATCCCGCCTGTGGAACTTACAGCGCTTCCCCAGATCCCCTTGCTACATCTCCAATACTAGATCTAATTCCAGTACGAATATTTTCTACTTTTCTAAAAGCGGGACATTGTGGTACAATTATAGATTTACGCTTCTATTCTTTTTCATAACATTCTAAAAAAGAATCCTGGACCCTAATGTGGGATAACACAAGATTCCCTGGTCCCCTGATGGGTGTAAGATGGTCGCAAATGTTTTGTTGTTGTTTTTTTTAATGGGAGGGGGGGGGCGACACCAGTAAAAGTTTGAGAAAAACTGCTAAATAAACAATTTAAAAAAAATATTTTGAAATTGTATCTTAAATGCATTAGAGCAAAGGGATACTACTGTAATCACCACTAGAGTAAACATTAAGTTCTTTCATTTCTCTAGAATCAAAGGCATACGCACAGATATATTATTTTTACGAGTGGATCCATTTTGGTAATAGGCGATATTATGCCGCCCACGCCTGATCCGGTTCTTTCTGTGGTTTTACCGAAGACAATAGGCTCATAAACCTTACTGTAGACAATAGGCTCATAAACTATGATAAACCTACCCTCCAAAGCTTTACCATCGCAAATTAATATTAAGCCGAAAAAAAAAAATTTAGTTTTTACGGTTTCTTATTATTGCTGTAATAGAGGCGACGCCATATTGTTATGATGTTCTGGAGAGGAAGTAAATTTTAAAAATGTCACTGAACTATATATCGTTTGGAGCACTATATTATAATTTAGGATTAGGTTTAGTTTGATCAAAATAATAGGTTTACTGCTATGTTTAGGGTTAGATTTAGAAAAAGAATTAGGTATAGAATTAGGGTTAGGTTTAGTATTTAGGTTTAGTGCTAGGTTTAGGGTTAGGGTTAGTATTTAGGGTTACGGTTAGTGCTTTTTTTTTTACGGTTTCTTATTATTGCTGTAATAGAGGCGACGCCATATTGTTATGATGTTCTGGAGAGGAAGTAAATAAAAAAATGTCACTGAACTATATATCGTTTGGAGCACTATATTATATTTTAGGATTAAGTTTAGTTTGATCAAAATAATAGGTTTACTGCTATGTTTAGGGTTAGATTTAGAATAAGAATTAGGTATAGAATTAGGGTTAGGTTTAGTGTTTAGTGCTAGGTTAAGGGAATTAGGGTTAGAGTTAGTATTTAGCGTTACGGTTAGTGCTTTTTTTTCCGGCTTAATATTAATTTGCGATGGTACAGCTTTGGAGGGTAGGTTTATCATAGTTTATGAGCCTATTGTCTACAGTAAGACCACAGAAAGAACCGGATCAGGCGTGGGCGGCATAATATCGCCTATTACCCAATTCTTTAGATGAGGTCTAAACTGATTCGTAAAGTATTTTAACAAACCTTAGAACTATTTGAAATTATCTTTTGTTTCTCGTCTTTACGAAAATTTGTTTCTTGTTTCATCTGATTTATCAGAGCTTGACTTTTCTGAGTGGCATCCCCTGCAGCTGCCAACTCTTGTTCAAAGTTTTCCAAAAGTTGTGCGTCTGTTTCTTGATAGCAGACTGGAAATGAAAATATGAGTCGTTATTTTTTTTTTTTAATTATCACGACTCCAATTAGACATGATCTTGTGAGACTCCTACAACTAAACAAGAGATTTAATAGCAAACTATTGCGTTTTGTTGTAAATTTCATTCCACAAGAGGTTTTATTTCAGAAACTTTTCTTACATTGTGTGATTTAAACAATGTAAGAACATTGTATGATTTAAATAATGTAAATGCTGCCTGGTCGTTCGGTTTGCGCGCTGGTCTGTCGTTCGGACTTATCGATTGTCCGGGGTTCAAACCCTGCCCGTTCCCATCCCCCGTTGTCCTGTGGGAGGTTTGGACTAGGAAGTAAATTATCTTCAACTCTGAAGGAACATCCGAAACATGAAAAACATCTTACAAACAAACATTTTCTATTTTGAAGTAACGTCTGTAATTTGTAAGATAAATGTACCGGTAGTCCGAATTTATTTTACAAATGTACAAGCACTAAGAAAGTAGGCATACACACACACGCAAAAGTTCAGGCTCCTAGCTAGCTTATATGTTAATACCGGTATGTCCAGTATTTATGTTCAAACATATCCAGCATATGTGTTAGTATGTGCGAAACCAATGGGAATGTACCTGTTTAAAACAGCAAGATTGTGGTTTAATATTACCTGCTAGAAACATGTCGGTGATGACGTCAATGTGATCTAACTTTAGGTAACATCCACCAGAGACTTCAGCTAGTTCTTGATAAAAATGTTTGGACTCGGAGTCGTTACCAGCCTGTACGCCGTAAACCTGAGAACAAGTTGTAACCATATTTATTAAGTCCACGAATGTAGGTCACAACAGAAAGTCCCGAGTAATACGTGAACTGCTTACTTTGATTCCCATTCCAGCCAATAGATCCAGGTCGTCGTGCCATCGCAGTCTCTGGTCTGTGTAAGAAGGGGGATGAGGATGATTATCACCAATCAGAACTAAAGCCTTGGCAGAATCTTCAGACCAATCAAGTTGCTGGGCTCTCTGCAGGACGAGTTCGTAGCACTGTGCAGATGTCAGAGTAAAACAAATAGGTTAACTATCAAATAGAAATATAGAGAAAATTGTGGTCGTTTGAAACGATTACAGACCAATGAGCCATGATTAGGAAACAATAGACCAATGAGCCATGATTAGGAAACGATAGACCGATGAGCCATGATTAGGAAACGATAGACCAATGAGCCATGATTAGGAAACGATAGACCAATGAGCCATGATTAGGAAACGATAGACCAATGAGCCATGATTAGGAAACGATAGACCAATGAGTTAAACGTGGAGAAATACATAGACGTGCTTTATAAACACACACACACATATATAATAAAATTAACTAGCCAAGTGTTTGTGGGGGAAATTATATTTTGAACTACTTTCCTATTTTCTATATTCGTATACTTTCCCTATTTTGAATACAAGAGGTGTGGCAGTGCCGTTCTTAAGTTTAATTAGGCCCTACACAAGAGGTGTGGCAGTGTCGTTCCTTAGTTTAATTAGGCCCTACACAAGAGGTGTGGTAGTGTCGTTCCTTAGTCTAATTAGGCCCTACACATGAGGTGTGGCAGTGTCGTTCCTTAGTTAAATTAGGACTTACACAAGAGGTGTGGCAGTGTCGTTCCTTAGTTTAATTAGGACCTACATAAACACAAGATGTAACAAGGTTACAAAAGACAGTTTGTGTGGAAACACACTCAAAATCGGCCCCCGAAGTAAAATGTTTTACATAATTCGGATAATCCTTCAGAGTTCAAGATACTTTACTTCCTAGTCCAAACCTCCAGCAGGACGACGGGGGATGGGAGCAGGCAGGGTTTGAACCTTCGACCGTCGATAAATCCGAACGACAGTCCAGCGCGCAAACCGCACGACCAGTGGTCCACCCAGGTAGGCTTCAATATTTTCAGAAAGAACATCCGAATGAAATTATATCAAAGACAAATGAGAGATAACAATGGAGAAAGAAGGTTAACAGATCTTGTGTAGTGCCCCAACGGTCCCGCAGATCAAAGGATAGGTGAGAGTGAATGTAAAGTTAGATGTGAACCTGGCCTAACTAGTTTCCCTTTCAGACCTTGTGGTCCATAGGGCAGATGATGTAAAGTTCATCTGTTTTTGTGGCCTACGGTTAACGAGGGTGTCATGTAGCCAGCACAACGACCAACCGCCTTTACTTTTCCCTATCTAATGTCAGGTACCCATTAAAGCTGGGTACACTCAGAAGTTAAAAATCCCAGTCTTCACCAGGATTCGAGCCCGGGACCTTCGGTTAGGAATAAATAAAGTAATTGTTTTGAAAAAGCTCAACCACATATTCGAATCCGCAAAAAAAAAAAAAAAAAAAAAAAAAAAATTACGCTATATAAAAAAAAATGTTGACGAAAATGAAGTTTATAAGTAGCCGTTGCATCAGAACTTTGAATGGTCTAAAATATTGTGAAGTCGAATTTTCAATATCTTTTCTAGTTTACGAGATCTAAACGGGACAGACGGACAGACATTTCACACAAAACTAATGACGTCTTTTCCCCTTTCGGGGGCCGCTAATACCGGTAAAGTTCTTCGTAAACAAGGGACTCAAATTTAAAAACACCTCTGACCGAGGATGCTTTAGCCTAAACAAATTGCAGATTGTGCAGTGGACATATCTAGTAATGAAGCGTTGATGTCAAGATCTCTTCAAAGTATATCTAGTTTTCAGTCACTTCTGCGGCTCTGCCTTTATGCACTTATACTTTTGCATTAATTTGTTCAGTGTTCTTGTTAGAAAAATATCATATGTAGCCAATCCCCCCCCCCCCCCCCCCCAAAAAAATACTTTTTGTCACCTATCATGTTAGTCTTGTAAAAAATTAAAAAAAATCAATTACGGGATATTAATTATTTTATTCGATACAAACAAAGGAAATTGATCCTTCAGTATTCACAGATACGTCTAAGTATGTAGGGTTTCGTCTCTTTAGATAATTGTACACGTTATTTGTCCGACAACCTTTCTCGGATCAAGTTAAAAATGTAAACAATTATTGTACCTAACAAAACATGAATCAATAAAAACAAATAACTGTTTGGTCAATTATTGGTAATTAATTATTTTGTTTATTATTAATAAGGGGAAATAATTTCTACATTATAGTGCTGAGCTCTTTCCCTAAGAAAAAGCTGTTTTGTAAAAAGAAAGGATTTTTTAATATTTGCTGGGCTTGTATTTTGTTTTGTAAATTATTACATAAATCAGAAAACTTTAAAGTTCTTTTGTCCGCTAGACATTACAACGACTGCAGCTTACCTCAGGACTGTCTCCACCACTAGTTGCTGGGACATTTATTGCAAACTCTACAAGGTCATGGAAGTTGGAAGTCAACTCTGTATATCTGCACACATACATTATATTTGTTTCTTTATTTGCAACACACAACATAAGTTACGGAGAATTATAATAATAGAGCATTCTGTAACATCACGCACACACAATCAACTCCCCATGCACGCGCTCATAGTAACACTCATATTTCCGCAAACATTTAAAATACAAAAACAACATGGCCATATATTTTTTGTTCAAACTTCCAACTGAATGAAACATTGTCATGACTACCTGGACTTAATTGAAATCAAATCTTTGAAGATGGATATTTAAATCTAAAATGTAGAGTCCAGATCTTAGAAAGTCATTGACTGAAGGACGACACACAAGTGGTCACACACCAACCCACAGTCTAAAGTCATTGACTGAAGGACGACACACACCAACCCACAGTCTAAAGTCATTGACTGAAAGACGACATCAAAGTCGTCACACACCAACCCACAGTCTAAAGTCATTGACTGAAGGACGACACCAAAGTGGTCACACACCAACCCACAGTCTAAAGTCATTGACTGAAAGACGACACACACCAACCCACAGTCTTAAGTCATTGACTGAAGGACGACATTCAAGTGGTCACACACCAACCCACAGTCTAAAGTCATTGACTGAAAGACGACACCCAAGTGGTCACACACCAACCCACAGTCTAAAGTCATTGACTGAAGGACGACACACCCAAGTGATCACACACTAACCCACAGTCTAAAGTCATTGATTGAAGGACGTCACACACCAACCCACAGTCTAAAGTCATTGACTGAAGGACGTTACAAACCAACTCACAGTCTAAAGTCATTGACTGAAGGACTACACCCAAGTCGTCACACACCAACCCACAGTCTAAAGTCATTGACTGAAGGACGACACCCAAGTGGTCACACACCAACCCACAGTCTAAAGTCATTGACTGAAGGACGACACCCAAGTGGTCACACACCAACCCACAGTCTAAAGTCATTGACTGAATGACGACACCCAAGTGGTCACACACCAACCCACAGTCTAAAGTCATTGACTGAAGGACGACACCCAAGTCGTCACACACCAACCCACAGTCTAAAATCATTGACTGAAGGACGACACACCCAAGTGGTCACACACCAACTTACAGTCTAAAGTCATTGACTGAAGGACGACACCCAAGTGGTCACACACCAACCCACAGTCTAAAGTCATTGACTGAAGGACGTTACAAACCAACTCACAGTCTAAAGTCATTGACTGAAGGACTACACCCAAGTCGTCACACACCAACCCACAGTCTAAAGTCATTGACTGAAGGACGACACCCAAGTGGTCACACACCAACCCACAGTCTAAAGTCATTGACTGAAGGACGACACCCAAGTGGTCACACACCAACCCACAGTCTAAAGTCATTGACTGAAGGACGACACCCAAGTGGTCACACACCAACCCACAGTCTAAAGTCATTGACTGAAGGACGACACCCAAGTCGTCACACACCAACCCACAGTCTAAAATCATTGACTGAAGGACGACACACCCAAGTGGTCACACACCAACTTACAGTCTAAAGTCATTGACTGAAGGACGACACCCAAGTGGTCACACACCAACCCACAGTCTAAAGTCATTGACTGAAGGACGACACTCAAGTCGTCACTCACCAACACACAGTCTAAAGTGATTGACTGAAGGACGACACACACCAAACCACAGTCTAAAGTTATTGACTGAAGGACGACATCCAAGTGGTCACACACCAACCCACAGTCTAAAGTCATTGACTGAAGGACGACACCCAAGTGGTCACACACCAACCCACAGTCTAAAGTCATTGACTGAAGGACGACATCTAAGTGGTCACACACCAACCCACAGTCTAAAGTCATTGACTGAAGGACGACACCTAAATTGTCACACACCAACCCACAGTCTAAAGTCATTGACTGAAGGACGACACACCCAAGTGGTCACACACCAACTTACAGTCTAAAGTCATTGACTGAAGGACGACACCCAAGTGGTCACACACCAACCCACAGTCTAAAGTCATTGACTGAAGGACGACACTCAAGTCGTCACTCACCAACACACAGTCTAAAGTGATTGACTGAAGGACGACACACACCAAACCACAGTCTAAAGTTATTGACTGAAGGACGACATCCAAGTGGTCACACACCAACCCACAGTCTAAAGTCATTGACTGAAGGACGACACCCAAGTGGTCACACACCAACCCACAGTCTAAAGTCATTGACTGAAGGACGACATCTAAGTAGTCACACACCAACCCACAGTCTAAAGTCATTGACTGAAGGACGACACCTAAATCGTCACACACCAACCCACAGTCTAAAGTCATTGACTGAAGGACGACACACCCAAGTGGTCACACACCAACTTACAGTCTAAAGTCATTGACTGAAGGACGACACCCAAGTGGTCACACACCAACCCACAGTCTAAAGTCATTGACTGAAGGACGACACTCAAGTCGTCACTCACCAACACACAGTCTAAAGTGATTGACTGAAGGACGACACACACCAAACCACAGTCTAAAGTTATTGACTGAAGGACGACATCCAAGTGGTCACACACCAACCCACAGTCTAAAGTCATTGACTGAAGGACGACACCCAAGTGGTCACACACCAACCCACAGTCTAAAGTCATTGACTGAAGGACGACATCTAAGTGGTCACACACCAACCCACAGTCTAAAGTCATTGACTGAAGGACGACACCTAAATCGTCACACACCAACCCACAGTCTAAAGTCATTGACTGAAGGACGTCACACACTAACCCACAGTCTAAAGTCATTGACTGAAGGACGTCACACACCAACCCACAGTCTAAAGTCATTGACTGAAGGACGTTACAAACCAACTCACAGTCTAAAGTCATTGACTATAGGACTACACCCAAGTCGTCACACACCAACCCACAGTCTAAA
The DNA here is from genome assembly GCA_030265305.1 of Biomphalaria pfeifferi. Lineage (NCBI taxonomy): Eukaryota > Metazoa > Mollusca > Gastropoda > Planorbidae > Biomphalaria > Biomphalaria pfeifferi. The sequence goes on from JASAOG010000001.1 coordinate 10,575,940, forward strand.
GTCATTGACTGAAGGACGACACCCAAGTGGTCACACACCAACTTACAGTCTAAAGTCATTGACTGAAGGACGACACCCAAGTGGTCACACACCAACCCACAGCCTAAAGTCATTGACTGAAGGACGACACTCAAGTCGTCACTCACCAACACACAGTCTAAAGTGATTGACTGAAGGACGACACACACCAAACCACAGTCTAAAGTTATTGACTGAAGGACGACATCCAAGTGGTCACACACCAACCCACAGTCTAAAGTCATTGACTGAAGGACGACACCCAAGTGGTCACACACCAACCCACAGTCTAAAGTCATTGACTGAAGGACGACACCCAAGTGGTCACACACCAACCCACAGTCTAAAGTCATTGACTGAAGGACGACACCCAAGTCGTCACACACCAACCCACAGTCTAAAATCATTGACTGAAGGACGACACCCAAGTGGTCACACACCAACTTACAGTCTAAAGTCATTGACTGAAGGACGACACCCAAGTGGTCACACACCAACCCACAGTCTAAAGTCATTGACTGAAGGACGACACTCAAGTCGTCACTCACCAACACACAGTCTAAAGTGATTGACTGAAGGACGACACACACCAAACCACAGTCTAAAGTTATTGACTGAAGGACGACATCCAAGTGGTCACACACCAACCCACAGTCTAAAGTCATTGACTGAAGGACGACACCCAAGTGGTCACACACCAACCCACAGTCTAAAGTCATTGACTGAAGGACGACATCCAAGTGGTCACACACCAACCCACAGTCTAAAGTCATTGACTGAAGGACGACACCTAAATCGTCACACACCAACCCACAGTCTAAAGTCATTGACTGAAGGACGTCACACACCAACCCACAGTCTAAAGTCATTGACTGATGGACGTTACAAACCAACCCACAGTCTAAAGTCATTGACTGAAGGACGACACCCAAGTCGTCACACACCAACCCACAGTCTAAAGTCATTGACTGAAGGACGACACATCCAAGTGGTCACACACCGACCCACAGTCTAAAGTCATTGACTGAAGGACGTCACACACCAACCCACAGTCTGTAGTGAAGCGAGACTAATCATTAAAGTAGGCCTGACCTGCGACGTCACTTTCTGTGGGGAGTGGAGACCAATTGTTCATTGCCAGATTTGTAACTTGAAGCTATTGGCTTAAACTGGTAAAACTGTCGCTTTACAGCCAGGGATGATGGTGAAACTATCGCTTGCACAGTTAGAGATGACTTGCACAATACCGGTACGTATAAATTTGTATCATGCCTAAATGATCCATTCAAAGTGAGTAACATGAGTTAGAGTGCTGAAACACATTTCCTAAACGCAATGTGAAGTTTGGGAGCACATAAAATGCCATTTGAAGATGATTTAGGTCTTTGCTAGACCTTTCAATACTGGTGCGTTTTGCGCTGTGAGACTGTCGGCATCACGGACCCGAGTGCGAACACTCCATCACTTCCTAAGAAAATACTAATAGTCATTTCCTGAAGCTACGTTCAAAACGTCTAAAAGAAAACTTTGAACTCAATCATCAGACAGTAGAAGGAAAGCGTTTAAAGAGAGTGAAATTGGCACACCCTATGTAAAATGGAATTACCTCAAAGCATACATTGATTCAGAATCACAATAGTCTCCGTGTGCTATGATTCCTATTCTAATGTTGGGGATGTCTTGGATCAAGCGAGTACAAGACACGCCAAGTTTTTCACGAACCTGTTCAAATGAAACAGAACTCGTTTTATTAACGGATTTATTGGTATTTGATCAATGCACAATATTTGTATTCATATTATATTAGCTACATGTACTTATTTTCTTTTACCCAAGTAAAAAAAAACATGTGGGTTTATATTAATGTAGATCTATATAATATGTATAGCCCTATACATTTGCCAGTTGATAATCATCATAATTGTAAATTAGTTATACACTACACAGCGAGTGCTGTAAAAGTTCAGTTTGACATTTTGTATATTGAATAGAATGTTCTAGAAGTAATATCTAGAAATAACTTACTGTTGTCAAGTAACTGTACATACTTCCAGTAGTATCAAAGGAAAATACGACTTCGACTTTTTTATTGGCTGCACTAAAACTGGACATGATCATCTGAATATAGATCAGTACAGAGTTGAATAGCATAAGGTAAGATCTACTAACTAAAGATATTATTAACGGTTCCTGGTCATCTCATCCCCCGGTCACTTCATCCCCTGGTCATTTCATCCTCTAATCCATCAAATAATAATTGTAAAAGTATGAAATTAACAATATTTCATATATTTATTTTTATTTACATGATAAAAAGCATTAACACTAATAAATAAGAATAGAATATTATGTCATTAAAAATATATAAAATTTACATCTATAGATATAGAGCTAATGTAACAAGGTTAGGCCTACAAAGACAGTTTGTCTGGAAACACAAACTCAAAATAGGCCCCCGAATTGGTCCACCCAGGCAGGTAAACAGGCAGGTTTCAATATTTTCAGAAAGAATATCAGAATGAAATTCTATCAAAGGCAAATGACAGAGAAGAATGGAGAAAGAAGGTTGAATTATCTTGTGTGGTTCCCCAACGATCCAGCAGACCAAGGGATAGGTGAAAGTGAATGTAAAGTTAGATGTGAACCTGGCCTAACTGATATCTTATAATGATTATCTAATTAGTCTAATTGTTTTTGTAAAGCCTCAAAAAGAAAAACTATCGTCGTTAGTCCCTCAGTTCACGCGAAATGAAAAACATTGCATTTTAGTTCAAGAGGAAGTAAATGCCATAGATCAAAATGTCCACATCTCTCTGTATTGAACTAAACTGGCGCATTTTGCACATAATGCCATGAACAAATGAGTTTAAATTGACCCTACACTTTATTGAAACTGGTTGCAGTGCATCAACTTGCTGAAGTAGCAATAAGCAAGGTCAACTATATTTACATTGATTAATTTAAGGCTACTCTAAGGGAGAGAACCAGTCACTGGAATTGTTATTGGAGAATCTTACCCTAAACTTAACAATGCCAACGAAGCTACAATAAGTTTCACTGTTGTCAACTAAATACAAAACAATTAAGCTTTAATTTTATCGATATCTAAATGCGTGGCAGTAAATGTACGAATCTCCTTATTGCTAGGTAGTTGCCCATTTGTTTTGAAACGAGTTGAAAGTCATAGAGTGAAAGTTTAATGCTTCCACAATAGAGAAATTATTTTGTGTGACACATGGAATAGCTTAGAAAATTTGATTCTAAAAAAAGGTGCTTAAATTATTTTTTTCTTTGCACGGATACACCAAAAGATGATATCAAACAGTTTCTATTGCGAATAACAAGTGTTTTAAAATACAATGTATTATGAGGCAATATTTACCCAACAATCAATTGATCAGCCAGTAGATACAATCCATCTCTATATATATATATATAATTGCCTTCTTCCCTCAACAGTTTGGACGAGCAAGAAGTAAAGGAAAGATCACTCTCTTATTTCTGCGGATAGTAACCCCACGATAAAAAACAAGAGGGGGGGGGGGGGGAGAACAAGTGGGTATTCACACGGCGCTACGTATGGCTGCGTGCTGGACTGTCAAATCCTGCCCGCTCTCATCCCCCTTCGTCCTGCTGGAGGTTTGGAATAAGAAGTAAACTATCTTCAACTCTGAAGGAACCCCTGAAACATGTAAAACATTTTACAAACAAACATTTTACAAACACTAAATAGCAGCGCCGGACTTAACCATTATCTTATCTTATCTTATATAATACAGACGTTACTTCAAAAAAGAAGATGATTACGTCCTACGCGTCATGCATTTAGTCATGCATATTAACCAATGACTTAAATTCTGCCAAGTCACTGGTTTTTCTGGCTAGCTCAGGCAACCCATTCCATGCTCTAATAGCACTAGGGAAGAAGGAGTATTTGTACAAATTTGTCCTAGCATATGGGACGAGGAATGTGCCTTTATTTTTGTGTCTTTCAGAGTATTTTATTAAATTTTGTTTTTGTATTTGAAGATTATGGTTCAGTGTTTTATGTATAATTGCTACTTTACTTTTGAGTCTTCTGTCCTGAAGGCTTTCTAAATTTAGTGATTTTACTAATGGTGTTACCCTAGTCAAATGTGAATATTCGTTTGTTATGAATCTCACTGCTCTATTTTGTGTTTGTTCCAGTTTCTTAATGTTTTCTTGAGTTGAGGGGTCCCACACGGTGGATGCATATTCTATTATTGGCCTAACCAAGGTTAAATAACATTTTAGTTTTATGTTCTTATTTGATTTATAGAAATTTCTTTTAATAAACCCTAATGCTTTGTTGGATTTTTTTATAGTTTCATCAATATGTGGATTCCATGACAGTTTTTCATTTATTATAACACCTAGGTATTTTGAGTTTTTAGTCTGTGTTACTGGTTTGCCATGAATAAGATAAGTGGAATTAATTTGTTTTAGTTTTTTTGTTACTCTTAACAACTGACATTTTTCTGGGTGGAAAGACATGCTCCAATTTGATTCCCATTTCTGTAATTCATCTAATTATCTTTGTAAAATATCTGTGTCTTGTTTTGTTTTTATTGTTCTATATATTATGCAATCGTCTGCAAATAATCTGACTTTTGTTCCTGAACTAATGCAATTTGGTAAATCATTTATGTAAATTAAAAATAGTAGTGGACCCAAAACTGTTCCTTGAGGTACACCTGAGTTTACTGTTATTGGTGTTGATTTAGAGCCATTTATTATTACAGTTTGTTCTCTCCCTATCAGAAAATCTTTAATCCACTGATGCAGTGGACCGTTAATGCCGAAATATTTTAATTTTTTAAGCAAACTATGGTGGTGAACTTTGTCAAAAGCCTTGGAAAAATCTAGTAAGATAGCATCTATTTGTTCACTATTATCTAAACCTTTTGAAAAATCATCAATTAGTCCTATTAGTTGTGTTTCACATGATCTATATTTCCTAAAGCCATGTTGGTATGGGGTGAGGACATTATGTTTGTCTAAGTGGTTTATGATATTGCTACATATTATGTGTTCTAGTATTTTACATGTGATGCTGGTAAGTGATACTGGTCTGTAGTTTCCTGGATCAGATTTTTCTCCTTTTTTAAATAGGGGGGTGACATTAGCTTCTTTCCAGTCCTTTAGTACTCTGCCCTGGTTAAGCGATGCTTGAAAGAATATTTTGAACACTGGGGCTAGCTCATTGCTTAGTTCTTTGAGTAATCTAGCTGGAATACCATCAGGTCCAGACGCTTTATTTGGTTTGGTGTTGGCTAATAGTTTTTTAATTCCATTTTCTTGTACTACTAAATCTTCTATGTTGTCTACTTGGTTCAAATTAAGAAATATGTCTTTGTCTCCTGGGGCTGAGAATGCTGATGCAAAGTATTTGTTTAGGATGTTTGCTTTAGTTTCATTATCATTATGTATTATGTTATGTTCATCTTTTAATGGCGCTATGCCTGTTGTTTCCATTTTCTTAGACTTAATGTATGACCATAGGTTTTTGTTGTTATCTTTAGATATTACTTTGTTGATGTATTCACTCTGCAGCTGTCTGCTTACTTTTTGGGTTAGGTGTTTAATTTTTATATACTTTTTGTAAACTCTTTCTGCCTTGGTTGCTTTAAATTTTCTATATAGGTTTTCCTTCTGTTTACAAAGCTTCTTTAGTCTATTATTAAACCAGCATTTATTTATTTTGTTTGATGTGTATTTAGTTGGTATATGATTTTCTATAATGCTTTTAAGATGGTTTTTAATGAAATTCCAGAGGTCATCGACTGGTTGGTTAATGTCTTTTTCTAATAAGAATGTTTGTTGAAAGTTTAATGCAGCTTGGTGTAGTTGTGTTAGGTTACATTTATTCCAGAGTAAGATTTTTCTTTTGGTTTTTGTATTGGCTACTGCTTTTATCTGACTGTGTATTTTTATGATCTCATGGTCTGATAGACCAGGGATAATATCATAATCAACTACTAATCCAGGTCTGTTGGTTAAGAAGAGATCTAATGTGTTGTTTAATCTAGTTGGCTTTTTAATGATTTGATCTAAACTTAGGTTGTGTAAAGTTTCTATGAAAAGCTCATTTATGTCCTTAAGGTTTTGGTGTTTATCTATGGTTAGTGTTTTCCAATTTATATCAGGTAGGTTGAAGTCACCCATAATCCAAAAAACTGCATTTTTATTTGTCTCTTTAAGTGTAGTAATCTGATTACATAGTTCCTGCATGTATTCTAAACTAGAATTTGGTGGTCTGTAAACGCTGCCTATTATAAGGGATGTTGAGGTGGTATTAATTTTACAAAATGTAGATTCTATGTTTTTTGAGTTAGGTAAGGTAATTTCTTCTGCTATAAGAGTGTTTTTTATTGCTAAAAGAACTCCTCCATGATTATCAGCCCTATCTTTTCTAAAAATTTCATAATTACTATTGAAAATTTCTGCATTATAAATTTCAGGATGTAGCCAAGTTTCTGTTCCTGCAATTATGTCTGGTTTCTCACATTCTAATAAAATTTCTAAGTCTGCTGTTTTGTTCCTAATGCTTTGAAAATTTATTACTAAGGTTTTAAGGTATTTTGGTATTACTTCTTTGGTAGGTTTGTTTAGTGAGGCTGTTGTATTAATTTTAGTAGATTTAGGTTTAACAGGAGTGGATCTGGCTAGTGGTTGGTGAGTTGGTTTTGGGATGGTGTTTAGGATGTTGAATGGGTTAGAAGTGTCCGCATCAAAGGAATCAAACAGTCCTGATGTAAACTGAGGTAACCCACACGGTACACAGTGCCATGATGCATCTTTGTTGCCTAAGGCATAATACACAGGTGTATTCATATGGAGACATGATGCATGGTACCATTCATCGCAGGTGTCACATTGAATGGCTTTCTGTTTCATGGTGCATACTTTTTTGCAGATGTTGCATCTATCTTTAGATCTAGGCCCTGGATTTGACTCTACATCCCCTGCTATTAATATTAACAGTGAAAGGTATTTATTTCTACTGTGTCTGATTGAGAACTTCCATTTGTGATGGGTAATCTTCTTTAATGTTATGGATGTGTATGTTAGGTTATTTTTTAAGTTGCATTGATCTAAAGTGTGATGATTGATTATGACTGTTGTTTCCTGTGACCAAGAAGTCATGGAAAGAGAACAAGTAATCTACTATGTATATTCACCCGTCACTAAATAGCAGAGCCGAACTTAACCATTGTGGGGCCCTATGCGAAACGGATTTCGCGGGGCCAAGTTTGGGTAGGGAAACGGATAATAAGTGAAATTTAAGAGTTTGTATTAGAAAATCAATTCGTCTATGCATTTTATTCATTCCTTACTACGTACAGAATTACTTTATGAGCCTTGCGTGTAGCCAAGTCAATTCAGTATATCATGATAATTCTGTTTCCTACATAGATCACGCTCAATAGCAAGAACTACCAAATGTTTCAATCTATCTTTGAGAATTGTTGACCTCAAGTAATTCTTCATTAGCTTGAGGTGCGAGAAGTTTCTTTCACCAGATTACACAATTACGGCAAATGCCTAATGCCGTTTTTATTTATCGCGCGTAGGATTGGCGTTTTTCATATTGAATGACACCCCAAAATGACATTTTTTGTCTAAATATTTCCGTATATTTTAAGGACTTTTTCGTATATTTTTTTAATTTCGGGAGATTTCCAGGAGCTCCTGGTAAATCGACAGGAGGGCGCGGGAACTCTGTTTTAAGTTAAAATATGGTTTAATTTAATAATTTATACACTTAGAATTAGCGCGGGTCCTATGAAAGTGCGGGGCCCAATGCGGTCGCATAGGTGCAGTGGCCTAGGGCCGGCCCTACAAAATAGCGGCGTATGCTACGCCACCGGTCGACTAGTACATTATTAATCGCCTAGATCTATTTCGTTCAAGTGGTTCAAACATCCATTTAACTTTTGTACAAAACTCCCAATGAATATTTCAAGACAGATTTCCAAAAGTACCGTACATTTCTACTTCCTCTTTTCTCTACTAATCTGAAAGAAAAAAAGGCGTACCCGTAAGTGGTAGGTGTGTGCGTGCGTGTATGTGGATAGGGACTTTCAGTCATGACATGTTCCTATCAACCTATGACCCTAATATCGTCTAGTCCTCTCAAGCATCTGGGCGTCATCCCCATCAATACCAGCAGGACCAACAAACTGATTCTTATGGAATCTTATGGAGTCTGCATAATGTGCAGCATGAGACCTACCTCTTTAATGTCATCTTGGATGGGCTCGGATGACACATTCTTATCTGTGAAAAAAACAAAACAAGTAGGTACCAAAAAACAAATATTTTAAATTGAGAGAAAAATATTTCAATGATTTTGTACTGGTACACTTAATAATGACGATACTTTGTTACAGGTCAAAATACTTTGTCACTGTCAAGATACTTTGTCACAGTCAAGATACTTTGTCACTGTCAAGATACTTTGTCACAGTCAAGATATGTTGTCACAGGTCAAAATACTTTGGCATAAGTCAAGATACTTTGTCACAGTCAAGATACTTTGCCACAGTGTAGATACTTTGTCACAGTCAAGATACTTTGCCACAGTCTAGATACTTTGTCACAGTCAAGATACTTTGTCACAGTCAAGATACTTTGTCACAGATCAAAATACTTTGTCGCAGGTCAAAATACTTTGTGACAGTCAAGATACTATGTTACAGTCAAGATACTTTGTTACAGTCAAGATACTTTGTTACAGTCAAGATACTTTGTTACGTGTTGGGATACTTTGTTACTACAGTCAAGATAGTTTGTTACGGGTCAAGATACTTTGTTACAGTCAAGTTGGCGAGCGCGAGGAGTGCGACGTTTTTCAATTCTTTTTTTTTTCACCTTTCCATTAGTTTTGAACCGTTGGGGCACCACACAAGATCAGTTTAGAAGGGAAAAAAGCTAAATCTTTAGTATGGCGATGTCGATCTCTTCAACACTAAGCGTCTCGCGTCAAAGAGAAAATCAACAACATATTATAGAAATTCATTATTTGATGACGATTGGACTGCACTTTTACTGGTAGCTCAAATACCGAAGTAAAGCGTTTTGTCAGTCATTTCCTAAGTGCAGGTACATGTTTGATCTCTATATAAACAAACAGTCGTGTGCCGGCTCTCTACGCAGACAGAAATGCAGCTGATATATTTTTTTCTATCTTGGCATTATCTATACCATGTAGGAAACATCAATCAAGAAATAAGCTTAGAATCGCTGGAACAGACGAGGGCGCACGTACTAAACTGTGAACCTTCCGACATTGCTTTATATCTCTGAGATGTGGACAGTGTCCAGGAAACATGCTAGAAAGCTGAATCATTTTCACATGACCTGCCTAAGAAGAATCGTAAATATTCAATGGCAGGAAAAGATGGCCGACCCAGAAGTTCCGAGAGCGTTAGACTGGTACAGGCCTGCAAAATACCAGTACCGGTACAGATCTACACTGACCTACAAAGTACTTGTACAGGTCTACATACCAACTTTATTGTACAGCCACGTAGGCAGGATGAAAAACTCTCACGCCCGGAAGTGTGACATGGATCTAACAAGAGCAGCTATTTGTTTCAGCAATTTTTTTTTATTTTTTTTTACTACCGGCAATTCTAAGTTGTTCTAAGAATCTAAGTTGTTCTAAGAATCTAAGCTGTGCTAAGAATCTAAGTTGTTCTAAGAATCTAAGTTATTTTTTTTAAACTGTGATGACAATTTACCTTGTAAAGTGACCTTGACAACACAGCCATTGAGCAGACCTGAGTTTTCAATAGTGCACGATGAAGTTGGCATTGATCTGTCCTTCACCTAAACATGAAAATCAATCAACAGATTTAAAAAAAAAAAATCCGAAGACGACGTTCTAGCACAGGCCATTTTAGCGCTAGAATTTTTAAATTAAAGCAAAGAAAAATCAAATTGCTGAGAATTACAAATACACAAAGCCCCATAGATGAACAATATTAAAACCCAGTAAACATGAGGATGTTAATGTCATGAAGTGAAATTACACTAATATGATTAATTACATTAACAAACGTAAATTAAAAAACAACAACTATCGTTTGATTCTTAACATAAAACAAGGTTATAAAGAAAGTTTGTGTGGAAACTATAAATGTGTTTAAAAATATAATATGGCTATTTGCCGTGTGTTTGTATTGTCTTTCCTGTTTGTTTCACCATTAATGTTAAATAGTTCTATAGTTTTGTTGGGAAAAAACTGCTAGCATAATTCATTTAAAAAATTAACTTTTCGTTTCAGAAAAAAAAAGTAGCCATTGCATCAGATCTTTAAATACCGTTACCTAAAATATCATGATATCGGAATGTCAATACCCCCGGTATCTTTTATAGTTCTTTGAGGCCTAAACGGGACAGAGAGACCACACAAAACCAATAGCTGGTTATTCTCCCTTTGGCGCTAAAAAAAAATACGTTAGAACCCAAAACTTAGACGTATCAATTTTGTCAGTGGCTCCTCTATTGGTAGACCTTTGACTCCTCTACTGGTAGACCTTTGGCTCCTCTGTTGGTAGGCCTACACATGAATAAGCTAAGTCATCTTATTTAAAGTCATAATATAATGAACAAAATGACCTGCGCCACAACGACGGCCCCAAATCGACAACTGTGCTTCAACGACCTGCTTCGTAAAAAAAAAAAAAAAAGGTCGATATAGGCCTACAACTGTAAATCTAACAACATAATTGTACTCGTTACTAGGCCATTAATGAACTCTCGAAGCCATGATTGGGAAGGAGTCTTTTCATGACTATCACGTGACTTACATAAAGTTGTACTGCGTCTGTTGATGTCGACAATCTGGTAGCTATGTTCATGTAGAGAGTTGTGACACTATCAAGGCTGGAGATGAGCATTTCGTCCTTGTTGTCATTGGGTAGATCTAGTATCAGAGTGACATCATGGGGGATGAGAATCTATCATTGAGAATAAAAGTCAAGACACAAATAGGTTTAATCTAGGAAGGGATGATGTAGGCTATAAGTCAAATAAAAATGGTTTCCTGATGTGTTTTATTTCTTTCATAAGTGCATAGCACAACCTACTGCATTTAATTTAGGTAAACATGTGCGTAAAATTTTTTTTTATACCAGGTACTCTTACTCTTGAAAAAAACAAAACAATAACCAGTTAGAAGATGTAGTTTTTGTTCTCTTAATCTTTTGTATTCACCAGCTGCTCATTATCCAGTAAGAAGTGCATTTTGCCAAATCCATCAAATTTGAATTAAAATACGAGACCCCGAACCCGGTTCTATGACACAGGAATTCCGTTTTGTGCAGACATTGTAAGTTTATAACTCAGACGGACATTTTATAAATCAATGTTTGTCATAAGTGTGTATTTGTGGGATTAAAAAAAAAACATGTTCAGAGTTTCGCATGTCTTAAACTGTACAGGACAATGGTTGAACATTTGAATTGCTAACATGTTTCGAACTATCTATTTATCTATTTATTTGTAAAATTTCAAATAAGTTGAGTGTTCTTATATTCCCTTTTCTCCTAATTTGTATATGTATACGATCAGCTCTATGCGTTAAGTCTCAGTCGATTTTATTACATTAATGACCTACATCATCTAAGCCAGTGGTTCTCAAATTGTGGTACGCGGACCCCCAGGGGTCAGCGAGATGACGAAAGGAGTCCGAAGAACGATGAAAATTTTATAAAATTAAAATAACTTTTCTATACCGACTGGGTGCTGAACCCTTCTGCGCGTGGATACACTCAGATCCCAATCAAACTTGGATACATACTAGTACAGGAGCAGACCATACATTCTGGTATATTCCAAGTTTATATCCTGCATTAGGAGTCATTGTACGGAAGTTGTTGACTTCTTCGTCGTGTTGTCATTTGGCACAAGGTGGATTCATTATTGTAATGATCCTCATCAATAATAATAATGCAAGTCAACACCAGCTAGGAATGTGTGCTCGTGGAGATTTGGGATTGCTATTTACAAACATTAAATTACTTTCATAAAATTTTATAAACATCACCCAAGTCATTAATTTTTACTAATTCTATTTCATTTTTTTTAAAATATAATCTCAATAAATACTCCTTCAGATTTTTTTTTTACTTTTCTAGCTTATATCCTCTTGATTTTTGTAGGGCCTTTTCTATCTACGACTTACCTGAGCAACCAGGATTGTCTCAATTCTAATACCATACTCTTGTATTGTTTTGTATTTGTCCAGTTGCTTCCCTTGGTATTTCAGCATCACTTGTCGGCTATCAACTCTCTCTTGTTTAGCTACCAGATCACATAGAATTTCAACTCTGTCGTACATAGACACTGTGAACAAAGTGGACTTTCCCGTGTTCCGTTTGATGTACACATCTGTACTGTTGGAGGCCATGGCGGAAACTCGTAGACCTAAACAATAGATAGTGTCATTGCAAAACTTGTGTTGACACTTTAAGGTCCACGACATCAAAAAAAAAGACACGGACACAACGTGATGTCATGGGGACTGCTCGGTCGTGAATTAAGTGGTTCCTGAGTCTGAACCGTTCGATTCCCTGCAGGAGGTTTGGCTGGAGGATGTAAACCTAATAGTTTGGCTGGAGGATGCAAACCTAATAGTTTGGCTGGAGGATGCAAACCTAATAGTTTGGCTGGAGGATGTAAACCTAATAGTTTGGCTGGAGGATGTAAACCTAATAGTTTGGCTGGAGGATGCAAACCTAATAGTTTGGCTGGAGGATGTAAACCTAATAGTTTGGCTGGAGGATGTAAACGTAATAGCTTGGCTGGAGGATGCAAACCTAATAGCATGGCTGGAGGATGCAAACCTAATAGTTTGGCTAAATAGAGACTCTTACTTCCGACCCGGCCACATTGTCTCATTGGGTCGCTAGTATAGGTTACATGTTCCGTGTCATGTTTTTTCATGTCAGCAAGAACATGGCCGGATTGAAATAAGTGAAGACCCCAGGACAGGTTTTTGTGAAGTCCCATACATTTTTTCGAAAGCTTGAATAAAAACCCAATTACAGGTACCGGTATTAATAGTAATGCTTAGGCCTATATCTAAAAGCATGTGATATAGAGAAAAGAAATAGACTACTGATACATTTTATCTCATTTTCCTTCTTTAAAAAAAATATTTAATAGGCATGCATATTTTAGTAATAACACATTTATATTTTTGAGTTTGTCGAGAGTAAGGCCCTGGGTTGACGGTGTAGAGAGTAAGGCCCTGGGTGATGATGTAGAGAGTAAGGCCCTGGGTGACGGTGTAGAGAGTAAGGCCCTGGGTTGACGGTGTAGAGAGTAAGGCCCTGGGTGAAGGTGTAGAGAGTAAGGCCCTGGGTTGACGGTGTAGAGAGTAAGGCCCTGGGTTAACGGTGTAGAGAGTAAGGCCCTGGGTTAACGGTGTAGAGAGTAAGGCCCTGGGTTGACGGTGTAGAGAGTAAGGCCCTGGGTTGATGCGCACGCATTGCCGTATATCCGGAGCTACACATAGTCTATTACCAGCACGCTCCAAGCGGACACTTCTTAACCACGACTGTGTTGCCAACCGTAAAATTTAAAGTATTGTCGGTAAAAATGCGAAAAAAAGATTAGATGAATATTTGAAAGAAAAAAAAAAGTAAAAGTCGAAATTCGTATATTTTTAAAATCTTAAGTCCGGCCCTGGGCGTTAAAGCTTTTATTTATTGTCCGCACAGAGCTAGATGTAAATCTTGTTTTTAACAAGGCGGATACTGGATCAAGCGGGACAGACTTGGCGATGATATGAAACAACTAGGATCAATGTAGGCTACGTACTGAGCACCCCCCCCCCCACCACCCACCCCCGGTTGATCAAGATTGTACCCTCCCCCCCCCCCCCCCAAACACACACAAAAATCCTCCTGTTTGATGTTCTTTATCTCTGTCCGTTGCAACCACGTTCTTTCAAGTAATCCCACAATCCTCAATGATCTAATCACGTGTTAGTCAATTATGGAATACTGTTTTCTGACTAAACATTAAGTAATAAGTATATTAAGTAAAGATTTATAAATTACTGTAATTAGCGATTAAGAACTTTTACTAGGTCATTATCCGGTATTTACTTAGCCAGAGATCTGAATACGATATATAAATCTAAATTGAAACCTTGCATACGCAAATATTTATCAACTACTTTTTCTGACTAGTACATTTTGTATTAATAAATAAATCTTTACCCTGGCAGTTTTCTTGTTACACGCACCAAGTAGTTTCTGTGTTTTCATTTTAGTTGAAGCATTCATTTTTCGTAATATAGCTTGGAATGGTGTTTGTCTATTTATAAACACCAATCGGAATTTTTCTATTATTAGAGGTGGAGTTATGATCAAGATAACTAAATATAGAATTCTTCAGTTACAGATAAAGGTAAACTACATACACGTAATCCAGTTTAATAAGTATTTCCCTTAAAGTTAAAAAGAATATATATATATATAGGGCCGGTCCTACAGTTTGCGGGGCCCTAAGCGAAACGATTGCGCGGGGTCCAGTCTGGGTAGGGTTATGGATAGTAAGTGAAAATTAATAATTTGTAATAGAAAATACATTTGTCTATGCATTTTATTCAAACGGTACTAACAAAGTACAAAATCACGATTAAATTCACCTTACGAGCAATCAACAGTAGATAGTAGTTTTCCAACTTTCAGATCTGCCTTTTAGATTTACTATCGACTAGAAAAATATCGCTTTTGATTTTATTTATTTATTTATTAATAATTTTACATCTAGAATTAGCGCGGGCCTATGAAAGAGCGGGACCCACTGCGGCCACAAAGGTTGCAGTGGCCTAAGCCTGCCCTGTGTGTGTATATATATATATATTTATTCATACCGGTACGTAACTATAATATATTTTTTTAAATTCTGGTAGATGTTGGCTGCTCAACTAGACTAATACCACTTTCATTACTACTTGTAGATTCATAGGCGTAGCCGGGGGAGGGGATTGCCTTGGGTGAAGTTTAGGGGAATGTCATGGGGGTTAAGGATCAACAGCGCTCCCCCAGATCCCATAGCTGGCAAAGGCAGGGTGTCTACTGTCATTCCACTAACTCCAGAAAAACCTATTCTAGGCTAGCCTATAAAAGACGTCCGTAAAAGGTGAAGGGTTGCATTTAATGAAGATTAATTTGATATACATACATACAGTGCTTTTTTTTTTTTGTAAAAAAAAATAGGTGCCGGTACTCAGTGATTGATTGCCTAACTTTTAACTACTAATAAATTAATAATATACTTTAAAAATGCAAAAAAAAAGTAATAATTTTTCCCCCACATTCAAAAAGGTGCCGTTACGTCGTACCGGTGCGTACCGTCACAAAAAAAGCCCTGCATATATATATATATATATATATATATAGAAATGCACGGGCCAATTTTGACACCCAGTCCGCCCCATGTTTTTTCGCTGTCCATAGCTTTCTTGGTCACCATACCTGACTACATAGTGCAGTCTAGGACAGTGTCTTCACAAAAGTAAGTAATAGTATCAATAGTCACTACTTTGAGGTCCCGTTTGATTACATTCACATAACAGAGGTGGGGGGACCAGTTTTTCTTGAGTCAGTCGCGAGTTTCCAATAAAAGATGACTCTCGGGATGCGGTCGTTCTCCAGTCAGCGAACATGACCAAGCCAGCGCAGCCTTCGATAAAAACTCAAGCAAACTCGAGTCCCTTAACTTCTTTCAAGTAGACAACCTCAAAACCCTTTCCTATAAAAGAAAACCAAAACCACAGTCACTAAATGACACAAACGTAGCTAATAATAAATATTTGTTTAACTATTCTATACTATATATAGTACCGGTATACATTCTTATAAAATACAGACGCTACTGGGATACTTCAACAAAGATAATGATGCGTGTCCTACACATTATCCTCGTTCGACCGTCTGAGAACCAAATGTCAGTGAACAAACTGTAAACGATTTGCAGTGTTCCCAGAGTGACCAACGCATTTGTTTGTGGATGGTAGATTGAAGTTCTTTCTGTCCAGCCTCTACATTCGACAAACAGAAATATAAAAATACTTTTTTTAAAAAAACAAAACTTGTATTACGTGTAATTGCATTAATTAGTTAGGAGAAAGAAAGAGGTTTATCTGTGTAAAGGTTTAGGTTAGAAAAGTTGTATGACAAAGTTGAACTCAATGGCTCCTCAAACCAATACACTAACCACTGTGCCAGCGAAGTGAAAACAGAAGGTTATCTATTGTTAGTTTTAAACTTTTAAGTGAATAATTCAACTTATATCACCACATCAGTCAAGTACAAAATCTTTCCCTTGTTTTTACCAAATAAAATAATTAATTACCAATAATCAATTAACTAATTGGTTATTTTTAAAAAATTGATTCTCGTTTTGTCAGATACAAGAAATATACTTGTGCAAAGTTTCAATTTGATCTGTGATTGAGTGTGGGAGAAATAATGTGTTCAAACTTTTTACCAGACAGACAGACAGAGCGAGTTGAAGCTTTGTAAAAACAATACCATGTGAAACACGAAAACATGTCAAACCATGAATTTATTGTATTTCCATTGTGAAATAAAATGTCCTATAATAGATTCAAATGCATTGCAAAAAACAAAAGAAAATGTACATTTTTTTTAACCCCAAAATACCCAGAACAAGTAATAATAAGATTACTGGTTATCTTAGGACATATGCTCTATCACCAATATTCTCCCTAAACAGTTTTGTAGTGTTTTAAATATTTCAGTGCACCAGTCAATTTCATAGATATGCACATTCAATGCTTTTTAAAATGTGTCCAGTAAATGTTGTCTTAGTCTAAGATGTGTCCAGTCAATGTCATCTTAGTCTAGGATGTGTCAATGTTGTCTATGATATTAAAAATGTGTCCAGTCGATATTGTCTGTTGCTGCAATGTAAAAGTGACAACTCATTGTTATCTACTTACATTTATGCCTCTGTAGTGACAACATTGAGCTGCATAAAGTTGCCTGTCCAACAAGTACGTTGAAAACAAAAACATGAAGAACAACAATAGAATGAACAATTGGGTCACATGATCATTCCACCATTAGACATTTCTCCCAAGGTCATTAAATAGGATCACAAAAAGAAATCAATTCAACACTATAAATAAATCAGAATGTAAATTCAAACATTATTTACAACAAACTTGTACAAAAATCTGTTTTGCTAAGAATGTACACATTGTATACATACAGTAAACATTTGTTTCTAATGTACAATAAACAGACAACTAAGTCAAACATTTGCTTGCATTGAAAATAAATGAAAAAAGTCCCAGGTATCAACAAGTTCCAGATTTGAATTATTTCTCAATGGAACAGCAGTTTATTTCAAGACCAAAAAAAAAAAGAATGTTACAAAACTGGGGAAATGTGTCAATAAAATATCCTACACTCAATGACTACCTCATCAACAACAAACATAGATTGACATTCAAACTGTAGGTACATTGAGATGGACAACTTGTGCCATGATGGCAACATAAAAGGAACAAGTGAACATAAAACTCCCCAGCAGGTTTATTGAGTGTTTGATTGTTTGTAGTAAAACAATTTTGATCTTTGAAGTAATCTCAAACCCCCAAAAAAACACAAAAGAACAATACAACAAATCTACAATTTATAAGGTAAATATGATACCATAGGAATGACATGTGACAGTATAGATGTCAACTTTGTTAAAAATTCAATATCATAGCAGTGAGTCAAATTGTTGTATAGAACAGAGTTACATTAACCTTAGCAAGTAGTGAGTGCATAACTGTAGACCTACAACTAGAGGGTATATGGCTCATGTCAATCAAAACAACAAGTATAAAAATATATTTAACTATCTTATAAACAGATCTTGCCACCATGTTTGGTTGGTCAGTAGACACTAGCATCACTACAACAAAAGTTAGCTTCTTAATGTAAGAAACAGAAATGTGGCTGCTAAAGACATTGGCTAGACCATTTGTACAGAATGTGACAGTCATGGACTAGGAATTCTTTGAGTCTTACTGACATACATCCCACTACCCTAGTTCTGCTCTAATAATATCAGACAACTTTCTGGTACAAACATTTGTCGAAACAAACATTCTAGACCAAGCTTCAGAAAGTTTAAACAAAAATGTGAATTAAGAACAATTGTACAAACTAAGACACAGTAATAATCTAACTTAAGTTTGAGTTGAGTATTGCATGAGCACTTGAACATACTACAAACTTTGAAGGTAAAAAAAAATATGCTTGACCTCATGACTGAAAGAAAACTAAAGGAAGTCAATACAAAACATACCAGTATCTTACTAACCCAAAATCAAGTCATCATTACATTCAAGTTTATCCAACTTGATTCTTTTCTCAACAATGAAACAAACATTAAACAATTCATGTCATCAATTCAAATCATCAGCTTTAAAATAGTGAAGATCAAACAAAAACAAGCAAATATTTCAAAGATCTTTTTTTTAAACAAAGCTTATCCAAGGGCAAGAGCTGTGCACTTATTTTTTCAAATCTCTCAATAATGTAGAAGTTAATTCCCCTTTTCTATTTCAAACAAAATAATTAATTACCAATGAATTAATTGACTAATTGATTCATATTTTGTTACATACAATAAATAATTGTTTAAAATTTCAACTTGATCTGAGAACTTGTGTGGAAGAAATAATGTGAACAATTATATAAAGGCACCAAACCCAACATATTTAGCCATATCTGTGAATACGGAAGGGTTAATTTCCCTTGTTGGTATCAGTAGTCAATTTTTTAAAAATTGATTAATGTCTTGTCTATGCCAATGAAAATTAGTAAAAAGTTTCAACTTGATTTGAGAACAAGTGTGGGAGAAATAATGTTTACAAAATTTTTACCATACAAACAGAGTGAGTTAAAATAAGCTTTGTAAAAACAATGTCCATCAACAAATTAAAGAAACAAATAATAATAAATAATAGAATGTGCCCTGTTCCAAATAGTACCATTTGTCCAGTGTGTTACAAGAAAGGAAGTATTACCAATAGTAGCACATTGTCCCACCCACTTTCTAACTTGACCAACATTGGGAAATAAAAATATCTCTAGTCCTTGACAATATAGATCTATGCCCAAAATGTTGATATTTATCTAAAATAAAGTGCAATAAAGTGCACACATATATTTGACATATAATACAGTCAATTAAGTAGAAAATACAAGGTAAGTATTAAAATCAACACAACCTCATGACATTGGACACACTCTTACAAATCTTTATTCTCTTACTTTTGATACTTGGAGGTGGGGATGGTAAAATTTCAACAAAAAAAAAAGTTCAACATCCAAAAACTGACCCCAACCTTACTTGTTTTCCCACTTCAAAGATGGATTTGACTATTGATACAACTAACAGACATTTGTGAAGGCAGCATAATGTCAACTCATAGCAGAACTAACAGTTCAAAAGTAGATCAAAGAATAAGAATACCGAGTTACTCATAACATTCTAAGTTTTAGATACTGGTCAATGAAATGTAACAGCAATCACTTGGCAACTTGAAAGACCAACAAATTTGAAGTGTTATAATTGCTACAACATGATGTAATGGTTAAATAAACAGGAAAGTGTACTATCTACAAGCGCCAACATTTCACAGTCTCAATGCTGGGCCTAGTGAGTGCAGGTTTAAGTAAGTGAGAAATATTTTTGAAATACACTGTGATAGTCAAACTCTATTTAGTAAAGTAACAACATCAAGAATGGTGTACACTAGCATCACAAAAAGAACCAGGATGTCTACTTACTGGCTGATGAGAACTGGGAGAGACCAGTGAACTAAGGTAGAGCCTACATTATAAACTGTAACTGTGATTTTTAGTAAGGCCTTGTTCCATTTGGTCTGGTTCTGTCATGAAATAAGACATGGATGCCACTCGAGGCAATTCTGTTCTGGGACAACATTTCAAACGTTTCATGTAGACAAATATTGCAGCTAGCACAATAAGGAAACAGCCACTTAATAAATATGATGCATCTATTGCTCGAGAAACTTTTTGCCATGAAGACGTCATCTGATTTAGGTGGTTTTCTTCCAAGCGTTCAATATCACTGTGGAAAAAAAGGTTGTAGATTATTTTATTTTCTTAAAAAAAATAGTGAAGACTAGAATTCTTTTTTTTTTTTTTAAACTTTTTCTTATACAATATCTGTTCCACAGAAAGTGTCATGTCTACCTCATCTGATTTGCACTTCCAAACAGTGTTGGGGCTTTAAGGTCTGTGAGTGATAGCACAATTTGAGGCATTTAAAAAGTAAATCCGCAAAAGTTTATTATGAAAGGAATGGTACTGAGTTTTTTGTTTTGTTTACATGAAGATTGAAAGTTATAGTCTTGCTTTAATAAAAATTGATCAGATTTGAACATGACAAAAACAATTGGATATGGTATCATATGAACTATCACTAGAGGCTGAACACTAATGTAAGTAGTTACCGTAAGGGAAGAAACCTTGTTTTGTAAATCAGAGCCCCAAGTGTCCATCCAACATCTTTACCATTCACTAATTGAGCTGAGGTGAATTGAGAGTAACTTGTGGGGAAGGAAAATCCTTTGTGAAAGATCTGTGTCATCCAAGCTGACTTGAAACATTGAAGTCTGCAACATCCAAAGGAGTTTTAAAGAGTACAGCTTAGGATAAAATTGACTCACTACACTTGAATAGTTGACATGAATATAATCTCTACATTGAATCCATATTCTACTAGTAGTTTTAATCATACAGATTAATTTAACCTTTTTAAAAATAGCAGGTACCTAAGATGATCAATGTCACTAATGTAAAGTACCAGTAATTATAAACTTGACAAATTTATTTCTTACTCTATTCTAGCATCATCAGCCTTTGGGTAAAAATGCTTTTTGAATCTATCTTGGATTGTTATCCAGTGAGTTTTGCAAAATTCCTGTAAAAAAGAGAAACGATTGAGACCTTCTGTCACCACAATAAACTTAAAAAAGACTTAAGTCTACACTGACATTTTCTCCTTTTTTTTGTTAAGTAAAGAAACTAACAGTGAGGCGAACCTTGAGTTGTTTTTATAGATAAGCCTTATGTTGGAATGTCTCTGAGCCTTAACTCTATCATTTTGTTTAAGTCAAGCCAGTATTAAAAGTGTGATTATGTTTCTTTTATCATAAGCAGCATCTTACTTCCTACACCAGAAGTGATTTCATATATTGATTTCCTTGACTTAATAGTAAGTCCAAGTCTCATCCAAGTTCAGTCAGTTTCACAATGGCCATAAAAGTCTGAGCAAAGTTAGTTGATACTCCTGACTATTGCATTGGAAAGGCTTTTTTCCAGAGGCAGGAAACATAACCTTCCAGTTGACTGGAGTGCTTCGGGACTGTGAAGAATCTCTTATTCCTATGTTTCTGGGAGAAACCTTTCCCTATAGTCAAGAGCCAAATTGAACTAATTTAGCTTTGGCTAATTCTGGATTCTTATGTCAAATTGTACAACATATTCTCAACATAGATGGATGAATGATAGAATGGATAATGATGGACTGATATGTGCATACAGGTGTCAATACACACGAGCTGAGGTGAAAGAGTTGTGTTCACATCACTTTCCAAAGTAACATTGGACTCAAGGATGCTTCAACCCTGTGGACTAATAATAAGTCTGCCTGTTTGACTCTCTAAACACTAATGCACTGTATGTTTTGACTCTCTAAACACTAATGCACTGTCTGTTTTGACTCTCTAAACACTAATGCACTGTCTGTTTTGACTCTAAACACTAATGCACTGTCTGTTTTGAGTCTCTAAACACTAATGCACTGTATGTTTTGAGTCTCTAAACACTAATGCACTGTATGTTTTGACTCTCTAAACACTAATGCACTGCCTGTTTTGAGTCTCTAAACACTAATGCACTGTATGTTTTGACTCTCTAAATAGTAATGCACTGTATGTTTTGACTCACTAGACACTAATGCAATGCCTGTTTTCAGTCTCAAAACACTAATGCACTGCCTGTTTTGAGTATCTAAGCACAAAATGATTTTCTATCATCAAGTGGGTCAGAATAAGTTGTTATGGTCATCAAACAGCATCGTTTTAACAGTCTAAACCAGTGATGCCCAACCTTATTTGGTCTGCGGGCCATTTAATTTGCAACACCCGTATCGCGGGCCACAACAATGAAAAGAAGAAAACAATGAAAAAGAGAATAAACCATTTAAAATAGTTTATTACCAATCCATGGCTCTACTTACACCCGTAAAGCGATTACCAAATAAGGATTTACCTGTTTTATTACTGACAATGTGTGTGTAGCCCTGCTCAATGAAGTGCTTTTAAAACGCTAGTTTTCGGAAATCTCAAACCTTACTGCAGGCAACAGGGCATAGAAAACAATGGTCTGCATCGCTCGAAATTCTCAAGCAGGGATGTCTAGCTTTGTAAATCAATCAGTTTCATTTGCAGAACTGTCTGGGCACTCCTCAATGGCAATCGAAAACATTTCAAAATCTGCTTCATTTAGTTTTGAATGGAGATTTGTACCATATCTTCCACTCGCCTTGCAATTGTCATGTGAGAAAGTCTGAAGGTTTCTACTGCACTCTTCTTTTCAGGACAGATTTCTTTCATCACTGCTAGCATCGAGACATGGGTGCATCGTATCTCCCTTCCTTTCCTCCTAGCCATCAACATGTTTTCAGTACATACCAAACATGTTGGCTTATTATCATGTTCCAAAAAAAAAAAGTAAATATCCATCTAGTTCTGGAAGTTTCTACATTCAGAGTCTACTTTTCTCTTCTTCGACTCTCCCATTTCATTAACGCACAAATATTAAATGGTATGGTACCATTCGCATTGGTTCCAAAAGGATGCAGTAAGATGTCAAGGATACGCCAGCCAAGAAAGCAGCGAAATTGTCTAAGAACCAAAAATAACTGTCAACTTTTGTCGCCAAAAAAACACTAGATTTGAATGAAATCCATCAAAGTTCCAATCCTAACGTAGGGAAACAAAAATCTACTTTTTTTTTTATTTTCTACACTTTGTTCCGACATTTCATCGGGCAAGATGGAAACACGTCGGCCTGCGGGCAGTAGTTTGGGCATCACTGGTCTAAGCATTCTAACAATCTAAACATAATAACAATCTAAAACTTAATTGTATAAGAACAAACCTTTGCTTTGTCATGGAAACGTTGATAGTCATAGGGGCCACCAATGTTAAACACATCTTCTGTACTGTACCAGAACTCTGAGAACCCATAGAACTCTCCAGACAAGTCAATCTTAGGTTGATAAATTCCATTTAGGGAGCATGGACTCTGACTACAGGCTGCAGTCAGGTTCATCAATGGCTCTAATGCTGATTGACAAGCCTCATAGTCCCCCTGTCCCAAAAACTTGTGTAAATGGCCTGATTCACTTTGCACATCATACAGCATGCCAGTTGGAAGACAGACATCTTGAATGGGCTCAGGTTTTGTTGAACTGAAGAAAATTGTATGAAATCTAACTCAACACAATTATGACCAGTATGCATACATTTGACACATCATGACCTAATAAGGTCAAGGAAAAAAGTTTATTCTTTAAAGGCATGGGCAGATCACAATGATCTCAAAAAAGAAATTCACAATTTATTAAAAAAGGAAGGAAAAATCCATACAGTATTTAAAAATACAATTAGGTCTACTAGCAACATTGATTACCTTTTTTTTTTAATTCATTACAAACAAAAATATATAAAATTGAAGTTCCTATAATTAATACCAGCTCTTTCTAACCAAGAAACTGTTTTCAGATGTTGATACCTTGATTCTGAAGAATGTTTCTGCAGCAACATAGTTTCATATGTCTTCCTGGCAGCATTGGCCCCATAGCCCAGAAATGTGGTGACATAGATATTATACTTGTGGTCCTCATCACTATCTTGACAGCCTAAATTAAATTCTGACAATAATGAGGCTGGGATATCTTTCACTATTGCCTGAAATAGTTTTGACCAAAAAAAGCACATTTTAGCTGTAACATCTGCAACAATTTCTTTTCAATTGAGTGTCAATGCAGTAGTTATTATGTTTTTATTATCCACTTTTGATAAACTAAGTGGTTAATATCTGCTGCTGGCAACTCTTCATTTCAAATGTTAGTTTGCTGTCAAATTTCTTAATACAGAAAATGATTTTTGCAGTGTTTTGTTTATAAGAGTGTAGTGTACTGACTAAACGGATTCAATGCTAGTTCTTGTAAGGTCGTAAATCACATTTTATTTGAATATTTAAGAACATTTTTTTAAAATTATGTCTCACTAGAAGAGAATTTAACACAAGTCAAGTCGTTACTGAGACAGTAGTCAAAATATTTTTTAGCTTAGAGTGTATAAACCACATGATTGAACTACATCGTAACTATTTTATACTTTGCAGGAGCCTCTTAACTTACTGGATAGTTATTTCAAATGCTAAAAAAAAAAAGTACAAAAGTGTTAACTTACCTGATCAGTTATTTCAAATGCTATCTGTATTGATGCACCCCCCATGTCTATGATACCAACTGTAGTCTTGAGTTGGTGATCTCCTGGTGATGAGGGCATTGAATCTAATGCCTTCAGTTGGTCTGCATCAACAGGATAAAAACACCAGCATAAGTTGATTTGAATGTCACTAGCTTAATGTCACTATCATAAGTTGTCTTGAATGTCACTAGCTTTGTGTCACTAGCATAAGTTCTTGAATGTCACTAGCTGAATGCCACTAGCATAAGTTGTCATGAATGCCACTAGCTTAATGTCACTAGCATAAGTTGATTTGAATGCCACTAGCATAAGTTGTCTTGAATGCCACTAGCATAATTTGTCTTGAATGCCACTAGCATAAGTTGATTTGAATGTCACTAGCATAAGTTGATTTGAATGTCACTAGCATAAGTTGATTTGAATGCCACTAGCATGACTTGTCTTGCATGTTACTAGCATAAGTTGTCTTGAATGTCACTAGCTTAATGCCACTAACATAAGTTGATTTGAATGTCACTAGCATAAGTTGATTTGAATGCCACTAGCATAAGTTGTCTTGATTGCCACTAGCATAAGTTGTCTTGAATGCCACTAGTATAAGTTGTCTTGAATTTCACTAGCATAAGTTGATTTGAATGCCACTAGCATAATATGCCTTGAATGCCACTAGCATAAGTTGATTTGAATGCCACTAGCATAAGTTGATTTGAATGTCAATAGCATATGTTGATTTGAATGTCACTAGCATAAGTTGTCTTGAATGTCACTAGCTTAATGCCACTAGCATAAGTTGATTTGAATGCCACTAGCATAAGTTGATTTAAATGTCACTAGTATAAGTTGTCTTAAATGTCACTAGCATAAGTTGTCTTGAATGTCACTAGCATAAGTTGATTTGAATGTCAATAGCATAAGTTTATTTGAATGTCACTAGCATTAGTTGTCTTGAATGTCACTAGCATAAACTGATTTGAATGCCACTAGCATAAGTTGTCTTGAATGCCACTAGCATAAGTTGTCTTGAATGTCACTAGCATAAGTTGATTTGAATGCCACTAGCATAAGTTGTCTTGAATGCCACTAGCATAAGTTGTCTTGAATGCCACTAGCATAAGTTGTCTTGAATGTCACTAGCATAAATTGATTTGAATGCCACTAGCATAAGTTGTCTTGAATGCCACTAACATAAGTTGATTTGAATGTCACTAGCATAAGTTTATTCCATGTCACTAGCATAAGTTGTCTTGAATGTCACTAGCATAAGTAGATTTGAATGCCACTAGCATAATATGTCTTGAATGCCACTAGCATAAGTTGATTTGAATGTCACTAGCATAAGTTGATTAGAATGTCACTAGCATAAGTTGATTTGAATGTCATTAGCATAAGTTGATTTGAATACCACTAGCATAACTTGTCTTCCATGTCACTAGCATAAGTTGTCTTGAATGTCACTAGCTTAATGCCACTAGCATAAGTTGATTTGAATGCCACTAGCATAAGTTGATTTGAATGTCACTAGCATAAGTTGTCTTGAATGTCAATAGCATAAGTTGTCTTCAATGTCACTAGCATAAGTTTATTTGAATGTCAATAGCATAAGTTGATTTGAATGTCACTAGCATAAGTTCTTGAATGTCACTAGCTGAATGCAATTACCATATGTTGTCTTGAATGCCACTAGCATAAGTTGTCTTGAATGCCACTAGCTTAATGCCACTAGCATAAGTTGTCTTCAATGCCACTAGCAGAATGCCACTAGCAAAAGGTGTCTTCAATGCCACTAGCATACGTTGTCTTTAATACCATAAGCATTAGTTGTCTTGAATGCCACTAGCAAAAGTTGTCTTGAAAGTCACTAGTATAAGTTGTCTTGAATGTCACTAGCATAAGTTGATTTGAACGCCACTAGCATAAGTTGTCTTGAATGCCACTAGTATAAGTTGTCTTGAATGTCACTAGCTTAAATTGATTTGAATACCACTAGCATAAGTTGTCTTGAATGCCACTAGCATAAGTTGATTTGAATGCCACTAACATAAGTTGATTTGAATGTCACTAGCATAAGTTGATTTGAATGTCACTAGCATAAGTTGATTTGAATGCCACTAGCATAACTGTCTTGCATGTCACTAGCATAAGTTGTCTTGAATGTCACTAGCTTAATGCCACTAGCATAAGTTGATTTGAATGTCACTAGCATAAATTGTCTTGAATGTCAATAGCATAAGTTGTCTTCAATGTCACAAGCATAAGTTGATTTCAATGCCACTAGCATACGTTTTCTCGAATGCCATTAGCATTAGTTGTCTTGAATGCCACTAGCATAAGTTGTCTTGAATGTCACTAGCATAAGTTGATTTGAATGCCACTAGCATAAGTTGTCTTGAATGCCACTAGTATAAGTTGTCTTGAATTTCACTAGCATAAGTTGATTTGAATGCCACTAGCATAATATGCCTTGAATGCCACTAGCATAAGTTGATTTGAATGCCACTAGCATAAGTTGATTTGAATGTCAATAGCATATGTTGATTTGAATGTCACTAGCATAAGTTGTCTTGAATGTCACTAGCTTAATGCCACTAGCATAAGTTGATTTGAATGCCACTAGCATAAGTTGATTTAAATGTCACTAGTATAAGTTGTCTTAAGTGTCACTAGCATAAGTTGTCTTGAATGTCACTAGCATAAGTTGATTTGAATGTCAATAGCATAAGTTTATTTGAATGTCACTAGCATTAGTTGTCTTGAATGTCACTAGCATAAACTGATTTGAATGCCACTAGCATAAGTTGTCTTGAATGCCACTAGCATAAGTTGTCTTGAATGTCACTAGCATAAGTTGATTTGAATGCCACTAGCATAAGTTGTCTTGAATGCCACTAGCATAAGTTGTCTTGAATGCCACTAGCATAAGTTGTCTTGAATGTCACTAGCATAAGTTGATTTGAATGTCACTAACATAAGTTGTCTTGAATGCCACTAACATAAGTTGATTTGAATGTCACTAGCATAAGTTGATTTGAATGTCACTAGCATAAGTTTATTTGAATGCCACTAGCATAAGTTGTCTTGAATGTTACTAGCATAAGTTGTCTTCAATGTCACTAGCAAAAGTTGATTTCAATGCCACTAGCATACGTTGTCTTGAATGCCACTAGCATAAGTTGTCTTGAATGTCACTAGCATAAGTTGATTTCAATGCCACTAGCATAAGTTGTCTTCCATGTCACTAGCATAAGTTGTCTTGAATGTCACTAGCATAAGTTGATTTGAATGCCACTAGCATAATATGTCTTGAATGCCACTAGCATAAGTTGATTTGAATGTCACTAGCATAAGTTGATTAGAATGTCACTAGCATAAGTTGATTTGAATGTCATTAGCATAAGTTGATTTGAATACCACTAGCATAACTTGTCTTCCATGTCACTAGCATAAGTTGTCTTGAATGTCACTAGCTTAATGCCACTAGCATAAGTTGATTTGAATGCCACTAGCATAAGTTGATTTGAATGTCACTAGCATAAGTTGTCTTGAATGTCAATAGCATAAGTTGTCTTCAATGTCACTAGCATAAGTTTATTTGAATGTCAATAGCATAAGTTGATTTGAATGTCACTAGCATAAGTTCTTGAATGTCACTAGCTGAATGCAATTACCATATGTTGTCTTGAATGCCACTAGCATAAGTTGTGTTGAATGCCACTAGCTTAATGCCACTAGCATAAGTTGTCTTCAATGCCACTAGCAGAATGCCACTAGCAAAAGGTGTCTTCAATGCCACTAGCATACGTTGTCTTTAATGCCATAAGCATTAGTTGTCTTGAATGCCACTAGCAAAAGTTGTCTTGAAAGTCACTAGTATAAGTTGTCTTGAATGTCACTAGCATAAGTTGATTTGAATGCCACTAGCATAAGTTGTCTTGAATGCCACTAGTATAAGTTGTCTTGAATGTCACTAGCTTAAATTGATTTGAATACCACTAGCATAAGTTGTCTTGAATGCCACTAGCATAAGTTGATTTGAATGCCACTAACATAAGTTGATTTGAATGTCACTAGCATAAGTTGATTTGAATGTCACTAGCATAAGTTGATTTGAATGCCACTAGCATAACTGTCTTGCATGTCACTAGCATAAGTTGTCTTGAATGTCACTAGCTTAATGCCACTAGCATAAGTTGATTTGAATGTCACTAGCATAAATTGTCTTGAATGTCAATAGCATAAGTTGTCTTCAATGTCACAAGCATAAGTTGATTTCAATGCCACTAGCATACGTTGTCTTGAATGCCATTAGCATTAGTTGTCTTGAATGCCACTAGCATTAGTTGTCTTGACTGTCACTAGCATAAGTTGATTTGAATGCCACTAGCATAGTTGATTTGAATGCCACTAGCATAATTTGTCTTGAATGCCACTAGCATAAGTTGTCTTGAATGTCACTAGCATAAGTTGATTTGAATGCCACTAGCATAAGTTGATTTGAATGCCACTAGCATAAGTTGATTTGATTGTCACTAGCATAAGTTGATTTGAATGTCACTAGCATCAGTTGATTTGAATGCCACTAGCATAACTTGTCTTCCATGTCACTAGCATAAGTTGTCTTGAATGTCACTAGCTTAATGTCACTAGCATAAGTTGATTTGAATGCCACTAGCATAAGTTGATTTGAATGCCACTAGCATAAGTTGCTATGAATGTCACTAGCATAAGTTGTCTTGAATGTCACTAGCATAAGTTGATTTGAATGTCAATAGCATAAGTTGATTTGAATGTCACTAGCATAAGTTCTTGAATGTCACTAGCATCAGTTGATTTGAATGCCACTAGCATAACTTGTCTTCCATGTCACTAGCATAAGTTGTCTTGAATGTCACTAGCTTAATGCCACTAGCATAAGTTGATTTGAATGCCACTAGCATAAGTTGATTTGAATGTCACTAGCATAAGTTGATTTGAATGCCACTAGCATAAGTTGATTTGAATGCCACTAGCATGAGTTGATATGAATGTCACTAGCATAAGTTGTCTTGAATGTCACTAGCATAAGTTGATTTGAATGTCAATAGCATAAGTTGATTTGAATGTCACTAGCATAAGTTGTCTTGAATGTCACTAGCTTAATGCCACTAGTATAAGTTGTCTTGAATGTCACTAGCTTAATGCCACTAGTATAAGTTGTCTTGAATGTCACTAGCTTAATGCCACTAGTATAAGTTGTCTTGAATGTCACTAGCTTAATGCCACTAGTATAAGTTGTCTTGAATGTCACTAACATAAGTTGTCTTGAATGTTACTAGCTTAATGCCACTAGCATAACTTGTCTTCCATGTCACTAGCATAAGTTGTCTTGAATGTCACTAGCATAAGTTGTCTTGAATGTCACTAGCATAAGTTGTCTTTAATGCCACTAGCATAAGTTGTTTATAATGCCACTAGCATAAGTTGTCTTGAATGCCACTACAATAAGTTGTCTTGAATGTCACTAACATAAGTTGATTTGAATGCCACCAGCATAAGTTGATTTGAATGTCACTAGCATAAGTTGTCTTGAATGTCACTAGCTTAAGTTGTCTTGAATGTCACTAGCATTAATTGTCTTAAATGTCACTAGCATAAGTTGTCTTGAATGTTACTGCCTTTATGCCACTAGTATAAATTGTCTTGAATGTCACTAGCATAAGTTGATTTGAATGTCACTAACATAAGTTGTCTTGAATGTCACTAGCTTATGTCACTAACATAAGTTGTCTTGAATATCACTAGCATAAGTTGTCTTGAATGTCACTAACATAAGTTGTCTTGAATATCACTAGCATAAGTTGTCTTGAATGTCACTAACATAAGTTGTCTTGAATGTCACTAGCATAAGTTGTCTTGAATGTCACTAGCTTAATGCCACTAGTATAAGTTGTCTTGAATGTTACTAACATAAGTTATCTTGAATGTCACTAGCATAAGTTGATTTGAATGTCACTGGCTTAATGCCACTAGTATAAGTTGCCTTGAAAACCACTATCTTAATGCCACTAGCATAAGTTGATTTGAATGCCACTAGCATAAGTTGTCTTTAATGCCACTAGCATAAGTTGTCTTGAATGCCACTACAATAAGTTGTCTTGAATGTCACTAACATAAGTTGATTTGAATGCCACCAGCATAAGTTGATTTGAATGTCACTAGCATAAGTTGTCTTGAATGTCACTAGCATAAATTGTCTTGAATGTCACTAGCATAAGTTGTCTTGAATGTCACTGGCTTAATGCCACTAGCATAAGTTGTCTTGAATGTCACTAACATAAGTTGTCCTGAATGTCACTAACATAAGTTGTTTTGAATGTCACTAGCTGAAAGTCACTAACATAAGTGGCCTTGTATGTCACTAGCTTAATGTCACTAGCATATATTATCTTGAATGTCACTAGCTTAATGCCACTAAATTAAATTGTTTTGAATGTCAGTGGCTTAATGCCACTAGCATAAGTTGTCTTGAATGTCTCTACACAAATGTCATATTTAGTATTGTACCTTCTTCTCTTTGACCATGTGAAAATCTATCCAGTGCATAGTTGATTGCAATCCAAGCATAGACACCTTCTTGTTTTCCACTGATTATTTCAAAATGATTTTCAGGAGCAATGAATTGAAATGTTTGCCCAATGTCTTCTCTAAGATCTTGTAGAATAGCCTGCTGGGCACTGGCACACAAAGAGAAATCTTTTGTCAGCTCTTTGAATGTTTACACATAGAAGGATAAAATTAATTTTGTAAGTGTATTATTACAAACTCTGGGATCTGTTCTGTCTAAAAACTTTGTTATCAAATAGGTTGTAAGTATATACATTTTTAGTGTAAAACTCTTAATTTACAACTAGCTGTTGATGCTTGTTTCATGAGTAGGGTGCAACAGTAGAAAAGAACTATTCCAACCTAAATCAAGTGCCTGCCAATGATGTACAAACGCATGACCTCTTTACCTTGATGCTAACATTCTCATCCCTGCTGTTGCCATCACATACAATGAAGTTTGAGGAATTTTCTCTTTTGGAATATAGTTTTGAGCATAAAGGAGAAGCTCTTTTATATGATCACTGGCTGCATCTGGAGTTTTCTCATAAGATGATAATCCTGTCAAAATTAGAGACTAATGTACGATGATAATAATATAGGCTAAAGAAATGAGCTGGGAGTTCTCTTACAATACAAGTACAGACATATTGTAAAAAGTCCAAAGTAATTTAACAACTAAATTTATATGCAAACGTACCAGTACTGACATCAGTTTTAACATTCTGATTAGTGTAATTCTATGAAAGCAAAATTAGCAACATAATAAGTACACTATCAACTTTGAAGTTTAGGCAAAACAATGCTAAGTATTTCACTACTTAGAATGAGAAAGCTATATCCTATACTGTATCTTTTTTTTTCTCCTAGTTGCAATCTAAACTTTTATCTAGAGATCTAGTTTTAAAAAAATGTTTCTGTTTTTAGTTCAAAGTGATGTAGACCTTACCTGGTGATATTTTTTTGACAACTGCATTGCCTGATGAATCTAAAAGTTGTTGCACATTTAGAAGATCTTTAGGATTCCCTGAATGTGTAGGCCAATAATAAACAAATATTCTACTACCACTGCTACCACAGTCTATCACTATGCCATAATGTAATTCATTGATACTATCTAAAGTCTTAGTGCTGGATATATGAATGACATTTGTTAAGGTCAAGACAGCTAAAAGTACTAAAGCTAACATAAGGACCAACAGGATCCATCTCAACATCATTCGTTCACTGTTTGCAATCTTTAAGAGAGGGCAGTTAAAGTATATTCTGAGGATACACAAAATAAATAAATAAATACTTCAAGCAATTGTAAATTCTTAGCTGCAAGAGATAATCATTGTATATGTGTGGAGATCAATATTTCTATCAATCAAGTCAAGTATGATTGTTACAAAAGCCATTCAATATTCATGAACTTTAACCTCAGAGTAGCTTAAAAGTCTTGAAAAATTGTTAGTGTTTAAGATTTAGTAGGTAATGACTTTACTTTGTTCTAAGCCCGGTATTCAATGTTGTAACCAACACTAAGACTAAAACTGCTTTATTGGTCCTTATGGAAATTTGTTGTGATTACAAGGACTCTTCTCATTTACAGACAACACAACAGAAACATACACATAAATAGAACAGACACAACATAAAGAGTTCATTCAGCGACTACACACAGGCATCTTGGTCCTTTTACTGTTTCTTGATCAATGGGTGGCATTGATATAGTCTGACCGAGTAAGGTACGAAGGAGTTTTTGTACTGCACTGTTCTTGTCTTGATTGACAGTAGTCGCCCACTTCGCGATGACTTGACATAGTTATGATGGAGCAGGTGTTTGTTGTCTTCCAAAAGATTTTTCTGATTTTTTTTAGACATTTTTGTTCATAAAGTTCATTTCAATATGGTAATGTTATGCGTGTGATTTTTGATGCCCTTTTTATAATTTTTCTAGGTGGCGCAACAGTTTAGATGAAGCGTTGCTTTGCCAACAAGATCTTCTTATTTAGTTTAAAGCTTTTGAGTTAGTATAGAAAAAATAGTCGTATGTTAGCAGATTTTGCATAGTCGTGCCATAAAAATTATCTAAGATCTTCTTATTTAGTTTAAAGCTAATGAGTTAGTATAGGAAAAATAGTCGCTGGGCTGCATTCTTTGCCAGAGTTCCAAGATGCTCTTCCCATAAGAGCTTGTTATCAATGATGATGCCTAGATATTTATATGACTTCACTTGTTGTATCGATGTAGTCTTTATCTGGAGTTCATATATCATCTGTTTTTTCTTTCTGAAATCTATTATAAGTTCTTTAGTTTTTGTGACATTCAGTTCTAGAAAGTTGTCAGTGCACCAATTAGTAAACTCTTCTATCGTGCTTCGATACTGAGTTCCGTTTCCTGAAATAAGACCAACAATGGCAGTATCGTCAGCTAATTTAATGAGTTTAACTGAGTCATAGATGCTTCTTATGTCATTAGTGTAAAGAGTGTACAGTACAGGAGAAAGTACACAAACTTGTGGAGAACCTGCACATAGTACTCAAGTTGATGATTTGGTGTTGTTGGCTTTAACATATCCAGTACTGGGAACGTTGGGTTAAAATGTTTAGAACCCATGCTTGTACGTGAGGGCTGACATTTTAGTTACTCAGTTTGTTTATCACTAGATGTGGCTGTATGGTATTGAAAGCCGAGGAGAAATATACGAAGCGCTATAATCTACTTTTGGTTTCGTTGGTATCGGTACTGGTACAATCTCTGGAAGTTTTCCAGATGTGTGGAATTACGCTTTACACACAATGTTATATTATAAAATACATGTGTTACTTCAAAAAAGAACATTATGTCCTACGCATCATGCATCTAGTCATGCATGTTAACCAATGACTTAAATTCTGCCAAGTCATTGGTTTTCCTGGCTGGCACAGGCAGCCCATTCCATGCTCTAATAGCACTAGGGAAGAAGGAGCATTTACTGTACAAATTTGTCCTAGCATATGGAACGAGGAATAGTGTCTTTATCTTTGTGTCTTTCTAAGTACCGGTATTTTATTTAGTTTTGTTTTTGTATTTGAAGATTATGGTTCAGTGTTTTATGTATACTTTCTTCTTTACTTTTGAGTCTTCTATTTAATAGACTATTATAAGGATTTCTAAATTTAGTGATTTTACATTTAATAAATAAAGTGACAGTATCAGACTAATCAGTCACTTTAATTATAATAATAGTATACTAATTTTACTAAATTATGACAATCTAGAAATATAGAACTAATCCTTTTAAAACTTACCTAGCCATGAGATAATCAGTGAAATTATATTATATCTAGATCTAAGATTTTTTGTTTGCAAGAACTCAAAGTCAAGAACAAAAATTGTCTAAAATTCTATCTAGACTAGATCTCTACTATCATCTATTTTAAAGTATTTCCATTTTTTAAAAACGATTTTAACATTGATTTCTTTGTTCTGCTAGTGCTCTATCTCTACGATTAGATCATTTCATTAGATCTATCTAGAACAGGTAGATGAGATCTAGATCTAGATCAATGATTATCAAGAATCAAGTATATATATATATTAAATATTATAAATCAGAGTGAAGTCAGAATGTACATCTTCTAAACTTCTAGCCTATTCAGTATTCTAGCTAAATATTAATCTACTACTTACTACTAATTACTAACTAACTAAGTTAGTAAAGTAAGTAACTACTTTTAACTAGTCTAGAAAATACTAGAATAATGTCTAGATCTATAAATTCAGTACAATAATTGAATAATGTCTCAATAATGATAATAATTATAATCAAATAATGATTAATCATTATAATCTATCTAGATCAATTTATATACTAATTACTAATATAATAGATCTAGACTTTAAAAAAAAAAACTTAATACGATTCAACAATATAGATCTAGATTTTTTCTAGGTCTAGTCTAGATCTAAATCTAATCGGCGTAGCCTGCCGCTACGTGTTCTTAAAAACAATATATACGGCCATGTCTAAATAATAACATTGTAAAAACAGGAATGTTCGATTATCTCCCCTACACATTTTACGGTTTAAACAATCCCAGACTGTCTCAAGAAGTCGGGTCTGTGGTCATGTCCTGCTCATTTGGAGACTTGATTCTTGATCTACAACTACTTATATAAATAGATTTTTTTTAAATAGCATATTAAAGAAAGGGTTAACTATCAATCATCTCTAGGTTTAATTACAGAGAAACATATTGCTGCACTTTTTCTTTAATTTAAACTAGAATTAGAATATAACTGACTGGAGCCTTCTTTGCTATGTTCTGTGATAACGTCGATGACACTGCCAAAAAGAATATTGAAAAAACAATCAATACAACACATAATCTGCGATTGCATGGAACTACATCAAAACAGAGTGTGAGAAATATTGAGCGACTTTTTGAACTGGTTCGAACGGACGTCACTGCAGCTGTGCCCTCGAGCCCATTGAACAGCGGCACCAGACAATGCACTACTCTTGACAGTCACTTTCCTGCCTACAAGCTCTCGATACTTTCTGAATAGGGTCAAGTATCTTTGGCCCTGTTGGGGCCAACAAGTCCATCCCCTTACTGGCTCCTCAATGGGTTTGTCTGGGCCCCCTGCCTGAGCCCAATGGGCTGGCCCAGTTTGCCTCTTAGGAGGGTGCCTCTGTTAACACTTTAAGCTCCTCGAAATAGATCGCCCTTTGGTTCCAGGTCTAGGAACTTTACTGACGAACTGTGAGAACTACTGCATTCTATTATATATATATATATATAGGTATGCAATTTAGTCAGTTGAAGAGACTTATTCTGCCAAACTCTCATTGGAAAGCAGCCAAAAAGCACGGCTAGATTTATCAGTTAATATGCCAATGAGTAAAAGAAAAATGCCTTTACATTATTTGAAATCTAGAGCTCATGCTAAAGACAAATAGGTCATGATCACATTTCTGGAAAATCAAGACGAACATTTTGAGGCGTACTGGGGGTCAAAATTGACCCGGGCATTTCTTTACTATCCGGACCATAAATTGTATATCATGATGAAAGTCACCTTTATAAGATATTGTACAACCCCAATTTAATACTGATATCCATGAGGCCCTTTAGGTGTCCTACCGACCCATCGGACATTTGCCCGAATACCCATAGGCCTATAACCAACCAGTCCGCCCCTGGATGCTTGCTTACACCTTCTTTAAATACACTTACAATAGTTATTGTAGGCCTACCTGTCGGGGTCACTCTCTCTGTATCAGTCATATTAATCTATAGACATTCCATTCAATGTCACTCAGGCTATCTATACATGTCTAACCTAACTCTAGACAACAAGGCACTCATCCAGAACTCAAAGTTGGTACTGGGTACATGAAGCGAAGCATTGAAGTTCTTTGATAGTTTGAAGAATTAACTGTACATTTTTTTAGTAGAAAAAGACAATTTATTTCAATGCATTTATTTTCTCCTTTGTTCTTAGTTATGCCAATATTACAAAATGTGATAGCCATTTAATTCATAGTGGTAGATCTATAAATTGTGATGTAGGAATAAACTGCTCAATCAATTTATCTTTAAAATAAAATAAAATAAAAATTTAAAAAATTTGGTGAGTAAAGATCGTAATACAAAAAAACTACAATTATTTTTTTCAACAATTTTATTTGAAAAATTAAAAGTATAAAATAATTTTTTTTTAACATAAAATAAAACTCTGTATAACAAATGCATAGTAACCTCCCATTCTACTGTTGAACACATTTTAATTTTTTTTTCTTCTGGGGGGGTTTGCACTAGATTGGAGTTAGTGTTTGATATGTTTGGATGGTAAACAACCAATGAGAGGTTTTTCTGCCAGCCAAACAATATTCCACTATAATGATACTGATATCATTTTTCTCAGTGCAGAGGTAGGAGCTGGACAACTTGATGTAATTAATCTCAGTGCAGTGGTAGGAGCTAGACAACTTGATATAATTAGTCTCAGTGCAGTGGTAGGAGCTAGACAACTTTATATATAGTCTCAGTGCAGAGGTAGGAGCTGGACAACATCTCACAGAAGACAGGATCCATGAAAAAGCTATCAAAACTCTCATGAGGAACAAGCTGATTTGTTTAAAAAACCCTAATGAGGAACAAGCTGATTTGTTTCAAACTGAGCTATGCTTCAACTCTTATAAGCAGATTTGTTTCAAAAACATTCCTGAGCTGATTTGTTTTTCTCACATATAGGATGACTTGCATGAGGTAAATGAGGTAAACAGTCAACTAAGAAATAAAATAATAAATAAATTCAGCCAGTCTAATACAAAGAGGGAGCATTCAAACAGAGTAGTTACCCTTGCTTGTTTATACAATCAAATGAACAAGGAATACCAAAAGTAATTTTAAAATTGACTGATTCAAATTAAGTTGGGTTAACACATAACTCTAAGCAAAGAAAAGCGAAATGATGTATATCATGTACATATTATTTTACATTTCATTTTGAAAATTGGAAAGAAAATAAATCTTTGTTATTTAGCAAATCTGTAATAGATTATAGTGGTCAATAGTCAATAGTGGTTTGTAATTACTGTGGTCAGTCAAATATAGTAGAATTAAGAAAGAAATCCATTTTTTTAATGGCAACCAACACAACATGTGAACTACTAATTATACAATTTCATTAAATATATTAAATCTAAATACCCGGACCTTTGCCACCAATCGGCCAAATACTTTCCACCCTTCCATCCCTCATTCCCACAATCCATTCATGCATGTTAACTGTTGGGTCACAGTGACCTGGAATCAGCCAGAGTTGGTCACCAACCTAAAATAGTAAAAGGAAGTTTGGATATTTATTTTTAGTTCAGTTTAAGCAGCGTTACAAATCATAAACTATGATGTAAAACTCATAATATGGAATGAATTTGTTTAACAGTGAATGATAAGTGTGGAATAAATTTCCAGGTTCTGTTTCTGAAGTTATCTTTGATGAATACATACCAATTAGAATTCAAAGCTTAATTGCATTTTTTTTATTTTGTAAAACTTCTTTTTCAGTAAAAGAAAAAAAAGAT
The DNA here is from genome assembly GCA_030265305.1 of Biomphalaria pfeifferi. Lineage (NCBI taxonomy): Eukaryota > Metazoa > Mollusca > Gastropoda > Planorbidae > Biomphalaria > Biomphalaria pfeifferi. The sequence goes on from JASAOG010000001.1 coordinate 10,614,201, forward strand.
ATGTATATACAGGTGTTAAGTTCTTTTTATATCCACATGAATAAAAAAAATAAAAAGTATTTTTTGTGCCATAATAACTTTTTAAAAATCCTTCATCATATTCAGCTAATGTACCAGTACAATTTTATGTAACCATGGGAAAAGGACAACGTTACAGAATGGACCAGTCTCTCTCTTGATATCTTTCTTGAACAGCTCCTGACCAGGAAAAATGGAGGGATTTGGTTATGGGAACTGTCACAGCGCCACTCCCTATGAGGAAAGTCAAGGGATAGAAGAGATGATGCAAAAGGAAGCACTGAGGTAAATAGAAGATCCACTAGATAAAATGTCCAAAGTAATACCAGTTTTCTACTTGCTACACCAAAATCAAACTTTGAAACTGTTGCTAGTAAAATATGTTAAAAAATATGAAAAATCAGAAGAGGTACATTTTGAATAGGTTAACAACGTTGCAAGGCAGGCACTTGATTGGTGTCCGCCAGGAAAGATGGAAGTGGGCAGGCCCAAGCAAACCTAGAAGAGATCAGTCATCAGCAAAACTAGGGATACTGGAATGACATGGGACCAGATGAAGCTACTCAGAACCGAGTTCAGTGGAGAGGTGTGAATGCTGCCAGAAAGCTCTCCTGGGGGTTCCCAACTCAAGTAAGTCCAAAGTCAACAACTACTACAAAAGAAAGCCCACTCTTTGTTGCTAAGTGGCAAGAATTAGAAGTGGGAGTGAACAAATGGTTCACACATCACAGGGATAATGGTTTCTCAGTATCAACACAAAAAAAATATATAGATACAAGTCAATCTGTGTGTAAAGGCCCTTAGATTTTTTTTTAATTGAATATTTTATCCTGCCTTACAGTATTTAACAAATAGTTTCCTTATTCATATTCTAAGTACATATAATGGCTGGGTGGCTAGAATGAAGCAGACAAATACTGTTTATTTTTAAGGAACCAAATAAATTGTTCAATTTGAATGTTATAAGCCTTGAGGAGGTGATGTTTTCAATCAAGTTCTTAGGGTTTATGAATGATAGTTTATCTTTGTCTACCAACTTGCATTAAATAAAAACAAAAAAGAAAGACCCTATGTATTAATGAAACAAACTGAACATATTCAGGTTTTGAAGAAGACCATCATTATAATATTGTTGATGAAAATAAATTTCTATATACTGTACAAGTATGTATACTTAACACATTTACTTAGAACTGAGATTAAAAAGATTAACCTTAATAGTCAATCTATGCTAGATATGAAACAGCAAACATTAAATCTTACCTTTAAATCACCAGGTGGAACTATAACTCCATGTTCATCCCCTCCACTTATATACACTTGATCACCTGAATTTTTAACCTAAAGTGAAACCATACAGGTATTCATAAGTTATACCAGTACTATAACACAGATTTTTAATTGTAGTTTAGTTAAACCATTAAGAATTTTTAAAGAGAAGATTTAACATACGATACCGGTATCCTATTCAGACAGCAAGAAGGTTTTACAGTACCGGTAATAATTAAAAGTTCAAAAACGAATTTCAACATTTTATTCAAAGTAAATGGACTTACAGTTGGAACACCAGAGTCAAGACTAACAGCCTTCAGCCCCACATCTACTATTGCTCTATTTTCAGCCTGAATATATCAGAAACAATGTAGCGATAGAAAGAAAAAATAAATATACAATACTAAATCTTCAGATATTTACTAAGTATTTCCTTTGTCTTCATAAAATTAAATAAGGAAAAAAATGTTGTAATTTTAAAATGCAGACCAAAGCTAAATTTTAAAAAAAAAGTTTTTTTCTGATATGCTAGCAAAAAAAACGTAAAATTCCAACAGTTTTAAGAATATATGGTACCAGTAACCTGTTTGTTTAAATAGTTGTTAATTAAACTATACTAAAAAGCCTTTGATTGGTTGAAGAGTAGAGCTTTCCCCTGCCCTAACTGCTTTTATTTAGTCAAAACTGCAATAGAAAAGTTATAAAAGTACCAGTAGTTCTGAAAGCAGGCTACTTGAAATTTAAGCAAACGATGGAAACAGACATTTTTACAGAGAATTAAGACTTTTAGAGAAACTGAGTAAATGTTTTAAATATGATACATCTTTATTGCTTGTATATTTCTGAAATATCATTTATACTTGGGAACTAGGTGTTGAATAAATTTTCTTAATTTCATAGCATTGACTTACAACACTTTGTACTGTACTCAGAATATACAGAGATTGCTGAAATTCTGAGACAAACTTCTCTTCACCATCAAGATTCAATCCATAATCTACATCCATGAAAACATAAGAACCCTTTTTGTAAGGAACATTGGATCAACATTTTTTTAGTAGAAAAAGACAATTTATTTCAATGCATTTATTTTCTCCTATGTTCTTAGTTATGCCAATATTACAAAATGTGATAGCCATTTAATTCATAGTGGATAAATATTCACATTACAACATACAGGTGCTGTGTATCACGTGACTTTCAGCTCTTAACTCTTTAAAAACACATTTTGCTCAAATATTTATAATAAAAATATTTTTTTTATTATCCTTGAGCATATCCAATGATATACATGCTGTAATACATTTTTTTTTTAAATTGCTATATATAGCATATCTTTCATGCCACAGTATGCTCAGTGCACTATGGTCCAATCTCTTTAGTGGACCATTAGGAGAGGGAGTAACTGGGAGGTTTTTGTTCTGCCTGTTGCTGCTAAGCAAACACAACTCAAATTGGGTTTTGAAGCTAGTCTCCATGCTAGGTAGCCAAGCAGTTTATGCCTCTCAGCTACTCATTCTATCCTAGGATACAAGTAGTCTATCAAAGGACACAAGTAAAGGATACAAGTAGTCTGTCAAAGGATACAAGTATTCTATCAAAAGATACAAGTATTCTATCAAAAGATACAAGTATTCTATCAAAAGATACAAGTATTCTATCAAAAGATACAAGTATTCTATCAAAGGATACAGGTTGTACTTCAGTGAAGACTTCGCTTGCAGCCTCTAGATGAAATGTTCCTGTTCCACCACCTGTCACATAGTTACATTCAATTTCACTCTCTTTTAGTGCCTGTGTTATAAAAATTCTCATGTTTAATTGCAAAGAACATTATTTAGTTCCGTTCTTAGCTAAATATTTCTTTTAAAATAATTCAAGAATAAATTTAATCTTGCCAACCTTACTGGATATAATATAATCTTAGAGCCACTAAGACCAAATAAAATCTTAGTAAATGCATTTATAACCTTACACTTAAAGCCAACTTTGTTTTCTCGATGACCTCATTAACAGCTGTTTGTCTGTCAGCTAAACTTCTAATATGTTGGTTTCTCCTGCAACAGAAGTGGAAAAACTTATTTAATTCTTGACAAAGTGTGTAATATGTACCAGTAATCAATAGTCAAGACACAGAAACCTTTGTTCAGTTCTTGACAAAGTGTCTATTGTAATTCTCTATAAGGAAAAAAACAACATACCCATTGTAACAGTGTAAACCTTTAAACCGAATATTGGACAGGGACATCACCTTCTTTGCCAGTCGAGCAACATCAGGGCCAGGCTCTACACCACACCTTCAAGTAATATTTATAGGTTCAAAAAAGTCTTTATTAGAACATTGGAAAGTTTAAGTAATTAGACTGAATTGTCAGTTGTCTCTGTAGTTTTTAGCAAAGTAGACAAAAAGCAGTTTTAAAACAAAAATAAATGGAGCATGAGAGATCTTTCTTATAAAAAATTACACCAAAACTATTCATATTTTAATCTAGAACCTTAGGCCACCTTACTTCATATCTATCTAGAGGCATCTATCATTAAATAAGTCCTTATCTAAGTATTTGTCCTTGTATATATACAGACTATCTTCATTTTTCTGTGCTTTGCTCTGCACCTGGTAGAATTTGCCAGTTTCTTTTTAGCTCTATGTATAAGATAGTGTTAGATTCATGCACTTTTTGGTAAAGCTTAAAACTTAATGTCTATAACCTCAGTGGTTTTCTTACATTTTAATCAGTTAAGGAGAACTCTGAGGTTCATATTTTGGTGGAAAGGCTGGTATGTTCTGATGTTGTAGCACTTGCATGTATTCAAATTCATAAAGTGTAGAAGTATTTTTAGTAGTACTTGTAAATATCTCAGGAGGGCACTAATATGGTATTTCTACAAAAAAACATTTTCTCAATAAGATAATACAATAAGAAGCCTATTTCTTAGCACATAGTTATGAATAAATCGTATAATAAGATTATAACTTATTCTTAAATACTCTATAAGCTATGATCACTTTGCTTACCTGAAACCACCAACATTTACTTCGATGACAATGTCCAGCATCACATCTAATGTTTTTGCCGCTTCACTTAGGTCTTCAATATTTCTCTCACTGTCCACACATACAGCGATGTGAGCACTTTTTGCCAGACTAGCTAGACGTAACAGTTTCTTCTTGTTGATCACCTAATTCAATCAACAAAACAGAAAATCATTGAACATTTGTTCTCTAGACTTTTACTTAATTAGAAGAAAAAAAGAAATTTAAAAATTCATAATAACTTAAGGTCAAAAGAAACATTTATTTTCCTTTTATTATCATTTGTCATTTTTTATTCTCATATGCGCTTTTCGCATTTGAAATCAAGAAAAGTACATTTTAAGAACTATTGGTACATCAAAAGGGCAATAGCTTTGAAATGTCATTGTCTTTGAATATTGTTTAAAAATAGCAAGAACAACAGAATGATGCATGGCTATTTTTTAAAATACATAATACAATTGACTTTAAAGTAAACCCCAGTGCAGATGATTGCAAATCTTATAGACAAAATACTGTACAGTTTATTATGGTTATTTTGACAAATTACAGTTCATATGTATCTAAGTAAAATAAGTATTAGAGCATTGTGCAACTAACACAATGACAGAGCATAATAAATATATCTACCACTGAAACTCTGGATGCTAAAATACTGATTCACCAGGCAATATATATTTCAGAGTATTATACATCAAAGCACAACTTAAAATAAGCAGGCATTATATAGAGATATGTTCAACAGTAACATAGACTAAATTGATCAGATACATATAATATGCAAGCACTTTAGAGAGACAAAATTTTATTGTAAAGATATAAGGCTTAAATTATACATACACATAATTTATGACATCACAAAACATTTATTAAACAGACATACAGGCTTTATATACATACATTATATCTTTAATACATTATACACATACAGATTATATTATAAAGATTTATTAAATTCTGCAAACATTATACAGACATATTATACATAAATTTTACTGTTACAATATTCAGAAATTATAAAGATATAATGAATTTTGAATAAAAATGTCTTTTTAAATACTTGGTATTCAAATTGTTTTGACAGACCTGATTAGAAAGTAAGACATCTTGTATTCCTCCTTGCACCAAGGCCTCGGCTTCAGTCAGTTTCTGACAACAAAGACCAACTGCCCCAGATTGAATCTATAAAGCCAATACAATCATCAGATGTAATGAGCTTGCTTAAATAAAAGACATTGTTAATGTTTTGTGCATATTTATTGGAGTGTGCATGTGTTTATGTACCTGTTTTAAATGTATTGCAATTGTGTTTATGTACAAGTGAGCATGTGTTTGATGTTATGAAAAAGATGATTAGCTGTACTTTTGTAAATATGTGCATAAGTCAGGCTACTTAAGTTCTGTCATAATAAAATATGTGAACAATTTCCATCAAGTCTTAGTAGAATTGTGTCAACGAGAATGAGACTTATAGAATATTATGACATGTGTTATAGCAAGTATGTTTGTGTTTTTTAAAGAAATAGACCGTGACTTAAACAAAAAAGAGGAGTATCAACCTGCAGTCTTGCTAGCATGGCACATTTATGAGTTTTGGCATGAGGTCTGAGTTTCACACTGGGAAATGACTTCATGGCCTCCTTCAAGGTGTTTAAATTCTGCTCTAACTTCTTAAGACAGACAAGAAGTGCTGGGGTCTCTACATCTGTGACTGAATCACCAACATTACATGGTGGCTGTAACATCAAACAAAAAATAATGAACTTAAGAACATTAAAGTGATAGTGAAGCACTTTACCAATAAATCAACATGACTTAGTAGATGTTATACAAACTCATTTAAAACCTAAGCATGTAACCAATGTATCAAAATCAAAATATCCTATGGTAATACAAACTCATTTAAAACCCTGTGTGATAAAAAGAAAAAATTGAATAGAAATAGGAGCATGTCCATTTAAGCCATTAAAAATGTAGTGCTTAATGAATCGATACATAAAAGGTGTCATAATTGTTTCTTATTTTAAAAGTCAATTTTTTAGTTATGATATATATAGATAATTTCAATGATTGAACATTTTTGCTTCTAACTCAAAGATTACTTCAACAATTGAACATTTTTGCTTCTAACTCAAATATTACTTCAACGATTAACATTTTTGCTTCTAACTTCAACGATTTAACATTTTGCTTCTAAATTCTATAGTGATTGCAAAATGTTAAGTTGCTTACTCTAGAAGAAAACATTCTGATGAATGGCTCAAATTGTTGCTTGAATGAAAGTTTACACAAACTTGTGCTAAAATATTGAGACTGTACACTTCTAAAATCCTTGACAAAAAGATGATTTAGAATGGTATCTGATTTTGTCATCGAAGTCAACAGAGTATGATTTAGTCTTTGAGTCACTACATGTATCATTGCACATAGACATAGCCCAATCTGAAATGAACACATTGTGACATTAAAATTAGTTTTAGAATTACAATGGTAGAACATAATTTTTATATTAAAAAGTCTTTATTACAAAAAACATACAAACTTTTCTTTGAATTGATTTGAGGAAGCAATTAGGCTAATTGGGTAGTAAAAAAGACTCCTGTGGCTAAATGACTAGTACAACAAGACTCCTGTGGCTAAATGACTAGTACAACAAGACTGCTGTGGAAGTGTCTAAAGAAGTGTGAGAGTATTCCCATTGAACAGTGTGGAGTTGTGAGATTCCGCCACCTTGTAAAATCCAATCGTCCAGGTTAGCTTGGAAGACTATAGGAAAATGGCAGAGTGTCTGACCCATTAGAAATAGCAGTGTTTAGTGCTATGGACATTTGCTTGGACCTTTTTCAGTTTTGATTGTAACACAAAATTATATTATGTGTATTTTAAGTTCATTTGATTTTTTTAAAAATATTAAGTGTGTCCATGAAATGATCTTCAATAAAATTAGACTTAAGCTATATTAATTTTTTTATTTGTTTAAAAAGAGATAAAATTAAGTAAACATTAACCCTTCAATCTTCATATTGAGTATTAGCAGAACTTTTACGTCACTAATGATGCTCAATTTTATATATCTGTTTTTCCCAGTTTTAAAAAATGTGTAATCTGTGTTTTATCGAAGATTAGTGAGGAATGCAGTAATTCCCATTGCTATGCAGCCCCAGCTGTGACCTACATATTTTGCCACATCCAGGGCAAGCATAACCATTGTCCGCAGGTGGTTGATTTAGATTTTCTTTTCACCATCTGCGTCTTTCCTGAGCAGTGAATTTTCTTTCGGTCTCAAATGTGTATCCCGTGACCTTTGTGAGTGACCTCCAGATGTCTCATTCTGAGGCCGCATGCAACCAGGTGCTCTCTTCGATGTCGCCTATGGCAAGTTGGCGACTAGGTTGGTCTTTAAAGCGTATCCGTTGGCACCTGTTACGCCGACCAACTTTTAGCTGACCTAAAAAGAATGCCTTGGCATACGTTCGTCCCCATACAGGATACGTTCCCTGCCCAAACACAACTGTCAGACCATAAGAAGTCCCTCTATACTGTCCACACCTGCATTCACAAGGACATGACTGTTTGTAGTGCGGTCTTTCCACCGAATGTCCATGGTGAGTGCAAGCATCTTTTATTTGCTTTCTGTATAGTACCCATGTCTCAGATTGATATAGAAGGGATGAGAGAACCATTGCTTGATAGACATTGATTTTTAGGCAAGTGGAGCAATTTATTCCGCCAAATTCTCACCTGAAGGGGTCCAAAAGAACTACTGGCCATGGCCAGACATCAACTTTCCTTGAAAGTGAGGCATCATTTGATACTATACTACCTAGATATGTGAAGTGGTCTACCACGTTAAGGGGCTGTCCGTTTATGGTGACCTTTGGGGCTGAGTAGGTTTTTTTGGGTGACTTCTGGAACATGACTTCTATTTTCCCAAGGGTTATAGATAAACCAAAAGAGGTGGCAGCATATGCAAGTTCGTTGACCACGTTCTGGAGATCATGTTCATTGTAAGCTATCAGGGCACAATCATCGGCATAAAAAAGCTTGGTTATGACTATCTCCTTTGTTTTTGTATGGGATAGTAGATGTCGAAGATTGAACACATTGCCGTCTGAATGAAACCTGATGTAGAGACAGTGATTTCACCCAGCATTATGCCAAAGAAGATAACGAATAGAGTAGGAGCAAGTACACAGCCCTGCTTCTCGCCATTTTTTTATTGAGAAGTGATCAGACAGGTCACCATTGTGTCTGATCTGGCCTTTTTGTTACACGTGAAACTGCGAAGCAGAACATTTTTTCCACAGCCGTTTTGGCGCGAAGGTCGTTTTGGTGCAGACGCTTTGGCGCGAAATGTTTTGGTCACATTATTTATGTTCATTGTATTATTTTTTTAAAAAGAATGATACATAAAATACATATCTATGTTTTGTTTGTGTCTAACGTATTTTTCATGTACAGAACAATAGATATTTGTGTCCGTTATTTTTGGTATTTAAGTTTGTTATTTAATTAATGTTAAATCACTTATATTGCACAAGACCAGGCTGCCATCCATACTTCACAGTATGGGTGCATAAAATAGTCAAAGTTATTAACACTTTTTTCTGGGGGAGGGTTAGAATGCATACTTTGTTTATCTTGGTATACTATAGTGAAAAAATCTGTTTATTATACATTTTTAAACACAAGTTTGTTGTTTACAGCATCTGTGTGTAGATGAGCTCTACATTCAATTTTAAGTTCACATCACCAGAACTTCAAAAACATAGAGATATCCTTCATGCGAAATTGTGTCTTTTCCTTGCTTCAACTGGACTTTTTCCATTGTTTATCTAAAGTGCCACCGGTTTTCAGTTAATTAAAGATAAAGGATTATAAATTCGCACCTAGTGATGTCAAGAGGAGTGCTAGAAACAGATTATCATCTTACCTGTGAGAGAGGGAGTGAAATGTACCCACAAGAGAGGGGGAGGGATAGGTGTCACATGTACTGACCAGTCCGAAGGAGATAATCGCCAGACGCATGACACCAAGGACCAATGCATGGTGCTAGTTTTGTCGTCATTTGTTTGACTTTACCTGCGTCAAAGGGAGATGTGTTACACAAATCATCACTAACCCTAACCCAATTTCTCAAAATATATCTTTTATGAGTATCTTAGCTTTTTCAGATATTAAACAATGTCAATTCTTTTTTTTTAAATGTCTATTGGAAAGAAATCGAAGAATGTCATCCAGTGCGATTAGCAAAACTCAGTTATAATTAAAGGGGAGGGTGAAGCATGTCATTACCATTCAGGAGTCTTCTTTATTAAATATTCAAGAAATATGCAAAACCTTTATTAAAAAAATATAAAAACTGGCTGGATGGAGTTAGAATTCATACTATACATACAATATTATAGTAGAGTGAAATAAACATTGTTATAAAAGCTACGTGCTTATTAAATTATCATCAAATTATATCTCGCGCCAAAACAGCACGTACCCTGAAACTGATTGAGAATGGATAGGAATGTAGGTGGGCATCCTAGCCATCACGACTGACCATGTCAAAATCCTGGGTGAGTTCCACAAAGGCAGTGGATATGTTTAGGTTCTGCTCTTTGCATTTTTCTTGTAATTGTCGCAGAACAAATATCATGTCTGGTGTACCTCTACTGGCTCTGAAGCCACATTGGCTCTCAGATAACAGCTCGTCCACTAAAGAATGGGTTAGTCGGTTGAGCAAGATCTTTCCTGCTACTGACAGAAGTGTGATGCATCAATAGTTGAAGCAGTTTTTTTATAGGGATATGATAATAGAATCTTGAAGTTCAGGTGGGACCACGCAATTCTCCCAGCATAAAGCAAACAAGTCTGTTATCCTCTCAGTTAGGGCGACACCACCCATTTAAAATTTTTCCGCCAGGCGTCCTTCAGAGCCAGGTGCTTTGTGTTTTTTGAGTTTATGATTTGCTGTTTTAACTTCCTCAAATGTCGGTTAGTCATTGAGCTCCTCTCTCATAATTTTCTGAGGAACATTTGCCAGCAATTCCTCCATTACATGCCTTTTGTCACCGAATAGCAGGCTGCAGTGTTCTGTCCAGTGATTTAGTTTATTCCCCTTGCTAATTAATAGGGTGGAAGGATGTTAGCGGCGCTGTAGTCTGGTAAGTTGGGCCATAGGCACATTGTTGTGACTCATAGAAAGAGCGTGTGTCACCAGTGTCAGCATGTCTCTGCATGTTTACAGACAGCTCAAGCCACCAATTATTTTTTAGTTCCCTGACCTTTGTCTGCAGAGTGTGAAAAGAAGATTAATAGAGAGTCCTGGCTGCATTGTCATTAGGGTTCCCAAGAACAGAGTGATAGTAGTTGAATTTCAATATTCTTCTCATCAAACCAGTCTCTATTGGGTTTACTGCAGTATCCCACGACTTTGGCTGTCACGTCCTGAAGTATCGTTTTTAGCTGGCTCCAGTTACTCAATGGATCATCATCCTGGGGCTGTCAGAGATGAGCCTCGAGAAGTACTCTGAATCGCTCTCGAGCGTCAGCCAGCCTATCAACATTACAGAGGGGAGGGATCTTTTGGCTAATCATATCTAAATTTGGCTGCCCAGATCAATTCATAACAGTGATTTCCCAGTTCATAAAGGCATACATCAACAACAGTGACTACCATACTTAAAAGTGTGCTAGCACTGTGGATGAAGTACTCTAAAGGATTAATTAGAATTCTTTTACATCTGTGAAACTTCTATAGAAAATGTGTGTCAAAGTTTTCAGATATGGTATAATTAAACCTTTAACTACCTAACAAAAAGAGAAAAAAACTAATAATATAGTTTGGATGGAGCAAGACATGCTAGTCAAAATTAAGACTTTCTTTTGGAAGAATGACATATTGCATATTCTTTTTTACACGTGAGTAGAAAACTAAGAGCCACTAAGTTCAAATATGCCACTATTGAAGAGGAGGGACTAGCCATTGTATGGTGTAACAAAGTTAGGGTTTTATCTAAATTTCAACTATGTTAAGCCAAATCGCACTTAAATTGTTGTAGCTCCATATTGACCTAGAAAAAAATTAAAACATCTATAAACTCGTCATCCATTGGTCTATAAAATTAGATATGTTGCCAAGTTTCAATACGCATAATTAAAATAAAATCAAATGTCCAAGAGGGGTGGAGCAGGTATGCCGAAGTGTAGCATATACCTCATCAGACATTTTTTCCCCTAAAAACAATATCCAACACCTTGTAAGCCATATCAAACAAAATGTATTTTTAAAATGTCCGACTATCATTTAGATCTAGACTTTTTTCTAGTTATAATTCTAGTACTAGTAACTAGTACAGTAGTACTTAGTAGTAGTCATTTAACTCCTAACTAAGTCTTTTGCCAGTTTTAGTTAGTTTAGAGTTAGACTAGACTCACTAGAGTTAGAGTCACCCTGAGTCACTAGAAAGTAGAACTCGAGAGTTTACTGCTATCTTCTAGTCTTTACTCGTCTCATGCCGCATCATGATAATTAAAATACTGTCTAGAGTCTACTCTAGACTAAACTCTAAGACAGTCTAGTCACTAGGTCTAGTGGCGTAGTGTTAAGTCTAAGTAAGTTAGTAAAAATAGTAGTGTCTTATCGTTCTTATGTGAAGTTATTTATAAATATTAAATTTATATAATTATAATTATATATTTATATTTAGGTAGGTACTAATAGTACTAACATCCAGTCATCTACTAAAGTGTCTAAAGTTGTAGAACTGCTTTAGCCACTGTCCTAACCTTTGCTTCTTCTAGATAAGAATCTACATAGATCTTAATAAGTTAATAGATTTAAACTTTCTGAGATAGCCAGTAAGTGATATCATATCAATAAAATTGTCAACAAACTTTTAAGTCAGTTACCTTTGACCCCAAGTAACATATGTATCACTGATACACATAACGGGGTTTATTTATTAAGACAGTGTTTTTCCCAAGAAAGCCTCAATAAAAATCCCCAGATATAGAGTAGAGTCACTATTGCGTAACAGTTTGCTGCTACTTTTAGTTCTAAATGTTTTGCTCCGTAATGGTTAGACCTATGGAAAATCTAAAACTACCTAGGCATTGCACATCCATTTTCCGATTAAAATTGACGCATTGTTAAGTTTTGCAACACATATTTAAATTTTACATTCAAATCGACCGAGATATGGTCAGTTACAGGATTTTTTTAGAAGTCACAATTGCGGAACACGGTAAAAATGTCGGAACAAAGCCTATATAAAGTCTTATATAATACTTGAACTCCTTAATTAATATATTCTTTACATTAATTTTTTAAAATTAAAGCTAAATACACACATTATCACTTTTAGATTCTTTGCATCTTCTTTAATAGTAATTGAAGTCACACTACCCTGATTTTCCTTACAAGGTTTTATTTTCTACTATTCTTGAATTCTTTTTGTTATAGGCCCTATATGTATTTGATATTATGATTTGTCTACTTTTTTTCTGGACGTCTGGTAATCATAAATTCTATATTATATGTAATATTATTCTCTAAATGTTTTTAAATTTATGCATACTAATGCAAACTCATATTTAAATTTCGATAATCTAAATCACTATGTAAATATTAAGCTAAATGCGCAGGTCAAATAAATAACATCTATAGTGTTCCACAATTGTGACTCTTTAAAAAGTTAAAAACTGGGTTAACACCTCCCAATTTTTATTTACTGAATTCCTAGTAGATTGCTATGAAATTACGTTTTTCCATATCCATTTATAAACCGAAATTTAGGTGTATTATGCAGGTAATGGGTCACTATCATTTTTAAAAAGCCTTAAGCCTTGACCTATGCGGTTCTCCTAATACATGAAAAATAATGGACGATTCCACACCTGTCAACTTTAACCTGGGGTCAAATTTAATTTTCTGCGTGAAAGGAAAACCCTTATATTTCTTCTACTTCATCGTTCTCATTGTTATGTTGGAGTGTTCAGATGACTAGACCAATACATGAGATGAACTGCGCAGTGGTTTCCAAATCAGGGAGCTCTCCATGTAGTTTTCTTTCTATTGGGGTGATTTGGGGCCAATGTCTAATACGGGCCTCTTGGTAAAGGGAGCAGTTTCGGAGGACGCGGTCGGCATTTTCTGGTGATACTCCACAGGGCAGATTTCACTGGTTCCAATTTTGAGCTTCCGGTACATGTGTTGTCGCATTCTGTTGTGTCCGGTCCGAGTCGAAAGATTAGACGTAGGTCTTGTCGTGATAGCTTATAGTTAGCGTCATCTTTCTTGTGATTTGGATGGGAGCTCGTCCATTTCTCATTTATTTTATCTACAATTAATTTCTTCTGGATAGAGTGCAGAGTTTATTTGTGAGTTTGTTCTCCCACTCTTGGCGAGTGTGTCAGCTTTCTCATTGCACGACTACAATAGGCGCACTATCCGAGAGAAACACAAGAAAAAAAACATGCCTGCTCTTTTAAAATTAATAATATCTAAAAAGACAATACAAATTTAAATTATTTGCTACTACGAGTCTTTTAAAACTAATCGGACCTGTACGTGGCCAGCACCACGACCAACCTCTTTTACTTTTCCCCAAATACCACTTTAAAGAGTTCATTGTTTTTTTATTGTTTTTATTGCAAATGCTTAATGAACATATGGGGAAAAAATATATATTCCAATAATTTATAATACAAATTTTTAAAAATACAATGATTTCATATAATGTTAATAATATTTAATATGTTATATATATATATACATGGGCGTAGCCAAGGGGGGGGGGTCTTTGGGTTCAACCCCCCCCCCCCCCTGCGTGGGGGAGAACGGAATTAAGTGACTGATTTTTGCTTTTATTTTGTTTATTATAGGTGATATTTTAATACTAAATCATCACTTACCATAGCAGAGCCGAGAGGGTTTTGAGTTAAAAACCCTCTACCGGGGGGTTTTGAGTTTAAATCCCCCTACCAGGAGGTTTTGAGATTTAAAAAAAAACCAATTTGGGGGTTTTGAGATACAAATCCCTCAACCAGGGGGCTTTGAGTTTGAAACCCCCTACCAGAGGTTTTTACAGTTAAATCCCCCTCTTCTATAAAACAAAACAAAAAAAATGCAAACAACAATCCCCAAATTCCAACAGCACAGTTAAGGAAGATTTTGATTTTAAAACCCCCTCCAAAATTTACGATAAACCCCCTCTTCAATATAAAAAAAGCTAATTACACACTCAAAATTCTATGAGCGTAGCCAAATGGGTTTTGAGTTTAACCCCCCCCCCCCCTTCCAGTTGGGGTTTGAAGCTAAAAAGTACCTCTTCAATATAAAAAAAAAAAAAAGCAAATTACACACTATAAAATCTATGAGCGTAGCCAAAGAGGTTTTGAGTTGAAATCCCCCTCCTCCAGATGGCTTTTTCTTTAAACTTTTAAACCCCTCCAGATAGTTTTGAGTTTGAAATTCTCCTACAGAGCGTTTAGAGTTGAAAACCTCTCTCTTCAATATTATTTTAAAGCAAGTCACCAAATTCTATGATCGTAGCTAAATGGGGTTTTGAATTTTAAAAAACAACAAAAAACTCCAGAGATTTTTTAGTTTAAAACCCCTCAACAGATGATTTGACGAAAAAACTTTCCTTTTCGATATAAAATCTAAAGCGAAATACAGGCATGTAATTCCGAGAGCGTAGTCAAGAAAGGTTACAAATTTCTACCAGTGGCTTGGGCTTCATTAATAAAGTGTGAATAGTCTTCTGCCGAAATTGAAAAACATTAAATGTGGCTCAACAAAGATGGCTAAGACAGATTTTAGGAGTCAGTCATAGAGATCGGGTCTAAACCAAAGAAATCATATGCCAAACTGGGAGTCGAATCCTTAGTAAGGTTGTGACAGCGTCGCATGAGGTTTTGCGGGACATGTTCTCCGACAAAATGAATTACGCAAAATAAGAGTTGTGGAAACAGCTTGCCGGAAAATGCGCCGAACGGCGCGAGAGGGTCTAAGCCAGTAAGAATAGCACATTAGGTGTTTGAAATAAAACTTTTTAATAGCAAGATAATGCACTGTAGATACCTCAGAATATGCATTTTGTTGGCTTTCAATACCAGAAATAGTGTTCGGCGGCGGGGCTTCGCTCCGCGCTGGGGGAGCGCTGCGAACTCATTGCTAGCAAGGGCGGGGAGTCTACAATAAACGTCTTCCGAAAGGGTCAGAATGTAATAAAGATTAATTATGTACACACACACACATATATATATATATATATATATATACTTTTTTCCGCGGGGGGGGGGGGGGGGGGGGCTCCCAAAACCCCTCCCGAAAAAAATCCTGGCTACGTCCATGTATATATATATACATATAAATATATATATAGAGAGAGAGATGACTCTACATTGCGCACTTTCATTAGGTGCGAGACTGCACCATGAGACACTGGACAGATACATGAAAGGATAGAGGAAGTCAAAGATGGCTGATGATTACAGAAGAGATGAAAACAAAGACTCTTGGGAGCCTCAACGAAAGGGGAGAGGAAGGCTTATGTACAAGACATTGAACGATTCCATTTTCGGGTAAATTAACATAAGTTTGTTTTGTTTTTTATTTTAGGCACAATTTAGGCCATGTCGTGCCTGCAGTCCCTTAAGGACTACTCTCTCTCTAAACAAGAGTCAGATTCTATACAGTCATATAATTAAAATCAAGGTCTATTCACAGTTAAAATAGTAAAGGTAGTAAAAATTTAATTATTTGGTAAAAATCTCATGTAAACAGTACATGTTCACAAATTCATAAATCAGATCTTCGTATATAACCCCACTTCCCGGATAAAGCCCATGCAGTACCTTCCCAGGGTCGACATTATCAAATAGTGTTTTTAAGTTAGTGGCTCTAAAATATTTCTCCCTGACATGGTATCTGGGGCAATCAACGAGGATATGTTCCACGGTGAGGCGAGAGTCACAGTACTCACAAAGTGGGGGCTCCTCTCTCTTCAGCAATAAAAGAGTGCGTGATGTAGGTGTGGCCAATCGTAAGTCTGGACATGGTCGTGCTACCACGCCTTGTCAGACCCTTAGATGTGGGCCGCCACCTGACATCCGCCACAATCTGCCTGAGTTTACTGTGAGTCTCAGCCTCCCATCGGTTCTGCCACTCTCGATAGGTGGCAGAGGCAATACTTTGTCTCAGGTCCGAGCAGGGAATTTAGGTTCCTGACTCCGCATGATTTAGGGCTCTCTTTGCTTCTCTGTCTGCGGCTTCGTTTCCCTCAATGCCAACATGGTAGGGAACCCAGATGAAGGTGACATCCCTACGGTCGGCTGTTATTTGGTCCAACAGCTTCAGGCTCTTATGTACCAATGGGATGTCAGTCGTCATACGCCCCAAAGCTTGCAATGCAGATTTGGAGTCGGAGCAGATTATAAATGTCCTCCTTCCTGATGCTTTAACGTCCATAAGTGCAAGCGATATTGCATGCAATTCGGCCGTAGAGATGGAGCAGCCATCGGGGAGTCTACGGGAGATTGTTTTGTTCCGAAAGGAGCAGGCACACGAGACCTTTCCATCCATTTTGGATCCGTCTGTGTAGTTGGTGCCACAATCTCCGTAGCTCTCCTGCAATTCTATAAAGTGGACTTGTAGTATGCAAGGGTCTGTATTTTCTTTTTTGAAATTAAGGAGGGATAAATTTAATTTGGGTTTATTCATTAGCCAAGTAGGATTCTGAAGGGTTTTTATTTTAGAGATTTGGTCAATGGGTGGGGTTAAATTTTGGATGGGTTCTCTCATTCGAAGGCCCAACGGCTGTATGACGTTAGGCCTTCGATTGTATAATTCTACCTCTGTGGGGTTAAATATGGAGTCGAAAGCAGGGTTTGTGGGGTTGGATTTTAGCTTGACTATATACTGCATTGCAAGCTTTTTCATTCTTATATCCATGGAGACTTGGGATAGGTGATGTACGAAACGCGCCGAGACAGAGACGCAAGGCAGCATTTTGTATTGGTTCCAGTATTTTTAGGTACGACTTCCTTGCTGCTCCATATATTATGGATCCGTAGTCTAGCTTGGATCGAATTAGACTCCGATATAGCAGTAGCAAGGTATCTCTGTCAGCTCCCCAGTCCGTATGGCTGAGTACTCTAAGTATGTTTAATGACTTTTGGCATTTCTTCTTAAGTTCATTAATGTGGGGGAGAAAATTTAATTTGAAATCTAAGTTGAGGCCTAAAAATTTTGTAGTTTTCACGACAGGGATCTTCTTTTTGTGTATAAATAGTTCAGGGTCTGGGTGGAGTCCCCTTAAATTACAAAAATGCAAACTAACTTTTTTGGAGTCCGAAAATTTAAAACCATTATCGTTTGCCCAACCCTGAATTTTGTTTAAACATAACTGTAATTTTCTTTCTAAGGTGTTCATATTTTTCCCATAAGTAAAAATGACAAAGTCATCAACATACAAAGAGCACTCTATGCCAGGGTAAAGAGCATTTATTTTAATGTTGAACATTAATGTTGACTGACATTATGCTGCTTTGGGGTACGCCCATTTTCAGGTCATGAGTGTCAGAAGATGAGTTGCCCACTCGAACCTGAAATTTTCGGTCTTTCAGGAATTCCCCCCTTAAAACGGGGGAGGTGTCCCTTAAGCCCCATAAGCTCCAGGTCACGTATAATGCCATGTTTCCAGGTTGTGCCATAGGCCTTTTTTATATCGAAGAATTCAGCTACTAGATGTTCTCTTCTGAGTAATGCATTTCTAATATAAGCTTCCAGCCTTACCAGGTGGTCAGTTGTTGTCCGCCCCTACCGGAATCCACACTGGTAGTTGGAGATCACTTTATTCCTCTCCAGGTACCAGACCAGCCTTCTGTTAATCATTCTTTCCATGGTTTTGCAGATGCAGCTTGTTAGTGCTATTGGTCGATAGTTAGCTGGGTCAGAGCCGTCTCTTCCCGGTTTAGGCATCGGTATAACTGTGGCTTTCCTCCAGCTGTTTGGGAAAGCGTCTGTTTGCCACACACAGTTATAGACCCCTAGCAGGACTGCCAATGAAGGTTCGGGAAGGTGCTTCAGGAACTGGTAATGGATTTCATCTTCTCCAGGCGCTGTGTCATGTGACTTATCCAGCGATTCCCTCAGTTCCTCCAGCGAGAACGGTTTGTTGTAGTCTTCATTGTTCTCTGACCTGAAATCAATGGGGTGTCTTTCCTCCCTGGTTTTGACTTTTTGGAGCTCTGGCGTGTAGTGTGCAGTGGATGACTTTTCTGCTATTGAGGATGCAAGGCAGTCAGATATTTCTCTGATACGTGACAGTTCGTCCTTGGTTTTTTAAATGCCCAATTGCATTTGATTCTTTCCCTTTGATTCGCCTTACTGCCTTCCAAACCGCTCTAGCAGAAGTTTTGGCATCCAGACTGCCGACAAAACTTCTCCAGGAATTCCTTTTGGCTGACCGTATGGTTTGTCTAGCCTTTGCTCTAGCTATCCTGAATAGCTTTAGGTTTTCCTGTGCTACGGCCTGTAGTGTGGTCTGTAGTTCTACCCTCTCATGGGGGTTGCTGTCCTTCACAAGGATACAGACTCCACCTGATGCTCTCTCTGCATCCTCAACATTCTTGCTGTAAGCACTGTAGCTTCAAAAACTGATGTTATCTTTCAGAAATGTTTCCTGTAGGCAGACAGCTACAGGAGTCTCAGAGTCCATCAGTAGCTGCATTTCCTCAAAATTGGCCTTGAGGCCTCTACAATTTCACTGTACAATTCTGGAATCCATGGCTTATTCTAGATGACCTACTTGGAGCTATTTGGCCTTGGGTTTTCCCCGGAGGGGTTTCCTTTTATTCCAGTGACCTTGGTATTTTTATTCTTGGGTTTTGATGGAGAGGAGGACAACCCCCTTTTGGGGGAAGTCTTTCTCTCTGGAGAGGGGAGATCCCTCTGGTTAGAGGTTATTTCCTCCTCTCTCACCTCGGGCATCCTCTCCGCTTTGATTTCTCCCCTTAGGGAGTTGGTCAACCTCTAATTCGGTAGAGGTTGGGGTGTCTGGCTGGATTCTCTGAGGAGAACCTGTGTCAGACATGATGTCTCCGGGTTCTCCCGGAGTGTTGGTTTTGACATGCTGCTCAGTCTCCATGCTCTCATCAGCGAGCACAGAGAACCTGTTCTTTAGCATGACAACAGGGCTTTCTTGTTTCTTCGGAGGTATGTTCTTTGGCGGTGTTTTCTTCTGGGTTGGAGGAGGAGGAGGGGGTGGTGGGGTCAATGTGTCCGTCTGTGTGGCTATGGATCTTCTTATCTTAGCAACAGCCTGGGCGTAGGTCTTTGTCAAGCCAAATTGGCCCTTGGGTAGGGCCAATACAGCCGATTTCGCCTGGCTGAAGGTACATCCATTTCTTGCCTTGTACTCCTGCACGGCAACCTCCTGTTTCCACACAGGGCAGTCCTTGGAGTAGGCTGAGTGGCCAGCGTGACAGTTTGAGCATTTGAACTGGGCTGTGCAGCAGTTGTGCTCATGACCCTATCCAGCACATCTGGCACACACAGTGTTCCTCTTGCAGACTGCCGCACCGTGTCCATAACCCTGGCACTTGAAGCACCTCTTGGGGTTAGGTATGTAGGGCCTCACTGGAACTCGTAGGTATCCTGCCTTCACATACTCTGGCTGTGTCCTAATTCTGAATGTGAGGATAGAAGTGGCGGTTTTGACCTTTTCACCATCCCTGCGCCTGGTAATGCGCCGGGCATGGGTGACTCCTTCAATGCACTCCACTATTTCCTTCTCAGAACATTCCAGTAGGTCCCTAGAGCTGATTACACCTCTGCTGGTGTTCAGACTCTTGTGTGGCATGACTTCCACTTGGAGATCACAGAGTCTTCTGTATCTTAAAAGCCCATCAGAGTGTGTCTTGCCATCTACTCCTACAAGACGTTCCATTGATTTGTGTAGCTTAGACACACTTTCCCACTACTGACTTGAGTCCCTTATAGATAAGGAAAGAGCTCAGCTTTGTCAGGCTTTTCCCCTCCTCTGTGCACCTGACCACCAAAAATGATGGCCAGGTAGTACAGCTTTTTGTGGCCTCCTCCTTTTTTGCCTCAATACGTCGTCTCTTGCCCAGACTTAAATCTGGGCAAGTAGTTTATTGGGATTTTTTTTGTCCATATATATTCATGTTAGTTCGGCACCTGTGCTCCCCACCCTCCACCGAGTCCAACAAGGGGACGGGCCATTCGGAAGTCCAGAATGAGCCCGCCAGGGCTACACAGGTGCTATGCTCAGTCAGCTGCTGCATCGGACATGTTTCCTATACAGCAGCTCCCTGATTGGCCCTCCAGCCACCGCTCGGTAGCTCGGCATGACCAGCCGGTTGACCCAGGGCGGGCCATCTGGGCCTTAGGTCTAGGGGAACTTGGAGCCAAAGTATTGTGTTGTGGTGGTTTATCCTCAGATAGCCACCACTCAAACACCAGGATCTCTTTATCCCCCCTTACCCGTCGCAGTCCACGGAAAACGGACTGGTCTAGGAGATTTTAGAGATAAGGAGACAGAGTGAATATAAATGAAGGCGGACTGAGGAAAAGAGGAGGCAGACACAATGATTGAAAAGAAGTAGGGCACTTTTGAGCTCCAAAAGTGCTAAGGAAAGAGGAGCGCAGTTTAACGTCATGTCTCGGGACGCAAATTAACATAAGTTTTGGTTTTAGTTGATCAAGGTTTTGATACTGGATGGCGTCTAAAAAAACACTTAGTCAACTGTCATTACAGGAACTTAAAAAGGAACTCAGAGTTAGAGAGCTGAAGGTGAGCGGTAACAAGGAGGCACTTATGGAGCGTATTAGGCAAAGGATCATAGAGGAAAGACAGGACCCAGAGACCTACCAAATAGAACCAAATATGATAGAGCTTTTGGAAATTGATACAAGAACAAGGCGAAATAAATACTGGCATACGAAACTCAATGAAGGAAGACATGAATTCGTGAAATCAATAAAGGATGAGCTTAAAAACGAAATAGGTAATTAACTGAGCTTTATAAAAATTATTTGTGTCTGAATTGAAGAAGGACAATAGACGATTCCAAACAACAATTAAGAAATGATGTAACTGAGCTAAGGTCCCATATGGTAGGGGGTTTCGATTCTAAAATTCAACTACTACGTAATGAAATGAAGGCGGAGCTGGAAACGAAACAAGATGGCGGGCCCACTGTGCATGAAATGACTGGGAAGAATAAACCGCCGGTGTTTCAC
Organism: Biomphalaria pfeifferi; assembly: GCA_030265305.1. Classification (NCBI taxonomy): domain Eukaryota; kingdom Metazoa; phylum Mollusca; class Gastropoda; family Planorbidae; genus Biomphalaria; species Biomphalaria pfeifferi. The sequence goes on from JASAOG010000001.1 coordinate 10,635,788, forward strand.
GGCTCTGTTTCTTTGTCGGTGTACCTATTGCAGTTTGAAGCGGCGACCATAGTCAACAGATGGAATACAAAGGCAGAAAAAGCAACTGGTCTGGTGGTGGCACTCAGAGGCAAGGCAGCCGAATTGTTACAGACAATGAAGGACCAGACTTCGATGCCATGGTCAAAACAATGGAACTGCGAAACGGCGACAAACACTTACAGGAAGTGTTTAGAATACAATTGAAAAGCCGACAGCAGATAAGTGGAGAGACACTACAGGAATTAGCGGCAGATATTGAGGGTCTTTTTATTGCCCGTCTGGCTTAACCATTGGCAACACCAGAATTTTTGGATGTTATTGTTACAGATGGAGTGTGAGATGCGGAACTTAAAAAAGCCATCCGAATCAGCGGAAAACGGAAAGTAAGTAAAGCCCTTATCTATCTATGCTCTGTCCTATGAGGCGGCCAGAGACGATAGATGCTCGGGAGGAGGATCCTACACAGCTGGTACGAAGTCTGGTGGGGGAGGCTATAGACGAAAGACGACCCCAGGAGGATGATCTTGCACGGCTGGTCAAAAGGGTGGTGGACGAGACTAGAGACAAACGGCGACTCTATATCAGACAAAATAGAACACCATTTCGTTGCTGGAATTGCAACACCCTTGGTCATATGCAAAGGGATTGTCGTGGACGCCAAACACAAGAAAGGCAGAACGGCAACCGGGAAAACTAATATCTACCGGTTTCAAGGAGCGGAGACAGGCAGCACGGTATACAGAGGCTCCAAAAAAAAAAAGCTTATTTCTGTCACAGTGTTGGGAAGAAATATAAGTTTAAAGGTACAAGTAAAGATTGGCCGCGGGTGTTGTGCTTTTCTTTTGGATACTGAAGCATCTCAGTCGATAATTCGTCCCGATTATATTGGAGATCAGGAAATGACACACACGAACGGTCATACACTGAAAACAGCCAGCGTTGAACTAATACCAGTGTTAGGACAGGTTAGACTAAACTTCGAAATTCAAACCCAACCATTCAATCATGATTTCCTGGTCGCCAATGTGACCGACGAGTGTGTCCTTGGTTTGGATTTTATGCAAGCATTCGGGTTGTCGTTAAACATGCCAAACGGCACTTTACAATATGCTAACATGGAGATTCTCGTAGAAACAGCTAGAGGAACAGAGAATAGGCTGGCTGTAGGAAAGACGTTAGTGGTCAGTGTTGATGATAGAAAGGTCCCAGTGAGAGTCATGAATCTTTACTCACAGGAAAAAAAAGTTACGAGCGGGTAGTGTCATAGCGGACTGTTACTCCGTGGATCTGATCACACAATGTCTGGACGCAGAGGTGTCGACAAACACGGCACCGAAGGAAAATTCACAGATACACAAACTTCTTATCAATATGAAAGAAAGTCTTTCGATGGAAGAATATAACAAGGCTGATAAATTACTTTTTTTGGAATTTATGTACATTATGCCCAATGACGAGAATGACTGCGGGAGGACAAACCTTGTACAACACAGTACTGATACAGGAAATGTTAGACCAATTCGACAACCACCACGCCGTCTACTGCTGGCAAAGCAGCAAGAAGCCCTCGATATGCTGGAACGTAGGAAACGACAAGGGGTCATCGAGCCATCCTACAGCCTGTTGTGTTCACCAGTTGTGTTGGTTAAAAAGAAAGATGGGACTTTGCGGTTCTGTGTAGATTACCGAGCATTGAATAGTGCCTCGCAGAAAGACAGTTATCCTCTTCCCCCCCATGATGACACACTGGACACACTCTAGACCTCAAGAGCGGAAATTGGCAGGTAGCGATGAATCCTAAGGATAAAGAAATGATGACCTTTTCAGCTGGAAGCGGCCTGTGGCAATTTAAGGTGATGCCATTTGGCCTATGCTATGCACCAGCCACTTTTGAGAGATTGATGGAGCAAGTTTTAAGAGGTCTTTACTGGAATACTTGTCTAGTCTATCGTGATGACATTATCGTACTTGGGAGTTCATTTAATAAACATTTGAATAATTTGAGAGAAGTGTTTCACAGGATTCGAAGTGCGGGCATGAAGATCAACCCCAAAAAGTGTGACCTATTCAAGAAGGAAGTAAAATATTAAATATCGTATCAAGCGAAGGTATAAGCATGAATCCAGACAAAAGCGAAGCGATTAGGCAATTGCCTGCCCCTGAAAGTGTACTGGAACTGAAAAGTTTTCTGGGCCTTTGTACTTATTACCGACTTTTGTTCCAGGCTTCTCTGGGATTGCAGGAGTTCTTCACCAACTGACAGAACAGAAAAAAAACGGTTCATATGGACAATAGAATGCCAGGAGGCGTTTGCAAAATTAAAAGAGGCTCTTTCGTCGCCGATGTTAGCATACCCTCTGGTGTGTACACCATTCACTATGGCTACAGACGCAAGCGGTACGGGGATCGGTGCTGTACTATCGCAGAACATTGATGGAAACGAAAAGGTCATAGCTTATTTCAGTAGAAGGTTGTCGAAGTCTGAAATGAATTATTGTGTTACGAGACGAGAATTATTAGCTGTGGTTGATTCAATTAAACATTTTCATAAATATCTCTATGGACAAAGGTTTAAACTGAGAACTGACCGCGCAGCCTTGAAATGGTTACTATCTTTCAAGAATCCCGAGGGACAGGTGACTAGATGGCTTGAAAGGTTGCAGAGTTATGAATTTGAGACTGAACACAGGAAGGGACTTATTCACCAGAATGTCGATGCATTGTCTCGGAGACCATGCAAAACGGAGTGCAGGCACTGTAGAAAAGCAGAGGAAAAAGAAATAGACTGTTGTCGTCTGAGAGTAGATGTTGCGATTCGAGAGGAACAGTTAAAAGATGCTGATCTGGCTCCCATTCAGCTATGGAAGGAGAATGGACAACGGCCCGATTGACCGCACACCTCTGTGAAGGGGGCTGCTTCGAAGGCGTACTGGGCTCAATGGGACTCAATAACCATCATATGGTGTCATAAAAAGGGTCTGGGAATCCGTTGACGGCACATCAAGGTGTCTTCAGCTTTTACTACCTAAAATCAGGTGTCTGGGGTGCTGCAGGAAATTCACAATGGTACCAGTGGATCTCATCTCAGTGTCAATAAGACTCTAGATAAGGTTCGACAAGATTCTACTGGTTCAGATACAGAGAGGATGTGGAGGAATGGTGTCGAGTTTGCAACATCTCTACGGCTGCAAAGGGCCCTCAACGCAAAACAAGGGAACATATAGTCTGCTACTTTAATAGGGTCAAATAAAACAGCCAATACGACCCAATTGGCTACACAATCAACTGCTACAACGTTAGACCGTATATCACTGTACTAAACTCATAACTCTACTGTAGTCTCTTCCTGGACTCGTACGTTTCACTGGAGGACTGCACCAGAACCGACTTCATGGCTGACTAACAGTCCCGGTCTAAACGCTCTCCGGTCTTGAACTGCCGCTTTCTTACACACTGTGTCTGGTCTGCGCAGGCTTATGATCTGATGACCATAACACGGGCGCTATTCACGTGCAAAGTTCATGCCAGTAATGTCCCTTGCCTTTTAATATCGCACGCTAAACTGTATTACTGGCTTGTGTCACCTATGTCAGCTGATCACACACAGTCAACCCTTTTGCGTCAGGAATAGGGTTATAACAATATGCAACAATAGTTGGAGTCCCCTTTGAGAGAATTTCTATCGATGTGGCGGGGCCATTTCCGGAAACTAGACGAGGAAATAAGTACATATTGGTAGCTATGGATTACTTCAGTAAACGGCCGGAGGCGTATGCGATGCCGAATTAAGAAGCAACAACGGTAGCAGAAACGCTTGTAGAGAACTGGATCAGTCGATTTGGAGTCACTATGGAGCTACACTCCGACCAGGGCAGGAACTTTGAGTCTAGAATGTTCCAAGAAATGTGCCGGGTGCTTGGCATAGATAAAACTCGCACTACCCCACTTCGCCCGATGTCGGATGGAATGGTTGAGCGGTTCAACCGCACCTTAGAACAATACTTGGCGAAGGTCACCGGTGATTGACAAGACAACTGGGACACACACATTCCAATGTTTCTGCTGTCTTACAGGAGTTCGTTTACCAAGTGATCTGCTATTTGAATTTCCGAGGGATGCACCAGCCACTGTTACTGAGCACGTCACTGATCTTAGACGGCGTCTAGAGGAGACACATTCCTTGGCTCGTAGGACGATGAAGAATAGCAGTGATCTAATGAAGACTAGATATGACAAACGTGCAAATGCTTCGGGGTTTCAGGAAGACGATATATACAACCCTCGGAGAAGAAACGGTAGTTCCCGAAACTCCAGAGAGACTGGGAAGGTCCTTATCGTGTCGTTAAAAGGATCAACGATGTGGTCTACAGAATTCAGAAGAGTCCACGGTCTAGCTTGTTGGGTTGTTCACGTAGATCGGCTTATCTTTATCATGGCGGAGCAAACCTTGTTCGAGACGAACAGTTTTAAGGAGGGTGCAGTGTTATGACTCTACATTGCACACTTTCATTAGGTCTGAGACTGTGCACCATGAGTCACAGGACAGAGATATGAAAGGAGAGAGGAAGTCAAAGATGGCCGATGATTAGAGAAGAGATGAAAACAAAGACGCTTGTGATGTGATTAGTTTGGCTCTAGATCTAGTTTCTATTAATGATTAAGCGTTGTTTGTTTGTTTTTTAATTTAGATAGCTTTCTGATTGTCTCAATTGTTTTAGTTGTTCTTATTCTCTTGCTTAAATGATTCCAAAAACAATTGGTTGATGAAAATAAAATCATGTCGAAGGTGCCGGTCAATGGCAGAAGATACTTCGAAATACTATTTATAAATAAAACATAGCAGCTGTTAAAACTTCTAATTTTGGTGGCTCGGATCTCAGAGATGACAGATTTATGAAAGCACACAATTAATGTATTATCAAAGAGCTACTCGTGACAGCTTAGCAGGCCTAGCAGCCAAATGCATTGTTCGAGTTATGAAGGTGACCAGACGTCCGACTTAGGTTGGACAGTCCTGCTTTAGACCGTCTGTCACGCTTTTCATAAAATGTTTCGCTTTTATTGTAAAATCTTTATCTTTGGACTAAGAAAAATTACGTTTCTAAAATGAAAAAAACAACAACATGCATATTGGCATTATGAATACGAGTTTATTACATTAGGCTATCAAAAGCACAGTAGCTTATGCTAACAAACAGTTGGCGGTCTCACATAGTTTGGAATTGTAAGATCACAGAATTGTCTATAAAGATAAAAATAAAGCTGGCATAGTTTTTTTTTAAATCTGGCAATTACATCAAAACAAAGTAGAATGCATGACCCAATCACACTTAAGTATTGATTTACACAAATCTAAACTACCATGTGTGACCCGATTGCTCTTAGAAAAGAAATATATTATAGAGTAGATCCAAATCTATATAATGGCTAAATCTTTCTAAAACTCCAATATTATATTGTTGTTTTACTTGCATTTACTTGGTTTTTACATTTACATTTTTTTTTTTTCATTTTAGAAACTGAACATTGTGATTGAATAAAGTTTTAATCAGAATAGTATACCAGGGTATACAAATATAGTATCATTTAAATAATATATTTCTACAGCATCCAAGCGCTAGCAATATATGTCTCAATGTTAGTTGAGAACTATACCACCTTCTTTGGTCAACTATGTTGTGAATCTAAGTAAAATGTTTTACATATTTCGGATGTTCCTTCATTGTTGAAAAAAAAATTACTTCCTAGTCCGAACCTGCAGCAGGACGACATGGGATGGGAGTGGGCCGGCTTTGAACCCAGTTCCATCGACAGTTCAAACGACAGTCTAGCTACAAACCGCATGACCAGACAGCCATCCAAAATGTCTCTTTGCAAAATGAGTGAACTTAAGCTCATGAGAAGACACAACTACTGAACAAATATATATATCAATAAGCTAAAAACAAATTGAAAAATATTAACTGCATAACATTAAATACACTTTTAGGAACTTAACAAATATATAATTAAAGTTTACATCTAAAGAGTTAAAACCTGATCAATAAAATTTTTACACATTAATATTATATATATATATATATATATATATATTATATAATACAAGTTAAAAAAAAAAAGTTTAAAATTAATAGCACTGGCATTGGTTTTTTATTTCCATGCATACAGAGAACAATCTGTCACCTGATGCACATACCTTGCCGTGGTGTGACAGCTTGAGTGCCTCAATGACCCTCAGAGCTATACCGACGGGAACTCATCACTCCTGGCTGGTACTACCAAGCCAGACAGGTCTGTTAGGAAAGAGGCCAGACAAAAGGTGCATCCCCCTCCCCGGGACACAGGGGTTGTGCGATAGGCTAACAACCTGTCCATGGAAAAAAATAGTGTTATAGAAACCAGAACAAAAACACAAACACTAAACATTGTCAGAGGCGAAAGTAGAGCTCCACAAAGGAGACTTATGAAGCTATGCAGGGACTTGAAGAAGCAGAGAAGACTGGGAAGAGCTGGGACACCATCAAAAAGCTAGCAGGAGAGTGGCGTGTTTTTGTCGAGGCCCTATGTTCCATGAGGAACTCAAAGGAGTGATAGTGATGATGATACAGAGAACAATAGCCCTGTAAAAAATTTAGAAATAAGCTCTTGTACAACAACTAATTTACACTATGTAGCATGATCATTAAACTGGTAGTATATGTCTTTTGACATTGTTATCACTTAGGCATGGTTTGTGTAGCTGAAAGAGAAGAGTATTCTTCATAATAGCAGGGATATGTAAAGAATTAACTCTTGATTCTCTGTCTAGCCCACTGCCAACAGCTGATGATACTGCCAGAAAACTTAAACAGGTTAAACTGAATGGCACTTTTGTAGTGATTCCACTTGTTAAACATGTGCAAAATTTGTAAATATAAAAATAATCATAAAGTAGACCTTTCTTCTGACTCAATCGGATGTCACTTAAATGTAAGTACCAAGACTTAAGAAACAGGTATACTAGATTATGTTTCATCGAAAACATGGCTGTTAACAAAGGGGAGATGATCTCATCATCATGAGTAAACATATAGCGAAAAGGAATACTGCACAAACCTCTCAAAACTGCAAATGAAATAACAGTTGGTGCTGCCCCATTTTTTATCCATAAATCAATAATATCAGGATCATCACATAAAACAATAAGCTTGTGAAACAATATAGCATTTTTTATATTTTGCAAGTCAGGTTTAGCCCCCGCAGCCAAGACTAGCTTGAAGCATGATAACCTGTCAACAGGAAAATGATTTCTATTCCATTCATATAGATGTGGCAGTAAGACAGTGAGTGCGCTCTGCCCATTAAAATCAGCAATGTTAGCATTGGCACCTGCCTCTAGCAAAGCTTTCAGGATCGCAGCATTATCCTGATTGGCTGCAATGATGACTGCTGCTCTGCCAGCAAAATTTTGAATATCAAGACTAGCCTTACACTGAATGAGCGTGTTTACCTTCTGAAAACTTCCCCCTAAAACAGCATACATTAAAGCAGTGAAACCATTATTATCTTGTGCATCCACATTGGCCCCTTTATCTACTAGCAACTGAAGGATGGAACAGGCTGCAGCTACCGGTACTGTTTTCAGAATTTCAGTATGAGCTAGGTCATATGCTGCTAACATGACTGCAGTAAAGCCATTAACGTTTTGAATTTCCAGATTGACATTACACTCAATAAAGAATTTGACTTTTTCATAGTTGCCCATAGCAGCAGCATGCATCAATGCAGTGTAACCTTTTTCATCTTGGCCATTCACACTAGCACCTTTAGCTACCAGTAGTTGCACAATATTTAAATGGCAGCATTTAGCAGCAAGAATGAGGGGAGTATCACCTTGGTGATTCTTTTGATTTACATCTGCTCCACTATTAATCAATAAAGCTATTTTATTCTCATTGGATACTGAATGGGCTACAGCACACAAAAGCACCGATGAACCATGTATATCTTCTGAAGTAATATCAGCACCACTTTTGAGGAGCAATTCTATGACTTTAGTTGTGCAGTATTTAGCAGCTAAAATCAGAGCATTTTCTTCTTTATCATTTTTCATTTGAATGTCTGCACCAAAGTCTACAAGAAGTTTGATTTTGTCAAAATCACAGCGTGTTTTTAAAGCCAACATCAGGACAGTGGAGCCATCAGAAGATCTTATGTTTGGATCCGCGCCATATTTTAAACACATCTTCATATTCTTTGAATTTCCAATAACTGACTGTAGCAATGGAGAATTGAATGTCTGGTGAACTAAGGCTCCTCTAGTCAATAGTAATTTAACAGATTCTGTTTTGTCATTATTGAGTGCGGCATTTAGAGCAGATAAGTGGCTACTCTCATTTGACAAGTAATTCACATCTGCACCACTGTCTAGTAATAAATTCAAGGCCTGCAGTTTTTCATCTTTGGCAGCAATCATAAGTGCTGTGTATCCAATGGAATTCACTGCATTAAGATCTGCTCCTTGTTTAATCAAAGTCTCCAAGACTTGACAATCATTTAAATATACAGCCTCAACTAATGGACAAGAACCAAGCTTATCTTTCAAATTCACATCAGCTCCAAAACTGATGAGAAGGTTTACCAACTTAATATTGTGTAATGCCTTGACTAAAGGAATACTTTCTCCACTTCTGATGTTTACTTCTGCTCCATTCTCCAAAAGGAATTTAGCAAGTTTTAAGTCACCATCCTGACATGCTAATAAAAAAGTTTCATTTAGCAGATCTCTAGTGATGACCAAGTTAATGTCATGTAGCATTTCATACCATCCAACACTGATAGCTAGTTGAAACACAGTATCATTTATTTCTGCTCCATTTTGAATGAGAAGCTTCACTAAAGTTTGATTCTTACAATTCTTTAAAGCTAACATTAATGCACTTTCACAGTTTCTGTTTTTAAGATTAATGTTAGCTTTCTTTTTTATTAAAAATTTTGCAATTTCAATTTTATTGTTCTGGCATGCATACATTAAAGGCGTAAGTTTGTCAAAAGTTGTTTGAGAGTTAACATTAGCTCCTTCTTTTACAAGAATCTTTACAGCCTCCAAACTTCCTGCTTTGCAAGCTAAATAAAGAGGCGTTACATGGTCATTGGCTGAGCCCATAGTAACATCTGCGCCAGCTTTGAGTAACATATAGAGAATTTCTATATTGAAAAACTTGACATTTAAAGAAACCAATAAGGGTGATAAGCCCTTAGAATTGCATGTATTAACTTCTTTTTGACTCAAAGTGTAAAGGACAGTTTGAACTAATGATACATTCTTTTTTTTAATTGCTATAATCAATGGTTTAGCTGATCTAGATCTACATACTTTAAATGTACCAAAAAGTTCCTTCAAGCCTACTTTTTTTGCTATATCTAATGCTGTCGTGCCATTTTCATCTTTTAATCCTAATATGGTGTCTTTATGAAACATTAAAAGTTTCATAGCACAAAAGTCTTGTTGTTCAATGGCAATCATAAGAGCTGTTTTCCCAAGACAGTTCTGCACATTTACATTGGCACCACTTTCATCAGATATCAGAAATTCAATCAAAGGCAGAGAACAAGCTTGTTTTACACCTAGTATAAGTGCAGTCTCACCATCATTATTTTGGCAATTAACATTGGCACCATTTCTAACCAGTATCTTGACCAAATCAACAAAGCCACGCTGGGATGCTATAAGCAGTGCAGTATTACCTAATGAATTCTTTTTGTTGATACTAACACCAGTCTCAATAATAATTTGCATAATTCTTTTGTGGCCAAGTTCTGCTGACTTAAGAAGTGCAGCAACAACACCCTTGTGGTTTTTTGGAATGAAATTCAATACAGCTACAAGATCACTAGCTTTGCCCTGTGTAACAAGCTGCAACAGTTTTGATTCAGTAGACAAACAACTAGCTTCTTCATCCAGTTGGCTGATGTCTCTATCAAGCTTACGCTTTCTGTGGTTTTCTCTGGCTGCCATGGCTGTCCAAAAGTAACTGCAAAACAAAATTTTTCCATAACAGTGTTGTGATTTATTTCCAAGTATAAAACGTGGAGATTAATTTAGGCCTAAATGTTTCCTAATAAGGCAATGTTTTCTTTAGAATAACTGAAGAATAGGTCGTTTGCTTTTTAAACCCTCTTGCTATGTTCTTAATGCCAGAATATTTGATATAAAATAGAAGATGGTTTATCATAATTGCACATTGCTTATTATTTTTATGGGACAATCTATATCTAAAACTAAATCAATCTAAAACTTAATGGAGCTCAGCATAGCAGACACAGAATTTTTTATTTTTTTTTGTAAAGATAATTAAATATATATCTAGATGCAATTTCATGATATACTTTTATAAGTATAAACTATAATTAAACAGTACACTTACAATACTGACAATCTGCTGTTACTGTATTTATGACTATATATAGACATAGAGAGAGAGAGACAGATAGATATAGATCTATCATCTAGGTTCTAGCAGCTTCTAGATTTTTAGATAGATATAAGATAGTTAGATCGATCTATGTATATTATATAGGTATATATCATTATATGGCATATGGTCTAAAAGTTTAATATATTTTATATATAATATAGATCTAATAATATAATATATTAAATATATTTATAATATTATATTTATACTATTTATAGATCTATTATAGATATCTATATAATATTGACTAATTAATTTTTAATATAGATTCTAGAACTCTGTATACTGTATTTATTGTATATCAATATGAATATTATGAGTATATCTTATCTTATATAATACAGATGAGTATACCTAATTTAATTATTAGTAATTATCTATACAAATAATTAATAATCTAGTCTAGTCAGTACCCGGTACCGGTAAATCAAGACTCTAGGCCTGATCTAGATCTATATCTAGGTCTAAATTCACACTATCTATGATTAGTATGATTGACTATGTCAGTATGTGACTATCAGTAGCCTGAGTAGGCCCTATCACTAAACCTAACTCAAGTCAATGGTGACAATACTCAATGCTGGTCATAATAGATCTATAACAGTATAATAACTATTTTAAATTAGACAAATGTGTCTAATGAAAACTTGTAAACCTAGCAGTGCTCAAGGATAGTATAGTCATCTATTCTACTCACAAACTCTATTTCGCATATTAAGTTACAATTTTATTGTGTCTTTAATTTTGCGAATTCCAGATATATCTAGATCTATTTAGTCATGTTTACGTGTAAGAATGAAAATGATCTCCCTTCACATTTCAAAGAGAGAACAGTGAGTTAGATATAGAATCTAGATCATGGAACAATACTAATAGTATCTTAGTCTAGTATAGTAGTATACTATCTAGAATAGTAATCTAATCTAGAAAATAGTGTTCTGTAGTCACAGATAAATAAATAATAAAATACTGTAACTGTAGTCAGTGTGAGTGTAGTAGTGTCAGTGTATCATGGTGTATGCACAGTATGGGCCATGGGGTATCTATGTGAGTGATAATCTAGGAGGAGTAGCACCTCTAGTGGACAGGCAGTCGTACCCTCTTTTTGAGGGTAGCTTGGCTCACTCTTGGTCCCCACTCGGTACCCAACTCTCACCTGTGACTCCTAGAAGCTGTAGCATGCGCAGCGGCCACACCCTGGAAACGGCTTTGACTGCCCGACTAAACCAGGTAGAGGGTATCTGACGTGTCCATGGCACTCAGTACACTGAGGTTCTGTCAAACCTAGCATGTGAAGTCTGGACCTGGCGGCCTGTGCGTAACGTCACAAAACTAGACTAATCGGACAGAAAGGCAAGTACCAGCACAGTGCTGTGGAGCACTCAAGAGCAGGACAAGACACACATAAAGTCTCTGGTCATCCACTACACCCAAACTTGTCCCCAGACGTCTTGACCAAATCTTGCTTCCGGAAAAGGACGGGCTTTAGGGCGAGAGAGTGAGGTCGACAGGTTGCGCGAATCCTCCTCACTTTTATCCAAATTCCAGCGCAAGTCACTTGTCACACTATATATAGTGTCAGTAGTGACTAGTGTAGTGTTACAGTGTAGTCTAGACATTAATTATTTAATAGTATAGAAATCTAGTAACAATTAGTAAATCAGGTAGATCTATGTATTATCATATATAATAATGTTATTAATGTGGATGTGGCAAAATATGTAGGTCATAGCTGGGACTGCACAGCCACGGGAAATACTGCATTCCTCACTAGTAATCTTCAGACTTGAAGACTAGCCTTATTATTAGAATATGATAATGATTGAAGACTATCATTAGTATCATAAATCATTTTGTTACCTCACATCCTGTTAATTATTTAAAGGTGTTAAGTACTTTCTCACAAAAACATTCACAACAAACAATGGCGTAATATTATATATTATTAGCACTTAAATAGATTTACTGATTTGGTTTTACTTTTAGTTTTAGACTGACATGAGTAGACTGTAGACCTACTGTGACTCAGAATACTCAGAATACTGATAATGTGATAGTCTAGATTATTCTAGATCTAACAATCTAGATCTAATTCTAGGTACCATTGACCACACTTGAGTGGGTGTCATCTGGTGCAGTAAGCTAGGACTGTCATCCCTACTCCAAGAAAAAAAATCTCCCATTAAAAAAACAAACGACTTTTGTTTATTTTTTATAAACTAATTAATTGATTGTTTACACCCGAAAGTGGTTTTCGATTCTATTTTAATATATTGGTGTTTTTGATATTTTATAAATCAAGAGTTATTACATAAATTGAAAAAGTACTAATATAGAATTGAGAAACCTCGAATTTAACATTTTTATTAGTGATTATTTAAGAGCTCCTTACTGAAAAGGTTTTTAATTATACCAGTGTTTCTCAGCTGCTTCCAAAAAGACTAATCAAGCACTGAACAGGTTTACGTCCTGTGAAACATTGTTGAGCAAAGCTGGAATACCAACAAAGTTTTGTAGATTTAAAAAAAATTTTGATTGCTTGCGTCAATCGGTATCACTCTGGAAAATAGCAAGATAATAAGGCATCTTGCAACAATTTGTCCAGATTCAGCGACATGTCTAAAGCAAATCCAGCTGTTGTGTCACAACAGATGGTGGAATACTTCAACATTAAGATGGGAGATTAAGGTGTATCTTATCCCCATTTCTTTTTCTTGTAGCCATTGACGATGTCATAAAAATACATTAAATAGGCTGCATCTGGGTTCCCATTGCGTAAACCAAACCAAGTTCTTTTTGCAGATGACATAGGACTGGTTTGAAATACATTGAAATGTATACACGATATGACAGATAAAGACGCTGTCAAAGTTGTACATATTGGATGCAGGTAGTACCCCCATCAGCATTGGTCCTACAGATCTTGAACAAATAGAAAAGTTCACCTATTTAGGCAGTGTTATGTCAAGCGATTGAGATGCATAGTATGGTGTTACATGTCTGATTGGAAAGCAGGAGCCTTCTTTCAAAAAGTATGGCCTATCTGAAAAATTTAATCAATTAACCTGGAGATCAAAATCCACCTATGCTTCGAGACATGGAAGGTGAAAAGAAGCTGAGCAGTGATGGCTGAGAAAGATCCTACAAATAACATACCGAGATAATGTTACCAATAGAGAAATCTTTTCCAGCACAGACATTCGCTGTCTCAGGAAAATGACAACAGAACGTCAATTCATATTTGTGAGACTTATCTTTAGACAAGACGAAATACAATTACCAAAGTCAGCCTTAACATGAAAGCTGAAAAGAGGAATGTAAAAACATGGCCTTTCATGTCTAACATGGCGTCACACCTTTTTAGAAGTCCCAATTAAATGCTCCCTTTCCATTCCTCACACTACATTTATTTTGGCATTGTTTCCTGTTAAAGAAAAGGAAATATCAATTTGTTTTCATTAATTGTAATCATGTATTTGACGTCTTCTTTTGAATGCCTCTTGCCACCACACTACATTTATTTATTAATTATAAAATAGAACTATACCAACTTCCATCCCCGAAAACACATTTGATAATCTAACAGGTCTGTGAATAATCCCTCACATTCATTCACTCTGGTAATTCTGTGGGTTCTAAATTCTAGATCTAATTTCTAGTAGATTTACTAGTAAGTAGTTGTGTTTTAAATTATAATAATTATATAAATAGAATTAATTTTAGATCTAGGCTATATTTAAAACATACATTAAAAAGATAAATAAGCTAGACTATTCTGGACTATATTTTAAAATAATCTAAAACTATATCTATCATCCAGAGAACTAGACTAGCAGATCAAGATCTTCATTCATGGCAGACGACATTCATGTGAGATTATGTTTGCAAGAAATTGTAAAGCTTGATCTGGAAGCTAAAGCTATAATACAGGTTGTTAAGATGTAGATCAGAATTCTAGAAAATTGACTTTATGTTAAAAAAAACTATTTTTTTTAATTTAATTTAAAAGAACAAGATTAATTCTAGACTAGGCTAGTCTTAAACTAGTTTGGTTATGGTTGTTAGTATATTTGAAATGTGCACATAAATCTATTAGTCTCTAGTAATATGTAAGGGTCTTCATTAGGTGACTTTTTGACTCCTAGTGGAGCATAAAAACCTCAACAGCACTTCGCCATCGGACTTTGTGAAATGTGTGTAGTTAAATATCAGAGATGAACTGTGCAGTGGTTTCTAGATTAGGCAGTTCTCCATATAGTTTTTTCTTCTGGGGGGGGAGGGTCAGTGTCTTGTTAAGGATTTTCGATAGAGTATGAATTTTCGAAAGACATGGTCAGCATTCTCTGATGGAGCTCCACAAGAGCTTACTTCACCAGTCCCAATTTTTAGTTTCCTCAACATGTGTTGTCAATATCATTCTGATTCATATATATATATATATGAAGGTCATTTCAGGACTTGTTGTAAGCTGGTCCATTTCTCGTTTATTCCCATATATATATATATTTTTGTATATATATATATATATATATATATATATATATATATATATATATATATATATGAAGGTCATTTGAGGACATGTTGTAATCATTTTTTTTTATAATTTGGATGAAAGCTGGTCCATTTCTCGTTTATTCCCATCTTTGGCCATATATGTTTGCTTTTTCATTACCTTCTCTATCAATGTGTGCTAGGATCCACTGAAGAATAGTTTCCTTGCTGCTGATGTTGAGGTTTACAAGAGTTGTCTTAAGCTTAGGAAGCATTAGAGTTTTGCAGGCTTTCTATATTGTTTTGGCATCAGTCAAGAAGACAATCTGGCTGTTTAGTATGTGGTTTACTAGTATGGTAACTGCTGGTTCTAGTGCTCTCCTTTCTGTTCTGTGGCTGAGATTTTGCCAGTTGCGATGGACTTTTCTTGTCTTTCTCAATAGTGCCATTCATTAGTATCATCATAAAGTGTCCGGGCTGCAATTAGTAAGTTTCTAAGGCTTTTTTTTTTTAAATAAGTTATAGTTCTTAATAATTTAATCAATCAAATAAATACATTATAAAAAGCTTTTAAAGAGAAGTCTTTTTTTTTTCTGTTTAGGACATAAGACAAGAAGCCAATACTATGGAAAAGCTTGATGATTTTAATGCTAAAGGTCGACAAAAAATATCTGACCTCAGAGTTAAGATTGCGGTAAATAATTTTTATATATATACAATGCTTTTTTTGTGATGGTATGCAGGGGTATGGCGTACTGGCACCTTTTTCAATGTGGGGGAAAAAATATTACTTTTCTTGTATTTTAACATTTATTATTAATATATTAGTAGTTACAAGTTAGGCAATTCATCACTGACTACCGGCATCTAATCACTGAGTATCGGTACCTGTTTTTATAAATATATAATTCTCTTTGTCACTTAAGAGTTTGGACGAGAAGAAGAAGTAAAGGAAAGATCACTCTCTTATTTCTGAGGATAGTCACCCCACGAAAAAACAAGAAGGGGGGGGGGGGGAGAACAAGTATTCACCGGTCACTACGGATGGCTGCCTAGTCGTGCGTTGTCTCACTAATCCTTATAATTATATTTAATATTATTTAGTCTATATTTATTATTATATCCTTAGATTTTAGATCTAGTCAGTCTTAGACATAGACTTTAATTAAGGCTTTAGATCTACTAATCATCTACTAATACTACTAATAGAACTAATAGAAATATTGTATATAGTTAGTTAAATACATAAATATATTGATCTAGAATTAGATCTAGATCTAGTCTAGGTCTATATTTTGAATAAACCATTTGATTGTCATTGTAAATTAGCTTTCACCTTAGACTTAACTTAGGCCGTCTTAGGCATTTTTAACCTTAAACTAGATTTAGACTAGACCTTTAAAAACTAAAATCAACAACAGTCATCATGAAATTGCTCTGGCTATTTATCCTAATAATTACTAAATACACACTAGCTGAACACAGAACTAGATCTACCTCAGTCAACACTAAACTTAAAAAGGAAAAAATAGTCATAATCAATCTTCACACTTTAGATCAACGCAACTTCAAAAATAACCTAACATACACATCCATAACATTTAAGAAGATTACCCATCACAAATGGAAGTTCTCAATCAGACACAGTAGAAATAAATACCTATCAATGTTAATATTAATAGCAGGAGATGTAGAGTCAAATCCAGGGCCTAGATAGATGCTACATCTGCAAAAAAGTATGCACCATCAAACAGAAAGCCATTCAATGTGACACCTGCGATGAATGGTACCATGCATCATGTCTCCATATGAATACACCTGTGTATTATGCCTTAGGCAACAAAGATGCATCATGGCATTGTGTACCGTGTGGGTTACCTCAGTTTACATCAGGACTGTTTGATTCCTTTGATGTGGACACTTCTAACCCATACAACATCCTAAACACCATCCCAAAACAAACTCACCAACCACTAGCCAGACTTAGTAATAAATTTTCAAAGCATTAGGAACAAAACAGCAGACTTAGAAATTTTATTAGAATGTGAGAAACCAGACATAATTGCAGGAACAGAAACTTGGCTACATCCTGAAATTTATAATGCAGAAATTTTCAATAGTAATTATGAAATTTTAAGAAAAGATAGGGTTGATAATCATGGAGGAGTTCTTTTAGCAATAAAAAACACTCTTATAGCAGAAGAAATTACCTTACTTAGCTCAAAAAATATAGAATCTACATTTTGTAAAATTAATACCACCTCAACATCCTTAATAATAGGCAGCGTTTACAGACCACCAAATTCTAGCTTAGAATACATGCAGGAACTATGTAATCAGATTACTACACTTAAAGAGACAAATAAAAATGCAGTTTTTTGGATTATGGGTGATTTCAACCTACCTGATATAAATTGGAAAACACTAACCATAGATAAACACCAAAACCTTAAGGACATAAATGAGCTTTTCATAGAAACTTTACACAACCTAAGTTTAGATCAAATCATTAAAAAGCCAACTAGATTAAACAACACATTAGATCTCTTCTTAACCAACAGACCTGGATTAGTAGTTGATTATGATATTATCCCTGGTCTATCAGACCATGAGATCATAAAAATACACAGTCAGATAAAAGCAGTAGCCAATAGAAAACCCCCCCAAAAAAATCTTACTCTGGAATAAATGTAACCTAACACAACTACACCAAGCTGCATTAAACTTTCAACAAACATTCTTATTAGAAAAAGACATTAACCAACCAGTCGATGACCTCTGGAATTTCATTAAAAACCATCTTAAAAGCATTATAGAAAATCATATACCAACTAAATACACATCAAACAAAATAAATAAATGCTGGTTTAATAATAGACTAAAGAAGCTTTGTAAACAGAAGGAAAACCTATATAGAAAATTTAAAGAAACCTAGGCAGAAAGAGTTTACAAAAAGTATATAAAAATTAATCACCTAACCCAAAAAGTAAGCAGACAGCTGCAGAGGGAATACATAAACAATGTAATATCTAAAGATAACAACAAAAACCTATGGTCATACATTAAGTCTAAGAAAATGGAAACAACAGGCATAGCGCCATTAAAAGATGAACATAACATAATACATAATGATAATGAAACTAAAGCAAACATCCTAAACAAATACTTTGCATCAGCATTCTCATCCCCAGGAGACAAAGACATATTCTTAATTTGAACCAAGTAGACAACATAGAAGATTTAGTAGTACAAGAAAATGGAATTCAAAAACTATTATCCAACACCAAACCAAATAAAGCATCTGGACCTGATGGTATTCCAGCTAGATTACTCAAAGAACTAAGCAATGAGCTAGCCCCAGTGTTCAAAATACTCTTTCAGGCATCGCTTAACCAGGGCAGAGTACCAAAGGACTGGAAAGAAGCTAATGTCACCCCCCTATTTAAAAAAGGAGAAAAATCTGATCCAGGAAACTACAGACCAGTATCACTTACCAGCATCACATGTAAAATCCTAGAACTCATAATATGTAGCAACATCATAAACCACTTAGACAAACATAATGTTATCGCCCCATACCAACATGGCTTTAGGAAATATAGATCATGTGAAACACAACTAATAGGACTAATTGACGATTTTTCAAAAGGTTTAGATAATAGTGAACAAATAGATGCTATTTTACTAGATTTGTCCAAGGCTTTTGACAAAGTTCACCACCATAGTTTGCTTAAAAAATTAAAATATTTCGGCATTAATGGTCCACTACATCAGTGGATTAAAGATTTTCTGATAGGGAGAGAACAAACTGTAATAATAAATGGCTCTAAATCAACACCAATAACAGTAAACTCAGGTGTACCTCAAAGAACAGTCTTGGGTCCACTACTATTTTTAATTTACATAAATGATTTACCAAATTGCATTACTTCAGGAACAAAAGTCAGATTATTTGCAGACGATTGCATAATATATAGAACAATAAAAACAACACAAGACACAGATATTTTACAAAGAGAATTAGATGAATTACAGAAATGGGAATCAAATTGGAGCATGTCTTTCCACCCAGAAAAATGTCAGTTGTTAAGAGTAACAAAAAAACTAAAACAAAATAATTCCACTTATCTTATTCATGGCAAACCAGTAACACAGACTAAAAACGCAAAATACCTAGGTGTTATAATAAATGAAAAACTGTCATGAAATCCACATATTGATGAAATTATTAAAAAATCCAACAAAGCATTAGGGTTTATTAAAAGAACTTTCTATAAATCAAATAAGAACATAAAACTAAAATGTTATTTAACCTGGTTAGGCCAATAATAGAATATGCATCCACCGTTTGGGACCCCTCAACTCAAGAAAACATTAAGAAACTGGAACAAACACAAAATAGCGCAGTGAGATTCATAACAAACGAATATTCACATTTGACTAGAGTAACACCATTAGTAAAATCACTAAATTTAGAAACCCTTAAGGACAGAAGACTCAAAAGTAAAGTAGCAATTATACATAAAACACTGAACCATAATCTTCAAATACAAAAACAAATTTTAATAAAATACTCTGAAAGACACAAAAATAAAAGCACATTCCTCGTCCCATATGCTAGGACAAATTTGTACAAATACTCCTTCTTCCCTAGTGCTATTAGAGCATGGAATGGGTTGCCTGAGTTAGCCAGAAAAACCAGTGACTTGGCAGAATTTAAGTCATTGGTTAATATGCATGACGCGTAGGACGTAATCATCTTCTTTTTTGAAGTAACGTCTGTATTATATAAGATAAGATAAGGTTTGCGTGCTGGACTGTCGTTTGGATTAATCAAACCCTGCCTGCTCCCATCTTTTTGTCCTTCAACTCTTAAGGAACATTTGAAACATTTAAAACATTTTACAAACAAACATTTTACAAACACTAAATAGCAGCGCCGGACTTAACCATTGTGACCAAGAAGTCATGGAAAGAGAACTAGTAATCTACTGTGTATATTCACCCGTCACAAAATAGCAGGACTGGACTTAACCATGTGGGGCCCTACGCGAAAGGGATTTCGCGGGGCCAAGTTTGGGTAGAGAAGCGGATAATAAGTGAAATTTAAGATTTTGTATTAGAAAATAAATGCTTCTATGCATTTTATTCATTCTTTACTACGTACAGATTTTCTTTATGAGCCTTGGGTTAGCAAAGTCATACAGTATATCATAATTCTGTTTCCTACATAGATCACACTTAATAGCAGGAATTACGAAATGTTTCAATCTATCTTTGAGAATTGTTGACCTCAAGTAATTGTTCATTAGTTTGAGGCGCGAGAAGCTTAATTCACCAGATTACACAATTACGGCTAATGCATAATGCCATTTTTATTTATCGCGCGTAGGATTGGCGTTTTCCATATTGAATGACACCCCAAAATGACAATTTTTGTCTATATATTCCGTATATTTTAAGGACTTTTTCGTATCTTTTGCAATTTCGGAAGATTTCCAGGAGCTCCTGGTAAATCGACAGGAGGGCGCGGTAAATCAGCTTTAAGTTACAAAATGGTTTAATTTAATAATTTATACACGTTGAATTAGCGCGGGTCCTATGAAAGTGCGGGCCCTATAAAAATGCGGGGCCCACTGTGGTCGCATAGGTTGCAGTGGCCTAAGGTCGGCCCTGCAAAATAGCAGTGTATGCTATGCCGCCGGTCGACTAGTATATGTTTTTTTTTTTTTCATTTAATGTTTCAATACATTTTTATTAAGAATAAACATGCTTGTTAGATTAAGATTTGTTAGAAACCCAAAATGATTTAATTAAAGGCTGCATATGATAGTTCTATTAAATCTCCATCTATTTTTGCCTAGAACTAATTTCTGTTTTTCTTTCTGTAAAATCAATATTATAGTTTAAGACATTGAAAAAGCATTTAATTCTAGTTGGCCTATCTGTACCTTTTCTGTAATGTTACTTGTATTTGTTGAGTTATTTTACTTGTATTTTGTTGAGTATGTTAATTGTTCTTTGTTCAGTGATGTTACTTGTTCTTTGTTCAGTGATGTAACTTACACTTAGTCAGTAATACTACATGGATAGGATTAAACATGTCACTCATCATCTCATTGCTGCGTATGTTTCCTTCTGGGGCACTGTCTAGCATTCTCCAGGCTTTTTGGTTCTGGGTTAATCTTTTCAACTATCTAACTGTCATTGTCTAAATGATCTTCATTGTCAACAAACTTTTTTTTAAATAGTTACTGTCATTTAATGCTTTGGTTTTTTTTGGTGTGTGTGTGTGTGTTTTTTTGGCATTATCATTATCATTAGACATTTTTTGTATAAATGTAATAGTTTAATTCAATTTTTTTTCTATTTAAAAAAAGTGTCACAAATAGGAAATGTTTGACTTCTACTTTGGTGTATATCTATGAACATTAATGATGTATAAAGTTTGCACCTTGTCCCAGTACTTTCTTTTGTCACAAGACAATAAAGCAGTTAATCATTTATAGTACTCTGTATTCAATGATAAATATTTGTTGTGTTGTGTGAAATATAAATTTTTTGTTTTTTATATAACAAGAGTACAAAATTCATTGCAACAATAATTCATTTTAGTTCAAAGTAATATTATGATGATAATTTATTTTTTTTTTACATTTTCTCTTCAGGATTTAGAGAGACTTGGTTTGGAACAAGAGTCCAGTGTTGACAAAGATGAGATTTTGATGAATGGGGAAAGTTTAAGACAGAAATTGTCCAGGTTCAAATGTACTTAAAAAGATATTAGTTTTATTGAGTTCGCTTATAGTTTTAAGTGTAATGCTAGTTAATGTAGGGATCAGATTGTTATGACATGATTAGAAAGTGGCCCGAAAAATTTTTTGTTTCATGTAAAGGGAAAGTTTTGCTTAGATTATTAAAATAAAGGCTAGGGTTTAAAGTGTAACAAAAGTAAGCAGAGAATACTTTTGGCAGCTTTAGAGTTAGGTCAGCTATAGTTTCTCAAGTAGATATTTAGCTAATACGACACTCAACAGTTCCTTTCATTATGTATTGTTTGACATCCTTCATCGGCGTCGAGTATTTTCTGCATTGTTGGCCTTTTGCCTGTGCTATTTGAGTTATATTTATGAGAGGATGAAGTAATATTGATTATATAGCTAGTGTCCTACGTTCTAAAAAAATGTGATACTGGGTAATTCTTTTTTTTTTTATTTTGTCATTTTACGCCTCGAGACATGATCGTTTCCATTTGCAACTTTTTGTTTGATAATTCAAAACTTGTTAAATCCCAATCAACTATTTTGACATAAGTTTTTAAATAAATTCAAATTAATTTTTTCTCTTTAAGATTATAAACATGCATATATATATGCTTCATTGTTGTTGTTTTTTATATGTAATGCTTTAATGCACATTTTATTACAGAACGGTTAGTAGTTTACGGCAAGCATGTTTGATCACTAAATTGGAAATTGATAAGTTAGCTAAAGAGCAATTGCTGAATGGAGTGTCGACTTTTAGAAGAAGGTAAATAGATACAGTTGACTCTTGATAGTCCAGCAGTTATGGGACTGGTGGGGGAAAGTTGTAGTATCAAAAACATTGGATTACCAAATGTTAGCTTGGCTTTATGTTAAGAAAATTTTTTCTATAATGTAATATGATATTTTCTTAGGACGTTCAAAGATATAAAATAAATAGTAGATGACAAAGAAAATTTTATTGATCTAAAAAAAAAAAAGTTATTTCAACTTTCACATACTGTAAACCTGCCTTCATTCAAAAACTAAATGTACTACTGTTTACATTAATTACATGAATCTATGCCAGCGACATGCCAGATCACTGACTGTGTTGGATTATGAAGTCTTGGACTCTCAAGAGTCAACTGTACTTTATTTTTTAACACAAGTATTTTATGAATGCATTAGCATTTCTCTATTTTTTTATGTAAGAAAAAAAGTTCAATGTGTATACCAAGCAAATCAACTTAACATAGTTTTACAAAATATCCATAAAAGATTGCAAATTGGTCCATAAATCATAAATAAATCAATTTCACCATATTTTTTTTTCGCCTTTTCTATTTATTTATTTGAACACATTTTTTCAATTGCCTTACTATAGAAATCAAGGGAATAAAGAGACTTTAGTCAAGACAAGTAGCAATATCACCGAAAGTTTAATGGGATTAAATCAGCTAATGGCAGAGCAGGTCAAGCAAAGTGAGCTCAACGTCACAACTTTAGGTCAGACTAATATTAACCATCTGCTTTAGGTCTTACAAATAGATTATTGGCTACCATATTTATCTTAATCTTACTATTAAGAATTGTAGAGAGCAATGGAATAGCATTAGCAGTGAACCTTTTAAATTTAAAGGCTTTGGTAGGGTTACATGTATTGAATTGGATGTTATTTTTGTTGCATTTGTGGTAACATTCCTAATGTAATTCTAAAGGTTTAATAATCTTATCTTATTTTCCTTATCAGTTTAAATTTATGAAATTAATATTACCGGTATTGTAATTTTATATAAAGTCACTATACAAATTATAAAACAAAAAACAAGATATTAATTTCTACACATTTGTAATTCTAAATCATTTTTTTTACTTATTTTTATATTTAGAATTGACTGATAAGTATTTTTTGTTGTAATAAAGCTTTAATATGTTTTTTCATTTGAACAGTTAGTTCATCTGAGGTTGTCAGCGACACACAGGATGAGTTCCACACAATGGGAGGTCACATACAGCACTCTCAGCGCCTTCTTACCAAATATGGCAGGCGAGAATTCACTGATCGTTTACTCATTCTGCTTGCTCTAATCTTTTTTTTTGCCACTGTGCTCTATATCATAAAAAAGAGACTTTGGCCTGTTTAAAGTTGTATGCTGCATTATTTAACATATTTTTCGCACCATTAAATCAACTAGTTTTACCTCTAAAGTATGTAGGAACATCCGCTGCAACAAAACAAATAGGCTTCAGGAGACATAGGTGCTTTGACCAATGTTGTTCAGCCTTTTTAGCAAATCACCCATGTCACTGTCAAGTCACTGTGTCACTACTGTATTTCATACCTAGAAATACCTAGTACCTGCACAAACAAAAAAGGTGAGAAAAGCAGTTTCCTTTAAACTGGAGGTAGAACAATAAGCTAAGAAACTTGCGATAGAGCCTCCATAAAATGTTTAAATATTGTTATATATATATATATGTTAAATATATGTTTCAAAATGTTCCTCCTTAAAGCCTATGTAGTGAAACATACAGTATTATAAGGAAAACTAAATAATGAAATTCTTGAAAATTTAATTTTTTTTAAAAATATAGCAATGTGATGTTTATTTCTTTTATAAATTCAGTGTTGAAGTATTCTTATTTTTTTTAAGTATTCTAGTAGAAAATTTTCATTTTGATAAATCTATATGTAGATACTAGAGTAGTAAGCAAAAAAATATTTAAAGTGTGAAGCAATATGTATTGGAAAATAGTATCATGTATTTTGTTTTTGTTAAATGTAGTCACAGATTTCAATAAATGACAATTAATTGCGATCGATGCAAGATAAATTAAGCTGGAATAAAATGTCCTACTACATATTTCATGTGAACTTGTGTTTATTCTTTTATCTGGTGTTAATAGTTTTTGTTTTCAATAAATGGTTTTAGTGCAACATTTGCAAGAGGAGGAGGCTGAAAACAACTAAATATTTCCTTAATTCGCATCGTTTAATTTTTTTCTAATGAGAATCAGAATTGTAAAATCTAATAGGGAAAGTTATAATAAAAAAAGGTAGACAAACAAGAGTGGCGTGTTTGCTGAATGGTAAAACGCTTGGCTTCCAAACCGAGGGATCCCAGATTTGAGTCTTGATGAAGACTGGAATTTTCAATTGTTTCTATTTCATGTTTGCTTGAGATGACAGCTTAATACAAAGGGCACTAATTCAGCTTATACGACCACTTCAGTTATGTACCAATTCTTTCTCTTCTTTGAGATACCAAACAAAATAATGTATTATCAATAGTTAATTAACTTATTGGTTAATTTTTTTTTATTGATTCTTGTTTTGTCAGGAAAAAGAAATAATTGTGCGGGGAGAGAGGAAGAGGAAGTGCAAGAAGATTGGAACGGTTCTTGTTTTGGTGATCTATGTTGATTAAAATTTGTATTGTCTTTGTTCCCATACCTCGTTGAGTTGCCTCCTTTAAATGTTCTAACAGTATAGCAAAATTATTCAATTTTGAAAACTCTTTTTATATGGCAAAATCCATCCCTATCCCATGCACAAACAGAGCCTCTATAAACCCTCACATCTGACAATTTTCACTTACCCAACTTAACTACTAACCTAACGCATAAAGGATGAGTGTGCACAAATATCTTTGCCTACCATAAGTATTAAAAAAAAAAGGCTTTTGAAGATTGATTTAAAAGGTTGAAAGATCCAATTTTAAAAAAGCCTGAACTACCCTGAAGCTAGATTGATTTAAAAGGTTGAAAGATCCAATTTTAAAAAAGCCTGAACTACCCTGAAGCTATAGTCTACAATGAACTATCATCTGAAACTATAGATGTTAGACAACAATGGGCCTACACAGGAACTGGGGTATAACCAACAATAATTTCTTCTTTACAATTAATATCTTAATTGTGCAGGAGATGTTAAAAAAAGGTTATGTTATAAATTTATTTTTTAAAAAGGGGGAACAAATTATGAGAGCCACTGAAGAATCCAAAAGATTCATTGTTATAGGCAGAAATGCAAACAAGAAATTAGATTGTAGGCCACTCCTGCAAGTCAATCATATATGACATTTACATACAAATTCACACCCAAATAAAAGATCAGTTGTGGATGAAGACAAATTACCCTTTACATCATATTTCATTAATAGTGTCCACTTTTAATCACCGTACTTAGTGATTTTGTATAATATACAAATCTAGTTTTGAAAATGGTGTATGTAGAAAAAAAAATTCACATTTAATATTGTTATGACCCCGCCATGCGCACCGCCATCCAGGCTAGTGCAGAGGTGAGCACTTCTTGTAACCAGACTAAGTCGGATGTTGACATTAGGAGACAAACGATTTCCGCCCAAGTTGAGAGCCTAGATAAAGATGTTGTGATCAAGACATGTTGTTCTACATGTATTTGTGATGTCCTGTAAATAAACATCGATGTGCCTCGTTGAGTTGCCTCACTTAAGTTATTACAATATTTTTTTTAAAAATCACTAATATAAATCTAGACTTGTTTGTGCAGATCAAAGAATACTATTCACAGGTCAGACACTAATGAAAAATTAAACAAGATTACCCCGTCAGAGTCAGATCCCTGTCGGATCTGCCTATTTGCAAGGAATATTCAAGACGTGATTTAATTTTGATGGTCAAAAGTAATAATGTTTCAAAGATTCATTTGCCATTGTAAAAAAAAATATTTTGTATTTTGTTCCTTCTAAGTTAAAAATAATTAACTTCTTTCTGGACGACGGAGGCATAAACCCTGCCTGGTCATGCAGTTTGCGTGCTGGACTGTCAATAGGATTTTTTGATGGGCCCTGGTTCAAACCCTGCCCGCTCCCATCCCCCGTCGTACTGCGGGAGGTTTGGATTAGGATGTAAAATATCTTCAACTCTGAAGGAACATCCGAAACATGTAAAACAAACAACCCGGGACCATCAAGATAATCAGTTCAGCACGCTAGCCGCACGACCAGATATTGCTCTTAACTTAATAACACAACTGGATACAACCTAATAGGCTATTATTGATAAAGAGATATATTAGCCTACACATTACGGCATAGCATCTACCGGATATGTACAATATATCAGACGATCATCTTTCAGCATTGATTTGTAATTGAAAAAAAGAAAAGAACAGATATATCGTGCTTGTACTTCGATGTTTCATCACAGTTATCAACAGAGCTATTGACATTTTTATTTAAACGGAACTAGAATATATAATAAGGATGTAGATCTACATAAACTAAACTTCTGATTTAGCACTCTTAAGATCTATATCTATTAGATCTAGATCTATAATACAAAATTGGAATAGTTTAGATGAAATTTAGATTAGATTTATGAAAAAAAAATCCTATCAATAGACTGAATGCAACATTGAATTTAAAAATAGTAGATTAGTTTTAGTATATTGATTTGTATTTTGTTCCTTCTAAGTTAAAAATAATGTCTCCTAATGTCATTGCAATATTGATCTAGACGTTTGGAAATCAAAATCTACACTTTAAGTCTAGAAATTGAAATTCTATATCTTGATCTAGTCTATATCAGTATAAACTAGACCTAGAAGTTCTAGATCTAGAATCAACAATGATTTTAATTAGAATAAAAATCCAGACCTAGTTTAAAAAATCTAGATGTAAATATATTGTAAAAAACAAAATCTAGATCTAGTTTAAAAAATCTAGCTCTCGTGCCTTTTTTTAAATACGAGTCAGATAACGAGGTTTAATAAACATTACTGTACCGAGTTGTTTTAGCATTTCATTTGAAGAATTCATTCCATATGATGTCAAAGGGGGAAAATCCAATAGTTACGCCCTAATCACACTAAAAATGTCTCATCAATACGATCAAGATGTTGAGGGATCGTAGACATTGGTGCATCAAGTGAGTTCTTTTAATATTGCATTAAAAGAATTCATTCATATGACGTCAAAGAAAACAAATTCCATTACGTCACAATGGGCTAGTAACAAAAATGTTTTTATTAACACGAGAGATTTAACGAGGGTTCATAGTCCCTAGTGCAATGAGTTCTAATAGAATTCATTTAAAGATATATATATATATATATATATATATATATATATATATATATATATATATATATATATAAATTCAATGTAAAATAAGTCTAAAAAGTGTTTTTCAATAATCGTTTCAAGTAAATTACTTTCTTATTTTAAAATCCCGAACAACCTAATGTCGATTTTTTTTTTTTTAAAGTCATTTGACATAAATTTGTTTTAAGTTGAAATTACGGAATTGGATACCGGTATTGACAATGAAACTAAAGTGACTTATTGTCTGTCGCAACTATTGAATTAGTTGTATATTAAAAATGTTCTCTATGTAATAGCACCGCATTCATCTATATTGATGACGTCATTTGCAATTATTTTATTTGTGTGCAGTACGTTGCTTATTGCTTCGTCATAATTTTTTATGACGTAGACTTTCGTCATAAATCGTTTGGTGCATTTCACGCCATGTTGCTAGACTGAAGCAGGTTCTATTCTGTTCAGCTCTTGAATTTCTCCTTGTGCTTATGGTATTGGATAGCCTTATCGTTGGCCTTGGTTGATATTCTTAAAGGATTATCTTGACCTTTCTTTAGGGTGAGTTTTTATTCACATTGTAAAGTTATTCTTAGTATGTATTCGGTCGCATTCGTATTTTATAATTAGGTTATAGGATTAGAAGAATCGTTTATTTGTCTTTCTATGGGTCTCAGTATCAGGTTTCAGTCTCAGTTCTAGGTTACAAGACTGAGGTTTTCATCTCATGTTTTCTGTCTGATGTTTCAAGTTTGATTTACGAATCTGAGATTCCAGATTGTGGTACCTATATCCAGACCTGGTGGTGCTTTGTGAAGTTGTGAGCTTTGATGCTACTATGAACTTTGGCTATTGATTGTCGGTGAAAAGTATCTTGGATAGAAGATATTTGGATTGTCGTGAACATTTGTATAGTAATTATTCTAATGATCCTGATTACTGAATCTTTGTCTTGAAGTGGATCATTTATAAGGTTAATATTATTTTTCTTAAAATATTAATTGAGTATTGGATTGAACCTTATCATACTAGATCTTTATGTACTTGCGATATGCATTTGTTTTATTATTATCATTGGTCATAGATCATTTTCATTGTATAAATATCATCAGATTAAATCTATATTTTTATTTAAATCATCATACACATAGTTTATTAGTTTATGCACAACTGAGTGTGTATGGCGTGGCTGTTGGGCTGAATTCGGGGTTAAAAGTAATAAAGTAATTATAATACATAAACACATTAATAATTCAGTAATTAAAATATTAATTCCTGACATTGTAAGTCAATGATGCTATTTCAAATAATCGTTTGACAATTTTTTTTTATAAAACAATATCCGGAACAACTTCATAGTTCTTCATAGTTCATAGCACGGAAATTACATGTAACATAAGTTAGAAGAGCAAACAAACATTCGTTAGCATTGATTTATTTTTCACAAAAACATGCGGAACAATCTATTATAGATACTTAAAACTATTGCAATGTTTTGGAAGGAAATTAAAGGTTAAATCAGATTTTCAATAGTGTTTAGTGTTGTTGTTGTTTTATATAAACGTGACGGACAGACCGACCAACAGACAAAACACACAAAAATAAGCGGCTTTCATCCTGATGGGGGCACTAAAAAAAAATCTGATTATTTAAACAATTTTAAGGAATTGGTTTAGCACCTCATCATGCTGCGGCGTTACGCTACTGCACAAAAGTCGCTACATAAAAAGTCCATTTTAAAAAATGTATGTGATATTTTACATACATAGTGCATTCTTAGCCTTTATAAACAAACATACATGTTTTCTTTTAATTTTAGCAGCTAGTTGAACAAAAAATACCTTTAACTAATATTTATATTTGTTATGAATATTTCTTGTACATTTTATAAATATATTAAACTTAGTGATACTGAAAATACATACAAAAATGTCATTCTTTGTTAACATATTGTTACATTGCCTCCCTTACATTTACGTAATTGTTTTAGAATTAGTGTATTTTTATGAAAAATTTTATAAACTAAATGTTTGCTTTTCGAAGAGCAAAAGTAGTAGTTGTACCTAAACTTTTCAAGCCGCATCGCATGGTGAAATAATATTTTTCATTTATTTTCTAGTTTTCGAGATCTGAGTGTGACAGAGGGACATTTTGTACAAACCTTACGGGGGGGGGGGGGCGCTAAAAATAGTGTTTTAAAATAAAAAGTCAACTAGATTGGCATTCTATAAGATATTTTAGATTTTGTTAGCCATATGGTAATGTTTACGGTAGTTTTCGAATTTTATTTTTCATTCTATCTAAATTATAGTCACAAGCTGCTATCTCAGAATTAAACGATATTTTACCTATTTTTTAAATTTACAAGTTAAGATAAAGCATTATTTATTTCGAAACATAAGTTGCAAATTTGGAGGAATAAATACCGGTATTCGAAACAATCTTTCAGAAGAACTTAGAATCCACTATTGACATCATGAACTGTTTTCGTTTCGATTCTGTTGCAGATTCATAAGCTTTATAGATCTAGTTAGATCTATAGGCTTTAATAAGTATAACATAGATCTAAGTCGTCGATGGAATCATGTTTGCATTCAGGATTTCCAGGTCTTTACCGCTAGTTTGTTTTCCACTGAAAGGCTCTGGTCTCAAGGTCGACTATGCGAATAAGAACTGTAACTACGCATCACTAAATTTAAGCGCTATTAAATTTAAACTTTTCAGTTACAACGTTCATCAAGCAAACAACAGTTTGTCCCGGAAATATGATCAAAAAAATATTGCATTTATCAGAAAATTCTTACACAACTCTTCTGGCACAGAAAAGACAAATCGAACTGTCTTCTTTAGGCTAACACAGTTTAGTAAATTCGCGTTTGCTGGTCTCCTGGGTTTCGGAGCTGCATATCTCTTTGATGTCTTAGGAGTGTCTGGTGTGCCCAAGTCAAAAG
This sequence comes from Biomphalaria pfeifferi, assembly GCA_030265305.1. NCBI lineage: Eukaryota > Metazoa > Mollusca > Gastropoda > Planorbidae > Biomphalaria > Biomphalaria pfeifferi. Next base: position 10,666,540 of record JASAOG010000001.1, read on the forward strand.
TTTATGCTGACAGTAATAATAAAAACAATTTTATTGCAGATGTTGTGCAAAAAGCAGGACCAGCTGTAGTATTTCTTGAAATTAAAGGAAGGTAAACTAATGATGTTACTAATGTGATGAACTTGTAGTTGTGAACAGTACTGAGTAATAAGGCTTATAAGCCTCTAGATGTATAAGGCCTATGGAATTTCCATGCTATAATAAACTAAACAATTTCAGGGCACCAAATAAATTGAACTTCATTGTACCCAACTTAAACAAAATTGAACTATAATTTTGACAATATCTCAATGTGTAGCAGTTGATCTTTCTATCAGATCTTCTTTATTATCGCTAGTTATTAGCCAATTTGTTTTGAAAAAAAAGTTGTAAGTTACATATTGTTTCCTCAAGTTTTAAGTTACAGAGTGAAAGTCTAATGTTTCCTCCATATTGAAGTTTTTATGCTACTAACGGAATAACTTTTATTCTGCAGTGTTAAAGAGTGCAAAAAAATTATTGAATAACTTTTAACAAAATTTATCAACCATTCATTTATTTTGTACACCATGTGCATCTCAAAGTAGCTATTTATAGTTTGTCTGCCATGCATGAAAATCTCCAATAAGCAGATATCCAAGTTATGTTTTGTACAAAGAAATAAACTGACAGATTTGAACTGGCATAAATATGTATAAGATTTATAGATTAAGTATTTAAACCATTATAAAGGCTGATAGATCTAAATCTATATAACTGCATCTAGATACTTGATAATGAATGTTACATTAAGGCTGTTATCATATTTGGACCGTATCAATGGATCTATTAGCTATGATAGTGGCATATTTCACTAAACTGTAATTGTTTAGGTATGATAGCACCAGTAATGGATTTGTTTTCTAATCTTCAGACACCCATTTACTGGACGGCCAGTGACTTTATCAAATGGCTCAGGGTTTATTGTTAGAAGCAATGGAATCATTCTTACAAATGCTCATGTTGTTGCTAATAAGTCAACTGTCAGTGTCAAGCTACAGGATGGACGAGTCATGGAGGGTCAAGTGACAGCTGTAGATCCAATCTCAGATTTAGCAACTGTGAAAATTACAGCAGTAACTACTTATTTACATTATTGATTTACATAAATTGTATCTGTTTATGTAATATTTTTAAAATTGCTTATGTTTGAATAGTTCACAATTTTTCTTTTAATTTATAGAACAATTTGCCTATCATACCTCTGGGAACCTCATCAACCATTCGTCCAGGTGAATGGGTCATTGCCATGGGGAGTCCTCTGTCTTTGAGCAACACTGTAACCTGTGGGATAGTCAGTAGTGTTCAACGTGCCAGTAGAGAATTAGGATTACGGAATAAAGATATGGATTACATACAAACAGATGCTGTCATAAATGTAATATATATTTCATTGGTTTTTAAATACCACTGCCTTAAACTGTTTGAATTTTGAAATGCTTCATCTAATGTCCACTTAGTATAATTTTGAATTGCATTATCTAATTTCCACTTAGCTTAGAATTTTAAATTACATCATCTAATGTCCACTTAGTATAGTATTAATTTGAAGGTATGATGGTTGAGTGGTAAAGCACTTGGTTTCTGAACCCGGGCACCTAAAGATCCCAAAATTAAAGGTTCCTGTCTTCAACAGGATTGCTCGGAACCCCCCAGTTACCACTCAGCCACCATGCCTGCAATATTACTGACCACATAATATGTTTTTTTTACATCTGACCATTTAATGCCTTTCCATACCATTCATCTGGTGAACCAGTACTTGTGTTTTTTAACAAGTATTCTTATTGATAACGGTATAGATCTAAATTTAAGCTTTATTTATTTTAATTTATTGAAAGATAGAATAATGGCCTGACAGAATAGTCTTTTACAATAAAATATTTCTTAGGAAAGCACTAAATTGTTTGAGGCAATGATATTATATAAATGGAACATAATTTTTGGATTGTTTAGTCCAGCATAAATAAAATGGATTCGTTGATCTAATGAATTTAAATGTTAGGCTTTAGTGATGACAGAAATTGTCTAATTTTCACAATTAAAGAACAGTAAGTAGTTTTCCATTGAAATAAAATTATAATGTAGGTTCGCATGCCTGCAGTTATCTCAAAAAGTTAATTAGTATTAAATTGAAAACATTAAAGTTTCATTTATCTTTTTTAGTTTTGATTTTTTTTCTTTACAAACATAAGCATTTTTTTCTTTTATAGTTTGGAAATTCAGGTGGACCTCTTGTCAATTTGGTATGTATTTTATGATTATAATGTATTTACTTCAAGATAAACATGTATTTGTTATTTTTTAAAATAATATGATCTCATGGGCATAAACATAGGGAGGATTTGGGCTCCTTCCATCCCTCCCTAAATAAAAATTAAAATATCTCACGCAAGTACTAAAAGTACTATATTAACTCAGAGATTTCTCAGAGGAAACAAATTTTGTGGTACTTCATAATTCAAACAAAGTATGTTTGGAATTTCATGCACATTTTCTTCAGATTGTACTTTGTTAGAAAAATGACACTCACTGGAAAGTATTTCTCTCTTTTGTCCACTAAAACCATGCATTCCTTTTAGTATTTAGTCGTTGTGTTTGTAAAGCAAACATGGAAGAGATCAGATTGTTGCAGCGCTATTCTTCACTGAGAGTCAAAAGAATTCAATCAAGTCATTATGTTTGAATTAACTCTGTCCTGAGTTTGCTTGCTCTGGGTCAGATTATTTGTCTCTTTGTACTATGCAAATCATCATTCATGACATATCTTGAAGACCTGAGAAAGGTTGCATCATCAAATAAGTCTATAATCAATGATCAGTTGACTTCTTCCTCCCAAAGACTTCCTTGTTTTTTTTCATTGACATACATTGCAGCATTTTATGAGACACAACACTTCAAAAGAGTTCACCCTTCTCCCGTCTTATATGTGTATTAGTGTTCTCACATTTCAGCAGTGGTTTGTGACTCCTTTTTTTTTATAAATTTTTGACCAACCTGCATATTTATACTTTCCTAGGATGGATAGTGTCCTGTAGTCACTTGAAAAATGCCTTTCTGAAGCTCCTTTTTGACTGAAGTAAACAATTTTTTGTACACCTGGGACAGGAATGTGTTTAGTAAAAAAGGTGAAGAGTATTGACTTGTGCTGTGAATGTCATGACACAGATTTGATATAGTTCTGAACCATAGAGTTGTCTTTGAAAAACATTGAATATTTATAACAGCACTAATAAAGTTTATCTCAATTTGGACAATATGTCAGATATAGACTTCAATTAATTATTTTCTATGTACTGGTACTCTTCATTATTACCAGGAAAAAAATATAATTGTAGCAGAATGTTAAGTGTAAAGAATTACCATTGCTACCATCTAAAAATGTCCCAAATTTGCTTTGGAATTCCTAAATAAAAAACTAACTTTTATCTTATCTTATATATACATAAAATGGAGACATATACAGAAAAATGGAGAATTTTTTTTTAGAGTTGTACAAGTTTCCTTTCTTTGTCATTACATTTGAAAAAATCCTGACTATGCCCTTGACATGTGTACAACTTGTTTCTTAACTCTTGTAGCCATAGTTCTGTGTATGTATTCTTTCAGGATGGTCAAGCCATTGGTATAAATACCATGAAAGTAACAACTGGAATTTCCTTTGCTATTCCTTCTGACTATGCCATCAAGTTTCTTGTGAAGGCAGAAGAACTTATGAAAAATGGTGAGTTATTCCAGCACAATAGTAACTTGTTAATTAAGTGGTAACACATCCTACACAAGATATGGAAAATACAGTACCAGTATCTGTAGACTTGAAGAAATTCTTTTTCTTCTTCGTTCTCATTTTTATGTTAGAGCGTTCAGATGACTAGACCAATATGTGAGATGAACTGCGCAGTGGTTTCCAAATCAGGGAACTCTCCATATAGTTTTCTTTCTATTGGGGTGTTTCGGGGCCAATGTCTTGTACGAGCCTCTTGGTAAAGAGAGTAGTTTTAGAGGACATGGTCTGCATTCTTTGATGAGAATCCACATGGGCAGATTTCACCAGTTCCAATTTTGAGCTTCTGGTACATATGTTGTCGCATTCTGTTGTGTCCGGTCCTGAGTCAAAAGATTAGACGTTGATCTTGTCAGGATAGCTTATAATGATCTTTCTTGTGATTTGGATAAGAGCTTGTCCATTTCTCATTTATTTTATTTTATCAAATGTCGTAAAACTAAATATCTATGTCAATAAAAATCTGCCAATATTTATAAAGTGGACATGATTAAATAATGTCAGTTCTGAAATACATTAACGTTTTTATTTCAAATAAAAGAATGTGCTTTTAAAACTTTGACTATGCACCAAACATCTTTTAGTACAAAGACAAGGAGTGTTAATCTAATTAGAAATAATACTTTACATTATTAATTCGAATTACATACATAGCAGCGATGTCTGGCACATTTGAAAATGTTGTCTTGACCTTTGAGTAGGCTAGTAAACATTTAATATTTTTAACTACGTCACGCTGACCAGACATCTGTCTAGATGTGCTGGTATATCTCCAGGGGTAACCACAACCTTCTTTTGTTTGTTTCATTGATAGACAGGTGACCACATTAAGCCAGATGTCAACATGTTGACACTGTCTAGAGGTCACATCTTAAGAGGGAACTGAGTTTGTTTACTTGGAGGAGAATCTTTAATAAGTGGGCTGGACTTCATGTAGCACATGTAACAAAGGTAGAGATGAACAACTCCCACCTATTTATATTTATTTAGTCCATCACATTGAGTTTGGTTATAAACAGGTAACCACAAGTCAAATACGATGTTGTAGGTACTCTCTGACTTTGTTTACTTAGTAGCTGTCACAGCTTTCCTATTATATAACTCTATCTACTTATAATTCGATAGAATCTACCTTAGGTCTCGATACGTCTAGGTGCCCCTGGTTCAGTTCTAGTTAACGAAATAAAACAATGAAACCACTAGATCAAACACATAAACTTTAATCAGCTTTACTGCATATCACACACGCTGGTCTCTGTCTGATCAACCTCTGATAACAAGACACATTTTTACATTCGCGCAGAATGTAAAAATAGATTATACATACATACACATTCATCCGTGACATCTCGCCCCTCCTAAAATTATAATCAATTTTTACAAAGATACATAAAAAAACTAATATAAAACAAGCATAAAACATTAAAACACAATACAACAAAAATGTTAATTCAATAGGCCACAAAGGCTCTGAATATGCCACCCAGGCGTTTATGTATCCAAACAACTTGAACATAGTCACACAGGCTTTAATGTAGTCATACAGACTTTAATGTAGTCACACAGACTTTAATGCAATAGGCACACAGTCTATAGTTAAGACACATAGTCTGGAAGATGAAGACACACAGTCTTAAAAGATGAAGACACAAAGTCTTAGTTGTAGACAGAAAGTCTACCATCAAGCAACAAAGTCTAAACTGTTAAAGACACAAAGTCTTTGATGAAGCAACACATGCTTGTGAGAAGCCACGCAGGCTTATATCTATGATAAGCGTGACAGAATGTCTGCTACGTCGTTTCTTTTACCTGGAATATGCTGCACTTCAAACTGAAAGTCCTGAAGCATCAGGGCCCAGCGAGTTACCCTGGAATTCACCGACTTACTTGTGTTTAAACAGCGTGCATGATCTGTGACCTGTAATGGGGCTTTTGTATAACGATCTCTGGGCTTTGTACTGGCACAAGTGCTGCACGCTGAACAATATTTTTTCACATCTTTAAATATTCCTGGCCAGTAAAAGTTATTAAGAATTCTGTCTTTTTCGTGCTGTCCCCATATGACCCGCAAAAGGTGAGTCATGACCTAACTCCAAAATTCTTTTTCTTTTTCTGCGGCAGGAACAACTAGCTGTAGTTTCTCTTTCTTATCTTGTTTTATCAGAAGTCCATTATTCACTTGAAATTTACTGGTAGGACGCTCCGCCAATTCAAAAAGCTTAACCAATGATTGGTCCTCCTTTTGTTTCAAGGCATAACTGGATGTTACATCTGATTCTGGCTGTTCAATCTGACTATGTAGTATCGGTTGTCCCATGTTTTCTATTACACCAGATTGAGATCTAGTTACCGCATTTGTAACTTCTGACATTGCTGACCTTTGCTACTTGTAGATATCTGTGATGGTAGGCTCAGTTATGCCAGTCACGTTTCCTAGAATCAAGTCAGCTGCAGGCCTCTCCAACACACATGCTTCAACTTTCCCAGATAAAAATGGCATATCAATGTCAATGACAGCTGTGGGATATTCTTCAATTGTTCCTCCAAATGTCATACATTGGACTTTATTACCTGTCAACTGGTGAGGGTGCACATGTAGTCTCTTCACTCCGATTGTGGTCGCTCCTGTGTCTCTCAAGACCCAAATAGATTTCTTCCCAACGAATCCAAGATACATTTTTAATTTCCCAGCGTTATAAGTTACAGCTCCAGCCATCTGGATCTGATCATATTCATGAGGGAGTTGTTCACCATGTTGATAGTCTATGCAAACTGACGCATTGTATGGATGTCCAGTTGGTCTTCCCCTGTTGCTGGTTTTAAAATTCCTGACTTCTGCTTGAGCCCATAGTCTCATTTCGTCTTAGCGGACTTTTGTTTCTACATTGGGCTGCTAAATGTCCCGTTTTTAAACACTTAAAACATTTTCTTTTTTCACCAACACTTCTTTTCTGCAGACGGTCCTGTCTCCATACTTGTTTCAAGCGAAGGCAAACTTGCTAGTTATCAAGTCTTCCTCTCTCTGATTTGTCTGCTCTGGATGTGCAGTAATATATTGCTGACACAACTTGACTGCTGTCGGCACATCTTTCGGTTTCCTTTCATGTAGAAAAGCCACTAACTGAGGATTGCATGATGTGAGGATCTTGTCTCTGATGAACAAATCAATGAGACCTTCGAATGTCTTTTCAGTGTTAGACAATTCAACCCAACGCATTAGGTATCTAGTAATGTCCTCAACAAATTCATGGAATGGCTGGTTTCTCTTTGGTTTAGCTTTATGGAACTTCTCTCTATACCCATCATCTGTTGAGTTGTATCTTTTCATTAATACTTCCTTCACCTTGTCATATTCCTCTAAATCTTTCTTCGAAAAGTTGATACAAGCTTGCAGTGCCTTTCCCTGTAACAATGTGTAAAGATGACTTCCCTACTGAGTTTTAGGTATTTCTGGAGCTTGAGCATGCACTTCCAATGTCGCCAAATATGCACCCATTTGATCCACGTTCTCATTAAAAGGTGGCAACTTTGTTTTCCACACAGGTTTTATATGCTTTTTGATTTCTCCTTTCGTCTCCCTAAGCTCCAATTCTCTGACTCCCAATTTGTGTATTTCTACCTCAGCTTCTTTCTCTTTAGCTCTCACTTCCCTCTCTTTAACACGTTCCTCACGCTCTCTGTCTTCTTTTTCTTTCTTTTCCAGCTTGACTTCTCTTTCTTTCACCCACTCCTGTAGAGCTGTCCCTGACAATCCCATCTCTTTTCCAACGGCTATTAACTGTGTTAATCTCGCTGCCATTTTGTATATATCTCTAGCATACAATATAAACAACACAAATAGTTTTATCACTGTTTGACCTGGTTTCATCCTGGCTGATTGACTTAGTTTTTTCCCGCCATTGCACATGAGCGCACACACTTCACGACTTCACTGCCTTCACTGCCTTCTTTGTCCTTGACCTTTTCACAATGGCGAACCGCAGTTCTGCCTATTGTCTTCCAAGACTAAGTCAAGTAACTAGATAAACGAGCCCCCAAATATGTCACAGCTTTCCTATTATATAACTCTATCTACTTATAATTCAATAGAATCTACCTTAGGTCTCAATACGTCTAGGTGCCCCTGGTTCTGTTCTAGTTAACGAAATAAAACAATGAAACCACTAGATCAAACACATAAACTTTAATCAGCTTTACTGCATATCACACACGCTGGTCTCTGTCTGATCAACCTCTGACAACAAGACACACTTCCGGTCATTCGCGCAGAATGTAAAAATAGATTTATGTACATACACACATTCATCCGTGACAGTAGCTAATCTTAATTAGGGACTGGACTTCAAGACACAATTCTACGGTGGTAACTGGAAAATGAATTTGCTTATTTGGAGAAAAATCTCAATCACGTGGCTGGACTACAGGCCACACCTCTTCATGAATGCCTAGTTTGTTTACTTGGATATATAGCGTCCCGAGACATGACGTTAAACTGCGCTCCTCTTTCCTTAGCACTTTTGAAGCTCAAAAGTGCCCTACTTCTTTTCTATCATTGTGTCTGCCTCCTCATTTCCTCAGTCTGCCTTCTTGATCATTACTCTGTCTCATCTCTAAATATCTCACTACGTCCTAGACCAGTCCGTTTGCCGTGGACTGCGACGGGTAAGGGGGGGATAAAGAGATCCTGGTGTTTGAGTGGTGGCTATCTGAGGATAAACCACCACAACACAATACCTTGGCTCCAAGTTCCCCTAGACCTGAGGCCCAGATGGCCCGCTTTGGGTCAACCGGCTGGTCATGCGGTGGCTGGAGGGTCATCAGGGAGCTGCTGTATCGGGCACATGTCCGATGCAGTAGCTGACTGAGTATAGCACATGTGTAGCCCTGGCGGGCTCATTCTGGACTTTCGAATGGCCCATCCCATTGTTGGACTCGATGGCGGGTGGGGAGCACAGGTGCCGAACTAATAAGAACACCTATGGATAAGAAAACACAAAAAAAACTACTTGCCCCAGACATATGTCTGGGCAAGAGACGCCGTATGGAGGATAAAAAGGAGGAGGCCACAAAAAGCTGTGCTACCTGGCCGTCATTTCTGGTGGTTAGGTGCACAGAGGAGGGAAAAAGTCTGACAAAGATGAGCCCTTTTGTCATCTACAAGGGACTTAAGTCAGTAGTGGGAGAACCCAAGAGTGTGTCTAAGCTACACAAGTCTTTGGAACTTCTAGTAGAAGTTCATAGCAAGATACACTCTGATGGGCTTTTAAGATGCAGAAGACTCTGTGATCTCCAAGTGGAAGTCATGCCACACAAAAGTCTGAACACCAGCAGAGGTGTAATCAGCTCTAGGGACCTACTGGAATGTTCCGAGAAGGAAATAGTGGAGGGCATTGAAGGAGTCACCCATGCCCGGCACATTACCAGGCGCAGGGATGGTGAGGAGGTCAAAACCGCCACTATTATCCTCACATTCGGAACTAGGACACCGCCAGAGTATGTGAAGGCAGGATACCTACGAGTTCCAGTGAGGCCCTACATACCTAACCCCATGAGGTGCTTCAAGTGCCAGGGTTATGGACACGGCGCGGCAGTCTGCAAGAGGAACACTGTGTGTACCAGATGTGCTGGAGAAGGCAAAATCGGCTGTATTGGCCCTACCCAAAGGCCAATTCGGCTTGACAAAGACCTATGCCCAGGCTGTTGCTAAGATAGGAAGATCCATAGCCACACAGATGGACACATTGACCCCACCACCCCCTCCTCCTCCTCCAACTCAGAAGAAAACACCGCCAAAGAACACACCTCCGAAGAAACAAGAAAGCCCTGTTGTCATGCTAAAGAACAGGTTCTCTGTGCACGCTGATGAGAACATGGAGACTGAGCAGCATGTCAAAACCAATACTCCGGGAGAACCCGGAGACATCATGTCTGACACAGGTTCTCCTCAAAGAACCCAGCCAGACACCCCAACCTCGACCGAATTAGAGGTTGACCAACTCCCTAAGGGGAGAAATCAAAACGGAGAGGATGCCCGAGGTGAGCGAGGAGGAAATAACCTCCGCTCTAACCAGAGGGATCTCCCCTCTCCAGAGAGAAAGACTTCCCCCAAAAAGGGGGTTGTCCTCCTCTCCATCCAAACCCAATAATAAAAATACCAAGGTCACTGGAATAATGGAGAACCCCTCCGGGGGCCTCCCAAGGCCAAATAGCTCCAAGTAGGTCATCTAGAATAAGCCATGGATTCCAGAATTGTACAGTGAAATTGTAGAGGCCTCAAGGCCAATTTTGAGGAAATGCAGATACTGATGGACTCTGAGACTCCAGTAGCTGTCTGCCTACAGGAAACATTTCTGAAAGATAGCATCAGCTTCCGAAGCTACAGTGCTTATTGCAAGAATGTTGAGGATGCAGAGAGAGCATCAGGTGGAGTCTGTATCCTTGTGAAGGATAGCATCCCCGATGAGAGGGTAGAACTACAGACCACACTACAGGCCGTAGCAGCTAGGTTAACCCTTCACAAGGTTATCACTTGCTGCAGCCTGTATCTACCACCAGGCGCTCCATTAAACCAAACAGACATGGAGGACCTATTGAAACAACTCCCCCGGCCTTACATAATCCTTGGGGATTTCAATGCCCATAACACCATGTGGGGATCCAACAATACCGACACAAGAGGCCGTATGCTGGAGGATATCTTCCTCCAACATGATTTATGCATACTTAATGATGCATCACCGACCTACTTGCACCCAGGAACTGGATCTCTCACATGCATTGACCTCACCGTATGCGTCCCTGGACTTCTGGACGACTTTAAATGGTCAGTTAGCAATAATCTACGGGGAAGTGATCACTTCCCAATCATCATTACTAACAATCTCCCCTCATTGGGACGACCTCAGCGAAGGAAACTGAATAAGGCCGATTGGGAACAATTCCAAAAAAGATGCTCCGAGGATATCACAGAAAATATCCTCGATGAACAGAACCCAGCTGATACCTTTGCTAGTAAGCTACTTAGTATAGCCAGGAAAGTTGTCCCCCTAACCTCAGCAAATCCAAAACAGCCTAGCAAATCATGGTTTGATACAGCTTGCAAAAGTGCTATTGGCGATAGGAAAAAACAACTGGCTGCATTTATAAAGAATCCTTCCCATGAAAACCTAAAGCTATTCAGGATAGCTAGAGCAAAGGCTAGACAAACCATACGGTCAGCCAAAAGGAATTCCTGGAGAAGTTTTGTCGGCAGTCTGGATACCAAAACTTCTGCTAGAGCCGTCTGGAAGACAGTAAGGCGAATCAAAGGGAAAGAATCAAATGCAATTGGGCATTTAAAAAACCAAGGACGAACTGTAACGTCCCCCAGAGAAATATCTGACTGCCTTGCATCCTCAATAGCAGAAAAGTCATCCACTGCAGACTACACGCCAGAGTTCCAAAAAGTCAAAACCAGGGAGGAAAGACACTCCATTGATTTCAGGTCAGAGAACAATGAAGACTACAACAAACCGTTCTCGCTTGAGGAACTGAGGGAATCGCTAGACAAGTCACATGACACAGCGCCTGGAGAAGATGAAATCCATGTTCACCCTGTTCAACATTAAAATAAATAGCATCATAAATGCTCTGTCCCCTGAGTGCTCTTTGTATGTTGGTGACTTTGTCATTTTTACTTATGGGAAAAACATGAACACCTTAGAAAGAAAATTACAGTTATGTTTAAACAAAATTCAAAAATTGGGCAAACGATAATGGTTTTAAATTTTCGGACTCCAAAACAGTTAGTATGCATTTTTGTAATTTAAGGGACTCCACCCAGACCCTGAACTATTTATACACAAAAAGAAGATCCCTGTCGTGAAAACTACAAAATTTTTAGGCCTCACTATAGATTTCAAATTTAATTTTCTCCCCCACATTAAGGAACTTAAGAGGAAATGCCAAAAGTCATTAAACATACTTAGAGTACTCAGCCATACGGACTGGGGAGCTGACAGAGATACCTTGCTGCTGCTATATCGGAGTCTAATTCGATCCAAGCTAGACTAAGGATCCATAATATATGGAGCAGCAAGGAAGTCGTACCTAAGAATACTGGAACCAATACTAAATGCTGCCCTGCGTCTCTGTCTCGGCGCGTTTCGTACATCACCTATCCCAAGTCTCCATGTGGAGGCTGGAGAACTCCCCATGGATATAAGAATGAAAAAGCTTGCAATGCAGTATATAGTCAAGCTAAAATCCAACCCTACGAACCCTGCTTTCGATTCCATATTTAACCCCACAGAGGTAGAATTATACAATCGAAGGCCTAACGTCATACAGCCGTTAGGCCTTCGAATGAGAGAACCCATCCAAAATTTAACTCCACCCATTAACCAAATCTCTAAAATAGAAACCCCTCAGAATCCTCCTTGGCTAATGAATAAACCCAAATTAAATTTATCCCTCCTTAATTTCAAAAAAGAAAATACAGACCCAAGCATACTACAAGTCCACTTTAGGGAACTGTAAGAGAGCTACGGAGATTGTGGCACCATCTACACAGACGGATCCAAAATGGATGGAAAGGTCGCGTGTGCCTGCTCCTTTCGGAACAAAACAATCTCCCGTAGGCTCCCCGATGGCTGTTCCATCTTTACGGCCGAATTGCATGCAATATCGCTTGCACTTATGGCCGTCAAAGCATCAGAAAGGAGGAAATTTATAATCTGCTCCGACTCCAAATCTGCATTGCAAGCTTTGGGGCGGATGAAGACTGACATTCCACTGGTACATAAGAGCCTGAAGCTGTTGGACCAAATAACAGCCGACCATACGGATGTCACCTTCATCTGGGTCCCCTCCCATGTGGGCATTGAGGGAAATGAAGCCGCAGACAGAGAAGCAAAGAGAGCCCTAAATCATGCGGTGTCAGGAACTCAAATTCCCTGCTCAGACCTGAGACAAAGTATTGCCTCTGCCATCTACCAAGAGTGGCAGGACCGATGGGAGGCTGAGACTCACAATAAACTCAGGCAGATTGTGGCGGATGTCAGGTGGCGGTCCACATCTAAGGGTCTGACAAGGCGTGGTAGCACGACCATGTCCAGACTTATGATTGGCCACACCTACATCACGCACTCTTTTGTGCTGAAGAAAGAAGAGCCCCCACTTTGTGAGTATTGTGACTCTCGCCTCACCGTGGAACATATCCTCATCGACTGCCCCAGATACCAGGATGTCAGGGAAAAATATTTTAGAGCCACTAATTTAAAAACACTATTCAATAATGTCGACCCTGGGAAGGTACTGGGCTTTATCCGGGAAGTGGGGTTGTCTACGAAGATCTGATTTATGAATTCTGTAGACATGTACTATTTACATTAGATTTTTACCAAATTATTAAATTTTTACTACCTCTACTATTTTAACTGTGAATAGACCTTGATTTTAATGATTTGACTGTATGGAATTTGGCCTGTGCTGTGTGGAGGGAGAGTGGCCCTTGAGGGACTGCAGGCACGACATGGCCTAAATTGTGCCGATGTGCCCAAAATCACAAATCACCAATACTAAATGCTGCCCTGCGTCTCTGTCTCGGCGCGTTTCGTACATCACCTATCCCAAGTCTCCATGTGGAGGCTGAAGAACTCCCCATGGATATAAGAATGAAAAAGCTTGCAATGCAGTATATAGTCAAGCTAAAATCCAACTCCACGAACCCTGCTTTCGACTCCATATTTAACCCCACAGAGGAAGAATTATACAATCGAAGGCCTAACGTCATACAGCAGTTGGGCCTTCGAATGAGAGAACCCATCCAAAATTTAACCCCACCCATTGACCAAATCTCTAAAATAGAAACCCCTCAGAATCCTACTTGGCTAATGAATAAACCCAAATTAAATTTATCCCTCTTTAATTTCAAAAAAGAAAATACAGACCCAAGCATACTACAAGTCCACTTTTGGGAACTGTAAGAGAGCTACGGAGATTGTGGCACCATCTACACAGACGGATCCAAAATGGATGGAAAGGTCGCATGTGCCTGCTCCTTTCGGAACAAAACAATCTCCCGTAGACTCCCCGATGGCTGCTCCATCTTTACGGCCGAATTGCATGCAATATCGCTTGCACTTATGGCCGTCAATGCATCAGAAAGGAGGAAATTTATAATCTGCTCCGACTCCAAATCTGCATTGCAAGCTTTGGGGCGGATGAAGACTGACATTCCATTGGTACATAAGAGCCTGAAGCTGTTGGACCAAATAACAGCCGACCGTAGGGATGTCACCTTCATCTGGGTCCCCTCCCATGTGGGCATTGAGGGAAACGAAACTGCAGACAGAGAAGCAAAGAGAGCCCTAAATCATGCGGTTTCAGGAACCCAAATTCCCTGCTTGGACCTGAGACAAAGTATAGCCTCTGCCACCTACCAAGAGTGGCAGGACCGATGGGAGGCTGAGACTCACAATAAACTCAGGCAGATTGTGGCGGATGTCAGGTGGCGGTCCACATCTAAGGGTCTGACAAGGCATGGTAGCACGACCATGTCCAGACTTAGGATTGGCCACACCTACATCACGCACTCTTTTGTGCTGAAGAAAGAAGAGCCCCCACTTTGTGAGTATTGTGACTCTCGCCTTACCGTGGAACATATCCTCATCGACTGCCCCAGACACCAGGATGTCAGGGAGAAATATTTTAGAGCCACTAATTTAAAAACACTATTCAATAATGTCGACCCCGGGAAGGTACTGGGCTTTATCGGGGAAGTGGGGTTGTCTACGAAGATCTGATTTATTAATTTGTAAACATGTACTATTTACATTAGATTTTTACCAAATTATTAAATTTTTACTACCTCTACTATTTTAACTGTGAATAGACCTTGATTTTAATGATTTGACTGTATGGAATCTGGCCCTTGTTGTGTGGAGGGAGAGTGGCCCTTGAAGGACTGCAGGCACGACATGGCCTAAATTGTGCCGATGTGCCCAAAATCAAAAATCAAATCTTTGTCAGAGCTCTAGAATGAATGCAAATAAAAAGAAATGAAATGGAGTTTGTGACTTTAATTGTATTACAAAAAGCTACAAAAGAAAACGTTAAATATTTTTTAAATACTTAAAAACCTTGCTTAAAATATCTGAAATTACATCAATTATTTTGCATCAATCATAACAGCACACAATTGAATAAGTTACTCTCCTGCTCTTGCAAGTTGACAAGAGTCCCATTCACTCTTTTTTATAAGTGACATATAAAAAAAGAAAGTTGCTTGATGGAAGGCCAACATGTTTTGCTGCTGAACTATTCAAGTACTTAAAAATACAAGGTTTTATTAGTGTATTGTTATTTTAAAATTTTTAACGAATGACCTAATTCTCTACATTAGCCTTGACTAGAGTCCATATAAAACAAAATTAATTAATTATAACTAATGGATTAACTAATTGGTTAATTTTGATTTACTCAATGAATAATTGTGCAAAGTTTAAACAATTTTGACCAGACAGATGGAGTTACTTGATATAAGCTCAGTAAAAATGGAAATGATAAGAACTTACTTTGAACTACCGGTATGTTTATTTGTCTCAATTATTGTGCAGGTCAAAGAGAAAATGGTTTCCTAAAGAGACGCTACATGGGAATCACAATGCTGACCTTGACAGAAAATGTCATGCGGGATTTAAAAAATAATATCAAGATGCCCAATTTTCCTGATGTAGATGGAGGTGTCTTTGTGTACAAGGTCATCCCGGGCTCTCCTGCACACATGTAAGTTGTTGGCTGCATTACAATCAATAGGATTTATCAGGATAAAATTATATTGGTCATTTTGTTCTCGCTGATGCTGTTCAGATTGAACTGAGTTTTTCTTTTTAAATTTCAGTTTATTTTTTTCCTTATAGTTCACTAGTCCAAAGATCTTTCCCTTTTTAATTTCATACTTTCTCATGTACTTTATAAAATTGACTTTTTGTTCTGGTATGACAAGATGCCATTTTCTAATGGCCAGTATAATGTAATACTGGTCAGATGCCTTAGACATTTTTTAGCAAGAAAAACCTGGTTAAGTTCATAACTTGTGGATCTCTTTAAGTTTATGAAAATACAATCAAAGAAGAAAAGCCGGATCACACATTGGAATATTTTTGAACTAGTCTATACCTTGATAGGAAGTTAATGCCACTTATCCTTAAGGACATAACATTTGGAGTTCTGAAACATGGTTGTAATTATTATCATTAATTGATATTTCCATATGTTGTAGATTTTAATTATAGTAAACTTTTATAATACTGTTAAGACGTGGAAGTGAACTAAAGAAAATAACTCACAGATTCTCAAGTCGCTGGTATCGCTCTGATTGCAGAAGCGCAATCCAACTATAATCAGTAAATACTTCCGGTACAAAGAAATAATTTCACAATGCTCCTATTGAAATTTACAAATACTGATTCACTAACACAAATAAAGGAAAACAATCCTCAATCGATTAACCAAAATCAAAGTTTATTAAGACATTAACATACTAGCTCAGGTCATTTATGCCCAACAGCTTAACAAGAAATCACCTTGCTTCACACATGGAAAAAATGGGTAGTCAGGAGGGAACAGGTTTACACTAATACTTATATTTTGCTAACCACAAATGAAAATGAATTCTTTCCTGGTTTTAATGAATTTTTTTAATATCTTCATTTCAAATGAAATAGTGGAGGCATTCTTGCAGGTGACATCATCATTGATATAAGTGGCACTCCCATCAAGTCAGCTGCTGACGTATATGATGCCGTGGAGAAGTCTGATTATCTTAAGGTGACACTCATCCGGGGAAGTGAAAAAAAAGTGATCCCTATTGACACCAAGCAAACTATTTGAAGATCAAGCTAAGGACCTATAGATTATGTTGTGAATCTGTACATAGAAAAATATATTTATAAAACATGATACAATATTAATGTCATCACTAGAAAAAAAATGGCTGTTGTTTTATGAATCTTATGAACTGTAGTCACAGTTCTATCCTTGACTCCATAATAAACATTTGGAATTGAAGTAGCTCATTTTGTTGCTAAGACTTTCAATGTGGGTGAGATTTTATTTAGTGAGGGGAGTGCAAATTATTCAGTTAGAAAATTGAATAAATATATTTCATATGTAGAAATAAGCAACTTATCCGAATGTATTAAGAATTCCTTTTGGATGATGGTTATGTTGTTGCTCTTATGAACAGTTAAAAAAAAAAAGTTTTCACAAGATGTAACTTTTTGAACAAAAAAAAAATATATATATCTTTCTGTAAAGAGAAATTTCTAGACTGACTGAGATCTAGTCCAACATCTTCAACTAGTCTATCCTGGCTATAGATTGAGGCCAGTGAACAAAGTATCGGAGATCATTTGTTATAGAAAACCTCAACACTGACCTGCGATGTCGCAACCTATGGGCAGTGGTGACCAGTAGCTTGTTGCCACATTGTAAGACATTACATGTCAGTGTTCAGGCCTGGTATGAGATTGGTCTCCCTCTAATTTGGAGACCATTTGTGCCTAGATAATGTTAATTTCCATAAAGAACAAAAAAAGACATAATTTGCTTTATATTAAATTATATACTCAGTACTAGATGTGAGAGAGATATGCCAGTTTGAGAACAAATCTAACACAGTAATTAAAAATGCATGTTTCTAAGTATGATAAATTCCTCTAAAACTCATGTCACCATGACAGAAAGTTAAAAAAAAACAACCCACCTTTACTGGTGAACATGCTTGCATATTTGTTTATCTTTGAACATGTCTGATCTAATGGACCTCAGTCACCAATTGTAAACAAACAACATTTAGCCACGTGATAATATTGATAAAACAATGAAAATTACGTGTCACGTGACAGCCTTTATGGATTGCGTAATTTGTATAGAAGATATAGAGAACCACGTGGCAAAATGTTGTTTGTTTTTGTCTTTAAGCTAACATAGTTTAAAAACTCTCAAATCGGAGTCTGTTTATTTTGAATACATACTGAGTATAGCCTACTCTAGGATTGTAAAATAAAGGTAGTTGTGCTGCCACCTGGCTTCCTCAAGAAATTTTTTTTTAAATACTTTAAGAGAGGCAGTTACGCAAAATTATAAAATGCTTGAATGAATAGAATGCAGAAATACCTTCTAGTCCTCTACCAAATGAATAATTTTTTTTTGCACCAGTGCATTGAGAAATTATAACGAGTTTCCATGTGTGGCCAACGAGGTAAGAATTCTTTGTCCAATGATATACAAAATGCAGCCACACGGGTTTTCAAAGAAGCTTTGATTATGATTGCAAACTTATTTCGAGAAAAGAAATATGATTTCAAAGATATTTAAGTCTCTCCACCGAAAGGCTTCTGAGCTAACCAACTGGTTTTTCCATAGCCTGAAATTCTGCTATATTCTAAATCGACGAATTCGCTTTTTTTTTTTTTTTCCTTTTCAAGTTTTCCCGCGCAAAGAATTTTATCATCAGGAAAATCAATTTCATTTTGTTGTTGGCTCGAAGCAACAGTGAACTGAGCCCAATGCCCCGATTGATTCACACTTGGTTCTTGCAAATCTATATTTTGGGTAATACATTTCTTAGCAATATCATAGTGCAGACCATTAATTGAAAACTATATTATAGGCAAAGGTAACTTTAGCAGCTGGGAATGATTAATGAAACAAATATTTAGATATTGTAGAAGTACTTCAATGGAGGCTAAAGCATCGAACATGAAAAGAATTCAAGAAGGAATATAAATGCTGCAAGGTGATACTTTTTAGTTTTTAATCCAAAGCAAAAGCATGACATTGATCGACTTTTCGGATGAGAGTGGGACCTTGGCTCTCCTGCCCGGACATTTTATGAAAAGCATGACAGAGGGAACTGTGCCCGCCTGCTTCGAGACGTCTTGTCACCTTAACTATTATTTTTGTTGTTAAATATCACAAATAAAGGTATTTGATGATTACTGGTAGTAACCATTTCAGAATGTTAACTGTTTTAGCTTAGTGCAAAAATGATACAAAATTAAGTAAACATTTTAAGGCATTGAAACAAGTCTCTTCAGTCATAATTATTTGATTTAAATAGATGACCAGCATAAAGGGAGATAAATAATGTCTCTATCAAGATTATCCTGCAAGTGTGAAAAGCTTACTTGGCCACTATAGCGAAGTTAGGAATTAGCCATCATTTGGGGACCACTGCATTTTGCGTAATATTTAATATAAAAACAATTTCAAACACTCCTCTCTCCCCCTCCACCCTAGCTATGCCACTGCCTGGCCATTTCTCCAGTTTATAACCTCTATCTTTAAATGCGAGTCAAATGGAGCTTGGTCAGCCTAAAAGAATTATGCTGTCTTTTCTTGCTCAGGTTTTAAGATATAGGCTATCTAGACCAGTGATTCCCAAAGTGGTTCATATAGACCCTGAGGGGTCTACGAAGACTTCCAAGGGGTCTATGAAAGTAAAAAAGAAATAATTGGGGGTCTATGAGATGTCCACGGGGGTCTACGATAATAGATTTCATTTAAGCATGTCGTAATTTTCATACATCTCATGAATGTTTCCATACACTAATATATAAATTGCATGTTAGTTAATCCTTTCAATATTTATCCTGCTATTCAAACGAAAAATTGTATTTAATTTCAATATTTATAATAGCTTCCATTTGTCTACATGTAACTAATGTTTAACAAAAAGAATGTAGACTGTACAGCATTGATTATTTAAAATTGGGATTCATTCCTTTCTTGTCAAAGTGCCTTTTTTATGACGATATGAAACCATTTACGCTGGAGGGTCATTTGCCATCCTGATAAAATAAATAAAGATTTGAAAAACTTTCGAACGTTCAAAGATAAAGTTCAGAATAGACCCACAAAATTTCTCTTCGACATCATCTAGAGAAGTTGATGGTTTGTCAGTCTTACAATATCTCTTTGCTTATAACAAAATACGAAAACTATAGGTAAAACATTGATTTTACCAGCCTTAGTTTTAAAAACTTGTTTTACACAAACCTACATCTGATATTAATAGAATTTCTTTAAGCAACAATACAGTTCAAGGGTTGTTAGCACGAGTTATAAAATTTAAAGCTTCTTATGTAATTCTTTGCAAACGAGTTTAGGATCAGCAGCTTCTGACAGGGTCTAGCGCTGTGTGCTGTAAACTGCTTTAGGATAGCCGGCTTCATATTTTTCCTCAGGGTTGAACCACGAAACCTCTCCCACGTTTGGGTATACTTGCAAGGCAGCAGTTTTTTAAATTCAGTTTTCCTTCTGCTATGTGGGTAGCAAGCCAGGGCTAATGAGTCACTCCTGCCATAAGCTTACTGGTTTGGGCGCCAATTATTCACCTTCGCCCCTTCTCCTGTTAGAGAAAACAGTTCCTCGGACCCAATAGTTGAGCCACACGTGAAAGGTCAAGAAATACACGAGAAACAGCTCTTTTCTAAATTCCTATATGAAACATCCGTAGTAACGGATGATAAAACTTGAAAAATATATAAATTCCAGTCTGTTTGGTGATTCCAGTAAAAAATAGCAAGTTATTTTAATTGGTTTAAATTTGAATTTTATCAATACAAATTATAGATCTCTATAACTTAATATGTAGCTTTAAATTACTTTTCACTCTTCAACTAACTACAGTTAGAAAAAAAATTTTTTTTTCAAATTTTGATAAATTTCAAGTCAAGCAGGGAGTCCACCGAAAACTAGAAAACATAACAAGGGGTCTACGAGACAAAAAAGTTTAGGAACCACTAATCTAGACTTAGTATTTCTATTGTAAAGTGTGAAATATGAATCCAAAGGTTGGTTGGCAAAGTGTTCCTCATGTTTCACTGACCAGGTACCAACGGTAACTAACCAGCTACGACTTGCTGTAAAACGAGTAACTCTTTACAAGCTTTCTACCTGCTTTAATAGGAGCTGCTTATCAAAGACAGCAACATTTTTTTTTTAATGATTGATTTAAAACAAGGTTGGTTTTTTTGGTCATTCTGTAGGAATAGGCTTAAATTCTAAGGAGAGGACTGGACTAGTGTAGTACCAGTAATCTAATTAATTAAAACCAAATTATGCATCAGTTCACCTTTTTGTAGCTATAAAGAACAGTTGACTACCTGGTGTAATGCAGGGGTCTCAAAAACTTATTTTAGCATGTGGGCCACAGTGGAAAGTAACAACCATTCAGCGGGCCACACCACAAAAAGAGAATGTTTTTTTTCATTAAATTTTACAAACACTACTGTCACTGCATTTCAATGCTAAAATAAAGTTTTTATAATTATTAATTACATTTAGTGTAGTTTATTACATGCACATGCAGTTTAGTTTACTAAAATAAGTTGACGTCACTGTCAGTAATTAAAAAGCAGAAACTGTAGTTCCCCAAAAAAAGACAACTATAATTACTAGGCCTACTGCAGATGGCTCGTCACTCGAGTTTCTGTCCACTTAGCTGAGAGCGTTTAGCAGAGAACAGACCATCAACCTTAGGCATGAAGTCGCGTGTAGTGGCAAGCCACAAGGTTGCTCTCAGATGCTCATCAGTCAGTCTTGATCGTGATGCTGTTTTGTTGATCTTCATTCTGGAAAAAACTGTTCGCAAACGTACGTACTCCCAAACATCGCTAGAATTCTAGCAGCTGCGCATAAAAAGTTGGGAAACTTCTCTCTGGGAAGAAACTGGTAGAAATCTGGAACACCAACATCAGCGTATTTTTGCTTCAGAAGTGTTTCACTGCAGGTCCAGTAGTTCCATCTGGACTTCCTCTGGAACGTTTTTTCACGTCAACTGCGAACGGAGTGGCAACAATGAAAAACTGACTCGAGAGCAGTGAATTGCTGAAAGCGGTGTTCAAAATCTCCCAGTAGTCTGGAGAGGATGTCTACGTAGTCTTTCAGGCGCTGTGGTTCAACCGTAAAGCTCTGTAGAAAAGACAAATGAGCCAGGTTTTCATCTGCCAGGTGAGTTGCCCACAAAGTCAGCTTGTATCTGAATGAATTGATGCGGTCAAACATCACGGTAATCAGCTGCTTTGTGAATTTAGTGCATTGAGATGTTGCGTGATGTCAGTAAGAAAAGCAAGATCCGACAAAACATTGGGTCACTGAGCTGAGGTATGTCTCTGTCTTTCATTGCCATGAACAATGCTTTTTCCCGTCTCAGTTCAAAAAATCTCTGCAGCACTTTTCCACGAGTCAACCATCTGACTTCGTATTCCGTTTCTAAATCAGCTAGAAATGGCACAAACTGTCTGTGGTTGAGAACCCGTGCACGTATGAAGTTCACGACAACATCCATCACGATCTTCATTTGTAGACTTGACTTTTGCCACAGAGTGCTTCTTGGTGCAGAATGCAGTGTATGGCTGTAAAAGGTCCCGCCAAGCTGAGCTGATACCGTTTCTCTACCATATTAATCCAACAACACCAACCTTCTCTGAACACATTGCCGGTGCACCGTCCGTAGCCACTGAAACAAGTTTTTCCCACAGTAGCCCACACCTGTCAATACAAGCTTCCAGTTCTTGAAACACGTCGCGTCCATTCGTCGTTCCTTTCATGGCTAGTAAGTCCAATAACTCTTCAACAATGTTCAAGTTTTCGTCTACCCCACGAATGAATACGGCACAGTATGCGGTGTCTGTTACACCAGTAGACTCGGCCAGTGCAATGGAATATACCGGTACTACAAAGTCTTTTGCAGCGGCAATCAGTAGCTGTCGAACATTAGTCGCTGACTCGATGATCCTGCTTGCAACTGTGTTCGCAGACAAACTTATGCCATCGAAGACTTTCTTTTTCTCTGAGCAGATAATTTCACACGCCTGTAGCATACACTATTTTACAAATTGGCCTTCAGTGAATGGTCGTGATGCCATCTCGCTAACAACAAAGCTTGCCTTCACAGAATCTTCGCTTGCAGTGGGCGGACACCCCATTTACTGATTTGTGCAGTTGTAAATCATTTCACGGCTTATATTTTTAAAATTTGAAACCCCTGGTGTAATGTATACAAGTTTTGTGCTTTGATAAAGTGAGCAACCAGTACTAAAAACAGTTGATCCTAAAGCCTATCCAATGGCAATTGTGTGTCGCTATTTCTCCATGTGACTCACCAGAGAAGACAAGTTTAACATACAATTGTATGAGTATTATCTGATCTAGTTTTGTCATTGAGTAAAGCATGTATGATAAAGCAAGAAGAAAGAAGTGTTTTTGAAGAAATGAGCATTTATAATGGTCTCCAAATATTAATGTTTCTGTTATACTGTCTAGCCACTGAATCGTCCAAGACACTCTTAACTTCAAAACATTTTTTCCCCCCTGAATTGAAAGATATAGATGAATGCTTGGGCATTAGCTGTGGTCAGAACAATGTCGCCCACACATCAGTTCCCCCCTCAGCTGATAGTCCTAGCATAAACATGCAATACTAAAAGTACGTTCACAAACAAACAAAAACAACAACTTGAAAACCTCTAAAAATACATTAATTTAATTATGAATACATACTTTCCATTCACACCAGAGCTCTGTTTATCTCAATGAGAGATCTGACAGGCAGAAACAAATTTATAGCTTAGATCACCAAAGATATTTAACAATGAACAAATGTCCTCCTCTTGTCCAGAACTCTTTCAACTGTTAATTAACACAAAAGTCATCTCTAGAAATAACTAAGTCTAATTGGCTTATGAGCTTTGGAAGCCAGCTAAAAAGGTGGTAACAACTTGTTTGAGTTTGGCATCAGCCTGCTCATTGATCTTTCCCTCCTTTGCAATGGTCTGAAGAAGTTCTTGTTGGGAAGCCCGCAAGTGCTTTAAGAACTCAGCTTCAAAGCCTGTAATTTTGGATGGGTCCAGTTTATCCAAATATCCACGGACTCCAGCATAGATCACACACACTTGTTCTTCAATAGCCATGGGCACTAAAATTGGGTTGGGAAAAGAACAAAAAATCAATTTAACAAGACTATTTGTACACTTTTGTAAATGATGTCTATAGTTCAGGTTTCAACTTACAAAACAGTTATAAAAGAGTTGCATCACAAACTATAATTGATAGATTTTGGAGGAATGTTGAGAAAAGGGAAATGTGAAAGGATAACAGAACTCATTAAGTGTTCCCTTTTCAATTCATTTGTTTACAATCTTCAAAGCAACAAATTTCAAAACTGTTTCTGGTAAAACTGACAGTTAAAAAAATATTTTCTTATTGTATACAAATCACTGGTCTAAAATTGTTACAATTTAGATTTTTTTTTGTTCATTGTTTATTACGATAACCAGAATGCCAGTAGAGGATTTGAAATACACTATGAAATAGTGAAGTTACAATTTACTGAAAATTCCTAGAGCTTGTCAAACACTTACCATACTGGCCCTGTTTTAAAATTTCTGTTAACCTGACACCTCTCCTTAGTAAATTCTGTGTTGCCTGATCCAGGTCAGAGCCAAATTGGGCAAAAGCTGCAACCTCACGATACTGGGCCAATTCCAATTTCATGGAGCCAGCAACCTAAAACAAAGTACATTGTGTTCTAGTGGTAATATATTTTAACAAATAATAAGTGATAGGTTTTTAAAATATGTAACAAATCTAGTAAAGTGAGTACAATCTAACCTGTTTCATGGAACGGGTTTGAGCAGCAGATCCTACACGGCTTACAGACAAACCGACATTAATAGCTGGCCTAATACCCTTAAAGAACAATTCTGTTTCCAAGAAAATCTGACCATCAGTGATAGAGATGACATTAGTTGGGATGTAGGCAGAGACATCACCAGCTTGTGTTTCAATGACTGGGAGTGCTGTCAAGGAACCACCACCATGGGTGTCATTCATTTTGGCTGCTCTCTCCAATAAACGAGAATGAAGATAGAATACATCACCAGGGTAGGCTTCACGACCAGGAGGACGACGAAGCAACAGTGACATCTGACGATATGCAACAGCCTGAAGTGCAATAGCAAAAAGAAAAAAAAACAACAACGTGAAAAACAATGATTTAAAAATATACTAAAAAACCAAAATCAATGAGTACAGATTCAAGAACTCAATGTGTTATTATAGATCAACCATAAAACAAATGGAAAAATCATACAAGCAGACATTCACTAGACATCAAAATGCAATAAAAAAAAAAAAAGGAAAATAACTTTTAAAAATTAATGCATTAAATAAAAAAATATTCTAAAATGTAAATATATTATCATGTATTTAGAGTGCTTACTTACCTGTTTTGACAAATCATCATAAATGATCAGAGCATGCATGCCATTGTCACGGAAATATTCTCCCATGGCACATCCAGAATATGGTGCAAGAAACTGTAATGGTGCCGCATCTGATGCAGTAGCAGAAACTACAATACTGTATTTCATGGCATCTTTAGAAAAAAAAAAGTTATTACAAATATACAAAAGAGACAAAGCTGCTAAAGTAATTTAAAGTCTCAAATCTATTTACCAGCATCTGTTAATCTCTTGACAAGCTGTGCAACAGTGGATCGTTTTTGTCCAATGGCAACATAGATACAGTACAATTTAGCTTTGGCATCACCAGCATCATTAAATCTTTTCTGGTTAATAATAGTGTCAATAGCAATGGCAGTTTTTCTGAAAAGAAAAATAGGATTGCAAGTTTTTGAAATCAACAATTTTTATTTTTTTAAAATTTTACCTAAAAAAAAATAATTAATAAAGTTACCCAGTTTGCCTATCTCCAATGATAAGCTCACGCTGTCCTCGTCCAATAGGAACAAGACTGTCAACAGCCTTAATTCCTGTCTGCATAGGCTCTCTGACGGATGTGCGGGGAATGATACCTGGGGCTTTAACACCAACACGGAATCTTTGCTTTGCACCTATTGGACCCTGAGAACAAATCATTAAACAATATTTCTTAAGTAAATATTCTTTGGTGTATGAAAAAGTCATGTAACTTTTGTGTTTAACTATAATATAATAATACAAATGTAAAGGAATTTTACCTTAGCATCAATTGGATTTCCTAAGGCATCAACAACTCTACCAAGTAGTTCCATTCCAACAGGTACATCCACAATAGCACCAGTTCTTTTCACCACATCTCCTTCCTTAATGAACTTGTCATTACCAAACACTACAACACCAACATTATCAGGTTCCAAGTTTAAAGCCATGCCCTACAAATACATTCATTTAAAAAAAGGCTGATATAAAAAAAAAAGAAGTGAGAATAAAAAAAAAAAATCTTCATGATATTATTTTAAATAATACAAATTGTTGCAATCAGTTCACCTTCAGACCACTAGAAAACTCCACCATCTCCTCAGCTTGAATGTTCTTAAGTCCATAAACACGAGCAATGCCATCACCAATTGACAAAACTCTTCCAGTTTCTTCTAAGTTTACTTCTGAAGTCTGGCCAAGAATTCTTTCTTCCAAGATAGAAGAAACCTCTGCACCACTTGGACCTAGAATAATTTAAGAATGTAAATGATCAAGTCTTTCAAACTGTTCAGGTGTACAACTGTCACTAAATAATAATGCCTACCAGCAGCTAACTTGACAGGTGTAAAAGAAATGTGTCTTGAAGAAACACATCCAGCTGCCAAAGCATTCTGACAAACCTGTGAAGGAAGAAATAGATATTTTTTAAATATATGACTGGGTTAATATTCTAACCAATTTGAAATAAATCAGATTTTTAGCAATTATTATTGGACGTCATTACTAACTCATAGGTCATGATGGCAATTGGGTCATAAATGGTTTATTGTAAGCTAAACTCAATAGCTTTTTCCACAGTTATTAAAGTATAGCCCTAATATGGGCTGGAATGTTGGGATGCTATTGTTATTTTTTAAAAAACTTTCCTATTAGAGAAAAGCTCATTATATCTTATTTAAAGCAAGAGCGAGAGTGTGGTAGAGAAGAAGTGTATTGCATTTTTAAAAATTAAAGTGTCTAAATTATTGGATATTTGGCACATCCTAGGCCATGTCGCTAAAACTTTTCTAAACGAACTGGGTCGTAGACCTGGTGTATAAGCTTTTATTTATAAAAAGGCAAAGGTATTAAAAGTTGTTTTTTTTTAATAGACATACTTTATTTTTTAAAGTTTATTTATTTATCAGTATCATTATAACTTCTATAATTTTTTTTAAAGATTTTTTTTTTATTCTAAGTTACCCCTCTTTGCTTAGGGTGTGTTAAAGGATTCTCAAACTGGAACA
Organism: Biomphalaria pfeifferi; assembly: GCA_030265305.1. Taxonomy (NCBI): domain Eukaryota; kingdom Metazoa; phylum Mollusca; class Gastropoda; family Planorbidae; genus Biomphalaria; species Biomphalaria pfeifferi. The sequence goes on from JASAOG010000001.1 coordinate 10,693,599, forward strand.
CAAGTGCAATGGGTTAATAAGGGAATATGAATAAAGCATGAAATGCATGTGTAAATTTTAAAAATGTCCTACAAATAATACTGACTTCAAAAAGTAACCAGTAACTTTTTCCTGAAAAGACAATTGGGGTGTCTTTCAAATCTTCATAGAAGGTTTACATTCTTTTTATACAGTATTGTAAGATATACATGTTTTCAAGAATTGTTCAATAGTTTAGTTTTATCAAAAATTCCATTGAATTTTTGTTTCCAAGAAGTTTCAGCTTTTACCCCTATTGTACTTTTAAAATAGATCAGCATTGTTTTTATAGCATTTATAACTAATACATGACTAAACAACAAACTGATTGCTGCTTAAAATTTAGACATTGTCAGATTTGATCATATAAAAAAAATTAGTGAATGTATAAATTATAAATGATATATTATTATTATTATATTATTTTGTAATGTACTTATTTTGCTTGTTCACATTTATTAACATACAAAAAATAAAAAATAAATATTCAAAATGATAGATCTGCATTCTGCTAAATTGCAGCTAAATCTACTAGAATAACTAGATCTAGGTTCTAGAGTGTGTTTTATTATTACTTTGTTTCTATCTCAAAACGTACAAACCTACAGTAAATCTTCAATGACCTAATCAACATATTACACTTATGTAATTGAGACTCAGACCAGGACAACTGTTCATTATTTACAAGAATTTCTAGATCTAGAATAATCTAAAATCTAGATAAAACATTCAAACTAACTCTAATAGTCCTAAATTAGAACTAACAAACAAACTATTATTTTACCAATTACCAGTTGAGTTACATTTAGAATTTAGGCTTTTTTTTTTTTAATTGTAATGTGGTATAGATTTAGTTAGATCTTATAAACTAATATAATTTTACATTGCTAATTACAGGTCTAAAACTAAATTAAAGACTTGGGCTTGGGTACACAAAATACAAGGCAAGGTCAATGCAAGGTGCAAATAACATAAAAAGTGTACTATTGGGAAATCTGTAGGCAAAAAGTCTAGATCCTTAGCCTCAAGTACTAGGGTGAACTTTAATCATATCTTGTAATTAGACAGGCTAAATTTTGAAGATGAAAATTACACTACAATTAACAATGGAAGTCAATAGGTCTAGTTCTAGTAATAGACAAAGTCAAGCCCAAGTAAAATCATAAAACGGAACCTTGAAATCAAAACACTGACACTTTCAACTTAGAGATTCAACATTATATTAGTCTAGGCTTACTGACATCAAAATAAAAAATTGTTTACATAGTCTAGATCTACACTAGATCTAGACACTTACAAGACTGAACCTAAACTACAGAACGGTCCTGGTCTAAAGTGAAACTCACTCCAGCAAACTTGCCGACCGGTGTTGAGTCGGAGTTCACACGATTTAATCAACATGTACAATTTGAAATCACTAAAAAAAAAAACAACATTCAGCTAATATAGCAGAAATTACTTACCCTAGGCAAGGATCTAGGTAATTGTCTCACCAAAGAAGAGGCCAACCTAGCAGTCAGCATGTTTGAATTTTAAACGGTACAATCCTTGCTAAAATGGCAGAGTTGCAGGACGACAGAGGACAAAATAGCTTATGACATGCGCATAGTCTTAATCTTACTTCCGCTATGTTAAATGTAAATCAGTCTAACTTCGTGAAGGTTTACACAGAAAAAATACTTAGAGACTTCATTCTGATATTTAAAAAAATACAATAACTTAATTATAAAATATTATTTAAGCTATATTTATATTAATAATTAATAAGTTCGCAAAAAAAGTAATAAAATGTTTAGAGAGTACACAACATTTATTTGTCTATCTAAACAAAAACATGCTTTTATTTTTATAATACACTATTTCAACGCAAAAAGATTCGGATAAAAGCAATTCAACATTGGACCAAGCCATTTTTAAAAAAAAGGGGGGGGGGACGGGAATTTTCCGTGGGAGCCTAAATAGATCTAGGTGTTCCAATTTTTTAATATAAATTGAAGAACCTTGTAAAAAAAAAATATATCATTGGCGTAGCCATGATTTTTTTTTTTCTCGTTATAACGGAAGTTAAATTGGTTATTAGTGGAATGACAGTAAAAAAAATACCTCCATTACCAGCTGGTAGGGAAAACAGACCAACGTGTGACGACTTATTTTTAAGGCTGTTGCCTACATTCTCGTAGATTTGCATTATAAATGTTTTCTAGCGGCTTTTTATTTTTATTTTAATAATTGTAATTTTGCTTTAGTTGTGTTTTTTTTTTTTGTTTTGTTTTTTGGAAACGATTAACCTAAACTACTTTTTTTTAGCCTGTGGATAAGCGTATGGTAGGCCTATCTCTTATAATGAAATTTCACGTCCCGCACTCTCACTTACCTGAATACTCTCACTTTCTAGTCTTTTGTTTAATTTTTTTATTTATTTTAATAAACGGGCCTCATTTTAACGATCGTAATGCACCCCCGACAGATATACGCACTCATATTTTGGGCCTGTTAATTCTAGTAGAATTATCACTTTTCTCCGCGGCTTCTCAATTCAATCAATAGGCCTATATATATTTCGACCATAATTTTGTTTTCTTTTGTAACCTTTAATCCTAATGCATGCAATGTACGGTATTTGACACCGCATAACTTTCTTTATACCATGTTTCAGAGGTTCGATAGAGCTTGCGGTTTTTCTCGGCGGTCAGGTTGCGTATCTGTCAAAAAGTGTTCTTTGTGAGCACATATTAGGAGGTAAAAGAAACCTGTGTATGAAATTTGATACGTACGATAGTTAAGATATCTCGTGATTATCAGTGGTATTTTCGCTCATAGGCCTATATACTTACTAAACACAAACATGACAACAACGAGAACGCAAGGTTGATTGGTTGATGCAATGTAGGCCCCTATTAAGGACCACTAGTTGGCATCCTTCAGTCGTAAAATGACTAAGGTTCATCTCTCATAGCTTTTTTTTTGTGTGTGATTGTAGAGCCCTATTCTGGACATTCTCATCTACTTGTAACGCAGGATAAGGGGGCATTCTTTGTGGTGACATATAGATCAGCTCTCATTTTTTCCCGAGCTAATGCCAATGTTGTTGTTTTTTCTGTCTTTAGCTTTCTTTTCAATCAGCAAATAGTGCGTTCTTTGGCTATGTCTTCCCAATAGTCAGCACCAATTGCCACTGCTTTGAGGTCCCTTTTGATTACATCCAAGTCGCGAGTTGTCCATAAAGGAGGACTTTCAGGATACGATCGTCCTCCACCCGGAGTACATAACCTAGCCAGCGCATGCGACGTTATTGGAAGATTGTAAAGATGTTGAGAAAACCCGTTCCAGCGAGTATCGTAGCAATAGACACTCTATCTTGTCAAATTTTCTCCACGTGCAATTATCATGCAACTCATTTACAACTTTTCAACTTTTTATGTTGAGAAGGTTTTAATTCTTAAACCAGAAGATATACTAGCCTACAGTATTAATTTTGATTAATAAATTATATGCCATTGCAGAAAATAACAGTGAAAAAGCCGGACATTTTCACAATTTAGGCTAATGCCGGCCGGCCGGAGGACAAGACTCCAAAAAGGAGGACCAATTTTAAGAGCGCAGCCAAGAGGGGGTTTTGAAGTTAGTTCCCCCTCCCCCAACTTCCTACAAAAAGAAAAGCAAAGCTACAATTATTACATTTCATGAGCGTAGCGTAGCCAAAAGTAGTTTGTGGTTACCCTCCCCCTTCAATAAAGAACCAAAGCGAAACTATAGTTACCAATTTCTATCATACACTATCCTCATGCTTTAAAAAATAAACAAAGAAACTTGGATTAGGCCCGATCTCTAGCAATAATTTTTTTAAAAATAATAGCAACAAAAGTTATAAAGTATCAATCTTGAAATATGAACTTTTAGTGTAAACAAATTAAACACGCGACGGCAATATAATCTTAACATGTTTGTAGAATATTTGTATTACAAAAATAACAAACTAGTGTTTAAGAGGAAAGACATATTAGGAACTCCATTTATTACGTAAACACAAGCGGTGTTGCACTGACGCGCAAGTGTGCAAATGTACATATAATACTATTATCTTACAATGTTAATATACAGTGAACGATTTGTCGTTGAACAATTTGTCGTGAGCCAACTGTCGGTGAACAAGTTGTGAGTGAGCGATATGTCGGGTGAACGAATAGTCGTGAACGAAATGTCAGTGAACGATTTGTCATGGAACCGGCAAGGGCGGAGTTTCCACTTAATCCAGGTAGAACCTATTTTAGAGTACAAAACAAAACAAAACAAAACAAAACAAAAAAGCAAAAAAACACGTCCGAAAGAATGAATGGTCGGAAACGTAAAAAAGATTATGCGGGTCGAAGGTCAGGTCTAGCCAGAATTATCCAGTAGCCAGATGGGTTTGATCTGTGCACCTCAGTCTAAGACCAAGGGGCCAGAATCGCTAAGCAACCATCATCATCATCATCTTTCCTTTGCGTTCCTCATGGAACATAGGGCCTCAGTAAAATCACGCCACTCTCCACAGTCTCTTGCTAGTTTTTTAAATGGCTTCCCAGCTCTTTTCTGTCCCCTCGCCTTATCTAGTACACTGCGTCGCCACGTTCTTTTTGGTCTTCCTCTACGTCTTATTCCCTGGAGGTTCCACTCTAAGGCCTGTCTAGCTCTGTTGTTGGTATCTCTTCTAAGGGTGGGATCAATCCATCTCCTCTTCCTCTCTAAGATCTGCACCTGTATATTTTTCTGTCCACTCATCTCCCACAGTTTTGTGTTTTCTATTTAGTCGTAGCCTACCAGTGTATTTTAAAGATATTTCTCAGACATCTGTTGATGAAGGTCTGTAGGCCTACTTTTGTTGTTGTTACTTCAGTTGTTTTCCATAATTAATCTAATCTAACTAATAAAAGCAAAGTAACCAATTAAATTTATTGAAAAAAAAGCATCAACAACATTAAAATATAATTCAACAAACAAACAAAAATCAATACTAAAAAAAAGTAGACACTAACCACGAGCACCTAAAAACTCACTGAACCTAATCACACAGCAGCATATAACGACAGTCGACAGACTAAGCAGTGACAAACCACTACAGCAGCCAGCAGCAGATCTATACAACAGCAGCAATGACAAACCACTACAGCAGCCAGCAACAGATCTATACAACAACAGCAGCGACAAACCACTACAGCAGCCAGCAGCAGATCTATACAACAGCAGCAGTGACAAACCACTACACCAGCCATCAGCAGATCTATACAACAGCAGCAGGGACAACAACTGCAGCAGCAGCTTAATGCAGCAATGAGCAAACCATTGAAGCAGCAGGAATAATGTCAGGCAGTCCCAGCAGAGAACTACATTACAACACAAAACTTTTTCAATCCCTGCTTGTTCACACAGACGCAGCTGACCACCAACTAACGGCCGGTGGTCCATGGCCAGGGAGTCAGTATATAGAATATTCTGAAAGATGGGAGGCAATATTCCGTTAATAATCCAAGTATTGATATTTGTTTTTTTAAAGTAGTATTTAGCATAGATTGTCATTGTATTTACAAGATATTTTAATGTTTTATTTAAAAATTTAAAATAAATGTTTCAATTAGAAAATAATATATTAATAGAGGACTGCAAAGTTGCCTAAATAGCACTCAAGTTCTATAAATTATCATCTAAAATCATCACACGGGATTTGTGCAATCATGTATAACCGAAGACATTTATATATATGGACTTATTTAAATTTGATCAAATTTTGATTTGAAATAATTTTGTTAATTTTTTTTTAATTAATCATTTATAAAGTTTGCATAGATTTGAGAAATAACTTTAACAAAAAAATAACACTCAAGCTGCAAGTATCCAGGCTTTTTAGAATAACACCCCAGAACACTTTTTATTCATTTATTATTCATTTTGCCTAGTGAATCCATCAGCTCATCAGCTTTGCGCCAGTAAAAATAAATAAGAAGCCAAGATTGTTTATTTAGGCATTTAAAGTGTCGCTTTTTGGTCTGTTAGTTATGTTCCATTAGAGTGTGTTGATTTGGGGGGGTGGGGGGAGGCACTTTAGCATGTACCTTAGATACAAGTAAGGCAGTCACCGACTGATTTCATTGTGATCATCTCTGAGTGACTCTGAGAATGTTTATTTTCTAACGTTTATTTAGTTAAAACAGGATTCATGATGTTACTGATTGAACGCATTTAATCAAATGAATAGGCCTAAACATTTTGATACATATATAGCGTTTTTTTGTGTGTAAAACAAATAGGTGCCAGTAGGCCTACTCAGTTGTGGGTTGCTTAACTTTGAACTACTGATAAATTAATAATAAACGTTAGAATACAAGAAAAGTAACTTTTCCCCCACATTGAAAAAGGTTCCAATACGCCGTACCGGTGCGTTCCGTCACAAAAAAGCAATATATATATATACATCCGCTCTGTTATTAGCAGCAGACGCCGTGCTAGCTTGGCCACGTTCATAGAATGCCAGTAGGTTGACTTCCACAAGACATTCTGTATGGGAAAAAGTAGCGCTGGATAGATCCACACGGAGAGAGAGCATAAAGGAAGGGTCTCGAATTGCAGATGCCATACACAAAAGAAGCAGAAAGAAGGGTGAAATGCAATATATATATCTATATATATCTATATCTATATCTATCTATATATATATATATATATATATATATATGCACATCTATAAAAAATCAAAAGTCTGTCAAGATCTGAAGACTATGTCCGCTTAGAATTGATTTCGTTGGTCTGACCCAGGAAATAACCCAAAGTCTGCTTTGGGAGTTCTTAGCACTTCGTATAGAGAGCAATTTCTGTAGTATTCAACTAGAGTTCCGATGCAGCAGTGATCGGAATAGTCAATGCTAAAGGAAATACTTTTGAAAAGCACAATTCAAACCATTATCATAATGACTGATGAGCGCAATGTTCAACATTTCATTAAGAATTTTTAAACCCAAGTAATGATCATGAATTTCATCGTTTAATATGCAAGATCTTCTAGGCCTCACAAAATGTCCATTGCATAGACATTGCATATGGTCTATGGTCCATTGTTTGGATGAAACAGTGCCAATATGTGCTCCATTCCGTTCTGTAAGGAACTGCCAACTTGAAATGTTTCTTTTTTAAACATAGTTCCTTGGTAGGGTTTATTTTTGCACAAGTGTTTTTGTTTCCTTGTCAATAGTCTTTTCTTCCCTCAACCGATTTTCTAGCTCCATCCAAGCGCCGAAAGAACATATCTCAAATGATGATTCATGATCAGCTTAATTAACATTAGAGATTTGATTCAAATTTATAAATTTTTTTCTCTAAAAAAATTTTTTTTGAGTCCTGTGCGAGGCCCCCACCAATCAGAGGCCCTAGGAGGCGTCTAGTAAGCTCATACCTAAGGCAGGCCCTGCAGCAAGGGTGGGATCCTTGGCTTAATGGAGCACTCTCAATTCTTTAAAATAAGAACTCTAATTTGAAGAGGGCCCAAATATTCGAAAGTCCGCATCCACTCTCATGTAACATTTCCTTGCTGATCTAGGTCTGTTCATGAACGTAAGTTTGATTCTCTGGGTCTGATTGACTGCTCAGCGCATGAGGTCACGTCCTGTTTGTTTGGCGAAAGGTTTTATCTCATTGTATTGTTTCACAGTCTGGTCTCTAAGTCAGTATTAAAAAAAAAAAAAAAAGAGGCCCGATACAGTTCTTTGGCTCCTGCTTCCTAACCTGATTGCAGATGGATCTTTTAGATCTGCCCTAAAATTTGTATCCAAGTTTTCCATGACTGCATCAACTAAGTGGATCTCTCACCTACCAAATCACCGCCCTGTTATAAGGAGATATTGTTTTCCGTGACTGCATCAAATAAGTGGATCTCCCACCTACCAAATCACTGCCCCTGTTATAAGGAGATATTGTTTTCCCCTACAATTGCTTCCACCTATACTATAAGGGCGCTTAGCAGCTAGCGGACACAGCTATTAAAACAGCTCTCGTCGTCTCGCTCACTGACATTTAGCATGGGAGTCCACAAAAGTCGGCTATATCCTACCTCATCTCATTGGCTACAGGCTTACCTAGGGCAGAAGGAAGCACTACATCATCTACAAACACTGTGCCCAGTAACCGTTGGTAAAGAAAGGATGTAGGCCTATAAATGATTGGATGAATACTAACAAAGGAAGACAACCTGTACACGTTCATGAATGAGACTTGTGTGTGTACCGGTACAATAGAGCTACTTCATTTGATGCGCTCGCTTTGCGCCTCCCCCAACGCAACAAAAAGAAAGGAGCAAATCCCTGCCATCTCCCACTTCCTATTGAACAGGCCCGCCAGCTGAATCACTAGAGAATCCAAACAGTAGAGACAAAGGAAACAAATGTTACCAAGAAAATGATAGACATGTTAACAAACTAAAACATGAAACAAAAAGGAGAGATAATTTCTTTATTGCCAGCAGCACGAATCGTGAAAAAAAACAACAATCAACAAATATATTAAGTATTACATTACGATGAACAGTGTCAGTTTCAAGAATAGTTTAGAACCATGATGTAGTATAAACACAGGATTTAACAGGCTCCAATGGGTTAAAAATTGAGCCAGTTGTTAAAAATTAAACAGTCAATAGTTTAATTCCATTCTCTCGCCTCCTAGACCTTGTCATAGGCCCATCCTCACAAAACCATGTGGCCTATTCAGAAAAGACAGTTGAATTGAAGAATGGATAGCCTTTTTTTTTTCTTCTATCACCGGGCAGGAAGTAACTTAAATGTCATAAGAAGATGTTTTCAGTGAAAGTACTTGAACGTATCAAATGCATACACTATATAGATATATGGATTTGTGTCACCATTTTATTTTCATCTGCTTATATCTTCAAAAGCCAACTATAAGTAGATCTTGTGTATGTTTTAGCGTGACTGCTAGATTTATTAATACATTATCCAATAGCCGCAAGAAGAATAAAGAAACTTTATACAGCATACCAATGTCAGTCTTATCAAGCTACAACATGACCTAATTCTGTCTATAAATGTGTCAAAGAAAATCACCAATGTATTTAGTGGCAGAGCTGGCCTGGACATGGAAGCAACACCAGACACTAGTGTCAAATACAATGAATTATATGAAGTACCCTATCACAAAATTAATGTCGATAGCAAGTATTTCTGTAAAAGATCCTGAAGTCTATAAAGTAATCAATAAAAGATATAAAAAGGCAATGTCTTGGAGTAGTCACCAAGTGAACAAGAGATAAACTGCTTTTACTGTCCCATACTAAAGTTGACTCTTGGGACAGAGTGTATTAAGCCTGACTTGACACACCAATACAATCTTAGTTATTAGTAGCCATGGAAGTTCAATAGTGGCTAGAGTTGAATTCAATGGTAGAGAAACAAAGTCACATGCCCAGAGTACATTGTGTGGACACAAAAAGACATCCCGTCTGCTGCCAAAATGAAATTTCAAAACAAAATGCACCACTTATGTTGCAATGATCAGAATTATGTTTAAAAATATTGAGCAATATTATCACACTAATCAATGATAATAGAACATGACATTTAGAAAAGAATTTCATTCAATACTTTATAGTCAAAAGCAACCATAATCTCAAGCTGTTGACAGTGATAGGTGTGTGGTTATTGTTGCTGGTTAGCAATAGTACATGTGTGGTATTTTTTTTTTACAGAGAACCTGAACTTTTTATGAATGAAAATTACAAGAATACATGTATGGGTATAATTGAATACATTCAAGATGGCAGCTAAACTTGTAATGTCAAAGAAAGTCTCAAACTTTTTTTTTCTCTGTTTTTTTTCATCAACTTTAAAAGATATATATATATATCACTAAAAAGATTCAAACTCAAGTACAAGCCTTGACACACTGTACAGTATGAAAGCCCAGTTTAAGTTTTTGCCATTTTTGTTTAAAAACATCCAACTCAAGAGTAGAAACAACAATGAGGTGATGAAAATGGTTTGTGCTCTGAATTTATGAACACTATAAGGTTTGTTTGTTTTTTTCAGCTGTGTGTAATCAGCATTTTATAACCTTTTGACCTAAATGTAACCATCACTGTATCAACAAATTGGAAAGAAAATCTCCAGTACTGTATCAGTAAAATTATCAGTATCATTGTCAGAGCTTTACTTAAAAAAAAAAATAAAAGAAAGATGAATGAAAGCAATTCACAGCCTAGTGATGGAGGTTAGCATATCATTTGTTTTTACTTTCAATTCTGAATCTGAATACTTTCTGAATTTATTAATAACAAAAAATAAAAATAAATCAATAAAAAAAAAAAGATTCAATATATATAGGCCATTTATAGTGTAGTCCTTTTGGTGATCAAAGTGTAGTTACACATGTATACAAGATCTCTCTTAAAGTCATTCCTCTAACTGCTAGGGAATAAAACTTTGACTTAGAATGTAAAACATATGAGTAATGTACATCGCTGATTGATTTACAATGTTAGTATTGGTTGGTGGCTTCTTTTAATACAAGGTAGTCACAAACAACTTAAACAATAATTGTTATCAATCACTACAGAAATTATATCATTAACTCATCAGAAAGAAATGTTGCTGAATTATATCAACATAGGGAAATGTCTGTCTTCATATCCATTTTATGGAATTTTATCACACATTATTAGCAAAGCAGTAAGGATTATTGCTTCATTTATGTACAAAAGAAAGTAATGTATTTCCAAATACAAAACTCATCAGGGCATTCAAACAAAAGTTTTACCATCTATTAACAAATATCAACTTCAAAATTGTCATTGGGTTTATTTAACAGCACAGTTTGTGACGTAGCTGAATTGGATGAAGAGGTGGATTGGGTCCTTTCAGAAGGCTGGGGCTCTGAATAGCTTGCAAGCCTGGCCAGCTTTTTAGGCACAACATTGTAGGGGCGGCTGCAGTATGTACAGTTAATCACTTCATCAAAGGCATCTGCCAAGTCTGAGGCAAACTTAGAGTAGAGAACTGGCTTAATGGCTCTGTCAGCCATCACAATACACAGTAAGTAGTTCTTGACGGTATACATCCTAGCCGTTTCTTCAAAGTCCACCAAATAACTGTCATAGATAACAGTGATACGATAAGGCAGTTGGCAGATTAGAAAAGCTACAAAAATGGAACTCACAAGCCGAGATTTCTCAATTTCCCTTCTGGAATAACTGTCTGAAAAATACCTAAGGCTTATAATGTATGTGATGAAATAGATGACAGTGGCAAGGAGGATGGGGATAAAGGCAGAGAAGGAACTGACAAGCCACGCCTCCTGGACAATGTCTTCATCGTTTATTTTACAGTAGCTGTGATCAGCACCACTATCATCTTTATAAGTGAAATAGCTGTACATGAAGATGAAAGGGATGGAAGCTATAAATGCTATGATGTATATAGCTGCACTAATAATGAACAGGTAACGAGCTGGTGGATGAGCTATTGTATTTCGATTGGTCAGCAGTATGCTGCGCAATATGGTCAGCACCACAACTAAAAAGGCAGAAATGAAGCTGCATACATTCATGATGTAGAAACTAGACTTGCACCAGAAATCAGAGAGTATATCTGTGGCTTGCAGCATGTCCATGATGTGTACTGGTACACTTAGAAGCAAGAAACATGAATCTGCCACACTCAAACAGCCAAACACTATGTAGAAATCTGTTCTTAGATTCTTGTACTTCAATAAAGCCCTCAACATGAGAGCATTTCCTACGAGGCCAACTATTCCAATTAAGCCCATGAGTATGCATGTTACAAGAATATCCTGGGTTAATATTCCCATGACACCTTGAATCATTATGGATGAGTACAAATCTTTATCTGTCAGTTCATCAAGGGCTGAAAGGATGTGAGAATCAAGTCACTGGAAAATCTACTGTCATTCACACAGAAGGCCTTTAGCCTGAAAAACAACAACAATAAAAGAAAAACAATGATTTTTTCATTAAAGAATTAGGACTAGGGTTGTTATCTAAACAATTCAGTCATCAAAGCAAACAAAATAACTGTATACATATGAAATGAAATGCAATTTGTACAAATATTTTTAATAGCTAAGCAAAGTTGTCATAATACAAAATTTGTTATTGTTCTAATATATTTTGCATACTTTCTTCTCCTTATATAAATATCTTTACATACATCTTTAAATATATATATACATACAAACATATATATATATATGTATATATAAATGAATAAATATATATATGCACACACATATATATATACACACACACACAAACACAAAAGAGAGAGAGAGAGAGAGAGAGAGAGATGACACAAAATAACACTATAATGAGTGGTTTCATTGATAAAATTATATGACAACAAAAATCTTACCATCTGTGTTAAACTAGCAAATAAGTGACTTCACTATTAATGGCTATCTTCAAATAAACTCCTAGTAATTGATAAATGTTGTGCAAGTCAAGACCAGCATCACAAGTAGGCATATACAGGCAATACATTTCATACAAACATTTCCATTAGTTGTATTCATTCATAAATACTAGAATTCCATCATTGTCTGAATGTATTTTAAGCAGACAGAACTTGATCACGCCAATCAAGTAACACACGAACGTTCAGGCTGAACCTACTGAGAAGCAGTAGACAGTCAAGTCAGGGTCAAACTTTTATCAACCGATTGATTTCTTATCACATCCAACTGGCTTCGTGTTAGTGTGAAACACACAAAGTGTCATCAACCCGGGACTAAGTTCAGTGTGAAACACACAAACTGTCATCAACTCAAGACTAAGTTCAGTGAGAAACACACTAAGTGTCATCAACCCGGGACTAAGTTCAGTGAGAAACACACAAAGTGTCATCAACCCGATGTCAGGTGGGTTGTTCTTTCGGGTTCATCTAGGGTATGATGTGCTTCCCTGTCTCCCAGCCTGAACAGTGTTCATTAATTTCCTGCCGAGGTTGTTATTTGGCCGAGCTCGTCTGCCCTGACAGGCCTGACACCCCGGGCAGTTTATTAAAAAATATGTAGATAACTATGCAACACAAATACTGACTATACGTTAACTTATATCAGTTAAATAACAAATGTACATGCAACAATTTAATAAATAAATAATGTAACATGACAGATGATTACGGGTTTGGTAACTAGTATTATACAAGCTCAAATGCAAACAAGCAGCTTATTCAAAATAACCTAGCTCACCTTAATCTCAGTGTCACAATGCGATCAGGGCTTGCGAAGCCCACACACAAACATTTCCCATGTCATGGATGCACCGCCAGCACCAAAAAATTCAGGCTAACTATAACAGAGTCCCAAGCCTGCGTCCCCATCACTGTGTAAGAAAACCACAACAGAGAACTCCATCTAAAGGCAGATCAATGACACCAATATAGCGCGTCCTAAGAAACTAAAGCCCAGACAATTGTGGTGCACAAAAGAGAAACATCACACAAGAAGCAACTCTAGATGCACACGACACCGGGGACTAAGTTCAGTGTGAAACACACAAATCAAGTAACATACACACGAACTTTCAGGCTAAACCTACTGAGATGCAGTAGACAGTCAAGTCAGGGTCAAACTTTTATCGACCGATTGATTTCTTATCACATCGAACTGGTTTTGTGTTAGTGTGAATCACACAAAGTGTCATCAACCCGGGACTAAGTTCAGTGTGAAACACACAAAGTGTCATCAACCCGAGACTAAGTTCAGTGTGAAACACACAAAGTGTCATCAACCCGAGACTTAGTTCAGTGTGAAACAAACAAAGTGTCATCAACCCGAGACTAAGTTCCGTGTGAAACACACAAAGTGTCATCAACCCGGGACTAAGTTCAGTGTGAAACACACAAAGTGTCATCAACCCGAGACTAAGTTCCGTGTGAAACACACAAAGTGTCATCAACCCGGGACTAAGTTCAGTGTGAAACACACAAAGTGTCATCAACCCGGGACTAAAAGTTCAGTGAGAAACACAAAGTGTCATCAACCCGGGACTAAAAGTTCAGTGAGAAACACACAAAGTGTCATCAACCCGGGACTAAGTTCAGTGTGAAACACACAAAGTGTCATCAACCCGGGACTAAGTTCAGTGAGAAACACACAAAGTGTCATCAACCCGGGACTAAGTTCAGTGTGAAACACACAAACTGTCATCAACCCGGGACTAAGTTCAGTGTGAAACACACAAACTGTCATTAACCCGGGACTAAGTTCAGTGAGAAACACACAAAGTGTCATCAACCCGGGACTAAGTTCAGTGAGAAACACACAAAGTGTCATCAACCAGGGACTAAGTTCAGTGTGAAACACACAAAGTGTCATTAACCCGGGACTAAGTTCAGTGTGAAACACACAATGTGTCATCAACCCTGGACTAAGTTCAGTGTGAAACACACAAAGTGTCATCAACCCGGGACTAAGTTCAGTGAGAAAAACACAAAGTGTCATTAACCCGGGACTAAGTTCAGTGTGAAACACACAAAGTGTCATCAACCCGGGACTAAGTTCAGTGTGAAACACACAAAGTGTCATCAACCCGGGACTAAGTTCATTCAATGCTTCATGCTTGCAATATAGCGCGTCCTAAGAAATTAAAGCCCAGACAATTATGGTGCACAAAAGAGAAACATCACACAAGAAGCAACTCTAGATGCACACAACACCAGGGACTAAGTTCAGTGTGAAACACACAAATCAAGTAACATACACACGTTTAGGCTGAACCTACTGAGAAGCAGTAGACAGTCAAGTCAGGGTCAAACTTTTATCAACCGATTGATTTCTTATCACATCGAACTGGCTTTGTGTTAGTGTGAATCACACAAAGTGTCATCAACCCGGGACTAAGTTCAGTGTGAAACACACAAAGTGTCATCAACCCGAGACTAAGTTCAGTGTGAAACACACAAAGTGTCATCAACCCGAGACTAAGTTCCGTGTGAAACACACAAAGTGTCATCAACCCGAGACAAAGTTCAGTATGAAACATACAAAGTGTCATCAACCCGGGACTAAGTTCAGTGTGAAACACACAAACTGTCATCAACCCGAGACTAAGTTCATTCAATGCTTCATGCTTGCATTAGTAGAAGTTTGACTCGTGTGGACTCATTGTAGTCAATGACATTTACGCAATGGACGCATGAATTTTGTTCCCGAAGATGTACCTGTCTCATTAAACTGCTAACATGCTTGCCTCGGTCTTATAGAACTGCTGACCTGGATGACCCAGTCTCACATCGCGCCTAACATTGATGACCCAGAGTCTCACATAGCTTTGGTCTTGTCTCATACCAATCCTAACCTGGATGACCAAGTCTAACACAGCTTTGACCTTGTCTCATACGACCCCAGCCTGGATGATCCAGTCTCTCACAGCTTTGGCCTTGTCTCTAATTCCGATCAAAAAGACTGGGTGCTCAAGACAGCTGCTGACCTGGACCTCAGTCTCATACAGATGCTTCCAAAATACAACATTATATGGGTGCCTGTTGTTGTTTTTTTTTTTAGAGTTCACCCAACATTAGCATGAAATAAGAGAACCTTAAGTCTTCCATCTAGTGAAGTCGTATGCTAAAGATCCCACGTGTTATAAGAGACACTACTGCCACGACCTACTTTGTGGAGTTGTTAATGGTGTCAATTGGTGAAATGAGTCAGGAAATAAGGACTACAGAGAGAGAGAGGGAGAGAGAGAGAGATCAGAAGAAGAAGAGAGAGAAAATAATTAGAGCTTTCTATACAGTGTTCACAATAGCACACAATCAGATGACTTCAGTATTACAGGCATTTCTCTTTGCTCTATTGACCGGTATTACAAGCACTTCTCCCTGCTTTATTGACCTTAGACTTTAGTATTACAAGCACTTTTGCCTCCTCTATTGACCTTAGACTTCAGTATTACAAGCACTTCTCCCTGCTTTATTGACCTTAGACTTCAGTATTACAAGCACTTCTGCCTCCTCTACTGACCTTAGACTTCAGTATTACAAGCACTTCTCCCTGCTTTATTGACCTTAGACTTCAGTATTACAAGCACTTCTGCCTCCTCTACTGACCTTAGACTTCAGTATTACAAGCACTTCTGCCTCCTCTACTGACCTTAGACTTCAGTATTACAAGCACTTCTCCCTGCTTTATTGACCTTAGACTTCAGTATTACAAGCACTTCTGCCTCCTCTACTGACCTTAGACTTCAGTATTACAAAAAAGCACAGTTTATTTCTTATATCCATTTTTTTTTAAAAGAAATGTACCACTAAGCTCTCTTCATAGAAAGTTATGCACAATGAGTGTTCCTGATCTATGCAAGTTATCTAACAATTTCATAGCACCTCTCACCGGTGGAGAACTAAAACAAGTAAAATGGAAGCAGACCAAAGATAAAATCAAACTCGATATTTCTTGGCCAGTAGAATGACAGCTTTCAGCGGCCTTTATAATCATAGTGGACACAGATTGGCATAAACCAACGACACACAGAAATCAATGTGAACAATAGAGAAAGATAACTCAGCAAGAGTTGATTTTCTTTTTAAAGATTGTCTAAATAAATACTAGCACGGTACATGATCAATATTCATGTTTAATAAAAGAAACTTTTTTTTGTTTACTAAAATCATATCAACTCAATATGTCTGTCTGGTCAAAAGTTTATACACGTTAGGTCAGGCATGTCAAACACGGCGTTCGGGGGCCGCATGCGGCCCACTTGGGCAGCTCAAAAATTATCAAAATAATGTCAGACTATTACGCAGGAAAATAAGAGATAACAAGCTACTTGAATTGAAACAAGTATTTGTTAAGGTGAACAACAAGAATTAGTCTACAGTGAAAGCAAGCTACATTTTGCAAGCCATAGCAAATCATTAAGTGAATATGATTTTATGTAGGAGTGTGTCGTTAAAGCTGAGATTTTTTTGCAATGCGTGAAGAAAATGTATTGTTTCTGAACATGAAAGGTGAACCTGTTGAACATTTCCAAACTGACGAATGGATTCAGGATTTTGCATTTATAGTTGATCTCAATGGTCACCTGCAAGACTTCAATTTGAAACTTCAAAGTAAAGACAAAATTGTCACAACTGCCTGTGATCATGTGAAGTGCTTTAAAGCAAAATTACGACTGTGGATAAACCAAATATGAAGAGAAAATCTTGTTCACTTCTCAACGTGTCAGGAACTAAAAAGAATTAAATACGGCTACAACATTTGGTAAATATGTCCTACACCTGAAATCATTAGTAGATGCTTTTCAATGACCGTTTTCTTGACTTCGTTTCATACGAGCAAGAATTTTCGTTGTTTGTATCTCCATTTTCCTTTGCTTCTGAAAATGCTGCTATAATGTGCTACTAGAACTAATGGAAAAGCTTTGTTGAAAGCGAAGTAGATAGAAGTGGCTGTGCCAAAATTTTACAGTTATATAACTGTAAGGAACGTTGAATTGCGGAAATTTGCAGCCCGAATTCTTGCTATGTTTGGAAGCACTGGTCTCTGTGAGCAGTTCTTTTCCATATCCGTTCGAGATTATCTGATCAAAATTTGTCATCATTGATGAAAGTGTTAGTGGCAAACAAGCTTCAACCAGACATTTATAAACTTGTTTCCCAAAAAGAATGTCAAGCATCAGGACAAAGAAAATAATGCGTAATGATAGTAATTTATAATTACCAAATAGTACTACAAATTTAGCTAACTATGGGACAGGTATGCCATTAAATAATGTATTCTATTGTATTGTTTATAATTAACATAAAACTAGTAGGCTGTTTTGCAACTGATTTTTGGCTGCGGTCCCTCAGGTCATAGTAAGATTTTTTGTGGCCCATACACCTTAATGAGTTTGACATGCCTGCGTTAGGTCTATTTCACCGACACCTAATCTCGGATCAAGCTGAAATTTTGCACAATTTTTTTCTTTTACATGCCAACACAAGAATCAGTATAAAAAAAAATTAACTTTTGATTAATTATTTTGTTTGGTATCTCGATCAAGGAAAAAAAATGTACTTGACTTAAGTGGTGGTATAAGTTTAATTAATCCCCTTTATAAATGGTCGCTCTAAATTGAAACAATACATTACAACTATACAATCTTCTCTAGTCACAAGCACCTCACTAGCACGTCTGCCCAAGGAGGCCTTAGCCATGAAGTCGAATTTTTTTTTCTGTAAATGCTTTTACAAACTATTTACCGTAAAATCTACCCAGATATCTCTGTCTTTCCCTGATTAGGGATATTGAGAAAGCTAAAAGATTGAAATAGCGCTAAACAAAAAAAAATTGGTAAAGACATCATTAAATTATGCATTGTTGTTAGTATAGATGTAATTCCACACTGATCTAAACGAATTGATAGCTTTACTACACTTCCTATAAGCTTTGTTTACTTCTTGTTGTTTTTTTTAAAGTATTGTTTGTTTATGTTTTCCTTGTCTAACATTCGAAAGGCTGCAACGTAGAGACTTTGAAACAGTCAATGCTAAAAAAAAATAAATCTTTTTCTTTCCAACTTTTAAAAAGCTTTTATTAACTCTGTGTGGTATCTTGTCTACCGAACCCTACATTATTTCTCCCACTTCCCATTCTTGGATCATATTGAAACTCTGCACAATTAAAAAAAAATTAATCAATGAGTCATAATAATTAATTGTTATATTGGAGATTTTCATGCATGCAGTGGCGTATCCTCCATAACGCAAAGAGGTTCCATGAACATTTGGGGCCCACTGACGCGGAGTAGTAACCATGGCGCGTAGGAGCTTCATGTCACTGGGGCTCGTGAGACACGACCAAGTGGGGCCTGCATGAGCCTTTGGGAGGATAACACCAAAGTTAAACAAATAATTGCACTTTTTAAAAGCCGATGAAGAACTTGTAAAAAACAACAACAATAACACTAAATCACAACCACTTTACTCTTCCCACAGCTTCAAAACAAGATAATAGACAAGTTGTTGGGCAATGCAGTTCTAGCAAAATACTAAAGGAGATCCAATCTTAGCCATTTTTCTCTATCGTTGTTGGCATCACTCAAGACATGTCAAAAGTTAATCCAGTTAGCATCATTTCACGATATTGTAACAAAAACAATTATTAAAAACAATTCCAATCGCACAAATTTAGTATAGTTAATCTAGATCTATTAAAAATTAATTACACAGTGATGCAATTTTAATCAATATAAGCTTCGTTTAAAAAAAAAAATTAAACTTGCTTTTGTTTATTTGTTTTCTAAATCCTTTCATCTTTCCAACTAGAAATCTTGATACAAGTTCAAGTGAACTCTTCATGACGTCTTGTTTTACAAGACTGCCCGAACGTTCCCAACCCAAACCCTTATCTTGTTTTCCAGAATAAAGAAAATCACGATGCTATAAAGAAATTGTAAAAATGTTTTACATGGTTCGGATGTTCCTTCAGAGTTGAAGATAATTACTTCCTAGTCCAAACCTCCCGCAGGACGACGGGGGATGGGAGCGGGCAGGGTTTGAACCTGGGACAATTGATAAATCTAAACGACAGTCCAGCGCGCAAACTGCACGACCAGAATTTGATTTGATTTTGGGCACATCGGCACAATTTAGGCCATGTCGTGCCTGCAGTCCCTCAAGGGCCACTCTCCCTCCACACAACAAGGGCCAAATTCCATACAGTCAAATCATTAAAATCAAGGTCTATTCAGTTAAAATAGTAAAGGTAGTAAAAATTTAATTATTTGGTAAAACTCTAATGTAAATAGTACATGTTTACAAATTCATAAATCAGATCTTCGTAGACAACCCCACTTCCCGGATAAAGCCCAGTACCTTCCCGGGGTCGACATTATTGAATAGTGTTTTTAAATTAGTGGCTCTAAAATATTTCTCCCTGACATCCTGGTGTCTGGGGCAGTCGATGAGGATATGTTCCACGGTAAGGCGAGAGTCACAATACTCACAAAGTGGGGGCTCTTCTTTCTTCAGCACAAAAGAGTGCATGATGTAGGTGTGGCCAATCCTAAGTCTGGACATGGTCGTGCTACCATACCTTGAGTTTATTGTGAGTCTCAGCCTCCCATCGGTCCTGCCACTCTTGGTAGGTGGCAGAGGCAATACTTTGTCTCAGGTCCGAGCAGGGAATTTGGGTTCCTGAAACCGCATGAGTTAGGGCTCTCTTTGCTTCCCTGTCTGCGGCTTCGTTTCCCTTAAAGCCCACATGGGAGGGGACCCAGATGAAGGTGACATCCCTATGGTCGGCTGTTATTTGGTCCAACAGCTTCAGGCTCTTATGTACCAATGGAATGTCAGTCTTCATCCGCCCCAAAGCTTGCAATGCAGATTTGGAGTCGGAGCAGATTATAAATTTCCTCCTTTCTGATGCGTTGACGGCCATAAGTGCAAGCGATATTGCATGCAATTCGGCCGTAAAGATGGAGCAGCCATCGGGGAGTCTACGGGAGATTGTTTTGTTCCGAAAGGAGCAGGCACACGCGACCTTTCCATCCATTTTGGATCCGTCTGTGTAGATGGTGCCACAATCTCCGTAGCTCTCTTGCAGTTCCCTAAAGTGGACTTGTAGTATGCTTGGGTCTGTATTTTCTTTTTTGAAATTAAGGAGGGATAAATTTAATTTGGGTTTATTCATTAGCCAAGTAGGATTCTGAGGGGTTTCTATTTTAGAGATTTGGTCAATGGGTGGGGTTAAATTTTGGATGGGTTCTCTCATTCGAAGGCCCAACGGCTGTATGACGTTAGGCCTTCGATTGTATAATTCTACCTCTGTGGGGTTAAATATGGAGTCGAAAGCAGGGTTCGTGGAGTTGGATTTTAGCTTGACTATATACTGCATTGCAAGCTTTTTCATTCTTATATCCATGGGGAGTTCTTCAGCCTCCACATGGAGACTTGGGATAGGTGATGTACGAAACGCGCCGAGACAGAGACGCAGGGCAGCATTTAGTATTGGTTCCAGTATTCTTAGGTACGACTTCCTTGCTGCTCCATATATTATGGATCCTTAGTCTAGCTTGGATCGAATTAGACTCCGATATAGCAGCAGCAAGGTATCTCTGTCAGCTCCCCAGTCCGTATGGCTGAGTACTCTAAGTATGTTTAATGACTTTTGGCATTTCCTCTTAAGTTCCTTAATGTGGGGGAGAAAATTAATTAAATTTGGAATCTAGAGTGAGGCCTAAAAGTTTTGTAGCTTTCACGACAGGGATCTTCTTTTTGTGTATAAATAGTTCAGGGTCTGGGTCGAGTCCCCTTAAATTACAAAAATGCATAAAAACTGTTTTTGGAGTCCGAAAATTTAAAACCATTATCGTTTGCCCAACCCTGAATTTTGTTTAAACATAACTGTTATTTTCTTTCTAAGGTGTTCATGTTTTTCCCATAAGTAAAAATGACAAAGTCATCAACATACAAAGAGCACTCTATGCCAGGGTAAAGAGCATTTATGATGCTATTTATTTTAATGTTGAACAGGGTGACTGACAGAATGCTGCCCTGGGGTACACCCATTTCCTGGTCATGAGTGTCAGAAGCGAAGTTGCCCACTCGAACCTGAAATTTTTGCTCTTTCAGGAATTCCCCCACAAAACGGGGGAGGTGTCCCTTAAGCCCCATAAGCTCCAGGTCACGTAGAATGCCATGTTTCCAGGTTGTGTCATAGGCCTTTTCTATATCGAATAATACAGCTACTAGATGTTCTCTTCTGAGTAATGCATTTCTAATATAAGCTTCCAGCCTTACCAGGTGGTCAGTTGTTGTCCGCCCCAACCGGAATCCACACTGGTAGTTGGAGATCACTTTATTCCTCTCCAGGTACCAGACCAGCCTACTGTTAATCATTCTTTCCATGGTTTTGCAGATGCAGCTTGTTAGTGCTATTGGTCGATAGTTAGCTGGGTCAGAGCCGTCTCTTCCCGGTTTAGGTATCGGTATAACTGTGGCTTTCCACCAGCTGTTTGGGAAAGCGCCTGTTTGCCACACACAGTTATAGACCCCTAGCAGGACTGCCAATGAGGGTTCGGGTAGGTGCTTGAGGAACTGGTAATGGATTTCATCTTCTCCGGGCGCTGTGTCATGTGACTTGTCCAGCGATTCCCTCAGTTCCTCAAGCGAGAACGGTTTGTTGTAGTCTTCATTGTTCTCTGACCTGAAATCAATGGGGTGTCTTTCCTCCCTGGTTTTGACTTTTTGGAACTCTGGCGCACGACCAGGCAGCCATCGGAAATCTACAACCATAGATCTACAGAGAGTTGGTACCGTACAATAGTTGTAGCTGGGTACCGAATACCAACATTGACAATACACAAATGTAATATGTGGGCTACAACAATACAAATAGGACTAAGGCTTTACACCACACGTTGTTCAGTTCTAGAGAGATATACAAGAGTATACAAATAGTAGTGGTGTTTTGCAGCTACACAAAAGTATTCAAATAGTGTTTTTAGCGGCCCCCGAAAGGGAAAAAGACGCTATTAGTTTTGTGTTGTCTGTCTGTTCGTCCGTCCCGTTTAGATCTCGTAAACTAGAAAAGATAGTGAAAATCAGACATCATATTTTAGACCATTCAAAGTTCTGATGTAGCGGCTACTTTTTTAATTTACTGAAAGCGAAAAATCTAATTTTTAAAATCAAGTTGACATATGCAAGCAGTTTTTTTTTCATAGAAATACACCACTTTTACATATATTCAATATTAATAGTAACAAACATTTTATGCCATTTAGTACGGAAGATGACAATTTACCATATATTCAACACATTTATGAAACGGTTTTAGATTTTTTGTAAAAAAAATATTATTTTTTTTACAATTGTATTGCTAAGTTAAGTTAGTTCTTGTCATACTAACTACAACATTAAAAAAAAATGTTAACGTTTTTAAAAAAAAATCTATATAGTATGCATATAAGTAGAACATAATTTAAAACAACAATTAATAAGTAGCTCTTCGTATTATCGCGTGAACTGTAAAGTCTCCATATAGCTATGGAACTCTAAAACGTAAGGAATTTTTTTTCTTGAGGCTTTGAATAAGAGATTGACCCTTTACAAAACAATTAGATCTATTAGATAATCATTATAAGACATCAGTTAGGCCAGGTTCACATCTAACATCACATTCACCTATTTCTTGGTCTGCTGGACCGCCACACAAGATCTGTCAACCTTCTTTCTCCATTCTTCTGTCATTTGCCTTTAATAGAATTTCATTCTAATTTTCTTTCTAAAAATTTTGAAACCTTCCTTTTTACCTGCCTGGGTGGACCACTTCGGGGGCCGATTTTGAGTTTGTTTCCACACAAACTGTCTTTCTAGCCTTTTTTTTTAAAAACCAGATTCCAAAACTGTAGAGCAGGACATGAAAAACAAGTTCAAGTTATTTCGAGTTTGAGAAGCGGGCAGCTTTAGTAAACATTTTGTATGGCTTCCCAGCTTGTCGGGTCACATGATCCAATGGTGATTTCGATTTTACCTGACCTCATTTTTAATTCTTATCTAAGCTGCTGGCTGGAGACAAGATTAAAGAAACAAACTAGACAACACGCCAGGCACTGGTCATTCAGATCAGGTGACGTCACTGGGCCATTCTGTCGTTTCTAGGTGCTTTGACGCCCATTAGGTCAACGTGAAATGGAGACGTACTTGCGGGCACTTTGATAAAATATTTGTTAGTTAGGGCCCACAAAATTACAAAGACGGAAATGATGTTCTGCAAACGGCTGTTGGGACATCGCTGAGGCATTACGAAGGTTAGGGAGCCAATCCGGTAAAGGAGACCAAGTTGACATCAACTGGCGTAGAAAACAACTGTCCGAAAGAGAAAAATGGAGAACTCACATTTGAGACCAAAGCTATTACTAAAAACAACTAAAAGAGAACTGAAATCGACTCAATGGCTGTCTGCGTTTGAAGGCAAACTATATGTAACATATAGGTCTGGGTAGCCACGTGACGTACTGCACTCGCCATTTATCTAATTAGACCAAATAATGATCTCCCAACGTACATGTAGATTTATGTCTCAACTGAACTCGTCTCCTAATGCACAGACCTAATCCTACAAAGTAGTGAGCATGGGATTTTGGTCAACGTCTCTCTCTTCATAGTTAGTATTCATCATGGACTTCTTCTGTTCGCCTTTTCTTGAAGAGAAACTTGATCCCCGCCAAGACCATGCCCTGGCAGCATTCCATAGGCCTATAAGTGCCACTATGCATACTGCTGCAACCATTCCATCCTCAAGGACATGTCGGCACAAACTAGCCCGTTAATGGTGGTCAGTAGATCTACGTTGGGGCTACAACTTCCCACGCGTGTACAAGTTTTTCTACACCCACTTCGTTAATGGTCCAGAAACAGACTTAAGAATAATAGGAAACCAGTGTCAATATAAGTAGCCTGTACAATACTGTCAGTAGTGGTGTATGCCAGTATAAGTGTACGCCACTGTCAGTATAAGTTGACAACACTGTCTTTATAAATGTAAGTCAGTATAAATGTACGCCAGTGTCAGTAGAAATGTAAAAATAAATGAGCCAATGAAAAGACCAATGGTTTCCTTAAGTTACACACGACTATTCAAGACCTCTTTTCCCTACATATAACTCTATTCTAAATGGGAAATAGCTCATCTATAAATGAACATACATCGTATGCAAGACATGATATCCTAGGAACTAAAGTCTACCCCTCCAGCTGTTAACGGAACAAAGCCAAGCACACTGCTTAGTAGGCCATGTGAGGAGGGGAGAGCTAGCACGCGACCTTGAGTTGTTGACGGCAAGTCATGCAATGTAGGTTATCGTATTTTCTGTTCTAGTCAGTTTTACACATAACGGCTTTCTGCTCGTGTGCACATCAAATGTGTCACTTTGTTCACTACTGTTTGGTAGTATACAAGTACTGTACCTATACAATAATAAAGCACGAGAGAAACAAACAATTACAATTGGAGGGGGGGGGGGGGGTTATTTATTTATGTCGGTCAGTGGGTTAACATAAAGCGTGACCTTAATTTCAAAAGGTTAGATTTGTCAAATATAAATTTAAGTTCCACTCGAGCTGGTCTGATCTATATAACTTCATTTGTACTGGGCAGACGTGTGCTCCACTTCTGTGACAACGTTCATTAACGATACAACATATAAAGTGTGTTCCATCGATCATCTGTACAATGTATTCACGATTCACTAGGCTTTGAAATTCAATCTGCGTTTTCATTTAATTCAAACTGTGACCTTGAGAACCCACGATTCTATTAGCAGAGCAGTGAAGCTTCCAGCAGTCAGTTTTAGTATCAGTGTAGACAGTATAGCTCCATGCAGTCAGATTTAGCATCGATGTAGACAGTATAGCTTCATGCAGTCAGATTTAGCATCGATGTAGACAGTATAGCTCCATGCAGTCAGATTTAGCATCTATGTAGACAGTATAGCTCCATGCAGTCAGATTTAGCATCTATGTAGACTGTATAGCTCCATGCAGTCAGATTTAGCATGATGTAGACAGTGTAGCTCCAGGCAGTCAGATTTAGCATCGATGTAGACAGTGTAGCTCCAGGCAGTCAGATTCAGAATCAATGTAGACAGTATAGCTCCATGCAGTCAGATTTAGCATCGATGTAGACAGTATAGCTCCATGCAGTCAGATTTAGCATCGATGTAGACAGTGTAGCTCCAGGCAGTCAGATTTAGCATGATGTAGACAGTGTAGCTCCAGGCAGTCAGATTTAGCATCGATGTAGACAGTGTAGCTCCAGGCAGTCAGATTCAGAATCAATGTAGACAGTATAGCTCCATGCAGTCAGATTTAGCATCTATGTAGACAGTATAGCTCCATGCAGTCAGATTTAGCATCTATGTAGACAGTATAGCTCCATGCAGTCAGATTTAGCATCGATGTAGACAGTGTAGCTCCAGGCAGTCAGATTTAGCATCGATGTAGACAGTGTAGCTCCAGGCAGTCAGATTCAGAATCAATGTACCGTATACTAGTTTTACACTTGGCTCATTGTCAATCTCTTCATGAACCTTTTTTTTTCTTACAAAGCTTATATCAACTCACTCTGTCTGCCTGGCAAAAAGTTTTTACACATTATTTCTCCCATATCCAACCTCGGATTAAGCTGATATTTTGCACTATTATTTATTTTACCTGACAACACAAGAATCAATAAAAGAAAAATCAACCTATTAGTTAATTAATTATTAATTGGCAAGTTCGTTTAGTATCTTGAAGAAGGGAAAGAAATTGTACTTGGTAGATGTGGTGGTATAAGTTGAATTAGTCCCCTTGATGATTCTTGAACCCTTAGTGAACATTTTTTATGCATTTAAAAAATGATCATGTAAACATTCACCATTATATCCCCTTCTTCCCTCTCCCAACTGGTCCAGACAAGTGATAGGATGATTTTAAACGCATGAGAAAGCTAAAAGCTAAACAAAAATAATTGGTACAAATATTTCTTATCACACAGATTTATTGTGTCTAAGTCGGAGGAAACTATAATTGCATGACTGATTGAACCTAATTGATACAATTACACTTGATATAAGCTTATTTTTTTTTTAAAGTATTTTTTATGTTTTTCTTGTTCCTAAATGTAGAAATCATTTGTTGAATACCAATGAGATTTAGAATTAGGAATATAACTACTAATGCCACTATGAGGTGTTAAAACCACTCCACTCGAGGATATTCCTTTTGACCTATCTACACATAAATCCCTCCCCCTTTCCACTGCAATCATAAAGACTGTAGATATAGAAACAACAAAAGTGATAAGAGTCTGACAATCTGGAGAGCAGGCTAATAACCAAAAGAAGATCAAATGAAATGTTGTTTAATCTATTTAAATATAAGTGCACTGCTGAAGAAAGAAAAAAAAGTTATAAAAAAAAGATATAGCTGGGTATTTCCTTACAGATATGGGTAATTCTTTAAATTATTCATGACTAACTTTGTTTGTTATTTATTGTTTGTTTACATTTGTAATAATAATTTTATAAACAAAACCATTGACAATGATTTATTGAAACATGAAGTATTATTACACTCTAATAGCTCTGAATAGCTTATTTGCTTTTTTTTTTTTTTTAAATAGTTTGTATGGCAAACTAAGTCGAATTTATAACATTAAGGTTACATTTAAGATAATAGGTTAATTAAAGTGTGTAAAGATGAATTAAGTGTTTTAAAATTCAGTGTTTTTAAGTAACTGTGTTAAACACAGTGTCAGTGTTTCTCAGCTTTTTAAAAAGTTATTTCTTGGTAATGCATCTCCAGTTCTTACATGTTTGTAGGGCCGGTCTTAGGCCACTGCAAGCTATGCGACCGCAGTTGGCTCCGCACTTTCATAGGCCCTGCGCGAATTCTAGGTGTAAATTATTAAATTAAGCCATTTTAACTTATTATTAAAGAGTTCCTGGAATTCTCCTGACATTCTAAAATATACGAAAAAGTCATGAAAATCTCCTGAAATTATTAAAATCTGAAAACTGATGTGAATCTCCTTAAAAACAGAAAAAATTGTCATTTCTGTGTGTCATTCAATATGGACAATGCCAATCCTACTTGCAATAAAAAAAACGGCATAGTCAGCTTTTATTTAATAAAAATGTAATAATAAGGCGAATTTTAATCTAAACAAGAAGTTCAAATACATATTTTACTTTAATAGTTATACTTAATTTAATTTAATAGTCACTGGCATACAAATATAGATCTAAATCTATCTTGGTCTCTTTTAAAAATAGACAAAAGAGATATTTTGCTAGTTGATAGTAAATCTAAAAGGAAGATCTAAATGTTTATCAGCTTTTTGTTGGAAAACCACTATCTACTGTAGATGGCTCGTAAAGTTAATTTGACTATCATTTTGTACTTAGTAAAGTATGAACAAAATGCAAAGACTAATTTATTTTCTAAGACAAAATATTAATTTTCACTTATAATCTTTATCACAACCCAGATTGGGCCCAGCGCAATCCATTTCGCATAGGGCCCCGCAATCTGTAGGACCGCCCTGCATGTATGCCTCAAACTGTGTACATCCAAGATAATATGTACCTCAGGGTGACAAAAGCCAAATCTGGCTGGCAAAAGGACAAATTTAAAAGGCTAGAAATGGTCTTTGATCATTGAAAATTACATAATGGTCTAATTCTTATCACCATCAGCACCCGTTTCTTTGTGGGTGTTGGGATGTAAATAATCTTCTGTCTTGTTGGTAACCCCTTCGCTGTGGCTTCACTGGAGTGCTGTTCTGGCAAAGGTAGCAACTAATTCCAGCTAACCAACTGAACAAAGGCGAAAGGGCACCAATGAAATGAGAAAATCTAGAGTGTTGTTGATAAAAATTTTTTATCTGGTACTGAACGGAATCTGTCTATGTTGTTGATATGTTTATCTTTAACCAAATAACTAAATCCAAAAAACTTCTCTATTTACAAAACTTGACTGCCTTCAAAGACACTAACAAATTAACTGTTTTTATTTAATATATATATTATTATATATATTTTTTTTACATTATTGTCACTATTATTGTCATTAGATATAAAACCTAACCCGAAATATGCAAAACAAAATGAATCAATAACCTCTATGCGCCAAATTCCTATTTGTAAACTAGCATATATCCTAACAGTCTAGAAATAAAATTTATGTGTTACATTCTGACCAAAACTGTGATTTAAGTAGTCAATAAAAAGAGCATAAATAAATAATTAGACACCAATATGTATAAAGTCTATAAAAATAAAAACAGAAAAAGTAGGGACAGGGGGAAAAAGAGCAAGAGATTTAGATTCTATCAGAAGTCTATACACTGAAAAAAACATTATAATTTTTAATATTATAAGATACCAACTTAGCATTCTAAACTTAAGATAAAAATTTGCATGTAATATAAACAGATATAATATGTATACCTGTATTGGTTATAAACAAAGTTAAAATGTCATAGCAAGGACAAACATTGTTACATGCTAAACAAACTTTACAATAGATTTAATTCAAAAAATCTAGATCTATATATTATTTACTTAGATTATTATAGACTATTAAGTATGATATATATATATATAATCTATATACAATCCAGATCTATATATAATTAAATAATTAATAATACTACTATTATTAATAGTGTTAGTAGTATAATAGTTTATCACCTTACTTAAGTTATTTAGTTAGACCTAGACATGAATATAGATTAATAGATCTAGTAGCTTGTTTTAAGATTATAAGATGTATAGAAATAACTTATAAATTAGTTGTTTTGTTTTTTACTTGTCTATCCGATAGCATGTGTGAGTGTGCTGCAAACAATCTAAGACTAAGTCCATTGTATGAATCATTATAAATTTATATTATTCTAGATTGAATTCTATATTATTATTATTATCTAGATCTTATAGATCTACTAGATATTTAAGATATAAGTTAAATAATATTTTATAATAGCTTCCATGTAGATTAAATCTAGTTACAATCTAGTAATCTCGAATCTATAGACTATATTTTTTTAAATAGTCACTATTACTATAGTTATATAGTGTAACTAAAAATAGTATAGTCATACTCATAAAGTCTAATTAAACGATGCATTTAGAAGATGCACTGACAATGATATGAGATTGTGAACCAAACAGCTGATACATTTTTAAGTAAGAAAATACAATCGAAATCTAGGTCAACTTTTTTTTCTCCACATTTTAGAACTAACTATAAAATAAAATCTAGATATGTATAAATCTAGAATGCAGAATCTAAATGGTAAATCTAAGCTCTTCTTTTAAAAAATGTAAGATTAGATTTAAAAGATAGCAACATACCCGCATTTAAAAATATACAAGTATCTAAACATTTAATTTTCTCAAAAGAAATGCACAACAGTCGTAAATTATTATTATTTTTTTAGATTCAACACACTTTTTGTAAATGACCGACTTCCAACACCAGCACCTCGCATTCAAACCGACCGACTGCCGACAATTTTTTTCCCCCGTTACTAGATCTACTTTAATACCATTTGCGATGGTGAAAAAACTTAGCCTGGGTTTTTATTTTTTATTTATTAGTAACCTATAACTGTAGAGGGCAGAAATGTATTTTATTTTATTTTTTTGTGATCATCTGCGCCAGTGGTCGGCGAACTGCGGAGGGGCGACTAACCAGATTTTCCGAATTTTTTTTCTTGTAATGGAGTTCTTAAAAAAATATTTTTTTTTATCAATAAACCTTGTCACATTATTACCTTATTTCGTTTCTTAATCTGTGTGATAATTTACCGGTGCGGTATGCTATTTTTAATTCTAGTATTCTATATATAAGCCTGGCTGAGTGGTTAATTTAAGCGATGGCTTCCGTATCTGGAGTCCTGTGTTCGAATCTAATTGAAGACTGGGATTTTTAGGGCGCCCCTGAGTACGTGACTTTAGTTGGGGAAAGTAAAGGTGGTTGGTCGTTAACCGTTGGCCAAAGAAACAGATGACTTTAACATTATCGCCCTATAGATCTAGAGCGAATGGTCTGAAAAGGAATGTATATATAAGCCTAATATATATGGGCGTAGCCAGGATTTTTTCTGGGGGGGGGGGGGGGGTTGAGGGGAAATGTTTTCTCCCCACCTCATCCCCCCCCCCCGCGGAAATTTATATATATATATATATATATATATATATATATTTATATTTATTTATTTATATATAATATATGTGTGTGTATATATAATATATATAAAATTAATCTTTATTACATTCTGACTCTTCATTCTTTCGGAAGACGTTTATTATACCCTAGAATAGGTTCTTCCTGATGTTAGTGGAAAATTTGTAGACTCCCCGCCCTTGACAGCAATGGGGTCTGGAAGAGCGCTGTGAGCTCCCCCAGCGCGTGTCGGAGCCCCGCCGCCAAGCACTATTTCCGGTATTGAAAACCTCAAAAATGCATATTCTGAGGTATCTATAGTGCATTATTCTGCTATTAAAAAGTTTTATTTCAAAACGTGTGCTATTCTTACTTACTTAGATCCTCCCGCGCCGTTCGGTTCATTGGGCGACAAACTGTTTCCACAAAAATCTGGCAATGTCTGAACCCTCTTCCCACCTGCTCTGAGAACCTCTTTGAAAGTGTGGCGTGAAGTTGTACTAGGATGTTCCTGTTTGCGATTTCCTCGTTATGGCCTCCATGTCATTGCAACTCTTATTACGCGTAATTCATTTTGTCGGAATACATGTCCCGCAATCCTCATGCGACGCTCTGTCACAACCTTACCAAGGGGTCGACTCCCAGTTCGACATAGCATTTCATGGATTGAAAACCGATCTCTATAACTCTATAACCTAACTCCTAAAATCCATCTTAGCCATCTTTGTTGAGCCACATTTAGTCTTTTTCAATTTCGGCAGATGACTATCCATTGCACTTTATTAATGGAGTACAACTAGCTTCAAACCCCACTGAAAAATGGTTGGGGGGGGGGGCTAAACTCAAAAGCCCCTTTGGCTAAACTCATAGAATTTGGAGTGTGTAATTTGCTTTTTTTATATTGAAGAGGTATTTTTTTTAGCTTGAAACCCCGCTGAAGAGGGTTTAAACTCAACCCCCCTTGGCTGCGCTGGGGCAAATCTCACCTAAATTAAACTAAATCAAAGCAAAAAAGTCCGTCTCCCCTCCCCCCGCAGGGGGGATTTCATTTCGGGGGGGGGGGGTGAACCCCAAAAAACCACCCCTGGCTGCGCCCATGATATATATACAGTGCTTTTTTTTTGTAAAAAAAAATTAGGTGCCGGTACTCAGTGATGGATTGCCTTTTAACTACCAATAAATTAATAATAAATTAAACGTTAAAATACAAGAAAAGTAATATTTTTTCTCCACATAAAAAAAGGTGCCATCACAAAAAAAAAGCACTGTATATAGGCCTATATATACATTTTGGATGTTCCTTCATAGTTAAAGATATCTACTTCCTAGTCCAAACCTCCCGCCACGACGACCGGGGGTGGGGGTGTGTGTAGAGGGCACCATTGGTTCAGTCCGGCGCACAAACCGCACGACCAGGCAACCATCCAACATGAAGATACTTTTAGGCCTACCATAAATACGCATAATAAAGTTATTCTTACGCTACTTGTTCCTCGAATGTCAGTCACAGTATCGGCCCTTGCCCCCCAAGCTACTTTAGTTTACTTAATTTGATCTGCCCTTTTTTAATAGGATGACAAATGAACTTTAGATATCAGGAGAAAGCGTTTCTGTAGTTAACAAGACAAGGAAACGCTTGGCGTCCTCCAGATCCGCTAGCTGTCAAGAGAAAGGCCACCAACGTAACGTTTTTTTTCCCCCGAAGAGAGAAACAGTGCTCTAATTGTAATACAAATAAACTCTTGCATCGAAACAACAAACACTTTCGTAAAGTAACCATGTAAACAAGATTCTTTATTCAGTCATCTTGGCTTCCGCACTGTGTCCCGTATGTATGGGCATACGCTTCATACAATAAATCTAAAAGGGGGATAACACACAATATTAGGCGAATTAATGTAGGGGACGTAACATTCCATCAACATCCCCTTTCCTCCCTAAAAAAAAAATAATAAAAGAATACAATGAACAAAAACTATTTACATCACAGAACATATGCAAAGTCCCTATTAAGCATAGTCTCCTTATTTCGAAGGTTTCTAGAGAGTAGCTCTAGGTCGTAGAGAGTAGGCCTACTGGGGAGTGTCTCGAGTGTTTGATGATCCGTTACTACACTCATTCGCTACCCCTGGGAAGATGCTAACACACTCACTTTCTGTGTCTGGAGAGATGTATATATCTTCAGAGATGTCTGATGTGTCTTCTGTTCCATTTTCTCCTTGTATCATGTATGCACGTTCATTAACTAGCTTACATACTCTGCCTCGTCTCCTTTTTGGATCATCAGGCGATTTGTAGGTACTGGGATTGAACTAAAGAAAACTCACCGATTCTCAGATCGCTCTGATTGCAGAAGCACAATCCAACTATGATCAATCAATATCCCCGGTAAAAAGAAATAATGTCACAATCTCCAAATCAAATTGACATATCCCGATTCACTAACACATATTAAAGAAAACAATCCTCAATCCTCTGTCAGGAAATCCAAAATTGTAAGTAAAGTTTTTACACGCTAGTAAAGGTCATTTACGCCCAACAGCATAAACAAAATTTACCCTACTTCGCACGTGAAAAAAAAAAAGATTAGCCAGGGAGGAACAGGGTTACAACACTACTTTCTGCCCAATGTTTAGAAGATTCATAATTTGAGCTGTTTTTGATATGTGTCTTCTTACACTTTGCTGACACCTCTCTCGTTTGACTGTGGCTTCTTGTTGAGAAATTCTTGCAGAATGTTCTTTTCTTCGCAATAAAGTCCTTGTCCTTCTGAATATCGCCTGAGTCGGACTAACTAGCCTATCTTGCCTTTGTGTGTTTCTGAACACCAAATTCTAGTTTAGAATACATGCAGGAACTATGTAATCAGATTACTACACTTAAAGAGACAAATAAAAATGCAGTTTTTTGGATTATGGGTGATTTCAACCTACCTGATATAAATTGGAAAACACTAACCATAGATAAACACCAAAACCTTAAGGACATAAATGAGCTTTTCATAGAAACTTTACACAACCTAAGTTTAGATCAAATCATTAAAAAGCCAACTAGATTAAACAACACATTAGATCTCTTCTTAACCAACAGACCTGGATTAGTAGTTGATTATGATATTATCCCTGGTCTATCAGACCATGAGATCATAAAAATACACAGTCAGATAAAAGCAGTAGCCAATACAAAACCCCCCAAAAAAATCTTACTCTGGAATAAATGTAACCTAACACAACTACACCAAGCTGCATTAAACTTTCAACAAACATTCTTATTAGAAAAAGACATTAACCAACCAGTCGATGACCTCTGGAATTTCATTAAAAACCATCTTAAAAGCATTATAGAAAATCATAAACCAACTAAATACACACTAAACAAAATAAATAAATGCTTATTTAATAATACACTAAAGAAGCTTTGTAAACATAAGGAAAACCTATATAGAAAATTTGAAGAAACTAAGGCAGAAAGAGTTTACAAAAAGTATATAAAAATTAAACACTTAACCCAAAAAGTAAGCAGACAGCTGCAGAGTGAATACATAAACAATGTAATATCTAAAGATAACAACAAAAACCTAGAGTCATACATTAAGTTTAAGAAAATTGAAACAACAGGCATAGCGCCATTAAAAGATTAACATAACATAATACATAATGATAATGAAACTAAAGCAAACATCCTAAACAAATACTTTGCATCAGCATTCTCAGCCCCAGGAGACAAAGACATATTACTTAATTTGAACCAAGTAGACAACATAGAAGATATAGTAGTACAAGAAAATGGAATTCAAAAACTATTAGCCAACACCAAACCAAATAAAGCGTCTGGACCTGATGGTATTCCAGCTAGATTACTCAAAGAACTAAGCAATGAGCTAGCCTCAGTGTTCAAAATACTCTTTCAGGCTTCGCTTAACCAGGGCAGAGTACCAAAGGACTGGAAAGAAGCTCATGTCACCCCCCTATTTAAAAAAGGAGAAAAATCTGACACAGGAAACTACAGACCAGTATCACTTACCAGCATCACATTTAAAATCCAAGAACGCATAATATGTAGCAATATCATAAACCACTTAGACAAACATAACATGTCCTCACACCATATCAACATGGCTTTAGGAAATATAGATCATGTGAAACACAACTAATAAGACTAATTGATGATTTTTCAAAAGGTTTAGATAATAGTGAACAAATAGATGCTATCGTACTAGATTTGTCCAAGGCTTTTGACAAAGTTCACCACCATAATTTGCTTAAAAAATTAAAATATTTCGGCATTAATGGTCCGCTGCATCAGTGGATTAAAGATTTTCTGATAGGGAGAGAACAAACTGTAATAATAAATGGCTCTAAATCAACACCGATAACAGTAAACTCAGGTGTACCTCAAGGAACTGTCTTAGGTCTACTACTATTCTTAATTTACATAAATGATTTACCGAATTGTATTACCTCAGGAACAAAAGTCAGATTATTTGTAGAAGATTGCATAATATATGGAACAATAAAAACAACACAAGACACAGATATTTTACAAAGAGAATTAGATGAATTACAGAAATGGGAATCCAATTGGAGCATGCCTTTCAACCCAGAAAAATGTCAGTTGTTAAGAGTAACAAAAAAATTAAAACAAATTAATTCCACTTATCTTATTCATGGCAAACCAGTAACAAAGACTAAAAACGCAAAATACCTAGGTGTTATAATAAATGAAAAACTGTCATGGAATTCACATATTGATGAAACTATAAAAAAATCAAACAAAGCATTAGGATTTATTAAAAGAAATTTCTATAAATCAAATAAGAACATAAAACTAATATGCTATTTAACCTTGGTTAGGCTAATAATAGAATATGCATCCTCCGTTTGGGACCCCTCAACTCAAGATAACATTAAGAAACTGGAACAGACACAAAATAGAGCAGTGAGATTAATAAAAAACAAATATTCACACTTAACCAGAGTAACACCTTTAGTAAAATCACTAAATTTAGAAAGCCTTCAGGACAGAAGACTTAAAAGTAAAGTAGCAACTATACATAAAACACTGAACCATAATCTTCAAATACAAAAACAAAATTTAATAAAATACTCTGAAACACACAAAGATAAAGGCACATTCTTCGTCCCATTTGCTAGGACAAATTTGTACAAATACTCCTTCTTCCCTAGTGCTATTAGAGCATGGAATGGGTTGCCTGAGCTAGCCAGGAAAACCAGTGACTTGGCAGAATTTAAGTCATTGGTTAATATGCATGACTAAATGCATGACGCGTAGGACGTAATCATTTTCTTTTTTTGAAGTAACGTCTGTAT
The DNA here is from genome assembly GCA_030265305.1 of Biomphalaria pfeifferi. Lineage (NCBI taxonomy): Eukaryota > Metazoa > Mollusca > Gastropoda > Planorbidae > Biomphalaria > Biomphalaria pfeifferi. The sequence goes on from JASAOG010000001.1 coordinate 10,729,645, forward strand.
TATATAAGATAAGATAAGATAATTTTTCATGTTGCTCATTACTGTTTCACTACCCTGTTATGATTAAGCTTCAATAGCTTTGTTGTTTGTTTTCAGAAAATGTTTTACTTGGTATAGAATTAAAGGGGAATGCATGCTCTTTTTATATAACACAAAATCAAAATTATAAAATTAAACAATAATTTAATTTAATTAGGTCAAATCAACGATGGTATCGTCGATTAGGAGAGAAAGAGTTAATAATCATTTCAAAATGCAACGAACTATAGATCCATCAGTAGCCATATTGGACACTAGACATATGTTACCCGCGACCCGCGGGTCTTTATTTGCGCATTACTGTCGATATAGTCACTGAGAGTGTTTTGTAAACAATTAAACGAAATAATAATGTAATAAGTAAAGCGAATGTGTCAATGTAAAAATAGTGTGAATGAAGCTATTAAATCAGAATAGCTAATAGGCTTAAATCCATTTTTTCAAATTAAAACATTTGCTTGTAGGCCTACATCTATTTGAATAAAATTTGAGATGAATAGACTTAATTTTGTATGTTCATGTGTTAAAGTATAAAGTAGATCTTGAGGTAGACATAGATCTAAATCTACACTAACGTAGAGTAAAAAATTGGCTTTTATAGAGTTCATTCTGTGTTGCGCATGCGTGACCTTTTTTCATGGATGAATATAGGCCTATCTCAACACGGCTACGCAGCTTTATTTAGCGAACAGCGAACGAATGTATTAAAAATGCTTTAGAAAAACAAATTTGAATGTTAATTTGATTAAAATATGAAATGAATGGACAATAATTAGTATGTTTATGTGTTAAAGCATAAAACTATCTTTGCGAAAAGAAGTTTTATCATCTTAGAGTTCAATAAGAGTTTTAGACCTAGGCCTAGGAATAGACTCAGTAGAGAGATGTGCAGAGATTTATTTAGCACCTCCCCCCCGGGGGGGGGGGGGGGGATTTCTCAAATCCCCCCCCCCCCTGAAACCACAATCCTCCCCCCCTTGAGGAAATTACTTTATCCCCCCCCCCCTCAGAGGGGGATCAGAGTAACACTAAGTTGCTTTAAAAGAAGAAATAAAGGAAATAAAATTGTATGTTGTATAATAATTATTTCGGTTTTCCACCGTCCGGTTTTTGACATCCCTACTTTTGGTATCCCGGGAAAATCGTTAATTATAGATGAAAGGGAAAATAATAAAAGTGTAAACATGAAGCGGCAATTATCGATGTTCAGCTTTGCCAATAAAATTCGAATAAATGAGAATGGAGCAAAATCAACATTTGAGTTTCCCGGGTTTACGGTACACAACACTGCACCTGATGGGAACTGCATGTTTTCGGCCATCGCGCATCAATTATTGTTCAATCTTGGCAACACTCGTGAATCAGGCTCAGCAACTGACATTAGTCGATCATTGGTCAGTTATTTACAAGACCATCGGGAAATTCTTCTGGACAAAACTATTGAAGGTATGATTATAAATTTATGAAACTTTAGTTAATTCGTGGGCACCGCCTAACTAATCTTCCACGCCTTTCATGTCAGCGACAATATGGCGAAAACTATTGGTTAGCCGCCAGAATATGAGAGACTTAGTCAGTTTCATAATCTAGTTCTACTGTGTTAGTTGTTAGACACATGCGCATGGCCAAAATTTGATACCATGATAAATTTTGCTAATGCAACCACTTCAATGTATCGGTACGCATGGGAATTCACTTTATGTAGCCATCCGTGCACCTTTCGACGACAACTTGCCAACCCAGACTAGGATAGCATGGAGAGTACCGGAGGCTAATTGTTATCGTGTCAAGCCTAGCCTATTTAGTTCATTGTATGACTCATATTCCTAAGTTATAACTGTATAATTTTACATATTTTTAGGTTTTTCTTCTGTTGACAAATATCTTGAGGCAATGGAAAAGAATGGAACATGGGGAGATGGCATAATATTATCAACTGCTACGATTTTTTTCAACCGTCCAATAACGGTTGTTTATGGAGTATAGTGCCCTTCATAATAAGAAAATATAAGAAATATTCATTTGCTGATTGACTTACCTAAATAGAATAATTAACGTTATTTCTTTTAGCAGCTTATACTGAGCATAATCATTTGAAATAGAGTATAAATATATGTTACTACCACTATTGTGTTTGAAGTGTTTACATTTGTTTAAACTAGCTATTGATAAAGCTTTGGCATGTGCGATTTTTGCCAGTTATATACCTCATATTCATACACACGTCCACAACTCCATACGATTTTATTCCGGTCAATCATTGTCATACAGGCTGTTATTTGTGTAAATGAAATTAAAAATGCTTCAGAAATTTCATTTTGACACTGATATTTTGCTTCAGCTTCTGGGGGACATCGTCCAGACCCCCTACCGGGGCTTTGCCCCTGGACCCCAGGCCCCCTTTTTGGGAATCCCCCCTGGGTTATGCCAACTCCCCCCCTGAACCAAATTCCTGGATAAAACCCTGTGATGTGTTAATCACTGTTAATGTGTAACCATTTGGTAATGTCTAATTAAAGGATGTTCGCCAGACATTACCCGCGGCCTGCGGGTCTAAGTTTGTGTTTACTAATCTAGTGGATTGGATTTAGATGTATGTTAAACTTAACTAATGATCCTTTCAAGTTTTTTCTCTTTCGCTACGAAAATAAAATTAGGTTTGCAAAAATGGGATTACCCGAAGCCGATACATTCATATCTATTAAAAACAAAAAGAGCGATAGCTTTGTTAAATGAATGGGATTATAAAGTGAACAATTAAATGAAATAATTTTTAGTACGCGATTCATGAATGAATATAGATCTAGGCCTATATCAACTCGGCTTCGCAACTTTCGTAAACGAATGTAGCTTTAGATTAGATGATTCAGGTGCGAGATTGTTCAGACTACACTCACATCAGTAGCCATATTGGACATTAGAGGATTTAGGTGCGAGATTGTTCAGACTACACTCACATCAGTAGCCATAGTGGACATTTGAGGATTTAGGTGCGAGATTGTTCAGACTACACTCACATCAGTAGCCAAATTGGCCATTAGAGGATTTAGGTGCGAGATTGTTCAGAATACACTCACACCAATCAATAACTCCTTTTCTATTAGGATAATCTCTTTCATTTATAGTCTAACCACAATATAAAACCTTGTTACAGTTACTGATTAACTTGATAATTTTACTATCTAATGATCCTATTCCAATCAACAAATGAATTAAACGTGGGAGAAATGAAAATTCTTCAATTTTTACATATAGATTTAAAGAACTATATAAGTATATAGGACAATTATAGGACTTAATATATTTACGTAAGAGTGTAAGAAAAAAACATATTTTGTATATTATAGAATTTGTAGATCTAGCTCTAATTTTTGCCTTATAAATTGTTTGTAAAAAATGTTTTACATGTTTCGGAAGTTCCTTCAGAGTTAAAGATAGTTTACTTCCTAGTCCAAACCTCCTGCAGGACGACGGGGGATGGGAGTTGGCAGGGTTTGAACCCTCGATAAATCCGAACGACAGTCCAGCACGCAAACCGCACGTCCAGGCAGCCATCCGATTAGTTTATTTTTAGAAATTTAGATCTAAATCAGACTAGTTTTAAGTGTAGAGTCTACGTTAAGGTTAAAGCTATTTGCTGATGTTGACTAACCACATTCAAGCTAAATATAATTTATAATCGTGTACTACAATAACTACATTGAATAAGTTCAACATTGTTAATGTGTTTTTTTCCCCTATTGGGCCTATTTGGGGGCGACTAGGTTAATAATCACTATTAACTGTATCGATAGAGTCTATAATTTTAAACGTTTTTCTAGATCTAGGCCCAACACTCCATCGGATCAGTCTGAGTCTAGACTCTAAAGAGTCTAGATAGATATAGACCTATTATTACTATTACTAGATCTAGACTTGATCTAATCAAATTTAGATCTACTTCATTACAGATCTGAAAAAAGAAGATCTAGTTCTTGTTCAAAAGTAAATCTAGAGATGGCTGCCTGGTCGTGCGGTTTGCACGCTGGACTGTCGTTCGGATTTATCGATGGTCCCGGGTTCAAACCCTGCCCGCTCCCATCCCCCGTCGTCCTGCGGGAGGTTTGGACTAGGAAGTAAACTATCTTCAATTCTGAAGGAACATCCGAAACATGTAAAACATTTTACAAACAAAACAAAACATCTAAAACTAGAATAAGCCTGAAGCAGTAACACACAAAGCCATAAATTGCATAACTTGACTAAAACGAAACGTGAACTGAGGCGTGCTGTACTGTGTGGGCTGAAAGTTGTTCGCTTGACTAGATCTAGAATAAGCTGACCAACAGTAACATGCATATTAAGCCATAAATGGCGAAATTTGACCTAGTTTCCCCAACTCTAATATCAACTTTTTATAAATTGGTCTGTTTTAGTTGCCTTTGTTTTCAGAACCTGGCATTCATATATAAAGGAATAGGTAAACACGCTAAGCCATAAACTGAATAATTTGACCTAGTTTCCCAAATACTACGTCATCGACCTTGGTTGGCAGGGAGATACTGATCTCGAATGGCTTCGAGATTGTGAAATTTAATAGTCCCTAAAATGCACATTAAATTGCTTTTATCTAAATAATTACAAAGAATATATGTATAATATTTCGTATGTATGTTTTTAAGCATTATGAAACTAAACAAAAAGTATTACACTGGTTTCGGCATTTGACCCCAAAACCTCTTTAGTTGGTTTTTAAGTCATGGTGTTTCAAAGTCATTTGTTGTCAATCAATTCATCAAGCCCTGGTTGTGTTTAGATAATGTTGAAGTGGGCAAATGTTGTCTAGAATGTTAGAAAGACAATTTGAAATAATAATATTGTGGATGAAGGTATAGTAGGTCATATTTAGTTTGGATGTAGTTCAGAACTGCACTGTCCTAGAAACAAATCTGTACTATTCTAACCTGTGGAAGAGAGGAGTGCCTTCATGTTAAGACTCCAGGAAGTGGTGTGTGTGTTAGATGTTTTTCTATTTGTCACAAATTTGATGCTGAAGTTTTAAACTTAATATTTCATTTCGACTTAAAAATCAATGAGACAATGGCCCAAATGAAGTACTGGTGACATTGAAATGATGTGACAGTTAGTTTCATGTAATTATTTTAATTTTGTAACACTGGTGACAACTTTTAGTTAGGTGCCAGTAAAGCATTAAGCAATATTACATAGGTCAGGTCAGTTGTGAGACTCAGAACTGAACAAATATTTTTTCAAATGACCATTATAGTGTACATTTTAAATTAGGATTTTATACATTAAAAAAAAAAAAAAAAAGCCCTCAAGCATTTTTTTAAACCTCCCTTCCCATTATTGTACTAACTGCCAGGTATCAGCTGAGATGGATTTCTTGTTACTTATAAAGCCTTAATCACAAAAAAAATAAAAAAAATTGATACGATAGAGATACAATATTTTTAATGTAACTTTAAATACTGAAGACAAAAAGCATGTGCAAAATTGACGGTAAAAAATGTTATTGGGTACATAAAAATAACCAAAGTATGATGGGTTTAATTAAGATGAACAATAACATTAACCAGTGATACCAACAAACTCAAAACAAATGTCACTCCACTAACTACTCCAATGACTGAATCAGATCTTGTAGGCGTCTACGAGCCAGCTGAACTCTCTGTTCCTGCCTGTGAATATCATCTGAGGAAACCATCAGCTGAACAACAAAGAATAGAAACAAGGGCTACAAAAGCAATGACAATAGAAATACAAATACCTGTAATGTTACATGTATTACAATCCATTGTAACCAAATAATGAGATTACAATTCAAGCAATATATTTTTTTTTAAATTCCCCTTAAAAATGAAAGAATTTATTCCCACCAGCATTACCAGAGTTCCTTAAATCTATTAAGAGCTTTACTTCTCAAAATTTTGCAATAAAAAATGTAAGTCTAGAGCTAAATGTGAAAAAAAGACATCAAAAATAATACATAATATAATTAACAATGAAAAAAAAAAAGTATTAAAATCTGCAATAATTAACCTGCAGGCTAGAAATCATAATTGGTTCTAGTTGTCCCTGTATCATAATTGGTTCTAGTTGTCCCTGTAAAGTTCATTAGTTGTTTTTTTTTTTAATCCATTCAATGGAAAGAGAAGTAAACATGGCTTTTGGTCAATTGTACATGTCCTAATTAATTCTATTGTTGAACATTGTTACTCAGATATGGGATGGTTAGAAATGACATAATGGAGGAAAAAAGGTTGATGAAGTTGCTAAATAATAAGATGAGAATTATGTACAAATATTTGTAATTTAAAGTCAACTTGGAAGATTTACAAAGTGTAGAAAGATAACTGAACAAGGAAACTAATAACATAACAAATCTAGGATTACTGCTCTTGGTTTTAATAAATTATAGGAAAAAATATACAGGTGATTAATCCATCTTACTTTCACTTGACAAACACATTGTTTTAATAAATGATACATAAAGAAAGAAAGTCTGTTAATAAATTTAAAGTAACACCCAGAGACATTATTTGGTTGAACAAAAATTTTATATGGAGCAGAGCAAAAAGTGAAATAAGACTAAAGAGGGACCCATTAAACATGAAACAGACAAAAGTTAGTGCATTTGGGTTTATCTCAAAAGAGTTAAAAAGAAGATTAAAGAGTTAAACAGAAATGGGTTAATTAAATCAGTTTATGATAAGACTTGAACACCTCATATCTATAGATTAGCACAGAAGAACACTATTTGATCTTAGTGGGCAGAAGACTAATGGGTTTTCATCTAGTCACATGAGCAAGTGAAAAGACCATTTCCAACCAAATCATTTTCTCTTTAGTAACGACAACCCATTATCTATTGAAAAAAAATTCTATTATAGGACTAATAATGGTCTCTTTACTAAGAGATGAATGTATAGAGAAAACATTAGGCCCTAGAAAAAATACCTCCTGCAACCACCAGGCTAATGGCTCATCATTCTTTGGAATCAACTATATATTTCAATATACCTGTCATCCTAGTGCAGTGTGTTTTTCACAATGTAGTGGATCTAGTGACTCTAAAACTCTAGCATAATACAAGCTCATTTGAATAGAATGCAGAAAAAAAAAAAAGAACTATTCTTATTGTATTTGTAGAATAAATCCAAATTAATTCTTTCAATGCAATGACACAATATAAATAGAATAAAAAATATTCAGACTGAAATAAAATCTAAATGTATATCTGACCCTAACATTTTTGTCTATACATACCCCACATATAAGTTTAGATCTAGAAAGAGACTTTGAAAGTTTATCAAAATTATCTATTTTAATTGCTCTGAGCTGTATTAGTTTCATAGGATTTTATAATTCAGGGGTTCTTAACCATTTTAGTTTGATATTATTTATTGATATATTTATTTGATATATTTATTAGTTCTGATATTCTCACAATGAAGGGACCCAAAAAATGTAAAAAAAATAAATTATTCTTTCATATGCCTAAGTAATTGCTTTTGCTAATCTTATAAAATCATAATCATAGTGTAATCTTTACTGATATATATGTATTTTCATGGTTAGAAACAAACTATTGTGTAAGATGTAAGTATTTATTTCTTGTGTAAAATAAATGTCTATTTCTAATGTAAATACAAATAGATGAGATGTTATAATTATGACTTGCAATTATTTACTTTTCTATTGCGTTGTGTGACAATTTGAACAAAAAAAACACAACAACATGGCGGAGCATGGAAAATAGATCTGACTACAGTAAACTACATTGCTAAAACACTGTTATTACAGTAAGTCAATGTTATGTTTGAGCTTGTTTCTGTTTCACCAAATCAAGAATTCTTGGATAAGTTTTTATAAGAGCACAAAAATGTCATCTTCAGTATCAAGCCTACTTCTGTATTAAGAGTAGCAGACTAGAAAAAGTTGTGCTGTTGGAAATGGAAGAAAACAGCGCAACATCTCAGACAGAAAGAATTGATCCATAGTTGTGTAACTAACATTGAATAGAAATCATTTTTCACTGCATCATTATTAATGTGGGATATCTCTGGAACATCTTCAACTCTGAATGTGAATAGGCTTCATAAAGATCAAAAACATGTTTTAGAAGATTGCCTCTTAATAACCAACTCATTTTTAAAGTCATCATTTATATACCTCAAATAGTGGGAATATTATAATGTTTGGAATCATTCTGATTCAATCTAATTCAATTGTCTGCAACATCTATCCTCGAATGAAAATTATAGTAAACAAAATAGTAATTGCAAATAAACAGTCCAAATTAGTTCTTTCAATGTAAAGGCAATTGCAAATGTAAAAACTTTGTCAGGTTTTCATGTTATAATAGTAGGTTGAGAACTGCTGGCATAACTGAACAAGTTCTACCCTATGTAGTCTAGATGTATGACACTTACTGATACATCAACCACATGGTCAATCCAATGTTCACCACATCTATATAAAGAAAACATTTGATCTCCATATGACTGAAACTGTTTCATACAAACCTGTTGAATGTGTGGCTGTTGGGTGTCCATATTTATACTTGGGTTTTTCATAATAACTTGTTTGGTGGCCCCTTGGCCAACAACAGGACCAGTATTGATATGCAGTGCTGCTGATATACTTTGTAAAACATTTTCTGTGCTAAGTTCTGGTCCTACACCTAAAGGTTAGGAATGTGAAAAATACAAAAAAAAAGCCATTTTAATAAAAGCTAATAACAAAAAATAATTAGTAGTTCTAAAATGACTAAAAATCACATGTATTATATATACTCATAATTATAATATTTAGAAAATTTTATGGATTCTCAAAAACTCATTTTGATTAGATATTTTATCTTTTATTAACTACTTTAAATATCAGTTTTCTAAGAATTTACAAGTTTTCAAAAGAACAGTACTGGTAGCTTTTAAACAGTAAATAAATAACTAAGAGCTCAGTCCATTATTTTCTTTATTATATATTGTTGCTAGGACTATAAGCTAAATCAAAAATGTTTCTTTAAAGAAAACTTATCACTGCAATGACTAAACACAACAACTAACTTTGAACTTGTTTAGGTAGCTCCATTGATGGAATTACTTCTTCACTGCTATCACATGCACGCAGACCTTGTAATCTTTTCTCCCAGAAGATCTATCAATTAATAATATGTGAATAATCACAAGGGACATACAAAAATGGTCATGTTAACTACAAATGCATGATGCAGTTATTCCTAATGATTTTGGCTATTGTAAATGTAACAATATCATAGATCTTTATTTATCTTTATTTATGATGCCAATGACTGTATCTTTAGTCCAACCCCAACCCTCTCTACCCATCTTGTCTATGAAAGATAAATATAAAATGTGAGGGGTAGATCGTTTAACAATATCATTATCTTTTTGATGTAAAAGAGTTTCTAACACTCTGTTATCATAACCCAAATCATTAGGAGTAGCCATATCATGCATTTAAAATTAACTCTAATGTAAAAAATGTGTCATCCACATTCAGGAAGTAAAATGTACATATGCTAGGGAATTTTTGAGGCTACATTTTAATAAACACAGTCACTTTATTATTTCTGACACTTCTACACAAAGCAAGCTGGTTACCAGGAGCACAGGTTGCATGACAAAATGCTCCAGTAGTTGTTTTTTTTTACCAATACTTGTCTAATAAACATAGTAAACACACACAGTAAACACAAAGATAACTAGTTAAATAAAGAGGCAATTTTGAAATGATAAATGAGAATAAATCTGTGTGGTGACAGTCTACAATTCTGACCTGCTTGGGTTGCTCCTGAATCCCATGTTTTAATTCTGCCTTTGATTTACTCTCAGTTCTGTTTCTAACAACTGTAACTGGCTGTTTAAATATTGAAGCTGTCTGTCTTATTGGCAAAACAAGACTGGCATCATGTCGAACCCCTTGATATACACAAATTGGTACATTAAAGAGTATTTTGGTAAGTCTAATGATTATTGACACCTTAAATTTTTAAAGACTAAAAGTAAAAGCAAAAACAGATTTTTTGTTTTGATTTCGATGAACTTAAAATAACTTATTTACTTTAACTCACTTCTATAATATATATCAATATATATATGTTATTTACCTCTTGCAAAGTCATAAGAAGATCCTTTTTGTCGTTTACTTTTTCTACAAGCGCTATAAACTGTTCGACCTGTACGAAAATCAAAAGCACTCAAATCAAATGTTTCACCAAGAATACGAGCTAGCTGTGGCTTGCTGCGAATTTTTTTACCATCTGGCCTGCAAAAACATTGAGATGAAAACAGTCAGTGAATAGTAGATATAAATAAAATAATCATTTCCCTAAGGCTGCCTCTAATTTAATCATTATAAAACATATTTTATTACTCTATTTTCTATATGTATGTTTGACTGTATGCGCATGATGTGTTAGGCTGAATCGAGGGACTAATATATTATAAAGCAAAAAGAAACATAATAATTCTCTAAAACACACACAGTGACACACATAATAATTAAATTATAGTTAGCAACCTAGACTGTATAAGATCTAGAATTCAATCTAGAATCATATAAATACATCATTCATACAATGGACTTAGATTGTTTTCAGCACATATGCTATCAGATAGGCTTTCGAATTCGTAAGGTCTATGATTAGTAATGAAACAAGTAAAAAAACACCATAACAAAGGCAACATGGAAAACTTTCTCTCTCCTCCCACTGGTCCACAAACGAGATTGGAACATAACGCTCTGAGCATGCTATATAAAAGCTATAATTTATTTTATTTATGAGTGTTACTACTTCTCTGTGTACCAAATAGGGGAGGGGGAGGAGACACTGTGACAAGTAGAGTGTATTTGTCATAACTGCTTAAAGAAGCTGGCCGACAATATAGGATCCAACCACGGGAGTTTTCGTCGTACATAATTATCTATAGAAGCCTTAAAAATAAAAAAAATGGCGCATTTCCAATGACATGACAATATACAGTAATAAGAAATTAAACTTTAAAAAATATATTTTAAAAACTATTTATTTCCAGAGAAATCATACTAAATTACATATTTGTAATCTGCATATTCTTAAAATATAAGAGAAACCGACAGACATCTAGAGACTATAGACCTAACTAATAAATTTAAATAAAGTAGTAAGTAAAGAGAAAGTCCTGACACCATCATAGGGCCTAGGACTTTACCCCCAAAGCAAAACAATGGTCAATAAAATAACAGCAATTGAATATATCATAAAAATCCCAGATTTTTTAAAAGTCACAGGGTCTCTGTCCAGCGTTTTCTAGATCTAATTGAATACCATTAAATTAATTATCATTAATAATTAATTAAAATCTTACAATCTAGATCAGTAGATCTAGAAATCTAGATTTTTATTAATAAAATTAATTACAAAGCAAAGACAATTGAAAAACTAACGTGAAATAATAAACATCTGTCTTTCCAGCTGAAAGTCCTGATTGCCTTACAACTTCTTCTCGTTTCCAGCCAGGTGGAAGCGCCATTATATTTCAATAAATATGTAGAAAAGATATAATTTCAGCTTGCTGTGAAAATTGGAATTTGTTATGGAATCTAGATCTGGTCCTAGATAGATCTAGATCTACATCTAGTTTATGTCTATAGTCAATATTTTATAGTGACTATGACAGACTAGTCTGTCTATAGTGTAATAATCAATGGTAAATAGTCTCACAGATTTGTCTCCCTTTACAATGGAATACACTGATCTAGATTCTATAGCTTTTTTTTTATTTTTACAACCGTTGCCAACTATAGTCCAGTGGTGCTTCTGCCGTATGGTGAATGACATTCCCGTAAACTATTTTATAATACACTTATATAAAGAGAAAGGAGTTCCTGGAGCTTCGTGATTAGGCCATTGCCTTACTTTTTATGAAATATATTCTACAAAGTAATACTAGCCTGGGTCCCTAAAAAATGGTTATAGTGAATAGTGATACTTTTTCAATCATTTCGAAGAGAGAAAAAAGGACCCCTTACAAGTTGCCCCATATAGGCATATCTCTAATAGTTTAGAGCTTATCAAGTCGAAATCTGGTCCTTACCCGTAAACTGAGCTTCTGGTGAGTTTCAATTCCCTATTTACCACAAGTAGTTAACAAACAACACACACACATATATGGAGGTCACTCACGAAGGCCGCGGGATACACATTTGAGACCAAAAGAAAATCTGCTGCCGAGGACAAACGCAGACGGCGAAAAGAAAATCTAAATCGACCACCTGCGGACAATAGTTGTACTTGCCCTGGATGTGGCAAAATATGTAGATCACGGCTGGGACTGCGCATCCACGGGAAATACTGCATTCCTCCCTGATCTTCGGACTCGAAGACTAGCCTTATTATTATTATAATATGTGTATATTGCGTCATTGTTTGTTGTTTATGATTTGTGCAAAAGCAAAAGGATTTGACGGAAATAAAAAGAGAGTCTTCTATGTCTACTTTGATAAAGACAGTCTCCGTTATTATCATTAATTTTGGTTTGGTTTTGGTTTTAGGCACATCGGCACAATTTTAGGCCATGTCGTGCCTGCTTTCCCTAATGGACTACTCTCTCTCTCATTAATTAATGTCTACAGTATGTTAATATCTATCTGTGACAACAAAGACAGATCGTGTTTTGTCTAGGATCGTCCAAAGATATTTTTCGACAATAATGAAATGTGCTACGTTCAAAAGAAATAATATGAAGGCAAAATTGCTACCTCATGCTTTACCAGACAGACCATTGAAAAAGGTTGCGACAAATTTGTTTGAATGGCGAAACAATGACTATTTGCTAGTTGTGGACTATTTCTCCAAATACCCTGAAATAAAACGACTGGAGAACAAAACAGCAGAATGTGCCATCAGGGCAATGAAAGGTATTTTTGCTGGACATGGCATACCAGAAGAAATAGTGAGCGACAATATGCCATTCAATAGCTATCAATAGAGAGAGTTTGCTTCTGAATGGGGTTTTAAAATAACAACATCAAGTCCCAGGTACCCTCAATAAAATGGTCAAAGTGAGGTGTATGTTGGTATCGTAAAGCAGATATTCAACAAAGCATACAAAAGTGGAAAGATCCATATCTCGCTATGCTCGAGTATAGAAATACTCCGATAAGTGGACTGCCTTATAAACCATCACAACTGCTGATGAGTAGAAGACTCAGGGACATCATTCCAACTGATCTCAAACTATTGAAACCATCGGTTGCTGAAAATGCAGAGACATTACTCAACGAACGACAGATAAAAAGCAAAGTGAAATACGATGCAAAAGCAAGACTACCTAAAGATTATTCTGTCGGAGAGAAAGTGAGAGTTCGTCTAGGACAAACATGGCAGAAAGCAGCAGGGCCGGTCCTAGCAATTGCGGGGCCCTATGCGAATCTGATTGCGCGGGGCCTAGTCTGTGTGGGAATAAGGATAATAAGTGAAAATTAAGATTTTGTATAAGAAAAAAAATCGACTTTTTTAAGTTAAAAATTGCGATCTGTACTTTACGAACCTTGTAACCAATGGCATATTTATATGCTAGTGACTATAAAAGTAAATAAAGTATTGGAACTTCCGATTAAGGTATAAATTCGCCCGATTATTACATGATAGGTGACAATGCCTTTTTTCCTTTTATCATGCATACGATTAGCGTTTTCTGCAATGAATGACACCCACAAATGACAATTTTTCTGGAGATTTTAGAGAGTTTTCAGGAGATTTTAATAAATTCAGGAGATTTCCAATAGTTTTTCGTATATATTTTGCAATTTAATAATTACACCCTGAATTAGTGCGGGCCTATGAAAGCGCGGGGCCCACTGCGACCGCATAGGTTGCAGTGGCCTAAGACCGGCCCTGGAAAGCAGTTGTCATTAAAAAACACCCCTCACACAAATCTTACATCATAAAGACAAACGATGGAAAAACATACAGAAGAAATCAACGCTTTTTGAATAAGAGTTTCGATGAAGATATCTCTGGGTACTATGATACCGATGAAGACAACGAACAGCAAACTGTTGGAACAAACGAAACAGACAGTTATAGACCAACGTCTAGAGAACTTGTTGTGCCGGTCAAGACAACCAGAAGTGGTCGAGTTGTTAAGATTCCTTGTAAATATCAGTCTTAAGAACTTTAAAAGGAGGGATGTGTTAATATGTGTATATTGCGTCATTGGTTAATATGCATGACGCGTAGGACGTAATCATCTTTTTTTTTGAAGTAACGTCTGTATTATATAAGATAAGATTGTTTGTTGTTTATGTTTTGTGCGAAAGCAAAAGGATTTGACAGAAATAAAAGAGAGTCCTCTATGTCTATTTTGATAAACACAGTCTCCGTTATTATTATCATTATTATTAATTAATGTCTACATTATGCTAATGTCAATATCTATCTGTGACGATAGAACATCAATTATTTTATTATCCTGTATATTTCTTATTAGTGTGAACCTCGAGTATATTTATTACGAGACCCTCTACTTGTATACTAATGACTTAATTTCTCGATTCATAACAAATGAATATTGACATTTGACTAGAGTAACACCTATAGTAAAATCACTAAATTTAGAAAGCCTTCAGGACAGAAGACTCAAAAGTAAAGTAGCATCCTTCCTAGTCTAGTTTCTGGCAGTGCGCACCTTCTGCACTATCTTGAAAGGCAGTGCGCATGGCAGAGTTATAACAATATGAACACAATGATGACTGTTGTGAAGCTGTGATGTGGGAATATTAATTAATATGACTGGAGTGTATATATTTTGAGACAATCAGCTTTGATTATAAGTTTACGTTTACGCTGTTTTGCATGCACGTAACTTGCAAAATAAGCTCCTGGACATTAAAATTCACAAACAATAATCCTTTATATCACGACATAATAAAACTTGAAAGATTTCATATGTTTATAGTTGTTGAGAAAGGCGTTTTACAAATCATAAGCAACGTGTCGTCTAATTATTGATAGGGATTTTACTTTCCTGAGGATATGGTAAATCAAAGAGTATCAAGAACTTTTCATGTTTTTCTTTTTTAAGTGCTACTCCTTTAGTACACATAATTTCAATATCATTTAATTAGTAGTCAATTCTCAAACTAATTAAGGTTACAGTAAGCTTTTGTACACATTAAAATTTCTTAAAAGCATTTAGTTTATTAATAGGATTGTATTTTGTATCATCAACTTGGCTTATAAGTTTGCGTTTACGACGTGATGTATGTAAGTAACTTAAAATACGCTTCTGCACATTAACATTCACAAAGAATAGTCATCACGACTGTCGACACAAATAATAATAAGGCTTGTCTTCGAGTCCGAAGATTAGTGAGGAATGCAGTATTTCCCGTGGCTGCGCAACCCCAGATGTGACCTACAAATTTTGCCACATTCAAGGCAAACATAACCATTGTCTGCAGGTGGTCGATTTAGATTTTCTTTTCACCGTCTGCGTCTGTCCTCGGCAGCGGGTTTTCTTTGGGTCTCAAATGTGTATCCCGCGGCATTTGTGAGTGATCTTCAGCTGTCTCGTTATGAGGCCGCATGCAACCAGGTGCTCTCTTCTATGTCAGCTAAGGCAAGTTGGCGCCTAAGTGGTCTTTGAAGCGTTTCCGTGGGGCACTCATATCATGTACTGCTGTAGCAATGGCTTCAGTCAGATTATACGTTTCTTCGCTCCTTCCTTCATCTGTCTCTTTATTCTCATGTCTGTAATTATCGTCGCAGCAATCGTTGTCAATTTTATTTTCTTGTCTTGAAAGCCACAAAGGAAGATCTCGGCATCACATTAATCGGCAGCGCTAATACCACTGATGCCTTCGTTGCAACTACCAGTACAACTACAGTCCTGATTTAGTAACGGTTGGATCTCTCTCTCTCTCTCTCTTTCTCTCAAAAGATTTTATCTGGCCGTAATCCATCAGTTGGTCCGTCGAATCACTCATCGAATTCTTCGAGGTACTTATTTGTTTGCTTCATTCTCGTAAAAGGTCCTGCATGGTGTTCAGGATACCAAATGTATGTATTTCTCGGGATTTTCCCCTTCATCAACCAGGTCTTGCTGAAGGCGTGCTCTCATCTTTTTTTTGGCCCAAACCATATTCAGCTCTCTGACTTGAAGCTCCTCCAACTGTTTGTAGATCATCTCGTCTAGCTTCCTCAACGTTGTCATTATTTCCGTTCGTTGAGTTGCCCTAATCCCACTTCCAGACACCAATTGTAACGAATCTAGAGCAAACCCTTAAAAAGGACAAAGGTGAAGAGAAAAGATTTGAGATGATCACAATGAAAATAAGATGTCTGTCGGGTCAGTATTTTGCCTCTAACACAGGTCACAGTACGTGCCGCTCTCCAGCTTCTCGTTGTTTCCAGAACGATAGTCTACATAAACTACCTGGAATGTCCTCCACTAACAGGAATGACCCTTTCCACAGTTTCATCACAAGGCTTCTTCCTTCTTCTACTTGTGATATATCATATCTCTTTTAACAGTGCACTGGTGCGAATGAGCGTAGGAGCAGAAATATAACAGTAATAAGGGGGTTAAATTCATATATACATAAAAATCTCTCATTAAGTAGCAGTTATTCCCCTTATTTCGATTTCTAACAAAATAATTAATCCCCAATAATTAAGAAGAAATCAGAAAAATGAAACAGAGTATCGCACCCTAGAGAAAGAAGCTTATAGGGAAGCAGATCTGAAAGTAAAGAAAAGCTGTCGGCGAGATAAACGTGACTAGATTGAACAGAAGGGTCAAGAGGCACAAGCAGCTGCAAGCAGAAATGACACAAAAACTCTCCATCGTATTGTTCGAGATCTCACTGGAGCAAATAGCGGACATAGAGCACCGATAAAAGACAAGCAAGGCGAAACTTTGATAACAAGAAGAACAGGATGCAAGATGGGTAGAGCACTTTAAAGAGACCCTTAACCAACCATCGCCAGACCTAACTTACACATTCAGGGACAATGACAATGATCTCAAGGTCAAGACACACCCAATAACTGCTGAGAAGGTTACCATGGCCATTGCAGTGCTAAAGAATGACAAAGCTCCAGGCTAGACATGGTGTCAACAGAAATTCTAAAATATGGGGGACAGTGCATTGTTAACAGAATGACTGATCTGTTAAATCTCTGTTGGCGCACTTCAATAGTCCCCGAGGACTGGCAAAAGGGAGTGATTGTAAAGCTTCCAAAAAAGACAACTTGGCAGACTGCAACAACTGGAGGGGCATTACTCTCCTCTCTGTCCCTGGCAAAGTTTTCAGCACTGTTTTGTTTAGACGGCTTCAACAGTCTGTAGATGAGAGACTCAGAGAAGAACAAACAAGCTTCCGAAGAGGCAGATCATGTTCAGAGCAGATCTTCGATCTACGAAATATCATAGAGCAAAGCCTTGAGTACCAACAACATCTAACGATCAGTTTCGTAGACTTCAAGAAAGCTTTTGATAGTGTCCACCGAGAATCACTATGGAAAATCATTTAGAGAATACGGCATCCCAGAAAAATTCGTCCTGATCATACGACACCTTTACAGTCAGTGTAGTTGCTGCATTGAAACAGAAGAAGGAACAACTGAGTTTTTTTTTAGCATCGAGACATGTGTGAGACAGGGGTGCATCTTATCTCCCTTCCCTTTTCTCCTAGCCATTGACTACATAATGAGGAGAGCAACGCACCAGACTGCCTTTGTATTCCATGGCGTTTAACAAATCCGAATGACGGACTTGGACTTTGCTGATGACGTTGCACTACTCGGGGCTACAAATAAATGCATTCAAGAAATGACGGAGAGCCTAGATAGAGAGGCACCCAAAATTAGCCTCCGCATAAACCTGGATAAGACTAAAATTATGCGAGTGGGATATAAGGCAAAGGGTGTCCCCGTCAGACTTGGCGAGTCAAAGCTTGAAGAGCTGGACAAGTTCACGTACCTTGGCAGCATCATAACAAATGATGGAGATGCTTACCATGATATAGCGTGCCAAATAGGAAAGGCAGGGTGCATTTTCCAGGTGAGAGGAGGCTTCAGACATTGCCAATGACAGATTTTTGTGGAGACAATAGGCCTAGCTACTTCTTCATTTGCCTTATAGGCCTAGCTACTTCTTCATTTGCCTTATAGGCCTATTGCTACTTCTTCTGATTGAACTCTTGGATTGCATTCACCTACCTCGTATAGCTTCTATTTGTTTTGTTGGTCATATTATACCAATTCTCTCTCTCTGACTCTTTCACTTTCTCGGTCTTAACTACGCTCGATCACTCATCTTCCTCCTTATAACTTAGTCACTTCCTTTCTATTTCCGACACACCCACATAGCCTTGCATTTTACTCACTCTTTCCCCCCTCATCTTTCCTCCGTTAGACTTCTAACCTTCCTCCAGTCACCCATTTCTCTCACCCGTCCCCCAACCTCTTTTATTTCTCCTTTCCTAATATAAGAACATTTTTTTTCGTGCCCCCCTCTCCCCCAACTTTAATCTTGTTTAAAAAAACAGCGCATTTGTATTTTGAAAAATTATTTTATTTTTATTTTCAATGGGTTTACATTCAATATTTTATTTTCAATTTAAAAGGGTTTGCATTCTGAAGACCTAAAGTAACCGATGCACTTATTTTGACCACTCTACTTGCGATTGTGACATATCGGATTTTCAATAGCGCTAAATATGACAGACGGCGGACAGACTTCACAAAACCAATAGCACAATATCGATCTAGCCTTTCTGTAAAATGTTTTTTATTCATTGCATTTAGTCCCGCGCCGAAAGCTCTTAAATTCTTCTGTAAACCCTACATTTCAAACTCATTAGACATCTACATTGATAGTAGCACAGAAAAGATAAAAAAAAATAATCCTTACAAGTTGTACTTTTTAAAAATAAATAATTATAGATTTCTAGATCTAGATCTAAATAGATCTATATAGTCTAGTATGCTGTTATTTATATTTGTACGAGGCTAGAAATATTATTATATTTTCTTTTACTAAGCTGAATTTTTTAATGCAATTTGTTCATAAGAGCAATAAAGATCTAGATCCAGATTTATTGACAAAAAGGCATAATTTTCTGTATTTTCTTAGAATGAGCTGGTTTGGTTTGTGTTTCATTGACCTCCTGGCTACACAATGCCACTCACGCACACATCACTTGTCTTTGGGTCGTGTTGACTCACCCATCCTTGGGTAGTGCACTTAAACATGGTTGGTGCTTAATCCTCATGGTTTAAGTTTAAGGGTAAATGTCTAATTGTGTGTGTGTGTGTGTATTTTTACCAGTCCCTTTTTCCACTAAAGTTATAGTTAATGTCAGCAATAATTAAAAAGTAATTATAGATATAATAAATTAACCTATATTTACTAATTATTAGAAATATTGGAATAGTCAATAGACTTTTTTAGATTTAAGATCATTAAGTACTGATTAATTAGATATAAAAATATATTATTAATATTATTATATCTAATCTAGCCTCTTGTAAACTGTAAAGTGACTAAAGTCTACTATCATCTATTGACTATACTATAAATATAATAATTATTAAATAATAGATTGATTTAGAGTCTAGTCTAGTCTATATATAGTAGGTAGTCGTAAGTAGTGTAGTAGTTTGTAAAGTAGATCTAGGTCTAGATAGCAGATAGTCTAGTACTGATTGTAGTGTAGACACTGTATAGATTTAATAGATCTAGATATGCTCTAATAATTATATATATATATATACTTATACCTATAGTAAAGACAAAGTAGATCCAGAATCTAGTCATTCTAGTCTACCTAATTTAAGTATATAATATATAGATATAGTATCTTCTAGATCTAGTACTATAGACTAAAATGATAGTTTAAATTAGAATCTAGAATTTCGTATAATTATAGTAGGCCTAATCTAGGCTATCAAATCTAGATCTATAACTGTAAAAGTATAATCATCAAAATGTCTAAATAGATTTTAGACAGCTCTAGGTAATATTAATCATAGACTAGTAGAATGTCTAGATATTATAACAAATATTATATATTAATTTCTAGATCTACATTAAATTAGTCATTAGACTATAGATTAGTACATTCATTTATTATTGTATGATAATTGCATTGAAATATATATATATAATATGTCAACTATTCTATTGTAACTGTATATAGTTACAATATAGTATATATATATATATATATATATATATTAATGTCAATCAATCATAGTTACAAAAAGTTAATATGAATTATTGTATGAAATGTGTATTTGAATTTACTGTATTGCCTAGATTTTTTAAAAATCTACTAATCTAGGACTAGACTAAATTGTTAAAGTTTAAAAAGGCTAGATCATCTTGATTCTAGATCTAGATACTCTGCCTATAGTGACTATATAGTGAATATAGTCAAGTTATTTAAGTTATTTATAGAGTCTAGTATAGTTTATTAGTTACCAATAGTTAATAATATATTATATATTGTAATACATAGAGAGACTAGGTCTAGAGTCTAGTACTAGGTCTAAGTCTATTATAGACATGGTATAGTTAATACAGACAGTCATGGGTGTAGCCAGGGAGGGCTTTTGCTGTTCACCCCCCCCCCCCCCCCAACCCCCATGGCCATGGGGATGGAATTGTGACTGATTTTTCGCTTAAATTTTGTTTATTATAAGTGAGATTTTAACCATTCACCCCCAGAGGGCTTTACAAGTTTAAAACCCCCTCAAGGTGGTTTTGAGTTTAAAACCCCCTTACAGAGAGTTTTGAGGTTAAAAACTACTCTTCAGTATTATTCTAGAGTCACCAAATTCAATGAGCGTAGCTAAGAAGGTTATGAGTTTGTTTAAAAAAAAACCTCCAGAGATTTTTTAGTTATATCCCCCAACAGATGGACTTTAAAGGTAAAACTTCTCTTTTCGATATAAAATCTAAAGCAAACTACAGACACCAAATTTCATGAGTGTAGCCTAGAAGGGTTACAAATTTCTAACAGTCGCTTGGTTGCATTAATTAAATGCAGTGAATAGCAGGATTGGATTTTTGAGCTAAAATTGTTTAATAGCAGAATAATGCACTGTAGATACCTCAGAATATGCATTTTTGGTTTTAAATACTGGAAATAGTGCTTGGCAGACCCCCTGGCTGGCAAGGGTTGGGTGTCTACAGAGTCTTTCTACTAACTAGAGTAAGAATCTATTCTAGGGTACAATAAACGTTTTCCCAAAGAATGAAGGGTCGGAATGTAATAAAGATTAATTATGTGTATACACACACACAGATATATATATATATATATATATATATATGTAAGGCCAGGGGGGAGAACCCACACCCGAAAAAAATCATGGCTACGCCCATGCAGACAGTAGTGAGTTATGTAACTGAAGGCAAAATGATAAATTACTGTTTAAAAAAGGCTTTAATAGTTTTATTTGATTATTCAGTTTCCTATAAATATTAATTTTATTTGTAGTAGTCATACCATATTGGCCTGATATTAGTATTTTTTTTTATTAGCTGTCATACTTGCTACTTACATTTTAAACAAAATGTTTACCTTTTTTTTTTAAAAGTGAAAAAATCTATTTAGTGTGCATATAAGTCAAATATAATTTTAAACAACAATAAATAAGTAGTTTTCACATAATGCATGTCAAGCACAAAGCTCATCATAACATTGAAAACTCTAAACTAAAGGGAAAAGTTTCTTTGTTGAAGCTTTGAATGAGAGATTGTCCCTTTACAACACAATAGAATCAATTAGATAATCATTCAATAACATCAGTTAGGCCAAGCTCACATTTAACTATATCTTCATAACTATCAGTTCATTGTATATATATATAAATGTATTAATAATAACATTAATAAATCTCAGTATCTATTGGTATCAAGTTGTTAGTATAACTATCAATACAACAGTATCTGCAACATTTTCTACACGCATGCTTCTTTTCTTTTTGTATTGACGGAGATAGGTTTGTAGTTATTGATAGTTTGTAATTCTTAGTTTCTGATATTCTTTCTGAAAATATTGAAACCTGCCTTTTTACCTTCCTGGAAAAAGGGAGGGGGGGCTGATTTTGAGCTTGTTCTACCCAAACTGTCTTTGCTTTGTGAATGATTATTATTATTTTTTTTATTAATTTTGTTTATTTTGCTGTCATTTGTTCAGATCATGCATCATTTTAAAGAAAAATATTTTCAGTATGATAGGCCAAATATTTTACATAATTAAGCCATAAAAAGCAATTGCTATCATGGATCAAATATCTTCATCTCACTTTTTGATGGTGATACAAACATCAAATTTGGCAAGGCTACTGCTTAGTGGTCAGACCAAATAATAAATATTTGGACACAGCTTAAATATAACCATAGTTCTAGCCCTGCATACTTATCAATCATATTTTTTGTAACAGTGAATCAAATTCAACATAAATTTTAGCTTGTCAATTTTGTATCTGAGATGCTTGGGTGTTAAATAGCTGGATAATGTCATAAATTCAGAAGTGTTGCCAATATAGATTGACAATATTGATACCATTTTAGACTACACACTGGGTTCAAGCTAAATTAATTACCATAAATATAATTGTTGAATTAAAATCCAGGCTTTCTTGTTTGTTATTCTAAAACCTTACCTTTTTATTGTTTTTTCATTTGTAACGATGTAGTTATAATGTAAAGAAATCCTGGGAAATCAGTGTCATTTACAGACAAATAATGTCAGTACTAAATACTTCAGTACATGTCCACCCTAAGCCTCATAGTTAAACTTTTTTTTTTACCTGCACTTTTTATTAAATGAAATAGTGTGTTGTGAATGCCAGGAGATAGATTTCTGAAGTTCAGAATGTCCCGGGCACTGATGGGAAACCTACAGATTCCCCCAGACCACTAGCTAAAGTTTTGACAAGGACTGGATTAGAGCAAGTATTTGGCATGTAATTTACTTCATTACTTACCTAATCCAAACCCCTTAAAGATTTGCAGAAATCTTCAGAGAAATACTGCTATAATCTGGAAGTTAAAGGAATGTGGTGTAGTTTGTTATCAATGCTAACATTTAAAACAAAAATTTATCTAATTTAAGATTTTGGCTAATTAAAAAAAAAGGTATTAATCTGTAATACAATTCAGTATCAAATCAGTTGATTGAAAAATCAATACATTGAACAAATTGTTCTTGTTCCCTGTCTTGGTAACTTGTGCTGTATAGGTGTGTGTTTTTGTAACTTGTGCTGTATAGGTGTAATCGTTTTTTGTTGGAGTATTTAACACATGAGATAAAAACTTGTAGGTTTACATTAACAATGAAGACACTCATAACATCATTTTTTTATTTTAAAGGAAGAAATAAATGAAATAAAATGTACTAGCATTCTTTGAAAGATGTCATTTATAGTTGAGATGTACTTTGAATCACCTTGTCACCTTCACCTATTGTATAGACTGTTGAACTGCTGGGGCACGACACAAGATCCAGTGACTGTCTTTCTTCACTCCTTTCTGTCTTTTGCCCTGACAGAATTTCTTTCAATGACAGGCCTGTCCATTATTTTATGTTGCCTCTTCTTCTTTAAGTGGTGCAAGTATTTTCAGAGATTCTGTTTTTTAATTTTAATTGTTTGTCCAACAGAACTACAGTATTATTGTGACACATTAATAGTGGATTCATTTGATGCCATATAGAATTAAATGTGACTTTCAGAATCAGGGCTAAAAGTACACATATTTTCATTTAAAATAGATATAGTTTTTTTTTTAAGACAAATTAAAAAATTTCAAGCATCCCCTTTGGAAATATCCACCTTAAACCTGGATGTGATTTTTTTATAAGTTTGTGTTATGAATTTTTTTTTTTCAATTGTTCAGCACCAATAATTTAAATAGATAAAAAAAATGTGAGCGCCATTTAAGTTTACTTTAATTTTTTTGTTTAGTTTTAACATCTTCAGTTGAATTTGCAACCAACTATATGCAATTTACACATGATTAGATGCATTGACAAATTCAATGAAGTTTATAAATCAGTGTGGTCATGTGGCATCTGTCTGAAGAAAATTTTAAAACAAAATTACATGAGAGGATTCTAGCAACAAAATCTGGCCAAAATATTTTTTAAAAAAAAGGTTAATGTTGTTGCTCCAGTGGAGGGAATTGAATATATTTATCAATTAATATAAATTGAATCTATTAATTGTTAATTTTGCTTCAACAGTTTTAATTAAAATTAGTTGTTGTTTTTTTCATAGTAAAATAAAAATGAAACCTTTTGGTTATGATGTTTTTATAGTGAGTTTAATGAGCAAGAAGTATACAGTTTACTAATTTCTCATTAAAATTTAGGCTTTGATAAGTGTTGTTAAGTATACGTTTTTTTTTTTTGGTCATAAAGTATATTATTTGTGTATTATATGTTTTTTTAGTGTCTTAAAGTATAATATGTTTTGTTGAGTCTTAAAAGTATATGTTTTATTAAGATTTGGTTTGTTTAGATCCACACTATGTCTTGTTTAGAAATATGATAGATCAGCTGAATGTTGTGAAGTACTCTGAAGTTCCTTTAAACAATGCATGTTTGTCTCTAATGTGCATAGATTGCACATGTGATATTGATTAACCTGCCACCTACACTTTTGTGATGAAGGTTGAGTAAGTCTCAAGAAAGTTTCAGGGGAAGAAATGCTGGCAGGAAACAGTAACAGTTGTCTGGCATATTGTGTCTGTACAGAACTTTGGTCTCACAACTTGTCAGATCTGAACAATTCATTGTTCCAGAAATATAGCTTTCTGCTCAATCAGTAGCATCTGTGTGATTTTTTAATATTTTTTTGTTCATTGAGTAGCCATTCATGGCAATCTGCTGACTTTTAACATGCAAACTTTGGACTGGTAAGGTCTAGAACTATTGACAAGTTGGTCTTCAGTTTCTTTGTGTTGATATTCATCTTACAATAGTGGAGCTATTGTGTCTGTTGCTTTTAATGTTGTCTTTTATATTTTATGTTTCCAAATATTGGAAAACAGTTGATAAAGTATAAAATGTTAAACAATCAAGTAATTTTAACAATGCATGATTTTGTGCTATACTGAGATCTGTTGATATAATCTAACACATGCTTTTGTATTATACTGATGTCTGTTGATATAGTCTAATACATGATTTTGTATTACCCTGGGATCTCAAAATGTACTTTGAAGCTGACAGTTTCTTTTGTTAATTTGTGCTGCCATCTTTGTCTTTGATAAATAAGATGTAGCAGCTTTGTCTGTTTTAGCTGTATATAAGTCATTTGCTTGTTAAATTTGCATTCATTTTTGTGACTTTTGGGAAATCTAGGGTCTATTACTCTTAACTGCTTGATTGCAAGTGATGTTGAGTGAGTCATACATCCTGGTGTGAATCCCATCATAAACTCTCTTAGTCTCATTGTCATATAGTAACTTATTGCTATATTGTCCACCCATTTGTTACTTACCTTTGAACTTAATTTAATGAAGTATATTGTTGCTTTATCAAGTGTTACAATAATAATTAATCCTAAGTGTCAATAGCTAGTTGTTGGTGCCTTGCTTCCTGGTCATGTTTTGGTGACATTGTGTCACCATAGTGTACTGAGTTACAAACTAAATGTGAGAAGCATCACTAAGGTCAATGGTTTTCTGGACTATTTTACTGGATACCAGGCTCTCACAGTTGATAGACTTAATAAAAAAATCTCTATACCTCACAGCTAATTGACTTAATAGAAATACTCTACAGCAGGCTGTCACAGCTGATAGACTTATCACACAAATATTGGTTTTAGTCATTAAACTCAGTAAATAATTGATTAGCTGGGATTGGAAAACAAATAGTTTTGACATTCACCTGGCATCAGTTTGTCAAGTGTTTGATGCTGCATTGGATGGCTATTGACTTTGGCTATTAGACTAGTATGTAGGCACAATGTTTTAATGAGATGTTCACTTGTTGTGATGAGGACTTGATAAACTGTGGAACTTTTCTTGTACTGATGTATAGATAGATGTAATGTGTTTTTTTTTTTTTGTTTGATGTATAGATAGATGTAATGCGTTTTTTTAGCTGATGTATAGATAGATGTAATGTGTTTTTTTAGCTGATGTATAGATAGATGTAATGTTTTTTTTTAGCTAGTGTATAGATAGATGTAATGTGCTTTTTTTTCTTTGATGCATAGATAGATTTAATGTGTTTTTTTTAGGTAATGTATAGATAGATGTAAAGTGTTTGTTTTAGCTGATGTATAGATAGATGTTATGTGTTTTATTAGCTGATGTATAGATAGATGTAATGTGTTTTTTTTAGTTGATGTATAGATAGATGTAATGTGTTTTTTTTAGCTGATGTATAGATAGATGTAATGTGTTTTTTAGCAGATTTATTGACAGATGTAATGTGTTTTTTTAGCTGATGTTTAGAGAGTTAACCTGTTTGTTTGTCTTTTGCTTCCAGGATGGACAATGATCACTACAGAGGTGACAGTGAAGTAGAGGCAGACAGTGACCATGAAGATGGTGGATATCACTTTCATACGGTAACTTTCTTACACATAGAGCATAAGACTCACTGCATGTGCTAGAGTTAACAATAATGAATATTACATAAAGTGAACTGGGCAGTTCTTGTCACTTTATTGACATCTCACAAAAAAAAAGTATGCGATCCTTTTATTTATTTTGCTTCATTTATTTGCACTTTTATGGAAACAAGATTCTAAAATGAAAAACTTTTATTTAAAGGCTAAGCATATATTAAGAAAGTGTTTAATTTTATTTTTTTAATGTACAAATTATAGATTTTTTTACAATAATTTGCTCCATTACACTTTTGGTCTTGAAATTTGTAAGTAACCCTTTGCATTATCATTTTATCTTTTAATGAATGAGATTACTGCAGAGGAAAGGCCTTGGGGTGTATCAGGATGATTTAGGGACATCAAATTTGAAGTTACACATTGAACTTTGATCTAGATCTGTGTGTTTTACTAAGTGGCTGTTACTGCTAGTTCATTATCCTTTTGGATAGAGTTTAGGACTGGTTTGAAGACCAATACCTAATCATGAAAATGTAAGAAATACATCAACAATCTTGCTGCTAGATCTATAGCAAGTTGAACCTCGCCTAACTTAAAACAGAAAAATGTCCTAGACTCAAGTTTGTTCTAACTCCATTGCTACTTGTGAGTTTAAAACTGCAATATGTAAAATAACATCTCTGTAATAGAATCTCTGTGATCTTTTGGACGTCCTTAGAAGAATGTACACTGTACAGTATTAATTGTAAAATATTGTGCCAGTTAACACTTTATGTTTTTAATTTAAACAAATGCTCATTGCACTTTTGCTGATAAAAAAAAATCCCAAGAAAATTATAAAAAATACTTTAAAAACCCAACAAAGTTGTGCCAGGGAAGTGCTTATGAAAATAGAAAGTTTTATTATCTGTTGTTAGTGCAAACTTTAAAGCTTTCTTTCTACAAAGTATAAAGGGACTAATTCAGCTTATTCCACCCCATCAGTCAATAACAATTTTTTTATTTTTTCGAATTAAAACAAAATAATTAATCACATTAATTCTTGTTTTATCAGCTAAAATAAATAATTGTGCAAAATTTCAGCTTGATCTGAGATGGGGTGTGTGAGAAATTACTGTGTACAAACTTTTTACCAGAGAGAGTTGATATAAGCTTTGTAAAAATATGTTAAATACATTTACTATAGTTACTATTTCTTCTCCTTGTTTGTTGGCAGAGAAGTTATTTGATTTGGAACTGTCCATGAGGGCGTAAGTTAAAACAAAAAGTGTGTGAGCTTGTTAGAAAATTGGAGCCATTCTTTGAAAGATTCTCTCTAAGATTTGTGCAAACTTACCTCGTCTTGTTTCATTCTTGATCTAGGGGCACTTTGAACTTTTTTTACATTCTTTTTTGGCTTCATGTAGACCTCAACTCTACAGCTCTATTTAAAGCAATGGTTTGAATAGACAACGTTGGGAATGACTATTATTTTGCATCGTTTGGCTCTACAGTAATGTTCTGTTTAGTGGGATAAACATGGGCTAGATATTGAGATGTTCTGTCTAGTGGGATTAACATGGGCTAGATACAATTATTAGATATGTCTAGTGTGACACACATGGGCTGTATATTTGGATGTTCTGTCTAGTGGGATACATATGGGCTGTATAAATGGGAATAACTAACACCCTGTACGGCAGGGTCTGCAAAAGAGCTCCTCACAGCTCAGCAGCAATAAAGCTGGCTAGAAGAAGAAGAAGAATGGGCTGTATAAAGCTATTAGATATGTCTAGTGTGATAAATATGGGCTTAATAAAGTTATTTAGATGTTCTGTCTAGTGTTATACACATTATAATGTTATTTAGATGTTCTGTCTAGTGATATATACATAGGCTTTATAAAGTTATTTAGATGTTCTATCTAGTGATATATACATAGGCTTTATAAAGTTATGTAGATGTTCTATCTAGTGATATATACATAGGCTTTATAAAGTTATGTAGATGTTCTATCAAGTGATATATACATAGGCTTTATAAAGTTATTTAGATGTTCTATCTAGTGATGTATACATAGGCTTTATAAAGTTATTTAGATCTATCTACGTGCTCCAACGCCGTTGTTATCAATACCAGACTCAGTTGGCCGGGACAATATCTTGCTCGCTCAACACCCCGGGTTTTTTTGGATGAGGCGGCTCTATTTATAGCTCACATTCGTGTTTGCCTGCTGAATGAGGCCAATCGGTGGGCAGCGTAGAAGCAATACAAAGAAACTGGTACACACACACACGTGTACATAGAGTACCGTGCTTATCGATCTGGAGATTATAGTTTCATCAATTAGTCCAGTTTGTATCCAAGTAATAGTTATTGCTGTTTGACCATGATCCCGGATGTATTGTTGAAAGTCGGACAAACGAGTCTGATGTGTTTCCCTACAGAAGTCTCGTACATGACTCAGTTTGAGATCTGGGCCTATACGTTGCTTTTAAACATGGATTTATGATGGCATTATCGACACATTTGAAGTCACTATTAAATTAGATAAGAATAAAAGGTTTTAAAACTTGGTGAAAAAATAGAAGAGACAAAGATATTTTGAAGTTGAATATTTTTCCACTTTCACATGACATGTCTTATCACCATCTCTTCTCTCTTTCCACTTTCACATGACATCATTATCACCATCTCTTCTCTCTTTCCACTTTCATATGACATCATTATCACAATCTCTTCTCTCTTTCCTCTTTCATATGACATCATTATCACCATCTCTTCTCTCTTTCCACTTTCATATGAGATCATTATCACCATCTCTTCTCTCTCTCCACTTTCATATGACATCATTATCATCATCACTTCTCTCTTTCCACTTTCATATGACGTCATTATCACCATCTCTTCTCTCTTTCCACTTTCATATGACGTCATTATCACCATCTCATCTCTCTCTACACTTTCATATGACATCATTATCACCATCTCTTCTCTCTCCTACCCACACTAAACAAATTTACTGAGATATTGAATTGTCCCCCCTGCTCTTCTCCATCTCATTTTTTTCAAGGTATTTCCAGAGTTAAATATTTGAAACAAGTTGTTGTCAGACTAGTTGCTGTAACTTATGTTCAAGTCTACGCTATACAATTAGTTGTTGTTGTCAGACTAGTTGCTGTAACTTATGTTCAAGTCTACGCTATACAATTAGTTGTTGTTGTCAGACTAGTTGCTGTAACTTATGTTCAAGTCTACGCTATACAATTAGTTGTTGTTGTCAGACTAGTTGCTGAATATGTTGTTTCATGATTCGAATGTAATTGTTTAGTTGGGTTATCCCCTAGCATGTTGACTCAGAGGTTTTCCTGGGGATTTGATCGATGAGAAGCAGCGAGACAGAGAACTTTGTCTTCTGTTTGATGACACATTTTGTTGTTGCTACTCCCATTAATTGTATTTACGTGTACTTTGTGACATTTGGTTCAAAATTAGATTCCTCATCTTGATGCTTTGTACTCATGTACACACTATATTGGAGTAGACTTACTGACTTGGCCTTTCTTATTGACAGACATTGTAACGTGTCATCTTGGGATGTTCTTGCCGCCGATCATTTTTGTATGTTGATGGTCTTCTCTTTGACATTGTTGGCTATCGCGTCATGGATCTAATTGTAGGCTAGAACTACAACCATCAATATGGAACGCTGTTGCTTCTTGGGACTAGTGTGTTAGGATAGTTTGTAATTGGTGGCCAATGGCGATACATTTGGTTCAACAGTATAACAAGGTAAAAAAAAAAAGGCTTACAAGAATGCTGGCCAATTAAAAACCGGTTGTATCTTTTTCAAGGATTAAAACTTGACTGCGTTTTAAAAAAGGATCATTGCCAAAAGTGCTCGCAGTTGGTTGGCTTCTGAAGTTCAATATCTTCTCCCTACCTGGATACACCGGACGTGTGCTCGTGAATAGAAAACTAGTTTTTGTCTTTGAATGTTTTGTGTATTTCCAAGCTCCAACAGATTCACTATGCAACGTGAGTACTTAGATGTTAACCTGTCCTACTATATTTAGAACAAGAAATGGAATGATCTGTAATATAGGTCATGGCGTGTGTGTATGCGCGAACTCGTTGAGGAGACTTTCTCGAACATCTGGCACCAATAAACACAAACTTGTGGGTAGCCATGATTTCCTGCCAGTAGATGGCTGTGTAGAGAGACACCTAGCTGCTCGACAAGTTACGATACATAGGTACACTGCATCGCCATGGCTAATTTGTAAGCCATGGGGGTGCAGAAGCAAGATACATGATGATATGTTCACATTTACCTGATGTGATTGGCACTGTGTATTGGACATGAGAGACGATTCTGACAAGAGAGTATGTACAAACACTTGACCTTTCACCCATGTCTCTATGATGCTACCATACTGAATTGAATTTTTTGTGTTTGAGTTAATTTATTTTGTTCAAAGATAAAAATTCAATTCTAATTTAAAAACAAATAGGTATTTTTTCCCTGTCTAGAAGGCATGATAGGCAAGTAGGAGTAGATAATGTAACACATTGGCTGGTTTCATCGAAATACGATTATTTCCAAAATGTCTTTGTGATTCATGCTGCCAGTTTACGTACGATCTTCTGGCTATGGATTCATTGCCAGTTTGTTCACACACTGAAACAAACATTTAGGGGTGAAGGTCAGCGGTATTTGGTAAACATAATATCAATACGTCTGTCTGCATACAACCACGTCTCTCTTGTCAATACGTTTATAGACATTTAAGAATGTTTGTCTTTTCAATTTTGACTGTAGACGTGGAAGTAGACCTATGCCTGTCTTGTTAATTTGACTGTAGACGTGGAAATGGACCTATGTCTGTCTTGTCAATATGACTGTAGACGTGGAAATAGACCAATGTCTGTCTTGTCAATATGACTGTAGACGTGGAAATAGACCAATGTCTGTCTTGTCAATATGACTGTAAACGTGGAAATTGGTCTCTATCTTGTCGATATGACTGTAGATGTGGAAGTAGGTCTCTGCCTCTCTTGACACAAGGCTGTGCAAGCGGCACAACAGTTTGGATGCCATGTGCCTACATGCTATTTCCTATGTTTTGAAATGTCGCCCTGTAAGCGTGAACTAAGATGTTCTTTTGAAGCTGTTCAGTTTGTATAACAACAAGAAAAAAACATACAAAATATTTGTTTTTTTTCAACACAAAGCATATACGAAGTGTAATTGTGTCAATTAGTTTAGATCAGTCATGCAATTAGAATAGATTTAGACCAACAACAATACATCTGTGCGATCGGACATATATTATTAATTGTTTTTATTTAGCGCTATTTCATGCTTTTATCTTTCTCAGTACGCTACGAGCCTATCACTTATCCCGGCCACTAGGGCAAATGGAAAGGGGGGGGGGGGAGAGAAAGGGCTGTCTGGTTGGATTTTTACCGTAATTGATTTTAAAAACATAAGAAAAAGGGGGAGGAGGAACCATCTGAAATCGAACTCGTGGCTCACGCTTCCTCGGGTCGACGTGCTAACCACTCTGCTAGTGAGGTACTTATGACTAGAGAAGATTGTATAGTAATATATTGTTTCATTTTAGAGCGCCAGACTATAAAGAGGACTTACTCAGATTAAACCACCATTTCAGTCAAGTACAATTTCTTTCCCTTGTTCGAGATACAAAAAAAAAAATTAATCACCAATATTTAATTAACTAATTGCATAATTTTATAAATTGATTCTTGTGTTATCAGGTAAAAGAAATAATTGTGCAAATTTTCAGCTTGATCCGAGATTGGGTATCGGAAAAACAACATGTACAAACTTTTACCAGACAGACAGTGGAGTTGATATAAGCTTTGTAAAAAAATAGCCGCTGTATGATTTTCTTTGTGAGTTTCAAGATGGTCTCCCCATGAAAGCTTGTTGTCAACAATGACACCCATATATCTGTATCTGTATATTGTTTATCTGCTGTTCATGTATCGATTGTTTGTTCTTTTGAAATCTATTAGGAGTTCGTTAGTTTTTATGACATTCAGTTCTACAAAGTTGTCAGTGCACCAGTTTGTAAAATCTTTTATTGAACTTTACTGAACTAAAGAGTGTACAATAACGGAGAAAGTACAGTTGATCATTAGATGTGGCTGTAGTGCAGTTGATCATTAGATGTAGCTGTATGGCAGTTGGTTAGATGTGGCTGTAGGGCAGTTGATCATTAGATGTGGCTGTAGGGCAGTTGGTTTGCAACGTTTTTTGTCCCAAGACCCACTTTCGTATATTTTCTTTTTAAAAAAAATCCGCCAGCCTACCCCCCCCCCCCCCCCCCCCCGTCTAAGAAAAATACTTATAAAGAAGGGTGAGAAGGTTTATTTGAATAAAATGTCATTTATTGATTCATTTTCAAGCTGTCGATCGTTCATTTTACAATTATTATACAACAATGAACT
The DNA here is from genome assembly GCA_030265305.1 of Biomphalaria pfeifferi. Classification (NCBI taxonomy): domain Eukaryota; kingdom Metazoa; phylum Mollusca; class Gastropoda; family Planorbidae; genus Biomphalaria; species Biomphalaria pfeifferi. The sequence goes on from JASAOG010000001.1 coordinate 10,762,754, forward strand.
TACTCATTAAGTTTGTTAGTTACTGAATGCAGTTGAACCATGTATTTTAATAAAAAAAACTAAAAATAATTTCATTTTCGACCACAGTTTTGGAATTTTACAAGAACATTTAAGTGCAGCCATATCTCTGTTATGCCTTTAAAATAGATTTAATATCTGAAAGATAAAATGAATGTTAATTTGTTTCCTTACAGTTGATGGTTGGTTGCATTCATTTGCGTTAGGTGCCTACCATGTAAAACAAATCTTTTTTTTTTTTTTAGCCTTCTTTAATTCATCGCCAACCGATGAATCTTCTTGTTTCTCTCTCACACACACACAAAATAAATCCAAAATTGTATTAAAGAGCTTAACATAACGAGCGGAATTTCAGTTTACAATAAGAGTTAGACATGTTGCTCATCATTTCTTTCACAAAACCGTTTAAAGACGAGCTTATTTTCGGCATGGGTTCGTATTTTATTTTTAATTTTTATAATTAGATTCAAGTAGGAATGAAATTGTGGGCTAAAATTTTTACAAGATGTTGCCTGTGTAACACAACTCACAGGGTGAATAGTGGATAGATCTGGATTTTCTTTATACTATATTACTTATAAAGCCTTTGTAGCGTCCGACCACTGATGGTTCCGCCTTATATGTCGCACTTAGCTACATTACTACTCAATTTTGAAAGAATATTTTCATCACTAAGCACAGATAGGTTTTTAACTATTTTAGTGTAGTTTTAGTCAATTTTTAAACAACAATCATAAGACTTAAGTTTTGTTTTAAATTTTTGTTAGATTTTCTAAGTGGCCACTAAAAAATATTCTGCTTTGTCATTTGTTTTTAATCTTGTGTGAATAGTAGAAAATTGTTGATAAACATTCTTAAATTACTATTGGATATTGCTATATGTTCCAGAAGCCTACTTGGTTTCATAACCTCATTTGAAAATGTTTTCATTCTATTGAAAAGCGAATAATTTGACAGCAGATAGGACACACATTTGTACACATTCGGTCATTTATATAATACAATTATCTAACAGTACGTGCTCAAAACTTGACTGAACAAAACGTTACACTTCTGTAGACACTCATTCAAGTCACAATACATAACATATAACTTCTGTAGACACTCATTCAAGTCACAATACATAACATATAACTTCTGTAGACACTCATTCAAGTCATAATACATAACATATAACTTCTGTAGACACTCATTCAAGTCACAATACATAACATATAACTTCTGTAGACACTCATTCAAGTCACAATACATAACATATAACTTCTGTAGACACCCATTCAAGTCACAATACATAACATATAACTTCTGTAGACACTCATTCAAGTCACAATACATAACATATAACTTCTGTAGACACCCATTCAAGTCACAATACATAACATATAACTTCTGTAGACACTCATTCAAGTCACAATACATAACATATAACTTCTGTAGACACCCATTCAAGTCACAATACATAACATATAACTTCTGTAGACACTCATTCAAGTCACAATACATAACATATAACTTCTGTAGACACTCATTCAAGTCACAATACATAACATATAACTTCTGTAGACACTCATTCAAGTCACAATACATAACATATAACTTCTGTAGACACTCATTCAAGTCATAATACATAACATATAACTTCTGTAGACGTAATCCACAAAAATATGTCCCAATTAAAGACATTTACACTTAGCGCATACATGTCCCAACTTAGTGTACACTACACATCCACTAGTACAAGTCTTCTCTATACACTTCCATCTCTTCAGTCTGTGTGGTCAAAACTTGAAAGATGTCTGGCTCAGGGTCTTAGAGACTCGTCCAGACGTTACACTGGCGCTGCTTGGATTATCGATCGGTCTTGCCAGCTCGAGCGACTCCCTCTACTTGAAGGCCTGCAGTCAGCAGTACAGGGCCAGTTGGACCATGTTTCTTGACCATTTACAGCAGGAATATTCAGAGCCATGCAAATCGTTGAAAACTTGATGGGTTGCATTAAGCTGTTGTGCATGGTGTTACATGTGCTTCCATGTTCGTGTTGATGTGTAGTTAGTAGCCAGATGGTCGGATGTGTTTCAGCTGTGTAACTCCGTCTCAAGAACATGGAATATTTCATTCATATCAAAAAGCCTTGCAACTGTGCGGTAAGTAGAAGGGGCTGATTTGAAAGATTTTTACACGCCGATAACGGACTGCCAGATTATGTGGACATCTGGTGCGTGTGTCCTTGAATGTGTCATACCTATGCTTAGTGTTACTTTGTCTATCTTAGATGACAGTAGTGATGTGCCTTGGACATTTGAGACAAACTTGATTGGATTGGTGACTTGGCACTGATTGGGAGAAAGAAGCGCGCGTCTGTGAGTGAGCACGTGTCTTGTAGTGCGCGCGTGTGTGTGTGATGTGACGAGAGCGGTACTAGGACCGGGATACCGAGCAATAAGAAGTCGTAGAACCTACACAAACACATTCCTAGTCGATCGAATGGAAAGAAATGTTGGAGTATGTGCTTAGAACATTGCGCGGGTGTGTGGTGCTATGTTGTTTTTCAAAGGTAGATCTAGTTGACATTTTGAGAAGTACTTTCTTGACTTTTGTGTTCTTGACGATACATCTAGATCTTTAGCATCAGATAGTTGATAAAAAGGAAGGGGGATCTGTTATTGTCATTGTGGTCAATTGTAGTCATCTATTTAATGACAATTTTTTTAATAAAAATGCGAATGTATTTGATTTCTAAGTTAAAGTGGTGCAGCATTTTACTTGGATTTTTAAACCCAGCTGTGACCTAGATCTAGAAATCCTCACGCAGATGTGTGTCAGGGTCGATTTTAAGTTGTCTTTGAGTTTTTCTTGGATGTTATTATTTCTGTTGTTCAATACATAATTGGGGATTCATCAGTTCAGTGAAGTTCTATGTTGAACACAAATCTTCTAGTTTACTGTCAACTTACAGACGTTTTCTTCAATGTCAGATATTATGTGCATTTACACAAAGGTAGTTCTGATTAATTGATTGAGACATTAAAGTAGCGCCTACTAGAGACATTAAAGTAGCGCCTACTAAAGTCTAGATCTAAATGATTTGTTATCTAGTGAGATATAAAAGTACTAACTTAATATTTAGCGAGATAGAAAAATACTAACTTGTTATTTGATGAGTTATAAAAGTAATGTACTAATTATTCATTACACAGCATTAACAGGTTCTTCATAAGATATGAAAAGGGCTTTTTTATTTTTATTGAGAGGCACAATTTGTTATAGCTTCTATTTCACGAGAAGGAATTTCTTACAGTTAAATAAGTTGATTGTTTTACATGGCATTCCTATCGTCTATACTATTTTTTTTCAGTCAATGACTATATTGGGTCATAATTGTATGTGTGTGTAGTATGTGAATGTGTTTGTTAGTGTATTTTGTGTGTGTGTGTATATATTGGGTCATAGATGTATGTGTGTGTTGTATGTGAGTGTGTGTGTGTGATTGACTTTTCTAAATAAAACAGATTTTTGTAATACTAATGTTAAATGTTAGTATAATTTTGTGTCTTTTCTCTGATGTAGATTAGACATTGCTAATCCTAAGAAGAAAGTGTTCCACTGGGCCAATCTCTGTAGAGTTCTGGTAAAGCTGTACATTCCTAGAATCTGAGCAGCCCAGCTGTGAAAGTTTCTGATGGACTAACTGTTGCTACCTGTTGGTAGTGTGACCTAGTTTATAGGTCACATTCTTGCCTTGGTACTTGGAGATCTTGTTATCAGAGTGACCAGAAGCTGTGTACATCTTTTCACCTGCTTGTGTTCCTAGCATGTTTTCACTGCCATATCCATTAGATGTTGAGCTGAGAAAAGTGAAAATAAAAATTAAACTCTATGACTTCAAAATAAATACATATTAATGTATAAGCAGATCAACACAAAATGAAAAGTCATTGGACATTTTCTGTTCTACTTGATAACAGTTTCATTTAGAACAAGAACGTGAAATCACTTTCATCAGATCAAGCTAACCAAATTACCTCCCTTCTTTTCTTTCACTTCTTCTATTGTTTTCCCTTTGCTTCAACATCAACTGAAATGTGGAGCTCTAATCAACAATGAACAGTCCTGGCTGTCTTCAAATTGGTTTTCATTCTGCCACACATGCAGGATGCTCTTGTCTAGAAGAAATGTAATCATGGGTATGTGTGGAACACTATAACTGTGTGTGTGTGGGGACACAAGGCACATTTTTCTTGACATTGTATCATACAGTTGTAGGCTATATGTGACAGGCTAGGGTTTAGGCTTTCAAATTGTCTTCTCTATTCACTCTTTGTACATCTCTTCCTGAATCACACAATGTCTCCCTGCAATTCTCTTTGTATATATATCTCCCTGCAATACTCTCTGTACCTCTCTTCCTGAATCACTTTATGTACATCTCTACCTGCAATACTCTCTGTACATGTCTACCTGCAATACTCTCTGTACATCTCTTCCTGAATCACTTTATGTACATCTCTTCCTGAATCACTTTATGCACATCTCTACCTGCAATATTCTCTGTACATCTCTACCTGCAATACTCTCTGTACATCTCTTCCTGAATCACTTTATGTACATCTCTTCCTGAATCACTTTATGTACATCTCTACCTGCAATACTCTCTGTACATCTCTTCCTGAATCACTTTATGTACATCTCTACCTGCAATACTCTCTGTACATCTCTACCTGAATTACTTACTGAGCTTAGTCTTTTGGATATTTTTGCTTTCTGCTGCTTATATTTCAAAAAACACCTACTTCCATTTCTCTCCTTTACATTACACTAGGCTTCCATTTCTCTCCTTTACATTACACTTGGCTTCCATTTCTTTTCTTTACATTACACTAGGCTTCCATTTCTCTCCTTTACATTACACTAGGCTTCCATTTCTCTCCTTTACATTACACTAGGCTTCCATTTCTCTCCTTTACATTACACTAGGCTTCCATTTCTCTCCTTTACATTACACTAGGCTTCCATTTCTCTCCTTTACATTACACTAGGCTTCCATTTCTCTCCTTTACATTACACTAAGCTTTTTACATGATTTTCACTTGATTTATTTTCTTGCACCCAGTCTGTGGGGAATTTAAAAAATGATGTGTCTGATTGAGGTAAACCTTAAAACCAGAACATACAGCAACATGTTCTTTTCCTAACCAGCTTCCTTGTTATTTTGTACATCTTCCTTTGTACAATGTCATCTCTAGGCTGGCTTCCAGAAACTGATAAAGTCTATTGCAACCACATTTGTATGAAACCTAGAGAGACATCTTTCTTATCATTGCCTCCAAGATCACGATGTGGGCACATTTCAACTAGAATTAAAGTTCTTTCATTTTGACTTTTTATTTTGTGTTTAATTGTGATATATGAAATAATTTGGTAACAGTTTATTTATGTAGCTATTATTGATACTGGGTACCTGTGTATCTCATAAAAGTTTTAAGTACAGGGAAGATGAGGTTAGAGAGTCATTAGTCATTGGAATGCCTTGTGGCAGTTCATCATGAATGTAGTTTTGTAGATCATTCTGTTATGTTAGAGAGCACAAACATTTTGATGGGATGGTGAAAGAAATAGTATCAAAAGAATCAAGAAATTCTTGAAACTGATCTATAAAGTGAGAGGTATATTTGGAAGCTGTTCAGTCCTTCAACCAGGTTTCATATAGTCCTTTTCTTGGCACTGCTCATTCAAATGGAATAATTGAATGAAAATTTGCAGTCATTTCTATTTAATGAGATTTTTGTCTATTCATTAAATAATGAATGTGTTTGTTCTAAGCTTAAGTATCTCAAATCTTTTGTAACAGTGAGTATAATGACTAACTAATTTATTCTTCTACAACTTGTCAGGTACCAAGTAAAGGATTTAGTTTTCTTCATTGTTCTTTTGTAATGCAAGTTGAATGATTGTAAATTATGTACATTAATTGAAAGCTATTTTATTACAACGCTTATATTAACTCACTCTGTATCTTTCATTTTTCTACCTTTTCAACTCATTTGTCATCAAACTTTATGTACAGGCTCTTGATCCATAACAACTCATGAATCCATTAAAAAATGAGCCAATTAGTTTATCAATTAGTCATAATTAATTTTGTTTTGATATAGAATATAAAGAAGAAAAAAAAACGCTGTAATCTAAAAGAGACAGCCTTGTGTAGAGCACAAGATTTAATAGCTCTGGGGAGATGACTTATGTAGAGAATTAGATGGTAAAAATTGAAAGATACAATAGATAAAACAAAATAACAACACGTTCTGCCTCCTTTATCTCTTAAGGCAGTTACAAAAAAGTATAAAATAATTCATTTTTAATGTATAAATTATATCAAAGACTGTATCTGTGGTAATTAATTATAAACAAAACTTTGTAATGGATTGGTCAAATCACATTTTTAAAAATGATTTCCCTTCTACAAATGTACATTGACTTACATATATTAATGTCCCGAAACCCTCTATTAAATTCAAAATCTAAAAGGGCTTCAAAAAAAAAAGTGAAGATTTAATTAAAAACAACACTTTTATTAAAATGCACTAAAAAGCTTAACTTTTTTAAAAGTTGGGAGTCATTTTCACTTTAACCCTAACCCAATGCTTTTATTTACATTTATGTTCTACTTACTAATGCATTATAAGTGTTGTTTTAACAAGGTTTTGTTTACTTTTTTTTTTATTATGAATGCACAAAGCCTGTTTTGTTCATAGATAAGCATTGAAACAACTGTTGAAGACATTTCTAAATACGTTTTTAACAAAGAAAATTATTGAAACAGCTGTTGAAGATATTTCTAAATAAGTTTTTGACAAACAAAATAATTGAAACAGCTGTTGAAGACATTTCTAGATAATTTTATGACAAATATTTCTCATGAAACCATATTAACAAAAATGATATACCAGAAAGGAAAGAAAAAATCTGCTGGTAAAATATTTAAACTAGGAGCTTCTTTTAGATTTAGCCCTTTAATAAAATTTAGATGGACTTCAATTCCCCTTGGTCTTGCAAACCCACATTGTTCAAAGTTATGAATAGACCTGAAATAAAAACATGCAAAATAAAAAAAAAATCCCTTTAGAAAATAATAACAAAGCTTTTCTAGGGGAAATAACTCTGCACTTCCAACTATATCTTTAAGTAATGTAGAAGTTATCCCCCTTATTTGATTTTACACAAAATAATTGCCAATAATTAATTTGACTAATTTGTTAAATTTCTATAAATGATTCATGCTTTGTTAGGTACAATAAATCAAATGGAAACCAAACCCTACATATTTAGTCATATCTGGGAATTTTGAAGGATAATAATTAATTACACGTAGTTAATTGACTAATTTGTTAATTTTTTTTTTTTTATTAATGTCTTGTCTATGCCAATGTATATTTGTGAAAAGTTTCAACTTGATCAGAGAATGGGTTCGGAGAAGTAATATGTACAAACTTTTGACCAGACAGAGTGAGTTGACATAAGCTTTTTAAAAAAAAATATGATTACAATTGCGGAAATTCATATTCACAGGATTTGGACTCTCATGAGACTGGCACTGTGCGAAGGCGTGCAAAAACAATTGTTACTCCCAAGATGGCAATGGAGAGTTTTCGCCTTTCTTTTTTAAATGATGGTATGTTGAAAATACATGATCATATTTCTTAATTATATGATTTCAATGTAAGATAAAAGATTAATAACAAAAATGTATTCCTAACCCCTTTTTCTTGCTCTCTCATTCTTTAATTTTTATATATGTATTTTTTTAACCTATAGTCTACTGATTTCTTCCTAGCTTCTCTTTCCTGTATCAATGTTTTAGTTAGAGCTTTACCAAACTCATTCTGTTTTCTACTTTTCTGTTATCCCTGAAACACAATGGTTTTTAACACAGTTACACTCATAATCTGCTAGTTTTCAATCAAGTAAAACATGACTAAAGTGCAGAGTAGTTGGAATCAGACCTTTCTTTTCTTTTTAACAATGATTGCAGCATGTTGTTTTAGAGGTCCAATACAGCAGACTATGGCTGTCCATCAGTAGTTGAGTGTGTCCACTTTGCTAGTTAAAAAAATATAAATACAAAAAAGGAAGAACTTTGTAGCTTACAGATGTGACTTTTATCTATTTCTGCAAGTCTCCTTAAAACAGAGAGCAAGTATTCTTGTTAACTTCTCATTTGCTCTTACTTTTTTTTTGGTAGCTTCCTCCTATTCCTAACTGACCTGTCACTCCACCTCCCCCCCCCCCCCCCCCCCCCCAACCCAGTCATTAACACTATCTTTTTACACCTTGAAATCCTCTTGTAATCTTTAGCCAATCTCTTTTGGTCTAAAGTAGTTCCATGTTGACTTTCAGCGTCAGCTGTTTATAGGACATCCGTCATCCTTTTTAGTAGGTGTGTCTACTTGATTGGGTCATGGAGATGGAGACATTCCATTGCAAATACCTGAATGATAATGTTGGGTTGACTGAAGTGTTCTAGTCTTTTTCACGTAGTCATTGGGGGGGGGGGGGGGGGGGGGGGTGGGGGGGGACTAACAACAACTGACTAACTAGACAAATGTAACTAATATTTTCTACAGTAAATATTAAAAGCTTTTTTTTGTGTGTCTACCAAGTTGTTTTACTTCTCCTTGATATCTTCCATATTTTCTTATACATTTTCATTGTCCACTCCTGTAAATAGAAAATATTTTCCAAACTTTTAATGTAACAAAATTTGATAGGATTCTTCATAAACGCATCTATTTGTCTGTCCAGACCAAGATGTGAATTTTGATGCCATCTTGGGTGAGCTATATGAATTGGAGTCCCAGTTAAGTAACACACAGAGTGAGCTATCCAGGTCATTAGGTACTCATCTTCCTCCACCTGCCCCATTTCAAGATGGTAAAGAATGCAGTGAGGCTCATGGACAACACCAGACAGCACACATTTCTGAACAGGTTCTTATCTCTTCCTCTAGATTTGTATAGGTCTGTGTCTTATCTGTAATGTTTGGATTAATTTGTTTTCTCAGTTTTCTGAAAAATGATTGATACAGTTTTTATTTTTAGTTCATTACATTGATCAGACTTAGGGTAATTTTTAAAGAATAGTATGAAACACATGTTGCACAAGTCTCAACTAATAGCCAGGCTACTTGGTTTAAGTCTGTGGCTTTTTTAGATTAATGTAATTATTTTCTCTTCCCCCCCCCCCCCCCCCCCCCCCCTTCCCCCCATTCATCCAAGACCAATCATTATAGAAGGCCTGAACATTGACCTGCGATGTTGCAACCTGTGAGCAGTTTAGACTAATAGCTTGTTGCCATGCCACAGTTCGTTATGTTGAATCTGTGACATGGTCTAATATTAATTCTAAGTGCAAAAAAGTAAAACACATTTCACTGAAAAGCTAACCATTGGGGTGAGGTCTGTTAATAGTTATGAGTGCAAAACATTTCACTGAAAGGTTAGCTAATGAACTGATTATCATTATGTCTTTGTTATTTTTTTTTAAATAAATGCACATGTCAGAGATAATACATTTCCTAATATTAGTAGGCCTGTGAATTTTCTAACAGGAAGAATTGGATCTGCTGGCCGCAGAGATCACTAGAGGACTTCACTATCACAAGACTAATGGACACCATCACCCCCATCACCACCATCATCACCATCATCAACATCACCATCAGGTGGACTCATTATGTGATACTCTAGACACTGACTCTGCATTCTCTGACAATGCTTCTCTGCCCTCTTCTGAGTCCTTCACCTCCATGGCGACTGTGTCTTCTTCTGCAGACACCACTTCATCCTCTTCTGGGGACACTTGCAGTATGACCAGTGCCATCTGTGCTGTCAATCATGCAGAGGTATGTTTAAATAGAAGATACCTCTCTAATAATTTGCCATGTTGACTTAACAACATAAGTATCTATATTAACCTTTTTAAGATAAATATCTCATATTTATGGGTGAATTTTGTTAAGTTAAATAACAAGCACACTTATCTCCAAGCCTGGATTGAAATTAATTTGCATCTGTATTTTTGTTTCTTTCAGTTTGTCCTTCCTTTTATCTAATGAAACTTTGAAACCTAAATACAACATTAAATTTTTTTGTTGATCTTTGAACATTTTTTTGTTTTCTTCTTTATTTTTTAAGATTTGTTTCTTCTATAGTTTCCTGTTTTCTTTTTAGTTTCTTTTGTTGGTGCACAATTTTTTTGGTTTACCATTTCTTATTATCCCAATAGTTTCTGTTCAATCTATTGAACAATTTTCATTAATTCTTTTCGAATTGTTTGGCAGTTCTTTCATTTCTGGATAATTTCTTGTTTTATTTGAAATGTTTCTTTTTTTAATTTTTTTTTTGACTAGATTGTTGCTAAAGATTTTATAAACACCTTTTTTTCATAAAATGGAAAAAAAATAGTTTTAGATTTCTATCTAGAAACTGACGATTTCAACATTGAAATACTTGCTTGATTGAAGATCTGTTTTTTTTTTAATAGATATTAACATATTTGAAAACTTTTTTTTTAAATAAAAAAATATGTTATAGTCATTATTATTATTTATTGTTTAAGGATTTAATTCTGTTTTGTAAATACATTTGGGAGTGAGGTCTGTATTTAAAATACCTTTTCCTGGAAAAAATCATTTCCCCATTTTTTTTTAAATTTTAAGTCCCAAAGTATTATTATGATAAATACTTGAATTACTATCCTTGATTCAGAATGATACTACCCTGAGTCCAATAGATACTATCATTGAGTCAGAGTGATACTATCCTTAATAAGTCAATTTTTAGTACACTGGGTCTCTTACATTGTTGTCCACAGGAGGAACAAATAGCTCGTTTGAAAGCTGAAAAAATTCGTATAGCCTTGGAAAAGATTAGGGAGGCAAAGATTAGAAAGGTAAATAATTGTATTTAGGTAGCGTAGACGACTTTTTGTCTCTCCTAACAACTTTAGGAACCATGCATCTTTTCTGATGCTTTTTGGAGTTTGATGTACATATTCTACAACTTTGGCAAACATTTTCTATCTTTATGGTTTTTCTGAATCAGAAGAGTTGTGCATTACATTTCATGATTAAAAAAATTTGATGAATTCAGTTCTTCTATGCCTGTTCATTTTATATTCAAACCTTTGACTCCTAGCAGTACTTTATATCATTTCAGTTACTTTGGTTGACTAGTTCTTCTATTTCTTGGTCTATAGCTTAAAGTTTGAGTTTTTAAGTAACAATAAAGATAATTTGACAGTAAAAATGTAAATAAAATTGGTGACCATCCTTATGACTTATTTGTTCTTTTTGATAAATCTTGCAGTTGTTTGTTAGAGCCTTTGCTAAAGATGGCAGCAGTAAAAGTATTTTAGTGGATGAAAAGATGAGTGTAGCCCAGGTGTGCAGTCAATTAGCAGACAAGAATCATATACGATTAAACCACAAGATGTCTGTTGTAGAGCACATGCCTGAGTTACTCATGGGTAAGCAGACTTTATTTTACCAAAACTTGCATCACAGCTATTCAATCTCAAGACTCCTAGACATCAGTGCCCACAAATCAACAAATGTGGACAAAAACAAATATTTCAAAAATGAATCATAATATTTATTTAGGTTTAGAACTTTATGTTTTAAACATTTATTTAGATTTCTGAGCACAAACGGACAAAGTATTTTAACACACTTTTAGTGTTTCTGTTATTCATCTCAGGTTTATTTATGTCCAAAAAAGAAGATTACTATACACCAAACTTATTCTTGTGTATGATGTAGTCTTTTAATGTTTCTGAACCAATTTAAATGTCTATGAACATATCTTGAATACTTCTGAATGAACATTGAATGTCTCTGAGTATCTCTTGAATACTTCTGAATGAGCATTGAATGTCTGAACAGCTCAGAACATATTTGATGTTAACTTCTAGTTGCTATATTTAAGGCATAGACATTTGTTGTCTCTCAACACACAATCTCACAACCTATGCCTTGCAACACAAGTCTCTGAACATGTACTCAATGTTTCTTAACACAAAATGAAACAAAACAAAATTTGAACAAAAATTGGGAAATATTTTATTGTCACCAAGAGGAAGAATAAAAAACAAAAAGTTGTTCTTTTTTTTTTTGGGTAAACTTGAGTGTCAATGGATAGAATCTCTCTGATTGTGAACTTTTACTTGTTAAGACAGCACTTACTGTTACATCAATACAAATGTTCATTGTTACAAACTTTTTTTCAGAACGTATTTTAGAAGATCACGACTCACTAGTGGAGAACATGGTCATGTGGACAAGAGACTCCAAAAATAAAGTTGTATTTGAGGAAAGAATGGACAAGTATGATCTCTTCAGAAACCCTGAGGTAGGAGCAGTCACTAGAGTTGGACTCAAGATAACTAAACAATTTGGTCTGCACATTTCTAACTGGACATTTTGTCTTTCAGAAATATTTACTGGGCTGTACATCCAGCAAACCAAGTTCTCTGGTACCCGCACAAAAAGATAAACTGATTCAGGTAGTACTTGACTTGTAGGACAGAAAAATCATGAGACATTTCTCACTTGTCCAATCAAATGCTATTGGTCTTTACCCCCCCCCCCCCCCCCCCCCACCCAAACTATAAACAAATGTGTGATCATTGTTAGTTGTTTTGTTTTGTTATGTTTATGTTGTTATAATTTTTTGAAAGTAAATGTTCATTTAGACATGTCTATTTTTAGTAATTCATGGATGGAATACATTTTGTAGGCTAGTTATATAGAATATTGTAAAATTCTGTTAAACATATCTCACAGACTGACAGCATGAGTCAGTTTGTGGAACTGTTATATATATATATTTATGTTTCTTTAGTATGTATTATTCTGTACAACAATTTTTGCTCTAGTTTTCATCACTAAAAGTCTCCAATTGTTTGTTCTTGTAGGAATTTTTCTCTCCTGACAGTGTGTGTGTTCCTTCAATGGAAGGACTTCTCTTTCTCAAGTCTGATGGGAAAAAAGCTTGGAAAAAATTTTTCTTTGTTTTAAGAGCCTCTGGTTTATATTACAATCCTAAAGGAAAAACTAGTAAAGTAAGAACTTCAGCTTTTTTTTAATATTTTTGACAAAACCAGTAAAGTAATTACTCAATTTCTGATATTTTTATTCTTAATAAAAGTAGTAAAGTAAGTACCTTAATTTTTTATTCTTGGCAAAATTAGTAAAGTAATACTCTGCTTCTGATATCTTTCCAAAAACCTATTTTTGGTAAAACTAGTCAAGTAAGTACCTCAGTTTTTGATTATCTAGATAGTATTATCCTTAAGGACAGCCACAAGCAAATATTAAAACAGTCTTGCTCTGTTCTAGAATCCTAAAGATCTTCTGTGTCTGGTACAGTTTGACTATGTTGAAGTGTATAGAGGACTAGGATGGAAAAAAAAGTATCATGCACCAACAGATTTTTGTTTTGCATTAAAGGTACAAATAGTCTTTATAAATTGACAGCAGTTTGGTTAGTTTATGTTTAATGTTGTAATCTTGACTTTTGTCAGTCAACCACCATTATCAGACACAAATTGAAATAAAGATGCTCGCCCTCTTGCCTGTGGTAGTCAATGTTATTTTTTTGTCAGGCCCATCTCATTATTGTAACCCAGTAACCCACATTGCTGGCACGTCGAAAGAATGTGCTAATTAACAGATTGGGGGGATAATTAAATTCCTTATAGGCATATATATATATATAGACGATCTAACATGAATAAAGTGAGCATTTAAACAGACAAGAAAGTGTTTGTTAGTCTCTACTAGCCTACTATTACATTCCCCAAACTTTAACAAAGTTGTATTAATAAAGGAACATGAACCAGTAAAACATGGAAAACAGAGAAACTTAGTATTAATAAAGGAACATGAACCAGTAAAACATGGAAAACAGAGAAACTTATTTAAACAAAATGAAAATTATAAGGTTAAAATTCTCATTTATGTTAGCACTCTGTCCAATGAATACTTGATCAAGTTTTGTGTTATGCTATTACAGCACCCTCAGATACAGAAGAAAACCTCCAAGTACATACGTTATTTTTGTGCTGAGTCAGAGACAACTTTAGATCAGTGGGTAATGGGAGTCAGGATAGTTAAGGTATTTCTCATTTCTTCAGTAGTTGATTTCATTGAAACTCTAATCTAGTGTTATTGTTTAGATATTACTTTTTACAAATTTACTATGATTTTTTTCTTGACATTGTCTCTTTCCAGCTTGGTAAGCAAATGCTTCATAACTATGAAAGATTGACTCATGAGATCTCCATGTGGGATTTAAGGCAGCCTGAGGCGTCTGGTAGCACAGTTGATGAAGCCACATGTCAAATGTTAAACCATGATGACCTGAATGACAGCCGTATGTCTGTACCAGAGCCAGGCTCCAGGCACTCGGTCATTCAGGTCCACAACAACAACAGCAGCAGCACTTGTGACACCAGAGATGTCATGAACATTGAAGTGTTGGCTATTCCTCCAAGGAAAGCCTCTGAGTCAGGAAGTGGAGGGGGATCTGATGGAAGGTTAGCAGTGACATTTTGTCATTAATCCAACTGTTTAATTGATTGCAACATTTAGTCACAAAAACACTATCAAAAGTTCATTTGCCAAAAAGAATAATCTTATATAATTCATTTGTTTTATTCCCTACAGGTCTCTCAATGGATCCATTTTGTCTGATTCGTCTCATAAAACCCCAGTCAAGCGTGTATCATTTAGTGCAACTCACAGTATTATTACTGGTGAAAATGTTGAGGTGAAACATCGGGATTCAATTATTAGTGCATCAACAGATTCCAGTGAAGATTCCAATTCAAGCGGGGAAATTAGACCAGGCTCAAGTTTCAGAGGTAAACTAAGACCAAGGTTACCTGTCACCACAGAGACTACTAGACAGCTGGCAGATATGTGCAACGTGTCAATGGATGAGAATGATGAAGCTGTTTATGCCGAGTCTCAGCATAGGGGCATATCCTCAGCGTTTGCCAGGTCTGAGCGACGACGTTCTTCTATGCATGAGAGGCGTGGCTCATCTGGTTCCACTGGCTCAGACGGTCAAAAAGTTGCTTACACAAAACATTCCCATCTGTCATCTTCCCTTAAGCAGCAATCACAGGAAGTGTATGGTGCAGTCAGTTGCCCTGCTCCATTGGAGATTCGTTATCAGCACTCCCCAGTGGACAGTCCATACCAGGGGAGCATCAGGAGGAAAAGTGAGCCTACTGTGGTGCCAGAAGAGTCACCTGGCTCTCCCTACCCCATGTTGTACTCACCAGTCAGAGAAGAACAAGATTGTGAACTGAGCTGTGATCAAGAACAAGTTGAGCCATTCTATAATCAAATCCGAAACCCTCCAACCAATAGAGTGTCTATCCCACCACCTGCACAATTTCGGGAAGAGGAAGTGGCTCACTTATCTTCATCCTATCAACCCAGCCATGATGTATTCACTTCTATGCAAACTCCATTGGTACACACTGGTGAGGTCAGTCATTCATCTCATGATCCTGCTCAGGCCAAGAGTTTACCACCCGCTACACTCCCAAAACCACAGAGTAATGCGCTGACGTCAATTCCATCAGCCTCCAGCAGGTCATTCAATGACTCCCCGAGCATCCAGCTAACCACCAAGCTACCACCGCCAACTCTGCCCAAAACATCACAGACCAAGTCAGCCATGAATAGCAAACTACCCCCTCCTTGTGTAGAGCCAGGAAATAATGAACTACAGGTTACTCCAATAAGTGAGGACAGAGCAACATGTCCATCCCAGTCTCCATCTTTACCATTTCTGTCTGAACTGTCCAAGAAAACCTCTTCAGAACCAGGAGGAGACAGCTCTAACAACAGCTCAACACATAGAAGATGTGCATCAGCCAGTGGCCCCCTTGGTAGGGGAGATAAGAAAGTTGCCCCACCACCACCTCCCAAAAGAAGTGAATCCACAAGATTATCAGTTGAAGTATCCAAAGTCCAACAGCCACTTGAAGAAACTGTTCAAAATGGAGTTTTGGTTCATGAGCCTATTTATGAAAACTTTGATGGTATACTTGACATTGACGAGTTACCCCCACCACCCCCAGAACTGCTCATGGATCTTCCTCAACCGGACTGCCCAGCTAATAGTGGCTCTATGAAAAAATGTAAACCTCCACCACCACCACCAAAAAGATCAAAAGATACTCAGCTATCTGGTCATTGAAATATTACTCAAGTAGTCTACTGCTCTTCTAAACTCTCTGTGTTAGCTTAAAACATTCATGTGTTCTATGATGATCTTAGTATGAGATGTTCAAAACTAAGGGAATGGAAGAACTGCAAGTCACCTGGATGTCTTTCTGTTTACCAGTTAGGTTTTTAAAATAAGACATTATTATGTTGTAGTCCTAATCTATAAAAACAACATAAGATGTTATCAAACAAACAAGCAGCTGTGTGGTAATATACTTGGTTCAACAAATGGGGCTCCTGACACTGAACATGTCATTACATTTAATGATTTTATTAGAGACCTACGCATAATTAACTTAGGTCCTTCAATTTAATGATTAAGACCTACACATAGTTAAGTCCTTGGAAACTAATCCTACTAAAAGACTACCAACTTTATCTGTACAAGATACAATCACTGTGTATGTTTGAATTAATTTATTTGTTCATTTCTTTGCATTGAAAGATATAATGTTAAGAGAATGTGTTTTTTTTTCTCTCTGTTCCTCTATTTATCATCTGGATGATGTGATTCTGTTGTGAGTACAACATGTGCCAATTGTTCTTTTACTTTGTTTATTTGACATTCATAATGTATGTGTGTGTGTCTATGAAATCCCAGCAGTACTTGTTGTTATGAGTTGTGCAATAATTCAGATGTCATTTGTTGAGGAAAACTTTGATTTATGCAAACCTTTCATGAATCCCTCTATGATTTCTTCTCATTTGATTGGGCATAGTCTGAACTCCAGTGTCATTGTATAGTTGTTTATACTAGAGTGGTCAATTAGTCCCTCTGGAGCCTGCATGTTGATTTTGTTTCTAGCATCACACTTGAGCCACATAATAACTTATAGTTCTAGTACCATGTTTTAGACTAAAGCTGTTAGAGATCCAACAAATATTTCAGTTTTGTTTTCTTCAAATTTTGAGGCTTTTTAAGTAGAAATTAAAAAAAAAAAAAATCTAGTTATTGTATAGAGTATGATAAACATTTTGTTTAGTTTTTGTCTGCCTTTGCTGTTCTCATGATTACTTGACTAAATGTCACATGATATAGTCTAGTTAAAGTCTAATTTATCTTAGACAAACTCACTATCTTAATCAAAGTCAGATGTGGTTATCATCTGCATTCGTCTAGGGATTCCTAGACGACTCTTGTATGGCCAACTAAGCGAAGGAAAGCGCTCGCAAGGTGGTCAAAGAAAGCGCTTCAGGGACACCCTCTGAAGGCGTTCGACATAGACCTAGCACCTGGGAGACAGAGGCACATGACAGAGCATAATGGCGTCGCACTGAAAACTGGCGCACAGGTTGCTGAGGAAAAAAAAACAACGCTGGCAGAAGAAAAACACCAGAGAAGAAAAGCAAGGAAAATGACACTAGCTCCAGCCGGAATAACCTGCCCAGTGTGCAGCCGAACATTCCAGGCTCACATAGGTCTCACCAGCCACATGAGGAGGCATAAAACCCCAGGGCAAAGCCCTAAGCCCCCTGGATGACAAAGTGGTCATCATCAAACCACGATGGACGAACTATATATCATCTGCATTCAATCAAAATAGAGTTGTGTTCATTGAATCAAAATTCGGGGAGGGGGAAAATCAGATTTCTTTTCAAATTTTGAAAATGAATAGTGCAAGGTTTAAAAACTGCAATCTACAAACTATTTAGAAATTACATCAATCTAAAATTGATTTAAATACTGTATCCATCTATTAGTACATGGATCAGTCTAAGCAGTAACTGCACTAGCATGGGTTTAAGATTTTGAAAGACTTAGAATTAAGTGCACATTTTTCATCATATTGTTTTTTCATTGTGTTTGTAGTCTTGAAACCTTTTGAGTCAGTTGTTATGGCAGATAGTAGTTTAAGGCCCATAGTTCATAATGTTATTAGGGGTGACATGTTTTATAGAAGCATCAATAGCCATATTGCCTGTGCAATGTAATTAGGTGGTGGTACACTGAGTGGGTTGTGTTCTATTTAGAGAAATAAATGTTGCATTGCTATTGTAATGCATCTGAAATTGAATGGAACTTATTCTTGTGCAAATTTGTCGGAAAGTCTTCAAAAAAAAAAAAATTGCAGCTTTAGTTGAAACATATATTTAGTTGTGTTCTGGTACTAAGAGCTACTACAGTTTGACAAAGATGTTCTCATTGCTTTAGAATTATTGAGTACACAAGTGTGGGGCAACATTAAAACCTGTTGATCAACTATTTTACTTAGCATCTGTGGCTATCTCTCAATTCTGAAGTGTTACTTTTCCATAGGTAGACATCAATCTCTAGTCATTTCATTTCTTACTCTGGTGCTATTATATTATGTTTTATAAGTCAAAGTTATGTCAACTTTTTATACACAGTCAAAGGTCAAACTTTTAATTTATCTTGTAAATATTTTTTATTGATACACATTTTTCTGACATTATGTTTGTTTGCTTTTATAAAACAAAAAAAAACAACTTCTGACAAGCTAATCATAAAATTGATTATGCGCATTATTTAGTTATGCTAAAAAAATAAAACAAATTCATTTTTATTCTAAATAGGTACATCAAGTGAACATCTGAAGTGAGGATGTAGCTAATTGTTTTGAAAACCAAAGGATAGATGTACAATGTGTTATAATATTCTGTACAGATAGAGTTAACATGAAGTGTTCTGAGAACAAAACCATTTATATATGTTTTTTTTTTATTTGATATTTTATAAAGATACAGGTTTTCCTTAGCACCTTCAAACACAAAGCAATGGAAGTAGTGTATAGTGAAGTCTGATTCTTTGATTTGGTCAGAAGTTTGTTGACAATTTGTTTTAAATTAAATTTTTTTTTTCATCCTTTCTATACAAGTGTTTACTAACATAATTGTGTCATGACATCATTTTTGTGTGTGGGTATGTCACCTGCATTAATTGTGATTGTTACATAGTCTTTGCTAGCATAATGTCCCTTTGCTTTCTGCTGTTAATTCACATATGAGTGACTTATTGCATTAGCTTGGATTAGTTTTGTGATCTTAAACACTAGATGTAATGCATACACATGGGTGAAGTAGTGATAAGCTGTACTAGACTGCCAAACCAAGCACATACAAGCTTGTTGGAATAGGCTTTTCAGATCAACAATTGGAGTCTCAAACAGTTCTAGGGTGTAATGCTAGCCAATGAAAAGTGTGAGGTCTGGGCTTGGTAGTCATGAATCATCATGAAGTATAGAATAGAGCAAGTGACAGCTCATTTCTTGACATTTTTTTTCTACTTCATAAATTTGGCAGCTTCCTGGAAAGTTGAAAAAAAACTTATTTCCCCTACTTAAATGAAGTTGTTTAAGGAGAAACATCATATACTGTTTGATCCCAAGTATTTCTAACACTAGTTTTCTACAATACATTCACCTGTTTGTATTGTATGAAAAAGCTATATGAAATACATATCTATATATTATGTAATAGACTTAATGAAAATACATATCTCTGGTATCCTACTCCATTTGAGTAGACTTCACTTTTTGTCTGCTAAATCATTGACTCCATCTCTTGCCAAAAAGTTTGTCATCCTATTTGAACATTTTCATTGGAACCACAATGTGTACATTTGTTTGTGTGTTTCTGGTCAATCCATGAGTGCAATATTCACATGACATCATTTCAAGTAGACTGACTAGCACAAGTGAAGAGGGGTGTATGAGACAAACAGCATGTGTTCAAATTCTTCCATCTACCATCTTTTACTTCAAGAACCAAGACAAACTTGTTCTATTATTGTAGTAGACATAATGTTGACTTTTATTTTCTGAACTCTTTCAACAATTGTTTGGCATGACTAGCTGTACGACCTTACATTTAGGTTTCTGTCTGTATTACCTGCAGTTGTATTTGGCTAATAGATCTGACATCAATTGTGAGGGTCGTTGACTCCTAGTGTCTTCTTGTAAAGATAATGTAGGTCACGTTAATGAGGTAACTTAAGTCTTTATTAAACAATTAGTAGCATAATTTTTTTTTTTATCTCTTTACAATATTTGTGAAAGATTTATTTCTATTTTAAGCATTTTTTTTAAAAAACCTATTGTTCTATATATTTTGAATTAAAAGCATTACTAAACAAACTATATACCAATGTGTGTGTTTGTTTGTACTTTTTTTTTTTTTACTAACATTCTTTCTTAGACTTGGACTTATGGGTACATGGTTTTCATATACAATAAAATTACTTTGCATAAAACAAAAAAAAAAAAAAAAAAAGGGTTTTTACAAAATTTAGAAACATTTATTTGAAAAAAAAATTAATTTAGCAACTTCTAAAACTCACTATTTTTCCATGTTTATAGACCATTCTATTTCCATGGACTTACAAATCTGGAGTAAGTCATGCAATCACAGTGTCAAAACACTTTTACTTAAGGTTAACAATTAATATATATTGTTTTGGCTATTTGGCAATGTAAAACCCTTTTGACCTTAGGTTTTATGGATTTTTCTCATTTTTATTTGTCCTATTTACTAAATATTATTAGGTATCTAATTAGATTGATTTTATAAATTAAAAAGTACATTTTAGATTTGCTTTTAAACTAAAACTTTCAAGACAACCATAACAAAGTTTTTAAATACAAAGAAACATTTTTTTTTATAAGACTCTATAACTGTTAAGACCAATTTTAAAATAGCCTGTCAATGTCTCATAGAGGTATAAAATAAATTATAGATACTTATTACACCTTCTTGTACAAGTGTTTTTTAAAGACAAGGCAGTGTGATTCTTGAGCTTTTCAAGCCAAGATGTTCTCTTAGACAATGGTTTCTCAAGGAAAGAAATAGCATGGGAAGATCAAATCTCTTTTAACTACTAGTACTTTTGAGCTTTATGAAGCATTGCTATTGACTGTTGGTTTGTACTGAACTTTATACATTACATTGCAATATTAGAATAGTCAGAAACAATATATTTAGGTAAATATCAAGATTTGTCTAATTTACTGTAAGAATTTAGTTGATACTGTATCAAGCCTAAGTTATTTAAGTCTACAATTTGGGTTATATCTACTTTACATTAGCTACATTTCACATGAACTGAACAAATATTAGTCTAAATATATTACAAAGCACTTCATTGGTTTCAACAAAAGTTTTCAAACTCACACACAAAATGACTAGTCCTGATTTGGTAAAATCATTGCATTTATTAGTCAGCAGAGAGTTTAGTGACATGAACCAACAAACAAACAACAAAGAGAGTATAGTGACTTTATGAACAAACCAACAGAGTATAGTGACATTAAGAATGAACCAACAAACAATTAACACAGACAGTTTAGTGACATGAACCAACAAACAATTAACAGAGACAGAGTTTAGTGACATGAACCAACAAACAAATAACAGAGACACAGTTTAGTGACATGAACCAACAAACAAATAACAGAGACAGAGTTTAGTGACATGAACCAACAAACAATTAACAGAGACAGAGTTTAGTGACATGAACCAACAAACAAATAACAGAGAGTATTGACATGAACCAAGAAATACCAGACAGCATTCTACCATGACTATTTCATGAATGCTGAGATCAACATGTACTAGGTCTAGGTAACTGGACCATGTCAAGCAGTCTAATCATTTCTACCCTCACCCTACTGTGATCACATACAACTTGACCCCAGACACAGAAATGATTCACACAAAACACAAGCTGGAAAAGAGGACAAAAAAAAAAAAAGATCATTTAACCAACCAGAAAGGAAAAGACAACTATGATTGGTTGGACAAGAGTACAACTTTCTGTGAAAAGATGGGTCTTGGCAGATAACAAGAAAGATGTTAAAGAAGTTGTATAAAACAACTGACATCAGTTTAAGTCTTCATGTTCCAACTGAATAGATAACACTTCAGGTTGACACAGATCTAACAATGGTCAACAATTCAATCAATATCAGCGCAAGCATATATAAGGCCACAACCCAAACATCTATGGCCAAGAATACAGCTCAGGTAAATACAAACACAGTATGGCCAACAAGACACCTCAGGTCAACACAAGAACATCTATGACCAAACTCCAACCAGAAAATTCAACATAAACACATTTATTGGCAATGGCACAACTCTGGTTCAACTCATACATATTCAGCTCACTAAACTAACACTCAAGTCAACCTCTAGAACCATCCTGCTAATACTAAACAGAAGAGGCAGTAAACAGAAACAAAAAGAAAGGCTTAGTTCTAAAAGTTATCATCCAAGTAAGATCACAGATCATCAAATTTTTATATACATACACACAAAAGAAAAACAAAAATACAAAAGAACTGCCAGAGTTATGAATTTTGACACAATAATAGTTGATAAGGCAAAGAAAATTAATTCACACATTTCATAAGCCATGAAACTGTGAACACAATGACAGGCTGACTACATCTGGGGGGGGGGGGGCAAGTTTATGCTCTTTTGTATTATTTAGGATTTGATATGTCAATCTCACTATAATGAAAAAGTTTTTTAATCTGTAGAAATCTGTCTCACCTATCTTGGACAACACTCCTGCTAAGCATAAAAATATTTTTTTCCCCACATCAATTTTAGTTTACAGGCCATGTTGTAGGACATTAAAAATATAAACAGGTAACAATATCATCACTAGTGAAACTTGATGGTTTTTTTTAATATTTTACTCAAATTTTGCATTAAAAAAATTATTTTCATCACTAATTGTGTATACAATTCTGAACTGAATAATTCCATGCACAATCAGATTCAATGTTTGTAACAGTACATACACTTCAGTCTAATACTGCCATCCAATAACTATGCAATATAACTATATTCATCTGTTGTGCCGGACACACGCTCTAAATATGCTTTTTCTATCAATGTCTCAATACTTTTTTTAATCATGCTAATGCTGGGACTAAACCGACTGCGTGCTTGACTTATCACCTGGGAAAAGACAGACAAAAAAAAATATATTGTTTTAAAAGTGGTTAGTTCTTGTCTAGACAAACTAAGAATGTCAACACCAAACTTTAAAGTGATCCCACTAACCCCCTGGATTAACTTATTATGTTAAATATTGTTTTAAAAGTGACTACTTCTTGTCTAGACAAACTAAGAATGTCAAGACCAACCTCCTGGATTAAGTTATTATGTTTCTTGTCTAGACATACTAAGACTGTCAAGACTAACCTCCTGGATTAAGTTATTATGTTTCTTGCCTAGACAAACTAAGACTGTCAAGACTAACCTCCTGGATTAAGTTATTATGTTTGATTGTTTTCCTGGCCTTCATGATCCTTACAATGGCTGCTTGCAAGTACAATTTTCTGTCTTCATCTACAGCTGAGTGGGTACTTTCTACTTCCTGAGCAAACAAAGCAGCTTTTGATTAGTGGATTCAAATACATTAGCAATCCTACATCTAAGAAAAACCTAAGACTATCAACAAATGGTTCTGAGTTTAAATTACAACTCAACAAAGCATCTGCTCTGTCTCTTAATTCTATGTAAATCCTAAATGTATTAATCTAACAATACATTGTTAGGCACTTCTGCACTATGTCTTATGCAGATAAGTCAAACAGACGTAACGCTCAAATAAAGAAATCAAATAACATGCAAAAAAAGGCCAACAATATAAGTTAGTGGACGCTGATAGTGAAAGTCGAACAAGAAGTTTAAAAATAACAAGGCGTCAAGCTAAATCTCTTTGTTCATAAAACATGCCTCTCTCTAATGCTGTCTAATGAAGACTTTACATTCCCGCTATTCTTCCTAAAAATCCTAGTCTGGTTTTTACTAGTGGCATCATTGTCTCTAAGTCAAAACTTTCCCTTTCTACGAAACATATAAATAATTTCTAATTATAACAATATTATTATAAACTGATCAATCTTTATACTGCAATAGAGAAACCTAAGACAGTGGTTTTTGGAAGAAAAAAAAAAGAAAATTGAGATGGTTGCAACAATCCCAAAAAAAAACAAGGTTACAAAGACAGTTTGTGTGGAAACTTAAAATCGGCCCCCGAAGTGGTCCACCCAGGCAGGCTTCAATATTTTCAGAAAGCACATCCAAATGAAATTATATCAAAGACAAATGAGAGATAAGAATCTAGAAAGAAGGTTGACAGATCTTGTGTAGTGCCCCAATGGTGCAGCAGATCAAAGGATAGGTGCAAGTGAATGCAAAGTTAGATGTGAACCTGGCCTAACTAGTTCCCCTTTCAGACCTTGTGGTCTATAGGGCAGATGATGTAAAGTTCATCTGTTTTTGTGGCCTACGGTTAACGAGGGTGTCTTGTAGCCAGCACAACAACCAACCGCCTTTACTTTTCCCCAACTAATTCAGGTACCCATTAGAGCTGGGTAGACCTCGGAGGCGCCCAAGGATTCTGAAGTTGAAAATCCCAGTCTTCACACCCAGGACCCTCGGTTCAGAAGATAAGCGCTTTACCGAGCCTCTCCTGGTTTAACTGAAGTCTTATAAACAATGTAATTGTTTTGAAAAGGCTCAATCTTTTATTCGAATCCTCAAAAATATTACATAAAAAAAATGTTCAAGAAAATGAAGTTTATAAGATTACTATTCGTTTTAAATTAGGTCTAACTTATAATGCATACTAATTAGCTTTTTCTCTTTAAAAAACTGCTAGCATAACTGATTTTAAAAATTAGATTTTTCGCTTCCAGGAAAAAAAAAAGTAGCCGTTGCATCAGAACTTTGAATGGTCTAAAATATTGTGATGTGGGATTTTCAATATCTTTTCTAGTTTACGAGATCTAAACGGGACAGACGGACCGACATTTCGCTCAAAACTAATAGCGTCTTTTCCCCTTTCGGGGGCCGCTAAAAATCAAGGCAGATCAAAGTTTAATGAATGGACAATGTGTGAAACGAGTTTCAAGTCTAGACATCTAAACAATTCATGGAAATATTGGTTTTGAATTTTAACAAGGCTTCTTGTTGGCCTGTTGACCTTTTATGATCTAAACTAAACTACAGTAAAATAAATCTGAAAAACTACTATCTCATAGCTCAATTCAAATTCATTTTACTATTAGTCAGTTCAAACATTTTTAAAAATGTTTATCTGATTGAAAACAAAGTTTCACTTCTGCTCAGATACCATGCAAACCAACAAAAAAGGTGTAAGTTGTACAGTGTGTACTCTTGTCCCCCTTAAAAGACTTCCAGATTAAAAAAAAATCATTTAAGAAGAATTCTTGTTTTTTTTCTATTTCAGGGACTTCTGAAAATCCAAGAGGTGGAGGAAACTCCATTAAGAAATAGTAGTAGTTAAAAATGATTTGCAATTATTGAGAGTCACCCACCAATAAAATACAAATTACCTGAGGATTTTCTTTTTGAATAGCTGCCATTATCTTAAATTTGGTTCTTTTGTTACTGTAGGTTAAGTTTAAGGCTAATGTTGAATTCTCTGTGACTAAGTTCTGAAAGCGAAACAATTACAACATTGGTCAATGTTAGACATTCCAGGGAATAGTTGAATATTAAAAATGAAAAAAAAAAAAAAGCATTGGATATACTGCAACATTTTTTTATGGGTCTTGATTGTTTCCTAAAAAATTCAAAGTCAGTCAGTCCACTATTAATTTCCCAATTTGACAGCATTTCAGATTTCAATTACTTAGTAGAAACAAATTCCTAAGCCCCAAATTTCAATGATTTAGAGTGGAGGTAAAGAAGTGCATTAGTCATGTACCACTAGTGGAGTAGAACAAAGGTGCATTCAGTCATGTACCACTAGTGGAAGAGAACAAAGGTGCATTCAGTCATGTACCACTAGTGGAGTAGAACAAAGGTGCATTCAGTCATGTACCACTAGTGGAGTAGAACAAGGGTGCATTAAGTCATGTACCACTAGTGAAGTAGACAATAAACGAGCTATAAGCCAAGACATACTTCATGTGTCAACAATATCTTGGTATCTACAAGTGTTTGCAGCTGTTTGACCAGCTCCTTCTCTGGCAAGTCTGTACTTGTCCTGATGTCAGAGAAATGCAGGGAATCACTCGTTTCAAAAGGAAGTAATGTTGCCATCTGGAATGTGCTCATGGTCACAATGTAGGATTTTTTTAAATAACACAGCTTTAGCTCAACTGTAGGTGGAAAAAAAAATGGTGCTTACATTATGAAGGACATTTAAAAGTTGACTGTTGGTGCTTACATTATGAAAGGACATAAAAAGTTGACTGTTGGTGCTTACATTATAAAGGGCATATATCAAGTAAACTGTAAGGGCCTATTAAAACGAGTTTGTTTTGTTTTTGAGGGAGTGTATAATATGGTTAGAGGAGATGAATTATCTCTATATAATGTGTGTCTCTACATACCAGTTTGATGTTTAGACCTATGAATGACAAAATACAAAAGTTATGTGTAAAGAGTAAGCTAAATTGAAAAAAAAAAAAAAAAAAAAAAATTGAGCGGCCCCCAAAGTTTGTTAATGGGAATGAGGGTATTCTATTGGAAGATGCAAAAAAAAATATGTGATGTCACTGTAATACTGGCTCTTCATTTAAAAACTTGTGTGAGGAAGGGAGCTACAACTGATAGGCCTAACAAGTGTTTGGGTGTACTCTATATTAGAGGGTTGCAAACCATTTGAAGAATGAAAGAAACAAAAGCGGGTCTTATTAAATTTGAGAAACAGAAGATAATGGTGTTGGGGGTGACTGGGAGTGTTGTAAAGCAGCCGTTATCACTGCAAAATAAACATAAACGGACTATTGGAACCATAGTATCACTGGTCATCAACATAACATCAAACTCCATTTCAGTGAGGGCTTGTGAGATTCATAGCCTCTCTTTCAAAAGCCCAGGAAAGAAACCCTGTTATTTTGCGTAGTGCATGTATGTCACCATACAGGTCAAGAACCTGTGGTTATATGGAAGTACAGAAGAAGATCAGCAAGTCTAAGACAGTTGAAAAGAATAAGAGACACAGTTTCTCTTGATATTCTACTAAAAATAGCTGCTGACCAGGAAAATTAGAGAGATTTGGTTACTCATAGTGTCACAGCACCCCTACGACAATAATGAAGGGTCATATGATAATAAAAGTCAATGTTTTTCTTCATTTTAGTTTTCCACTAAACAACAAAGTCAATTTCTTATTAAGAAACAGTGTCCAACATATTACTAAAATCCCAAACTGGTCTGAAAAGTAACTCAAACCCCATGTTTAGTATAGCTATTCTAATAGATGAACAGATTGTTCCCTTGATAAGGAATCAATTATTTGATTCCACCAACTCACCATTACTCAATGCCTGCATCCATGTCAACTTCCTTCCATTAAATTTTTTATTGTAAAACTCTTCAAACTGGGAAAAAAAAAATGACATCACAATAAATATGTTTGAAATGAAACTCGATCTAATACTGTTGTAACTGCAAGTTTTTTTTATTAAGCAAATATCAAACTTACCAATCGAACACTTTTTTCTAACTGTTGTGGTATGTGAAAAGAAATATTATTTTGCTGTGTAATTGGCCAGGCTCCTGCCTAACAGAACAAAATGTTTACATATGATTAACATAGCAATCAAACTGTACCATTTTAAAATGATCCTTCACAAGAGTTCTATAATGAATTTGAAACTAAAGAGGGATGAAAAAATAAACAACTATTAACACAAAGTGGATGGGGCAAACATTTCAGAATGGAAGGTTATAAAATACATCTAAATGCCTGCTTCAGTTACAATTTACAATTCTGGAAACAAATGAATGATCATAGCATACAATTGTAAGTCTATTTGCACTGAATAACACAATACATTTTACAATTGGACTCAAACTGTTTCTATTTTGAAATGAAAGTTTAATAACTCATCATGAAATCAACATTTATTGTTACCTATTATAATAATAATTGGGAATAAAGAATCTAATTTGCATATATCATGACCAAAAGTGTAATTGTAATAACTGAGAAGAAAGTAATTGTTCAGCAGAAAACAGCTTCATCTGGGAAAATATCTAGTCTACAGTTAGGTTTCTCTTCTGGACATGTAAAATTCTATCATGCTTTGTCAAACTTGAGGACAATACATTATTATTATTATATGTTGGTACACTATAATTTAATGTTAGGGAAGCTATGTCTTGAGTAGATGCTAGTGTCACTGGCCAAGCCAGAAGAGACCAGGTTATAGTGTCAGAAAAAACAACTTTATGTCAGACCAGATTTGTAAAAGACCTTGAATGGATGTAAACACACATACTTCAGAAATACTTTGAGAGAAAGATAATAATTATGTAAACAATCCAGAAAAGTCTTTGTATGAGACAATATAAGGGAAAAAAAAAACTTAACTAGGGTCATTATTCTGGGATGGATAAATCTTCTCTATCATCACTGTGCTATACAGATATAATAATAATAATTAATTTTTTCAAGTTATTTTTCTATTTGTACAAGTGAGTTATGTTTTATGTGAACATGTACATTACTGGATTACTTGTTCATTACTGGATTACTTGTTCATTGAAGTGAGTTGGAAAGTGTTCAACTCAAGAAGAAATCTTCTACACTGTCTGTTGGACAGTTGGGGTACCACACAACATTTGTTGACAGTCTTTCTCCATTTTCTCTGTCTTTTGCCTTGGATAGAACCTCTTTCAATGGCCATTGTTTTTATGTTCTCTTCCCATCACTTTCTCTGAGGCAGACAGAGAAAACGCTGGGAGTTTCTTCAATGGGTTTAAATAGAAGCACTAGGTCATGCAATTTGGGGAGACACGAAATGGTGACAGCTAGCATTATGGGTCTATATCCTACAACAGTTTACTCTAATAAAATTGACGCTTTTATTTCCTGTGCAAAGGAAAATCCATTCTAAAAAGAAAAAAAACATTTGACTGACCTGAAATACTAAGATGTTGAAGTTGACTCCTAATGCTGCATTTCGTTCATTCAAGAAAGCATAAAAGTTGACCACATGATCACTACTAACACTAACATCTGTGAACATTCTGTGTAACTTGTTAGTGAACTCATAGCCACAAGCTTGCTGAAACAAAGACAATGACAACTAGAGAGATGAGGTCAGCTGGGTTTAATTTTTTGTTGTAAACTAGTTGAAAAGATATGAGAGTAAATGTAATTAGAGTGAAGGATCTCAGGAATATAAATAAATAACCAAGTCATTAACAGTACAGGAAGTCTAACCAAGACATTAAGAGTACAGGAAGTCTAACCAAGACAGAGTACAGAAAGTCTAACCAAGACAGAGTACAAGAAGTCTAACCAAGACACAGAGTACAGGAAGTCTAACCAAGAACAGAGTACAGGAAGTCTAACCAAGACATATGAGTACAAGAAGTCTAACCAAGACATATGAGTACAAGAAGTCTAACCAAGACACAGAGTACAGGAAGTCTAACCAAGACATGAGTACAAGAAGTCTAACCAAGACACAGAGTACAAGAAGTCTAACCTAGACACAGAGTACAGGAAGACCATACATTGATTAATATCAACTCCATAAGACCCAGTTCATTTGCTTTGACAACATTAGAAAACTAGGAAATACCTTGAGTCTGGTGATCATACTTTCTTCAGCATCCATGCTAGCAGACTGACTGTAAATTAGACGTTTGGCCAGCATGCGTGAATAAAACTAGTAAGTAAAAAATAAAGCAAACTATCAATTCAAAAAGTATCAAATAGTTAATCTAATTCCAATGTTTTCAATTATGTGTTTAAGAAAACAGTGCACTGATCAGCTCCTTAACTTCATGAATCTCAATGATTCATTGAACTCTAAAGAGACAAGAAGCCAACTCACTCTTTGAAAGACATCTTTATCATCCAGGTATTTAAATATAATGATGCTACCAGACAACTTCTCATCCAGCTCCACATCCCCAACACCCTTGGTACTTTTCTTGAGCAAACTGTCGCAATATTTGGCCAGCTGGACAACACGGAGATAGGCATTAGAATGTGTTCAACAAAATAAACTAAAACAAAGTCATCACACTAATGGAAGTCCATCATGCAGTCAGACACTGATGTTGGTTGACAAGTAATTAGTAATCACACTAATGTTAGTTCAACATGCAGACATTGATGTTGGTTGACAAGTAATTAGTAATCACACTAATGTTAGTTCAACATGCAGACATTGATGTTGGTTGACAAGTAATTAGTAATCACACTAATGTTAGTTCAACATGCAGACATTGATGTTGGTTGACAAGTAATTAGTAATCACACTAGTGTTAGTTCAACATGCAGACCGACATTGATGTTGGTTGACAAGTAATTAGTAATCACACTAATGTTAGTTCAACATGCAGACATTGATGTTGGTTGACAAGTAATTAGTAATCACACTAGTGTTAGTTCAACATGCAGACCGACATTGATGTTGGTTGACAAGCAATTAGTAATCACACTAATGTTAGTTCAACATGCAGACAGACAATGATGTAGGTTGACTTCTAGAAGACGCAACATAGTAATAAGAAATACTGAAATTGGTGAAACAATGTATATTTACCAGTTCTGGAGATCTGTTAGGTTGCCTTGAATTCTGAGGTTTATGATTTATTACAGCAGAACAAGCCTAGACAATTAAAAATACATTGCTTAAGGAAGTCATGTAGAAACTAACTTAAGCTTTTGAACTATAATTAATTATATAGCTTTATGTATACATGTGTCAGTAGTATGACAAACTCATTTTCTATGACTATAGCTAATTTAAAAAATATCAGTTGTAAATATGGTTGTAGCAAACCTAAACAGACTTACTTTATCTAAAGCTCCAGTGAAAGCCTGATCATTATTAAAGACATCAGCAATCAATTCTTTGAATTTATGGTAGACTTTTAACATTGCTTCCACAAACTGTGGAAAATTATTTGAAACAATTTTTAAAAAAGCTACAAACTATTTTGAACACAAAAATGTTGAGCTGCTCCAGAAGGGAACTAAAAGAATAAAAGTACTTTTGAAACATATCATCATCTCCTTCAATTAGTGTTTTTAAAGCTCACTCTTTTGTTTTTAAAACTGTCTACCACGGTATGGATATTTATGCCTATACACATAAACCAATTTTAAAACAAGGCAAAATATTCATTTTATTACTAGGTATTGTGTGTTATGGCAAGACCTATTTCTAAAAATGTTTAGAATAATTTGCAGGTCTTTAATTTTAAAATTAAAAATGAATATTTTTTAAATAGAAAAATAGGTAATTAATAGGTAATAGATCTTAACTATTTATAGACAAACTTAAAAAAAAACAACTGATGATGTTATTTAAGAGCCCTAAGGGAAAGTCATTCTCAGCTCCAACAAGATCAAAGTTTGTTTGTGTGAGTACACATGAGCATAGAATCACATAGTTATGTAGTATGTAAAAGCTGGGAGGTCTCATTGAATCAAGTTTATATTATTTCCAATTTATTTAGAAAAAATCTACACACATTTATTTGAAACAAAAAATATTTTTTCTTATTATTGTCTAATTTATGTTTAATTTATTTCTTTGTCAGACATCACATTTTAAAATGTGTTTAAGTCAATGAAATAACATTATGTCTAAAAAAAAAAACAATAATTAAAATCCAAAGTATTAATAGATTCAAGACCAACTTACTGTGGGGTCATTCTTGAGACTAACAACTGACTGGATACCTTGTTGTTTGATATGACTTTCTACTTCTTTCACCAAAACTTCCAGACCTTTATGAATTGGCTTTAACAGTATGTACAAGTTGGTTAAATCTAAAATAAACAAAAACAGGTTTAGGCAACTAAAGGCAGACGTTTCAAAATGCTCATCAAATTGAATTAAAGTAATTAAATACTAGAAATCTCTCAACTGCTTAAATGTGGCTGTACTTTCTACATTTTAACTACATTTTCCCTTAAATTCATTTTCATACCTAGAAAGTATAGGTTCTGTGTAAAATGTGATTTATGCTATAAAATTATGGTTAACATTTTAACTTTTAGGATAGCTTTAATCACAATGAGCTTCATGTAAAACAGAAACAAAAATATGAATAAGTGACTTTTTAAATTTAAATCTATAAATCTATGAAATGTGACTTTTTGATTTCAATCTATAAATCTATGAAAATGTGACTTTTGATTTCAATCTATAAATCTATGAAAATGGGACTTTTTGATTTAAATCTATAAAAATGTGACATTTTTATTTAAATCTATAAAAATGTGACTTTTTGATTTCAATCTAAAAATCTATGAAAATGTTTCTTTCAAAGAACAATAGTTATATGAAAGTGCAAGCAAGACATAAATGAAGAGAATGGTTAAAGCTTGATGACACCAAGGCTTCAACAAGACCTTAACTCTTGAAGAGTGAAGCCAACATAACACGCACCTTTTCTTTTCTCCTGCTCCACCATGTCCTTACATTCTCCATGCAGAAAATCTATGATGTCTGCAACCATTCGTGTCTGTACCTCATGCGTTACTTTTGCATAAGAAGTGCTATGAAGAAATTTCCTACTCCGAAAATTTTCATTATCTAGCCTTTGAATAACCTGGTGACAGTCAGATAGGAGAGTTTAGTCTCAATGGAGCAACAAATGATAAGAAAGATTACTTAGTTAAACATAAATATATCTATTTGTCTTACCTTTTCTAAATATTCTGAACATGTACAATCTGCCTTCAGTCTGGCAGCTTCGTGACGATAAAATTCTCCTGTCTCCTTCAGAAACTGATTTTCAAATATTTCTTGATATAACTAAAGACAAAAAAAAAGTATTAGTATAAAAAAAAAATAAATTTTGGACACACTTTAAAATCAATGGACATACAATTATAATTGAACATTGAAATTATTACCACAAATTTGTGTTTCAAAAAGAAAATTTATAAAGTAATTTACTTTGGATTTCTTTAACACTTTAATTTGTAAGCTAAAAACTATGTCTTCTAATTTTGTTTACCAACTCACTGCCACTAAAATTAAAGTAAAAAAAATATTCACATTATGTTTTTATTTCTAAGTCATTATGTGAAAATTTTAAGACAAACACACACCCACAAAATCTTATTTAAGATATCTGATAACATAAACAGTGAATAATCTAACTCTTCTAGAAGTTTTTAACCTTTGTAAATCTCCAATGTTTCTTTTGTAAGTGCTCTCTTCTAAGCCAGTTAAAGTAGAAAGCTGATAAACGAGCTATTATGTCAACCTTTCAGCTCACATATTAGACAAAGTGTTGGCCTATGGTTCATCTCAAACACTTTTTCATGAGACACTCCCATCCATATATATTGCAAGTTATGGTGGATTTTGCTTTGGTGGTAGAGGAGCCAGACATTTTTCGTATAGCACGCTTTTCTTCCAGAGCTGAGGCCCATGTTTTTTCACTATCCATAGCTTTCTTGATCACTGTCTCTCTCCAACTAGTGCGGTCTAGGGCTTGTCTTCCCAATGGCCAGTATCAATGTTTTCTGTTTTTAGGTCCGTTTTATTACATCCACGTAACAGAGGAGGTGCGACCAGTTTTTCTTGAGCCAGGCGCAAGTTGCCCGTAAATAATGATTTTTGGGATGCGATTGTCCTCCATCCTTCAAATATGTCCAAGCCAGCTTGCAAGTGGCACTGTTTGAGGACTGTAAAGATGCTGGGAGGCCCCTTTGCGCAAGGATCTCATAATTGAATACTCTCTATTGCCATGTGAATTTCAAGATCCTTTGGACACAGCGCAAGTGGAATGAGTTTAGTTTAAACAAAGTAAAGCTTTACAAACAATCAATAACACACACCTTGCCTAAGTGATATCAGGGTACTGAGTGTCTGTTTATTTCTGTGTGTGTACTTTTAAGAGTATTCTTTAATTCACTTGATGACATTGCACAGAAACAAAATAAACATAGAAGTATTCTACTCACCTCTAAAGGAGATTTTTTCTTATATTCAGCCACATCTACAAATGATGTCACAACACTGTGAACAACTGTCTGATTGACATCATAACCAGTTCTGTCCCTTATGTGAACAACAAAACCAAAAAAAAAATTTGATGTAGCAAATGGTTTACCTTGATCATATATACATTGCTTAAGTAGAGAAAGTAAAAAAAAAAAAAAGCTGAAAATGCTAACAACTTGATAAACAAATGTGAAAAAAAAAAAAGAATGGGTCATTTTTATAAGACAGAGCAGTCCAATGTTAGAACAGCTAAATGGTTGTCACTTACTTGGCAATCTCTTGTAAAAGGAGCACCACCAGTTTATGTTTGACAGGATCTATCATGACATTTTTCCAGATGTCTTTAGCAAGCTGCAAGTGAAAAAGAATGCAGAACTAATGCAATGAGTGGCAGATAAATAATAACAAGTTCAATAAAAGTACTCAGATTGCTGAGGAAATCAGAGAAGTAACAGAATGCAGTGGGAATCAGTAAAGTAAGAGAATGCAGTGAAAATTAGTGAAGTAATGCAGTGGAGATCTATGAAGAAACGTGTTATATACGGGATGTGTGACAGAGGTTTAAACTACTTGGCTACCTATTAATGGGGCTAGAGTTCTACCCCTGACTTGAGATGAAGGTTTATTTAGAGCCTAAAGGCAGCACGGAAAACCCTTTCCAGATACTTCCTTCCCCCACAGGTCCACAAAAGAGATAGGGCCATAACACAAAGAGTATGCTATAAGCATGAAAGAATAGAAAACCATTTAAGCAAAAAATTAAACAAAACAAAAACTTTGTAAATTTTTTTTATTTTATTAGTTTTAAGTAAACGTTGATGACCAAAGCAATGTATGTAAAGTGATGCTATCAAAAAGAAACTATGAGATTAAATCTGTCAGAGTTTACCTCGCCAATCTCAAGCAAACAATCAGCGTCCACTGGGAATACACCATAGTTCATATCTGCATCCGAATATTTCTGCTTCTTAATGTAAGTATTGTTGAGGTAGCTGAAAAAAAAAAGTAACAAATTGAAAAAAACAAAACAAAAAAAAAAAAAAAAAAAAAGCTTTTACAAAACACACTAAAAAGTAGAAAATAATAATTAAAAAAAAAAAGTGTTTGGTGTGTTTAGTATAGTTAAAGTGAAATTCACACCCAATCCTTTTTTTTTAAATTATTTTTTTTTTTACTTTTTAATGCGTTTTAATTTAAAGGTCATATTGTTATCAACTCTGTCTGTCTGGTAAAGATTTTTAACACGTTATTTCTCCCACACCCATTCTTGGATAAAGATGAAACATTACACAATTATGTACTGTACGGTACCTACAAAACATAAATAAAAAAAAATTAACCAATTAGTCAATTTATTACTGGTAATTATTTTGTTTGATACCAACAAGGGTATCCAACAGGTGGGATAAGTAAATATATGTCACTGTATTTTGTAGAAGGAAAATAAATATTTTGTTAAAATGGCATGCCATTTAAAAAATCCATAACAAAAGTTTTCTTTATAATTGATTAATGTAAATACAGCCTTTTATATAATCCTAAATTAACATACAGTCTTTGATATAATCTTTAATTAACATACATTCTTTAATATAATCTTTACATTAAGATTTAAATATTTTTTTTACTCAAACTATCCTTCAATTCTTAGAGCTTAATTCTCTACACAAGGTTTATTTCCCCTTAGCTTAGTACATTTTTTCCAAATATTCTATGTAAAAACAAAATAAATTAATAAAAACTAAATGATTAATTAATTGTTTGATTTTTTTATTGGTTTATGTGTTTTCATCGAGCATAAGCATGTATGCAAAATTTGGTGACTATTTGATGAGTAAAGGAAGTTGAAAAATGACTAAAAAAAAAAGAAAAAAAAAGAAAAGAAACCTACAAGAATAGTAGAGAGCAAGTTAATATCAGGGTTGTAAAAAGGAAACATGATTTAGTAGTATCCTGCTGTGAAATAGAATATCTTTTTGTTCTAGAGGAACGCTACTTTACATCTAAATATAAAATATAAATATCTTTTTGTTCTAGAGGAACGCTACTTTACATCTAAATATAAAATATAAATATCTTTTTGTTCTAGAGCAGGGGTTCTCAACCTGTGGGTCGCAACCCCCTTGGGGGTTGATTGACGATTTGCCAGGGGGTCGCCTAAGACCATCGAAAATATGGATTGTTTTTGTCTATTCTTCCATTGCTGAATATGGGTGTGTGTGTGGGGGGGGGGGGGGGGGGAGGTGGTTGCGGAAGAGTGGGGGATTGTAAAAAGGGGTCGCAGAGCATAAAAGGTTGAGAACCGCTGTTCTAGAGGAACGCTACTTTACATCCAAACATAAAATATAAATATCTTTTTGTTCTAGAGAAACACTACTTTAAACTCTTGGACTCAAAAGTTTGCTCACAACCTATTCTCTATGGCCTCTTTTTTTGACCAAGAAATATTTTTTAAAAAGTATGTGCTATGCATTTGATGATTAATATGTAATTTTGGATTATTGTCAATCAAATCATTAGATACAGATCAAAAAGAAGTTATGACCATTCATTAAGAAAATGTATTAATTGGTAGCAGATTTTCATCTCATTGTTGAAAACTTTTTCAATATTAAAAAAAAAAAAAGGGGGGGGGGTGATCTTACCCGTATAACTGGTTCAAATATCCAGCACCTGTGTTAAAACGTTCCCAATGTTTGTGATACATTTCAAGCATGTGCTCTTCACCAGCAGAAATGATTTCCTTAAAAAAAAAATTACTCAAAAATTTTTTTTATAAAGCTTGAACTCTAAAAATTGTAATGAAATATGTATTTCATCCTATGTCAAATTCTTCTTCTTCTTCCTTGTTCTCATTTTATATGTCAGAGAGTTCAGATCAATAATCCTATATTTGAGTGGTTTCCAGATCAGGCAGTTCTCCGTATAGTTTTTGTTCAATAGGAGGGTTTTGGGACCAGAGTCTTGTTCGGGCCTCTTGATATAGTATGCAGCTTTGAAGAACATGATCAGCATTTTCTGGGCAGGTTTTGCTCGTCCCGACTTTAAGCTTTGAGAACATATGTTGTCTCATTCTGTTGTGTCCAGTTCTGAGTCGAAAAATTATGCGTTGGTCATGTCGAGATAGCTTATAATAGGTGTCCTTTTTCTTGTAATTGGGATGTGAGCTGGTCCAATTCTCATTTATTCTACACTATATTATTTTTATCCTTTCTTCTGGGTAGAGAGGGATTTTCATTTGTTTGTTTATTCTTCCATCTTTGGCCAGTATGTCTGCTTTTTCACAGCCTTCTAATTCAATGTGTGCTGGAATCCATTGAAGAACAGTTTCCTTGCTGTTGATGTTAAGGTTTACAAAAGCTGTCCTGAGTTGCTTTATGTAGGAAGTGTCAGAATTTTTCAGGCTTTGAAGGACTGTTTTGGCATCAGTCAGTAATACAATTTGGCTGTTTGGTGTACATGGGTAGTTTATTAGTGTAGTAGCTGCTAGTTCCTTTGCTTGCCTTTCTGCTCTATGGCTGTCTGAGAGATCGCCAGTTGCAATTGACTTTTCCAGTCTTTCTCCATTGGGCCATTCAATTAATATGCCAGCTCCTTCGTCTGTGTAAACTCTGACCCATTGGTTGTTGGGGTAATGGGTTTTTAGAAATTCCTTGAGATCTGTTTGGTTGTGATTAATATATCTTAATATATATATAAAATATCCATTCTTGATACACTTTCTTAAAGGAGGGAGGGAACTCTGGTCCCAGGGAGGAAAAGCATTATGCTGCTTCATTGATTCAATAGTTCTATTTCCTAAATGGTATTTCTTTTTAAGGTTCTGTAATTCCTGAACAAAATGAGTATTTTTTAGTCGGTTTTGGGTGCCAGTCTTGTGAATTTGAGTGGGTGCCAGTCTTGTGAATTTGAGTGGGTGCCAGTCTTGTGAATTTGAGTGGGTGCCTGTCTTGTGAATTTGAGTGGGTGCCTGTCTTGTGAATTTGAGTGGGTGCCTGTCTTGTGAATTTGAGTGGGTGCCTGTCTTGTGTATTTGAGTGGGTGCCTGTCTTGTGAATTTGAGTGGGTGCCTGTCTTGTGAATTTGAGTGGGTGCCTGTCTTGTGAATTTGAGTGGGTGCCTGTCTTGTGAATTTGAGTGGGTGCCTGTCTTGTGAATTTGAGTGGGTGCCTGTCTTGTGAATTTGAGTGGGTGCCTGTCTTGTGAATTTGAGTGGGTTCCTGTCTTGTGAATTTGAGTGGGTGCCTGTCTTGTGAATTTGAGTGGGTGCCTGTCTTGTGAATTTGAGTGGGTGCCTGTCTTGTGAATTTGAGTGGGTGCCTGTCTTGTGAATTTGAGTGGGTGCCTGTCTTGTGAATTTGAGTGGGTGCCTGTCTTGTGAATTTGAGTGGGTGCCTGTCTTGTGAATTTGAGTGGGTGCCTGTCTAAGAATTTGAGTGGGTGCCTGTCTTGTGAATTTGAGTGGGTGCCTGTCTAAGAATTTGAGTGGGTGCCTGTCTTGTGAATTTGAGTGGGTGCCTGTCTTGTGAATTTGAGTGGGTGCCTGTCTTGTGAATTTGAGTGGGTGCCTGTCTAAGAATTTGAGTGGGTGCCTGTCTTGTGAATTTGAGTGGGTGCCTGTCTTGTGAATTTGAGTGGGTGCCTGTCTAAGAATTTGAGTGGGTGCCTGTCTTGTGAATTTGAGTGGGTGCCTGTCTAAGAATTTGAGTGGGTGCCTGTCTAAGAATTTGAGTGGGTGCCTGTCTAAGAATTTGAGTGGGTGCCTGTCTAAGAATTTGAGTGGGTGCCTGTCTAAGAATTTGAGTGGGTGCCTGTCTAAGAATTTGAGTGGGTGCCTGTCTAAGAATTTGAGTGGGTGCCTGTCTAAGAATTTGAGTGGGTGCCTGTCTAAGAATTTGAGTGGGTGCCTGTCTAAGAATTTGAGTGGGTGCCTGTCTAAGAATTTGAGTGGGTGCCTGTCTAAGAATTTGAGTGGGTGCCTGTCTAAGAATTCTATTCTGATGAATTGGGGCAGGGGGGGGGTTTCTTCTTCTCTTCTTTCTTCCAAAGAGACCAAAAGGCTGCAATTTTGTACCATTGCTCTAATGGGTGTTGTTTGTATAGCCCCTGACATAATCCTAAGGCTTATATTTTGTACCTTGTCTATTTTCTGTAAGTTGGTTTTAACTGCTGAGCCCCAAGCTGTGGCACTGTATTCTAGAGTGTCAAATGTTTTATAAAGTTATAAAATAAAATATAGACTTATTGTGGGAGCTAGTAAAAAGTAACCATTTCATTCTCAATAAATATTCAACAGAGGTTGGAAGTAAATTTACAGCTTTTTACCTGGTGCAAACATCGAACATGTTCTTCAAGGAATTCTTTAGTACTTTGATATAAACTGTCACCATGTGGCTCTGGAAGGGCTGTACACAGCTTATACACATCTGTACACTTAAGTCAAGGTCATAACCTACTTTAACATTCAAATTTGGTTTATTGCATTCACTTAACTCCGAGTTGCCTAC
The DNA here is from genome assembly GCA_030265305.1 of Biomphalaria pfeifferi. Lineage (NCBI taxonomy): Eukaryota > Metazoa > Mollusca > Gastropoda > Planorbidae > Biomphalaria > Biomphalaria pfeifferi. Next base: position 10,802,521 of record JASAOG010000001.1, read on the forward strand.
AAGTATGCATCTTGCGTATTTTGTAAGCAAATGGACTCGAAAATACGCGTGTATGGTTTATCATCTGAAAATACACATTTCCCCCTCTAAAGCAGAAAAAAAATTTAATTAAAAAAAAACAAGAAGTAGTTCTTGCTAATCATATATATAGATCAGTGCGTCAATGCCTGGAAAAGGACTATTCCTATTAGCTCAACCACAAGATAGATCTAGTATCTCTTTTTTTTTTTTCGCAAGCGCTGATGCGCGAAGATTTAAATATTTAAGATGTAAATATTTACTAGGTCTAGATCTTACTGACTAAATAAAGTTGAGTTCCTTTCAATGTGTCAGCTTATATGAAGTCTTCAAACTAATTGGCAATTAATTGATTGATTAGCTCTAATTCATCTAGACTAAGACTGGATCTAGAACCAGAGATATGTCAGGCACCTATAATAGAATGTATATAAATCTAGATTTAGAATTGAGATCTCGTAAATAGATTTGTGCTTGATTTTTTTTTTTTGAGATGAAAGTGAGAAGGGCAGAGGTTTTCATAGTAGAAACATTGGTTGTGATTAATCTCTCTTTTAGCATGATAAAGGGAATCAAACTGATGTTCCATGATCATAACTTGCAGAATGTATCTTCTGACTCTGTGGTAGCTACTGTTATAGTCACTAGTGACTAGCTAGGTTCCATTACTTATGAAGGCCTAAGTTCAAAGAATGAAATCAAGGGCATTTTAGGCAGACTCAATAGCAAAGCTTTTTTATATTAGAAAGAAGTTCAATGACTAATTAGGATTATCTACCTGAAAAACAAAAATTTAAATTGTTTGTTATTAGTGATTGTAGAGGATGCCATTTGAGCTTTCATTGCTAACAGCAAAAAAGGTCTGGAAGAAGAATATCTGAGTGTTATAAAATATTTCCAGTGGCTGGATACCTTGCAAAGAAATTGCCTATAATCAAAATTACTGATCCAGCTAAATATTCTGTTGCCGCTATTATGGAATGTGAAGTACACTAGAGGCATTATGATCATAAGATCATTGCCAAGTGACAAGAATGTTATCATTCTAACATAGTCTAGAAAAGTCTAAGACAAAGACTAAAAGTGTAAATATTTTGACTTATGTACAAATGTCTTATATAACTTTATGCTGTGTTAACTTTAGGATAGCTTCCTTTCATGTATGTTATGTGCTTAAATGATTTAATTTTAGTCTTTCCTGGGTATATTTCTTGATATTTAGGAAAATACACATTTCCAGGTCTGGGAATACAAATTTCCATTTTGGCATGTAGGCATCTCTGCTTAACTTCTACATCTTTGTGCAAAATTAGTAAAAAAAAAACAACAAAAAAAACCTTCCTTTTTTAAGCAGGTTAAAAGGAACTAATTTGTAATGTAAAAAAAATACTAAAGGGATGATTTTCTATTTATATAAATATTATCCATCTAGCTGATATAAAATAAATATAAATTAGCTACTTAAATATAATTTGAATTGCCTTAAGCCTTTTAACAAAAGATACACTACATTTCTATTTAATGGTCTTCCAAACTCCAATATAATCTGTAGCTTTTACTTGTTTTTTGAAATAACAGTAAGAAGTTGTGTTGTTTTTTTTAAATTAAAAACAAAACAACAGGTTTTCAATTCTAAACAAAGGGAAACTACTTCCAATAAATGTTCAAATAAGGCTTAAAAAAAGACTGAATGCTCAAAATAAAATATTTTCATTCAGTAGTCAGATAAAGTGATAAAGAGAAATGTGTGGGAAGTATAATGGAACTTAAAAAAAGGAAGAAAGTAAGATATTTTGGAAGAGATTTTTAACTAGACCAATGACAGCGATAAAGACACAATGCTGTCAACTAAATATTGCCTATTGTTAGAAACTTAAGTAGTTTAAAATTTGATTCTTAGTGCTGAAAACTGTAAAAAAAATTATAGATTTAAAAAAAAAATATTTAGCTTATCAGTACTTCTTTTGTACACCAGTTTCACCGGAGACTCTAGTGATGAAAATCCTCTGTAAAACAAAAATAAACAAAACAACCAAAGGATATGAGAACCGATCATTCCAAGTGACTCTCTGAACAGATCCACACGTGATAACTCCCTCAAGTGTTTCTTTCAACAACTTCCATGTTGCATCAAAATCCACTCGTCTAGGTTTCAGAGACATCTTTTAGATTAAAAGGACATAAATATTTTAAGTGAAAAACATGACAGCAAAGAAATTTTGTCAAGGAGATAAACTCAAGTCAACTTTATTAATAAGATCATTCACATGACCACAAAGAAATGTTGAGTTTGTCTAGGAGATAATCATGTCAACTTAAATTTTAATTTGATTAATAAGAATGTTCTGTTTATCTTGATCTGATTAAATTGACATCTGTGGTTAATAGCTTGTTAAGCTTATATTATAAATATGCTTAACTGTCAAATTAAAAATGCCAGTCTTCACCAGGATTCGAACCCTGGACCCCTAGTTTGAAGCCAAGCAGTTTATGCTCAGCCACCGCACCTCCTGATGTATACAAAGGAATGGCAAATGAAGAAACAGTTTTATATAATATATAAAATAAACTTGAATCTATATATATAGACTCTTTTATATATGTGTATATATATATATATATATATATATATAACTTTTGGTATTTATATAATATATTTTTCAAGATTGCCTTCTTTTTAAATTAGATCTAAATCTAGAATGTGATATTGATTCAATATTAGTAAAGATATTACATAGAATATAGAAAGTCTAGAAAGACTACATCAATAGCCTAATGTCATCAATATATTATGATATATAATATGTAAATTCTAGTCTAAGAGTAAATCATTGTAGTATGGTACTAGCCATATAGTAACATATGAACAGAGATGATCTAAATTCTAAATCTAGAATACTATCTAGATCTAATTCACTAGTTATTGTAATTCTACTTTAATTCATTGTGACTATCATGTAATCAATCTAATCTTGTATTTTATTGTTTGGTTCTTACTCTTGAATCTTGAACTAAAACTTGCCCAGTTGAGTTGTTGTGTAACTCTAACTGTAAATATGATGAAAGTCAGATAGTCTATAAAAAATAGCTATTCTCTAGATAGATCAAGAGTCTAGATCCAAGTGACAAAAAAATCTGAAAGTCTTGTAGAACTCTGTTTATTTTTGTTAGTTAACCTTTGACACTCTTAGTAGTCTTAGTCTTCTACACTTGACAACTTGAACTTGTGACTGACTAAAATAACTGAACACAGTACGGAGGACAGTGACACTAGCTAGTCTGCTAGTGTAAGTGACAGTACACTATTGTCACTACACTAGATCTAGAACTAAATAAATCCTAAGCCTAACCTAAGAGAGGCTAAGTGAATCTGAATGAGTACAGCTGTGTTAAGTGTGTACCTCTAGTTGTAGAGTATTGTTCTGATTATTTTACTTGATCTACCTAGTCTACCGTTACGTTAGAATCTATAATTTATAATGTTTGTGTTTGAACTGTAATTGTTTCACTCCGAGTCAAGTCCCACTGACGACTCAATCAACTTTTCAAGTCAATCTCATGAATCTGATTCTCAGTGATTCTGAATCTTCAATCTCACTCTCAGTGCCCGGCTCTTTAGCTGGTTACACTTTACTAGATCTACAAGGGCTGACACCAACGTTGATTTTGTCTTTACGCAAAATAACAGTTATTTAAAACTTCAAACCATCTTTTAATATTTATCAAAAGACCCAGTAATGTTCTTAGAAAACTTTAGACATTTTGGGAAAGTTTTTCAGCTCATGAAGCCGCCATGTTGATAAAGCACTCTCACGAACTACGAGAACTTCAATTTTTAGATTCATAAGCGTCACTTCCACCTTGGAAACCACGGCGTGCAAAACCGTGAGCTCCAACGTACACTTTACTTTCTTTTTTTGAAGGTTATAGCAAGAAAAAACAATCGAAAATTTATTTAGTTCTATTGGTTTAAAACCAAGTAAATTACTTTTTCTGTACTAAAAATCATAGCCTATGCGGTATGTGTTTTTTTTACGGGACTAAAATGACCTGTCTTCTCACCTTGTCTGTGACTGTGCCTCAACTCAATCATAATAATGTCAATAATGATAATTAATCATAATTAGATAATTCATATCACTCACCCAACCAACCCAATCACAAGACAATTCCCAATCATCAATATGTAAATTCTAGATATCTATTACTGTAGTCTATAGTCACAAATCTATATAGTCTTATAGACATAGACTCTAGTCACTCTAGATAAGAGTCTAGAATAGATCTAGATATAGATCACTCATTTTTTCACTGATACTGCTAATTCACAGTTATGAAATCGAAAGTTCTATCTAGATTCTAGGTCTAGACTCTAGATCTAGAAACTAGATCTATACTAGTTTTTATATCTAGAAGATCTAGTCTAGAATATCTAGATCACCGTGTCACAATAATACATTCATTAATTAATAGTTTAAATATAAATAATAAAGTATATCTAGTTCCTAGTCTTGTAATAAGTCATCATAAGTTGAGATCTAGATAAATATTAAAAATAAATATCATTACTGTCATTAGTGATGGTGGACAAGTGACCTAGAGTTAGATTTAGATCATCTAGATCTAGTCTATACTATCTAATCTAGATCTAGTTTAATGCCTACTAGTACTAGAGATCTCAAGAATTTAGATTCAGTAGGTATTGAAAAATATAATTTTATCCATTTTCCTTTAATAATTGATTACTTTTGAGTCTATTGAGCATTGACTTGTATCAATGAGCAAGATCATTTAAACTTGTGTTAGAAAGACCAACTGGGAAAATGTGACAATAAAATATTTTCTAACGTTAGGGAATAAAATTTCTGCTCTTTACTATAGTGAGGATTCATTGTCTTTGTCCAGAAATTACCCATTGATAAAACAAGCTGTTGCAAGAATTTGATTTTAAAAAGATTTAGTAATGTTATACAGCAGTAGTTCTCAAATTGTGGTCCTGTCTGCGAAAAAATTGTAGGGGGCCACAGAAAGATGAAAATTATATACAATTATTATAACTTCTTCGCTAAAAGTCAGTTTAATCCAAATCGGATAAACTGGTCCCTCATTATTGTTTAATATGTCTATTATGAACTATTCTATGACCATTGTTAATACAGCTTGTCAAAACAGCAATGGTTAATAACAATCCTGTGATTGAATTACATTTTGCGCATGAATATTAGATCTATTATAGTTTTACAAAGTAATCAATCGTTATATCAATATCTCTGCTATATATAAGTGATACTAGAATTTACTGGCCAAAATTATATGTACATGTCGAGGTAGGGGTCGTTTTAAAGTTGGCCTTCATGTCAAAAAAGGGGGGGGGGGACAGAGAGAGAGAAAGAGCTGGCAGTTCAGTTCATAGTTACAGATATTAGAATTCACAAGCTTAAAAGTTTGTTAGAGGGGATTGTTAAACTGCAGGAAGGGCGGGGGGTCACCAAAATAAACAAATACTATATATAGCTGGTTGACAAGTCGATACTGACCTAATTCAATCTGTTTCTAGAAGCCGGGGTTAGGTCATAGACGACTTGTGCAAACACACATTAATTATAATCATCCAATCAGGGAAAGAGGTCAGGGGAAAAACAGCATACATCAGTTTCTAGAATGTCACAGTTAATAAACTATTTAGGATAGAAGTTTCTATGATTAAGGAAAGACGGTTTAGAAAATTATAAATTAGGGGAAAGCTAGTTAGTCAGGGTCCACGCATTGTAAAGGTCTTGTGTTGAAGTTATACTAGTTGAAGTTGTTGTATTACAAAGTTGTTTAAATGATAAGTTATAATATCAGTTAAAATTATGTTAGTAAAAAGTTGCAGTCGGCATGGAAATCATTGCTGAAAAGAAAAGAGCAAAAAACTAGTTTGTGGTGGAGATAGTACAAAATGTTGCATACTGTTGAATAGCCAAACATAGATTGTGCAAGATGTTGCTTGCTGTTGAATAGCCAAACATTAAAAGAAGTTGACTTTTTTTGATATACCTATGTTCAAACATAACAAGAGATGGAGGACCAATAAAATTTTTAATTGGCATCCATTGTCATTAGCAAATTGTGAAAAATCTTGAAGAATAACATCAGCTTCCAAGTAAAATTAAAACTGTATTCTTCGATAGTAGTTGCTATGCACCTGTATGGTTGTGAATGTTGGATTCTGAGGCTGAAAGAAGATCTCAAACCTTTGATAGCAAAAAAAAAAAATGCTGGGTATCATTTACAATACCAGAAAAAAAAGACAGAGTTTGTACAAAAAGTGGAAGGAGCACGAAGAAAGGTCATCCAAACAAAAGCTGGCTGAACACGGTAAAAGAATGGACCAGCCTCTCTCTTGATATCCTGCTGAGAATAGCTCTGACTGGGAAAGTGGAGGGTATTAGTTACTTGAACTGTCACAGCACCTCACGATGGACATAATAATGATAATGAGCCTGGAAACAAATCAATGGGCATAGCTGGTCTGTAATGCTAGTTACTTCTATTTGTTGAATTGTGAATTCCTCTTTAATTTGTGGGTACTTTTATTTAGATTTTTTTTTTACTTTGAGAACAGTAATCTAACCTCAATTGGCAGATATCAATAGTTTATGATTCCATGGACTATTGTCACATATTTAATTATCAATTGTTACATTATAAAGTGAAATGACTCAAAGTGTTAGTTGAAAATCCATTTTTGGAAATAAGTCATATATATAACTTTATTGTTTGCTCCTGACAAAAAAGCATCACTATAGAGTCATACCTTTAACATATTTCCTCGTCAAAAAACCCCAACTATTTCCAGTTTAAAAATTGACAACATTAGTTTTGCATGTTGATTTAAATTAATTTTGTCGTAACTTTGACCAATTTTGTAAATGTTTTTTTTTTATTATTTTATCCAGGGAGGATGACCTCCACTAATATCCATCTAGAGTCTGAAACAACACAGAAATTTAACATCCCACTTTCTCATTTAGATTTTGGCTACATCAATAAATGTTCCAATGTCAAAGAGCTTGAAAAAATTCTGATTGTTTTAAGGTAATTAGTTGAGAGATCTGTTTATACCAAGAATTTGTACTGAAATGAAAAGACCGTGCTTGTACTTAGGTCTCAAATTTGATGGATAAATTTAAATTCTTAAAATATGCCTTATCTCTGAGTGATTAATTTAACTCTTTATATGTTCCAAAACTATGTACTTGATAAACGTATCTATTGTTTGTTCAATGAATTGAATTCTACTTTACTTAAACTTCATACTTAGTATACACCTCTCTTGCCTTTGTAGGCATTGTCCTCTCTCTTGTTGTTGAGTTAGGGAAAAGAACTGCGGCTCCATTCTCTACTTCTTGACTCTTCTCCCAGTTTCTCATTCTCTTGTATTTGAAGATTTTGTTTTCAAACTAAAGGTCTGGTACTGAAGGAAAATATCCAGAGCTAGAGGCATTTGCTGAACAGAGATTACAAACTTTAGCCCCTAAAAGGTATTTAAAACTATCTTTTTGTTTTCTTTACAAATATTTTGTTCTTAAAATGTACACATATCAATGTGTTGTGTTTGCTGCTTGTTAGTGAGATCTAACTTGCTTTTTTTTAATGAACAATATCTGAAGAATTGGTAATATCCAAGATGAATCAGCTGTGTTTGGTTTATTTCTGAGAAATCATGGACCAGTAATAGTATTATAATAGAATTGTTTTTCATATCAGTTACATTGATATCAATCAAACACTAAATCACCTTCTAGACAACTTTACAGTCACACCAACCAAGCACTAATTCTCATTCCAAAAGTATGAGATTAATATTACTTTATTATTGTAATAGCAACCAAACATAAATTCATCTTTCAAGTTTTGTTACTGTGATATTTACAATGCCTAATCTTCACTTTAAAAGTTAATATTTATTTTAAAAAGTTTTTAAAATTGAAAATTGATGAAAGTTGGTCACTTGTCCTTTTCAGTCGAGTTTTAAGGAAAGATGGTCCCATATTACGACCAGGTGACTTAAGTTGTGGTGATTGGAAACAGATAGAAAATGACTTGCAGGTAGACTTATTTGTAAATTTTCTTTTTTTCACAAAGCTTATATCAACTCACTCTGTCTGTCTGGTAAAAAGTTTGTACACATAATTTCTCCCACGTACAATCTAGGATCAAGTTGAAATTTTGCACAATTACTTCTTGTACATGACAAAGCAAGAATCAATATTAAAAAATAAAATGATCACAATAATATTCACCCAGATACACCCACCCCTTCTTTTTTTTTTGTTCTCTCCCCCCTCCCCTCCTTTTCCCAACCTGGTTCAGATAAGTAGTAGAATCATGACACATTGAGAACACCTTTAAGCATGAAATTGCACAAAACAAAAACTATTGGTAAAAATATTTCTAATATCACAGATTTATTATTGTTAGTCTAGATCTATTACTAATTTAATTACATGACTGGACCAAACTAATTGATACAATTACACTATTTTTTAAAAGTATTTTTTGTTTTTCTTTTGTGTGCGTGTACTTCTTTTATGCCCTTTTTTTTCAATATATTATGCAGATCTAATATTTTTAAATATTTTATATCATTGTTTCATATATTAATTGTTAATTTTTTCATTCTTTAGCCTAGTGGTTATTTATATGAAAAAAAACAACACTTTATTATTGTAATAGTCTTTCTCTGGCACTGGAAGAATTGTTTTGAGGACACTTCCTTAGTCTCTTAAAAAGTGTTCTCTTTGAATTTTCTTAGGATGCATCAGAAGTGCAGCAATTATTAGAATTAACATTTACTTTTGTATTTGTCTTAGAATTGGACTTCTTCTATGAAAGAAAGAGACCTAATCAATGGGGAAAAAAATGATATCAATCAAGAAACTGATGAAAATGTTCCTCCAGTCCGTGCCAGCAATGTATTGGAAGGCAAAAAGGTGAGTCTGTTGTACATACTTGTATAATTAGTTTGGAGAAGTTTGTGTCTATATAAAGATACATGACCTGTGCAACACTAGTAAACAGACATCTGTATTTATCTTTCTAGCAAAAAAAAAGTGAAACAGACAAAAAAAAGAAAGTGACACCAAGAGACTATAAAGAGTGGGACAAGTAAGTTATTGTTGACTCAATTCTACAACAATGTAAGTTGTTAGTCTTTACTCGGGGAAATAAAAAGTTTTGCATTCTTTACATTATTAAACAACAATATACTATTGCAAGGAGTTTGTATGTATATATGTATGTTTGGAATAAAAATCAAAACCGTTTGACCAATCTTGATGAATGTTCTTTGGATGCATACATATCAAATGAGTACATCTCACCATCTTTTTATTTGCCAAGGCTAGATCTAGATCTAATTCTAAGATGGAATCTTCGCAAAGATAATTTTTTTACTTTTAATATGAACATACAAAATGTAGTCTATTCATTTAATTATTTAATAAAATTAACCTTCAAAATTGTAAAAATATTGCTCACTATAACTGCAATTCTGACTTGACATGACTAAAAAAGTCACGTGAGGCACTGTCAGGAATTTTTAACGTAATAATAACAGATCCTTTTAATTAATAAGCTTATGGTATACTCCGTTACAAGCTAAAAGCAATGTATCAGTTATTTTAGGCAATATTAAACCAATTTAAATCTGCATCAACGACTTTATTGGTCTTATTTTATTTCATAGACTTTTCAATCTATGTCTGCTTCTGTATATGACCTTGCAGGTTATGATAAGCTTTTCTACTTATCTTGGGACACATTTGTAGTTTTGATAAGGGGCGCTATCTTAGACATATCTGCAGTCATAATATTTTGATATTTTGTTGTTTCAATTTGGCGATTTGAGCATGAAGCAATATTTGAATGCCTTTAATAAAAAATACATTGTATTAGAAATGTTGTGATACACTTTGATTAAAATTACAAGTTTTCTCTTTAATGTTTGTTTATGTACTATCAGATTTGATGTTGAAGCAGAACTAAACAAGACAGAAACAGAGAAGAAAGTTCTAAATAAAAAAACTGATGTGAATGGTATTACGCTGGACATCAATGTTGCAGGTTGGCATTTTTAATATCATTTTTTTAAAGATAAGTTCTTACTATGTTTAAAAAATCAGCTTTCATTCAGTTTGACTTGTTTTCAAACTTGTGTTCAAACTTGTGTTCAAACTTGTATTAGGTTTAAGTTTAGAAGAGAAAGAAATGAAAGCTAACAGAGAAAAAGAGAAAGGGAATGAGGTCAGTTGAACAAGTTTATATCTGTCTCTATTTCTCTGTCTCTATTTCTCTGTCTCTATATCTCTGTCTCTATTTCTCTGTCTCTATATCTCTGTCTCTATTTCTCTGTCTCTATTTCTCTGTCTCTATTTCTCTGTCTCTATTTCTCTGTCTCTATTTCTCTGTCTCTATTTCTCTGTCTCTATATCTCTGTCTCTATATTTCTGTCTCTATATCTCTGTCTCTATATCTCTGTCTCTATATCTCTGCCTCTATATTTCTGCCTCTATATCTCTGTCTCTATATCTCTGTCTCTATATCTCTGTCTCTATATCTCTGTCTCTATATCTCTGTCTCTATATCTCTGTCTCTATATTTCTGTTTCTATATCTCTGTCTCTATATCTCTGTCTCTATATTTCTGTCTCTATATCTCTGTCTCTATATTTCTGTCTCTATATCTCTGTGTAATCTAGTACACACACACATTAATGTAATACTGTATTTATTTAAATCTTTTTACATTTCTGAGAATTAATGCATTAAAGCATCATTCTATTGTGATATTTATGAATGTAGGCATTTCGATCAAAAGACTTTAAAGAATCAGTTCTATATTATACACGGAGTATTTCATTATTACCAACAGCTGCTTCCTACAACAACCGTGCATTAGCATGTAAGTAGTGTGATGCTTACTCAAAATTCTCTTTTTTTTTTTTTTTCTAATAAAAAAATCAACAAACTCCAGCATTTTGTTATAAGTAAATAAATATAAGACTGTCAATTTAATTGACTAAGATTTGATGTTATTGAAATCTTATTTTAAAAATACTTACTTCAGATTTAAAACTTGAAGAATGGGACAAGGCCATAGCAGACTGTAACAGTGTTCTAAAAAAAGAGGAAGCTAATGTCAAAGGTGAGATAGTGTTTTATGGACAATGCACAAGATTGTGATTTTATTTTCTTGTACCGCATTGCAACTGTCTAAACTTTCCATTTCCAGCTTTACTAAGAAGAGCCACTGCTTATAAAAGTCAAAAGAAATATACAGAAGCACTAGTGGATCTTAAACAAGTTTTGAATATGGAGTCCAATAACAAAACAGCCAAGGTAAATAACAGTTTTGTACTGCAGTATACCAACAGTTTAGCTGTAATTTTTTTAGCTAATAAATGTAGTGATATCTTTATACTACAGTACACCAACAATTTAGCTGTAAGTTATTAGGTGTATTGATATATTAATACTACAGTACACCTACAATTTAGCTGTAAGTATTTAGCTTTGTATTGGCATCTTTGTTTTTAGCAGTGTTTTGACATCTTTGGACTGCAGTACACTAACATTATAACATGTTTTCAACCCATTTGTTTCATTCCAGGATATGTTTAAAGGTATTAATAGTTGTGTTCAGCAAGAAATGCAGTCACGGAAAGAAAAAGGAAAACGCTTGGTGATTGAAGAAGTTGACAACAGTGATGAAGTGAATGAAGTAAGCTCCTGTCTAACTACTGAAAATGAAATTAAAAATGTCGTTAAGGAGACAGCTTCAGAAGTTCAAGAAAAAACCCTTTTAATATCAGCTGACATTCCAGTCAGTCTAGACAAGTCTTCACAATCTTCAACTGAGTCAGCTGACATTCCAGTCAGTCTAGACAAGTCTTCACTATCTTCAACTGAGTCAGCTGACATTCCAGTCAGTCATGACGAATCTATTTCTTCAACAAACTCGGTTGATGTTCTTGCTAGTCAGAACCAGTCCTCATTTTTGTCACCAGGCTTGGATGACATTCCAGCGAGTCAAGACAACCAACCAATATTATCAACTGACTCAGATATTACAAGTGCCTTAACCTCAAATCAGGATTGTAAATTTCAAGATAACTTGACTGAAGAATCTCAAAAAGTGGACGAAAGTAAAGATTCTTTTTCTTTGACACGTCCTTACTATGTGCAGCTCTCTTTACCTTCAAATATTAGACAATTTAAAGAAAGTGGTAATACTTTATTTCGCAGTGGACAATATGGAGATGCTAGTGATGAATATACAAAGGCCATTTTGGAACTTGAAAAAGGTAAAAAAAAAAAAAAAAAAATACTTTCTTTAAATAGACATATTGGCTTCAAAAATAAATAAACTAGAAGCCAATATTTGTTTTATAATGACTTGTTACATACTTGATTAATGTTTACATTTTCATTGTAAAGACTTGTTTAGTTTTCAACATAATATAGAAATATATAAATATATGTGTTTAAAGAAAAACTATGAAAGTGTAGAACAGTTCTGGTTTCAGACTTTTGATTGTGACTACATTATTTCTCTTTCTTCAAAGTTTGAGATTTATCTCTTCCTTCTAGACAACAGTCAACAAGTGAATCTCTCTGTACTGCTGAACAATCGTGCTGCATGTCACCTGAAGATAGGACATTGTAGTCAAACTGTGCAAGACTGTACACACTCACTTCTGCTAGTCCCTCACAATATCAAAGCTTTGTTACGCAGAGCTGCTGCTTATGAAATCTTAGAAAAGTATGTACTAGAGCATATTATAGAGCTATATTAATTTGTTTTATGGTTGTGTGGTCAAAGGCTTTCATACTTCTCTGAGTGCCTGGACTACCCAAATCATTAGTTCCCCTATTTCTTATAAATCGAGAAATTAAGTTAATATGAATAGGATCAGATGGCTAGCCCCCCCCCCCCCCTTCCACCTAGATTGTGTTAAATTTGAGGCAGACGTGGTTTTGTCCTGTATTTCAATAAAGAAACTAAGCTTGTTTCAGTATGTATAGTTTTATTGTATTGATTAAAATATTTATTATTGTTTCGACCTCTTCACACTACAACAGTTCTCTAGTGCTCTAAACTTGTGATCAGGATCAATCCACTCTAACTTTATTTCTCTACACAGAGTACCTCTAACTGAAAGGAGGGCTACCACTACTCATTGTTACATTTCTTACACTTGCTACACCAAGACTTTGGTGCACTAACCATGAACAGATATAAATGCATGGCATCTTTACAGACATCTACAGCTCTCATCATATGAACACAAAGTATTCCAATCATTTACCTACACTCTGTTCTATAACCAAGAAAGGAGGCTGTCCATTGGCTTGAATCTTTTTTTTTTTAAATCTAACTATTCCCCAATAGTTGCTGTTTCATGCTTTAGACTACATGCTGTCACCTTGTCTGCCCACATGCTACTATGTATCCTAACCATTACAGATGTTCTAATATATGACTTTGATTGCAGGTATGGTGATGCATATGTTGATTACAAACATGTACTCAGTATAGACAAATCAACTGAACAAGCATTGCAAGGAGCTAATAGGTAGTAGTTCATTAGATGTAGAGAAAGATGAGTTCCATTTGGAGATGTTACAAATTTATTTATTTTTTTTTCAATTTGTAGTATGCACATACAGATGTTTACCACATTTCTCTCAATGTTAACCTATATAGTGGGAAGTGTGGTCAAGAGGCCAAGTACGCTTGCACTTGGCTACCTATGAAGGGGGCTCGAGGTTCGACGCCCGACTGGAGCAGAGTTGTGTTTACTTAGCGCCCAAAGGCAGCACGGAAAACCTCCCAGATACCCTCCCACTGGTCCACAAATAAGATTAGACCATAGCGCTCTGAGCATGCTATTAGTATGAAAGTAGTGCTATATAAAAGCTATAATTATTATTATTAACCTTACCTAGCAAGCTTTGAATAGTAAACTAGTAATAGTAAAATAAATTTTAAAATGTATGACTGTACTAATTTACTTCACACACCAAAACCTGACTTGCTGTTTATTGTGATGTAAGTAGGAACAAAAAGTGGAAGCACAACCTTTTTTTTTTTAAAGTATACAAAAAAAACTTTCAAATAATTTGAGTGAAACTGCCAATGAAACAAAAATCATCAATTGACCAATTCTCTTAGAGATACTAACCACTTAACCTGCCTGGGCCTTGTTTGTTCTCATCTAAAACTATTACTTTTCTTGAATCTACTTACCTAACTCAAAAATATTAACCATTTTGTTTGAGTGAATTTAAGTTTATTTCAACCAATGGTCTTTTTTGTTTTTTTCAGATGTCAAAGTATATTACAAAACTTGTATGGACCAGACTGGCGACATAAAGTTTCCCCTCTTGTGTCTGTCCAGCCATGGGAGGTGCCTCTTCTTATTGACCAGTCCGATGGAAATGTTTCTATAATTGATACAAGTTAGTAACTAGATGATCTTATACATAATTATACATTATTACATAATGTTAGTACACACTAGAGACTAGATTATCTTGATACAAAGGATAACAATTTTGGACACAAGAGACTAGATAATCCTGATGAGTGACTAGCATATCTTGCTACAAGAGCTAATTATTTTTAACAAACTTTTTTGCAACTGTAATAGAAAACATTAAATGAATAACACCTTTAAATGAATAACACTTTTTCTAGGTTTAAATGAGCACATTTTGTAGGTTTAAATGAGCACATTTTGTAGGTTTAACAAGGATAACAATTTTGGACACAAGAGACTAGATAATCTTGATGAGTGACTAGCATATCTTTCTACAAGAGCTAATTATTTTTAACAAACTTTTTTGCAACTGTAATAGAAAACATTAAATGAATAACACTTTTTCTAGGTTTAAATGAGCACATTTTGTAGGTTTAAAAGAGCACATTTTGTAGGTTTAAACACAAATTTGTATTTTCAGTTAAAACTGTGTTAAATGCACCAGAGCAATTAGCTTTGGGAGACACACAAACTGTTGATAGAAGCGAAGAGATTCCTGATAAAGGTCAAGAGAAAATTATTGATACAAGTAAAGAGGAGACAGTTGATACAAGTAAAGAGAAGACTGTTGATACAGGTAAAGAGAAGACTGTTGATAAAGAGAAGACTGTTGAAAGTCAAACCAAAAAGAAAGTTGAAGCTTGTGAAGAGAAGACTGGTGAAACCAGTGAAGAAAAGATCTTTAAAACTAATGAACAAAGTTCACTGAGTAAAACTGAAAAGTTTGAGAAACAAAAACAAATAGGAAATGATCTGGTACAAAAGGTAAGTCCTTGTTGTAGTTACATTAGTTACAGTTCAATGCATTATCATGAAATGTAAATATCTACTGTCTGAACTCACTTGTTATAATTTGTTTATGTAACACAGCAATAACATTGTCAAACTTATTGTCAAACATTATTACTACCACAGGGTCTGTATGAAGAGGCTGTGATGTATTATTCATCCTGTATAGAACTGTGCCCTGAACAATCAGCTTGTTTTACTAACAGAGCATTATGTTATCTGAAACTCAATAAGGTTTGTTCGGAGTAGAAACATCTTAGTTTGTTAAAGACTTAATATAGAAATCTATGTGCTTAAAGATTGCTTCCAGTTGATCAAGTGACCATAAAAATAAAGACTTCCCCCGGAGAATAGCCATAATATCTAGTGAATTAAAATTATGATTTTTTTTTTAATTTCAAAGTGGGTTTCACATTTTTGTTTATATCATAAGACAATGGGCAAGTTGATTTCACTAAAAGTAATTAGTGTTATGGAAGTAGACTTTATTAAAATTGTTGTACTAAACCAGGGGATAGTATTTTAGTTATTCACCCCTCCATCATTTGAGACATAACAAATATTGTCTATTGTTCATGTAGCCCACAGAAGCTGCCTCAGACTGTACCAGTGTTTTAAATGTTCAAGCTAACAATCCAAAAGCTTTGTACAGAAGAGCTTTAGCACATAAGGTAAGCTAGTCAAGTTATAGCTATGTTGCACAATATGATGTCCACACTTTAATAGTACCTGTCTTCTTTATGTTTAAGTGAATAATGACTTTAAATGTGTTCACATTGTAATAATACATCTTTATTATGTCCATATTGCTTGTCTTTATTTTATTGACACTAAAGATGCTGCTACAATACAAATCAAGTCTTCAAGATCTTATTGAACTTGTCAAACTAGAGCCCAAGAACTGTGCAGCTCAGAAAGAGATAGATGCTGTTAAGATGCTGTACAAACAGGTTTGTAACTCTGGTCATCATAATCTCTTTCAGTTGTCATGTAATCTTTAGAACATCTTTAAAATTTACAACTTATACATCACAACTGCTTTACTTGTTCATATTTGGTTTTGAATTGTATATCTTTTTTTTTTTTTTAAGGAACTGGAAAAATTGAAAGCCAGCAAACCTGTTGATCAAGAAACAAAATTGAGAAAGCGAATAAAAATTGAAGTTGAAGATGAAGATGACAATCCTAAAGTAACAAAAGGTGGGTAGTGACCAGAACAAAAGAATTGAATTGAATGATCTGCATCTTTGTCAAAAGTCTGTGTACTGTTTTAAGAAAATTAGATTTATGTTATTCATTGTTCATTTTGTTTTTTAAAGATTTGTTCATTGTTGACATTTGTTTGTCTGACCTATATATTTATAGATAAATCTAAAACTCAGGGTAAGGGGAGGAGTGTGAAAAACTTGCAGCAGTTTTCAAGTAAAACCAAAGATGCTCCAAAGAGTCACTCTGTTACAACATCAGACAGCAGTGTAACTCCCACACCACCAATAGCCTCACGACTCATGAAAACAACACCCTACGAGTTTTTTCAAGCGTGGAACTCTTTGAAACCATCTCAAGGGATACAACCCTATACTGAAATTTTACGCCAAGTATTACCAGAGAACTTACCATCAGGTAGTTTTTCTTAATTACATTGTTTACTATAAGGTTTAATTTGTTTAGTAATGGTGATTTTTAAGTTGTGTTATTGTCTTTACTTTTTTTTAGGTTACTCTATAATTTATGTTATATTTTGATGTTAGTGAATATTTTGATATGTTATTGAATATTTTAAGATGTTAGTGAATATTTTGATATGTTAGTGAATATTTTGACCATTTATTTAGTTATCTTAAGTTTTTATTTATGTATTAATGTTTGTTTTTTTGTTTGCTATTAAAACTTAAACCATGTGTAATTCTAATGATTATTTGCTAGGTCACTATATTTATTGCTCTGTAATCATTTGTTTAGCCAATGAAATTATAAGATAAAATACTGGATCCTTTTTTTTTGTAATGACATATTTCATTTTCTATTGTAGTCATCAGTAACAAATTGGATGGTCAAATGTTACAAATTATAGTCCGCTGTGTGAATGAAGAAATGGTAGCTAAAGGTAAGATACAAACTCAGTTCTTTCTAGTGAGATGTAGTTAAGATAGGGGGCAAGGGGTCACTTATTTCTTTGGCGTATACATAACTAGGGTAGTCAATAGAATAATCAATCTGTGAACACATAAATTAGGAGTTGCTTGACCTATAAATAGATTATAACTTGAAGGAGTTTGTTTTGCTAATTTATGTCCCTTGGTCTGAAGTAGCATTACCACATTTAACAAGCTGTCAAAAATTATCCTTTATTTTGATCCACAGAGATATCTATGAATAAGGAATTTCTTATATGAAATTACAAAATCTAAACATTTTACATTTTTATTTATATGTTGTAAATTGTAATTGAAGTGATCATTATCTTTATATATACAAGTTTGCCCCTTTATGTTGGATTTATTTTGTTTACAAATTGTCAGTTTATACTCTGCATGATAAAGTTTTGTTTGAATTGATCTTAAGGTACCACCAGTCCCCATTTATAAAGACCAAAAGGAAGATATTAGGGATATTTGTATGGCCACTAGTTAACAGAAGTGTTATATTGGGCATATTGGAATGACTACTAGTTAACCAAAGTGTTATATTGGGCATATTGGTATGGCTACTAGTTAATAGAAGTGATATATTGGGCATATTGGTATGGCTACTAGTTAATAGAAGTGATATATTGTGCATATTGGTATGGCTACTAGTTAATAGAAGTGATATGTTGGGCATATTGGTATGGCTACTAGTTAATAGAAGTGATATATTGGGCATATTGGTATGGCCACTAGTTAATAGAAGTGATATATTGTGCATATTGGTATGGCTACTAGTTAACAGGAGTGTTATATTGTGCATATTTGTATGGCCACTAGTTAATAGAAGTGATATATTGTGCATATTTGTATGGCCACTAGTTAATAGAAGTGTTATATTGGGCATATTTGTATGGCTACTAGTTAATAGAAGCAGGGCTGGTCCTAACAATCGCGGGGCCTAGTCTGGGTGGGAATAAGGATAATAAGTGAAAATTAAGATTTTGTATTAGAAAAAAATTTGACTTTGCATTTTATTAATTCTTTAATAAGTACAAAATTGCGATCACATTAACTTTACTTTACGAACCTTGCAACCTATGGCATATTTATATGCCAGTGACTATAAAAGTAAATAAGGTATTGGAACTTTCAGTTTAGGTGAAAATTCGTCCAATTATTACATTTTATTACATGAAAGCTGACAATGCCTTTTTTTATTGCACGTAGGACTGGCGTTTTCCATAATAAATGACACCCACTAATGACAATTTTGTCTATTTTTCAGGAGATTTTAATAAATGCAGGACATTTCCAGGAATTTTTCTTATATATTTTGCAATTTAATAATTACACATAGAATTGGCGCAGGGCCTATGAAAGCGCGGGGCCCACTGCGACTGCATAGGTTGCAGTGGTCTAAGACCGGCCCTGAATAGAAGTGTTATATTGGGCATATTTGTATGGCCACTAGTTAATAGAAGTGGTATATTGCAATATTGGACATGTTTTTATGGCTGGAATAACCTGCCCAATGTGCAGCTGAACATTCTGGTCTCACATCAGTCTTACCAGCCACATGAGGAGGCACAAAACCCCAGTGCTAAGCCCTCAGCCCCCTAGATGACAAAGTCATCGTCAAACCACCATGGGTGAACTATATATATATATATATATATATATATATATATGGCCACTAGTTAACAGAAGTGTTATATTTGGGATATTTATATGGCCACTAGTTAACAGAAGTGTTATATTTGGGATATTTATATGGCCACTAGTTAACAGAAGTGTTATATTTGGGATATTTGTATGGCCACTAGTTAACAGAAGTGTTATGTTCAACCAGTCTTACTTTCACTAGCTGTATTTTGTTTTGCTGAGGCCCAGAGTAAAAGTTTCATCTTCTTACCAAGGTTTTGGTTGTTTGTATTTGTTTGTTCTTGAGTTCAGACTTTAAATCTGTTGTTTTGAATGTGTCTCTAGGTGAAGTTGACCTGGGCTTTGAGATCTTGGATAATCTACGGAAAGTTCCTCGCTTCTCAACAGTTGCATTATTTATGAGCAGCAAGGAAAAGAAAGGTAAGACTGTCTAGAGTACACATTGAACAGGTTTGTCTTGACATCAGTCTCTAAGTTGTAAGAAAGACATGCCAGGAAAACATTTTAACATTCTAATTTAGAGAGAAAAAAAATATAACAAGGTTACAAAGACAGTTGTTGTGGAAACACAAACTCAAAATCGGCCCCCGAAATCGTCCACCCAGGCAGGCTTCAATATTTTCAGAAAGAACATCCAAATGAAATTATATCAAATGAGAGATAAGAATGGAGAAAGAAGGTTGACAGATCTTGTGTAGTGCCCCAACGGTCCAGCAGATCAAAGGATAGGTGCAAGTGAATGCAAAGTTAGATGTGAACCAGGCTTAACTAGTTCCCCTTTCAGACCTTGTGGTCTAAAGAGCAGATGATGTAAAGTTCATCTGTTTTTGTGGCCTACGGTTAATGAGGGTGTCATGTACCAGCACAACGACCAACCGCCTTTACTTTTCCCCAACTAATGTCAGGTACCCATTAGAGCTGGGTGCACTTCCGAAGTTGAAAATTCCAGTCTTCACCAGGATTCGAACCCAGGACTCCCGGTTCGGAAGCCAAGGGCTTTACCGCTCAGCTACCGCGCCTCCCCTGGCCTAACAGAAGTGTTATAATTGATGTAATTGTTTTGAAAAGGTTCTATCTCTTATTCAAATCCTAAAAAAAAAAAAAAAAAAAAAAGAAAATTCCTCAAAATAAAAGAAAAGTGTAAGAAATTGCAGTTTACAAGATTACTATTCGTTTTAAATTAGGTCTTACTTATAATGCATACTAAATAGCTTTTTCTCTTTAAAAAACTGATTTTTCGCTTTGAGAAAAAAAAAAAGTAGGGTTGCATCAGAACTCTAAATGGTCTAAAATATTGTGATGTCGGATTTTCACTATCTTTTCTAGTTTACGAGATCTAAACGGGACAGACGGACGGACAGACATTTCACACAAAACTAATAGCGTCTTTTCCGATTTCAGGGGCTGCTAAAAATACCTTTTTCTTCAAAATTTAATTCCAATAAAGTTGGATGTATTGTAGTGACAAAGTTGTTTTAGAAGTTCATTTAGACGAGACTTTCCAGTCAACATATCTGTGTATCTTGAATTTTTAATTGACCAAGGATTAAATTTGTTTAAATTTTTTTTTTTCTTTAAATCTTAAGTCAGATAAAAACTGTATTTTAGTAATCCATCTCATTGGTTAGGTTTCAAAGTTAATTTCATGTTAATACATGAATTAAGATCAAATATTTTTATCCAACTTTTATCAATTGTGATCATGGGTGAAAAAAAAAGCACAAGTTTTCAGTGATTTCAGGGTGATGAAAGTGAAATAGTAGATGCTATTCCTTTACAAAAACTTACTCTACACTTGTCTAACTAGTGCAATTGAGACAAAGTATTTGCAGAGACATCAGTAGAGCCATTGATTTCTTGAACCTAGATATTTATATATTAGTAGATATTGCCTTTTTATGTCTTTGTTTTTAGATCGAGTGACAGATGTAAAAGTTGTATTTAGGCCTAAACTTTAGTTTAAATTCATTTTTCTGTAAAATCATTCAATGGATGTTTTCTTGAGCCAAGAATATATATATATACATATATATATATGCATACATACATACATACATACATATACCTTCCATGCAACTGGTTAATTTTTTTTAAAAGAAAAGACTGAGGTTCACTCTTGTAAGCACTCATAAAAAACAAATGATATAGATCTGTGTGTGTACAAAATGATATTGTAATGGGTGTCCTTTCATTGAAGAGTGCAAACAAAAAACTTCAGGCAAAATCTGCCTGGGCGCGGAGCATAATACTGTGGGCTGTTCCTTAGGAAATAAATTTTTTTTAAAAAATTACATGTACCTACTATTTTGATATGGCAAAACTTGAGTAGATACTACCAACAGTTACAAAAAACATTTTAGGTGAGGACTATGCTGTGGAAGCGTAAAGTTCCCCCTTTCAGACCTTGTGATCTATGGGGCAGATGATGTAAAGGTCATCTGTTTCTGTGGTCCACAGTTAATGAGGGTGTCATATGGCCTGCACAATGAACAACTGCCTTTAGTTTTCCCCAACTAATATCAGGTACCCATTAGAGCTGGGTGGTCTCAGAGGCGCACTAAAGATCCCGAAATAAAAAATCCCACTCTTCACCAGGATTTGAACCTAGGACCTCCTGTTCAGAAGCCAAGGTCTTTACCACTCAGCCACTGTGCCTTTGCCAAAAGTTTGGTTGGGGGGGGGGGGGGGTATGTGCAGTAAATTATAATTCAGGCTGTATCATTGAAATATTTTTTTCTTTCCTTTATAGTATTGTATAACATTGTGATATTTGATGTATTTCCAGAAGTGTCCACAGTCCTGGATGTATTATCTAGGTCAGTGTCCAATCTGTACACACCAGCTGACATTGTGAGACTAAAGAAAGAGTACTCTGTCAAATAGATCTCACTTGTTAGATACCGGTAGCACTTACATATATACATATATAAATATTTACATCATCTTGTGTCTTCTTGTTGCCTGCTTTTAGTTGCCTTCAATTCTATCTTGATATTTTATTGGATAAAATATTGCATATATTATTTAGTAGCCTGTTTGACTGTTTGAAATAAATTTGAATGAGGAAAACTTATCAGTGAGTTGCTTATTTGAAATGTGTTCTGTTCATGGGTGAACTAGGTGTCCGGCCCATAAATTGTATAATATATAATAGACATCCAATTCTAGGTACCTGTACTTAAAATCATTATCTTAAGCTTGATAATTTATCGATAAGATGTACAAATGCATACTGTAAACACTATATCCTTATAAGGAGTATACCGGTAGGCGTTATGTTGCTTTTCAATCGCCAAGTGTAGGCCCCTAAAAGGATTTTTTTTAAAAATACACCCTTTTATAAGAGAATACTCTATAACCTTTAGGAGTTTAATACGTGCCGCCCTTATCTTATAAAATACAGACGTGACTTAAAAAAAATATATGATGATTTCTATGGTCCTACTGGCACACAGGCCATTTGCCTGAATGCCCATATAGCCAGTCCGCCCACTGGTTCTGTTTAATAACCAACAAATTTAAGACAGAAATCCTTAACCCTAACACATTTATCTATATTAGTGTCAGTCACCATTTTTTACACTAAGTTTTGGCATCTAAGATATAATTAGTAACGTCTTATTACAATACCTCTATTTATGTCAGAACTTCATGAAGCATGCATGGAGGAGGATGATCTCAAAAACCGCTATAACGATTTTCCAATAAATTAAACAGTTGATGTATATTGTTGAAAAAAGAATTCCTAGATCATTGGCACACACACACACACACACATGGGTAAAGGACTATCACATTCGGGAATTTCTGAATATTAGGCATTAATTATTGATTCAAGAATTTAATAATGTTCAGGAAAATGTTGGGCATCGCCTTCTAAGTCAAGATATAAATGCTTTACATTCAAATCATTGGACAATGCTAGTGTATTATACTGTATACTAGATCTATTCCTTCACTTGGCCAGGATTCTTTTTAGAGTAGGAGGCAGGGGGAACAACATTGCTTTGTAATCTAACATTATTATTATGTGGACCTATACAGGTTGAGTAGACTTTGACTGAAGTGACCGGAAAGTTGAGTGGACTTTGACTGAAGTGACCAGGAAGTTGAGTAGACAGACTGCAGTGACCAGGAAGTTGAGTAGACTTAGACTGAAGTGACGGGGAAGACATTAGGCTAATTGGTAACAGTCAATTCTGATTAATCAAATCACTTTGGGACATTTTGTTCCTATAGCATGCACACGAACAGAACAAAAAAAACAAGAAAATAATGGGATGAGTTCCATACTAAACTGCAGGCCAGATCATACCACTAGCTGAGCTCCGACGCCAAGCGTTTCTTACATTCTTAACCTCATAAACGCATTCTCCCAACATCTGTAGCTCATTATTCATTCTATTAAAAATGTCAGGTCAAATTAAATAAAATAACTCAGTCAAGGGCCAATAGTGAAGTGTGACGGACATTCGAGGCACAAGTAGTGTAAGTATATATTGATTAGGCGTATCTATCGTAGGCTACTATTGTCTTCATGTTATGCGACATCTATTCTAGTCGCGGCCTGTTTGGATCAATCGTGAACAGAACGATGGTGAAACAGTCTGACTGTTTTGACGCGCGCAAAATATCTAATTTTTAAGAACATTTTGAATAATTTTTTTTACTCGAAAAATATTCTAATATGAATTTGTAGGTCCTAATTACATTGCAATAAAACCGATTTGTTTCTTAAAAAGAAAGGATAATCCACATATTGGAAAAAAATGATTTAGATTAAAGCTTTGAGGGTCGCCGCCGAAAAAAAAAATTCTTCGAAAAAATCGTCCCTATCCCCCCCCCCCACACACACTTCTGGATCTGCCAGTGGATCATACCCAAAATCGATGAGCTTCTATTGATCAGAGACTTCAATGACAAGAGTTGGCAATCTTAATAATGAAAACATTTATGGGTGAAGCGGGAATTGAAGAAATTACGGACAATGAGGAAAAATTGGTGTAGGCTTTTGTGAGGGAAATGACCTTGGCTTCGCGGGTATCTCCTATCAACTGAACAGGGACATCAATAAACATGAACTTCAGTGCATAGTAAAAACCAAGATAATTCTGATCATGAGGAAGTGAAAACATTGATCCAAAGAAGTTAGAATGTAGAGACATTTACTAAATATATACAAAGAAAAAAAAAGATTTTAGAAACAGGCAGATATAGATCTGTTTGTTACTTCAAAGTAAAATTAAAGGAAACAAAACCTAAGTTGTATATAACTTAGTAATAAAACCCAACTTTTATTGTAGATAAAATGAACAACCCAGGAGCAAAGCAATAATTTTTACTTTTAACAATTTGTCTGCAGGTCTTACAAGATGGAGAATATATCGCAACGACTCAGAAGTAAGGAGATCTAGATCTATGTACATCCGGCTAGAGAAATGTTTCAACAAAAGTGAAAGACGTAAGAGAAACTATCAAACCCAGCTGATTAAACACATCAAACCCAGCTGATTAAACACATCAAACCCAGCTGATTAAACACATCAAACCCAGCTGATTAAACACATCATACCCAGCTGATTAAACACATAAAAATATGATCAAATACATTTAACCCAGATGATCAAGCATATCAAACCCAGATGATCATACAAATCAAAATTGAAAAGGTTCAGAAGATGGAATAAACATCTGGCAATGCTGAAAGTATCAAGTGAAGATTGCCCACAAAATTGAAAGGAATATTTCAGAAACAATGAGACTAAGTAGAAATCCACAACGACTAGATAACAGGGTCGACGATTTACTACTTTTAAAAAGTAAATTAATTACAACTTTGTTGTTGATAGGTCTACAAACAAAATCTTTGGAGGAACTAATCTCTGCCGGAATACTGGTGCAATAAATTCACTATTGCGTTTCGTTCGATGACTAGGCCCTAAGTAAAGGACGTAGACTCGTTCATTACTCTCTATGGACAACATTTTATTTTTCATTGAAAGAGGAAACTAAAATAATCCTAATGAATCAGTGATCGTAGGAAGCAGTGACTGGGTTAGCCTACTATGTGTCCGGGTACTTGGGCTGCTTTCACAGTTCTCCTAGAGCTGATTGTCCACATTATTACCACCCAGCTATTGGATTAAAAACCTCGGTGTTGTCTTAGTAGTGTATTAAATGCCACCCCTGATCAAGATTTGCCTTGTTACCTAGGCTTCCTATCTTTAGATTAGACCATGTTGACCAAGCAGTAGGTGGACTGAGTCTATAGCCATTGGATGGACATCTATTTTCGCACATAGGTATTTACATCTATACAATACTTTGTCGGATAGATTTTTTTCTTCAACTTAAAATATTCTTCACTTCTAACATTTTAGACATTCGGAAAATTTTTTTTTATATCAATGCAAATCATCTGAAGTGGATGTCCTGACTTTCAGGAGACGATGTCTTAACTAAATGAGTTCAGTTATTTTAGATTTGGAGAGGTTTAATACATATGACATGAAAAGGAGAAAACAATTTCAATTGAAATAAACATTTTTACAGCTGATTAAGTTAAATACTGTCTGGAGGCAGGAATGTTTTTCTCTTTTCAATATTTGTAGTGGCAGACGTGAAACTTTGTCCTATATCGCCAATTATCTTCCGGTATTTAGGCCTACCATGATTGTCCTTGACCTGGCAGACGTGACAGAAGAATGGAATGTGCTAGTACTATCGTCATCCTGATAGATGGTTTAAATTTTTTTTTCAACATCACTCTCCATGCACACACACGCACACATAATTTTCAAATATTGAATCATGAAATTAATTTTGATGACGACAATGTCTTTGAAAAATCTGTAACTCCTTAAAGTTTTAAGCATATCTATGAACAGATTTAAACTTTCGTAGAAATATTTTGTTAAATGCACAGCGAAAACTTGGGTTGAAAATGGTGTAAATAATTGGGTTGATGAGACTGTTGAAGTAGCCCAGCCACAAGGACAGACTGACTACGTAGGAGGGGATGCTACACATAGTGCCACATAAAGGGTTCAACACTGCCAGGATGAAGAAAGGTAGCCAGCAGACAACGAAGGCCCCTGTAATAATTCCCAGCACTCTGGCAGCCTTCCTCTCTCTCCTCATCTCCATCTTTTCCCTCCTGTATCTCTCCTTGTCCCCCCCTCTCCGGACACGTTTGCTGACGTTGTTGTTGGAGAGTACATTGGATCGCGTCACACTCAAGTGGACCATGTGGGCCGGAACTGTCAATGTAGTGTGGACCACTCGAGTCAGATTAGCTTCGTAGTCGGACACCGGCTGTCCAGTTTCGGGCTCATCTAGGGGCGACTCCATGTCCAACCGTGTGACGTCATTAGCATTGGTACTTACGCCGTCTTGACTGACGTCACTGCCAGACGAATTTCTGGCGGTTAACCTCTGAGATGTTTCCATGGTGACGATGGGCAGAGGAACGTGATACTTCGTCGTCCGCCCAACAAATCTTTTTTTACGAATACGATACCTCGCAGCTCTGTAGATTTTAAAATTAATAATTAACATTAGAACCAGCGGACAATAGAATGCACCCAGAGTGGAGAATATAGTGTAACCATAGTCTTGAGATATTAGACACTGACCCGAAAAGTCAGGCCCGTCTGTGTTGTGTCGCCAACCAAACAATGGAGGGATCGATATGCATATCGATACCATCCATACCACAGCCACCATAAACAGAATTTGTTTCGCACTTCTGCTGCGGATATAATCGATATTGGACACTGCCCAGTAACGGTCGAAGGCGATTGCCACAAGGTGGAGGATGGAGGCCGTGCAACAGAGAACGTCCATCGAGACCCACATGTCACAGAGGGCCGCGCCAAGAAACCATTTGACGCTGACTTCGTTGATTAGGCTGACTGGCATGACCAGGACGGCCACCAGCAGATCGGTAGTGGCTAGGGAGAGGATGAGGTAATTGGAGACTCCGTGAAGGGACCGCTCCACGAGGATAGCTGTGATGACGAAGATATTCCCTAAGATGATGGCTAGTATCATGCTGCCCAAGAGGAGGCAAATGATGACCATCACAGGCTCCCCATATTTTGGTATGTGGTGTAGATCAACATGGCTGGACATGGAGATGTCCCAGCTGTTGTTGGCTTGGCCATTGGGCCTGTACACTGATATATTACCCAAAGGGATGTGGGTGACATTAAAGAAGCCATTAAATATGTTCAGTGATAAAGTGTGTGTTTGATTGATAAGATCATCAGAGTTATTGGCCATTGAACCTTTAACCTTCTTTTAATAACATCCCGTCATAGATCGCGATTTGCTTTGTAAAACAAAATTTTAACAAGTCGAACTTTTAATCTACAATTATTGTCATTTCTGTAATAGCTTCATGTTGTCACAGTTTCACATGAGTAGACCAGATTTCGTAACAATACAAAGAAGAACATATCGATGGTAAAAAAACTAACAAAATAAAAACACCATCAGAAACCCCCAAATGATCAGATAGAGTGAATCAATAATAAGTAACTCGAATCCGTAGAATTGTGTGCTCTGATTGGTTATCAGATGATGTAAATCAGCAGCAATGGCGATTCGAATCAGTATTTTGACTGGTTTCATTGACTCCCCAGTACAATGTGATCAAAATCAATATCTTTGGATGATTGGACTCAGTGGATATCTGTGCAGCATTGTGGATTCCAGCACGAGGTGACAAAAGTGAACTCTAGAGAATAAAGGAAGGTCAAACTGGTTAAAATAGGTCTCATTATGGAATTTTATAGTGAGTTGCTTCTTAATTGACCATTGTCTCTATTTTTAAAAATAAATCTACTTTTGCTATGAGTCAATATGTAAGAAAAATTTAAACAAGTAAATTAAAATTTTAAAACCACTTAAATAATTCGTATAGGTTTTAAATCTTACCATTCAAATAACTTTAAAATCTCACCATTCAGATAACTTTAAAATCTTGCCTTTCAGAATACTTTAAAAGCTCACCATTTATATAACTTTAAAATCTTGCCTTTCAGAATACTTTAAAAGCTCACCATTTATATAACTTTAAAATCTTGCCTTTCAGAATACTTTAAAAGCTCACCATTTATATAACTTTAAAATCTTGCCTTTCAGAATACTTTAAAATCTCACCATTTATATAACTTTAAAATCTTGCCTTTCAGATAAACTTTTACATTTCACTATTCATATAACATTAAAATCTCAACATTCATCCAACTCTGGCTCTTTATAGAGGTTAGAAAAAAAATCTATATTCCCTGTGAGGTATTAAAAAAAACAAAAAACTTCAATCCTCTCCAAATGTTCAACTTAATTGCCACATGAAGCTGGTCCTGAAGCTGGTCCGCTGACGATACTTTAGTCAAATGAAATTTTGATGAAGTGGCCAGATTTCTGGCAATTTTCTCCACCGTTAAATTTCTACAAAATTTTACACGGCAAAATACGTAATCAACTACGTTTTCTATCTATCTATCTATCTATCTATCTATCTATCTATCTATCTATCTATCTATCTATCTATCTATCTATCTATCTCTTTATATATATATAATATAATATATATATATACATATAAAATCTCAACATTCCTTCAACTCTGGCTATTTATAGAGTTTAGAAAAAAAAATCTATATTCCCTGGATGGCTGCCTGGTCGTGCGGTTTGCGCGCTGGACTGTCGTTCGGATTTATCGATGGTCGAGGGTTTAAATCCTGCCCGCTCCCATCCCCCGTCGTCCTGCGGGAGGTTTGGACTAGGAAGTAAACTAACTTCAACTCTGAAGGAACATCCGAAACATGTAAAACATTTTACAAACATATATATATATATATATATATATATATATATATATATATATATATATATATATATATATATATATGATTGTCTATCTTCTATTTCTGCGAGTCAGGACACACAATACATATAACACTATTTTCATTTCGGGTTTGTAAACAAAAAAAACAACAAAAAAAACAATAACAACAGCCTAAAAGAGAAGAACATTTGAAATACAAGGGGAGATAATGTCAGTTGATTATATTTCACCTTTCGTCAACTGGGAAAACAAGCTTTTGTCATTTAGACGTCTGCTAACTGGTGCGTTGAAGTATGACCAGTGACCAGACATGACACACTGGCGGAGTCTGAGGGGGAGGAGCAGTAGAGACTATCGCTTTTCCTTTTTTCTCTCTTTGTCATTTACTGTTATTTGAATAAAATATGTGTATTGAAAGTCGATCCGTTCATATCAATATCTCCATGCCTGTGAACTAGACCAGCTTTCCGGAACTCAATCCTATATAGCCTATACACATTTACAGTGCATCTCTTCTAGTAGAAGACATGAAGTCCATTTCAATTCCTCTATTTAGCTTGAAAATTCATGAGTAAAAAAAAGACAAATATTTTTGAAGCCAAAGCTTCTTTATACAACTTCTAGAAGGACTCATTTGGTCTTAATAACTCATAAATGTTGGAGTCAAACAAACATGGACCCCCCCCCCCACTTCCCGAAACAAATAATTCTGGTTGAGCAAATGTATCAATCAATCTACTAGACCGTATACTATTCTAATGCTAGGCCTATAGATCTACTAGACCGTATACTATTCTACTGCTAGGCCTCTAAATGTAGACTTACAAGACGGTGCTCAAAATGGTGCTGAACATTCATTTATGAAACTCTTGAATGACTAGGACATAGACTTGCTAGGGCCTACATGCGGAAATAGCCGAAGACTATAAGTCTGTTCCAGATAAAGATTTTCTAGTCCTGTAGCCAAATTTAAATATATTTTTTTATACTTGGAAAAATTGTAACGGTCTGTTAAACACAAAAATTTACAGTCAGAGCAGTTAAACAGTACAATTTGCAATCTGAATTTGAAAAGGGGCGGACTGGGTATCAAAATCGGCCCGGGCATTACCATAAACCGGCCCTCAAATGAATGGCATGTCGTATCATGGGCGTAGCCAGGAGTTTTTCGGTGTCAATGATTTTTCCTACCCCCCTCTGTCATGTGTATATATGTAATCAATCTTCATGACCTTCTGACCTTGCATTCTTTCGGACGTTTTTTTGTTTAGCCTAGAATAGGTTCTTTTTTAAAGTAGTGGGAAGTCTGGTGGGAGCGCTGAGAGCTCTCCCAGTTGAGATCCTAGCATTATTTCCGTTATTTTAAGCTTTATAAAATGCATATTCTGAGCTATCGACAGTGCAATTAGCCTGCTACTTTTCCGCTATAAAATTCGTAAAACAAATTTGCTACTCACTGTACTTAATTAATGGAGTCCAGCGACTGGTAGAAAATGGTAACTATAGTTTTGCTTTAGTTTTTGTATTGGAGAGGAAGAATAACCACAAAACCTCTTTTGGCTACGCTTAGGAAATTCGGTGACTGTAGTTTACTTACGTTGGCTGCACTGGGGCAGTAAGTAAAGTTTCTTTTTCAGACAATGAGGTCTCAGTGATGATTTAAACCCCCCCCCTCCTCCCGGCTACGCCCTTGTGTTGTATTATAGGTGTAAGCCTAATTCTCTTCAAAATATATACAGTATGATAACGCATCGAAAACTGGTTGTATGTTTGCGTAGGGTTATATGATGTATTTTATTTATACATGTATGTAGTCTGAAAACTATAAACAATACAATAGCAGCCTAAATGAGTGAAACGTTTTGGTATTACTTATAGATTAAAGACGTTTCTTCAAGACATAAGACAGTTACGCCCTACGCATTTCATGTGTCAATCTAGTCATGCATGTTGATCTGTGACTTAAAATATGCTAAATCATTGTTTTTCCTGGCTGACTCAGGCAACCCATTCCATAAAAAGATAAGAGAATGCAGAACGGTTAAAGAGG
This sequence comes from Biomphalaria pfeifferi, assembly GCA_030265305.1. Classification (NCBI taxonomy): domain Eukaryota; kingdom Metazoa; phylum Mollusca; class Gastropoda; family Planorbidae; genus Biomphalaria; species Biomphalaria pfeifferi. The sequence continues at coordinate 10,833,612 of JASAOG010000001.1, forward strand.
CACTAGTACATTGTCAAAAAACGCGAATTGCAAATTAATATATCATGCCCCATTATTTAAAAAATAAATATAAATCTCCTTTCATTAAATATCGGATGTGACAGCGCTATAGGTCTATAAATTATTATAATTATTATAAGAATTTCCATCATTAATGACTTCATACTAAGCATACTAAGCATAAGTTTGCCATTAATTATAATAATAGAAAAATGATTTAGATTCTAGATTTATGTATTTGGATTAATTTTTTGTGTGTAAGTCCTAAGTGTAGTATTTTTGGATCTATGTTATTAAAAATAAATTAAGGCAAAGAGAACTCTATACCCATATTGAGTTGTGAATAAGTTGAGTGGTTTGCAATTTCGCTGATGTGTGTGTATTAAGTTAATTCCTATTAAGTATTGTTAAAGAGCTTCTTCTTTCTTATTCTTATTTTTATGCTGGAGCGCTCAGATGACTAGACTAATATATGAAATGAACTGTGCAGTGGTTTCCAAATGTTTCTATTGGGGTGTTTCGGGACCAGTATCTTGTGCGGGCCTTATGTAAATAGAACAGTTTTTAAGGACATGATTCTGTTGTGTCCGGTTCTGAGTCGTAAGATTAGACGTTGATCTTGTAGGAATAGCTTATAATAGGCATCATCTTTCTTGTGATTCGGATGAGAGCCTATCCATTTCTTATTTATTTCATTTACTATTAGTTTCTAAGGTATGGGCGTAGCCAGGATTTTTTTCGGGGGTGGGGGGGGGGGGGGAGAACCCCGCCACCCCCCTCCCGAAAAAAAAAATATATTTGTATGGATGGATGTGTGTGTGTGTACATAATTAATCTCTATTACATTCTGACCCTTCATTCTTTTGGAAGACGTTTATTGTGCCCTTGAATAGATTCTTTCTGGAGTTATTTAAAAAATTAAACTCCTCGCAATTGCCAGCAAGGGGTCTGGGGGATCGCTGAGAACTCCCCCAGCGCGGGGCGGAGCCCCGCCGCCAAGCACTATTTCTGGTATTGAAAGCCAACTAAATGCATATTCTGAGGTACCTACAGTGCATTACTTTGTTATTTAAAAGTTTTATTTCAAAAACATAATGTTCTTTTCTTATTGACTTAGTCCCTCCTGCGCCGTTCGGCGCATTTGATGGCAAGCTGCTTCCACAAAAATCTGTCACTGACAATGTCTGAAGCCTCTTCCCACCTGCTCTGAGGACCTCCATCAAAGTATGGCGCCAAATTGTACTAGGATGTCATCGCAACTCTTATTATGCGTAATTCATTTTGACGGAGAACATGTCTCGCAAACCTCATGCGACGCTCTGTCACAATCTTACTAAGGGGTCGACTCCAACTTCGGCATTGGATTTCCTTGATTTAGACCCGATCTCTACAACTGACTCCTAAAATCCGTCTTAGCCATCTTTGTAGAGCCACATTTAGTGCTTTTCAATTTCGGCAGATGACTATTCATTGCACTTTATTAATGAAGCCCAGCCACTGGTAGACATGTGTAAATTCTCTTGACTACGATCTTGGAATTAGGTGACTATTTTGCTTTAGATGTTATATCGAAAAATGAAGTTTTATCGTCGAAATCATCTGTTGGAGGGTTTTAAACTAAAATATATCTGGAGTTGTTGTTTTTTCTTTTATTAAAAAAAAAACATTTAGCTACGGTCATAGAATTTGGTGACTGTAGTTTGCTTAAAAATAATATTGAAGAGAAAGGCTTTCAACCCTTAAAACGCTCTGTAGGTGGATTTTAAATTCAAAACTTGAGGGGTTTTAAGCTTTTAAAAAAGACATCTGGAGGAGACTCAAACTCAAAACCCCCATTGGCTAGGCTATGCTCAAAGAATTTTAGTGTGTAATTTGCTTTTTTTTTTATATTGAAGAGGTATTGTTTTTTTTACATTAAACCCCTCTGAAGGGAAATTTAAACTCAAAACCCCTTTGGCTATGCTCATAGATTTTAGAGTGCGTAATTTGCTTTTTTTTTTTATATTGAAGAGATATTTTTAGCTTCAAACCCAGTTGAAGAGGGGTTTAAACTCAAAGCCCCTTTGCCTACGCTCATATGATTTTGAGTGTGTAATTTGCTTTTTTATATTGAAGAGGGGTTTATCGTAAATTTTGGAGAGAGGTTTAAAATCTTCCTTAGATGTGCTCTTGGAATTTGGGGATTGTCGTTTGCATTTTTTTTGTTTTATAGAAGAGGGGGATTTAAATGGTAGGGGTTTTTAAACTCAAAACCCTGGGTAGTGGGTTTCAAATTCAAAACCCCCTGGTAGGGAGTTTCAAATTCAAAACCCCAAGTAGGGGGTTTTAAACTCAAAACCCCAAGTAGGGGGTTTAAACTCAAAACCCCAAGTAGAGGGTTTTAAACTTAAAACCCCCTAATAGGAGGTTTTAAAACTCGAAACTCCCTGGTAGAGAGTTTTAAACTTAAAACCCCCTGATAGGGAGTTTCAAACTCAAAACTCCTGGTAAGGGGTTTTAAACTCAAAACCCCCTTGGCTGTGTTAGGGCAAGTGATGGTTTAGTATTAAAATCTCACCTAAAATAAACAAAATTAAAGCAAAAGATCAGTCACTAAACTCCTGCGGGGGGGGGGGGGGATTTCATTTCGGGGGAAGGGGGTTGAACCCCAGATCCCCCCCCTGGCTATGCCCATGAGTTTCTTCATTTCTTCTGGATAGAGTGTAATATTTAATTGTGAGTTTGTTATCCCACTCCTGGCGAGTGTGTCCGCCTTCTCATTTCCTTCTAGTTATATGTGTGCTGGTATCCATTGTATCCGTTAATTGTCGCCCCTATTTTTTTTTCTGCGTTATATCAATGTTTTCTAACTTAACCTCTCTCATCCCTATTTTGCGCTAACTGACAATGGAACCATCAAAAGACGGGGGTGGGAAGGCGCAAAAACAAAAGGGAATGCTATCAAACGTCCATGCCGACCAGCAAAATGATTAGGTCAAACACAGCCTCGAAGACATCAAAGCAGTGTTGAAGTTCATACCGCTCGTGCATAGCAGAAAGTACGTTCTAACGTTTTGCAAATGTAATACGTAGGCCTTACAGTGTATAGTGTACATTTGTTTTTAAATTCTTGTTCAATTTTAAGCAAAATTAAGTGTAATAAATAAATTTAAAAAAAAAAAAAAGAAAAGAAAACGTATTAGGGCACCTGTGTCTCGCTGCTGTCACTTTTTTTTTTTTAAGTTGTCAGCATTAGAATTTTTTTTTCCTTGGTCGCGATCAGACCGGCCCATTAGGTACCGGCCCACCGGGCATTTGCCCGTGTGCCCATATAGCCAGTCCGCCCCTGAATTTGACGAGATTTGAACAACAGTTTGAACAGTGGTTGAAGAAGAAAGATATAGGGAAAGGGGGACAACTGGTTGGTAAAACAATATTCGATCAGTTCAGATGTGTCTAGATCCACTACATCTCTTGGGAGGGCGCACTTTGTCGAATTAACCCTGGACGCCCGGAGATGTCGATTCGCTTTAGGATTTACTCTGCGCTCGAGATGACCGCTGCTCTCAGCATCACTGACACATATACCGTGTTTTTGAGAATGTGTGGCAAAACTAATTAGAACAAGAACCACAGGAAGTAGATCTAGTTAGGAAATAGTAAAACCAATTGAAACAATCGTAGGAAATAGATCTAGTTAGGCAAAAGTAAAACCAATTGGAACAACCGTAGGAAATAGATCTAGCTAGGAAATAGCAGAACCAATTGGAATAACCGTAGGAAATAGATCTAGTTAGGCAATAGTAAAACCAATTGGAACAACCTTAGCAAATAGATCCAGTTTGGAAATAGTAGAACCAATTGGAACAACCGTAGGAAATAGATCTAGTTAGGCAATAGTAAAACCAATTGGAACAACCTTAGGAAATAGATCCAGTTTGGAAATAGTAGAACCAATTGAAACAACCGTAGGAAATAGATTTAGTTAGGAAATAGTAGAACCAATTGGAACAACCGTAAGAAATAGATCTAGTAAGGAAATGGTAGAACCAATTGGAACAGCCGTAGGATAGATCTAGTTAGGAAATAGAACTAAATGGAAAAACCGTAGAAAATAGATCTAGTTTGGAAATAGTAGAACCAATTGAAACAACCGTAGGAAATGGATCTAGTTAGGAAATAGTAGAACCAATTGTCGCCAATTGAAACAATTGTAGAATTAGGTTAAAATGTACAGTATTCAGATAATAAAGATCAAGAACACCAAATGAGATGGCTATACACGGGAACTAAGAAGTTTTTTTTTTTTAATTCACATACATCCCCAAAGTGTCTCTCATTTCTGTTTGCCCTTACATAACCTTGTTTTTCAAAAATATTTAGATGCCAAAAGATTATAGTATATTTGGACCTTCAAGTCAAATTACATATCCCTACCTTGAAGTCAAACCAAACATTCTGTTGGTTGTTACATTCAACTTCAAGTCAAACTAAACATCGTTTTGCTACGTTCAATCAAACTAAACATCCTTTTGCTGTATTCACATCATATCTATCAGGATCTATTTATAGGGATTCTATTAGCATTCATCTTTTTGAAAAAAAAATCATTTAGTATTCGATCAATCAAGATTCTGTCATAAACAAAGAATGTTGCTTTTGTGGGATATAAAACATTTTTTCAAGGTAATTATAGAATCTAATCATCAATCATTGTTTTTTATCCGCAATCATCATCTTCAATTAGGATCAACATAAATATCTGACAAAGTTCTCTTATCTTAACATTATTTTCACCAACAATCCCAACAGCTAACTAACAATCATTGCATCTGATCAACTTGAACTGAATATGATTAGCAAATATTCAGAACAAGCACACATCGATTTCTGTGTTGTTTACACCTCCAGCAAGTATCTCGGACCTGAGGAGCCAGGGCGTCCTGTAAATAATACAGCGCTGTCATTGATTGAGTTAGTGCATCTGCATACAATAGTTTTCTAATAAGACCAAATCTGGTTTCTTATCAATCGTCATAAATATTTTTGAAATCTAACTTATTTGTTACAAAACCAAATAAACTGTGTTTTTTTTTAAGGGAGGGAAGGGAAATATGTTTGGTGTTCAGAAAAATGACGTCTCTGTGGATTACTACCAAAAAACAAAATTGAGTACTTTCCAAGCCTACTAAAGTGTAGACTTAGAGTACTTTCCAAGCCTACTAAAGTGAAGATTTAGAGTACTTTCCAAGTTTACTAAAGTGTAGATAAAGAGTTCATTTTAAAGTGCTGACTCAGTTTTGAAGTCTGAAGAGAGAGACTTAATTTACAACTGTAGACATTTTGTATTCTATGTTTAGTAGCTGAAAACTTTCTCGAATTACGGATAATTTGCTTATTTTGATAATGTGTGGATCATTTGTGGTTATAATATACGTGATCGTCGTGTGGTCATGTGGAATAATGTGTGGTCATGTGGAATAATGTGTGGTCATGTGGAATAATGTGTGGTTAAATTCGATTATTATATGTGATAATTTCTAATCATATATGGTAATACGTGCTCATATGTGGTCATGTGCAATGTTGTGTGGTCATGTGCAATGTTGTGTGGTCATGTGCAATGTTGTGTGGTCATGTGCAATGTTGTGTGGTCATGTGCAATGTTGTGTGGTCATGTGCAATGTTGTGTGGTCATGTGCAATGTTGTGTGGTCATGTGTAATGTTGTGTGGTCATGTGCAATGTTGAGTGGTCATGTGTAATGTTGAGTGGTCATGTGCAATCTTCTGTGGTCATGTGCAATGTTGTGTGGTCATGTGCAATGTTGTGTGGTCATGTGTAATGTTGTGTGGTCATGTGTAATGTTGAGTGGTCATGTGCAATGTTGTGTGGTCATGTGCAATGTTGTGTGGTCATGTGCAATGTTGTTTGGTCATGTGCAATGTTGTTTGGTCATGTGCAATGTTGTGTGGCCATGAGCAATGTTGTGTGGTCATGTGCAATGTTGTGTGGTCATGTGCAATGTTGTGTGGTCATGTGCAATGTTGTGTGGTCATGTGCAATGTTGTGTGATCATGTGTAATGTTGTGTGGTCATGTGTAATGTTGTGTGGTCATGTGCAATGTTGTGTGGTCATGTGCAATGTTGTGTGGTCATGTGCAATGTTGTGTGGTCATGTGTAATGTTGTGTGGTCATGTGCAATGTTGTGTGGTCATGTGCAATGTTGTGTGGTCATGTGCAATGTTGTGTGGTCATGTGTAATGTTGAGTGGTCATGTGTAATGTTGTGTGGTCATGTGCAATGTTGTGTGGTCATGTGTAATGTTGTGTGGTCATGTGCAATGTTGTGTGGTCATGTGCAATGTTGAGTGGTCATGTGCAATGTTGTGTGGTAATGTGCAATTTTGTGTGGTCATGTGATGTTTTCTTTGTTTTACACGTTTCGAATGTTCCTCCAGATTTGAAAATGATTACATCCTAGCCCAAACCTCCCACAGAGAATGGGTAATGGCGGTAGGGCAGGGTTCGAACCGCCGTGACGACAATTCAAAGAGCATACCATATGACCATACAGCCAACTTGTGTGATGATGTCTTATTTTGTGTGGTGATGTCTTATCTTGTGTGAGGATGTCTTATCTTATGTGATGATGTCTTATCTTGTGTGATGATGTCTTATCTTATGTGACGATGTCTTATTTTGAGTGATAATGTCTTATCTTGTGTGATGATGTTTTATCTTGTTTGATGATGTCTTATCTTGTGTGGTGATGTCTTATCTTGTGTGATGATGTCTTATCTTGTTTGATTATTCTTATCTTGTTTGATGATGTCTTATCTTGTGTGGTGATGTCTTATCTTGTGTGATGATGTCTTATCTTGTGTGGTTATGTTCTTATCTTGTGTGATAATGTCTTATCTTGAGTGATAATGTCTTATCTTGAGTGATAATGTCTTATCTTGTGTGATGATGTTTTATCTTGTTTGATTATTCTTATCTTGAGTGATAATGTCTTATCTTGAGTGATAATGTCTTGAGTGATAATGTCTTATCTTGTGTGATGATGTTTTATCTTGTTTGATGATGTCTTATCTTGTGTGGTGATGTCTTATCTTGTGTGATGATGTCTTATCTTGTTTGATTATTCTTATCTTGTTTGATGATGTCTTATCTTGTGTGGTGATGTCTTATCTTGTGTGATGATGTCTTATCTTGTGTGGTTATGTTCTTATCTTGTGTGATAATGTCTTATCGTGTGTGATAATGTCTTATCTTGTGTGATAATGTCTTATCTTGTTTGATGATGTCTTATCTTGTTTGATGATGTCTTATCTTGTGTGAGGATGTCTTATCTTATGTGATGATGTCTTATTTTGTGTGATGATATCTTATTTTATGTGATGATGTGATAATGATTTATGGTCTTTTGAGATGATTGGTAGATTTGTGTGATTTGATCCTCTGTTATGATTTGTGGTCTTATGTGATGAATTGTACTATTATATCATGATGTCGTGTGTTATGATTTGTAGATGATGTCCTATCTTGTGTGATGTCGTGTAGTGTTGTTTTATAATTTTTGGTCGTGTGTGAGGATGTGTAATCTTGTGAAATTATGTATGGTCTTGTTTGATTATGTGTTCTCATGTGTGCTTATGTATGACGATGTATGATTAGGTGAAATCATGTGATATGTGGTAGTGTGTGGTCATATTTGATAGTGTGTAGTTATGTGATATGTGGTAGTGTGTGGTCATATTTGACAGTGTGTAGTTATGAGATATGTGATAGTGTGTACTTATATGCGATCATGAGTGATAAAGGACAAAAGGTAGTGTATACAGTTTTTCTTGATGTTTCTTGTAGAAAAATCAATGCACTTCTAACCAACTCTATAAAACTAATGAGAACAGAAGGAAGAGCAGGAATGCAAGTGTCAAGGGAGTTAATGAACACACTTCTTCACCAAGCACAAATAAAGCACCATGCAAAACAAGAGAGTGAATCACGAAGACAGAAGGTCCCTGTCACAAGAGTGCTCGCTCTTTAATGACGGTGCTCCTCTGACTAGACTGAAGGGACAACATTTATCATAGACTTTAGTACATTCATTGCTCATAGCTTCTATTAAACTAGTTTCTCACTCTCAAAACACTCCGACACACACCTGCAGGAGAAACACTAATTAAATTTACAATGAGGGTTACATTGTGACATCCGCGTACATTATAAAATTAAAAAAGAATATATAAATATATATTACGCACATATACCAGGTGAATGATGAAAGTTTTAACTCCATGAATCTCACGAGAGTTCAAAGTTCAATTAATTGTATCTAAACATTAACAAGCAATGAGAAGGATCATCTCTACTTGTTGATATCCTTTAAAAGTTGTGCTTGATTTTTTTACAAAGACGTTTGGTAGAAAACATAGATTGTGAGTTAGATAGATAGATAAATAGAATAGATTGATAAATAGATGATATATAGATAAATAGATTGATAGATAGACAGACAGATATATCCCTCCTGTATGAAGGGGATGACGTTTTGTAAGAGTCATTACCTAGCTCGCAATAACTAATATAATGTATAAATGTATAATAAATTAAGAAAAGAAAAAAAATATCTCCCTGGTTACGCCTTTGTAGAAATCTAACCAGAATATACAAGATTCTATCTTGATGGTATTGACTTACAAACATTAAAAGACAGTAAAATAAAATAGAATACTGGATCTAGTTAGAGATATAGTGTTGATATTGTGTTTTGATAAATTGTATAAGTGTTATACTCATATGTATATTGTCACCAATGAACTCTATTAGTCCAGCGAATGAATACTACAAAAGACTAAATGTTCCTGAACTCCTATTTATTGATTTAACTCGTTAATGAATACGTGCGAGAATTTCCACTGAACCGTGTTCATAATAGACGAAATTTAATTTTGAAATGATATTTTAATTCTTAAAAAAACATATCGGTAAAACCAGTTTTCTGTGAGTGGCCAGTTAGCTAGTAATTACTAGATATACATAAAATGTCAAATGTCTAGGAAAATCGTTTTAGAGATCAGAAAAACGTGGGCCTAATAGTCAGACGTAACGTGGGCCTTATTGTCAGACAAACGTGGGCTTAATAGTCAGACGTAACGTGGCCCTTATTGTAAGACAAACGTGGGCCTTATAGTCAGTCAAACGTTGGCCTAATAGTCAGACGTAACGTGGGCCTTATTGTCAGACAAACGTGGGCATAATAGTCAGACATAACGTGGGCCTAATAGTCAGACATAACGTTTGCCTAATTGTCAGACAAACGTGGGCCTAATAGTCAGACGTAACGTGGGCCTTATTGTCAGACAAACGTGGGCCTAATAGTCAGACGTAACGTGGGCCTAATTGTCAGACAAACGTGGACCTAATAGTCAGACGTAACGTGGGCCTTATTGTCAGACAAACGTGGGCCTAATAGTCAGACGTAACGTGGGCCTAATTGTCAGACAAACGTGAACCTAATAGTCAGACGTAACGTGGGCCTTATTGTCAGACAAACGTGGGCCTAATAGTGAGACGTAACGTGGGCCTAATTGTCAGACAAACGTGAACCTAATAGTCAGACGTAACGTGGGCCTTATTGTCAGACAAACGTGGGCCTAATAGTGAGACGTAACGTGGGCCTAATTGTCAGACAAACGTGGACCTAATAGTCATACGTAACGTGGGCCTTATTGTCAGACAAACGTGGGCATAATAGTCAGACGTAACGTGGGCCTTATTGTCAGACAAACGTGGGCTTAATAGTCAGACGTAACGTGGGCCTTATTGTCAGACAAAGGTGGGCCTAATAGTCAGACATCAGAAAATTGCTTTCTGGATAGCGAAAAGGAACCTTGTAGGTCTGTTTGATTCACATTTAAATAAAAAGAGAGCTTACAAAGGAGTAAAGCAGGGAGCTCTTTAAATCTGATATAAATGTACTGTAATGTATAAGATATAAATGTACTGTAATGTATAAGATATAAATGTACTGTAATGTATAAGATATAAATGTACTGTAATGTATAAGATATAAATGTACTGTAATGTATAAGATATAAATGTACTGTAATGTATAAGATATAAATGTACTGTAATGTATAAGATATAAATGTACTGTAATGTATAAGATATAAATGTACTGTAATGTATAAGATATAAATGTACTGTAATGTATAAGATATAAATGTACTGTAATGTATAAGATATAAATGTACTGTAATGTATAAGATATAAATGTAAAGCATTTTTGGTCAATAGACCATTTTCACCTTCCTCTCCAGTGGACGTCCGGAAAAAGGATGACACAAAAAATTTATACTGGTAAATGCTTCAACAAAATCCATTTTGAGATGATAATGTGTTAATGTTTTTGTTAGATCTACAGTCATGAAGCAATCCAGCAAAGTCAAATAAATCTACAGGTAAAACAGTTTACTTAAAAACTTTGAACTACTTTTGGTTACAATTGCCTAATCCAATCCAGCAATATATTGAGATTGCTAAAGGGACCACGTAAAACAGGCACTAAAAAAACAAACAAAGCTTATCTAAGGGAAAGAACCGCTAATTAATGCATTTTATCTGAAAATGGCAGGGTTTAGTGCACTTTTCGCTTTATAAAACAAAATTAATTAATTAGTAGTAATTGATTAACTAGTTTTTTTTTATTGATTCGTGTATTGTCATCGACTATAAATAATTATGCAAAATTTCCGCTTGATCCGAGTATGGAAAGTGGTCATATCCACATCTCTCATTTCGTAGCATTTATTCCCTTTACTCCGACAACAAACAAAATAATTAATCTCCAATAATTAATTCACTAATTTTTTAATTTTTTGGATTGATTCCTATCTTATCAGGATCAATGAATTCATTGTGCACAGTTTCTACTGGATCCGAGAACGGGAACTGGGAGAGAAAACATGCTCAAACATTTGACCAGACAGACAGACAGACAGACGGACAGACAGAGTGAGTTGATAGAAGCTTTATACAAATTGTAAAAAATTTGAAATAAAAATAAATGCTTTTTAAAAACAAAACTAATTTGTTAATTTTTTGAATTGATTCATGAATAATTATGCAAAGTTTCAACTTATCCGAGAAGTGGGAGAAATAGCGTGTACAAGATTGGTACCAGACAGACGGAGTGAGTTAATATAAGCTTTTTGTAAATAAATAAGAACATTGGAAAGTTTTTTAAAAAATGTTGATAGATTGATAGATTGATAGATTGTGAGATTGTGAGATTGTGAGATTGTGAGATTGTGAGATTGTGAGATTGTGAGATTGTGAGATTGTGAGATTGTGAGATTGTGAGATTGTGAGATTGTGAGATTGTGAGATTGTGAGATTGTGAGATTGTGAGAACAATTAATCGTTTCTTTCTCTGACATTCATTTGTCCAAATTGTTTTTGTCAAAGTCAAACATGAAAGATGCATTCTTGAATCTATTGGAATTTTCATCCTTGGCGGAAAATAATAAATAGCTATCTTTTTGGTGTATCCGGTGTAGAAACTAACGGAAGTTTGAAAACTCTATGATTTCTGCCTTTTCAGCTCCTCAGAATGAAATTGTCTAAAACTATTTCGTTTGTAGCACACAATAATTTGAACTTAAAAACACTATTCGACAATGTCGACCCAGGGTGGATACTGGGCTTTGTCCGGGAGGTGGGATTGTCTACGAAGATCTGATTTGTGAAATTGACCCTATAATATTAACATAAGATTTTTACTAATTATTAAATTTTTACTACCTTTACTATTTTAACTGTGAAAAGACCTTGTTTTTAATGATTCAACTGTATGGAATTTAGCTCGTGAAGGATTACGGGCACGACGTGGCCTAAATTGTGCCAAAGTGTCAAAAACTCAAACTCACTTAGACTCAATGACTTGAAACTTATTGAACAACAAATGGGCAATCAACGGAGATTTGATAGGAAGATCAACTGACACGCATTGAGATAGGTGTTCAAACTCTAGCTTCATTCTTTTGTGTTTAGTTGGCAACAGTGACGTGTCCTTCTCGCTAAAATCCGCAGTACAAATATTTCTGGAACATGATATTTGTTGAACCACCAAGTTAATGTGTTTCTTGAGTGACACTGTATTTGTCATACTTAAAAAATGTAATGAGTGACTTTCTGTGACTTTGTAATGAGTGACTGTGTAATGAGTGATTGTGTAATGAGAAACATTATAAGAATTGACTGTGTAAAGAGTGAATGTGTAATGAGTATAATGAAAAATATAATATGTAGTTTATAAATGATCACAGCAAAAAAAAATGAAGTATAATTATTGTGAGACATGGAAAAAGATTTGTATTTAAATTATATTAAAAAAAAAAAAGAAATATAGCTAATTATAATCAATTATCTAAAGATTGATTCTTTAAGACGTTGGATAATTTATTAGATAAGTAGCGCTTTATTTTCAATTAACAATTTATAAATATAAAAAAAAAAGAAGTTTGAAGTTTCTAGGGCCTCTAGCCTATTGTTGTCACCCTTCAATCTTGCATACTATTAACCAGCTAATTTGTCTGGTCTTTGAATGGATTCATTTAAAAGGAAAAGTACTGAGCCTCCACTACCTCCTTCGAATAAGACTCTTAGTTTCACTCTAGAAAATCCATATTCTCCATTCAGTGCCAGCGTTAGAGTCTTAGCCGCCTGCCTGCGAAGTCTGAATAGGCACTCTGCATCCATCTCGATTTGTTTAAAAGCACTTTTTTTTAAAGAGCTACTTCCTGCTTGATAGATTCTAGTCAAAAGAGATAGATCTACATTAAATTAATACCAAAATGTAACATAAATTTGTTGTTTTTTAAACCATTCCTTTTTTATGTAGTTGATAACTCTTTGTAAGAGCGATTATTTGGCTGTTGATAACTAATGAATGATATGAATGATAGATTTTAAAAATGGATCATTTTTTACCCCACTCTAATCCCCCCCCCCCCCCCCCCCCCGAAAAGTCCTGGTTAAGCGAAAATATATCTACTCAGGCTTAATAAAATTCTAATGATAGGCCCAAAGATCCAGATTTAGAAGACGGTGCGAAAAGTGCATCTATAATTACAATTCCTCTGTTCAGCTCGCAAAGTCTTCGTGGAAACTGGAACCTGCATGGGCACGGATCTTGAAAACGGCTCCAACAATTTTCCTAGTAATTTGACAGTTGATGTAGGGCATTGTAGGCCTATACTTTTGGTAAAAGAATTACTAGCTTATTGGCCACACTGGGAAAAACCTAATTTGACCGTTATAAATTTTCGAAATATTATCTTCTAAAATTAAATACGGTGTAGACATAGGTCTATTATTAGACCTAATTCTAAACTCATAGAGTAGATTTCTTACATTCACCAAAAGTTTTTGTTCGTGGGGAGAAGGATTTGGGACGGATTCAAAAATGTTCCTTTTCTTTGATGAAATCTTATCATTCATAAGTTAGTAAGAGTAAAATAATCGCTCACGGAAAGTCATCGGCTACAGAAAGGAGGACTCTATTGAAAATAATAACAACAACAACAACAACAACATTGTTTTTATGATGCTTGTTTATTTCACGCTCTAATGAAGACATGCGGGAATACCGGCTGACGTTTGACTGCTCAAGATGTCTAGCCAAATTTTTTTTTTATTATACTGTGAAAAAATTAACGGTCAAACCAGAGTTGTCCCAATGTGGCCAATTAGTAATTCTATTAGTTATTCTTTTCCCAAAGATATGGGCATCGACCAAAGTATGTGGGAAGATATAGCCCAAGACCGGACAGCATGGAGACAGAGTGTACGTGCTGGTACGAACTTTGCTGAATGCAAAAGAAATGAAGCTGTATCGGTCAAGAGAAAGAAAAAGAAAGCTGCCCTGTCAGTGAGCCCTAGGACAGACGAACATAAATGCTCAAACTGTGGCAAACTCTGCCGATCAAGAATTGGCTTGATCAGCCACTCCAGATTCTTCCCCGTCTCAATACGTAACCAAAGCCAGTGACTCATCTGGGCGCATCCATTGTCTTACGATATATAAACTGTCAAAAAACCGATAGAGCCCTTTTCGAGAATTAGGTTTTTGTTTTTTTGACCGATGAAGAGATTGCATCTTAGCACATTGGTTCAGAAAACAAGTTTGACCACTTGGCTAGCACGACCCACTATTTTGTAATATTAATGATTTGTTCTTGTAAAAAAAAAAAATATCCCGCATAAGCAGCGTTTCTCAATTTGGCGCAGATGTATCCTTTTGTTATTAATAGTGAATCGGTTGTGAATATTCATTTGACATTTTGATAATGGCAGACAACTAAACAAAGTTGTTATGTGTTGACATTGTGTTCATATGTAAATGTTGTATGTAGGTAGTATTCCATTCGGCAAAAGAGTTCATAGAGGGTATCTCCCTACCCTCTTCAAAATGTCAATAAAAATTATCTTTAGTTTGTTCTTATTGAAGTTATATATTGGTTCTTATGAGGTTATAAGGGGTCTGATGAGTTCTAAAGGGATCTAATGAAATCTAAATAGCAGAGGTTTGAAGGATCTGATGATGGATTTGATGAGTTCTTAAGGGGTCAGAATAGTTCGTTGGTCAGATGAAATAGAATTCCTTTGTTGTCCACAAAAATATTGTGTGGCAAGCTCATTAATTAATTAAATGCTTTTTTCATTTTTTTAAACATGCAAATCGCAAATGCTAATTCAGCGTAAGAGTTTCACTTGTTTTATGAAATAATAAACATTTTCTTCTGTTGCATTTTCTACATGTTGACTTAGAGAAGGACAAATGAATGCTGTAGCATGTACAGACAATTAGTACTACTAATAAATACCACTTCCTATTAAATCTTATTCTCAAAATGTGTACAATGTGTATATAAAATGTACATTCGTAGTTTTTTTTATTTAAAATAAACAAAAATAAACTATAAAAAATGTTATTAGCTTCTACATCAGAAAATACAGAACTAATATCTATTTTTTTCGTCTAACATTATTTTGACAAATAAAACTTTATAAACAATGTTATTGCCCGTCACTGAAGCTATGGTGTCTATTATAGATACTGGAAAAACCTTTAAATTATTGTTTTAATAATGGTGTATGAGAAAAAAACAACTGCATATTAAATTTAAAAAAAAAAAGGTTTAATAGCCAAAAAAATCAAAGCTTTCCAGAAAACTATAGCATTTCAAAAATACATTATTGAGTGCATTATTAGCATGGTCAAGTCTAAATCATTTATCGATGTAAATCCATAGTAAAAATATTTCAAATAATATACACATTTCTGGATTACACAAAGTTTCTATTGCGACAAAAAACAACATTGGGACAAAATATTCCACAGGCGAACTGGAGAAAAAAAAATCTTTTTCAACGCTTACCTGGCCAGTATTTCTTGTACAAAATGTTGCTTGAACGACTGCTTCGTCGATATACTTTATGTTTAAAGTTGCTTAGGACAATTTAAAAAAAAACAAAAAAAAATGTGCCACGTAGATGTTCACAATGATTTTGTCCTGTAACCAACTGAACATGATCAATCCACGTGCAATTAGATCCCTTTGATATAGCATCAAGTTTAAACTGAAGAAGTTGCACAAATAAATTCATAATAACTTTCAAAACTCCTTTTCAAAGATTGTGTGTAACCTTATTCCCTGACAGAAAAGTCTGGTCCGTGTTCTGAGCTCCCACTGGAGTCACAAAGTCACCTGCGTTGTGTTGTATCATTTGGTTCTCTCTTTAATGCGAGTTGTTTTCGAGCTCACATATAACTAGTATATCAGATCTTTTTGGCGACGGTTAATGTGCTAGGTTGTCATGTGGCAGAACGACCAACCGGCTTTACTTCCCCAACTAATGTCAAGTATCCATTAGAGTTGGGTGGAACCCAGGGGCGTCGTCCCAGCATTCACCGAGATTCAAACCCGAGACCTGAAGTTCGGAAGCAAAGCGCATTACCACCAAGTCATCAATTTTCTTTCCTTTCTTATGGAATGTGTAATGCCCTCGACATAAGGTCCTTGTTCATAATATCGTGTTAATATCTTGTCATGGTATAGTCACTTGGTATAAGTATAGTCACTTAGTATAAGTATAGTCACTTAGTATAAGGATAGTCACTTAGTATAAGGATATTCATTTAGTATAAGTATAGTCACTAAGTATAAGTAGTCACTTAATATAAGTATAGTCACTTAGTATAAGTATAGTCACTTAGTATAAGTATAGTCACTTAGTATAAATATAGTCAATTAGTATAAGTATAGTCACTTAGTATAAGGATAGTCACTTAGTATAAGGTTATCTGTCATACAGGGTAAGTTTCTTTGTTATAGTAATTATAAGTTCCTGTCATTCACCCAAAGCAACTATTTCAAAGAATATTTGTCTTTAGCATCAAACAATAAAGCATATTTACCAGTGCTCTAAAACATTCCACTTGATCCTTTTTTTAAACGGCCCCCGAAAGGGGAATAGCAGCTATTCGTTTTGTGCGATCTGTATGTCCGTCCGTCCCGTTTAGATATCGAAGACTAGAAAAGATATTGTAAATCCGATACCATGATATTTTAGATCTTTCAAAGTTCTAGTGCAATGCCTACTTTTTTTCTGAAAATTAAATTTTAAAAATTAATTATGCCAGCAGTTTTTTTCCGCCATAAAAGTACACGGAAGACTATCTAGGAATTGATGTGTGATTTCAGAATATTCTCAAACCATTTATACAAACGTTTTTTTTTTTAAATTTTTTTTACTAACTTAAGTAATTTTTATCGTATTGACTGCATACTTTTTGTTTGTTTAATTGAAAGAAAGAATCTATTTGGTATGCATATAAGTTGAATTTAATTTAAAACAGTAAGCAGTAAGCAGTGTTTCATATTATACGCATGAAGTGCACTATGCCACATGCAAAACACATACAGGCCTTGAATGAGAGATTGGACCTTTACAAAACAGTTACATCCCTTAGATAATCATTTAATAACAACAGTTAGGCCAGGTTCATATTGAACATATCATAACTATCATTGCATTGAATACATAGGAATAATAATAATACAATGATAATTTTATTAATCAATCTCGGTATCCTGTGATATCAAGTTGTTAGTTGAACTAACAATACGACACTAGCCACAACACTTTCGACTTGCTATTGTATCGACGGATATAGGGTTGTAGTTGTTGATCATTTGTAGTTCATAGTTTCTGATATTCTTGCCTGAGCTTACTACTTCAGAGGCTGATTTTGAGTTTGTGTTTAAACACAAACTTTGTAACTTTTTAAATTAACTTTGGATGTTTTAAAAACTGACTCTATAACGTGATTGTCTTAGGTTTCAGACCTTGAAAAGAAACGAGAATTACGCGTAACCATGTGTCAATCTAGGTATGCTTGTTTAGTAGTGACTTAATTCTGCAACGTCATTGGTTTTCCTGGTTGATTCAGGGTCAGGCAACCCATTCCATGCTCTAATGGGACTAGGGAAGAAGAGGCACTTGTTCCCAATTTGTCCCAGCATATGTGATAAGAAATGTTCTTTTATTACATATCAAATTTTGATTATTTCATTTGGTTGTGGTTTTTATATTGTAAATTATTGTTTTATGTATTGTTATTTTTTATTTTTTTAGTCTTCTGTCATGACGTGTCTCCTGATCCAGCGATTTTGGAAACTTAAGTCAAATGTGAATATTCATTTGTTACGAAACTTACTCCATCACATGCTTAAGTCTTCTAAAAAAAAAATCAAAACAGAATAAAAAAAAGTAGGACTATGTACTAGAGAAGGGGAAAGCGTGTGTACGAAACATTCGCAAACACACACACTTGACAGATAAATACAATAAAAACTAAACAACAAAATTCTTTTTGAAAAATAAAAAAAAAATACAAATCTAAAAAAATTGATTCCCTTGAGAGAATGCTTAAAGTTAAACAAGATAAAAAATTGTCAAAAAAGCAACAACTCTGAAAACTTGGGAGTATTGTCCCATAGAAAAGGGACTCTCGCTCAGAAAAGTCGGACACGGACTAGAATGAGACGTGGAAAGTACATTTGAAAGGTTCTTAATGTAAAGTAGGAACATTTAGAGACTCCCTGAAGTAAATTTGGTCAGAATATTGCCACTAATGTAGTGGTCGGACTGTAAATATCTTTGAAGTTTATTGCTGGTCCCAAATCTTGAGGTGTACCTCAAGGAACAGTCTTGGGTCCACTACTATTTTTAATTTACATAAATGATTTACCAAATTGCATTACTTCAGGAACAAAAGTCAGATTATTTGCAGACGATTGCATAATATATAGAACAATAAAAACAACACAAGACACAGATATTTTACAAAGAGAATTAGATGAATTACAGAAATGGGAATTAAACTGGAGCATGTCTTTCCACCCAGAAAAATGTCAGTTGTTAAGAGTAACAAAAAAACTAAAACAAGTTAATTCCACTTATCTTATTCATGGCAAACCAGTAACACAGACTAAAAACGCAAAATACCTAGGTGTTATAATAAATGAAAAACTGTCATGGAATCCACATATTGATGAAACTATCAAAAAATCAAACAAAGCATTAGGATTTATTAAAAGAAATTTCTATAAATTAAATAAGAACATAAAACTAAAATGTTATTTAACCTTGGTTAGGCCAATAATAGAATATGCATCCTCCTTTTGGGACCCCTCAACTCAAGAAAACATTAAGAAACTGGAACAGACACAAAATAGAGCAGTGAGATTCATAACAAATAAATATTCCCATTTGACTAGAGTAACACCAATAGTAAAATCACTAAATTTAGAAAGCCTTCAGGACAGAAGACTCAAAAGTAAAGTAGCAATTATACATAAAACACTGAACCATAATCTTCAAATACAAAAACAAAATTTAATAAAATACTCTGAAAGACACAAAGATAAAGGCACATTCCTCGTCCCATATGCTAGGACAAATTTGTACAAATACTCCTTCTTCCCTAGTGCTATTAGAGCATGGAATGGGTTGCCTGAGCTAGCTAGGAAAACCAGTGACTTGGCAGAATTTAAGTCATTGATTAATATGCATGACTAAATGCATGACGCGCAGGACGTAATCATCTTCTTTTTTGAAGTAACGTCTGTATTATATAAGATAAGGAGATAATGCTCAGGAACATTTTGCGCATCGTCTTCTAAGTCTAGATCTAAAGGGTTATCATTGGAATATTTCAAGTCTAAGAGATTTATACATTCGCTTAACGAGGAGTTTTGCTCCAGTGGGAGGGGGGATGGGGAGTGACATTTCATTAGTTATAAAAACAAATACGTTGTATAAAGGAGGAGCTGTCTGTTTTATTTTTTTAAAAGTATTTTTCCATGTTTTTCAAAAATGTTTTGGGTAAATTGTGTGTACCTTATTTGCGTGATTGTTTCATTGGTGCGCATCAAATGTCACGATGGGGTGACATTGAAGAAATATTTGAACGAATGACCATGGGATGCATGCAAAAATAAGAAATTCAATCTTTTCATTTCTCTTGGGTCTATATCATGATAATAATAAGAGTGATTCATAGACTTAGTTGAATTCAAACTGCAGAAATAAGAAATTCCATCTTGTCACTTCTTTTGGCTCATGAGAGATTCATACATTCATACATGTTAATCTGGTAGTACCTTGTGAATTCTTGAAATAATTAAACTCTATTTTTACTGGATGAATACATCCCATGATCCCAAGCTGTCATTTACTTGTACTAATTAAAAGACTTCGATTCTCTCCAAATACATCTCTATCAGCTATCATCCAACCCATTGCTATCTTCTCTGATCGATCAGATCTGGAGAGGTGTTTTGGGGGGGGGGGGGGGTTTGTCCTTCGCCTCAACTCATTTTTTTCCCCGCTGAAACATTTGATTGTAAAGCAAAATAAAAATTCAAATGTTTTCAAACAATTAAGCGTTTAACACCTTGGTTTAATTAGTTTGTTTTTTAAACAAACATTCGATAATTAAATATTCTCACTTTGATCATTGTTTATTTATAGACAAATACGATTGATCCGAATTATTAATCAAATATCTCCAACATATTATTAAAGCGTTTGGGAAATGACGTCACTCCATCTTAATTGCTAACAGTCGTTCTGCTGCGCTTGTGTTTTAAAATGAATTAGCTCTAGGTATTGAACCAATCAGATGTTTTAAAAGAATTCACTTCGGTCTTGATATGTAGCACGTGCGAAAAGATCAAACCGAATGCAGAAAACAAATACACTTTTGTTTCCTATCTGAGCTACCCTCATAGGGGGGGGGGGGTGCCACTATTGTCTTTGTGCTCTCCATCTGTTTGCTGTCACGCTTAGATAAAAAAAAATGTTGAAGTATATGCAACGGCTACTTCAGTTTTTTTATTTCAAAATTCAGAAATATTTTTAATACATGTACATAGAAACAACTATTCTGCAAATTGGATTTAAACATCAGTTTGTGTTACGCCCAGTTTGTGTTACGCCCAGTTTGTGTTACGCCCAGTTTGTGTTACGCCCAGTTTGTGTTATACCCAGTTTTGTGTTACGCCCAGTTTGTGTTATACCCAGTTTGTGTTATACCCAGTTTGTGTTATACCCAGTTTGTGTTATACCCAGTTTGTGTTATACCCAGTTTGTGTTATACCCAGTTTGTGTTATACCCAGTTTGTGTTATACCCAGTTTAATATCTTGAATCTCAACCAAATTCCACTCTCATCTTTTCTCTACAATAAGTCCATAGACACGATGGATTCTGATCGCCTTCACAGAGCGTGACATTTTATTTTCACACTATGTATCCATATTTTATGTACTTACGTAAACACCATTTTTAAAACAAGATAATAAAGGAGTTTTTTTTTATATTCAATAGCCACCAACATAAGAGACACATGTAATGACATATATTTCTACAAATTCTACTATATATTGTTTTATGGACACATAATTACCAAATTTTTTACCATATATTTGTTTTGTGGACATATATTTTTATTATATATATTGTTTTGTGGGCATATATTTTGACCATATATATTGTTTTGTGAAGTATATTTGGACCTACTTATTGATATGTGGACGTATACTTTGATCATATCTATTGTTTTGTGGACACATATTTAGACCATATATATTTTTGTGGACATATTTTGGCCCTAATTATTGTTTGTTGGAGAAATACTTTGACCATATCTATTGTTTTGTGGACCTATATGACCTTGTGACCTGTGACCTTTACAGTTAGTTTCCTCTTCGTTTTCTTTAACTTAAAAAAACAACCCCCCTCTCTCCCCCCCCCCCCTCCAAAAAAAAAGATAAGATCTTACCGGAAGTTCACAAATTTTTACACGATGCCACAGAGTTTTAAAAATAATCTATAGTACAAATCATACTATTCCCACAGACTAATAATTATAAACATATACATACATATACATATGTTTATGTGTGACATGTTTTTATTCTTCCTGCATTACTCAATTATATTTGAAAAGGATATTGATCCATGGTTTATATGTTGGCGTATCAATATAATTTTCGATGTATCCTCATTAAGCCTTATGGAGTAGATCTAAATGTGATCCAATATTTTCGGGCCTATTATATACACACACGGATCTGAGTTGTATTAAGTCAAGACATAAAGAATCAATCTGCACATTATTAGGTCTACATCTCAATGCATACATTTTCAGCCTATATTGACATTACTATTGAGTTCTATTTCACAGTAGGAGATGTTCCCACTCATCACGGTAATCTGCTCTTTGTTTACTCACTGAATTTTAAGACCAAGCCCTTAAAGAAATCAAATGGCGTTAGAGAGGAAAAGAAAAGAAAGCGATATAAGGAGATGTGATGACGATATAATGCAACTTAATGAAGAACATAAAACTAAACAATGTCAAGGACGCTAGATTCAAAGATCCCTGTTGCCAACTAACTAATACTTTGTGCTACAAACAAAAAGTGTACAGATATTATATGCACTAGTGCTGACATGAGTACAAACACGTATTATCTGGTTTATTTGAATACTTGTAAATATTTTTCTTATCAATTCTTACGTATTCTGTACACCGGATACACCAAACAAAACTAGCTATTTATAGATTTCCCGCCATGTTTCAAAATCTCAATTATTTTAAGCTAATTAAACCGTCAGCAAGACAACACATTGTTGTTGTTTTTTTTTTACTTCGAAGATTATTCGCAGTTATCTGTTCTTTCTTTGCATTTTAATTTCAAATTGAATTCTGCGGAACTAAAAAAGTGACTTTTTTTATATATAGTTGATCAATTCATCCCGTTCCAATATACCGGATACACCAAAATGCTTGCTACTTATGAATTTGCCTCCATTTTATGAAAATCTCGAAAAGAAATACATAGACTGGCTATCAAAATGATTTGCAGTCAATGATTTTGTATATTTCTATCATTACCTAGGCCCGTTGATTTGTTCTCAAGCTACATGTTCTTTATTTAAGACGGAACATCCTTTCCTTTTTTAGCCTCCCCCGAAATGGGAAAAGACGCCATTACTTTTGTGTGGCCTGTCTGTCCGTCCGTCTGTTCCGTTTAGATCTCAGAAACTAGAAGAGAAAATGAAAATCGGACATCATGATATTTTAGATCATTCAAAGTTCTGATGCAACGGCTACTTTTTTCTTTTCCGAAAGTGAACCATCTAATTATTAAAATTATCTATGCAAGCAGATTTTTTTTTTAAATATATCATTTTTAAATGAAAAAACTTCAGGGGAGGTGAGTCTTTTAAAAAGGTCACAGACTTCTTCATTAACAACTCAAGCTTCATTGGTGTATTCCCGTATTGGTAAAAAAAAATTTGCATCTAAAGTCACAATGGAAAAAGTATCAATGGATCATTATAAAATAGATTTTCCATTTATGAACTCACTCATGGAATAGAGAATACCGATTCAAATGTTGTTTTTAAAAATAATTTTAATACGAACTTCGTTTTAGCTGAAAGTTTAAAAAAAAAACGAACTGCTTCTATAGCGCGTAGTTTTGACATATCTTCATGATACACTTGACACACTGGCGGATCCATGGGGAGGGGCGGTAGGGACGATCGTCCCCCCCCCCCCCATCGGCGGACGAATTTTAGTAAAGAAATCACACAAATTGTATACGAATTTATTACTTATGTTAATAATACATACTAATCATTTATGATTCAACCAATTTTTAGATTATTTCGCGCCCCACCCCCCTCTTGTATGTTGGCCGATTTTGTGGGATGGGGAGGTGGCAATGGCAGCAATCCCGTCCCATCCCCATAAACTTTTGAATGGGGGGGGGGAGTTAAATTTATTTGTAGAAATGACAGCCTCTTAACAGAATCAATTAAATGACTATATGATTAAAAGTTGTTATTGATAATTTAACCGATCTTTATATTATGTCGTTCCCTGTTAGCCGATTGAGGTGGGGGGGGGGGGGTGCTGGGCAAATACATCTACTGCCCTGCCCACCTAAATCATTTGAGTGGGGGGGGGGGCGGTTCTAATTTTATGGAGAAATCATAGTTAGTGAACAAAATTAGTTGAATTACAAATCATTTTGTCAATATGTCTCTACCCTTCTGGTATCTTGGCCGATTCGGTGAGGTGAGGGGGGGGGGTTGATTGCTTCTACTGCCCTACCCACTCTAGCCCTCTGAGTGGGGGGCGACCCTATTTTTATGGAGAAATCATAATTTGTAAACAAAATTAGTTAAATATCTATACAATATAAACTACATAATGATATTTGAAACCATTTGTATATTATGTCGCACACACACTCTAATCTCAAATTAGTTGATTTAAATGATTTAAAAGGTTTATACCAGATGGGAGGGGCGATACATGCAATCGCCCTCCGCCCATCAGACAAACAATACTTTTTTCTTTTTGTATTTTAGTTAAGAAATTACAAAATAAAAAAAAACTGTCACTGATATAATTTAAACATGCTAGAAATTAAATTCTTATATCGAGTCGCCCCACCCCATATTCTTTAATGCCAAATTCAATCATTAGCAGCGAAGGAGCGAAGATTAATCGTTTTCACTTTACCGCCCCACTCCCCTTTCCAGACGAAAAATTACGTTTTAAAACAGAATAGTCAAATATGACGACAGAGTTTATGTCATTGCTTATGATTTACATCATTATTTTAAGAAAGACTTTTTTGGAAAATTTAGAATTCATACGAAATTTTTAGTATAAGATTACAAATTAAGATGAGTTTTGAACCCAAATAATATTTTCTTCGTCACCTTTTTCCAACCTTATACTGATATTGATTTTTCTATTGTATAAATAAATTTGGGACTATAAGTCAACAATAGATAATTGAATCCTAAAAATGAAAAAAAAAATACGATGGAAATTAATCTAATTGGTCCCCACTTCATTTCTCCTCCCACTTCCAAAATTTCTTGGTAAGAGCTTTGAATTATAGTTCTGTAACAAAACAAAGTTACAAACATGTCTATTGAACAAAATGTATCACTTAGAAAATGAGCTTTTTTAAAAAAATATTATATTATTATATAGTAGTAGGCCTACTAGTGGGTAATAGTGCACTATGCTGTTCGCACGGGAAACCGGTTATTTGTGCGGACTAATTTAAAAAAAAAATTCCTAGCCCGTCTACTCCAATATAGTAATCGACATTGTTAGGGAGAGGTACGTATCTGGGAGCAGTAGCGTCACTAGTGGGGTGCGAAGGGTGCGGTCGCACCAGGTGAAAATATTTTGGGGATGATAACCAAGTTGATAAAATTATATCTTGGCAAAAGCAGACACATCGGAAAAGATAATTATATTAAAATCTCTAGATATATGCCCAAACATGCCTTGACATCAGTGGCGTAACTAAAGGGGGGAGGGGGGAGAATTTGAAAATCCTCCCGGGCCCCAAACTTGGGGAGGGGGCCCAAATGGGTGTCCGAAATGTATTTGTTAATACATAAATTAATATATTTGATTGACAAATAGTGTCAACGGGTGTCTTTTTTTTTTTCAACATTTATGGATTAAATTTATCACAAAGACTAAACCTAGATCTAGGTCTATCAGTACGTTGACTTTGTTGACATTTGTAAAATATTTTTTCACACAGGGATCAAAGTTTTTTTCAAAGTTAGTTTTACATTTTAAACTTTGTTGCCACGAATAAAACTGCATAATATACAGCGAATTCCAGTATCTTGTTACCTTTACTAATAATAGATCTAAATGGCGAGTATTTTATGGCTACACTAATTAACCTTGAAGCAAAATTTACAGAATCAAGTATAACAGATCTAAACCTTATTCTTAATGATGCTAGAGTAGTCCATTATTCGGGTTTGGCGTCTATAATTTCAGAATTAAACTTCACACTCAAGTTATTACCCCTCTATTCATCTTTCCTCAATCCAATGGAAACTCTCTTTTTATTTCCATCTAATCCTTTTGCTTTCGCACAAAACAAACAATGACGTAATATCATATAATATTAGCACATCCTTCCTTTTGAAGTTATTATCACACCCTTCCTTTTAAAGTTCTTAAGAGTGATATCTACTAGCAGGGCCGGCCCTAGCATTTGCGGGGCCCTATGCGAAACGGATCGCGCGGGGCCTAGTCTGGGTAGGGATAAGCATAATGTCAAAATTATTTTTTTTGAATTAGAAAATAGGCCTACTTTTCGTCTTTGCAATAAATTTTTATCAAATGAAAGCTCGCAATGCCACTTTTTATTTATTGGCACCCCCAAAATGTCAATTTGGTCTATTCTTCAGGAGATTTGAATAAATTTAAAAAAAAAAATCAGGACTTTATCGTATATTTTGCCTTTTCATGAGATTTCCTGGAGGCCCTGGAAAATCAGGAGGTCGCGAAAACCCTGTTAATTTATTTATGTTATAATGGTTTAATTTAATACTTAGAATTAGCGCGGGGCGTATGAAAGCGCGGGGCCCACTGCGACCGCATAGGCTGCATAGGCCTAAGGCCGGCCCTGTCTACTAGGAACTTTAACAATTCGTCCACTTCTGGTTGTCTTGACTGGCACAACAAGTTCTCTAGACGTTGGTCTATAACTGTCTGTTTCGTTTGTTCCAACAGTTTGCAGTTCATTGTCTTCATCGGTATCATAGTACCCAGAGATGTCTTCATCGAAACTTTTATTCAAAAAGCGTTGATTTTTTCTGTATGTTTTTCCATCGTTTGTCTTTATGATGTAAGATCTGGGTGCTGAATGTTTTTTATGACAACTGCTTTCTGTCATGTTTGACCTAGACGAACTCTCCGACAAAATAATCTTTAGGTAGTCTAGCTTTTGCATAGTATTTCACTTTGCTTTTCATCTGTCGTTCGTTGAGTAATGTCTCTGCATTTTCAGATACCGATGGTTTCAATAGTTTGGGATCAGTTGGAATGATTCCCCGAGTCTTCTACTCGTCAGCAGTTGTGATGGTGAATACGGCAGTCCGCTTATCGGAGTATTTCTATACTCGAGCATAACGAGTTATGGATCTTTCCCACTTTTGTATGCTCTGAATCCTTTTGCTTTCGCACAAAACATAAACAACCAACAATGACGTGATACCATATACTATTAGCACAGAATCTTCTTCATGCAGTTGAAAATTAAGAATTTTTTTGCCTATCTGGAATTCTAGTCAAAGCGCTTGCGCCGAATTAATATAGTTCAGAAGAAACTTAAAAAGTCTTGACTGCATATACGGGAAGCTGCTAAAGCAATTAGTACCCTTTTATGCTTTCTGCAAAATGATGAGAAACTGACAAAAAACCAATCCATTGAAAAAGCAAAAGAAGGTAGTAAATACTATGGATTCCCTGTAATCAAAACAACCAGAAGAAAGAAAAGACTTGATGGGAAGTTGAGTTCTAATGTAGGACTGTCAATAAAACTGCCATTCAAACGTGTTGCGACAGAAGTGCTGGACAGAATTCATATGGAGATGAAGGGCAGATTCCAAAGGCTGGAAAGAAAATGGATACCTTTGGGTTTCTTCTTGAACCAAGACACCTGTTAGATTATGACAAACTGTACTACTTTTCCTGTTTGTATGATGAACTAAATGAAAAATCGCTTTTTCAATGATGTCATTGATGCACGAACACTTTTCATCAACAAACCAGTAATACAATCACCAATAGACATATTGAGGAAAAAGGCTTCATATGGGAATTACGTGTGCTCAAACTTTGCAACCTTCTCCGAATACCGCTAACTCAGGCCACTTCCATTACGTCATGTGAGAGATCATTCTCAAAGCTCAAGTTCATCAAAAACTATCTCAGGAGCACAATGACGCAAGAAAGAAAAATCATGGCTTTAATGTCAGTGAAGTCACAAATACTAGAAAGTATCGATGTAGATGATGTTATAGATGTCTTTGCTGCACAGAATGCACGACGTGAAGCGATTTCAATTTAGATTTGACACTTGTGCATTATTTAACTAATAAACAACGGCATTATTCATTAAAAGAGTCTTCATGATTATTTTTTTGTTAAGTTTACTGATATACAAAGCACAACGTTATACCACTTTTGACTTAAAGTATAACAAAAAAAACCTGTTCAAGTGATGTTAATTTAATGAAATATCATTGTAAAATTTGCAATAACATTTGAATAAATGTCATAAACAGTGGGATTTAATAATAGATTTGACATTCATTTTACATTTGAGTAAAAATCAATAATAGTAGGTAATCAGTTCACTGTATTTGTTCAACAAAAAGAACTAACTAGTAATAGCGTTTATTGGAACATATTTGAAGAAAGTTGATTGGTAAGGGATGACACCATGAGTTACCGCACCAGGTGCCACTGACCTTCTCTGGGAGGTTTCCATTCTGTATTTAGGTGATCAGTTGGATCTCTACTCTACTTTTT
This sequence comes from Biomphalaria pfeifferi, assembly GCA_030265305.1. Classification (NCBI taxonomy): domain Eukaryota; kingdom Metazoa; phylum Mollusca; class Gastropoda; family Planorbidae; genus Biomphalaria; species Biomphalaria pfeifferi. The sequence continues at coordinate 10,861,613 of JASAOG010000001.1, forward strand.
AGGTGATCAGTTGGATCTCTACTCTACTTTTTAGGTGACCAGTTGGATCTCTACTCTACTTTTTAGATGATCAGTTGGATCACTACTCTACTTTTTAGGTGATCAGTTGGATCGCTACTCTACTTATTCCAGAAGAGTTAGAAGAGTCTTATCAAAGACGAAGTGTTGTGCTGTATGCTTTTAAGTGAAAAAAAAAACGCCAAATGATTTTTTAAAATGTTATTAATTTAAACGATTAAAACAAGACTATGGCTTTAATATTCCTGGTCAATTGGTGACTTCGATGGGGGCCGCCTCTGAGTTTGTGTTATCACACAAACTCTCTTTGTAATCTTGTTTATTATTACAAAGCTAACTAAGACAAGTCAAAATAGAAACGGGTATAAAAAAACAACTTTCCTTTCTCTAAACATTTGAAAAATGATCAATCATAGCTGCACAGAAACTTTTTTTTCAATCAATCAATATTGACCTTGAAATAATTAGTACGAAAAGCATTTCATCATAGAGCGGAACATGAGAGGGGGCGGTCTTTGAAGGAGCGGAACATGAGAGACGCTTCAAAGGTAAACAGTACTTCTACTGTAGAACAAGTCTCTTGCAAGTTGTAAGATTTTGCTGTTGTTTTTGTTCAGCTCTTAGTATCACGTTTCACGGGAAAGAACTCTAAGCATATCTTTCAGAAGCTTATATTACTTATAAGAGACGCTGAGTTACACCAATGATTTCTTCAAAACTATAGAGTCTAATATCAGATACTAAATTATGAGTTGAGGGGAAAAAATATAAAATAGTCCGTTTAGACAAAAGATGAATGTGTGGTAGGTCTATAACTGGACAAGCGTTGTTTGTGTGTGTCTGAGATAGTCGCGTTGGCCTGAGTCAATATTTAGTCGTTGGCCTGAGTCAATATTTAGTCGTTGGCCTGAGTCATTAGTTCAACGTAGAATGGCATTCACTATCAAGCTGCTGCATTGGATGAAAGTAACACTTTTACAATGACCTGCTGTACACACAACAACGGGAGGTAATACATGAGGACCAGACAAGCAGACGTCACACTGCTAGTATCTGGAGTGAATTCAAAGAAGAAACACATTTGTGTCTAATGTCTTCATGACATTAACTGTAACATTCTTCAGGATGGAGTATTTCATAAAGCGTAACACAATACATACTGACACATACTGACACATTCTGACACATACTGACGACACATAGTAACACATACTGACACATTCTGACTGATAAATGTTGACACATACTGAAACATACTGAAACGTACTAAGACATACTGACACATACTGACACAGTGTGTTTCTGGAAACTTGAGTATGCAAAGAGTGTTTCCTCATTAACTGGTTCTCTTCTGCCTAGTACACACACACAAAAGGTATGAGTTCTATTCAAAACGAGGTTAAAGTTCATTGTTTAATGTTTGATTATGTCTGATCTGATGCCCGGGCTTTAAAGAAGAAGACAAAGTTCTCTAACTTTGGTAGGAGATGTTCTGTGTTGTAGAAGAGATGTGTTACTCCTCACAACCCCACGCTGCGCCTCCCGGTGCGCCACCTTTCCTGTAGTCTGTTATAGATTTGATTTACATTTCCAATATTTATTGACTACTCCCAAATGCCAGAAGCGGATTGATCCACGGTTTCTCTTGGAAACATGATTGGTCAATTCTTGGTCACGCGCCAGCTCACTGGACAGTCCCAAGGTCCGAATGAACAAAGGATTATTTACAAGCATGTACACTTTCAAAGTTTGTGATCTCGTCTCAGATGTACCTGTCTATTCACTCATCACATTCTTCACTCATCACATTCTTCACTTCATTCACCCATCGCTTCATTCACCCATCACTTCATTCACTCATCGCTTCATTCACTCATCACTTTATTTCCTCATCACTTCATTCACTCATCACATTCTTCACTCCTCACTTCATTCACCCATCACTTCATTCACTCCTCACTTCATTCACTTATCACTTCATTCACTCATCACTTCATTAACTTACTACTTTACTCACTTATCACTTCATTCACTCACTAATTCATTTTTTCATCACTTCATTTACTCATCACTTCATTCATTTATCACTTCATTAACTCATCACTCCATTCACTCATCACTCCATTCAACCATCACTTCATTCACTCATCACTTCATTCACTCACCACTTCATTCACTCATCACTTCATTCACTCACCACTTTATTCACTTATCACTTCATTCACTCACCACTTCATTTACTTACAACAATTCATCCATCACTTCATTCACTCATCAATTCATTCACTCATCAATTCATTTACTAATCAATTCATTCACTCATCATTTCTCTCACTTATCACTTCATTCACCCATTACTTCAATCACTCATCACTTCATTCACTCACCACTTCATTCACTTATGACTTCATTTACTCACCACTTCATTTACTCACAACAGTTCATCCATCACTTCATTCACTCATTCATCACTTCATTCATCACGTCATTCACTCATCAATTAATTCACTCATCACGTCATTCACTCATTCATCATTTCATTCGCCACTTTATTCACTCATCACTTCATTCATTCATCACTTCATTCACTCAATTATCACTTCATTCAATAATTTATCACTTCATTCACTCATCACTTTATTCACTTAAGTGTGAAGGGAAGTTATAATAGCTGGTGTGGTTTTAATTGAAGAGACCAAGCTTTTGAACTGAAGAGACCAAGATTTTGAACTGAAGAGACAAAGAATATTCAGAGAATGTATGTAGGACTATTTTAAGGGCGAGGGAAGGTAGGACAATGGATGTATCACTAGAATTTACTGGGAAAAGTATGAATAGATGAGTGTTGTTGATAAAACCAAGGTTTCCATCTAAAGTACATAATTATGAAAATATTTAAACGCCGTAGCAAGGCACGGGTAGATGTATTGAACAATTCTTCACTAGTGTCCTTCTATTGTTATGTTATTAGTAGGATTACATTTGTGTTTTCAATGAAAATCAACTAATGCAACATTCACGATATGAGCGAGCAGGTGACGTAATTGACAAATACATTAACTAGACTAACACAATACTAGTGTGAAAACTTGACAGTATAAAAAAAAGAAGATATAAACATGAAGCTTCAGAAGTTCTTCTAAAAAAACTATGACGTCATCTAAATGTGTGTACCACTAGCCCCCAAGTGTTGAAAGCCTTGCCATTCTTCATCTATTTGAACACAATCGATACTCTAAGTGCTCCTGCTTAGGGCATTGAGGGGTTCAATTATTTGTACTGACTAGTTTTGGAAGATACAGCATCCAGGGAATGTTACAATTTGAATGTTGACTAGTTTTGGAAGATACAAAAACTCAGTACCGGAATGTATCATCAGTTTAATACTGTCAAGTTTTACTATACACAACATTCAGTGATGGAATGTATCATTGTAATTCAGTCTAGTTTTACGATACAAAACATCTAGTGATGGAATGTATCATTTTAATATCGTCTACTTTTACGATACGCAACATCTATTAAATGAATGGATCATTTATCATTTTATTACCTTTTAGTTTCCGATATGCATCCAGTGAAGAATGTTAACTTTTTAAATACTGTCTAGTTTTGTAACACTCACTAGAGAATGTTTTATGTAGAATTACAATAAATATAGCAACATTTTATGACTTTACAAAAAAAAGAGTCAGTTGAGTGATGCAATAGTTAGTCTATTCTACTCACTAATCTTCGAGTTAAAAAAATGGGTTTGACTTACATGCTTTGTAAGAATTAGTTTGTAACTAAACATCATCTGGTCAAGGGGTCACTGAGATGAAAGTTGAAACTAATAGACATTCACTTGAAACCTTTGATATATAGGTCTGTGGCGACGTATCACAGCTGAATAGTTTGAAAACTGCGCTATTGATTGGTCACATGGAAATGGTGTATTCATTTATTCCATTTATTGATTGGTCAAATTTCTTTGAGAAAGTCACACACACTTAAATATTTTAAACAAAATTGCTCTGCATCTGGTAATTTATAGTTGGGTGTGTGTGGAGGCAGGAGCGAAAAACTAACAAAAGAGTAATAGAGAAAATAAGAGAAAGGGAGAAAGAGAGAGTTGGCAGGAAGCAAGAGTGCGAGACGGAGAGTAGGAGAGAGAATAAGTGGGAGAGAGGAAAGAGAGAGAGAGAGAGTGGGAGACTAAGTGGGAGAGAGAAAGAGAGTCTAAATGGGAGAGAGAGATTGAGATAGAGTATAAGAGAAAGCCCCTAAATATATCTGAATGTACATATTTCTATGTACAAAATATGAACAAGGTCTACATAATAACGTCAAATACAAATACTGCACACACACACACATCATATATATATATATATATATAGTAGTCTATGCTACAATTAGAGCAATGTTTCTCAACCTTCTCAACGATGGCGCCCCTTTTCATGATAGCTAAGTGGTCGTTCCTCTGTTGTTCCCACCTAAACCCTTTGATTGGGGGGGGGGCGGTCCTACTTTTATGGAGAAATCATAGTTTGTGACAAAATTAGTTAAATTAATTTATCAATGTTATATTATGTCGCTCCCCTTCTGGTATTTTGGCTGATTCGGTGGGGTAAAGGGGGGGGGGCGATTACATGTACTGCCCTCCCCACTCTAGCCCTCTGAGTGGGGGGCGGTCCTATTTTTAGGGAGAAATTATAGTTTGTGAACAAAATTAGTTGAATATCTATATAATATAAACTAGGTATTGAAACGTGAACCCATTGTATATTATGTCGCACCTCACTCTAATCTCAAATTTTAGATTAGTAAATATAAAATGAAAAAGGGTTGTACCAGATGGGAGGGGCGATACTTGCAATCGCCTCCCCCCCCCCCCCATTCGGACAAAGCAATACTTTTCTTTTGTATTATAGTTAAGAAATTACAAAATAAGAAAAATCTGTCACTAATATAATTTATATATGCTATAAATTAAATTCTCTTATCGAGTCGCCCCAACCCTATTCTCTAATGCCAAATGCAATCATTAGCAGAAATAATAAAAGGAGCGAGGATTCATCGTTTTCACTACCGCCCCTCCCCTTTCCAGACAGAGTTTATGTAATTTCACATGAATTTATCATAATTTCTTAAAGAAAGACTTTGCTTTGGAAATGTTAGAATTCAAAAGAATTTTTTTCAGTATAAGATTCACGATTGAGATGAGTTCTAAACCCAGATAATTATTTCCTAGTCGCCTTTTTCCAACCTTTACTCAATCTGATATTTTTCTAGTTAAATTTGGGACCATAACTCACAATTTATGCTTGAAATTTATTGAATATTATTTATCAAATTTTTTTTTTTCGGAAGCGATCCTCAAAGCCTTAATCTAAATCTATGGGGTATCTTATCTTTTCAAGGAACAAATCGGTTTTATTTCCAATGTATTAAGGGCCTATAAATTCATATTGGAATATTTTTCAACTTATTTAAAAGATTTTTAAAAAAAATAGGATGAATAATGAGCTATAGGTCAGGGGAATGCGTTTCTTCAGTGAAGAATGCAAGAAAACGCTTTTGGCGTCGGGGCTTCTCCCCGAACTCCACTAATGAATAGTCAGCTTTAGATGTCAAGAGAATGCGTTTCTGTAGTGAAAAATGCACTGCTTACTGCGCTCCCCCAGATCCACAACCTTGCAAGAGAAAGGCCTCAACATGTCTATTTTTTTTTATCCCCGAAGGTTGAGAAACACTTTTCAAAAAAAAATTCTCATATATATATATATATATGGCTCCTTTTGTCTCGTAAGACAATGGATGCGCCCAGATGAGTCACTGGCTTTGGTTACGTATTGAGACGGGGCAGAATCTGGAGTGGCTGATCAAGCCAATCTTGATCGGCAGAGTTTGCCACAGTTTGAGCAATTATATTCATCTGTCCTAGGGCTCACTGACAGGGCAGCTTTCTTTTTCTTTCTCTTGACCGATGCAGCTTCATTTCTTTTGCATTCAGCAAAGTTCGTACCAGCACGTACACTCTGTCTCCATGCTATCCGGTCTTGGGCTATATCTTCCCACATACTTTGGTCGATGCCCATGGCTCTTATGTCTCGCTTGCAGACATCTCTGTAAGTTAGTCTTGGGCGGCCCTTGAGTCTGGCTCCCTCTGCTAGCTCAGCGTACAGGATGTCTTTAGGGATTCTTCCATCTGGCATGCGAGTGACATGACCGAGCCAGCGTAGTCTTCTCTGTTGAAGGAGAGCATAGATGCTGTGTATGTTGGCCCGTGTCAAAACTTTCTGATTGGTGACACGATCCCTCCAGGAGATGCACAGTATGCGTCGCAGGCAGCGTAGGTGGAAGCTATTTAATCTGTGCTCTTGACGCATGTAAGTTGCCCAGCTCTCACTGCCATAGAGAAGTGTGCTCAGAATGCAGGCATTGTGGACAAGGATTTTTGTTGCCGTGGTCAATTTGGTATTTTCCCACACACGCTTAGAGAGTTTTGCCGCAGAAGCCTTCCCTATTCTTTTGGTCAACTCAGTGTCTAAGTTTAGGTTGCTGGCTAGTGTTGTTCCCAAGTATGTGAATACCTGCACCACCGTAAGTGTGTGATTTCCAATGTGTATCACTGGTATTTCTGCAACATCTTGTGCCATGATTACAGTCTTAAAGAGGCTAATTGTGAGGCCAAACTCATGACAAGCAGCTGCCTCTGTAATCCTTCTTGTGAATGAGATATTAGTGCGGCATCGTCTGCGAGCAGCAGTTCTCTAATCAAGATACGCCGTCTCTTCGTTATGGCTTTAAGGCGTGCCAGATTAAATAGCATCGGATCTACTGTGGATATATACTTCATCTTCCAGGGATTTGAATGCGCTGGTGAGTACAACTGAAAAGAAGATGCCGAATAGTGTTGGAGCCAGAACACATCCTTGTTTTACTCAGCTTTTGATGGACAATGGCCTAGAGGCGGAGCTGTCAAACTGCACGATGCCCTGCATGTTTTCATGAAAAGCTGACACTAGTTTCCGTAGCTTGTTTGGACAGCCGATTCTCTCTAATACGGCAAACAAGCCGGTTCTGCTGACAAGGTCAAACGACTTGGTCAAGTCAATAAAAGCTATAAAGAGGGGCTGCCTTTGTTCTCTGCTTTTCTCCTGTAGCTGTCGCAGGGAGAAGATCATATCTGTTGTGGATCTACCGGCCCCTAAAGCCACACTGCGATTCTGAGTAAACTTGTTCTGCCAAGATCTGTAGTCGCTTCAGTACTACTCTGGCATAAGCCTTCCCAACTATGCTAAGAAGTGAAATGCCTCTATAGCTGTTACAATCCGTCCGGTCACCCTTATTTTTGTAAATCGTTACTATGTTGGCATCCTTCAATTCTTGGGGGACTATTTCTTGCTCCCAGCATAGACTTAGCAGTTCATGGAGTGGCTTGATTAGGCCATGCTTTCCAGCCTGAATGACTTCAGCAGGAATACCATCTCCTCCGGGTGCTTTCCCGTGTGCAAGCATGTCAGTGGCTGTGCTCAGTTCCTTTACAGAAGGTGTTTCATCTAATTCGCTCAAAACTGAAAGTGGTGGGAAGTTAGACAAAGCAGTTGTCGAGATGACATTTTCAATCTGGTAAAGTTCTGCATAGTGTTCTACCCATCGTTCCATTTGCAGTGCACAATCAGTGATTATTGAGCCATCTTTTGACTTAAGTGGGGCACACTTGCTGGTGTGAGGTCCAAAGGCTTTTTTCATGCCCTCGTATAGTCCTCTGATGTTACCACAGTCCGCACAAGATTGGATGTTTTCACATAGGTCCTGCCAGTATTTGTTTGCGCACTGTCTTGCTATTCTTTGGGCATCATTTCGAGTAGATCTGAGAGTTTGTAAGTTGCTAGGGGTGGGCTCCTTCTTGTAGTTTAGCATGGCTACTCTCTTGCTTTTAGTGGCAGTTTCCATTTCTTGCAGACTTGCTTCAAACCAGTCTTCATTTTTCTTTTTTTGGTTACCAAAGACCAGTGATGATGTTTGGTACATAGTATCACGTATGTGCGTCCAGGTTTTTTCTATCTCAGTCACTGAGAAGTTTTTGAAAGCTTCCTCTAATTTCTTTGTGAATTCGATGCTAAGATCAGTTGCCTCTGACAACTAAGTCCAGCACCTGGCCTGCTCGTGTGGCTTAGATATTAAGCCCGGCGAAACTGCTCTTACTAACAGGTGAAGGGGTGAAGGCGGATACCTGGCGCCACAAAACCAGGAGCTTCGGGCAGGAGCTCGTCAGCCTAGTAGGGCAATTCATCTAGGAGAGGGGTACTTTGACTTCAAACCCCCGCTGGCTTGCGGTTTTAAGGCTTCAGGAGACAACCTCGAGGATAAATCAGGAGTGAAGCCCCTTAGGCGTTGGGAATATCAGCCACAAAATTCCCTGCAATTCCGCAACTGAGTTGGTGCCAAATGTAACGCGATGCGCTCCTTTTGATCACATCAACAAGGTCAAGAGAGGGATCATGACGCATGGGCCACCCATGACCCCTTTATCTAAGGTCCAGGAATGCGCCCCGGAGAGGAAACTCTGGTGCTGCTGCAAAGCGGCTAAAACAACACGGGAGACAACAGTTACGGGTTATAAGTCCAACTTGATTGGCGTAATGTATGGACGCCACGGGTTGTCTCTGACGGTGGGAGAGGTTTTCGCGCCTCACTGATCAGCTACCGCCCGCCTCAACCTGGGCAGCCCCCAATCAGTTAGGTGCTGATCCGCCACAGCCTGCCTACTCTAATGGGTGCTTAGAGCTTAGTTTCAAACGAAAGTAGGCTGGAAACTTGCACCAAGCAACAAAAGAAGAAAAACGAAAAAGAAAATCATGCGACTGGCCACATGGAATGTCAGGACAATGTGTCCTGGTCTCACTGATGATCTTAGGCAGGTTGACGATGCAAGGAAGACAGCAGTCATAAACAACGAGCTGAAAAGAGTACGCATTGACATTGCAGCTCTCCAAGAAACCCGACTAGCCGAAGACGGCATGCTCCGCGAGGCTGATTACACTTTCTCTTGGAAAGGAAAAGCACAGGAACAGACGAGAATGCATGGTGTGGGCTTTGCTGTCAAGAACAGCCTACTTCCCACAATAGTCCCTCCAGTTGGTGGCTCGAAAAGGCTACTAAGTATGATGGCTACATCTGGAAAAGTCACTCTAATCAGTGCCTATGCCCCTACACTATGTTCACTCCAAGAAGACAAAGACAAGTTCTACGAAGACCTAAGGGAAGCCATTGAGACTATTTCTCAAAAAGAGCACATGGTTATTCTAGGTGACTTCAATGCAAGAGTAGAAGCAGACCACACCCACCTGGCCAGACTGCCTGGGGCTTATTGGAATCGGCAGGATGAATGAGAACGGACAAAGACTTCTTGAATTCTGCGCATACCATAAGCTCTGCATTACGAACACATACTTCAAGACAAAACCACAGCATTGTGTCTCATGGAGACATCCTAGGTCTGGACACTGGCACCAGCTGGATATGATACTGACACGGAAAAGGGACATTGGAAACATACTGCTGACACGTAGCTTTCAAAGTGCAGACTGAGATACTGATCACACTTTAGTGTCCTGCCGGACAAGACTGCTGCCTACTAAGATCCACTCATCATAGCTCTAGACTGATAGTCAACTAAACCGTTTTAGCCGTAGTATTTTCTTAATATAGAACTTACATAAAAAATGCATACACTTCTTTAAACAAGAATGAATTTAACTTTGATTGACAATCGTTACAGCTTTCCTATACAATGTAGAAGCACAAGTGGAATAATAAAATGTACAACTCACTTCAAGACTACACGAAACAAAGTTCCTTCAATTACTCGTCTCCGATTTGTCATCCTGTTGTAGATGGTAACTGTAACTTTCAACAGACGTTCTCCCCTATTTATTAACTCATCTGTCTCAATTTAATGTGAAGTTTTCCTCAGAAATTCTAAGCTAATACAAACACACACACACACACACACACCATAGAGTCTTCCCATACATTGTCTTTCCTTTTTTTTTTTTTAACACTTTGTGTGTTTCTTTTCTACACACTAATACAAAAGAGTTATTTACACTTTACAGAAGGAGCAAATTTCTCATTTGGTATCCTCCCCATTCTATTGTAATACAGTCTGCCAACTATGAATTGTCCTTTCAGCAGATTGTCTCTGCCACATTCCGTTGTGTAATCTGCTTTTTTTGGTTTTATTAAAACGAAGACAGGGATAACTCTATCGCTTAGTCCATTGGATTGTCTTTCCATCAGAGAGACATGCGCCCCCTGGTACATCAGTCCCACCCGGAGCGAGTTTTCACTTTGTCATTGCGACCTCACGCTGGATGAAAGGACCATCCATCTAGATCTTCTGACCACGTGACCGCATTCTCTTTCTCTTTCACTTACATCTTTAATCATTTCTCTTGTCTTCGCTAAAGTCATCCATTCATTTAGTTCACACAATCTTTATGTAGCCATGTTCAGATTGAACACAAGTTTTAATAAGATATTTTTAAAAAAGGACTTTAGTTTGGTGGAAGAGGTATAAATGACTTTAGTTTAGGGCAAGGCTAGGCCGAGGGATAAGTGACTTTAATCAGCAAAGCTCCTGGTGGCTGAAGGATAAATGATCACGGTACCCTGACTTTTGAACTCCATGGTTCCAAAGTCAAAAGTCAGGGTACCGTGGAGTTCAGAAGTCAGGGTACCGTGGAGTTCAAAAGTCAGGTTACCGTTGAGCTTAAAAGTCAGGACACTATGGCGTTCAGAAGTCAGGGTATTATGGCGTTCAGAAGTCAGGGTACCATGGAATTCAGAAGTCAGGTTACCATGGCGTTCACAAGTAATTCGGATAAATGGGCCAGAGATATTGATCAAGCGAATGGACTGCGACATAGTTTAATGAGCTAATGATCACACATTTTTCTATACCACAGTAGAAAATTGCATACTGGCCGGTTATATTGATAAGGTAGAGTCCAGTACAATGCTGTACTGACCACATTTAACTTAATAAAAGAACCTCACTAAACGAATAATGGTATAAACAAGACCAAGCCAATATTACTTGTTGAAAAAGTATTGCACAAATAGAATGCACAGTCAGAGCTCAGGCAAATGAGATACACATTACAATATTATACTGCTAGGTCAGTGCTCAATACAATTATATGCTCCTGGGTAGATTTCCAAGTAGAGGTCATTTCAGCTAGACACTAATCAAATTATTTATTGCTAAGTCACAAGTCACTTTAGTGACACAAGGTCAGCTCCATTGAGCTCTTGAGACACAGACCAGATGAACCAGGCGTGGGAAGGAGACGTCTGGAGTGTTCGAGAATATTTTTTGAATTATTGATCGACATCAATACCGAACTTAATATTGGCATGGTTTCTGGGGATAATTCTGGCATGATGCCTGGGGATAATTCTGACATGGTTTCTGGGGATAATTATGGCATGGTTTCTGGGGATAATTCTGGCATGGTTTCTGGGGATAATTCTGGCATGATGCCTGGGGATAATTCTGCCATGGTTTCTGGAGATAATTGTGACATGGCTTCTAGGAATTATTCTGAAATTGTTTCTGTGGATAATACAGCATGGTTTCTGGGGATAATTCTGGCATGATGCCTGTGGAGAATTATGGCATAGTTTCTGGGGTCTTTCCTGGCATGGTTTCTAGAGACAATTCTGGCAATGGAGAATACTTGGTATGGTTAGTGTGGTGGAAGTGTATGTTTGAAGTGTTCGAAGTGCGGGTCCCTCACATTACACAAAGGAGCAAGAAGAGAGAGAGAGATATTAATTTGATATATTTAATACTATTTTTATTGTGCTTTGAATAGTTTCTTAATTCGGAGACAATGAAGACCATACTGATATCAAAATATAAAAAAATTAGAAAAAATCTTACAAATTAAAAAAATGGTATCTGCTTAAACATAATAGCGTTTCGCCAGTTTCGGTTGCATTTTGCTTGTGTATGAAACCTCGTTTATAATCAAACTATGCAATAAATTAATTTTTTTTAAAAAGTAAAAAGCTCATGATAGTAAAGGTCTGGGGGGGATTCAGAATGCTGGGATATCTCCCTAAAAACAAATGAACAGCACTCTTAACTATATGCATTGTTAAGCAATTTAAAGATATGAATTGAATTCAAAGTAAGAGGCCAATTTTTATAGAAGACAAAAATCTAAGATCTGAGCAAGAGTCGGGGAACAAGCGCCAAAGAAATATCAATTTTTGTTTTGGAAATTTCACATCATTTCATTCGTTAATGTTACTTTCAAATTCTAAATTTTACAAAACAAGTTTTTTCGTTAGACTATTACTGACAAAATGGATGTCTTTTAAGGTCTGGTAAAAGTATAAGCCAATATAAGCAATATGACCAAACAACAAAGTAACATGAACTAAACAGCTGAGTAATATGAAGAACAACACTGCTAAGTACCATGCACGAAATATTTATGAACCAAACAGCAACGTAGCATGAACAATCCAGTAAAGTAACATGAAAAAAAATCCATCTAAGCAAAATAAACCAAGCAGTATGAACTACCCAGCTGAGTACTATGAGCAATGTCCTGTTTTGATAGGTCAGTGATCAAGGTTATCAAACAGAGTGTGAAAAGTGTTTGTCTCTTCCCTACGTCATTGTAGTCCCGCATGGAAAGAGTACGTACAAAGAAAACACTTGCTGCTGTTGTTGTTTTAACATTCATTCAAGGGAAACAACAAAGACGTCCTCTAGATCAGTGAGAAGCCACAACAGACTGCGCATAGAGTGAACAACTGAAGAGCGTTTTGGTCGTGTTATTATTGGGTCCTACGTCATGGCGATACAATCATTTGGTTTGGTTCTTACACTGACCAACAATAAATATCATTTATTTATTTCAATGTATTTGATGTCTAATATACACACAAAGGCTCGGGCCACACAGTCACTCACCTAGTACTAATTCTCCTTCTTGCAGTGAACGAAAAGATACGAACGTATCTTATTTACTTTCCTTTCATCTCGGACAACTAAGCCATTTTCAAGATCGAAACCGCAGCGGTTAAATTGAACAAAAACTATTTTTACAATTCCTCAATTCAATTTGTTGCTTGCAAATTCTTTATAGGAAGAAAAGAGAGGAAAAACCTGGGCACGGTTCTCGAAAAAGGCTCTAACGATTTTCTTGGAAATTTGACAGTTGATGTATATCTTTGACAAAAGAATTACTAGCTGATTGGATACACTGGGAAAACTCTGGTTTGGAAGTGGAAACGACAGATTAGCTAAACTTTCCATATCATGTATTTAATTCCTAATGTATGTATTTTTAAGGCTCTGAACACAGAAGTAGATTATGTATCCAATTTTACCTGGACGTAGATGCGAAAATAAACGTAGGCATATGTAGGGACAGCCTCTGGGCCTCTGTTTAATTAACAGTTACAAAATCATAGTTAAAATTTTAAAATATTGAAATTTGTTAGGTCTACAACTAGATGCATAGTTAGATAGGTCACACACACTTTGTACCTCCAGTTCACTGTACTCAACAAATCGTTCGAATGATATAATATTTTTCATTAATATTTATAGATTTTTTATTATTTTTTTTACAAATACTAGTGACTAGGGCCCTAGAGGTATCTAATGGTAGACATGACAGGACGTGACTTCAAACAAGAAGATAATTACGTCCCACGCATTTCATGTGTGTTTGTGCATATTGTTTTTTCGTAACTTTTATTTGGAGAAATTGGGGTCAAAGTTCACATGTAACACACACACACACACAAACACGCCCAGACACACACACACACTTATATATATATAATATATATAGTCTCGGAGGACAATGGATGCGCACTGATGAGTCACGGATTTTAGTTTCTGCTTGAGACGCGGCAGAATCTGGTGTTAACAGCACAGCCCAGCTTATTGACTAGATTTAACTGTACAATAATACTTGTGAGAGTAAATGCACCTCCATTAGAAATACAAAGTTCAATTCTCTTCAGTTCTGTATCTGTCTTGAACAAATACAAAGAAATTAAGTCCCACATCAAGGGAGGACACTTCGTCACTTTATCTAATAGATTTATATTGCGGCCATTCAGTCGAAGCGTGTAGCACGTTGGTGCTTCTAGAACAAAAGTTAATTTTTTCAAAGTAGATATTCGGAAATGTTGTGAGTCTTTCCTACCTAGTGGTGTTTCACTTTGTTCATTGTCAAATGTTTCTACTCCACACAATGACCGTACCCTTCTGCTGTCTTCTTTTGGTCAATACTATCATAACATTAAGTGCCAGAATGTTACTTTTTCCTTTTACCAGTTGCCTCTAACTACAGACCTAAAGTGAACTTGTTTTAGGAGACTGTCTCTTCTCTAGTTCCCTCTAACTAAAGCCCTAACCAAGCCTCTACTAAAGCCTCTACTAAAGCCCTAACCAAGCCTCTACTAAAGCCTTTACTAAAGCCCTAACCAAGCCTATACTAAAGCCTCTACTAAAGCTCTAACCAAGCATCTACTGGTGAACAACAAGCAGAGAAAGACAGATGACGTATTACAATACTGATTCGAACCAATTGAATTGGCAAGGATAAAGATATTTTCTTAGCGGCCTCTATGTAGTCAAGTCACTGTTTGTTTTAGGCAGTCTGTCTGTCCCTTTAAGATATCTGTTGGTTCATTATGTAAGCCCGTATGAACAGACATCATTTTTATATTTTTACAAATTTGGAAGAAAAAAAAAAGAGATGGACGTCCGATATTTCAAGTGAACGTTCGCAAGTCCAGCCAATGTCCAGTTTCACATGTCTCCAGCCTGTCATTTGATAGAGTGAGAAGACATGGTGACTGGCACAAATCAATGCCATAATTACCTGATTAAATGTGTCGGTGTAGAGTTATAAACAGGCCAGAGTTGCTGTTGAATCCATGGCTCTCTCGAGTTACATTGATACAAGATATGCAGAGGTCACGTTATATTTAGATAAGCTGAGATTAAGTTAGAACATGCATCAAAATTATGTTAGCAGATACGCAAAGATTAAGTTAGAAGATAAGTAAAGA
The DNA here is from genome assembly GCA_030265305.1 of Biomphalaria pfeifferi. Classification (NCBI taxonomy): domain Eukaryota; kingdom Metazoa; phylum Mollusca; class Gastropoda; family Planorbidae; genus Biomphalaria; species Biomphalaria pfeifferi. The sequence continues at coordinate 10,876,736 of JASAOG010000001.1, forward strand.
TTAAGTTAAATAGAAGAATAAGTGAATAGAAGATACACTATGGTCAAGTTAGAAGATAAGTAAAGATTATGTTAGATAGAAGATAGGGATCGACTTAGAATCGGTTAGGTTAAAATGTCTAGTGGTTATTCTAGATAGAGGGTCTAGTTGCATCGGAAGATCTAATTCTTAAATTAGAAGGTCTAGCAGTAATATTAGAAAGTCTATTGATTAGTTTTATTCGAAGGTCGGAGGTTTAAAACCTGGTGAAGAAATTCAGACTTCTAAGTCATGTTCATGAGGCGACTTATTTTGGTTTGTTTTCTGGGAGCTCGACTGGCAAAATAAAAGTTAGTTCCGCTGGTTACACCATGTTCCAGTCCAGCGCTGGTTACACCATGTTCAAGTCCAGCGCTGGTTACACCATGTTCCAGTCCAGCGCTGGTTACACCATGTTCCAGTCCAGCGCTGGTTACACCATGTTCCAGTCCAGCGCTGGTTACACCATGTTCCAGTCCAGCGCTGGACTGTTGAAACAGAATTTCTTCCACTTCCTACGTGCTAGGGTCAATCAGACAAATACAAGATGACGAGAAAGAGTGAGAGCGCTCATCCAATAGACCTACATTTATAGATCATATTTATATTGGCAATTGAAGTGTGTGATCATTGATCGATTTGTATGAAGAACTAAAAAATAGCGCAACATCCAAATAAATTAATGTCATAGATCAAGCAGTTCGATAATACGTGATGTACACTACAGCAATAGAATACTGAACTGTAGTGTCGTACCTATAGATAGGTAGATAGATTGATAGATGAATAGATGAATAGAGGATAGATAGATAGATGAATAGAGAATAGATAGATAGATAGATAGATGAATAGAGAATAGATAGATAGATAGATAGATAGATAGATAGATAGATAGATAGATAGATAGATAGATAGATAGATAGATAGATAGATAGATAGATAGATAGATAGATAGATAGATAGATAGAAAGCTATTGCCACGATTATGAATGTAGTTACTTAACATTTTTTTTTGGGGGGGGGGCGCTTAATGTCCGCGCTTTTTGTTTTCTCTCAAACTATCTATATATAGATCTTTCCAGAACCAGTGACTGACTTCATCGTCTAGATGGGGTTTTTTAAATTTCAAATGCTCCATGCAATGTGTGCCCCGCATTTTGTTCACCACAGGCAATCTAGTCTATGTACTTACGTGCTAATCTGTGTTTTTTTTGTTGGGTTTTTTTTTTATCACGCCTTCGATTTTTTTAAAAATGTCTTTTTTCATTGATTTCAAAAAATGTTAACTATCCGAAATTTCAGCACAGTTTTATGTTATTGAAATATTTATTTTTCAATGCATCTATTTGGTTAAGTTCAAAGTGAAACAGAATGCACACCCTGAAAGCAGACGACAAAAAAAGTTACCTAAAGCAGAAAATTAGTTTATGTAGTAATGGAGAGAGATTTCAGAGTTAGCCCCGGGGCGTCTTCTTGCTCTAGATACCAGATTGCCACAGGCGCCCTGTTGCTCTAGATACTTGAGATTATCCTGGGCGCCAAGATGCTCTAGCTTCGATACTTGATACATTTGCAGAAACATTTCAGTTTAAGTGTGGGAGCAAAGTGGAAGTACAGTGGAAGTACAGTGGAAGTACAGTGAGAGTACAGTGGAAGTACAGGGGGAGTACAGTGAGAGAACAGTGAAAGTACAGTAAGAGTACAGTGGAATTACAGTGAGAGTACAGTGAGAGTACAGTGAGAGTACAGTTGAAGTACAGTGAGAGTACATTGAGAATACAGTGGAAGTATAGTGAGAGTACAGTGGAAGTATAGTGAGAGTAAAGTGGAAGTACAGTGAGAGTACAGTGGAAGTACAGTGAGAGTACAGTGAAAATACAGCGGAAGTAAAGTGAGAGTACAGTGGAAGTACAGTGAAAGTACAATGGAACTACAGTGAGAGTACAATGGAACTACAGTGAGAGTACATTGAGAATACAGTGGAAGTATAGTGAGAGTACAGTGGAAGTATAGTGAGAGTACAGTGGAAGTATAGTGAGAGTACAGTGGAACTACATTGAGAGTACAGCGGAGGAACAGTGAGAGTACAGTGAAAATACAGTGGAAGTAAAGTGAGAGTACAGTGGAAGTACAGTGAGAGTACAATGGAAATACAGTGAGAGTACAGTGAGAGTACATTGTTCTTCCTTATAGGTGAACCAAGTAGCTGTGAGTTAAAATGAATTGATTATCCAACTGAGAGTTTGTAAGATAAAGATTCTACCAGGCCTTTAAATAGTCAATTAGTCAATTAATTAATTAATATTTCAATCAACGAGTCATCTAAACAATTTATCAAGTAATCAATGCGTTAATTAATTAATTAGGCCACAATTCAATGGGACGACTAATCAATGAGTCAGTTAATCAATGAATGTACAAGTCAATATGTTTGCCATTCGAATAAGTAAAATAATCAATGAGTCAACTAATCAACACATCAGCTATTGAATGAGTGAATTCAATGAGTGGGCTAATCAATGAGTGGGCTAATCAATGAGTGGGTTAATCAATGAATACACAAATCAATAAGTCTTATAATCTATGAAGCCACTAATCTATAATCTATGAAGCCACTAATCAATATCCACTAATCAACGAATAGGCTAATCAATATGTACACTAATCAATAAACCTTCAAATCAATAAATCTACTAATCAATGAGTTTACTAATTAAGGTGTAAATTAATCAACGAAATGGCTAATCATTGAAGCCACTAATAAATAAGATTAATTTTTTTTTTATTATAGCTTTTATATAGCGCTACTTTCATGCTTATAGTCCAATCTCATTTGTGGACCAGTGGGGGGGGGGGGGGGGTATCTAGGAATTGGTTTTCCGTGCTGCCTTTAGGCGCTCAGTAAACACAACTCTGCCCGAGTCGGGAGTCGAACCTCGAGCCCCCTTCTAGGTAGTCAAGCCAAGCCAAGTTCAAGCGCACTTGGCCTCTCGACCACGCTTCCCATTGATAATTAATGTAACCACTAATCAATGCGTCAACTAATCACTAAGTCCAATAATCAATGAGTCAATTAATCAATAACTCAAGCAGTACAATTAAGTAGGTTCGAGTAATTAAAAGGAAGAAGTTAATAATAATGCTAATTGTATATCAGACAAGCTTCAAAAACTAAACGTATAATTAATTTATTTTAGCGGCTGTATGTTATACATTAGCTTTTGTATTCCATTGAAATACCATTGAATTGAATACAAGAACGGGACAACAAAAACAGCAAGAAAGAAAACCTAACTTGTATCAACAATTATATAACAATAAATACAACTAAAAAACACATACACAACTAACAACTACCAATAAAAAACAACAGCAAGATACAACAGACAACACATTACAGACAACACATTACAGACAACACATTACAGACAACACATTACAGACAACACATTACAGACAACACATTACAGACAACACATTACAGACAACACATTACAGACCATGCTCATTATGTTTTCTCTGGTAGATTTTAAAACTATTTTCTGATGATAGGAATGTTCACATTAAAATTGAACTGAAGATAAGCCAGTGCACAAAGGTCAGTACATTTCTGAGGTCAAGTCACGTGACCAGTGTCAGGCAATTTGTACGCAGCTGTATTTCCGTCTTCAGTGACAACGTTTCCCATGCCATTGATTCGAGTGAGGTCGCGTAGGAATACACTTTTTGTCGATCTGATTTTAAGTGGAACTATAAAACTTGGGACCAGCTACTTGTATGGAACAATTTCCTTTAGACGAGATCTGACGTAATGACGTAGGTAGAACTATAATATCTAACAGTGAAGATCACTAAATGCTTCTGTAAATGCACCAAACAATTCTGTTCAACCATAAACATTGCGCCATAAAAATAGTTCAAGAGAGCATTAGCATAAAGTTAATCGAGGACTTGTTTCTTTAAGAAAAACACAAACATTGACTTGGTCAGTATCCATAGATTCTTTTTTTTTTGGGGGGGGGGGGGAGAGAGGGGGGTTGTTTTTTTAAGTTGAAGAAAACGAAGAGGAAACTAACTGTAAAGGTCACAGGTCACAAGGTCATATAGGTCCACAAAACAATAGATATGGTCAAAGTATGTCTCCAACAAATAATAATTAGGGCCAAAATATGTCCACAAAAATATATATGGTCTAAATATGTGTCCACAAAACAATAGATATGATCAAAGTATACGTCCACATATCAATAAGTAGGTCCAAATATACTTCACAAAACAATATATATGGTCAAAATATATGCCCACAAAACAATATATATAATAAAAATATATGTCCACAAAACAAATATATGGTAAAAAATTTGGTAATTATATGTCCTTAAAACAATATATAGTAGAATTTGTAGAAATATATGTCATTACCTGTGTCTCTTATGTTGGTGGCTATTGAATATAAAAAAAAACTCCTTTATTATCTTGTTTTAAAAATGGTGTTTACGTAAGTACATAAAATATGGATACATAGTGTGAAAATAAAATGTCACGCTCTGTGAAGGCGATCAGAATCCATCGTGTCTATGGACTTATTGTAGAGAAAAGATGAGAGTGGAATTTGGTTGAGATTCAAGATATTAAACTGGGTATAACACAAACTGGGTATAACACAAACTGGGTATAACACAAACTGGGTATAACACAAACTGGGTATAACACAAACTGGGTATAACACAAACTGGGTATAACACAAACTGGGCGTAACACAAACTGGGCGTAACACAAAACTGGGTATAACACAAACTGGGTATAACACAAACTGGGTATAACACAAACTGGGTATAACACAAACTGGGTATAACACAAACTGGGTATAACACAAAACTGGGTATAACACAAACTGGGTATAACACAAACTGGGTATAACACAAACTGGGTATAACACAAACTGGGCGTAACACAAACTGGGTATAACACAAACTGGGTATAACACAAACTGGGTATAACACAAAACTGGGTATAACACAAAACTGGGTATAACACAAAACTGGGTATAACACAAACTGGGTATAACACAAACTGGGCGTAACACAAAACTGGGTATAACACAAACTGGGCGTAACACAAAACTGGGTATAACACAAACTGGGCGTAACACAAAACTGGGTATAACACAAACTGGGTATAACACAAACTGGGTATAACACAAACTGGGTATAACACAAACTGGGTATAACACAAACTGGGTATAACACAAACTGGGCGTAACACAAAACTGGGTATAACACAAACTGGGCGTAACACAAAACTGGGTATAACACAAACTGGGTATAACACAAACTGGGTATAACACAAACTGGGCGTAACACAAAACTGGGTATAACACAAACTGGGCGTAACACAAACTGGTGTTTAAATCCAATTTGCAGAATAGTTGTTTCTATGTACATGTATTAAAAATATTTCTGAATTTTGAAATAAAAAAACTGAAGTAGCCGTTGCATATACTTCAACATTTTTTTTTATCTAAGCGTGACAGCAAACAGATGGAGAGCACAAAGACAATAGTGGCACCCCCCCCCCCCCTATGAGGGTAGCTCAGATAGGAAACAAAAGTGTATTTGTTTTCTGCATTCGGTTTGATCTTTTCGCACGTGCTACATATCAAGACCGAAGTGAATTCTTTTAAAACATCTGATTGGTTCAATACCTAGAGCTAATTCATTTTAAAACACAAGCGCAGCAGAACGACTGTTAGCAATTAAGATGGAGTGACGTCATTTCCCAAACGCTTTAATAATATGTTGGAGATATTTGATTAATAATTCGGATCAATCGTATTTGTCTATTGTCACGTATTACAAATTGAATTCTACTTTTAAATGGCTTGCCTAGGGGAACGTGACAATAGAAAAAGGTAGTTGTGTCACTTATCTTAAGTCTGAATTTAATCAGAGACTTACAATGAATAACAAAAAAAAAAATGACACAAGAAATCGGAAGGTAAAATATCAACTTAATGTTTAATCATAATATAACTCAATACAAAATGGAAGGGTTGACCAAAACCCTTTTACAAAAATGGCATGTAAAAATATTACAATACAAGAGTTTGAAAATATAATTACAAATACAAGCAAGCAAGGCCTTGGAAAAAAAAAGAAAAAATCTTAACTTACACGATCAAGTGGTATACCACGCACGGGTCACGCAATGTCTCCGCTATTCTGTCTCACGGCTGTCTCCGTATGACTGTCCGTCAACGTTACGCGAGCGGTCTTTATATAATCTACCGCGCGTCGATATCTAGCAACTTCCAGAACAGAAAGTCATCAACACCCAAATCTAGAACGCTCTTCAAAGAGACAGAAGAAAAGAAAAAAAAAACCACCCTCCTTTCAACCAGAGGTACACACATAGGTCAAGGACCGGTCACTGTCTGTGTGGCTTGACTCTTGAAGAATAAAATAAAAAAAAACTTATTACACAAAGGGGCAGACAACCTACAGGTCAAGAAAAAAAAAAAAAACAATAGTATCTAGGCATTGTTACCTAGATACGTAACACCTCCCTCCTAAAAATAAAAAGTTTACATTTCCACGAAATGGAAATCTTTTTAGAATAATTACAAAAATGATATTTACATTACAGAATGTATTTATCATGATATATAAAAAAAATATATACATCAAAATACTTTTTACAATCTAGATAAGGCATCGGCGATAACATTTTCGCTGCCTTTTATGTGTTTAAGATCTAGGTTGTACTCTTGTAAAAATAAACTCCACCTGAGAAGTCGTTGATTCTTGCCAGACATTTTGTGGATAAATGTAAGGGGATTGTGGTCAGTAAATACAACCAGTGGCCATCTGGACCCACTGATATAAAAATCAAAGTGTTGTATAGAAAGAATCAACCCAAGACATTCTTTTTCCACAGTAGAATAATTTCTTTGATGTCTATTAAATTTCTTGGAAAAGAAACAAATAGGATGCTCTACTTGGAAATTATCTTCTTGGTAAAGGACTGACCCAACACCTGTGTCACTGGTGTCAATAGCTAACCTAAAAGGTTTTCCGAAGTCAGGAGCCATCAAAATGGGGGAGCTAGATAATATCTGCTTGATTTGGTTAAAGGCTTTCTGACATTCATCCGTCCAAGTAAATCGGACGTTCTTTCTCAGGAGGTTTGTTAAAGGACTGGCAATGACAGAAAAATTTTCGCAAAATTTTCTATAATATCCAGACATTCCCAAAAATCTTCGGAGTTGTTTCCGATCAGCAGGAATAGGGAAAGCTTGGATAGCTTCTACTTTGGCCATTACAGGTTTCACCTGGCCTTGTCCTACAATATGGCCTAAGTATTGGATGGAAGCCTGGCAAAAATCACTCTTACTCAGGTTTACAGTAATTTTTGCATGTAAAAGTTTAGTAAAAAGACAATGCAGTTGTTTACAATGGCTAGAAAAATCTTGGCTAAAAATTACTACATCGTCTATGTATGCGTGGCAATTCTCCATGTCAGCAAGCAGGGCATTTATCATTCTCTGGAAAGTGGCAGGAGCATTCTTCATGCCAAATGGCATCACTTTGTATTGGTACAGACCATCAGGGGTGACAAAGGCGGAGATTTCCTTTGCCCTATCAGTCAGGGGAACCTGCCAATAACCTGAAAGTAGGTCTATTTTGGTGATGTACTTAGCGTCACCAATACGATCTATGAGATCGTCTATCCTAGGGATAGGAAACGAATCGGTCTTTGTTACAGCATTTACCTTACGGTATTCTGTACAAAAACGATAAGTCTTGTCCTGTTTAGGTATCAAGACACATGGGGAGCTCCAGCTACTGGAACTTGGTTCAATGAGGTCATTTTCAAGCATATACTTGATTTCTGACCTAAGTATGGCAAGTTTTTCAGGGTTGACCCTGTAAGGATGCTGCTTGACTGGAGTAGCCTCGCCAACATCTACATCATGCATTATAACATTAGTCTGTTTTGGTACATCAGAAAAAATGTCATTAAATTCATTAATGAGTTTCATGATAACTGGCCTTTCTGTCGAAGACAGATGAGACAGTTTTACATCCAAATTCTGTAATACAAAAGAATTAGGTATTTTGTATTGTCCAAATTTCTCCTTTACAATATCATCATCAATAGGAGAAACATGGCTGTTTGAACAACTTTTGACTGTATTTAAAACACAATTACTCTTCTCTGAGTGATCTGGCCGAGATACATAAGGCTTCAGCATGTTTATGTGACATAGCTGAGTCTTTTTCCTACGGTCAGGGGTTTTGATTGTGTAATTGAGGTCACTAATTTTGGTCTCAATTTCATAGGGACCAAAGTATCTGGCTTGCAAGGGTTGACCTGGTATGGGCAAAAATACAAGCACCTTATCCCCGGGAGAAAATTCTCTAACACGGGCCTTTCTATCATACCAGCGTTTCATGCTGGATTGGGTGTTTTGTAAGTTATTTTTGGCCAGAACACAAGCATCATAAAGTCTAGTTTTAAACTTACTTACATAGTCTAAAAGTCCTTCAGTGGCTGTTGGTGACAACAAAGTCTCTTTTATACATTTCAAGGGACCGCGCACCGAATGGCCAAAGACTAAGTCAAAAGGGCTGAATCCCAACGATTCCTGGACGGATTCACGGGTTGCAAACAGCAGCATGTGGATTCCTTCGTCCCAGTCTTTTTCGTGCTCAAAGCAATAGGTTCGGATCATGTTCTTGAGAGTCTGATGGAATCGCTCAAGAGCGCCTTGCGACTCGGCATGATACGCACTCGACATGCAGTGTTTGATGCCCAACTGAGTCATGACTTGCTTGAAAAGATTGGCCGTGAAATTCGTTCCTTGGTCCGATTGGATGGACTTTGGTAGACCAAATAGAGTAAAGAACTTGATTAAGGCCTTTACAATGTTTGATGCTTTTATGTTCCTTAGAGGAATAGCCTCGGGAAAACGAGTTGAAACACACATAATGGTCAACAGGTATTGGTTGCCAGCTTTTGTCCTTGGGAGAGGACCAACACAGTCAATAAGTACTCTGCTGAAAGGTTCTTCAAAGGCTGGAATCGGCTTCAGAGGAGCAACAGGGATCTTTTGATTTGGCTTGCCAACCATCTGACAGGCATGACAGGATCGGCAGTACTGGATGACATCTTTCTTCAAACGTGGCCAGAAGAAGTGTGACATAATCTTGTGGTATGTCTTGTGGATGCCGAGATGACCTGACATTGGTGTGTCATGAGCCAGATTCATGATGTACGCTCGGTATCTTTCTGGTAACACGATTTGATGGCATATTCTCCATTCTTCTTCGTTGGATGCGTCTGGAGGTTTCCATTTCCTGAAGAGCATATCATCTTGGATGTAGTAGCACGTTGATGCTAGCTCTGCCTCTTGTGATGTCATTGCGGTTTCTCGGAGTTTGGCGAGCTCTGGATCCTTCTTTTGGTCCTCAATCAACTGTTTTCGAGTTGATGCCGGCTTTTCAGAATTTGGCGTTGGTTCTTCTTCAAGAGAAGCAAAGAATGTGGTGCTCAAGTCCACATCATCGTGGTTACTGTTGGCCTTGATGACGTTCTCTTCTTGAGATGCTTTCAACCTCATTGCCCTTGTTACTGCACACGCTGGATATAACTCTAGGTCTTCCTCGGGTGTGGCAGATAAGTCGGGTTTTTGAGTGACGATGGGTTCGGCTATCACCTTTCCACCTGCTAAGTCATTGCCTAACAGCAACGAGATGCCTTCCAATGGTAATGTTGGTCGGACACCTACAACAACCGGTCCAGTAATGAGATTTGACTTTATGTCGATTAGATGTAGAGGCACATCTATACATCCAAGCTCTACGCCTCGTAACAGGATGCTCTTCCCAGTCGATGATGATTTTGACAAGGGCAAGATACCCTCTAAAAGTAGCGATTGTGAGGCACCTGTGTCTCTCAAAATGGTGATAGGTCGTAGACTTGTAGAATCACCGGGTAGTGATACGAATCCTTCCGAAATGAAAGGCTTAAAATCCTCTAATAAAACATCAATTTTAGTTGATGCAGACTGGACTTGGGTCGAACTCTCGCTGGAGTCATTGACATCTCTAGGAGACGCAGTGGAGAAACTCTTTCTTGAGTCAGTAGAACATCTTTTGGATGTATTTGGAGAACTCTTGATGGAGTCATTAGAACATCGGGGTGATGTCTTATGGGAACTCTTGATAGAGTCATGGGAACATCGGGATGATGTATTATGGGAACTCTGGATAGAGTCATTGAAACATCGGGATGATGTATTATGGGAACTCTGGATAGAGTCATTGGAACATCGGGGTGATGTATTATGGGAACTCTGGATAGAGTCATTGGAACATCGGGGTGATGTACTAGGTAAACTCTTGTTTGAGTCATTGGAACATCGACTTGATGTATTTGAAAAACTCTTGTTTGAGTCATTAGAACATCGGCTTGATGTATTTGAAAAACTCTTGTTTGAGTCATTGGAACATCGTAAAGATGAATTTGAAGAACTCACTGTTGAGTCATTTGAACATCGTGGAGACATTTTCGGAGAGTCTTGTACAGTCAATACATTTGAAACAGGTGGTGTCGAGGTATTCTTGATATGACTTGATGATGAGGGAGTAAACCTCGACGACCACTGTACTGTGCAAGCGCTGACTTTTGAAGGAGCTTTTTCGTTTCTCTTCCTCAATTTCCAGCAATCGTCAATTTTATGGCCTTCTCGTTTGCAGTAGGAACAAGTAGCTTTACTTGTAGTAGGTTTTCTGTCATTTGTACTGCTGTTCTTGATGGAGTTGCTAGCAATGGACTCAGGCTGTTTGACTTGTTTTGGCTTGACATCCGTCGTATACTTGGCAAATTGATGTGATATTATATAATCGTCTGCCAACACTGCAGCCTTGTGCACATCTTCCTCGCCACGATCAGCTATATGCGTACGGACGTCCAGCCGCACACAACTCTTGAACTCTTCCATCAGCATTAGGTTCTTGAATTTTGCAAAGTCGGTGCCGATTTCCCTGGAAGTGAGCCATTTCTCAAAGCGTCGCTCCTTTTCCCGCAGGAATTCTACATGGGTTTGGCCATCCGATTTGCGACAATCCCTGGACTGCTTTCGGTAAGCTTCCGGAACAAGTTCATATGCCTTAAGAATTAAGGCCTTAACAACATTATAATCTTTTTGTTGTTCAATGGTCAAAGAACAAAATACCTCTGCAGCTCTACCAGTCAAAACTGTTAGCAGCAAAGTGGGCCACAAAGTTTCAGGTACATTAAAATTTTTCACAACAAGTTCAAATTGTGGAAAATAATTGTCAATTGTGGCTTCATTAAAGCGTGGAATTATTTTCAAAAATTTTGTTGCTTCAGCAGTATGACTGGCAGGGGAAGAATCTGGTCTTACATTAGCAGCTAACTCTAATTTTTTTAACTCTATTTGTAATCTCATTTCCATTTCTTTCTGCTCTCTAGCCGCTGCAAGCTCTAATTCTTTTTGTTTAATTTCTTGCTCTCTAGCCGCTGCAAGCTCTAATTCTTTTTGTTTAATTTCTTTCTGCTCTCTAGCCGCTGCAAGCTCTAATTCTTTTTGTTTAATTTCTTTCTGGGCTTCTATTTCCATCTGTTTTAATTTTATCTGAAGTTCTAAATCTGATTTACCCTCATCGTGTCTAAGTGTTTCTAAAAGGTCTTCAGAAAACACTTCCTCGTCTACATAATGGATTACAATGTTATCTCTGATTTCTTGTTTAAGGGCATTTGATTTTATTTTTAACCCTAACTGTTTAGAAATAAGGACCAGTTCCTTCCTAGTACAAGCATCAAGCTCTTCCACAGAGGGATTTGCAAGAAAAACCTGAATATCCATGACTAACTAACAACTATTACAAGCAAAAAAATATGTATACAATGTAAATATACAGTACAAAATCAGTACAACAAAAAAACCTTAAGAGAGTTTGGTCAATACTATTGATACTTTACTTCCGACTCTTTGACACAAAAAAAAAATTTTTGTTAAAGTCAACTTCGCCTTTACAAAATTACTCAAGTAAGACGAAAATAGGTTCAGAAAAATATCCGGGACGAAAGCCCTCAAACTTCTTTTGTCACGTATTACAAATTGAATTCTACTTTTAAATGGCTTGCCTAGGGGAACGTGACAATAGAAAAAGGTAGTTGTGTCACTTATCTTAAGTCTGAATTTAATCAGAGACTTACAATGAATAACAAAAAAAAAAATGACACAAGAAATCGGAAGGTAAAATATCAACTTAATGTTTAATCATAATATAACTCAATACAAAATGGAAGGGTTGACCAAAACCCTTTTACAAAAATGGCATGTAAAAATATTACAATACAAGAGTTTGAAAATATAATTACAAATACAAGCAAGCAAGGCCTTGGAAAAAAAAAGAAAAAATCTTAACTTACACGATCAAGTGGTATACCACGCACGGGTCACGCAATGTCTCCGCTATTCTGTCTCACGGCTGTCTCCGTATGACTGTCCGTCAACGTTACGCGAGCGGTCTTTATATAATCTACCGCGCGTCGATATCTAGCAACTTCCAGAACAGAAAGTCATCAACACCCAAATCTAGAACGCTCTTCAAAGAGACAGAAGAAAAGAAAAAAAAAACCACCCTCCTTTCAACCAGAGGTACACACATAGGTCAAGGACCGGTCACTGTCTGTGTGGCTTGACTCTTGAAGAATAAAATAAAAAAAAACTTATTACACAAAGGGGCAGACAACCTACAGGTCAAGAAAAAAAAAAAAAACAATAGTATCTAGGCATTGTTACCTAGATACGTAACACTATAAATAAAAAATGATCAAAGTGAGAATATTTAATTATCGAATGTTTGTTTAAAAAACAAACTAATTAAACCAAGGTGTTAAACGCTTAATTGTTTGAAAACATTTGAATTTTTATTTTGCTTTACAATCAAATGTTTCAGCGGGGAAAAAAATGAGTTGAGGCGAAGGACAACCCCCCCCCCCCCCCCAAAACACCTCTCCAGATCTGATCGATCAGAGAAGATAGCAATTATTATTTAATTATTTCAAGAATTCACAAGGTACTACCAGAGTTAACATGTATGAATGTATGAATCTCTCATGAGCCAAAAGAAGTGACAAGATGGAATTTCTTATTTCTGCAGTTTGAATTCAGCTAAATCTATGAATCACTCTTATCATTATCATGATATAGACCCAAGAGAAATGAAAAGATTGAATTTCTTATTTCTGCAGTTTGAATTCAGCTAAATCTATGAATCACTCTTATCATTATCATGATATAGACCCAAGAGAAATGAAAAGATTGAATTTCTTATTTCTGCATGCATCCCATGGTCATTCGTTCACATATTTCTTCAATGTCACCCCATCGTGACATTTGATGCGCACCAATGAAACAATCACGCAAATAAGGCACACACAATTTACCCAAAACATTTTTGAAAAACATGGAAAAATACTTTAAAAAAAATAAAACAGACAGCTCCTCCTTTATACAACGTATTTGTTTTTATAACTAATGAAATGTCACTCCCCATCCCCCCTCCCACTGGAGCAAAACTTTTCGTTAAGCGAATGTATAAATCTCTTAGACTTGAAATATTCCAATGATAACCCTTTAGATCTAGACTTAGAAGACGATGCGCAAAATGTTCCTGAGCATTATCTCCTTATCTTATATAATACAGACGTTACTTCAAAAAAGAAGATGATTACGTCCTGCGCGTCATGCATTTAGTCATGCATATTAATCAATGACTTAAATTCTGCCAAGTCACTGGTTTTCCTAGCTAGCTCAGGCAACCCATTCCATGCTCTAATAGCACTAGGGAAGAAGGAGTATTTGTACAAATTTGTCCTAGCATATGGGACGAGGAATGTGCCTTTATCTTTGTGTCTTTCAGAGTATTTTATTAAATTTTGTTTTTGTATTTGAAGATTATGGTTCAGTGTTTTATGTATAATTGCTACTTTACTTTTGAGTCTTCTGTCCTGAAGGCTTTCTAAATTTAGTGATTTTACTATTGGTGTTACTCTAGTCAAATGGGAATATTTATTTGTTATGAATCTCACTGCTCTATTTTGTGTCTGTTCCAGTTTCTTAATGTTTTCTTGAGTTGAGGGGTCCCAAAAGGAGGATGCATATTCTATTATTGGCCTAACCAAGGTTAAATAACATTTTAGTTTTATGTTCTTATTTAATTTATAGAAATTTCTTTTAATAAATCCTAATGCTTTGTTGATTTTTTTTATAGTTTCATCAATATGTGGATTCCATGACAGTTTTTCATTTATTATAACACCTAGGTATTTTGCGTTTTTAGTCTGTGTTACTGGTTTGCCATGAATAAGATAAGTGGAATTAACTTGTTTTAGTTTTTTTGTTACTCTTAACAACTGACATTTTTCTGGGTGGAAAGACATGCTCCAGTTTGATTCCCATTTCTGTAATTCATCTAATTCTCTTTGTAAAATATCTGTGTCTTGTGTTGTTTTTATTGTTCTATATATTATGCAATCGTCTGCATTGAATTATTAGACTCTTGAAATAATGTCTACATCAAGTAATACCCGAAGGCGTCTAGTCCGTTCAGGATAAATATGGTCTCCTTCTCTAACCAAATGTAAATTTATTTATTTCTCCACTCTATAAAATTATAATGGTCAAACTAGAGTTTTCCCGGCTTGGCTATCGAGCTATTAATTCTTTTCTCAGTGATATAATCAACTTTTTTAGTTTCTAGGATAATCGTTAGAGCCGTTTTTGAGATCCGTATCCACCCACCCAGGTTTTTTAAATTTCCACGAGGTAACGAATTGAATAGAGGCATTGTCATAAGAGGCAGGAACAATTCCGTTGCCCTGAGCAAACTGTTTACAATCTGGAAGAGTAACATCAGCTTCCATATAAAATTAAAACTGCATTCTTCGCTAGTGGTCACCGTCACCCCATTCGGAAATATTGATATGAAATACTTTTGATTTATGCTAATTCTAGTTGAACTATAGAAACCAAAAATAGTTAAATAAACAATTCTATTCCCTTGGAATCAGTAAAAATTGTTTTGATTGGATGAGATAAGAAAAGATATACATTTATTTATAACTTTTCGTTCTTCAAAATTAAATAAAAGTTTGCGTTCTTTTATTGAAGTCTTTAGAAAAAACATTTTGAAAACTTTTGAAACTTTCAATCAGAACTGTAAAACAGAGGAGGTTAACAACTCATTCAAGACAAAATTGTAACAGCCACAGACTTTGATGAGCTGATGAAAGATAGCCTTAGCATGCAAACCTGGTGAACTGATGAAATGGCCAGCATGCAAACCTGGTGAACTGATGAAAGGGCCAGCATGCATGCTTGTAAGATCGGCTTTCAAAATAAAGATGTTTTAAAATTATGTTTTTTTTTAGAGGGATCAAGTTCTCATTGCCACGACACGGAGTTTGATACACTCTGGCAGTGGAAGCATATTGTCACACTCAGACAGTGAATGTATAGTGTCACACTCAGGCAGTGAATGCATAGTGTCACACTCGGGCAGAGAATTCATAGTGTCACACTCGGGCAGAGAATTCATAGTGTCACACTCAGGCAGTGAATGCATAGTGTCACACTCAGGCAGTGAATGCATAGTGTCACACTTAGGCAGTGAATGTATATTGTCGCCTTTAAATTAATAAAATATTTTTTCAACGACCTGTAAGGTTACAAACCATTCTATTTAAACTCAGACAGATATATTGCTCGTAAACTATACAAATCAAAAACACTTTCATGTCAAAAAGATACATCCCTAATATCTTGTTGTGGGTAAATGTATTCTATATTTGCCAACAATATAACAGTATTATAACTATTATTACTATATCTATGTACATTTAAGTTCTATATCAGATGACCTAGTAGGCCCAGTGCAGACTATTCTATTCGATTCTATTCTATTCGATATTTCGCTGTAAGGAAGTATTTCATAGTTTGTTTCATTTCCTCTGTAAACTTAGACTATTCGATGCTGTCATGTTTTGTTTTATACAGTACACTGTACAGGATAAATATGATGTAGCTTCTTTATTTTTCTTTTATCTGACATGTTTTTCTATAGTGCACACAGACATGTACAGTGTATGTTACAATGATATATGTATGGTGTATGTTACAATGATATATGTATGGTGTATGTTACAATGATGCATGTATGGTGTATGTTACAATGATGCATGTATGGTATATGCTACAATGATGTATGTATGGTGTATGTTATAATAATGTATGTTACAATGATGTATGTATGGTATATGTTACAATGATGCATGTATGGTATATACTACAATGCTACACTAAACACCTGCCTACGTTTTTCATACAAATGTACTATAAGTGTACTAACGCCTAACTTTCAATCTACCTACAGGGAGTGTTCTCTACGAAACTCTCCACCATTTGTTCTGTGTTGAACACGTTGTCCAAATGATATTTTGTGTGTGTGTGTGTTATGCTCGTATGTTGCTGCTGTATTGATTTCAATTATCTCAGTCAGACTTTCGATTATATGGCATATAACCCCAGAATTGGTTTGTGAACAGGAAAGTTTTGTTCTCGCAGGTCCCCGGGTCAAATTTGACATCAGCTCTACAGTCAATAACGATAATCGAAATGATTATGTCCGTTTTCAAGACTATGTTGCCAGGAACATCAGTAACATGTTGTAGTAACTGTTGATGATTCTAAACGTCTAGGAACAGAGGTTTTAATTGAATTTCTACTAAAACAAATGACAACAAAGTTACAAAGACAGTTTGTGTTTCCACACAAACTCAAAATCGGCCCCCAGAGTGGTCCACCCAGGCAGGTAAAAAGGCAGGTTTCAATATTTTCAAAAAGAATATCAGAATAATATTCTATCATTGACCAATCTACCACTGACCAATCTACCACTGACCAATCTACCATTTACTAATCTGCCCTTGACGAATTTACCATGGACCAATCATTGACGAATCAACCATTGACGAATCTACCATTGACCTATCGTCCATTCACCAATATACCATTGACGAAAATTGACTATACTGATTATAAGGCTGTATTTTTTCATTGGTTTGTCTGATGCCGAATTACAAAAAAAATCAAACAAAGATGTTTTTTCCTACAAAACGGCCTACCCTATTTCTTGACACTAATTAGGCCTAGACATTTCTAGCAAATTATTGACTTTATAAAGATCCCTCATCCATATTGGACCACTCGTCTTTAAAAAAAATCTCAAAGAAAAGTTCCGGGACATGAAAATATCTTTGTAACACGCACAGCTGGATTTGTTAATGCACATTTTTTTTGTAGAACAAGTTGCATTATGGGAAAATAGAAAAGAGCGGATTCGAAACTGAGGCTGGCCAGATCCGATGTTTTAGCTCTGTCAACAGCGGCTATTAAGAGATCCCATACCCGCCATGCAGTTCTTGCTGGAAAACGTCAATGAAGCAGTAAGGTCAAGGTGAACTTGAAGGGGAAGGCCATACAAATCTTATTTTTTTTTTTTTTTTTGCAAAAGAGAAAACAATATTCAAAATTATCTGATCTACTTGGTGGGTCTAGCCATGCGTGACAGGGGGACATAAACACGATTGAAGTGGGAGAAGTAACTAGTTCCCCCCTCCCCTCTCTCTTTATCTCCCCTGTATGTCTGTCTGTACGTTTGAATTAATTATTTATATATATGTCTGTATATCATTCACACGTGAGAGCTCATTGGTTGTTTTCTAGATGCGCACGTAGTCTCTTAAGAGGTCAGGTACATTTTCCTATATTTAGAAATGTCTATTACAATGTTACCTTTATGAAGAGTCTGTGTTATTCAAATTTACATAAATATATTAAAATGTTAGTTCTGTGACTATAGACCTACTGGGATCACACCGCGCGAATGGAAAGCTAGACTAAATGCAAATATCAAACCCCCCCCCCCCCCCCATTTTTTTTCTTTTTCTTGTCAACTCCAAAAAGTATATTTAACCCTAACCCACCAATCACCTTTTCAAATCATTAGAATGAGATTTCGTATAGCGTATATTTTACTCAGTGCGTTTTGACGAATTCTCTTTTGTGGATCTGGTGCTGGCTTTAGGAGCTCAGCAAACACAACTCAGCCAGTGGCGTAGAATTCAATGCGTCCCAGGACCAAAAGGGCACTTTAAAAAATCGGAAATGAAAGAATTTGGCAGTGATAATTTAAATCTCTCTTACGCTATTGTAATTTTAATTCATTGTGTTATTATATTTCTGATTTAAATATTTAAAAAAGGTGAATTAATACATGAATGCAAGCTTTATTAATATGTTGCAATACCATGGGATGGCTATCACGAAGATGATACGAGTAATAAAAAAAATGTGATGTAGCCTGTGATGTAGCCTGTAATGTAGCCTGTGATACTGTGGATATATACTCCATCTTCTAGAGATTTAAGAGATTTAAGAAATAACAATCCAAAAATCATTTCCGAGATTTTATATCTGAAAGTATTATAAGTCTGCAGACTTAAACAAATATACACATGAGGGATCACCTGTTTTTTATTGAATGGAACTTTAAACCCCTAGCTATGATAATGTTTTGTCGTAAGTAGCCTGGGAGATTAAAGCAGACAATTTTGCAATATTTTAACTGTACAAACCACAACATTAGAATGCCGTCAACAGTGACAAAGACAAGTTGCAAATGTCTTTGTGACTGAGTGTATAATGTGTATGTTTTTGTTTTGTGAACCAGATGGCCGAGTCTCAATGTCATCGGATGAGTGTAATTTAAAGATCCCTCAACATTGTGTTCTACAAGGAATGGTGTTCTACTAGCAATGGTGTTCTACAAGCAATGGTGTTCTACAATGAATGGTGTTCTACAAGGAATGGTGATCTACAAGGAATGGTGTTCTACAAGGAATGGTGTTCTACTAGCAATGGTGTTCTACAATGAATGGTGTTCTACAAGAAATGGTGTTCTACTAGCAAAGGTGTTCTACTAGCAATGGTGTTCTACAATGAATGGTGTTCTACAAGCAATGGTGTTCTACAAGCAATGGTGTTCTACTAGCAATGGTGTTCTACAAGGAATGGTGTTCTACAAGAAATGGTGTTCTACAATGAATGGTGTTCTACAAGCAATGGTGTTCTACAAGGAATGGTGTTCTACAAGGAATGGTGTTCTACTAGCAATGGTGTTCTACAATGAATGGTGTTCTACAAGAAATGGTGTTCTACTAGCAAAGGTGTTCTACTAGCAATGGTGTTCTACAATGAATGGTGTTCTACAAGCAATGGTGTTCTACAAGCAATGGTGTTCTACTAGCAATGGTGTTCTACAAGGAATGGTGTTCTACAAGAAATGGTGTTCTACAATGAATGGTGTTCTACAAGCAATGGTGTTCTACTAGCAATGGTGTTCTACAAGGAATGGTGTTCTACTAGCAATGGTGTTCTACAATGAATGGTGTTCTACAAGAAATGGTGTTCTACTAGCAAAGGTGTTCTACTAGCAATGGTGTTCTACAATGAATGGTGTTCTACAAGCAATGGTGTTCTACAAGCAATGGTGTTCTACTAGCAATGGTGTTCTACAAGGAATGGTGTTCTACTAGCAATGGTGTTCTACAAGCAATGGTGTTCTTCAAGCAATGGTGTTCTACAAGCAATGGTGTTCTACTAGCAAAGGTGTTCTACTAGCAATGGTGTTCTACAATGAATGGTGTTCTACAAGCAATGGTGTTCTACAAGCAATGGTGTTCTACTAGCAATGGTGTTCTACAAGGAATGGTGTTCTACTAGCAATGGTGTTCTTCAAGCAATGGTGTTCTACAAGCAATGGTGTTCTACAAGCAATGGTGTTCTACAAGCAATGGTGTTCTACGCCACTGAATTCAGTTCCGGGTGGAATTCGAGCTCTAGACAAGCGGTTAATGCTCCTCAGCCACATTTGCCTCCTCTGTGTACTCGGCTCCTCAAGCGAGACCAATTACCATAGAAGGCCTGAACGCTGATCTGATACGTCGCAACTTGTGGGCAGAGGAGACCAGTAGCTCGTTGCTTGTGGCAGGTCTGTTCGACGTGGAAACGCGCTATTGGTCTCCACTGGCCATAGGCTGCGACGTCACAGGTCAGCGTTGTGGCTTCTGTAACGATTGATCTAGTCTCAAGTAGGAGTCCTGTTACAGTAAGTCTGTAGTCTCAAGTAGAAGTCCTGTTACAGGAAGTCTGTAGTCTCAAGTAGGAGTCCTGTTACAGTAAGTCTGTAGTCTCAAGTAGAAGTCCTGTTACAGGAAGTCTGTAGTCTCAAGTAGGATTCCTGTTACAGGAAGTCTGTAGTCTCAATTAGGAGTCCTGTTACAGGAAGTCTGTAGTCTCAATTAGGAGTCCTGTTACAGGAAGTCTGTAGTCTCAAGTAGGAGTCCTGTTACAGGAAGTCTGTAGTCTCAATTAGGAGTCCTGTTACAGGAAGTCTGTAGTCTCTAGTAGGAGTCCTGTTACAGGAAGTCTGTAGTCTCAAGTAGGAGTCCTATTACAGGAAGTCTTTAGTCTCTAGTAGGAGTCCTGTTACAGGAAGTATTCTAAAGGTTGAATGGTTTGGAAGCCTAGCCACACCTGATTAGCTCTCTAGTAACTATAGTAGGAATGACTGAATCTCTTACTGTGAGCAGCCAACTCTAAAAATCCAAGATCCTTCCTATACGTGTGAATAATTGAAATCTCTGTGCGATGGAATAACTTTGTGATGGAGAACTTGAACACATTTATTATTTAGCAGACAGAAATAAAAATAAAACAGAGCATGTCAATATAGGATAAACTTAAAAATAGGCTTGAAAATCAATAAGACTGCACAAATCTAACCTAGTAAAAACAACTCACAAAGACTCGCTTAGCTAGAAAAAAAAGCAACTGGTGTCTACAGAGACTGATCAGAGACTGTCCCACACACACACACACACTCACACAAACACACACACAAGGGTATAATAGCGCTCCTTTTAGCTAGCTAGGGTTTCGGGAGGTGGGGGTAGCGCTGTAAGCCAAATGATTTTCTGCTAAGTTGCGCAGAACTACATTGTACTGGTGAGTAGAGCCCAAACACATTGTACTGGTGAGTAGAGCCCAAATACATTGTACTGGTGAGTAGAGCCCAAATACATTGTGCTGGTGAGTAGAGCCCAAATACATTGTACTGGTGAGTAGAGCCCAAATACATTGTACTGGTGAGTAGAGCCCAAATACATTGTGCTGGTGAGTAGAGCCCAAATACATTGTACTGGTGAGTAGAGCCCAAATACATTGTACTGGTGAGTAGAGCCCAAATACATTGTACTGGTGAGTAGAGCCCAAATACATTGTACTGGTGAGTAGAGCCCAAATACATTGTACTGGTGAGTAGAGCCCAAATACATTGTACTGGCGAGTAGAGCCCAAATACATTGTACTGGTGAGTAGAGCCCAAATATATGTACTGGTGAGTAGAGCCCAAATACATTGTACTGGTGAGTAGAGCCCAAATACATTGTACTGGTGAGTAGAGCCCAAATACATTGTACTGGTGAGTAGAGCCCAAATACATTGTACTGGCGAGTAGAGCCCAAATACATTGTACTGGTGAGTAGAGCCCAAATACATTGTACTGGTGAGTAGAACCCAAATACATTGTACTGGCGAGTAGAGCCCAAATACATTGTACTGGTGAGTAGAGCCCAAATATATGTACTGGTGAGTAGAGCCCAAATACATTGTACTGGCGAGTAGAGCCCAAATACATTGCACTGGTGAGTAGAGCCCAAATACATTGTACTGGTGAGTAAAGCCCAAATACATTGTACTGGTGAGTAGAGCCCAAATACACAAAAAAATTTTCTATCTGGCGACCCGTAGATTAAGAATCTCTGGTGTAACATTGTACCTCAAATTGTGGTGTTGTCACAGTTATACAAGGAACTAATTTCGCCTCTGTATCGAGTCCAGCAGGCATGGACTATTCAAGGCGAACTCATTTGAAAAAGAATATTTGGAAACTGACTATGTAAATATCAAAGTAATATATTTGTAACAAGTGTTTAACTAGAAGAAAAAGATTATTTTATTGGTCCAAATATTCTAAAGGTGTAAATATCAGACATGGGCATGTGTGTCGAGCTTTGAATTAAGTGTTTAACAAGAAAAACATTAAATTACTTTAAAAAACAACAACAACAAAGCTTATATTAAGTGTATCAGTTTGGATCAGTCATGCAGGGCCGGACTGGGTGTCAAAATCGGCCCAGGCATGTCTATACGGTTCCACGACAATATGTTCACCAGACAATTCGTTCACCCGACATTTCGTTCCCCCGACAATTCGTTCATCTGACAATTCGTTCATACGATTATTCGTTCACCAAACAAATCGCTCACCGACAACTGGCTCAAAGACTTGTTCACCAACAACTTGTTCACCGACAGTTGGTTCACGACAAATCGTTCACTTTGTTTAATATCAAACAAAATATTTTATTACAAATAGTTAATAACCTAATTGTTATATTTTTTTTTTAAAATAATTCTTGTGTTGTCAGGGGAAAGAAATAATTTTGCAAAATTTCAACACTATCCTAGATTGGGTGTGGGAGAAATAACGTGTACAAATATTTTACCAGAGTGGTGAGTTGATATAAGCTTCAGTGTGATCCACGACACTCAAAGTCGTTCAATCGAATGTATAGAAAATGTGGTTCCATTGGATTTTGTTGATTTTTTTTTGTTTCATGCTAACTTTTATATTAAATTATGGCATATTTTTTATCCAATTTTCGTTACAATTCGTATTATTATTTTAATTTTTATCGTGTTTGGGAAATGAATTATTAATGAGCTAATCACTCTCATGAACTAATAGTCATTGTGTCATGGTAATACTTATCTACGAAAGAGACTAATCCTGGCAAAAGACGAAGAGAAATTGAGAGAGACGGTTATCAGATCATTTGTAGTGCCCCAAAGGTCCAACAGACTAAGGGACAGATGAATAGTGGTAGTGTAGTAATAATTGGCAACATTTGGTCATGATTATTAAAGATTTATTTTGTTTATCAATAGTTATTGTTGCATCTATGTTTAAAAATAGGCCCTACTGCTTTGTTTTTTAAGTATAGGTTTATTTCAGTAGTGGACATGGTTGGTATAATAATAATAATTATAATAATTGGAGGCGCGTTGGATGAGCGGTAAAACGCTTGGCTTCTCAAACGGGGTCTGGTGAAGACTGGGATTTTTAAGTTCGGGCTCTTCGGGCGCCTCTGAGTCCACCCGGCTCTAATGGGTACCTGATATTTGTTGGGGAAAAGTAAAGGCGGTTGGTCGTTGTGCTGGCCACATGACACCAACTTTAACCGTAGGCCACAAAAAACAGATGATCTTTACCTCATCTGCCATATAGACCACAAGGTCTGAAAGGGAAACTTTACTTTTTTAAATATAATAATTGAATGGCTAAAATAACTGTCTAAGGATTCTGTGTAAAAGATATACATACTGCTGACATTACCAACACATATAATTAACTTTTATTATTTCACCTTAATGAAATCTCTCACTACTAGATCAGTTGGACAGTCTCAAATGATGAAGTCACCTGCACTAGTTACAAAAGAAAGAGTTATTCTTCTTGCTTTCCAGTGTAATGACGTCACTACCTGTTTTCCATCGACCATTTTGGATGGAGTATTGTAAGTTATTGAGTTAAGACTCGCCCTTACAGAACCAGTCAACCAGACGGGGGAAGTACCAACGTGTCGGAACGAAATGAGAAGTCACCTTGACCTTGTGGTTCATTTCTTTTTGTACTTTAATTTGTTCCCCACCATTTTCGGGAAACTCCGAAGAGAATTGAGTGAGTAAATTGTAATGTTGGGGACAAAATGAAGAATTGATAGGAAATATACAACGGAAAAGAGGAGGGGGGCTGAATTGAGAACACTAGCACTTGTTCTTGGGGACGACAGACTTAATAGGAGAACAGACAGAGCTAGAGTTAGGAGAACAGACAGAGCTAGATTTAGGAGAACAGACAGAGCTAGATTTAGGAGAACAGACAGAGCTAGATTTAGGAGAACAGACAGAGCTAGATTTAGGAGAATAGACAGAGCTAGATTTAGGAGAACAGACAGAGCTAGATTTAGGAGAACAGACAGAGCTAGATTTAGGAGAACAGACAGAGGATGCTGACAGAGTGAGAGCAGATTATTTGAGTAAAAGACAGACGTTTTCGGATGACACTGTTACAGGGTTGATTGTAGGGAGAGAGGGGGAATGAACTAGCTTTAAGGATAGACTGCACCGAGTTCATCAGCAGACGCCAAGGGAAATCAACCTCTTTGAACTGATGGCCTGCAAGTTGGAGAATAATGGAGGGCTGGGAGAGAGTGAAGAGGGAGGGAATAAGGAAAGGGATACATAGGCCTATTTATTTAAGGACTGTACACATATTGTATCACGTCAAAGGCCAGAGAGGTGTTTAATCTTAGTTTTTTAGATTTTGTTTATAGAGGACAGGAGGGGTTGGGAGGGGGGGGGGGGGTGAAGGATACAGCACATTTGGAAAAACTGAAATATTGTTCTGAAAAATTCTTTAGGTTAGATGTTTTCGTTCTCGTGTTGTCATTGTCTAGTTATATAATCTATCTGTCTGCCTGTCTGTCTGTCTGTCTATCTATCTATCCATCGTTTTGTCTGTCTGTATGACTATTTATTTAACAATCCATCCATCCATCCATCCATCCATCCATCTATCCATATGTCTGAATGTGTAAAACTCTGTCCATCTCAATACAATCATACACATTTTTTACACACCATCTTTAAGAAAACATTAACATTATTTAAAAAAGTAAAATGTTGGAAAGTACTTTGAAAAAAATAATATAAAAAGCTAAAATTTAGAGAAATTGCGTCAACTATATTGAATCAATCTCGCAATTAATTGTTAATACACATAAACTAACAATAATACTTGTTTGTTTATGTTAGAGCAACTTCATGCTTACAACCTCCTCAGTTCGCCCCCAAGAAAGAAGATCTGACAGAGTTTCCGTGCTGCGTTGTCAAAAGGAATTTTTTTTAAAAGTTGTTCGATTCTGAATTCAATCTTGAGCCTCCATGATGGAAGGCCGAAGTGTTTGCCACTGAGCTATTCAAGTATTTGTAAAATTAGAAGGTTTTATAGTCTGTTGTTAGCTAAAAATGTTTAGCGAATTACCTAATTCTCTATACAAGGCTTATCTCCCCTTACATTAGTACATTTTTCATATAAAATAAATAATCATTAGACAATTAGATTAAATAGTTGGTTAATTATTGATTAATGTTGTGAATAATTGTGTCAAGTTTGATCTTGATCCAAGAATTGGAAGAATGAAAAGTAACGTGTACAGGATTCCACCCAGACAGACAGACAGAGTGTTCATATAAGATTGCATATAATCCTTTAGGGTGAATATTTTTCAAAAATAATTCGGAACAACCTAAAAATTGATCATTTAACTTTTGAGATGCTTTGGAAAGAAAAACAAATGTAATAGAAGTTAGAAGAACAATTTGAAACAAGTCATTTGGCATTTCTTTCTTTCCTTTTTTTTTAAATATCTAGAACAAACTATTATCTGTACTAAAATTTTAGCCAATTTTTGGCAAGAAAATCAACTGTAAAATAAGCCAATAGAGCTATTTCGAACAATTTTTGCGTTAATTTGTTTTTAATTTTTAAACAAGCAATTATCGATAATTAGGCTTTTGCGATGTTTTGTCAAGAAAGTAAATATAATACAAGTTAGAAGCGTGAATTCTAACAATCTTTAGAGATATTTTTTTTGGGATAATTTTACATCCAGATATGTTATAACTATTGATAAAATGTCATTAAAAACAAACTTTCTAAATTGTATCAACACTCATTTTACAGTTTTACACTGGGTCTAACTAGAGTTTACCCATTTATTTTTCCAACGATAAGTCTCAACTGTCAAATTTCTAGGAAATAAGAGCTGTTTTCGAGACTATGAGAAGGCATTTAACAGCATGGACAGGCAGGCCCTCTTGAGACTTTTAAGACACTATCATCAAGAAGTCATATAAGGGTATGACTTGCAGAATAGTGCATGGCAGACAACTGACAAAGGCATTTGAAGTCCAAACAGGAGTGAGACAAGGCTGTTAACTCTCTCCCTTCTTGTTTCTACTAGCCATAGATTGGGTCTTGAATACAGCAACAGACCAGAAGCTGAACGGTATACAGTGGACACTGTGGAAACAGCTAGATGATCTTGACTTGGCTCTTCTTTCTCACACACAGCAGCAGATGCAGCAAAAGATAAATGTTTTTGCAGACAATTCAGCTAGAATGGGTCTTACCATAAACAGAGGGAAGAGCAAGGTGTTAAAGATAAAGGCATCCAACAACACACTCATTACAGCCCAAGGCGAAGAGGTGGAAAGCTCCACCTATCTCGGCAGTATCCTAGACCACCATGGAGAACAGATGCAGATATCAGAACCGCATTTTTAAAACTCAAGCAGCCTTCCATCAGCTGAAGAACACCTGAGGATCTAGGGAAATAAGCACCACCACCAAGATTAGGCTCTTTAACACCATTGTTAAACCAATACTACATTTTGGAGCACGGACCTGGAGAACCACGATCACCACCATGAAACAAATCCAGGTATTCATCCATACCTGCCTGAGGAAGATTCTTATGATCCGCTGGCCAGACAAGATCTCGAATGAGGAACTGTGGCAAAGAACAAAGCAGCAGCCCATTGAAGTAGATATCCTTCAGAGACACTTCAGATGGATAGGCCACAACCTTCGCAAGCCGGCATCCAACATAACAAGGCAAGATCTAACCTGGAACCCCCAAGGAAAGAGGAAGAGGGGACGGCTCAGGAATACATGGCGCCGCGATTTGGAGGACAGTTGGAGAGACTCGCCCACTCTTTTCTCAACCAGGTTCCACTCCGAATGTGTGACTTGAATTATTGTAATAAATGTTACTAAAAATGCAGAACTGAATATTGTTGACGTTGTTAATGTAATCTCCCTTACATTTATGTTTTGTAAGTGGTGTATTTTTATGGGAAACATTGGCTTGCATAATTAATTTTGAAAACAAAACGGTTCTCTTTTATAAAACAAAAAGTAGAATTGCACCAGAACTTTCAATAACGTTTTTCGTTTTTGAGATATGAGTGGGACAGACGTACCAACAGACAGACCTCACTTAACTAATACAAGCTTTTCCCCTTTCGCGACCGCTAAAAATGTGCACACGACACCAAATGACTTTTAAGTAGAGATTAAATCAGATGTGACAACAATTCTAAAACATCAAGCTAATACAAATCTAGAATAGGCCTAGTTGTGCTATCAACACTAAGGATCAGTTGTGCAATCAACACTAAGGATCAGTTGTGCTATCAACACTAAGGATCAGTTGTGCTATCAACACTAAGGATCAGTTGTGCTATCAACACTAAGGATCAGTTGTGCTATCAACACTAAGGATCAGTTGTGCTATCAACACTAAGGATCAGTTGTGCTATTAACACTAAGGATCAGTTGTGCTATCAACACTAAGGATCAGTTGTGCTATCAACACTAAGGATCAGTTGTGCTACCAACACTAATAAAAGTCTAGATAGTTGTGCTACCAACGCTAATGAAATTCAGATCAGTTGTACTACTACTGCTATTGAAATCTAGATCTGTTGTGCTACCAACGCTATTGAAATCTAGATCAGTTGGATTAGAAAAAGATTAAGATCACTGTAACTAGTTCGTCACTTGACGAATCCCGAGGTGGCGGACGACCGACCTTAACTCTTTAATTCGCGGGTGGTTTACATTTCTTCAGAAACGACATAATTTATTTCATACTTAGCTCTAGCTTGAGCTATTTATAGATATGTTGAACCTTTTTGGATATTGTATCGCCCCCCCCCCCCTACCCAATCCCATTTTATACCTCTGGATAAAGCAGATCTCTAGGAGGTAGAGAAATCTAAGAATCATTAGGAAATATACAATGGAGAAATGTTGTAGCGTTTCCACTTGACCACCCCCCCTCTTAAATCCTCTTCGCCACGAACTCTAAGAGTATGGAAATTTTATAGACGTCTTGCAGAGAATTCTGGAGGTAATGAGGCCCCCCCCCCCTTTACCATAAACAAAAAAGTAGAACATAATAAAGCTGTGTTATTTTACAGGTTTTAAAATTTTAATACAAACTTTTTTTTGAAAAAATGTGAAATCACAGACCTTCTATATATGTTATACCTAGACTGAAAAACGGAAACAAATTCTTATCCGATAATGATCATGTAGATTGTTATGAATAGAACTCTTTTTCAAGCTGTAAGAGGAGTCGCCCGAATCTAGGAAAATCAATCTTTTCTGTCTTAGAAAAGTAATGATCTTTAGTTTCAAAGTTTAGAAATAATGTAATACTATTTTGCGGATTTGAAATAGAATAGGCTATTATTAATATTAATCGCAGAGCTGTATATTAACGCAAATCTATGCTATTCAACCATTGGCTGTTTATTTCCATTGAGATTGATCTAATGTTTCGAAAATACAAGATCGAACTAATTCAAATAATGTAATACTATTTTGCGGATTTGAAATAGAATAGGCTATTATTAATATTAATCGCAGAGCTGTATATTAACGCAAATCTATGCTATTCAACCATTGGCTGTTTATTTCCATTGAGATTGATCTAATGTTTCGAAAATACAAGATCGAACTAATTCAAGTCTGTTGATTGTTATCATATTATGATTTTAGATTGTGCATTTAGATCTAAACAGATTGACTACCTAGATCTTTCTAGATTATGTATCTGAACTTTGTAAATTAATAATTCTGAGAAGATAGTGCTTTTATTTTCGATGTTCAATTACATAGGTTTGAAAAAAACAACTTTACTTCTTATAACTACTTTACAAAACAACGCCTTGTTTCAGCTTTTTGAAGCTGTTCACACCATTTGTGTGTAGTGCTAGAGATCTCCGTGTGCAGTCTAAGTATAATGTATAGGTCTGTGTGTGAAATTAAAAGGAAAATGTTAGCGTGAGATTAGTAGCCAAATGTTTTATTTTGTTTCTTTTATTGGCGGCCTTTTTTTTCACTGGAAAAAAAGGGGGGGGGGGGGGAGAAACATTTGAACAATAACGATGTTTCTAACTCACTTAGTGCTCAAACTCATTTGCGTGTTTTTAAAAGTCATTTCAATATTTCGCTTGGGGTGGTGGGGGTGGGGAGGACCTTAACTCTTTCTCTCCTAATCGACGATACCATCGTTGATTTTGACATCATTAAATTAAATTAATATTTAATTTTTTAAACTTGACTTTGAATTATATAAAAAGAGCATGCATTTCCCTTTAATTCTATACCAAATACAACATTTTCAGATAACAAACAACAAAGCTATTGAAGCCCAATTATAACATGGTAGTGAAATAGTAATTAGCAAAATGAAGAATTCCTTCCAAATTGTAGAAAAATAATTAAGTAGAGAATAAGTTAACAATCTTTTTATCTGTTAGAAAACAAAATGTGTTGTTGAAAGCTCTTAAACTTTGTATGTAAAAATGAGTTTCTGAAAAAGAAAAACGTGTGGAACTAACGGAAGAATAATTTAAAACATGTGGAACTAACGGAAGAATAATTTAAAACATGTGGAACTAACGGAAGAATAATTTAAAACATGTGGAACTAACGGAAGAATAATTTAAAACATGTGGAACTAACGGAAGAATAATTTAAAACGTGTGGAACTAACGGAAAAATCATTTAAAACATGTGGAACTAACAGAAGAATCATTTAAAGGTGTGGAACTAATGGAAGAATCATTTAAAACATAACAATAATTTCAATTGAACGGATTTTGTTTATCCCCCCCCCCCCCTGAACTATACCTCCTTCCTCCTCTCATGTTAATTTGAATATCAATTTGACAGCTCCAAGATGAAGTTATCGAACGCGACATCAAACCACTTGTTACGTAGACATATCCCACTTCCTGATTATTGAATTATCTCTATTATAAGCGCTATGGGTCCTGAGTGATTGATTCATCGACATAGCACTGATTCTCCCACTTGCCGTGGACGAAAAATATTCGAAACAGTAAAACCTGTTATTTTTCGTGTGCCTAAGACAACTAAGCAGTTTTCACGATGGAAACCGCATGTTGTGTAATATGCATCAGCCTGTTGTAAGTAATAGTTTTTTTAAACTGTGTAATAAACTTGTGTAATAATGTTTTTATGAACCTGTATTTTTCACAGGACAGACAGACAGAGTTAATATAAGCTTTGTCATTTTGTTGTGCTGCAAACAAAGGAACGCAGAAAGTTGTCTTCTGTCTCTGCAAGGTTCAAACAAAGAGCACACACAAAAGTAGCATCACGTGTTAAACAAAACAAACTTAGCAACAGTTTCTTTATTTTGTACGCCGGATACACCCAAAAATGTGCTATTTATAGTTTTCCCGCCATTTATCAAAATCTCCAAAAGTACCAGTGTTATACATATGTGTTCTAAATGTACGTTATAAACTTTATGCTCTTTTACAGCAAATGATTTTGTTACTAATTAGATGTCCACGAAAGGGTAAAAGCCGTTATTATTGTATGTCTAGTTCATCCCTTGTAAATCTAAAGAAACTACAAAAGATTTTGGAAATCCGATTTAGCTATATTTTATACAACGGCTACTTCTAGTTTTAGCAAACCGTTTGATTTTCAATAGTAAATATTTAAGCCTTTTTTTTCATAAAGTATGCCATTTTTAAAATAAAAGACTTCAAGAGAGGTAAGTCTTTATAATATGTCTACAGATCTACATATATAATACGTACAATATATATATATAATTCTTGGTTCTGACCACTCATAATTAGTAATTCCCCCACTTGCCATGGAAGATATAATACGAAAATATAACCTATTGTTACATAACTTACGCCTAGGAAAAGTAAGCCATTTTCAAGATCGTAATCGCAAAGGTTAAATTTACCAAAAACAAGATTTTTTATTGGCAATTTATGCAATATATGTCTTCAATATATATGTCTTCAATATATGTCTTCAATATATGTCTTCAATATATGTCTTCGAAAGCCGACATTTTAATGTTGTAAGTACAAAACTAATTATTTCTTCTTCCTTAAGCACTTATAAAGAATTTTTTGGTTATTTCTTTTTTAGCGACCTGTCTGTCCGTCAGTCCCGTTTAGATCTCAGAAACTAAAAGAGAAAATGAAAATCGAACATCATAATATTTTATATCATTCAAAATTCTGTTGCAACTGCTACTTTTTTCTTTTCCAAAAGTGAACCATCTAATTTTTAAAATTATATATGCAAGCAGATTTTTCAAAAAATTACATCACTTTTCAATAAAAAAAACTTCTGGGGAAGTAGTTCTAATTAAAAAGTTCACAAGCTTTTCCATTAAGAAAACAACTTCATTCATAGATTCGCGCATTGGTGCAAAACATTTGCATCTAAGGTCACAATGGTAAAAGTGTCAATGGATTCATTATAAAATATATTTTCCATTAATTAACTATCTCATATAATAGAATACTGATTCAAATATTATTTTTTTTATAAAGAATTTCGTTTCAAGTGTAAGTTTTAAAAAAAACAACTACTTTTAACCGCTCAGTTTTCACACATCCTCATTAGGCTCTACACTTGACAACAATCTCAATCTAAATTACAATAAATAGAGGCCAGATCTACATAGACATAGATCTATATACTAGTTCTAGTCTAGATATCGTAGATTCTATATCAAGATTCTAGATCTAGACTTTAGACTTAGATCTATTTCTAGATCTAGGCTTAGACTTAGATCTTAAATCTAGATTTAGATATAAAACTAGGTCTATAATAGTCTATATCTAGCTAGATCTATGTCTAGTTTGTATCAAACTGAAAGCATAAGGAAAGATTCGAAATATATTATACATTTAAATATATACATACAAAAGGTTCTGGGTTCGAAACCCAGATGAAAGTTTTGTGTTGTTTTTTTTATTTTAGTTAATAAATATTTCTACATTTTTTGTGAGGTACATCCTGTAAAATAGATATTAATTTTTTAAGTATATTATTTTACAGCCTAATATGTTCTATCCTCTACCAATGTCTAGATCTGTCTTCTGTCTCTAGGTGGACCAATTCGGGGGCAAATTTTAAGCTTGTGTGACAACACAAATTGTCTTTGTAACCCTGTTTTTTTTTATTCAATAGGTCTAGATCTTAAATCTAATTCGCCTTTGGGTGTAAAAAATTGTCAAAAAGAATGTGTAATATTATCCTTATATCAGTGTGATTATCAGAAGTGTTTTTACATCTGTGTAAACGCTTGTGTGTGTGTGTGTGTGGAGAAAATGACCACAATTTGAAATGTAAATACTATATAGTTAATAGTGTGTAGCACAATTTTAAAACGACTCTATCTAAAGGAAAAAGTCCTAAAAATATGTCACAGTGAAATTGAATATAAAGACCTATTATCTTATGTTATATAATACAGACGTTACTTCAAAAAAAAAAGATGATTACGTCCTACGCGTTATGCCTTTAGTCATGCATATTAACCAATGACTTAAATTCTGCGAAGTCACTGGTTTTCTTGGCTAGCTCAGGCTACCCATTCCATGCTCTAATAGCACTAGGGAAGAAGGAGTATTTGTACAAATTTGTCCTAGCATATGGGACGAGGAATGTGCCTTTATCTTTGTGTGTGTGTATGGGGAGAGGGTGAATATTTGTGAAGGTGGGGTTAAGGTGTCTCTCTAAATATAGATCTACGTCTGACAAAAATAAATATCTGAAGAGTGGACACTTTCAAACTGTTCCGCAGTAAGAGTAAAGTTTCAACACATTATACTGTACGGTACTGTAATCACTACTTCTATTATTTAGTGTGTAAGTGCGGGTGAATTATTATTGGATAGTAAGGTATGCTTTGTTTAAAACTGTGCTTTACAGGTCTTTTATTTGAAAAGGCTACTCTGTTTTTGGCCCTGATCTCATGTAAATTTGGCCTCAGAGAGCAGTTCAGAGAGCAGTTCGATGTCAAGTCTAGATCTATGACAAAATAAAGACATGTGTAGAGTTGCGAGTTGAGGGATGCAAGTAAAGAAATAAAAATGGGCCTCGTTTTGGTATTTGGGCCAATTGAAATACTAGTAGCTAGCCTATGCCCATACTTAACATACCAATTCACTTTTCCAATGTTGAAAGTATGTCATGGTCATTGTCTGCACATAACTATGTATAAATGGAAATATAGCATTGATTGCAACGAATAATTTTAGCTTTTAATTAATTAATTTTTTTTTGTAATTTATATTTTATATTTATTTCATTAAAGCATTCTATTCACTGTAGTGTCTATGCAAGAGTATTTAATCCACATTGACCTCATATGGTAAATTCTCACCTCTACATGCTAAATGTATTCTAAAAATATTGACTTATAATTACAGTGTTCATTGAAATTCTCAATATTTGCATAATAAGTATGAATAAACTTTTAGCCCAATAAGAAATAAAATAATAATAATAATTAATTTTTTAGTGATTAATTGATTGCCAGAAACATTCAAGCTGCACATTATCAGGTGAGAGAAAACAATAAAATAAGCCGTGAATGACCTGCGCGTGAAACGAGTTTGAACCCTTACCTTCAACACCGTGTTGCCTCATCTCTATAGTTCCTGGCGTTGTCTGTTGCTATGACGTAGAACAGCCCCGTGGCATCTGATTCTGTAGCAGCCAGTGAGCCGCTAACACCTGTCAGGCAGCGCTGTACGGGAAAGAAGGGAGGCTGCTCAGCAAGGGAAGATAATTCGACTCCATGCTGTGCTATTTCAGGCATGCTGTGAAGTCCCCTTAGAGGTTGTTTTTTTTTTAATACTTATTAAATGAGTGTTGCTCACGAAACTAGCACTCTTATAATTCTCCCAGGTTTCATGACGTCATAGCATTCATTGACATCGCCTCAAGTAAGTCATGGGTGTGTCTGATGTGATCTTTCGATGGACAAAGAACGAATGGACATTGACTTTTAATGGCGTCATATAACCATTGACTTATCAATGTATAAGGCAAGGCCGAAAAGGGAAAGAACATTACAGGATTGAGATCAAAGCTTGACGAATATTTGGAGTCGATCATTAGACACAATGCCATCAAGACACTATTCTCCAGTCAGCAACTCAATAAGTCGATTGTTGGTCTAGAGTTGTCTCTCTTGGCATGCTATAGCGACACGCTAATCCAACATACATTCAAATAGAACTTTCTGGCTCAACAATAGGCTCAGTAAATATTGACATCGGATAGTTGAGATCAATAATAAATCTATAATTCTTGTGAGATTAGATGATCTTCTTTTAGAATTTTTTTCATTTAAGCAAATATAAAACAAGGTTACAAAGACAGTTTGTGTGGAAACACAAACTTAAAATCGGCCCCCGAAGTGGTCCCCCCAGGCAGGCTTCAATATTTTCAGAAAGAACATCCAAATGAAATTATATCAAAGACAAATGAGAGATAAGAATGGAGAAAGAAGGTTGACAGATCTTGTTTAGTGCCCCAACGGTGCAGCAGATCAAAGGATAGGTGCAATTGAATGCAAAGTTAGACGTGAACCTGGCCTAACTAGTTCCCCTTTCAGACCGTGTGGTCTATAATAATTTTATTTATAAAGCGCTGTTAACAAACAAAATGTAGGCTCAAGGCGCTGTAACAACATTACAAACACAAACACAAGAGCTAACATGACAAACTAATCTAAAAAAGTTTTAAACAGATAAGTCTTAATGTTCTTCTTGAAAGTGGTGTAGCATGTTGTCTGTCTGAGATCAATGGGAAGTGAGTTCCAAACCTTTGGTCCGTGAACTGAAAAAGCCCGCAGACCATAGCTTTTGAGGGAGAAACGTGGCATTACTAAAAGCGTTGAGTCCATTGAGCGCAGGGCTCTCTGGGGGACATATGGAGTAATCAGTTCTCTAAGGTACAAGGGCATCTCGTTGTTATATATACACTGATGACAAAGTGTGGCGACCTTGTAATCGATTCTCGCTTTCACGGGAAGCCAATGGAGCGTGCGCAAGAGCGTAGTAGCAGAATCTTGTCTATTTTTTTTAAGGACTATTCGAGCGGCGTTGTTCTGTATACGTTGCAGCTTGGCTATTTTGTCATCGGGTATCCCTGCTAGCACGGCGTTGCAGTAGTCAAGGCGGGAGAGTATGAATGCCACAGCTAGCGTTTTGTTGACTCCGTTGTTAAATATGGTCGGATCTGGCCTAATCTGCGCAGCTGCAGATAAAGACCTTTGCAGAGCTGACTTATGTGTGGGTCGAAAGATAGTGTTGAGTCGAAAAAAACTCCAAGATTCCGCACGACATGGACAAAACGAACAAGGCAGTTCGTGATAAAGAGAGAATCTGTGCTTTCAACTTTTGAGACATTGTTCCTAGTGCCAATCTTAATTATTTCTGTCTTGTCTTCGTTCATCTTGAGTTTATTTTCAACCATCCAATCGCTCACCCTTGCAACGGTACTACTGATTTTCTCTGTCAGATGCGACACCTCTGAGGGTACTGATGAATAGTATAATTGTGAGTCATCGGCAAAGAAATGGTATAAGATACCGGTTGGCCGTATGACACCGCTGAGTGGATATGTGTGCATAGTGAACAGTACTGGGCCTAGAACTGATCCTTGGGGTACTCCGTACTTCAAAAGTAAGCTTGTTGATTCCGTCCCGCTAACTACGACACTTTGGTTGCGTTCAGTCAGGTAGGATCCAAGCCACTTTAGGACGACTCCTGCTAAACCAAAAGTTGCAGAGAATCTGGCCATCATAATTTCATGGTCTAGCGTATCAAAGGCTGCGGACAAGTCCAGCATGGAAAGAATTTATATGTGGCCTTTGTCGGAATTGTGAAGTAAGTCGTTTAGTACCCTGACCACTGCTGTCTCTCTGCTACGACACTTCCTATATGCAGATTGAAGTTCTTCCAAGAGACAGTACTGTTCAAGATGAGAAAGAATTTGCGCTAACACGATGCGCTCCAGAAGCTTTGACAGGAAGGGAAGATTTGATACCGGGCGATAGTTTTTTTGACATTCCGGGTCAAAACTGGATTTCTTAAATAAGGGCCTGACTATAGGGCAGATGATGTAAAGTTCATCTGTTTTTGTGGCCTACGGTTAACGAGGGTGTCATGTAGCCAGCACAACGACCAACCGCCTTTACTTTTCCCCAACTAATGTCAGTTACCATTAGAGCTGGGTAGACTCAGAGGCGCCCAAGGATTCCGAAGTTGAATATCCCAGTCTTCACCAGGATTCGAACCCGGGACCCTCGGTTCTGAAGACTGGTGTTTTACCACTCAACTACCGCGCCTCTCCAGGCCTAACTGAAGTCTTATAAATAATTTAATTGTTTTGAAAAAGCTCCATCTTATTCGAATCCTTCAAAAAAAAAAAAAAAAAAAAAAAAAAAATTCTCACTGGCATAGAGGCGAAAATAGCTAGCAGCAGATGGCCTCTGAAACAGACGATTGGAGAGCGCTCACAAAGGCTGTGGGACAAACATTTGAGACTCAAAGAAAGACAGGCGCAGAAGACGGAAATAAAACTTAAACAGACCGCCATCAGACAACAGCTTTGTCTGCACGAGATGCAGGAAAATATGCAGGTCGTAACTGGGTTGGCCTAGTTGTGTGAAACACTGTATCTACTGAATCGAAGATCTTTTTGAGAAAAGTAGGAATTTACAGAATTTTAATTTTATGTTCTTATTTGATTTATAGAAATTTCTTTTAATAAATCCTAATGCTTTGTTTGATTTTTTTATAGTTTCATCAATATGTGGATTCCATGACAGTTTTTCATTTATTATAACACTTAGGCATTTTGCGTTTTTAGTCTGTGTTACTGGTTTGCCATGAATAAGATAAGTGGAATTAATTTGTTTTAGTTTTTTTGTTACTCTTAACAACTGACATTTTTCTGAGTGGAAAGACATGCTCCAATTGGATTCCCATTTCTGTAATTAATCTAATTCTCTTTGTAAAATATCTGTGTCTTGTGTTGTTTTTATTGTTCTATATATTATGCAATCGTCTGCAAATAATCTGACTTTTGTTCCTGAAGTAATGCAATTTGGTAAATCATTTATGTAAATTAAAAATAGTAGTGGACCCAAGACTTTTCCTTGAGGTACACCTGAGATTACTATTATCATTGTTGATTTAGAGCCATTTATTATTACAGTTTGTTCTCTCCCTATCAGAAAATCTTTAATCCACTCATGCAGTGGTCCATTAATGCCAAAATATTTTAATTTTTTAAGCAAACTATGGTGGTGAACTTTGTCAAAAACCTTAGAAAAATCTAGTAAGATAGCATCTATTTGTTCACTATTATCTAAACCTTTAAAAAAAACATCAATTAGTCCTATTAGTTGTGTTTCACATGATCTATATTTCCTAAAGCCATGTTGGTATGGTGTGAGGACATTATTTTTGTCTAAGTGGTTTATGATGTTGCTACATATTATGTGTTCTAGGATTTTACATGTAATGCTGGTAAGTGATACTGATCTGTAGTTTCCTGGGTCAGATTTTTCTCCTTTTTTAAATAGGGGGGTGACATTAGCTTCTTTCCAGTCCTTTGGTACTCTGCCCTGGTTAAGCAAAGCCTGAAATAGTATTTCGAACACTGGGGCTAGCTCATTGCTAAGTTCTTTGAGTAATCTAGCTGGAATACCATCAAGTCCAGACGCTTTATTTGGTTTGGTGTTGGCTAATAGTTTTTGAATTCCATTTTCTTGTACTACTATATCTTCTATGTTGTCTACTTGGTTCAAATTAAGTAATATGTCTTTGTCTCCTGGGGCTGAGAATGCTGATGCAAAGTATTTGTTTAGGATATTTGATTTAGTTTCATTATCATTACGTATTATGTTTTGTTCATCTTTTTTAATGGCGCTATGCCTGTTGTTTCCATTCTCTTAGACTTAATGTATGACCATAGGTTTTTGTTGTTATCTTTAGATAACTCCTAGTAGAGTCTCATCATAGATTAAGTTCTCTGATAGTCTCTGCTCACAGTTCCTAGTAGACCTATGAAGCAAACTTTGCTGCACTACACAATTGTTAACTTATATTTTGTATTGCACGTCCATACCTCTGGACAAATATACATAGGTCAACGTAAAGTTGATAAGTTGATATTAAACAGGAAGTTGATATTAAACAGGACAGAAGGTGATATCAAACAGAAAGTTGATATTAAACAGGAAGTTGATATCAAACAGAAAGTTGATATTAAACAGGAAGTTGATATCAAACAGAAAGTTGATATTAAACAGGAAGTTGATATCAAACAGAAAGTTGATATTAAACAGGAAGTTGATATCAAACAGAAAGTTGATATTAAACAGGAAGTTGATATCAAACAGAAAGTTGATATTAAACAGGAAGTTGATATCAAACAGAAAGTTGATATTAAACAGGAAGTTGATATCAAACAGAAAGTTGATATTAAACAGGAAGTTGATATCAAACAGAAAGTTGATATTAAACAGGAAGTTGATATCAAACAGAAAGTTGATATTAAACAGGAAGTTGATATCAAACAGAAAGTTGATATTAAACAGGAAGTTGATATCAAACAGAAAGTTGATATTGACTCGCAAATAAAATTCGAGGATAAAATTTCCGAGACGATTTTTAATTTAATCTCGTGCAAAGCGCAGATGAAATGAATTGTTTAAATTTTGGGGTTTCCCAAAAATTGCTTAGATATTGTATGGCCAGCACAACGACCCAATTACCGTTCATAACAGATTTGAACTCAAATCACCTGCATGGACGAATTTCATCAAATCAATTAACAGACTTTAATAACGGCAATTTGACTGTTGTCATACTATTCATAGTTCTATATATATAGTTCGTCCATCTTGGTTCGATGATGACCACTTTGTCATCCAGGGGGCTGAGGGCTTTGCACTGGGGTTTTATGCCTCCTCATGTGGCTGGTGAGACCTATGTGAGCCCGGAATGTTCGGACGCACACTGGCAGGTTATTCCAGCTGGAGCTAGTGTCGTTTGCCTTGCTTTTCTTCTCTGGCATTTTTCTTCTGCCAGCGTTGTTCTTTTTTCCTCAGCAACCTGTGCGCCAGTTTTCACAGCGCGATGCCATAATGCTCTGTCATTTGCCTCTGTCTCCCAGGTGCATGGGTCTATGCTGAACGCCTTCAGAGAAGCTTTGAGGGTGTCCCTGAAGCGCTTTCTTTGTTGGCCATACAAGAGTCGTTTAGGGATGCGGTGGTCTTCCATTCTGTAGACGTGACCTGCCCAACGCAGCTGGGACTGCATCAGGATTGTGTGGATGCTTTGCAGGCACGCTCTTCGAAGGACTTCAGTATCTGTTATTTTGTCTTGCCATTTGACATTTAGTATTTTTCTCAGACATGTCATGTGGAAGTGGTTCAGTTTCTTTGCATGTTTGCTGTACACTGTCCATGTTTCTGAGACATAGAGCAATGTAGGGAGGATGACGGCTCTATAGACCCCTAGCTTTGTGTTTGTGGTGATACCACGTCTGTTCCAGACATTTTTAGACAGTCTGCCATAGGATGCACTGGCGTTGGCGATACTCAGGCCGATTTCACTATCAATGTTTCAGTTTCTGGAGAGTCTGCTGCCAAGATATGTGAATTTGTCCACTGCGTTTATATCCTGTCCATTTATAGTGATGCTTGGATCCGAGTAGGCTTTCCCAGGAGCAGATAGATATAAGACTTCAGTCTTGTTTGTATTAATGGTAAGACCAAAGTCTAAGCATGCTCTTGAGAAGTCACTGACGATGCTCTGCAGATCGTTTTCAGAGCAGGCATTTAGGGCACAGTAGTCAGCAAATAGCAAGTCTCTGATTACTGCTGCATTTGTTTTTTATTTTGCTTTAAACCGCCTCGGGTTGAATAGGCCACCATCAATTCTGTATGATATATTTATCCCGTTGTTTTCTCTATTTGTGAATGCATCTGTCAGCATAGCGGAGAACATGATACTGAACAGTGTAGGTGCTAGGACACAGCCTTGTTTTACCCCGTTTGATACTTCGGGGTGTATGGGGTATCTAGGAGGGGTAGCACCTCTAGTGGACAGGCAGTCGTACCCTCTTTTTGAGGGTAGTTTGGCTCACTCTTGGTCCCCACTCGGTACCCAACTCTCACCTGTCAAACCTAGCATGTGAAGTCTGGACTTGGCGGCCTGTGCGTAACGTCACAAAACTAGACTAATCGGACAGAAAGGCAAGTACCAGCACAGTGCTGTGAAGCACTCAAGAGCAGGACAAGACACACAGAAAGTCTCTGGTCATCCACTGCACCCAAACTTGTCCCCGGACGTCTTGACCAAATCTTACCTCCGGAAAAGGACGGGCTTTAGGGCGAGAGAGTGAGGTCGACGTGTTGAGCGAATCCTCCTCACTTTAATTCAACGCAAGTCACTTTTCATCCCCCCCCCCCATTCATAGTTCTATAAACGAAATGTTTGTCCACCCCCATCTGGAATCATATCAAACTCTATCACTTAATTAAAAAGTTTAAAAATATATCTGGAGACATCCAGAAGTCTTTCATTTCCGTAATCACTTTCCACCCCCCCCTCATTTTGTATCGTGTTTTTTACGCTTCTCTAATACTGTCATGTCTCGTTAAATATTAATCCGTTTCTTGTCAATAAGTAATTAACGCT
Source organism: Biomphalaria pfeifferi (assembly GCA_030265305.1). Classification (NCBI taxonomy): domain Eukaryota; kingdom Metazoa; phylum Mollusca; class Gastropoda; family Planorbidae; genus Biomphalaria; species Biomphalaria pfeifferi. The sequence goes on from JASAOG010000001.1 coordinate 10,917,690, forward strand.
GGCGTAGTTGTTTTTAAATAAATACATGTTTCTTTCATTTTGTTTTCTTTTTCACACAGAAGCCATCCCACAAATCAAACGCATTTTATAAGTGCTGACTGAAGACATACACGTAACGTCACTCTACACCAACTACTTGTGTTTATAGAGTACATTCTAATGTCACTCTACACCAACTACTTGTGTTTATAGAGTACATTCTAATGTCATTCTACACCAACTACTTGTGTTTATAGAGTACATTCTAATGTCATTCTACACTAACTACTTGTGTTTATAGAGTACATTCTAATGTCATTCTACACCAACTACTTGTGTTTATAGAGTACATTCTAATGTCATTCTACACTAACTACTTGTGTTTATAGAGTACATTACAATTTCCCTCTACACTAACTACTTGTATTTATAGAGTACATTCTAAATGTTTCTCTCAAGCGGTACATCCCACCTACCAAAATATTTATAGAAATATATTTTAAATGGAATGGGCGCAAGGTTATGAACATTGATTATCATTGCCCATACTGTATCTATATGCCTAATTGATTATCATTGATAATCCTATATATACCTTTGCAAAAGGCAGTTTAGAACGAATACACGTGTGAACAATTGAGCTGAGACTGAACAAAATTAAAAGCTGCTGGAACATTTGACATCTACCTATATCACGTGTGTAATGTTGGTGATTGACCAAACCGTAAAGCCAGAGATCGATAAGGTTGTGACCAAATCATAATATATGAAGCTGTCTGGCCACAGCGAGCCAAAAGCAATTTTCTAGACGCGCTCCTGGGATCACAGATTAAGCTGTGCCGAGTTTTCAGACAGTGTTGCTTCAATCGGCCCCAGGTGACATGGAAATGAGATCTGCCTGATATTCCAAGTCTAGGCGTGGACTGGACGTGGGATACTGATCATGTAATCTAGGACACGCTATTCGACTATTAAGGCTGCAGCTTGCTGAACAAAGATTAGTGGATTATAGACCACGGTTCTTGTTGTCCAACCGAAAAAATTTAAAACCCAAATCTACCCAGTTATAGAAAGCTTAAAGTTGAAAATAGAAAAACAATAGAAGACGCTTAAAGAATAGTAAAACTATTTATTTCGTAGAGTCGTGTTAATGCAACATAACTTTGGAACAAGTGTCACAGTCATTTGATGAGTGGTGGGAGTGCATTCCTCCCGTCAAGTTATATATATATGTATACTTTCTATTTCTCTCCCTCATTCTCATTCGCTCACCCACTCTCTACTTTATTGCTTGTATTATCACGATATACCAAAATTTTAAAGTACTTTGCAAATCTCTCTCTCACTCTCTCTCTCAATCTCTCTCACTCTCTCTCTCTCACTCTCTCTCTCTCTCTCACTCTCTCTCTCTCTTGTCACTTTGTACTTTTCCCCCTAGAAATTCAAGCTGATCACAGATTGAAAGAAGGTGGGTGGGGGACAGATCTCCTGTAGCCCTGCCAATAATTTGAAATTCTTAGCGTTCGGTGATTTCCCTTTACCTCCTAGTGTTCGTTATTTCTGATCGTATTTAAAAAAAAACAGCTTGACTACACTTTGAACCATTCCACTGTTTGACCAGAGTGCTCATTTGTTGATGAACTAGAGGGGGGGGGGGGAGAACTGATGGACAAGTCTATTGAAAACATGCAGATCTGCTGGAAGACTTCATGTTTACATTACACTAGCGATGTGGTTGAATTATTGACAAGCTTCTTGTGATGGTCTTTTTGAACTCACTCAGATGAATTACACGTCATGGATTATACACACATACACTGTCACACACACATCAAGTTTTCATTAGAACAATGAGCTAAAACGTTTTATACAAATAAACGCATATATATATTTAATCACGTATCTGTATTATTTAAAACTTTTAAAAAATACATATATATATTAAAATAGAATATACACACATGCATATGCAAAAATTCGAAACTCATATAATTAGAAAGACTATGTGCTCTGTTATATTTGCTGGATTATCGCACATACAAGTAAGTCATAATAACACTTTACTAGTTATTGGTACATTGATACAATCATATTTTTAAATTATACATTGACTAACTATTAGGAGTGGTGTTTTGATGTGTATTGTTATGTGGTGTTGTGTAATGGTATGGTGCGTTACTATGTTGTGTGTGTGTGGTGGTCTGTTGTGTTGTATGGTGGTGTTTTGTAGTATTTAGTGATGGTGTGTTGTGTTGTTTTGTAATAGTGTGTTGTGTTGTTGACTGATGTTGTGTTGTGTGGTGTTGTGTTGTATTGTAGAGTGCTTGTGTTCCTCTATATTCTCGACTAAGTCCAACTGACTGTATACAATGTTAATATAATCTGATTCTTTAAGAAAGGTTTCAATGACCTGATTGTTACGTCTGGTATTGATTAACTGCTTACAAGAACAGTTTCGTCAAGAAAATCTGCACTGTATGTTGATATTTTATTGAGTTTCTGTCTACCAATGAATGCTTCACTGCAACAGCTGCCTCTCAGACGTTGAAGTCATTTTCACAGGGTCAGAGCTGACCACCGGTCTGGGTTTATTTAGAAGGTTTTGGGGTTACATTATAGTGCCACCATCTTCCCCGATTAAAAAAAAACAACTTTGCTCTGCATGTACCAGGACAGACTGATCACGTGACCGATTGCCTTGAAATTCTCCGCTTATATTATAATTAAATGACTATGAGAATCGCTTCCCAAATGTTTCAAGATTATTCCACTCAGCATAACGGTAAACTCTAGGAGGGCCGCGATGACCTTACTCGGTCCATTGAGATTGCAAAGTTGACCAGATTTAGATCTACAGTTACGTTAGGCCAGGTCATTTGAAGTGAAGGAAAGATTGGGACGAATGGAGCGTGACGGCTACTGTCTCGTAACTGTCCCTACAGTCCCACTCTTCTATCGTTTCGTGTAGAAAGCGGAGATGGTTCTGTGATACGAAGCTCGTAAACAGAAATAAACGGTAAAGAAGTAATTGGAAATAAAACCTGGAAATAAAACCTGGAAATAAAACCTGCGCATTTCATTAGAAAAACAAAAGAATGAATTTTAACATAAATTAAGGTCAGGAATTAAAAGCAGAGTCAATAAAAAAAAAGGAAAACCGACTTTATAAAATGAAACCAAGATTTAAGAATAGGAAGCTTATTGAAACTGAAAATAGAATTGACAAACAAAATAGAAACTCAATACAAAATAACGATAATTAGAAATAGAAATAAAATGTTAAATCAAGAAAAAAAAGTTTAAAAAAAAAGCTTATATAAAGTAATTGTATCAATTAGTTTGGATCAGTCATGTCATTAAATGTGTGATAGATCTAGACTAACAGTAAAATAAATCTGAATTAGTAGAACAATTATTTTTTTTGTTTAACGCCATTTCATGCTTTCTCAATGCGCTATGATCCTCTAACTCAGGGGTTCTCAACCTGTGGCTCGCGAACCCCATGGGGGTCGATTAGCGGTTTACGAGGGGTCGCCTAAGACCATCAGAAAAAAATATTTTTCGTTTACAAAACATGACATAGATCAAATCTTTGCGAGACAGTATTTTTTAACTTGTTAAATCATGGAACTATACTAATGTTTATATACAGAAGTATATTTGGTGCAGAAGAATTCCCGATCTGGTCAAACAGAAACAAAGCTCAACTTTCGAAATGAGTTGTGGCTTTTTCCCACAAACTGTCGCAATATTTTTGTAGCAAGGTATGACTCCATTTGCTGGAGCTTACCATGCCCAGAAATGTTTTCCAAATTGGAACATAATTATAAAATCTTGAATATATTCAATACGCAATTGAAATGTAACAAGTCATAAAGACACAAACTCAATTATTAGCCATTTAGCTATTAACAGAAATATTTAGTGTTTCTTGATTAAACATACAGCTTTGGCAAATCATACATTTTCATTTCGATGTTATATATGACACCCCCAACCAAAAAAAGGTTAAGAACTGCTCCTCTAACTTGTCTGGACCAGTTTGGAAAAGAGGAGGGAGGAGAAGGCGGGTATCTGTATGAATGTTACCGTGATGGCTTTTTACATGTGTAAAAGAAGTGTTCCCTCAAGCACAAGCCTCCACAAGGGGTCTAATGAACGTATACCACCATATCTGTTAAGTACGATTTCTTTCCATTGTTCAATACCAAACAAAATAGTTAATTACCAATAGTTTATTAACTAATTGTTTTTTAGAGGCCCCGAAAGGAAAAAGACGCTATTAGTTTTGTGTGGAATGTCTGTCCGTCCGTCCCGTTTAGATCTCGTAAACTAGAAAAGATAGTGATAATCCGACATCATAATATTTTAGACCATTCAAAGTTCTGATGCAACGGCTACTTTTTTTCTTTTCTGAAAGCGAAAAATCTAACTTTTAAATTTTTAAATCATTTATGCAAGCAGTCTTTTCATAAAATACAGCACTTTTACAACTGCAATGTTACACTTTAGCCATAAAGCATATAATTAAAAGAATTTATTTTTTTATGGAAATGTTTTTTTCTTCAGGATTTGAATAAGAGATTGACCATTTACAAAACAATTAGATCAATTAGATAATCATTATAAGACCTTAGTTAGGCCATCTAACTTTACATTCACTTTCAACTGTCTGTTGGACCGCTGCGACACCACACAAAATCGGTCAACCTTCTTTCTCCATTTTTCTCTGTCTTTGTCTTTGATAGAATTTCATTCTGATGTTCTTTCTGAAAATATTGAAACCTGCCTTTTTACCTGCCTGAGTGGACCACTTCGGGGGCCGATTCTGAGTTTGTGTTTCCACACAAACTGTCTTTGTAACCTTGTTTTTTTTTTATTGATTCTTGTGTTGTCAGGTATAAAACAATAATTGTGCAACTTTTAACTTGATCCTAGATTGGGTGTCGGAGAAATAAAGTGTACAAACTTTTTACCAGACAGACAGAGTTGATATAAGCTTGATAATAAAACAACACTGAAAGTAAATAAATATCAAATAAGTTTTGATTTTTTTCAAATTTTAGTTTATTCACTGTCATTCTAAATCGTTTCCGATTTCGTAAATATATTTGTTAGGAGTTTTGTTTTTCTTGCCCTAACAAATGACGTCATTTTTGGGTAACGAATTCTTCCGTTCAAGTCTTTCGTTAATTAGCCAGGACTTATAAATATTTAATTCCCTGTTGGTAAATACAGTCATTAAAATGAGAAACGTATTCTCCGTGACATGGCTAGAGATATTTGGTATGACTAGTAGCCTTGACCTTAATTAACCCGCCATTTTTTTTTTTTTTTCAAATAAATGTAGGTAGGACCTAACCAATAGTCAATATATTCAATACTGTATGGCTGACAGGTCGCGCAGTTTGCGCAATGGTCTGTCGTTCGATCGTCTCAATGGTCCCGGGTTCATACCCTGCCTGCTGCCGACTCTGAAGGAACATTCGAAACATGTAAAACATTTTAAAAAAACATTCCCCCTACTGGGTAGTGACCGTCATAGTGTGTGCTGAGGGGAAATAATTCAAACACAAATATCTTCCTTTGATGTTTCATGACGTCGACTAAGTTAAATTTAGCAAAAAAACCCTCAAAGTAAATGTAAGATACTCAGTCAGTTAGAAGACATTTTTACTCCTCTACTTGGTTATATACAGACACAATATATCGGATGCTATCTAATAAAGGACTTTTGTATTTTCTTGAAAATGAAGTGAATTCCGCCTTGTAAATGTTTCGATTTAGATGTATAATGAAGTCCGAGGCACAGAGTTAATGTAGGCTCTGAGTTAATGTTAGCTCTGAGTTAATGTAGGCTCTGAGTTAATGTAAGCTCTGAGTTAATGTAGGCTATGAGTTAATGTAAGCTCTAAGTTGATGTAAGCCTATTTAACCGTATCTGGATACCAATAAGGGACAAAAAATAGTTAATTACCAATAGTTAATTGATTAATTGGTGATTTTTTTTATTGATTCATGTCTCGTCTATGTGGGAAGCGTGGTTGAGAAGCTAAATACGTCCACACCCGACCCGAGCAGAGTTGTGTTTACCTTCTCCCAGTTATCCCCTCCACCAATGAGATTGGACCCTAGCCCTCTGAGCGTGCTATAAGCAGGAAAGTAGATCTACATAAAAAAAAAGCTATAAATTTAATTTCATTTAATTTTTAATGATTTATTCTGCAAAGTTTCAACTTGATCTAAGGATGGGCGTGGGAAACATAACACATGCACAAACGTTTTACCAGACACACAGACAAAAGAATAAAGGGTTGGAATGTAATAAAGAATAATTATGTGTACACACACGAACGCACACACGCACACACACACACACATACATACCTACATACAAATATATACTTTTTACCAGACAACAGACAAAGTGAGTTGATCATCAGCTTTTTAATAAGAAGAAAAACATTGCATACATCTTATTTTTATTTGGAAGGACTAAGCTTATATTTAGGGTATTTGTATCAATTACTTTGGGTCAGTCATGCAATTAAATTTGTAAATGGATCTAGACTTGATCTAGATAGATCTAGACTCTGAGCGATTAGAAATATTTTTACTAATAATTTTTCTTTTTCGCAATTTTATGCTTTTATCTTTCTCAATGCGCTATGATCCTATCACTTTCTCAATGCGCTATGATCCTATCACTTTCTCAATGCGCTATGATCCTATCACTTTCTCAATGCGCTATGATCCTATTACTTATCAGTTGGAATGGGGAGAAGGGGGAAAGGTGGGGGTATCTGGGTGAATGTTACAGTGACCGCTTTTTAAATGCATTTTTAAAAAAAGCTGTACGAATTGAATTTCAAATTCAGTGCTCATGCCTCTTCAAGGGGAATAATTCAATTTATTCCACCACATCTGCCAGTACAATTTCTTTCCTTTGTTCGATACCTTAATTAACTTATTGGTTCGTCTTTTACTGATTCTTGTGTTGTCAGGTCAAAGAAATAATTGTGAAAAATGTCAGCTTGATCCTGGATTGGGTGTGGGAGAAATAACATGTACAAACTTTTGACCAGACAGACAGAGTGAGTTGAAATAAGGTTTGTAAAAATGTTTAAAAACACAAAAGTTCACTTTTAAATTAAATACTTTTACTCTTTATTTACATGACAATGAATGAGAGTTAACTCTCTCTAAGTTCTGGTCTAGAAGTTGTTACGCGCTACATAACGGGTTGACCCCTACAGCTGTTTCCAGGGCTGCGATGACCTTACTCTGTGGGTTGTGGTTACAGAGGTTGACAAGGAGGTACAGTTTACGCAAGGCCAGATCATTATTGGTCAAGTGAATGTTGGGACAGATGGAGACCAGAGTGTCCACGGCCATCTCGTAGCAGTCCCACTCTTCAATCTCTTCGTGTTTCATCATGACTAGGGAGTAGAGTTGATTCTCTGGTACCTCACTGGACACAGACAAACAAGCAAACTTAAACACATCATTATGTAGTCATATGTAGCAATACGATAGAGACAATAGTGTCACAGACAAACAAGCAAACTTAGACATCGTTATGTAGTCATATGTAGCAATACGATAGAGACAAGAGTATCAAAGACAAACAAGCAAACTTAGACACATCGTTATGTAGTCATATGTAGCAATACGATAGAGACAAGAGTGTCAAAGACAAACAAGCAAACTTAGACATCGTTATGTAGTCATATGTAGCAATACGATAGAGACAAGAGTGTCAAAGACAAACAAGCAAACTTAGACACATCGTTATGTAGTCATATGTAGCAATACGATAGAGACAAGAGTGTCAAAGACAAACAAGCAAACTTAGACATCGTTATGTAGTCATATGTAGCAATACGATAGAGACAAGAGTGTCAAAGACAAACAAGCAAACTTAGACACATCGTTATGTAGTCATATGTAGCAATACGATAGAGACAATAGTGACACAGTTATTGATATGAACAAAACCACTTTTCGATCTTTGAAAAATTAGACACCATTCTCTACTCGGAGAAACTTTGGTAGACGAGTCACAATAAGATAATACAGATAATAGTAGAACTTGATATTGCTATGATATATATTCTATGCAGTTACACACTAAATTTATTAGACTAGGACATTGGTTTGGGATACAGGCATAGACTAATACTAAGATCTGAATGTCATTTCAAATAGAATCATGTTGTCACTATTGTATTGTTGCTATCTTGTAAATAAATTGTCACAGTTCACGCATAAATTGTCACACTTCGTGCATTAATTGTCGCAGGTCATAAATAAAATGTCACGGGTCACAAATATAGTTTCACAGGTCACAAATAAATAGTTACAGGTGTAGTATTGTAAATTCTAAAAGCCTCTTAAGAATTACTTGGAATTCTATGTTACATTATAACCAGATCATTAATTCCACTAAAATAAAAGACAAAGCCAGAAAATAAGAGGTGTCGCGTGGACTATAGGGGCAAGAAATGGGTTGGGGGCTTCAAAATGGAAATAGTTTGGATTTCTCTCTATGTGATTGCCATTCTGGCTCTAAATGGATCCCCCCAGCCCCTTTTTTTTTTCTAAACATTTCTGTGCCTATAATACATGAGTGTAGACTTGTACAGAGAAAATATGCAGAACCAAATAAATAAATTTTAAATTTGTTATAGGTTGTTTGCTTTTTTACTCTACAGCTAATTGAAAAGGAGTTATTCCCCACAACAATTTCTTTCCTACCTGTAAACTGTACTAACTATTTGATTGAACAGCTGATTGGTATGAGACATGGTTTGTTTCAATTGATTTAACTTTTCCTCCAAACGAGATCTTTCAAGGGAGTCAGCCGCTGCAGCCAATCTGTTTTCAAGTGTCTTGAGAACAACTATTTCGCTGGGCACTTGATCTGTTGGAATGGTTCTTTCTGTCTTTTCTGGTAATCTGATTGGCTAGACGAACACACAGACACTTTTTAGGCTATTTTGAGACACAGCTAAAATGTCTGGGTTTTTATTGAAACAATTTGAGACCTACTCAGTACTTATTAAAATAAGTAGCCACATTTTTTTACGAAATCAATAGACCATTGAAAATTATTTTTATCATAGGTTTACAGAAGCTGGAATGACTATCATTGGAAAGTGACAAAAATATATCAGTGTATAGAATATCGGAGATTTTCACAATGTCAAGGACGCTAAAGTAAACTTTAATGTTACCTACGAAATAAAAGTGACATGGCAGAAGAGTTCATTCTGCAGAGCTGAGAAGCATTACCACACGACAATATAACCTAAAAAACCTGGCTTATCAACACTTTCTGTATTTTTTTGTACACCGGATACACCAAAAAGCTTGCTCTTTATAGCTTGTATGAAAATGTCCACTAGAAAATGCTATTAACATAAATTAGAGTGTATTGAAAGAGAGATGGATATTTTCACAAAGCAGAAAAGCTTTTTAAAACATTGAAACAATTTGTATAGGCTCATGACAACGAAGACATTCTAGAAGAAAAACGTAAGCTGACTCAACAAAGAGAATGTATTCAGGTCGAAGTTATTGTTCACAGTGGACAAGAGGGCTATAAATATTTTTTTTTAGTCACAATAAAGTAAAATTTAAACAGTAAAGTTCCCTTTCAGACCATGCGGTCTATAGAGCAGATGATGTTAGGTCATCTATTTCTTTGGCCAACATGTAACGAGCAGGGTGTCATGTAGCCCCCACAACGACCAACCACCTTTCCCCAACTACAGTCAGGTACCTATTAGAGTTGGGTGGACTCAAGGGTGCCTTAAAAATCCCAAAATTCAAAACCTCAGTCTTCACCGAGATGCGAACCCAGGATCTCCAGGTTCGGAAGCCAAGCGCTTAACACCTCAGCCACCGCGCCCCCACTCACTATAATGTCACTTCTAAACAGCCTTGTCCTCATAAACTAAGGTAAGGAGGAAAATGAATGTATTTTGTTATGATACGATTAGGAATTAGTTATTTGTTTCGGGAACAGAGAAAAGTTTTTTCTTAGTGACGATGACGTGATAGACCTTTAAAAAGTAGAAACAGTTTAGGAGACGCTATAAACAAGACGCTTTTCTTATCACAGTAGGAATAAGAATTATTTAGATGGTAGTAGTAGATGACATTCGACGGTTCCCTTTTTGAGTATTAAAAGTGTTTGTTGTTCAACACTAGCGTCGTCTGCATTTATCGATTGTTGACCTTTTGTCGGTGTTCCTGTTCCAGCATTGAGTTCGGTGTTACCTCCATTGGAGTCTGCTCCTATTTCAAGTACTCATCACCGCGGAAGCGCTTAACAATTTTTATCTATATAATTGGACGTCATGTGTGGTGCCCCAACGGTTCAACAGAATAAGTCACTAAGGGAAAGGTGAATTGGGCAACCTGCTTCCATATGAACTAGTCCATGTACATGTCTATGTACAAGTTTATGTACAAGTTCATGTATAAGTACAAATATATAGGTTCATGTACATGTTCATAATCATATACACGCTCATGTTCGTGTACAGATTCATGCTCAAGTTCAAGTTCATGAACAAGTTCATGCTCAAGTGGTAGGCCTAATCCATTTCATCCTGTTAGTCTAGTGGAGCTATGAAATCATCCCAGAGTGTCACAATTAACAGCAGGCTTTGGTTTGGCTGTGGTGGGGAATTAGAGGCCTGGACTTTTTTTTTTTATCTTGTTTTTTTTTTCCCCTCCACGTTTGGGACATTGTTGTGCTTTTGATCGATTGACAATGTGGAGTGGCTATGTAGGGAGGACTAGACTCTTCAGCTATTTATAGCCCGCTGGAACGTGCAACTCTTTCTTTCACACTTTCTCTCTTCCTTCCTGGGCCACTCTTTCTTTCACACTTTCTTTCTTCCTTCCTGGGCCACTCTTTCTTTCACACTTTCTCTCTTCCTTCCTGGGCCACTCTTTCTTTCATACTTTCTTTCTTCCTTCCTGGGACACTCTTTCTTTCACACTTTCTTTCTTCCTTCCTGGGCCACTCTTTCTTTCATACTTTCTTTTTTCCTTCCTGGGCCACTCTTTCTTTCACACTTTCTTTCTTCCTTCCTGGGCCACTCTTTCTTTCACACTTTCTTTCTTCCTGGGTCACTCTTTCTTTCATACTTTCTTTCTTCCTTCCTGGGCCACTCTTTCTTTCACACTTTCTTTCTTCTTTTCTGGGCCACTCTTTCTTTCACACTTTCTTTCTTCCTTCCTGGGCCACTCTTTCTTTCACACTTTCTCTCTTCCTTCCTGGGCCACTCTTTCTTTCACACTTTCTTTCTTCCTTCCTGGGCCACTCTTTCTTTCACACTTTCTCTCTTCCTTCCTGGGCCACTCTTTCTTTCACACTTTCTTTCTTCCTTCCTGGGCCACTCTTTCTTTCACACTTTCTCTCTTCCTTCCTGGGCCACTCTTTCTTTCATACTTTCTTTCTTCCTTCCTGGGCCACTCTTTCTTCTATACTTTCTCTCTTCCTTCCTGGGTAACTCTTTCTTTCACACTTTCTTTCTTCCTTCCTAGGCCACTCTTTCTTTCACACTTTCTTTCTTCCTTCCTGGGCCACTCTTTCTTTCACACTTTCTTCCTTCCTGGGCCACTCTTTCTTTCACACTTTCTTTCTTCCTGGGTCACTCTTTCTTTCTCACTTTCTCTCTTCCTTCCTGGGCCACTCTTTCTTTCACACTTTCTTTCTTCCTTCCTGGGCCACTCTTTCTTTCTTCCTGGGTCACTCTTTCTTTCTCACTTTCTCTCTTCCTTCCTGGGCCACTCTTTCTCTCACTCATGTATTGTCTAATTTCTATCTCTTTAAACTTATTCTTCACGTTATTCTACATCACTGGACGTTGTCTCTCTATCTGTACACATCTCTACATCATTCAACGTTGTCTCTCTATCTGTACACATCTCTACATCATTCAACGTTGTCTCTCTATCTGTACACATCTCTACATCATTCAACGTTGTCTCTCTATCTGTACACATCTCTACATCATTCAACGTTGTCTCTCTATCTGTACACATCTCTACATCATTCAACGTTGTCTCTCTATCTGTACACATCTCTACATCATTCAACGTTGTCTCTCTATCTGTACACATCTCTACATCATTCAACGTTGTCTCTCTATCTGTACACATCTCTACATCATTGAACCCTCCTCCCCCCCTCTCTCTCTCCTTCATTTACACTGTCTTTCCCTCTCTTCGTTGACTTATTATGTTTTTTTTTTAAATATCCTATCTGGCTTCTTCACTTTTTGTAAATTTTTTTATTGAATAATCTCCACATAAACCTAGAGCCTGAACTATAATCTAGATTATCAACACAAGTACCTGTCAGAAAAATTCCCCTTGAACCTGTTAGATCTCGATTTAAAATTCAAGGACTTTGAGCTTAATACGATAAAAAAAAGTATTTCTGTTGTTACTGGGACCTACTTGCTCTCTGTGTACAGACGATGATAAAACTACAATTCTGTTCTAACGAAACTACAATTCTGTTTTAATGAAACTACAATTCTGTTCTAATGAAGCTACAATTCTGTTCTAACGAAACTATAATTCTGTTCTAATGAAACTACAATTCTGTTCTAACGAAACTACAATTCTGTTTTAATGAAACTACAATTCTGTTCTAACGAAACTACAATTCTGTTCTAACGAAACTACAATTCTGTTCTAATGAAACTACAATTCTGTTCTAACGAAACTACAATTCTGTTTTAACGAAACTACAATTCTGTTCTAACGAAACTACAATTCTGTTCTAATGAAACTACAATTCTGTTCTAACGAAACTACAATTCTGTTCTAACGAAACTACAATTCTGTTCTAACGAAACTACAATTCTGTTCTAACGAAACTATATTTCTGTTCTAACGAAACTACAATTCTGTTCTAACGAAACTACAATTCTGTTCTAACGAAACTACAATTCTGTTCTAATGAAACTACAATTCTGTTCTAATGAAACTACAATTCTGTTCTAACGAAACTACAATTCTGTTCTAATGAAATTACAATTCTGTTTTAATGAAACTATAATGCAACTTACTTCTTGATTGTTACCAAAAAATTTGTTGAGTGTAAAAGCATCAATGGAGAGGGCTCCATATTGCATCACATGACTTTGGTTGGTCTTGGCCTTGACCTTTTCATATTGTTGTTCTATAGTTTCCTTCGACAGTAAAGCAACATCTGTGTCTTCCATCCAGTTTACACTGTAAATAGATCAGTAAGCTGAGTCTGAAGCATCCAGTTTACACTGGAAATAGATCTCAGTAAGCTGAGTCTGAAGCATCCAGTTTACACTGGAAATAGATCTCAGTAAGCTGAGTCTGTAGCATCCAGTTTACACTGGAAATAGATCTCAGTAAGCTGAGTCTGAAGCATCCAGTTTACACTGGAAATAGATCTCAGTAAGCTGAGTCTGTAGCATCCAGTTTACATTGGAAATAGATCTCAGTAAGCTGAGTCTGAAGCATCCAGTTTACACTGGAAATAGATCTTAGTAAGCTGAGTCTGAAGGCCTATAAAGCCCCCAACCCACACACACACACCTTATATTCTTTTAAAAAGTGAACTAAGAAGTTTGAGAGATAGTACCTACTGATGAAACAAAACAACACAAAGTGAGAGATAGTACCTACTGATGAAACAAAACAACACAAAGTCCATTTAGTTAAGAAGACCAGGTGAGAGTCAACTGGCAGAGAAGCTGATTTGTAAACAAGTCTCGGAAATGAACAATCATAACCCTAACAATAACAGTAAGACTGGAATACAGAAGCCTCTTTGTGATAGTAGCCTCTTTGTGACAGTAGCCTCTTTGTGACAGTAGCTATAGTGGAGGTATCTGTTTGTCTGTGTCTCAGAGGGGAAGGTAACTATATTAAATGGGAGGTTTAGGTTCTCTCAGAGACACTGTCTGTATCTCTGAGGTAAATGTTACTTTACTGGCCTGTCTGTGTCTCTGAAGTAAAAGTTACTGTACTGATCTGTCTGTGTCTCTAAGGTAAAAGTTACTCTACTGACCTGTCTATGTCTCTGAGGTAAAAGTTACTATATCAAAAGTGGGTTCAATGTCTCAGGGGTAAAAGTTACTATATTGTCTTATATATTATTGACATGTAACTGTCTCTGAGGTAAAGGGTTACTCTACTTACCTGTATGTGTCTCCCAGGTAAGCATTCCTCTTACTGTCCCAGTAACAGCCCCAGCTGGACTCTGTTGGGTTGGCTGCTGTTGTGGCGAACACGTTGATGTTGTCTGGCAGAAGTTTGTTGAAGATGGAGCCGGACTCACAGGCCTCAACGTAAAAGAGAAGCTTGGCGAACTTCTTCTTGTCGTACATGTTCTTCAGGGCTGTATTCAGCTGTCGGGCCTTAAGGTAGGGCTCAGTTGGCATGCCCAGGATACCTGGTGCTCCATGGTCAGCGAAGTTGACAAAAATGTAATCTTCTGGCCCAGACTCAATCACTTTACCATCTTTGCCTGTCAGTTCACGAATAGCTTGCTGAGAGTTTCAGACAGAAGAAATTCGATTAATTCAATGCATCATTTAGTCCATGCATCAGTAATAATAACTATAAGAAAAAAGTTAAAGTGTCTAATGAAGATGCACAACTATTTGACACACGGCTACGCATAGGAGTAATTTTCTTCTTCTTAATAAAGACTAATTATTTTTTGTTGGTCACCCCCCCCCCCCCCCCACGGTTCATTGACCACAGAAATTCTACATTAAAAACAAAGGCTTTAAAGAAAACTTAATGCAATTCAATTATTATATCATCTTTCTATTTCTAAGAATATAAATTTCTTTGATTTTCAATAAAATTTTCGCTCTTAAAAAAAAACATTTAAGCGACCAAGTCAAGATCAAGACTTTTAAGATTTTTTAGTCAGATAGATAGACAGTCTGACAGACAGACAGATAGATAGATAGATAGATAGATAGATAGATAGATAGATAGATAGATAGATAGATAGATAGATAGATAGTCATTTCTGTGACACAGATAAAATGGTCAGTTATGTCAAGAGATATTCAGGTCATATTTATACAAGTCAATCAAATATCAATCTCCGATAAATTGTTCCCAAAACTGGCATGGGGCTGCCTCAGGCTCCAGCTACTAGAAGGCCACTTCATCAGTTAAGTAATGGAACACCTTCTAGCTGTGTTCTCTCCCTTAGAAAGACCTATCTAGACTATTATATAACAATAGACAGACTTCGGTGTTTGTTTGTTTTCTTAATTTCGAAATGTTATATACAAAAAAAAAAAATGACCTAAAAAAAAAAAATTAAAAGTCTTGGTCTAGACTTTAAAAACAACAACTTGATCTCTTAAAAGTCAATTAATTAACAGCGTATTAAAATAAACAGTAAGCATCCAAAATGTTATTGACAAATGCAAGAAATTATCATACATGATTCAATAACCTAACTTCATACATTTTTCATTTACAATATAGGTCTAGAGTTTCTGTTATCATGAACTACATTAGAATATGGCAGTCTATGGTAGGCCTATGAACCAAAGACCAAAGGGCGGCCAACAAACAATAATTGTTTCATTTTTTTAAACTCTTATAAATTACAGACGTTGAGAGAAGATAATTATGTCCACCATGTGTCAATCTAATGGTGCATCTTAATTAGAAGCTGAAGTTCTGCTTAGTCATTGGTTTTCCTGGTCATTCTAAAATCTAATGGCGCAAGGGAAGAAGAAGTAGGCCTGCTCTCTATTGAGTAAAGTAAAAATAGTAGTTTCCCTGTCAGTCTTGGCGATCCAAAAGTTTATATACTGCTAGGTTTTTCAGCAGGCGTGCATAACATACATTATTTCAAGGTCGTGTAATACAATTGTTTTCCGTTATTTTTAAGGCTTGTTCGTGAA
The DNA here is from genome assembly GCA_030265305.1 of Biomphalaria pfeifferi. Taxonomy (NCBI): domain Eukaryota; kingdom Metazoa; phylum Mollusca; class Gastropoda; family Planorbidae; genus Biomphalaria; species Biomphalaria pfeifferi. Next base: position 10,933,616 of record JASAOG010000001.1, read on the forward strand.
TTAATTTTTTTTTTATTTTGATCAATAGAGCAATCAGCAAATAATAATGCTTTTTCTGCATTAAATATAATTTGGAAAGATTAGAGGGCAATAACTCATATTAAGTAGTTTTTAAATTTACTGTGCTTTAATTGTCGATCTTGTTTTATGTGCGGCTACATCTAAAGTGGCGTGACTTTCGTAGGTTAAATGTGTATCTTTAATGTCTGCTAAATGGAAGAGAGAGAAAATAAGAACAATCTTTAGCAGGGACCGAAGACGAGATACAACTTTTGTTGTTATCACGATTAAATCTCTTAAATATGATAATTTTACTGTACTTAATAAAACATTCTATTTATCTACCCATCTATATTACATAAACTGTAAAAGGTATATACCCCAATCCATATTTCAATAAAATAGATAATTGGAAGAACTGGGCAGGGGGAATTTAGTGGCCCCAAATGAAATAAAAAATAAAAATAAATAGCGGAAAAAAAAAATGACGCAATGTCTAAAACCTGGAGAGTGTACTCTAACAGTGACGTTGGGCACAAGTCTCGCACTTTTCTTCTCGAAACAAAACTGTTTTGAGTCCTGTGCGAGGCCTTCACAAATCGGAGGTCCTAGGCGGCTGCTTAATTTGCCTATGCCTAAGGCCGGCCCTGCTGATATATCAGTTTACTTAAGTCTATTTACTGTTATATCCGTTCAAGTCTTCTGGCCCTAACACGTCCACGATCGCTGCCTGGCCGTGTGGTAAGCGCTCTGGGCTGTCGTCTCCTTGGTCCCAGGTTTGATCCTTGCCCGTCGCCATCCCGATCAGCTTTTGAAGTAACATCCTAAAACAAACTCAACGTGAGCCTTGGCTAACTCTAAGATGAGTTAACTCTAGTCTAATACACTCCAACGAGCAAAAGTCACTTGCCTTATCTCCCTGTAAAACTGCCAGGAACGTCTTGGCGTTGACATTTTTTCCCGTGTAATCTTTCAATACTCCGGGATACACATTGGGTCCGTTTGGTTTGTTGATGATGTTGCCTTTGACTGGATTCTCGGAATTATGGGCTATGTCATCGTACATCATGACCACAATCTGCTCGTCTGGAATGCCAGTCTTGTGGAGAATCTGGTAGGCATGGCATATGTCAGCCTGATGGCGGTAGTTTTCATAGCCAGCAGATCCAGCAATGAGCAGAGCCCAGTTCTTCCTGGCTGACACAGTGTACAGGAAGACTAGAGACAAGCTGACTAAGAGAAAGGCTTTCATTGTGATTGCGATCTCAGAATGACGCCACAGAGTAACTAATGTTTATGTTTGGGACTTTATATACGTCAGCGTCTTGTGACTGGTAGATTGCACTATCACCATGTGCTTGCTTCACCAATAGTCACGTGATATGATACTAGGACAAAGATAGTGACACTTGATAATAACAATAGACATTCTATTTTGTTCAACTTTTTGTTTGTTTGACTTGGTAAGTCTAACAACAAACAGAGAGAAGAGAGAAAGTATTGCTTGGATTGATTTCTTCAAAGAAATAATTGCACTGAAATGTCTTTTAAATCTCCCCTAGTTTTGTCAAGTGAGCATTTCATAAGTAAAGACATTTTAAAATTAAATTTGAGTTTAAATGTTATCCTACCTTATGAATAATAATCAAAACTATTTAATTAAGTCGTTCTTGTTTTTTTTTAATTAAAATTTTTCTATGTCATTGATTTTCCTGATTGATAAAAACGTGTTCCATGTTCCTGATTGATAGACAAAGTGTTCCATGTTCCTGATTGATAGACAATGTGTTTCGTGCTCCTGATTGACTAACAACTTGTTCCATGTTCCTGATTGACTAGCAACTTGTTCCATGTTCCTGATTGACTAATAACTTGTTCCAAGTTTGAAATGAAAGAATTTGTATACGAGTTGAATATGGAAATTCAGCAAGTGAACTCAATATTCATTTTTTGAATTTTTAATTGTTGTTTTGTTTTTATAGTAATATTAAATTTAGTACTGGTATTATTTTATACATTTTAGAGCGGATTCTATTCTAGAGAGTCTCAAAATTAAAAGATAAAAATAATGTTATTCATTAACAGTTTTAACATATGAAAGAGTTGCTAATCTTTTCTTTTAATTGGGTGTGGGGAGGGGGAAATATAATTTCATTTTCCAAAATTTTCTTGATTAAAGAGTTTCCCAACAGAGAGAATATATTTTCACATTTTTTTTCACTTGTAAAAAACTATTTCAATTAAACATATATTTTATATTTATATTTTATATCAATAGAACCAAAGTTTCTTTTCAATACAACATAGAACTAATGCTTAAAAGTGGATGAATTTTTAGACTCATAGCAATTTGTTCAATTATAATATTGTCTTCTCGCCAGATAGTCCACATCCACCATTTGCATCGCCACACTGTCAGCTGGCTGGAGAAATGGAAAGATCTTAATTAATGGCTATAGACTTCTGTGTGTTGTTATGTGTGTGCATGCTGTTGTTATGTGTGCATGCTGTGGTTGTGTGGTGGTGCATACTATGGTTGTGTGGTGGTGCATAGTGTTGTTGTATGTGTGCATGCTGCTATTGTAGAGGTCTAAATATTGTTGTGTGTATGAGAGCATGGTGTTGTTGTGTGGATGTGCATATAGTGTGTTTGTGCATGCGGTTGTTATGTGAGTGTGTATGCTGTTATGTATGTGTGCATGATGTTGTGTGTGTATACTGTTGTATGTGTGCATGCTGTTGTATGTGTGTGCTTTTGTATGTGTGTGCTTTTGTATGTGTATGCTGTTGTATCTGTGCATGCTGTGTATGTGTGTATGCTGTTGTATGTGTGCATGCTGTTGTGTGTGTGCTGTTGTCTATGTATGCTGTTGTGTGTGTGTGCATGTTGTTGTGTGTGTATGCTGTTGTATGTGTGTGCTGTTGTATGTGTATGCTGTTGTGTGTGTGCATGCTGTGTATGTGTGTATGCTATTGTCTGTGGGAGTTTTTTTTTCACTAATAAGATATTAATGCAAACTTTCTTTAATCAACTTCTCTTGAATATTAATGAGTTGTGTGTGTGTGTGTGTGTGTGTGTGTGTGTGTGTTGTTTCTGTTAATTTCTTCGTATTGTTTTTTTTTAACTTCTAGGAGCATGTGAAAAGATGAAACACGTGACCATGTATGGGGGGGGGGGGCATGTTTTTGTGTTGGCTCTGCAGTAGCTTCATTTATTGCATGAGATTTACTTCACATGAAGTCTTTGTTTTGTTGAGATTACAACAAGCAGTAGATCCCTTAAACAATGCCAAGTTCAAAACAACAGGTTTCTCACCCTACAAGTACTTTATGAACTATAACAAGCGCTGGGTTTTTCCCACACTATCTTAAGATGCTATTCTTGGGTCAACTATTAAAACTACTCTTTGGTTTGGATAAACCTACGACGATTCATTATAATTAGGTCTACGTTGAGCTCAAAGGTTATCCCAAATCACACACACACTCTAACAAAAGATACACACTCCCCTTCAGATTACAATGTGTCAGAACCGGTGGGAAAAACAACAACCAACCAAAAGAATGAAGACCATGACCTTTGAAAGTTTTGATTCTGACAATCCAATAAAAAAAAGCCTTTGTTTAATAATTCTGGTATAGGACTGAGTATAATGAATGCAATCATGTGAATTTCTCCGGACAGTTCTTCTTTACAAGAAGTCCCCTAGTGATAGAAGTGACCCTTCCTAAACAGTGGCGTCATGAAGAGCTTTCACTTCTTTTGTTTTCTTCGCTCAAGATATTTGATAACATTTTCCAATCAATCTTTAAGTTGTTTCTCTTAAGAGATAGTTCATATCTTTTAGTGGTAGATATCTAGTGCAGACATTGTTCGTGTATTGACAAAAAATGAAAAGGATTAGACCGATTAGTGTCACATTTTGTAAGTTAGAATAAGGGAGGCAAATGAGGGTTTTTTTGTTGTTTTTTTTGTACTGCCACCAATCCAAAACTTTACAGCATGTAAATATTTTGCGTAAACTTTCTTATAGATTAAAATAATTCCTCACAGACCTAACAAAATTTTACGCACTTTAAGATAAAAATCTCAGGAGAATCTGCCTGGTACCGGTCCGCTACTTTTGCCAGTTACTTCTACTTGTGCCTGTTACTTCAGCTTGTACCTGTTACTTCAGCTTGTTACTTGGACTGTTACTCTAGCCATGTATGTGTCGCAGTTCTTGAGATCTTATACCACTCACTTGACAAAGTGTGGAATAAAAAAAAAGAAGGTTCTCAAGTTTTGTTCATTTTTAGAAATTTTGAATTGAATTTCTTATACTTTCATCTATCCAATATGAGAACGCTTTAACTGCTACGTATAGAGAACTAGGTTCCGAGGAAGGAAGCGCATACTTTATGTAGAAAAATTGTTCTTTCGATCTCCCCATTGTAAGTCTAGCTGGTGGCGGGGAGTAAAGGGCAGCAAGAGTTTTATCTTCCTTGAAATAACGTGAAATGTTCAATTTAACTGTGACAGACAAGACACACACACACACACAAAGTGTGAGAGAGTGACGTTACAATTGTCTTATAAAATGAGCTCGATACAAAAACTGTTTACACGTAAAACTTACACAAATGTCTGGACCACAAGGCCTAGCATTGTGTGCTACTATTTAAATGTGAGAACCTCCAATGTAATAGCTTACAAAATGACATTTGTGTTCTGAAAAGAAATGAGGTTTTAGTACGCACTATTGTGCTGCTGAAACGAACGTGAATCACATTAGCTGGCTTGATAATCTTTTGTCATGTCATGGCTGTGACAGTCACATGATCAATGTTTTGTCTCCATTTAGATGGACTCGATAAAGATTGTCGTTTAATTCAATGAGGGTGCACGAGCTTCATTTTATATGACTAGTTTAGCAAGGTGGTACATCTACAAATAAAATAAACTACTTAAGTTCCAAACTTTGTGATAACCATGTGTTGACCAATTACAACGCAGGACCTGCCACACTGACATCACTGTACCGGACTGCATCTGAATCGTGAGGAGTCTTGACTCTGAAACCTTCGCTCTTTATATAGGATCCTCGAATGCCTAATTGAAAGTGATAGATCATTGCCAGTTCCTTATGGATGATCACATGACCATGGCATGCTTGAATTGCATAAGTATTGATATTGTGTGTGTGTGTGTGTGTGCGTGCGTGCGTGCCTGCGTGCGTGTGTGTGTGCCTGCGTGCGTGTGTGTGTGTGTTTGTAGCCAGCTAACACAACTTACACAGGCCAGCGCTAGACGAGCGGTCAACGGTGACAAGTGGCGACACGGCTACGTTCGAGAAAGATCTGTGAACAGTACTCAGGCCAGTCGGATATAGTCATTTGACCCTCCAGAAGGGTCGAGTGATGTTCCATCGGCTTCTAGAAGGCCTTCGGGGACCCTATAAAAGAGTGGGAACTCGATTCAGTTCAGTGCAGCTCAGTGTAGAGTGGTTCAGTACGGTGCATTACGACGGTTAGGTTCGAAGTAGATGGAAGACACCTGGTGAGTACTAGACGAAGTCACGATCTTCGATCAAGTTCGGTAAAGCGAGCTCAGTGTGTGAGGTCAATTTGGAACAGTTAAAACCCAGTGATGCAAGTCCGGGACGAAGCGGAGAGGCCAGTTGAGTTTGATACGGCTGTACTGTTATTAAGGGTGAAGCATTTGGACACAGTCAGTGTTACAGTTTGCCAATCGTACAGTATTGGCTGTGATTTGTCAAACATTAAAATGTTCCTTTTACTTTGGAGCTTGAGTTGTCAAATTCTTTGTTGGTTATTTGCAGAAAGCCTGGATAGTGAGAGTTGTTACTGTGTGTTAATGGATCGTTTGTTAATAAAATCCTGGGAACTGAATACCTTTTTCAATGTTTAATAAATGTACAATAATTATGTGTGTATCTTCTGTTATGAATGAAAGTTTGTAATGTATGACATCTGTGTTTATTTAGCTGTAGTTTGGAGATCAGCGAGAATTAAAACTTCCAAAGGAACAACGCATTAAGCACAGAACAGAAAGAATAGGCTGAAACTTAGGGGGGGGGCCTGTTCTTTATGATATTGTACACATGTCTTTATCAGCAACTCTAGACCTGCGCTCAATAGACTCAACGCTTCTGTTGATGCCACGTTTCTCCCTCAAAAAATACGGTCTGCGGGCTTTTTTCAGTGAACGGACCAAAAGTTTGGAACTCAATCCCCATTGATCTCAGACAGTCAACATGCTTCACTACATTCAAGAAGAACATTAAGACCTGTTTAAAGCTTTTTTTTTTAGATTAGTTTGTCATTTTGGTTCTCATGTTTATGTTTGCAATGTTATTTCAGCGCCTTGAGCCTACAGTATATGATTGTTAACAGGTTTTTATAAATTAAATGCTTATTATGTTAGAAACGAACGCAGCCAGGGGCGAGTTTCGTTATAGGGAAACAAAATTCATTGTAGTCCCTTTATCAGTGTCCACTGAGGTATTGTCTGGTGATGTGGCAGGTCAGCAGCAGTACCGCCCTCTGACAGGCAACGAGAATCTTCTTAGGAATGTTAAAGGGCCTTGAAGGTATCTGTGAGGTCATTGTCATTATTATTATTCATCAATTGTCTTTTTTTCTTCTTTGTGTCCAAATCCCGTTCTTCTTTATGCCCACCGTTAGGGTGTGTGTGGGTGTCTGGTAAGTCTATTGGTGGTGAACTAAATCACATTTTCTCAATCAAGATACCAAGTAATTCCCTGGAGATTTAAATACGACCAGTTACTTTATGTCTTCATTTACTGGGTGATCATAGTTGTCTTTGTTACCCACAACACAACCTTTGGGAATGACTATCTAGTCTTTCACGCTGTGAATCTTATGTGTTTTTGTTTCAATGTATTCATGGGTCTGTTTTAATATGAGACATTCACTATAAAAGCTAAATTGTTTAAGTGTAAGTTCGCTATCAAAAAATAGATCCATTATCAAAACATACAATTAAGAACGTTATTTCATAAGAAAATTTGGTTTAGCAAATATCGTGATACACACACACACATATATATATATATATATATATATATAGCGATATACACACACACACTTACACACATATATTGATACACACACACACACACATATATATATGTACAGTCTATTTTTATTTCTTTCTATTCTATAAACACACTTTGAAGCGACGATTCCGTTCTAAAAGAAAAGGACGGAGCCTAAATAGTGTTGACTAAATAAATACAACATCAAGATCTTGCTCATTCATTTATTTCCTGTACGCTGTGAAGGTATGCACTTGAGAAGTGAGCAGTTCTGGGTGCGAGGTCAGGGGTCACAGGGCTCCTCTTATCTTTGATTCACACGTTAGACTACAGATAGCTTGCAACTGTTGCGGTAAGTCTGCGGGCTATCATTCCATTTTGTTGTTAAACAGACTATACCCGTTTAAATAGCTGACACATGTGAATTCCAGACTGGCAACCAGCTAGTATCACATTTAATGTTATAATTCTTACTGAGAACTCTTTAGATAGTGTCCAAAAAAAAAAGTTACCATACATTAATAAAACTACGAAAAGTTTAGTTTTTCTTATCATTTAAAGAATGGAATAAAGTGTTTTAAATGATCAACTTAAATATATTCACATATTCAAAAAAACAAATGCTAATTTTCACGAAGGCTTGTTTACAGTTTCCAGCATAGGCAACTTGTGAATCATGTCATTAAACAGCTGCTTCGTGACGTGGGGGTAAGTCTACGATAAGAAAGATACTTAAAGTGAAGAAGCACAGAATATTTACTCTGGGTAGGCAAAAGTCCTTCGTGACTTTGTGTGCTGTGTGTGAAGTGGTTGTGAACTTTCTGATATATTAGGAATACTTTATGAATGGTCTAACTAGAATGTTTTCTTTTCTTTGATTGGTTGCTATTTCAGTCTAAACGTAAGTTAATTGTTTCATGTCTACATCGGCGAGCTACGTTCAAACCAATGAGATCTTATGTAAGATCAACAACAAACTATATGCTGTGATAAGAAATAGTATGAAACAACTATATAAATATCTCTTGAGACAAATATTTTTTTATTGTGACGGGAACTATGTGTGTGTGTGTGTCTGTGTGTGTGTGTGGGGGGGGATAAAGATCGGCATTAATGTAAACATACAGTGTAGATCTAAGTTTAGAAGATGTCTGTAAATTTTCTTTACCAGAAAAAAAAATGCTTTAGCACATGGCTATATAAGTGAAACAATATCAATGACTTATGTTACAATCACGTTCAGTTCGACCTTTCACCTATCGTATATAGTAGGCCTATACACTCATTTAACAAATAAATAATCGTTGATCCTTTGATGAATGAGTAATGGCCTATGTATTATGTACTAAGGCTTGCTTCTATTTTTAACTACTAGACAGCGTTGTCTCACGCTTATAGGTTGCTGATTGACCAGATTGTAAGAAACCAATTCATGAAATTAATAAATACAAAATATTTTTTAAAGAGTGTAGTCGGCTAATTAAAAAAAGAGATAAACATTTTTGTGCAGTATCACTCAGCATGACTCAGCTTCGGTTTCGTCGAATTCCTGGCGGCTCACAAATGAACTAGATAAAGGGTGACTTTAGATCGTTCAAAGAAAATCAGTAAAGATGACTAAGAGATCTTACATTATACATTAGAAGAATCGCTTCACACTCAATGTTAAATTGTGTGGACACTTTGTACAGATAGACCTAAGTCCCCAAACTTGAGGCCTAAGTGTACCCCTTTTATAATATTTGTAATGCTGAGTACCCCTCGTCCCCCCGCTCCCCAATGTACTTGCATCTATGAGAAGATAGAAAATTGTTTGTGCTGAGATGTCAGATCATAAAATTGGATTCCCTGATCGTTAATTTTATTCTGAGATCAATGTCCAAATCTGTGTGTGCTTTTTTTTTATGTCTACAAATGCTAAACAAAAAGAGACAACTTCACATAAATATAAAGTTGGAAAAGTCAAGATACATTTCAGAACTATTTCTGTTAAAATTGGATTATAACATGTAGCATTCCAGATTGATGTTGAGAAAATTAAAACATCCACATTTCTTTTCTGTCAAATTTATTTTTAAGATCCACGATAAAACCAGTTATAAGTTTGTACAAATATAAAATCAAAGAATATTAAAGAATGTGAATTAAAAGTTATTACCCCTACTTGATTTTAATTTATTAACAGAATATAATACATAGGTAGTTTAAAAATTAGCATAGTTAATGACGTGAACGCGTACCCCTTTTTAAGGTATTCCCGTACCCCTGTTGTTACGCATACCCCACTTAAGGGATAGACCTAAGAGATAGACCTGCGCTGTTGAAACTAAATCCGCTTTCTCCTCATACTAGTTTGAAGGGGGGGGGGGGGGGGTTCCAAGAAAAATGAAATGAAATCTTTAGGTAAAGAGCAATAAACAGGGGCAGACTGGGTGTTAAATCGGCTCGGGCATTTCTATGCAATCCGGCCGCCAAATTACATGCCATATCCTTAAAATCATTCTGCTAAGTTTGATACAGTGACGAAAACTGGGTTTATGTGACATAATGCATTTCTACTAGTAGGTAGCCTGCATTATTAGCTAAATACTATCTTGAATTACTAAATGACACTTGAAATTGGATCTTTTATAAAGGGAACAAAAAAATCAAGCTACCATATAAGCATGTACTTGATATTCACATACAAAGCTAGTTAAGATCCCCCATGAACGAACTATTCGCCGTTACGTCGTTTTTGTGTTCCACATACTCGTAGAACGTCTTGCCACCATGAAAGTGACTTGTGTCTTGATACTTCTCAGCCTGGTCTTGACACATCTGTACTATGTAGGGACTTGTGTCTTGATACTTCTCAGCCTGGTCTTGACACATCTGTACTATGTAGGGACTTGTGTCTTGATACTTCTCAGCCTAGTCTTGACACATCTGTACTATGTAGGGACATGTGTCTTGATACTTCTCAGCCTAGTCTTGACACATCTGTACTATGTAGTGACTTGTGTCTTGATACTTCTCAGCCTAGTCTTGACACATCTGTACTATGTAGGGACATGTGTCTTGATACTTCTCAGCCTAGTTTTGACACATCTTTAATATGTAAGGACTTGTGTCTTGATACTTCTCAGCCTGGTCTTGACACTTCTGTAATATGTAGGGACTTCGTTCACAAGCTCCTTACAAAATACAAAATTATGTACCCGGTATCTATAACAGCAACTATCGCTTCATGTGCAAGTTCTCCTAGGCATCGGCTTCACTCCTAGCCATGTTCTCGGGAGTCGGGACTATGGAACTAAATGTAGAAATCCAACTCTTCATTCTCAATTCTTTTGTTCGGCCACATCACAAGGTCATCTGCTGCTTTCTTAATAAATCTTGTAAAGTCCTGTTTGCGAGTTCACATCTTTGTTACACTGCTCAAGATAATAATTGTGTAATCCTGAAGGGCATCTCAAGGGCATGCGATAACCATAACGATAACAACTGGATGTTCCATCGATAAGACTGGCAGCGTTGTGATTGGTCCTTTATAGACATCCGAATATATTGACACCAACGAAGTTTCTTTTTTCTTTGGCACCAACGAAGTTTATAAGAAATATAGGCATTGTTACTTGTTAATCGCTTAGTGCGTAGGTCCCTATAAGGGATGAAGCCTATAAATAGCACTGTATACGGTTATAGGCTTTTACATTATTTCGGAAAATACGTTAGCTTTGTAATCCTAAAACAGTGTAGAGTTTGTAAATCACGACACCCTGAGTGCTCCTTTTTAAAAGAATATTTAAAAATCTTTTGATAATTTAATACAAGTCTTAGTGGCCTCCTTGCGGCTCATTCACCGGCCCACCGGTGCCCGAATATCTATATATCCAGTCCGCCCCCTGACAACAAAAGGAATCATTATTAATTAACCAAAGATTTTTTTTAAAAAAAGGTACAATTCAAAATACATGTAATCCAATAGCCTACCATAATGGTGGATGATATTTGTATTGAACTTCCCTTGAGATACAAATCTGAGAAATTCATCCCTGTGGTAGCTACAATCTCTGACAATTGAAGAAACCGTTCACATGCCATGAATCAAGGTTGATCGTATCATTCAAATAAAACAAAATGTTATAAAAATAAATGTTTAGGCCTAAGTCTTAACTCTATAGTAGGCTACTAACTATTAGAATTTATTCGTTTCAGTCTCTATTATGTGAAGCAGAAGTGAACAAAGTGTCCAGATTTTTGTGTTTCCGCAACACATTATTGTCTAAACATGGCTTATAGTAGGCTCAGGAACATACATTGCAGTCTCTTCCTCTTGACGCTATTCTGTTTGTCTCATTTGGCTGCCAATGTAGTCGGCCAAGGTGAAACCACAGATGGCGTGCCCCTGGCTAAAAAGTTGGAGGATACTGTGGTCACAGATATGTTGAGGATTGTAGATAACAAATTTGATACACTTACAACAAGAATTACATCCCTAGAAAGAGCAGTCTCCAACCTCCAGTTTTATTCCATAAGACAATTTAGACAAATCAATGGCCGTCTACAGAATAGTGAAAATGGACAAGATGCACTCTCTAAACAGGTAGGCCTAAATCTTGTAGTGTTTTTCCTTTTATACAGAGTAGCTTCCATTTTAATAATCAAGTTGTTTAGAAACGTGGACAAATATAGGCTGCTATAAATCTAACTTTATAAGATCTAAAAGTAATATCACTTAATACTTTATAGTTATAGCTTATTTTAAAACACTAGTCGACCGGCGGCGTAGCTTACGCCGTTATTTTGCAGGGCCTATGCGTCCGCAGTGTGCCCCGCACTATCATAGGACCCGCGCTAATTCTAGGTGTATAAATTATTAAATTAAACCATTTTATAACTTATAACAGATTTCCCGCGGTCTCCTGATTTACCAGGAGCTCCTGAAATTGCAAAACATAGGAAAAAGTCCTGGAAATATCCGGAAATTATTAAAATCTTTTGAAAACTCATGCGAATCTCCTGAAATATATAGACAATATTGTCATTTTGGGGTGTCATTCAATATGGAAAACGCCAATCCTACGCGCGATAAAAAAAAACGACATTATGCAATACCCGTAATTGTGGAATCTAGTAAAAGAAGCTTCTCGCGCATCTAACTAATGAAGAATCACTTGAGGTCAACAATTCTCAAAGATAGATTGAAACATTTGGTAATTCTTGCTACTGAGCGTGATCTATGTAGGAATCAGAATTTGTTTGATATACTGTATGACTTCGCTACACGCAAGGCTCGTAAAGTAGTTCTGTATGTAGTAAAGAATGAATAAAATGCAAAGACGAATTTATTTTCTAACACAAACTCTTAATTTTCACTTATTATCCGTATCCCTACCCAAACTGGGTCCCGCGAAATCCATTTCTCATTGGGCCCCACAATGGTTTCGTCCAGGCCTGCTATTTAGTGACTGGTGAATACATAGTAGATTACTTGTTTCTTTCCATGAATTCTTGGTCACAATGGTTAGGTCCTGCTCTACTATTTAGTGACGGGTAAGAGAGAGGGAGAGAAAGAAAGAGAGAGAGAGAGAGATCTATACTTTTTTATTAACTACAAAAATGAAAAAAATATTTATAGCATTAATTTTCAATCTTTTGATAATGCTTTAATTAAATCTAAATGATTAACAAGAAACCAAAACAAAATCTCATTTATAGGTAGAGACTTATACAAGGAACTTTGAAAAGTATTCTAAAAAAAGTTTTTACAAGTAATAAATTAATGACATTCACATAGATCTAAATTTATCTTAATCAATGTGTTTATATATTGTTCATACCATAATATGTGTCCACTTTCCACAAATAAATGATTGTACTATAATTATAAATCCATTCATACGCACAACTTTTAAATGATTTTTAAACAAATGTTTACCCTTTGATTATGTACAAATTGTTTGAATTTTTTTTTTATTTGATTTATTGAATAATTGTTTGCTTTTGATAAAAGACTACATTCTATTTTCTTGATGACAGGTAGGCCAGTTAGAAGTGGGTGGACAAGCAATGAAGATCTCTTTAAGTTTACTCAGTCGAGATATGACAGAGTTAAAGACAAGTAGTTCAAGTATTGTGACAGAGCTAGAGTCAAGTGTAGCGTTCATCAATGAGAACATAGATAAACAAATCAATTATGTCAAGACTTTAGTAGACGACACTGTTGCCAAATTGTCCCACGAGACCTATCAGATAATAAGTAAACAATATGAAAATTTTACAGACTTCACTCAAAAAGAGGTCAGTAGATGGATGGTGATTGGATTAAACTATGTATGCAGCATTGGTTTATAAAAAAATCAAACAAAACAAAACACAAAACAAAAAGAAAACTAAATGATTTCTTGGTACATGCAAAAAATGAAAGAAAAAACCCATCAGTCACTTAGTTCTTTCATTCTGACAATACTTCATCTCATTTATGAACATTTCTAAAAAAAACCATCAGAGATTTAACAAAAAAAATGTATATGCTGAGTTTCCTTTAGCAAGAAACATTATCAATGTGGCTACATTTATCTGTTTATTAATTTTTCTATTACAAAAATATGGCTAACACCTGGTTCTAACTTAAAGATTACTTAATTGAATTAATTAAAGATTATAATTCAGATCTAGTTTAATTATAATGGTTTAACTTGATTTATTGTCAATTCCTAATTTAGTGCCACAACATTTAACCTAATTTTAGATTTGATATTTCAAGTTAATCACATTCTAATTATATTTTACTAGTTTCAATAATATTCTATGAGCTAACATCAACATCTATTTTTATTTGCTTTGATTGAAATGTACTTTCTATTCTCAGTTAGAGCAGCGCAACTGTACTGTAGATTTGACTGGCATAACTCAATATTTTGATGCCAAACTAGATGATATGGAGATATCTAAACAGAATTTAATGGGATCAACACCTAAGAAAATTAAAAATGTTGAAAGTGAAGAAAAATCAGAGTTGGCAGAGTTAGCAGAACTAAAAGACACTGTTGAAACTAAATTTGAAGCTTTTAAAACTAGCAAAAATGTAAGGGACAAATCAGATGAAAGTGGCATTAGTAAAGAAGAAAGTGAAATGGATAAACAAGTGATGAGTGCTTTAACCAATATGACAGAGATGGTTCTTCAGGCAACTAGTTTTTTGAGAAATACAGGAGAACTTTTAGAGAGGATAGTCTCAAATACAGATCTCATTGCTAGCTCACAGACGGAAATCACTCAGAAATGTAAGTCACTCCAGCTACCAAGACAACCTCAAAATGATGAGTTTGAAGTCTTTAATACAGTACCTGGATCTGTCTCTAATGAGGGCCACAATCAATTTTCTCAAACAGCCTGGCAACCATTTTCTAAAGATTTAGCTTGGAAATTTGCAAACATACTTCAAAATGGCAGTCAACTGCTGGAGGTAAGTTAAAACCTATGAAACCTTGAAAAAACAAAATTTCAAATTAAACTAAATTGATTTGACATAAAATCAATTATTGTAATATTATTTCTGTTATTTTAAAAACTATAATTATTTTAAAAACTATATTGACATTGACTTTCAAATTTCCTTTTATTTAACTTGAAAACTTGTGATCCGTTAGGTGCTCTCAGATTTGGCTCAGTTGAGCTCCGTCTCTTTGACTCAAGCGACCAATTCTTTGCATGATGAGATCAGGAGAATGGAAGGACTTAGAACAAGTATCACTACAACATTCTTAGCCAGGACTTCTGAAGAGGACTCTATGCGAAGAGTAATCAACAGCACAAATCAAATAATCAAGCTGCTAGAATCTGTAGCTACAAATACTGGCTGGCTTCCCTCCATCTATAAAAACATACAAAATGTGGAAGTCTTAACCAATCGATCCTTATTTATGGTGAACAGAAACTATAATTTATTTTTTCAAACTTTGCAAAGTAAAACAAAAAAAAATGAAGAGAGTACTTCAGAGTCAGCATCAAACCAGAAAGGTTCTCAAAGTTTTCGACAAGCCACAAAAAGTAGTAACATCACTAAAGAAGAAAGAGGACTTGATAAGGAATCCTTTGAAACTATATACAGTACAAGTTTGCAACTAAACCGTATAATGCCAGCATTAACTAAACTTCTAGCAGAACCTGGTAAGTATATCAGATTCTTCCTATGTATAGACTATATTCACATTAATATAGGAGGCTATATCCCCCCTCATTGTTCTTGAACATATACTTTGCTGCTGAATTGCATAAATTTCAATAATATTTCTAACATGGGAAGAATTTATAGGCTCTTAATGTTTATCTGATAACTAATCTAGTCAATTGGAATTCTAGTCCTCTCTAAACTTATATTGTACCAGTATTTGAAATGTTTAAGAATTGTAAATCTTAACTAAAAGAACTGTAATGATAGCACATACATCAGAGTTACACACTTACATTTAATATTAGTTTTAATTTTTCTCTCTCTCTCTCCCTCTTGCTCTCTCTCTTATCACCAAATTAAGTGCAAAACCTTGTTGATGTCCAAGAGCTGAGCCGAAGGCTCTTCGAGCTCTAAGTTTGAAAAAAAAACCTGTTTGGACGCCAAACAGTAAAAATAAAAAAAAACCTGTGTGAACACAGTTCTGTTTGAGAGAGACCCGAGTCAATGCCTATGTAAAGCATTGCTGTTTCCAATGCCTTTGGCCCCCGACGCATGCTTGGCTGCACATGGCCGAAGGCCGAGGACACCGGGAGCCTCCGCCATTTTCCTTCGTTGTACCAAGCTAACGCCATTTATGTAACGGTCCCTTTGAGGAACAGCGCATGGATGTTGGACGTGTTCGTGGGGGCTTTTTTGCAACCCCGCCCGTGCAAGGGGTAAACTCTCGTCTACCCGTGGGCATCCCCACGAGAGTTATGTTTCGCCATTCATTTAGCCTAGCTACCCCCTCAAGTAGCCGTTTCCACCCAGGTGCCACGATGAGGCAGAATAGCGTACCCGGGAGTGCAAAACCTAAACTTTCATTTGAACAGGAAAAAAGGGAGAAAACTATACTATAGTTGTAATTCCCATATATTATCAAATTTTGTTTTATCAATTTCATTTTTTAGATACCAGATCAAGTCATCAGAATGTTCTCTTTTTTACTTAGTACTAACACATTCAACAAATTCCTTGAAATGAAAATTGATAAATATTTCCTATTGTCTTATTTGAACTCAATATCTTAAAACAGTCATTGTATGTAAGGTGTCTTCACATGTAGGGTGTCTTGAAAGAGAAGTGAAAATACACCGCTACAAAAAAAAAAGCCGTCCTTTTTTTTTCAAGAGTGACTCAATAAAACTATATAGATATCTAGACTCCTGCTACAGATGATATATTAGTCAGTATAAAGCGGCTTATTATTCATTTAGAGAATTGATGGTTCATATTCATTAAACAAATTAAATTTGAGTAGAAAAAATTAATGATTGTTTGTGGTTTGTTAAATTATAATTTATATAATAGCAATGTTGTATTATAAGACTAAATAATTATTTCTTGAGTCTTAAGACTAAGACTGCTTTATTGATCCTTATGGAAATTAGTTGCGATTACTAGGACTTTTTTTTTTCCATATAAAAACAACAGAACAGAAACAAATAAATAAACTTGAGATTATTTGTTCCTTTATCATTGACAATGAAGGACATTTGTTTATCCTCCTTAGGTCTTTATGTTGGTCATAGTTTTAACTCAAATGTTGTTCACATAGACCTATAAATGGTTCATCTCATTGTTCACTCTTTCATGTGACTTTGAAGGAGAGATACTTCCGTTCGTATGGCAGGTAAAGGTGGCAATCTCTTTGGTGCTAGAGGAATCAGCCATTTTTGTGTTTGGCACACTTTTCTCCCTCCCAGAGCAGACTTCATATCCATCGCGTTCTTAGTCACCTTCTCCACATAGTGTGTGGTATGTCTTCCCAGTAGTTAGCATCAATAGCCACTTTCGGTGGGGCCGGCCTTAGGCATAGGCAAACTAGGCAGCTGTCCGATATGAATTTCGTAGTTTGTTTTTTTTTAATTGGTATTTAAACAAGTAAGTTTTAATAAATTACGTGATTTTATTTTTTTCGGCGTTTTTTGTTCTATTTCATAAGGGGCCACCAAATATACTTTGCTGAAGGTCTTCAATTTCCTAAGACTGGCCCTACTTTCGGGATACGATTGTCTTCCATCCGGCGACATGAGCACGCCAATACAGGCGTGCTGCTTTTTTTCTTTTTAATCTTTCTAGGGAAAGGTCATCTTGAAACTTTCATATCAGGCGCCATTAAACTGCACATTACCCATCATATTATTAGGTCAAATAATTAGTTCTTGAGTCCTGTTTTTGTAGTGAATAAACTTGACATTTATTTGTTCCTTTATCATAAAAATTGAGGTATTTCAGCATTAGGCCTTTATGTTGGTAATAGTTTTATATAAAATGTTGTCCTATATACTAAAACAATGTAAACTTCATTTCAGATCCGCTCATTTCTCTTGTTGGAGGTGGGCGAGCCGATCAAGGAAGAGTAGAAATCTATTATAAAGGGCATTGGGGTATCCTTTGTCACAATAACCTTACACATTCTGAAGCAGACATCATATGTCGCCATCTTGGCTTTCGAGGTGGAATTTCAGCAGGTGCTGGCCATTTCGGAGCAGGCACTGGTATTGCCTGGACTTTCAATGCCACATGTTTGGACAGCTCAGAGTGTGAGGCTGTGAATTTTACCCAGTCAACTGCTCACTGTAATCATGAGATGGCAGCAGCTGTTAGATGTGGTAAATTATCTTGGCTTTACTTCCAAACCATTGGTTTACCTTTAAAGTAAGATGTAAATAAACTGGTTTACCTTTAAAGTAAGATGTAAATAAACTGGTTTACCTTTAAAGTAAGATGTAAATAAACTGGTTTACCTTTAAAGTAAGATGTAAATAAACTGGTGTAACTTTAAAGTAAGATGCAGTAAAATAAACTGGTTTCCTAAAAAGTAAGTTGTTGTAAGATCAACTGGTTTTCCACCTAAAAAAGTAAGATGTGGTTAGATCAGTGGTCTTCAAGGGGGGCAAAAACTGTGGTCGAAATATTTTTAGCTTTTCCATCAACATACGTGATTAAGCTAAATTTAGTGCGTAATAAACTTAATGAATAAGCAAAGAAAATTGAATGGATGTAGCCTTTAGAGGAGATCGCCTTGCTTTGGCTAATTTAAAGCTTGACATTTTTAATATTGTCAAAACTGCTGTAGGCACAAGGTTCTCATAAGCTTTATTTATTTTGTAGTGAATTTCAGCAATAATAAAGCCTATATTAAAAATAAAAATAAATTTACAATTAAACCTAAAAACAGTTGGCCCTAATATTCAATAATTTAAGAAGGGACTATATTGGGATTTGAAAGACAGCCATGACAATGTGATTAATTTTTGTGTGTAATCATGACATAATTTTTTTATAATAATAATAATGGCAATGTCTTCGATTCCGAAGATTAAGGCTGAGTGCAGTGTTTCAGATAACTACGCAAACGCAGTTGCGAACTGCATATTTTCCCGATTTTTGTGCAGACAAAGCCGTTTCCACTGGCGGTCTATTAAGTTTTCTGCGCCTGTCTTCAATAATGGCTTTTCTTTGAGTCTCAAATGTTTGTCCCGCAGCTTTTGTGAGAGCTCTCCAACTGTCTCTCTCAGAGGCCATCTGCTGTCAGAGAATGCTGCCAGGTACTTTCCTCTTTGCCAGTGAGGACGAAATGGCGCCTGAGTTCATCTTTATAGCGCTTAAGGGGGCACTTCTGTTACGCCTTCCTCCTCTAAGCTCGTCAAAGAAGATCGCCTTTGGCATGCGGTCGTTTCCCATGCGGGATAAGTGTTATTGACAGCATAAAAATGAATGGATTAATGACATTTTGTTCAACTTTGCCTTCTCGCGCTTCTTTATAAGTGTTTTTCTTAAATGGGCGCTGGAGGATTTTTTTTAAAGAAAAGGGGCGGTAGGCCAAAAAAGGTTGAAGACCACTGGGTTAGATCAATGGATTTACCTAAATCGTGAGAAGGGAGATAGATGTCAGGCGTAAGTAACTTCGTATTTTTATAACAGTTGTTCTAGAATGTGTATATCGTTTACTTGGCAGGATGGAGAAAAAACAACGAATTCAATTGCTTGTATAAGATTTTGATATATCTATGAAAAGCAGGAAATTTTTAAAGTAAATACTTGATATTGTTAAGACGTGGGATTGAAATAAAGAAAATAACTCACCGATTCTCAGATCGTTGGTATCTCTCTGATTGCAGAAGCACAATTTAACTATGATCAATCAATATCCCCGATAAAAAGAAATAATGTCACAATCTCCAAATCAAATTTAGGCCTACATATCCCGATTCTTTAACACAATAGAAAACAATCCTCAATCCTCAGTCAAGAAATCCAAGTTCATAACTCAAGTTTCTTAACACATTTACACACTAGTTAAGGTCATTTACGCCAAACAGCATAAAAAAAAATTCTCCCTACTTTGCACGTGGAAAAAGTGGTTAGCCAGGAGGAACAGGGTTACAACTTACTAAAATCATTTGTAGAACTTTCAATAGTTTAATTTACAATGAGAGATGATTGTCTTAGTCACAAAAACTGATTTCACTACACTAGCAGTCATTTCAGTAAAATATTTGCAAAAATGTTTTACATGTTTCGGATGTTCCTTCAGAGTTGAAGATAATTTACTTCATTGACCAAACCTCCCGCAGGACAACTGGGGATGGCAGCGAGCAGTGTATGAACCCGAGACCATCGACAAGACCAAAAGACTGTCCAGCGCGCATGCCGCACGACCCGGCAGCCACTACAATTACAATGCTTCTTCCAAAGCCTTCTTCCTACTGTGCTGTATTGTATGAGCTCCTATTCTGAAACGTCATAACTCTGTGTGGTCACGTCACTATTTCTACCGTCTCACTATTTCTGCCGTTGCAAACTACTCACAAATCTATTTCAATTAATATGTACCTACTGTTTAGTTTACTTACTTACTAGTTTACATAGCTGGGTACCTGACATCTTCTCTCCCTCTGTCACTTAAACATTAAGTTGGAACAAGAAGAAAAGTTCAACAAGAGTTTACTATGGAATACGTTGGAACAAGAGCTGAACTAGGGATATGTGCAATGATCGACACTTGGTTCACTGACTATTGGCTCACCTGACAAATGGTTCTCATGACAAAAAAGGCTCTCTGACATTTCATCATCCCCTCTCATGTGTCCCTTGACTTAGTCGTAGAGGTGTTATGACAGTTCGGCGCATGGGCGTAGCCAGGTGGAGTGATTGAGCCGAAATTAAATCTGCTGGAGGGGGGGGGGGGTGAAATTCTGTGACTTTTTTTTGCTTAAATTTTGTTGACTGTAAGTGATATGTTTACTGTTAAATCATCACTTGCCCCAGCGCATCCAAGAGGGGTTTTGAGTTTAATCCCCCCCCCCCTTTTCCAGAATTTTTGAATGTAAAAACCCCCTCTTCAGTATAAAACTTAGGCAAACAAGTCGCCAAGAGAGGTTTTGAGTTTTAAACCCCCCTCCAGTGTTGTTGTTTTTTTTACTTTAAAACTTCCTTCCTGCTGGTTTTGAGCAAAGCTACGATTACTATTATATCTAAGAATTTTCAGTTACATGTAAACAGTTTGCCTCTTTAAAAACACGTTTAACAAGCCAGCTGAACAATTTCAATGGACACTCCCTTAGTTTTTAATGAAGGCCTAGTTGTACATGCAGACATGTTAATGTTAGTCTCATCCAATGTCTGGTTACCGGTATCGTTCTTTTTTCTGGTCCAGGCCTGTACCGGTATCTAATTAAGATAGATTATCTTTTATTGCTTTTTTCTAAAGTATTTTAATAATCTGCTTGTTTGTACTAAAAATGCTAGGTTTGGAACATTATTTTATTTTCAGACCATATGTTACGAATTGTTCCATTTGTGGGATCGAGAAACCATAAAGCTGGGCGCTTAGAAATTCACCACAGGGTTTGTACTAATTCATCTTGTTTGACAATTTACTACTTGTTTTAAAAATTGGCTCCCCACAGCTCACTCTATATGCTTGTTCTGTTCTAGGGCTTGTGGCTACCTATATGTAATGAAGGCTGGACTGGTTTCTCTGCCCAAGTGGCCTGCAAGCAAATGGGTTTCCTAGATGGGAGAGAAATAGACATAGGACGCTGGGAAGACGGTGCCCAATCAGCTTGGCTCAGCAAAGTGTCTTGTACAGGAAATGAAACCAGACTTGACGCCTGTGATACTGAAGGCTGGATCTCCTCATGCTCACATCAATTACCAGCAGGTGTCAGGTGTATCTAGTAGGAGCTGACTTGTCAATTGAAACAAAGAGAGACCTATGTAGGTTTCTATCTCACAAGTGTTTGCCAACCATCAAGCTAGGTTTTAGTCAAATGCTACAGAATATTGTTTTGAGTATATTTTATACAGATTATTTATTTTGGTTTCTATTTCTAGTCACTACCATATTTTCATCTTGGTCATTCATATGTGGCACTGCACGGTCAGACACATTTCTCAGTTTGTTAAAATGAATTTTGTTGACAAAAAACAATATACAAAAAGTTGTATTACTGATTCAAATGAGAATCACATACTTAGAGGAAACTAAGGCATTCAATAATTGCAGCTATACAACTGAAAAAAGAAAGTGAAGAAGCTAACTTTAATGTGCGAGTGTGATTGTTCTATATCCAATTGAAATTGATTTCTTAATCAAATAATTGTGTTTTGTTTTTTCTTATTACTCTTCTCTTTTAACATTAGGCCATTGATGTTTTGTACATCCCAGGCCCAGAATAACTCAACACAGAAACATCTTGTCATAAGAATAGTCAAAACTTGAAAACAACAAATCTAGGATTACATGCCTTGGGGGGTATCAAAGTAGACAATCACATTTTAATACTAGTAAATACTGAAATGAGCAACAAGTCTTCAACATGTGTATGTAAGATAAATGTACATTGATGCTATTTAATAAGGAATTTAACTATAAAAGACATGTTATAAAAGACTGTTGTTGTTGCACTGTATACTGCTGCATTCTTTGTCTGTTAGTTGATAAAATGATGGTTTTAATTTTGTTTTCTCCACCTGCCCCAGTGGCCAGCAAAAATTAGGGAATGATTTCATTTCTGTACAAAGGTCATTACATTTGTTGAGGAGAAAGGAAGCAGCTAGTTGAAAGTTATTTCATGCTGGTGTTGAAGAACAAAATGTGCATCTATCTTTGAACACTAAACAAACAATGTGCATCTATCTTTGAACACTAAACAAACAATGTGCATCTATCTTTGAACACTAAACAAACAATGTGCACCTATCTTTGAACACTAAACAATGTGCATCTATCTTTGAACACTAAACAAACAATGTGCATCTATCTTTGAACACTAAACAAACAATGTGCATCTATCTTTGAACACTAAACAAACAATGTGCACCTATCTTTGAACACTAAACAAACAATGTGCACCTATCTTTGAACACTAAACAAACAATGTGCATCTATCTTGAACTTTTAATGTTCAAACATTAAATCTTTTCAATTTCAAATAGAAACACAATAAATACAAGTTCATGAATTTACAAGTAATTTGTAAACAAAATTTAGGTGATAGGTCTATCATTGAATTTGTTATAAGTTAGTTAGTTATGGACACTTCCATAATGACTATCACATGATGATACACAGGATAGATTGACAATAATAGAGAGAAAATGCTCATACATGTTAATGAAACAAATTACATTATATTACTATATACAAAAGTGAAATTTCTTTACATTTATCAGATATGATCACTTAGCCCTATGACCAAATATTTCCCTCTAAATACTGACAAGCTTAACCCTAACTATATACATGGGTAGCTGACATTTCAACCAGATAAAGTACTTGATACTAGGAACAAATCAGACCATGTGGCAAGCCCACTGCCAGATACAATTTATAACAGAATATTACCACCAAGGAGAAAGTTCTGACAAATTTTACAAAATGACCGTCACTGAGGAATTAAAAATGAATAACATTAAGTAATCTAGTCTATAGTAAACAGTAATTTTATTTTTTCCTTTTTTGGTGTACTCTAGATTTATTTCCCTTGGCAGCACCTCTCTTGGCTCCTTTCACCAAATTACTGAATGTACCTTTTACTTTCATCTGTTTCCTGTAATTTAAAACAATTGGTCAATATTGTTGAGTCTCTACAATAACATGCAACCTGATGATATTTGTGTGTTAAGGCAAATGCAAAGTATGTTTGTCTCCTACCATCAGTGTCAAAGTCAATGAACACTTACCTCAATGGGGCACACAATACAAAAATAAATACAATTATAAGAATAAATGAGTTAAGGAGTGAAAGAATGCCTAGAGCTAATTATGCTATCTAGTTGTATAAAAAACACTACAAATCATGTGTGTTAGTAAAATCATTAAAATTGAATAAATTAGTTTGTATACAAGATCTTACCTTTTATTTAAATGATTAAAGTTTAATGGAACATATGCATATGGATCAGGCTTTCCTTTCTTTTTGACATCTCCCAAAGCTTTCTGCATGTGCAGACAAAAAAAAATAAAACAATTTGATAAGTCAAACTTTCATGTTTATTTTCAAATAATTGTTACAAAGATTTTCAATGTCCTACTTGTTCAGTTGTCTTTATTGACAAGCAGTACGGTTTACTTTGGAGTATATTTAGAATCATTTATCAAAATAAAATGTTGAAGTATAATTTCATTTTAAATGTCAAACCTTAAGTTGTTTTTTTTTCCAATGAGAAAAAACAAAACACCCATAACCAAAAAATTAAAGGAAAACATGATTTCCAATTACTCTTTTGAAATTGTATTGGTATTAATGGAACATATTTACATGGATGTTCTTGTTTAATTTTATAATATACAGATAAAATGTTTAGTAGTAGTATTAACCCTACCAGCCCTTAGCCCTGAAATTGTTTCCTACGCCTGAGCTCCTGTGGTACATGATCCTTTACTTACTATGTTTTAAAATTATTTTTTTTTCTTAGCAATCAAACTCTCACAGTCTCAATTAAGTAAAAACAAATGCAGACACCTAACAGTCTAAATCAGTTCTTCAAATTCAGTCTAAATCAACCAATAAATTGATTGTCACACTTAACAGCACACCATGCAGTTAAGTAAAGGCATAGATAAGGGCACCTTCGAGCTCACATCATATGGTTTGGGAGACAATACTACCCTCCAATACAAGTCATGACATCGATCAACTTTAGGCTTATTACAAGCCTAGACCTACCTTTCACATACCTTTCATGTATACTACAAATTTTCAAAAATTGTTATTGTAAAACCACACAAATACTTTGTAAACACATGGGGTTTTATTACAAAATGGTTGCTATAGTTGCTGACTAATACATTTTTTTTGTATGAAACAGGCAAGTACTGAAAAATAATAAGTACAGCAGCATAGTACCATTTTGGTTATTACAGAAAGAAAGATACAGCAGTCTGGTAGTTTTAAGACATTGTATTCAACTGGTAGTTCTAAGACATTGTATTCAAGTTCAAAATAGATGGTCTAAAAATGGCATTCTTAAAATTTATATAAGAAAACAGCATATTTGGCCAGTTTTCTTTAAACACAATCACAAAGATTACACTGACCTTAGATCTGTACTCCTGTCCTATTTCTATTTTCTCTTTAACAGTATTCTTAACAGGTCTATGGATACCACTGCCACCAGCTGGAATAAATGAATGTTGAGAAAAGGTGTGATATTTTATATTAGATAATGGCCAACAAAATAAATACTGGAAAATGTAAAACATCTTTCTTCTACACTCTTGACTTTCCAACAACAAACACTGGTTAAAACTGAACTAACAAAGTATTACCTTTGTATTTAGAAGCTGGGGGAATATCCTCTTCATCATCTAGCTCAGTTGTTAATTTTCTTTTTCTGTTCATTGTCTGTTTAAAAATAAGTATAGAAATGTTTATTAATAACTAAGCCACATGTAGAAAAAATAACCTCATTAGATTGTAGAAAGGCTTTAGAAGCTCTTCTTCACTATGCCTATGATTTTAAAAAGAAAATCTTTGTGTTGATCAATGTACACTTAATCAATGTCCTCAACCACTCTTACATTTATTAGTCAATACCCTAAGCTAGTCCAAAAACAATACCCGCATGGGCTCTGCCTAAAATGAATGCATTACAGACTGAAATGTCTTGATGCCTCCCCAAATATTTGAAAAAACAAAAATATAATAAAGATTAACAAAGTGCTTGACATCATGCTTACATCATTCACTTACCTTAATATTTTCTACATATAGACCTAGACTATCATTCAAATCATCTTCAGCATCAATATCTTTTACTTTTTTATTAGATTTATCTGCAAGTAAAGATATTTTGTATTATTTAGGACCTAACTACATTGAAGACTTGGACTTCAATACAATGAGGACTACATGAACTAAACTTTCCGACTACTCACCTTTTTTGTTTTCTTCCTCATCTTTTGTAATTATAAGTCGACCATCAGAAGACAATTTAAAGCCTCTTTCTGGATCAGATTTGTTCTCTTTAACACCAGTTTCAGGTTTCGTAGCTGAGGACAAAAATACAGTTCGTACTATATGCACCAATACCCTCTGACTAAACATTAATACAAATAAAATTGAAAGATTTTTGACTATATGTACCAATGACTCAACACTAATACAAATGACAAAAGTCTTACTTTATTGAAAAGCAAAACTATGCTAATAAAATGTCAACAAATATTTAGAGAGTTTATATTTTTTTTTAAAGCATCAAAGAATCTCTTTTCTAGGAAACTAAACAAAATGTTTGAGTTTTGCAACAATGAACATGTGAAATGAAGTAACGATAAAAAGGAAAGAAAAATAGAAACACTGAACATGCAATAAGATAAAAAAAAACAACTACCTAAAACTTGTTTTGATGCTCCTGGATCCATAAAGTCAACTATATTATCTCCCGACTCCATCAACCAAGCATCATTGCCACATTTTCTTTTACTTTTCTTTTTGCTCACACTTTCCTCTTCCTCATCTAGTTCAGAGTCTGTATCTTGTAACAAATCATCAATGCTGAAATCATTGGAAGTCATTTTTTTTTACTACGTCAAACATTTAGATACAGTTCATAATTGAATTCTAAACTGATAAAAACAATAGTCCAAACCTAAAAGTACTGAATAGTTAGTTAAGAAGCAACAAAAAAAAAAAAAAAAAAAAAAAAAAAAAACAACCTCTCAGGCTGAGTTGTAAACTTGTCATCATCACTTTCACTGTCATCCTCAGAGTTTTCTTTGCCATTTTTCTTCCTTTTAGCTCTCTCTTGAGCTTTGTGAAGATTCTTCAACAGTTTGTGAACACTGGGCTTGGTCATGGATAAGATCAACTCATAGCTACAAGAACAACAAGACAAATCAAGAAATGAAATTAATCTTGAGTATTTAAATAATCCATAATTTCCAGCAAATAAAAATGCATCGTTTGAGAGACTTACCCAAATTTTTTTATAAACTTGGCATAGATGATTTTAATAAATCTCTTCATGCTACCTTTCACAGCAACATCATGGAGGCTATTCAACTGCAAGGTAAGAAATAATTGATTGTCAAAGAAAAAGCTACAAGTATTGTCAGAATGGTTATTGATAAACTATTTTTGAAAACCTTTTAAAAAGTTTTGCATCCCTGATGTTAATAATTTCACTTGTCAATGTATACAGCTTAAAACACTATTCTGACTGCTCTACACAGTCAAAGGGATTGCAATCTTGAGTTCTCATTAACATTTAGTTGTCAAGCTGCCATGAAACTATCAGATGGCTAGGTATTTTTTTTTTTAAACTAAGCTTTTATACGGTTTTCTCCTACTTCCCGTTCTCTGATCAATTTAAAACTTTGCACAATTATTCCTTGTCAAAGACAATACATGAATCAAACTAACCAATAAATAGTAATTAATTTGTTGTTTTATATAGAATAGGGGAAGTAAATCTTGCAGTACTGAGATAGGCCAGTGACTGCACAGTAACGGTACTTTCCCTTATTTAAGTTATATATATATATATATATATATATATATATATATATATATGTATATTTTTTCATTCTAATGAAACATTTTGTTAGGACCATGTGAATTTGCATAAAATGGGTGTTTATGGGTAATTTTGATTAATGTAAGCCTATGCTATGCTTACCAATTGTTTAAGATGAGAAGCTATGACAGTGTTTTCATAGACAGACAGCAGGACTTTGATAAATCCTACAGCTGCTTTGGAGACTTCTTTGGTTTTAGATGACAACAATAAGCAAGCATTGTCTATTAGATTGTCTAATATTGGGCCAGTCAACTTTCCTGGGGAATACACACACAATTTATTCAAATAAGCCTTCAGTGCAATCAAACAAAAGGGTACTCAAACAATATTGTCTAAAATCTAAACAGAGGTAATGAAATGATCAAGTACTAGCTCACCCACACACTCTTGTATGTGACACAAACACTTACAAAAAGTTAATGATAATTTTATTAATATATGACTTAAAACAAATAAAATATAAATTTAAGGCCTAAAGTTAAACAATTTAACCATAGAGGTTTTCAGCTCTAGCAGCTTAGGAACAGTTTAACTTAACTAGTGTGTGTGAAACAGCAAGCCAATGAGGTATTAACTGAAGAGCCAATGTGTGAAAGAGCTAGAAGACTTACTTTTAAATTTAGAATCATTTACCTACACATTATGAAACTGTATGTGTGTGAGAATGGTAGACTTACAAGACCTATCAGTCATCTACATGTGTGAGAGTGATAGTCTTACAAGACCTACCTGTCATCTACATGTGTGAGAGTGGTAGTCTTACAAGACCTACCTGTAATCTATATGTGTGAGAGTGGTAGTCTTACAAGACCTACTAGTCATCTATATGTGTGAGAGTGATAGCCCTCTATACTCTTACCTTTGAATTTGAAGACTATGTGTGAGAGCGCTAAGATTGTAGCACTAACCATGTGTACAGAACCAGCTAGACCTGCCATCAAATGCTGCACAAAAGCTGAAAGATTTTCTGACAAATAAAATGAAAAATATAATTAATATACAATGAATTGTGCTCTAATTTTTTAATTTGTATAAAAAAATGCTTTATGCAAAGTTTAGAATACGTTCAACTACTTTAAAACCTAAACCATAGCAAGACTGCTATAAGCAGCTAATCACTTTTTACCAATAACCTTAAAAATGTATATTATATCTTTTTTATTAAATTAAATAATTAAATAAGTAACAACAAATAATTAATGAAAGTGTACTATTTTAAGACCTGAACACTGATGTGCGATGTCACAACCTGTGAGCAGTTTACACAGGTTGGATGTTGCAGGTCTACTAAAAATAGTCTCAAATAATCCTTTAATGATGCAAGCAGCAGACAATCAATGTAGGTTTACTTTTTAAAAAAAAATCCTATATCTTGTCCCTGACTTCTATATTAACATTTAAAACACACAAAACAATGCACAATACCATTTTCAGAATGCTCTGGATTCCACCTCATGTATGTCTCTGCCATGACAACCAAAAGGTCAAAGGCCACAGCCTTTGCTTTGGATCCAATCTCTTTAGTACACAAGATAGCCTGAAATAGGTAGTCAACATTACATACAAATTCTTTTCAACAAATTTTTCATTTTGTAACCAAGAACAAAGTGCTCTTACCTCAGGCAATGTTGACAGAAAGAAATCCAAACTTTTATCTTGCAAATTTCTGTACAGATGGATCAAACATCTCAGACGTGGCTGCACAGAGAAATAAAACAAACATTTGACAATCTTTGAACTTGATGAAATCCTATTAACTTCTACAAGGACTACTAATGACTAAATGTCTTGTACTTACAGCTTTAGCAGCAGGACTAGACTTGGACAAGGACTTTAAGATGGTTTCATTAATTTGTTGTAAGTTACATAACACTATCTCTTTACAATTGCTGGATTCACTCTTGCTGATTTCTTCTAACACTCTATAGGATTTTTTTTGGATTCCTTTATCTTCAGACTACAAAATGTTTGTTTAAATAGAAAAGAATTGTCATAAAAATTGTAGGATTGTTTTTATAAAATCATTTTAAACAAAATTGTTTTGATGGAACTATATTGTTACGAATCTCACTATCCAGGCTCTCTGCAAACTGCACCATACACCACCAACTTAAAGAACTTGACAACTCAGGGCTCCAGAGTAACGTAACACTTTAATAGTTGAATAAATAACAGCCAATACTGTACAAATATCTCTCCGATAACACCGTACCGCCGTATCAACTCTTGCACTGACCTCTCCGTCTCGTTCCGGGCTTGCACTGGGTTCAACAGTTCAGGACTGACTTCACACACTAGGCTCGTTGTGCCGGACTCGAATCGCAGACCAAGATCAAGACGCCGTTCGTCTCAACTGTACTTGATAGTACTCCGCACTGAACCGTCGTAATGCTCCGTACAGAACCACACCACTGAACTGTGCTGTAGTCGACCGTGTTCTGAACTCTTGTTGTGGACCTCCTTTCTGAACCTTGCTGTATTGAGCTCCTTTTCTCGACCGTCTTGACTGCGACACCTCCGCTCTTATATAGGGTCCCTACTGGCCTTCTCGAACCGGACAGAACGCCGCTCGACGTTTTTAGGTGGTCAGATGACTACAGCTCTCGTGACGCTATTGAGCTCTGTTCACGACGTCGATCCTTCCCGAACCACCATGTTGACACTCGTCTCGGCCGACCGACGTAACTCGTCACGGTTGACCGCTCGTCTAGCGCTGGCCTGGAGTGATTTGCGTCGGCTGACTACACTCACACCACTACCCCTCTCTGTGCCACCACCAGGTTTATAACAATATAATAAATAGGAAATCATTTACATGGATAAATATTTATGATTAAAATGTGTAGTGACAGTAACAGGATTCGCAAACATTTTAAGAAATTTTCTAACCCCTGTTAGTGAACCGCCATGTGATGGCGGAGTAAATAAGAGGTTGTGGAATTCTGTTTAAATTAAGTAGAAGTTAATATTAAGTGTTTTCTTCAAAATAATGTTCCAAATCAATGACACTACATCAGCTTAACTGTACATATTAACACAAAATGAATGCAGGGCACTAGTGTTTGTACATTTAGATGAGAAAACTGTGACAGCTTTTCTTCTTTTGTACTTGGCATCTAGCTTTCTATCAGGTCCAGGCATTCTGAACATTCACTAAGAGATTTATGCTTTACTGGTACTGTTAGGAACTTGTCTCTTAATTAGCTAGAAAGAATTAAGGTATTTGAAAATGAAAACAAGCTTGAGTTTTTTAATTTCTTCAAGAGTATGAGCTACACTTCTGTTTGTTTCACTGGTCATTAAACCATACATGAATGGAGAGGAACTTTACTCCAGGGTCACTAAAAATGATTTAAAAAAGCAACTGTGAGAAGAAAACTTTTATTTTAAATTCTTAAGCAAGAGCAACCAGAAGAGTCATGAGAAGAAATACTTTAGGGTGAGAGAATGTACAGCAATAAAATAGTACAGTGAGCATAGTCATTTCAGTTTAACTTAAGGTTTCCTTGTGGGGCACACTTTCTTGCTAACAGACATGTCAGTTGTTTGCAAGAAGTAGATTTTTTAGGCCTACTTTAGGTCACTGCAACAATGGGCTTTTAAAACATTTTGTTATATTATCAAAATATATAACATATATATTACTGAATTATTCACTATTAGATCTACACCTAGAATCTAGATTTAAGTCAATAATCAAATCTAAATGCTAATCCGTAAATTTTGTTTTTGCTCCCAGGAGATTTGTGAAATCATTTGTCAACTTCTGTATCTGTACTGATCTATGGGCACTATCATATGCTTGTGATTTTTCAGACCATAATTTGTTACATCAATTTATAGATTTTTTATATTCATATATTTTTTTAAAATTCCTGTAGTTTAGAAAAATTGTAGTTATATAATTCTGTTATCTGCCAGATAAAAGCAAATGACAAAATATAAAACTTCATTACAACAATCATATTTACCGATAACTCCTGAAGAGATAAGTTGAATATTTTATTCAAACTGACATCATCAGCATAAGGTATCATTGCAATGACCAGATCCAGTAATGCCACACTGAAGAAATAAGCATTCAGTAAATTACAGCCTCTATATGCATGCAGAACATTGATAATTGTAACAAGACATCTGCATCTTTTGGTCAAAATTAGCAATTTGAAAATGTCTTTAATCAAAAGTTTTTTATTTCATTATTAGGAAATATTTTACTGTGATATATTTATTTATTTTAATAATGGATTGTTGTATAAATTTGAAGTTGAAAATTTAACCTCTAGATAGTGTACCAAATATTGACCAACTACTACAACTCTGAAACTTACTTTTTAAAATTCTTGGAGTCCAAGTTTATTTTCTCTAGACATTTATCCAAGTAGGTCATTACAAGCTGAACAAAAAATTGAAAGTCTATTACTTTATAAGTCTTACTTTATACTGATAGATCAAAGTATTACTTTATACAGATAGGTCAAAGTCTATTACTTTATACAGATAGGTCAAAGTCTATTACTTTATACAGATAGGACAAATTATTACTTTATATAGATAGATCAAAGTCTATTACTTTATACAGATATGTCAAAGTCTATTACTTTATACAGATATGTCAAAGTCTATTACTTTATACAGATAGGTCAAAGTCTATTACTTTATACAGATATGTCAAAGTCTATTACTTTACACAGATAGGACAAAGTCTATTACTTTATACAGACAGGACAAATTATTATTTTATATAGATAGATCAAAGTCTATTACTTTATACAGATATGTCAAAGTCTATTACTTTATACAGAAATGTCAAAGTCTATTACTTTATATAGATAGGTCAAAGTCTATTACTTTATACAGATAGGTCAAAGTCTATTACTTTATACAGATATGTCAAAGTCTATTACTTTACACAGATAGGACAAAGTCTATTACTTTATACAGATATGTCAAAGTCTATTACTTTATACAGATAGGACAAAGTATTAATTTATATAGATAGTCTATTACTTTATACAGAAATGTCAAAGTCTATTACTTTATATAGATAGGTCAAAGTTTATTATTACGTACATTCATTTATCTACTTTCAAAAAATCAATTTATTGCACTAGCTATTGATTTATCTTGAACATACCTTTTTTTCTGTCACTAACATATACTTTTTGATTGTTTCCAGAGCAGCAAGTCTGACTCCATCATTGGATTTACTTTCTTCAGTGAACAAATTAAACAATATGGGCATATAGTTTTTAGCAAACCTGCCAAGTTCTTTTTTATCTGATTCTGTAAAAGAAAGCATGGAAAACCACTCAAATTATTATTATCAAAATATTTCTTTAATTTGTTTTTTCTAAGCTGCTCTGAATGATCCTTAATGAAAGCATCAAATAGTACCATTTTGTAGGCTGCAAGTAATCAATGATCTCAAGGCTGACATCACATCAAGCTGTAGGTCTTCTCTTTCATTTAATGCTGTACCAAGGGTTTTGGCTATAGCTTGAAAACTCTAAATAGATAGAACAAGATGAAAATGGAAATACCTGGTATTGGTTATTTATAAAAATCTGCATAAAAGCAACTTTTTAATCAGCAAATTAATTTGAAACTTCTTAGTTAGATGTTAAGGAATATACATTTGACATTTAAAATCAATAATCATCAAAACACTTAGCACCATGTTGAGTGATAGTTCAATCTAAATGTGAATGATTAAATAACATTGTGAGCACTTAGGAAAATAAATGAACTTGCAGTACATTTGATAATGTCAGAAGGAGTTGAATTATTTAGAAACATAGTTAACTTAATTATTATAATTTTAAAAGCTAGGGTGGAATGTGCAGGTCAACATTGCATGTGAGTAAAAACGTCTTGCACCTACTTTAGTTATGTCTGTTGGGTGATCACAAAAACCTTTTAGCAGTGACCACATCTGGTGATGTAAAGTTTCATAAACTTTAGATTCTGCTAATCTTTTCTCTTTGGACAATTCATCAGCTAGAAAAGAGATTTCAAAAACTATAACAAAAACAAATTGTTGTAATACTAATTAACATCACATAATATTGTACAGTGAAAAATTGAGTCTATACATACATATGATTTTAAAATGTTAATGTTTAAAATGTGTGCTAACCTTTAGTTTTGAACTTGGCAGCTAAAGGTAAAAAGTAGACTGCAAAAAAGTTGAGCTCAGTGTGAGTGACATTGTCTCTGATCACAGGAAGAAGCCAACCTCGAGGAAACTCTAAATTATCACTGATACAGAAACAAACAAACAGTTACAGTAATGATTTTTTTTAACATTGTAAACAGTTGAATCATTTATAAGACAAATACATTAAAAACAAGAAAGTATAAAAATACTTTAAAAAAAAAAAACACCTTGTATTTAGTTTGGATCAGTCATGTAATTAAATTTGTAATAGATATAGACTAACAATAATAAATCTGCGATTTGAAATGCTTTTAGCTTTCTCAATACATTATGATTTGTTAGGACTGGTTAGGGGAGGGGGGGGGGAGTATCTGGGTGAATGTGACCATGATCCTTTTTTTAAATGCTTTTATAAAAAAAAAATGTGAACAAACTGAATTAGAACTCTCCATGAGCCAACACTCTAACCACTGTACAACTACAATTTCTTTTAATCAGATAGACAAGACAGAATGGGTTGATATAAGCTTTGTAAAGATTTAGACACTTTCATTTCTAACACATTTGGGGTTTTCTAAGAGTTTCCTATTGCTCAATTTAAAAACTACTTTTAGAAGTTAAAAGTTCACCAACTACTGTTTCCAATCTTGAATATTAAACAAATACAATAATTGTTTAAAGAATAATATTTAGTGATGTGATATGATGGTGACATCTTACTTCACTAAGCTTGTCGAGACATATAAAGTATGTATAGTTCTTACTTTTCTCCAGTAATACCCAGAGGAAGAGCTTCCAATACTAGTCTGGGACCCATGGACTTGACAGCACTTCCAACAGCATGATCCATCTCTCCTTTGTAAGAAAAGTGTGGACTGTCTCTCAACTCACCCAGTGATGACAGACACTGGCAACAAGAAACAATTACAAAATGAATTTTTTGAAATGTTAAGTATAAAGAATTAGTTAAACACATGAGGCAACTCACTAACTTATTGTGCTATTTTCATTACAATTTAACAATAGGCTCTTCTGCAAAATTTCAAGGCTAACCTACTTGTACCTTCCCCTGAACATGTCAGTAGGAATTTCTGATCATTTTAAGAACATAGTATTATATTACTTTCAGCTTAAATTTATGGCCTGCCCATTAAGAGGCTGAAAACGAGTCTTTACTTAATGGCTTATTCTAAGGAATGTTTTTTTTTCCTAAACATGTATATTTGCTTTATTTGAAAATATTGTATAAAGTTTATTTTTTAAAAAATTAATATCATAGTAACAAAACATTTTATGTCAGTAAAACTAAGCCTCACTTACCGATAACAATGCTTGAGGTATAATACTTCCCAAAGCCTAGATGATAAAATTAAAAGCATTTAAAATAAAAACCATTTATAAATATATCACTAATACACTATACTTACAAAACCCAAAGCAAATAAGATTAAAAACATACTATGTTGATATTTATACTGCAACATATTTAATTGACCACAAAATTATTGATCTACTTAAAGACTCTTGGAGTTTTTGATCTCCCATCAAGCACCTCCCCAAGTGGCAGATAAGGCAATGCCCTCCAGATATGGTAAGTACAGAGAAAAAATACCTGGAGTGGACAAAAATAAAACCCACTATGTTGCAGGAAGTGGAGGGATCCACAAAGGCTAGGGCACCTTATCTGAAAATAATGACAGCTAAAACACATGAAAAACCAGACAGATTACAATGGAAAACGACCTATGCCCGGAAATGGACCTGACTTGTTTTTCGAGGGTGGCTTGATGATGTAGAGGCATATCTACAACAGCTAAGGGTCCAGATTTGAAGACTTAAAGAACAGAATAGATCAGAATGGATAGGTGTGCTAAAGCAGGTCAGGGATGGATGGAGGGACTTAAAGTAAGAATGTACAACAAAGATATTTTGTTTCTAGTTTCAGTTAAATTAGAGAAAGAACAATACACTGCCTATTTACTTTCAGAAGTAAATATAAACACAGACAAAATATTTTCTAATTTAATATTCAATAGAAATGACTGAAGTAAAATCATTGTTTCAATCATGCATCATATTGTGTTAGTGTAAAGTCCCTCACTTTCTATAGCATCTTGCATTGGTTTGTTCAATAAAATGTGTCAACTTTCTCTGCAAGATGCTTAGCTTTACTCTATGTTTTTATAGTTGTCTGCTCATACAAAATTGGAAGTACACATTAACTTAATTATACCAGAATGCCTGAATGTAAACTCAGAAACTCCTAATTAGACATAGCCTAAAACTTAAGAACTAGTAGCTTATTTACATAACAACTTTTTGTGTGAGGGTAAATAAAAGCATACATCAACACTAGAGGAAGATTACAAGATACTTTCTTAGACATATCTGAATGATATTTCTCAAAGCCAAAACGAAAAGGCGCAGTATCCTGATAAGAGAGCTGTTGTTTGCCGATGACGCAGCACTCGTATCTCACTCACAAGGAGGTCTACAGAAGCTAGTGAACGCCTTAGCAGCTGCTTGTCAAGAGTTTAGCCTTACTATAAGTCTCTCCAATACCGAAATCCTGGCACAAGACGTCGCAGAAATACCTATAATACATATTGGGAACCACACCCTTTCAGTGGTGCAGAAATTTACCTACTTGGGTTCAACAATTGTCAGTAACCTATACTTAGACATCGAGCTGACAAAAAGGATAGGAAAAGCTACCACAGCATTGGCAAAACTCTCCAAGCGCGTCTGGGAAAATGGTAAATTGACCACAGCGACCAAAATCCTAGTCTACAACGCCTGTGTTGTGAGCACTCTCCTTTATGGCAGTGAAAGCTGGTCAACATACATGTACCAAGAGCACAGATTGAATAGTTTCCACTTGCGATGCCTGACACGCATAATGGGCATCTCTTGGAGGGACCATGTCTCCAATCAAGAAGTTTTGAGATTGGCCAATACGAACAGCATGTATGCTCTTCTGACACAAAGAAGATTACGCTGGCTCGGACATGTCACCCGCATGCCAGATGGTAGAATCCCGAAAGATATCTTATATGCTGAGCTTGTGGAAGGAGTCCGACCCAAGGGCCGCCCAAGACTAACATATAGAGATGTCTGCAAGCGAGACATGAGAGCCACAGGCATCAGCGAAAATATGTGGGAAAACATAGCCAAAGACCAGAGTGCATGGAGACAGACTGTGCGTGCTGGGACAACCCTTGCTGAGAACAAAAGAATTGAAGCAGCCTCAATCAAGAGGGAAAAAAAGAAAGCTGCCCTGTCCGCTAGCCCTGAATCAGAGGCATACACATGTATGAATTGTGGCAAAGTCTGCCGTTCTAGAATTGGCTGGATTAGCCATACCAGATTCTGCCTAGTCTCAATATTAAGCCAAAACCAGTGACTCATTTGGGCACATCCATTGCCTTTCGAGACAAAAGGAGCCATATATTTCTCAATAATGTTACATATATATTAATAAAAAGTGAGAAGGATTTGGCATTATGAAGAAATAGACACAATATTAAACAAAAATACATGACAATAAAAAAAAAAAGTAGAACAGAGAAAAGGAACGAAAGAAAGAATTATTTTGAACAAGTAAATTTAGATATTTGGAAGACCTGAAATTGCTACTAAATATCAAAGAAGGAATATCTCGAGACTTAAAAGACATTTCAGAAGCTACAACTTGCTTCAGAAAACAAATTAGGAGAAATGCTGTCATAAATGTGTAAACTTAATTTTGTTATATGACAAATATAAACTGCATTAGATTTATACAAGTCAAACTATATAGCCATGCATGCAATAGTTCTTACCAAGAATGCAGTAGACCACAGCTGAAGTACCAATGACCACACGGAAGAGAACTGATATCCTAACCCAGCCTCCATGGTCTTCACTAACTTCTGTATAGCAGCCAGTGATGTACTACTTTTGACAACTTTTTCTTTGTTCACACTCAGCAACAATGTCTGAAAAAAAATCAAAATAATCTTCATGAACAAACAGAAAACAGACTGAAATCTAGAAAGAAAAAAAAAACACACTAAATTTATAAATCAGTCTATCAAAGTTTGAATCAAGACATTTACCTTCATAGATTCAACAGCTGCTTTGGCAACATCATGTCCATTAGTTAAAAGGCAAGACATTAATTTTGAAAATAGACGAGGTAAGTGATTCATACCTAATTCTAGATCCTGACTGAAATATTCAGAAATGAATAACTGAGTTGGTAACAAAAACAGGATTGAAATATTCTAATGTCTTAATTTTGATGCTTCCTTTATTCAGAATATACATAAAATTTGTACAATATTGTAACAAAGACAAGCAGTAGAATGAGGCAACTGTTATTATTGTGGCAGTGATAAATAATCATTAATCTTTAAGGTCTCAAAGCTGTATGATAATTATAATAGACACTTTAGGGAGTAGTACTAAACATCTATACAAGAGAAATCCCAAGCAGAACGCACTAGCTTTTGTATTGGGTCATTGAAGCTTTTAAAAAGAATGTCTGTGTATAGAAACCTATAATTATTTTTGTATATTTAGAGTTTTCTATCAGAGAAATACTATTGTGCTGATAAATAAAAATCTAATTTTACACTATTAATTTTATAACAATTGTTCATGATAATTTAATGAAGAACTCTAGAAAAGAATACACTAAAACAAGACTGACTTGACTAAATTGAGTGTTGCAGCTTCAATCACTTTGATCCAAGCTAACATCTGTTGACTATCCTTCTCAGAGGGCTGGTAGTCATGGAAAGCCTGAAAACAACATCAAATAGAAATGAGATCTATTCATGCACAAGCAGTCATGGCAACTGATCAAATCTGTATCAAAACTCTATAGCTGCAACTGTACAAAAAAATATTAAATGTAGGGCCAAACAATTTTCAGAAATAAAAAATTGCTTTATTATTAAAATAGTTATTGAAAAAAAAAAAAAAAACAACATAAGTATATTATTTAAAAAGTCACACTCTTACTAGATGATACATTAAGACAATTTTAAAACTGACAAGGTAATTGGTAATCATAACAAGACCTTGATTCAACTCGTACCTTCGTGGAAAATAAAACATGGGTGGATACTGACCTCAAAAACGGCTCTTAAACCTAGAAATTTGACAAGTTTATGAATATTGTTGGGAAATGAATTGCTAGCTCATTGGCCAAAGTAGAACTCTAGTTTGACTGTTACAAAAAAGAAAATTTAAATTTGCTTAGAGAATTAGAAAATATTTTTTTTGAACCCCCTCTACATCTTTGGATATTTTCTCACATAAAAGACCCTATTCATTGAAGAGTTTTTAATGTTTTTGAATTAATGTTCAGGAACATTCTGCGCACTGTCTTCTAAGTCTAGATTGAAAGACCAATCACTGAATATTGAATTTTTTAAAAATATTTTTTTTTTGTTTTTCCTGTTTTATGACATTAACTTTCCTGCGAGTGGTTATAAGCTTGTACTTACTGTAAGGATCTGTGCATTCATTGCAGCTGGCATACACTGGGCACTGGGTTTAGCACTGAACAAATGGTATAGCACTTCCATACAGGATGCTTTCATTATCTACAAGATCAAGAGAGTCATTAGTACACATCAGAGTAAGGTTCTCATTAAGACTTAAGATCTTTAGTAGGCTAATAAAGTAGAGGGACAGATAGTTAAATGGGAGATTATCTGACCAACACACAGCCACTCAACTTTCTGTGTTTAAAAAGAGCCACATCCATAAATCAATAGCTTGCAGCAAGGCACAAACAGTTTCAGACGGATGAGCTTGTTTTTATCAACAAAGCACATCCTACAATATAGTCACACACTTCAGACAATCAGACTTATTTATTTTTAAGACTATTTTCTGCACTTCAATTTATGGATTCAATAGCTGTTTAATATTTTTGTTCATATTGTATATTTTTAAAATGATAGTTAAAAAGAACAAATTCTGAAATCGTAATGGAAAATTAATTAAAAATCTTAAACAACTTAAGACAAAAACAGAAATATCATTTCATTTACATGTGTGTAAAGTAAAAAATGAAGTGAAAAAATGTCATGTCATTTCACAGATACAGCTATAGATATTTAGACTATTAGACTGTTACTGTTCATCTATCAGCTGTAATTAATAATTATTTTGAATGTAAATATGATTGAATCATGTTTCATTCTTTCATTTAAATATTAATAAATCGTGTTTAAATCTTTCATTTGTGATTTTTACTTCCTTTTTCTATATAATTATGTTCATGTTTGTAATTAAAAGTTTACAATTTTGAGTGATAAACTTGTACGCTTTAGAACTTACCAAATCAGTCAATGTCATAAACCTCAACATGGTCTCACATAAAGTTTTGATGTTTCCAGCAGGAAATACAAAGATGATATTTTTCAATAATGAGAGCACGTGAAGTACTTCTGTTTTATTTGAATG
This sequence comes from Biomphalaria pfeifferi, assembly GCA_030265305.1. Classification (NCBI taxonomy): domain Eukaryota; kingdom Metazoa; phylum Mollusca; class Gastropoda; family Planorbidae; genus Biomphalaria; species Biomphalaria pfeifferi. The sequence goes on from JASAOG010000001.1 coordinate 10,973,535, forward strand.
ACCTGCAAAGAATTCAGAAACATTGATGCAAAGAAAATAAATCTTGTAAAGTAAATTTAACTCAATAATTCCAATTTGTTTTTTGTTTTTAAATACTGCTTCTTAGTTTAAAAGCAACACAAAAACAGCATTTCAAACTAGATCATGGGTATACACAAAGTTTTTATAGAATGAAGAATTTTGATAGTTATCAAATACCAACACTTTTATTTATATACTGGCCTCCTTCAGTCGTAGAACAATTATGGTTCATCTCAAACACTTTTTCATATGGCTGTGGAGATCTATTTTGGAGAGAAACTGCTGTCCACATATATATATTGCAGGTCATGGTGGCTTTTGCTTTGGTGGTAGAGGAGCTGGCCATTTTCCATAAAGGCACGCTTTTCTTCAAGAGCTGAGGCCCATTGTTTTCTTGCTGTCCATAGCTTCTTGGTCACTGTCTCTCTCCAACTAGTGTGGCCTAGGGCTATATCTTCCCAATGTTCACTGATTTTAAATCCTGTTTTATCACATTCACGTAATAGAGGTGGGGGCGACCAATTTATCTTTGTTAAAATTGATTGTTAAATACTTTTTCTTTAAATTTGCTCAAATTATGAGCTACTTTATCCCTCTCCTTTTTTATAGATCACAAAGACTGTTATAAATGCCTATGTTCAGAATATAAAACAAGTGAAAGGATCTTTTGAACTAGAGAGAGAGTTCCACTAATTTACCTTTGAACACTTCAATTTGTTTTTCACAATAGTTAGCAGTGACAGGTGCTGCTGGATGGCAAGGTGGTGCAGGTGTCTGCTGCATGAATAAACTTCCCTTAAGCACAACTTTGATGGCTGTTTGAGCAGCTCTTCTTAACTAAAAATTAAAATGGAAATAAAATAAAGCATAAAAAAAAATAAAAAATAAAAATTAATTCTTGAACACAATTATGCATGGAGGAATTATCACTTACAAAGTTTGCTCATACATACTATGATACTATGCTATTTAAAGAGGGAAAATCATGGTTAAACTATCTAGGATTTTTTTCTCTATAAAACTATTGCTAAAAGTAGTGGTGTTGAATTTCTTTAGATTTAAGTGGACCATTAGGCAATAATGAACTTCAGGATGTCCTGTTTCTCTAAACAGACCAATACCACAAAGATTGTATAAGAGAAAGTAACTAACAGCTGTTCAGCAGCTTTTTCTTTCTTTAAGCATCAAATTTCCTCTGGCTAACCACGCCATGATTTTTCTTATTCTTGAACAAGGTTTATAAAGAGATAAATAATATGACTGTTGACAAATATATATTTTACTTTAATAATAGAAATAAGAATCACTTAAGATGCATTGTACCTTATGTTTTTTATGAGTAATGAAAGCAAGTAGCGCATTAAATGCGTGAGTTGTTGAACCATCTAACCATTTTGTTAAATCTTGAACACGAAGAAGACTTGCTAAACAAGAAAGTGCCTGCCAAAAACAAAAAATAAAATAAAATGAATAATACTAAGTGTATTGACATATGTATAGCTATAAAAAAAATTCCATGCAAAAAAACAAAACATACCGGCTTTAGCGGAGATAGCACTTGGTTCTGGACACACTCTGTGATAGTTTTCAACAATATTTTTTCCACTTGTGAATATCTGCTGCGCAATATAGAGACTGGCACCCTAGCAAAATAAAAAAAAAAAAACATGATTCAACTTGACCTATGACAAAACAGACACACACAACATATCCTATCTATTCTGTAGGGAGACCATTTACAACAAAATGTCAGTTCAACTTAGTTGAATATGTTGACAACTTGAAGTACAAAACAGAAGTCTATGCAAAAACTATTTCCACTAACCTTTTAATAACAACACTTAAAAGATGAGCCATTGCCATTCTGGTTTCTGTTTTATCTGCACTTTCTAAGCTAGTCACCTGATGAAACAAGCATCAAGAAATATTACAGTTTTAACATACAAAACACATTACTAAGAATACTTACATGACATATCTATCTTACATTGCTCACCAAGGTTGCAAAATACTGCACATCTGTACCTACTCCCCCATTCTCTTTTATAACCTCTGTTATTGCTGCTAAGACAGCAAGGATCTGAATAGAAATAAAAACTAAATAAATTATTTAATATGACAGTGAAAGCAAGTAGAAAGTTTGAACAGCTGTCTCGAACTTCAGATTAATTATCCCTTTTATATCTGTTTATTATCGGGATCAAAAGAAAATTGGAAGTCTGAATTTAGGACTACATTTGTGTGTAAACTTGCATACAGTATACAAAATAGATACATAACGAATGAAACAAATACCTCCTTATGAATGGCATCATTTAAGTTAAGGTAATGATGAACTCTGCTGAAAGTGATGTTGGTACATCCAGTCAGGTTGGTGGCCCATGTGTTAAAGGTTGTGCCTCCCATGCTGGCCACATCATCTTGAATTGATGCCTCAGTATAACCATGAGTAGATGCATTATGTTTCTCTAGAGCTTCTAATGTTAAACTTCCACCTGACACAATGATGAACATCTCATTAAATTTATCACAAGCAGCAGTGACTAAAATAATAATTAAGTGTGTAACTTCAGCTTATAAACCCATAACTTTGGCTTGCAAATTTTTTTTTTCTATTGGACTTTCCAACCTGGTTTACAGTTATGAAGATAAACAAGCCACCAGTCAGTCCTCTAAGCTTACAAAAACATTGTGCCTACTCAAATATAACAAGTATTCTAATAAATTTGATTTATTATTTATCTAAAGTTTTAAATATTTTCAATATCCAGCTGGAGTCAAGATTTATACTCAAGATCTTTTGAGCCATAACAGTCAAATACTTAACTTTACCAGTGTCTCTATTCCAAATTAAAAAGTTGCACCATTTACAATCTAGGGTATTTTGATCAAGAGCATTTATGCTTGACTAAACCCACCCTACACCTCTTTGACCTCATAGGTCTAATTTTAACTAAGCGTAGTGATACATTAAATCATATCTTTTTTTATACACAAAAGGATGAGGAATTCAGAGATACCCTCAGTTTTTTCATAGGTCAGCTATAAAAATTCAAATGTGAAAATGGCTGCCAGCGGACTTATTTTGCTAGAAATTCGCACTCTACTCTAGATCAATTTTCGTTTGCTGTCATCTATCCCAGTATCTGAACCCGTCAAAAGTACTATTTTAAAGATGCCTAATAAGTCATGTGACTTTGATCCCATTCCAACCTCCTTGATCCTTGAATGTTTAGATAAGCTTGCACCCACAATTACTAACATTGTGAACTCTTCACTAACTTCAGGCATTGTACCACAGAAATTTAAGCATGCACTTGTCAGGCCCTTATTAAAGAAATCCAGTCTTGACCCGGAATGTCTAAAAAAAACTATCACCCGGTATCAAATCTTCCCTTCCTGTCAAAGCTCCTGGAGTGCATCGTGTTAGCGCAAATTCTTTCTCATCTTGAACAGAACTGTCTCTTGGAAGAATTTCAATATGCATATAGGAAATGCCGTAGCACAGAGACAGCAGTGGTCAGGTACTAAATGACTTCCTTCACAATTCAGACAAAGGCCACATATCAATTCTTTCCATGCTGGACTTGTTCGCAGCTTTTAATAGGCTAGACCATGAAATTATGATGGCCAGATTCTCTGCCACTTTTGGTTTTGCAGGAATCGTCCTAAAATGGCTTGGATCCTACCTGACTGAACGCACCCAAAGTGTCGTTAAAGGGAAAGAATCAACAAACTCACGCTTGAAGTACGGAGTACCCCAAGGATCAATTCTAGGCCCAGTACTGTTCACTATGTGTACATAGCCACTCAGTGGTGCCATAAGGCCAACCGGCATCTTATACCATTTCTTTTCCGATGACTCACAGTTATACGATTCCTCAGTACCCTCAGAGGTGTCGCATTTGGCAGAGAAAATCGGTACCGTTGCAAGGGTGAGCGATTGGATGGTTGAGAATAAACTCAAGATGAAAGAAGAAAAGACAGAAATAATTAAGATTGGTACTCAGAGCAACATCTCTAAAGTCGAAAACACAGACTCTGTTTTTATCACCAACTGCCAGGTTCCTTATGTCCATGTAGTGCTGAATCTTGGAGTTTTCTTCAACTCGATACTATCTTTCGACCCACACATAAGTCAGCTCTGCAAGGGTCTTTATCTGCAGCAGCGCAGATTAGGCCAGATCTGATCATATTTAACAACGGAGTCAACAAAAACCCTAGCTGTGGCATTCATACTCTCCCACCTTGACTACTGCAACGCCGTGCTAGCAGGTATACCCAATGACAAAATAGCCAAGCTGTAGCATATTCAGAACAATGCTCTACATATAGTCCTTAGAAAAACATGACGAGATTCTGCTACTGTGCTCTTGCGCACGCTCCATTGGCTTCCTATGAAAGCGAGAATCAATTACAAGGTCGCCACACTTTGTCATCAGTGTATATATAACAATGAGATGCCCTTGTACCATAGCAAACTGATTACTACATATGTCCTCCAGAGAGCCCTGTGCTCAATGGACTCAACGCTTTCAGTGGTGCCACGTTTCTCCCTCAAAAGCTACGGTCTGCGGGTTTTTTCAGTACACAAACCAAAGGTTTGGAACTCACTCGCCATTGATCTCAGACAGACAACATGCTACACCACTTTTAAGAAGAACATTAAGACCTATCTGTTTAAAACTTTTTTAGATTAATTGTCATTTAAGCTGTTGTGTCTGTAATGTTATTATATATAGCACCTTGAGCCTACATTTTGTTAACAGCGCTTTATAAATAAAATTATTATTATTAATAATCCATCTATATACTTACTACTAGAATCATCCCTAGATATCTAATCTATTTAGGTCTAGAAATCTATGGTAATTTTTATTATCTGAACAAGTTTAGCGCTGCCACCACAATTTTTATGTTTGAATGTTTTTTATAGCTCCATAATGATTAGTCCTAGGAAAAAAACTGGAAACATCTATAAACTCGTCATCTATTTGTCAATAAAATTAGATATATATAATATTTCTTTGTTATGCAATGCATAATTACAATAAAATATGATGTTGAAGAGAATCAGGTCAAAGACGTCCAGTGCTAATATTAACAAACACCACTGAGCCACTCATAAAAACATTTTTTTTTCATACACATGTCCAACTCCACCCCTCATTAGCACTATGTTAAGCAATATTCCCTTTCTTTATACCCATTCACATTACACTTGGTTTAACATCGAATACAAAAGCAAAATTAAGTTTGTAAGAAAATGTTACTAAATAAATCAAAGAAATGTTCATATCCCGGCCTTGAGTTTCATCCCTTTGATATGCATTTTCAACATTAAAATAGGCAATAGCATTGATTTGGTTAGTGACATTGAATGGGATAAAGAGCCTTTGTTAATGTCATTGATTGTGACTTGACAAAGGAATATTATGGAACACCCCATATTTACAGGATATCACTACGAGATGTGTGTGTTTTTAGGCCTATTTAGAAGCATTTTAGATAATTATAAGATAGACTCTAGGTCATATTTAGCTGATACTTAAATTTACTAAAGAAAATCTCTTTAAGCCTGAACCAACCCTCCTTCTGGCCTAGAAAAAAAATGGCATTATCATACAAGTGCTCTTAATACCCATCTTAGGCTTGTTTTTCTGAGTAAATGATTAAATGAAACCAAATGTGTCTGAACTATAAAGTATAAAGAAATGGAGCATGATCAAAAACAATTATAATGTAGAGAAGTTTATAATGCTATTCGTACATCTATAGGTAACAGCTCACAGTTTCCATAGCTTTTAAGACACAACCCCCCATGCCCTGCACCGATCGAAAAATATCTAGAATTGACTTTTGGGCTGTTACGTACACTGAGTGTGTAGATACGTAGAGCGAGCATGTTTTGCTTTTGAGGAGGGCGGGATTTTCTATTAGCTACCAAAGCTTATTAGGCTCTCCCCCAAATAAATAATATCTGGATTTATAAAGGGCCTTATATCTCAAAATAGCTAAAACCTAAATAAGTATCGGTAATGTAATATGTCGGTAATGTGTTATTGGGCTTAGCACCTTACACTTGTGTGTATTGTCAGTTTCTAAGCAGAGATGGGCAATATGAAATAGCACCTTCAATATGGAGCATGTGAAAATGACTAAAATCTGTCTGTCTTGACATGGCGTAAAAAGAAAATGATATAAATAACAAAATTTAAAGATTATAACAATTTTGAAACACCATACTTCTTATGTGTTTGAGATTTTTCTTAAGACTTATTAAGATGTTCGATTCTTGAAGGTAGCTGTAAAACAGTGTTTGAAACTATAAGCTTTTGAAAGCATCGACCTGACCCACTTTAGCATCAAATATAATTTTCACGATAAGTAGTAATACAATAAAACATATCTACTTTTTAAGACAAATCATCAATGGATGAGGAGTTTATAGATGCAATCACATCAATTTTTTCCTAGAACTAACAGTTACTAACCTAATTCTTACGGAGATACACAAATTCAAACATAAAAAATGTCAGGGACTGAGGTTAACTTGTTCGATAGATGTAAGCTACTCTATACATTGTGAAATGTGGGGTGTTCGCTAATAAGGTAATTAAATTACAGCAGAAAATATTTTAAATAGAGATAATATATAATAATACTATTAATAATACTACCCCCCAATAGTGTCTTAATTTTAATTTGTTAATTAACTAAATACTAGTTTCTAGGCCAGCAAGGGGTGTTCAGAAGACAAAAATTACTCTCTAAATCTAGATTAGAAAGATCAATATCCCTAAATTATCTTGATCTAATTCAGAAGTAAAAAAAGACAACTTACTGTTTATAATTTGAGATTTGAGAGGTGTTTTATTTGATTGTAAAAATACTCCTCCAGCCGACGTTAGAGTTTGACGAACAGCTTCTCTAAACTTTTTTGTCGTAGGATTACTGGATGAACTTTTCGGTAATTTTCTTTTCGTAATCTTCATTTTCGTATTTGGCTTTGGGGTTACAATTTTTCGTACTTTCATATTTATAAATTTACCTAGACAAATGGTTTAGACTAGAATATTAATAAGTGACAGATACTGAGATAACACACGTGTCTGTTTATACTTTATCGTAGGACACCAACACGCAGTGGCAACTAAAAATAAAAAACACAAACGACCTATGAAAAAAACTCAAATTATTTTAGGGAGATACCCAGATCTTATCCTAATTATTTTGTTAATGCCACGTAAAAGCACATCCGTGACATCGAAATGTATTATGCATTCGTTAAAATTAATTGAAATGTCAGTTTAATCAATTATATAAATCCTTTTGCTATTTAAAAGTAGTTTGTGCTTATTATTTTAAAATATTTTAATAGTAAATTTTGATACTTTTTAGTGATAGATTATAATTAATATAGAATTTAAGTCATTGGTTAACATGCATGACTAGATGCATGACGCGTAAGACGTGATCATCTTTTTTTTTAAAGTAACGTCTGCATTATTTAAGATCTTATTATAGAAGATTCAATAAGGCTTGTCTTCGAGTCCGAAGATTAATGAGAAATACAGTATTTCTCATGGCTGTTAACGAACAAAATGTAAGCTCAAGGAGCAGTGATAACATTACAAACATAAACACGAGAGCTAAAATGTTTATGTACGTAGGTTCTATCATGGGCGTAGCCAGGATTTTTTTCAAGGGGGGGGGAAGATTTTTCTCCAACCCCCGCCCCCCTCCCCGGTAAAAAAAATATTTATATATAGGCTATGTATGTGTGTGTGTGTACATAATCTTTATTAAATTCTGACCCTTCATTCTTTCGGAAGACATTTATTGTGCTCTAGAATAGATTCTTCCTGGAGTTAGAGGAAAAATTGTAGACTCTCCGCCATTGCCAGCAAGGGGGTTTAGAGGAGTGCTAGGAGCTCCCCCAGCATGGGGCCAAGCCCCGCCGCCAAGCACTATTTCTGGTATTGAAAGCCAACAAAATGCATATTCCGAGGTATCTACAGTGCATTTTCCTGCTATTAAAAAGTTATTTCAAAATCTAATGTACTATTTTTACTGACTTAGACCCTCCCGCCCCGTTCGGCGCATTTCCCGTTAAGCTGTTTTCACATAAATCTGTCACTGGTAATGTCTGAAGCCTCTTACCACCTGTTCCTAGGACCTCTATGAATGTGTGGAGCCAAGTTGTACTAGGATGTCATCCCATTTCTTATTATGCGTTATTCATTTTGTCGGAGAACATGTCCTGCAAACCGCATGCGACGCTCTGTCACAATCTTACTAAGGGGTCGACTCCCAGATCGGCATAGGATTACCTTGATTTAGACCCGATCTCTATAGCTGACTCCTAAAATCTGTCTTAGCCATCTTTGTTGAGCCACATTTAGTGTTTTTCAATTTCGGCATATGACTATTCACTACACTTTAAAATTATTAATGGAGCCCCGCCAATGGTAGAAATGTGTAACTTTGAATACTCTCATGGAATTAAGTGACTGTAGTTTGCTTTAGATTTTATATCGAAAAGGGAAGTTTTATCGTCAAAATCATCTGTTGGGGGCTTCAAACTAAAAAATCTCTGGAGTTGTTTTTTTTAATTTAAAACCCAAATTATAGCTATAATACGGTCATAGAATTTGGTAATTGTAGTTTGCTTTAAAATAATATTGAAGATAGAGGTTTTCCATCTCAAAATTCAAAACCCTCAATTGGCTTGGCTACGCTCAAATAATTTTAGTGTGTAACTTTCTTTTTATATTCAAGAGGTATTTTTTTTTAGCATCAAACCCCTCTGAAAGGAATTTAAACTCAAAACCCCTTTTGGCAACGCTCATAGCATTTTGAGTGCGTAATTGCTTTTTTTTTTTTTTTTTACATAGAAGATGTTTTTTTTAGTTTCAAACCCCGCTGGCTTGGGGTTTAAACTCAAAACCCCTTTGGCTACGCTCATAGATTTTAGAGTGTGTAATTTGCTTTTTTTTTATAATGAAAAGTTATTTTTTAGCTTCAAACTTTACTGGAGGGGAGTTTAAACTCAAAACCCCTTTGACTACACACATATAGTTTTAAGTGTATAATTTGCTTTGTTTTTAATATTAAAGAGATATTTTTTTTACCTTCAAACCTTACTGAAGAGGGGGGGGGGGGTAAACTCAAAACCCCTTTGGCTACGCTCATAGAATTTTGAGTCTGTAATTTGCTTTTTTATATAGAACTGGGGTTTATCGTAAATTTTCGAGGGGGTTGTAAAATCAAAATCTTCCTTAACTGTGCTCTTGGAATTTGGGGATTGTCAGTTGCATTTTTTTTTGTTTTGTTTTATAGAAGAGGGGGATTTAACTGCAAAAAAACCCTGATAGGGGGTTTTAAACTCAAACCCCCCTGGTAGGAGGTTTTAAACTAAAAAACCATTGGCTGTGCTGGGGCAAGTGATGATTTAGTATTGAAATCTCATCTAAAATAAACAAAATCAAAGGAAAAAATCAGTCACTATAACGATACCCCCCTTTGCGGGGGAGATTTTATTTCGGGGGGGGGGGTTGAACCCCAAAAATCCCCCACTGGCTACGCCCATGGGCCTTATATACTTGTTTGTTTTATAAGATCTAGATCTTTTTTTTTTTTTTTTTTGCTTGAAGTAGATAAAATATATCCTAAGAGATTTTGTCAAGGCCTGGGGCTTCTTTTTGTTTGACTTTGAGGACCTTTAGAGTTTCATTTAATAGGTTTGTTATTCCTGAAGGGTATGCTGGTTTTTCAGCATAATAGTAACAATTGAGAAGAGTTTTGAACCCAAATATTTTTTTTCCTAGTCGCCTTTTTCCAACCTTTACTTTTCTATTGTATAAATAAATTTGGGACTATAATTCACAATTTATGCTTGAATCCTATTAATGAAAAAAATTTAAAGTAGAATCTCATCGATCCACTTAATTTCTCCTCCGTCTTCCAAAATTTGTTTACAGCTTTGAATTATAGGCCTATAGTTCAGTAGCAAAACCAAGTTACTAACAGCTTATTGAACAAAACGTAACACTTACAAATAAGCTTTTTTTTTTTTTAAATATTATTTTTCGAATATATTTTTTTTTTGGCGGCGATCCTCAAAGCCTTAATCTAAATCTGTGGGGTATCTGATCTTTTCAAGGAACAAATAGGTCGTATTTCCAATGTACTTCAATGTAGTAAGAATGTTGTTTAAGTAAAACATTATTCAGAAGGTTCTTGAAAATTATATACTTTTGAGAGTTTAACCATCGTTCTGTTGATGTCCTATGCTGACCAAAACAGACTTACTACAAGAGGTCTCGCTTAACATGAAGATAATATTACGATAAATATGCCTAATAAAGATATACGTACGCCACTTGTGCCTCGATTGTCATTCACACTTCAGGATCGGCCCTTACCCGCAAATTACTTTATTTTACTAAATTTGATCTGCCTTTTTAATAGGATGAATGATGAGCTGCAGATGTCTGGAGAATGCGTTTCTGCAGTGAAGAATGCAAGAAAACGTTGTTGTTGCTGTTTTTTTGACGATTTTGAGAAACATTGCTTTTTAATTCTCATTCTATATATATATATATATATATATATATATATATATATATATATATATATATATATATATATATATATATATACATGGTTATAACTCTGCCATTCGCACCGCTATCTAAGCTAGAAAGTGCGCACTGTGATAAACTAGACTGGAAATGATGTCAACATTAGAAGAGGAGAACGATTTCCGCCCAAGAAAAGAGCCAATATGAGAGATTGTGCCTAAGATAGATGTTGTTTTGTGTACCTGTGATGTGTGAATAAACGTCTATGACTCGTTGAGTTGCCTCACTTAAGTTATTACAATAGGTGTCAGAAGTGGGATTATAGGCAACTCAACGAGAGGAGGTAGGCTTTGATTACAATGACATTTTGAAGCTATTACATCAGCTCTCAATTAAAGAGCTAAGACAAGAGCTTCAGTACCGAGGTTTAAAACCCGTCGGTAGCAGAGAAACGCTCACGGCTCGTCTCCGGCAAGCCTTGATTGATGAAGAAGAAATTCCGGAAACCTACCAATTTGAAATTGAATCTGGGATTGTTGAGGTCATTGGCGAGTACCAGGACTTTAGGAATGCATTTAATGAACAATTGAACATGATCTGTAATATGATGAGGAGCATGATGTGGAACAAAGTAGATGAAAGTGTGTTGCAAGTAGAAGGCCAAATAGACCAAAGTGATAAAATTGTGTCGCAAGCAAAAGGAGGAATAAACTCGTTAGGGAAGGAGCATTTAGCTGGTCAGGACTGTGGCTGCACAAACAGTGGTGATGGAGGCGCTGGGGATTGGAGCGCTGTCTGTGACTGTGTTGTGGGCAAGTCTGGCGGGGATGACTTTCAGGGCGAGAAACGTGACAGCGATTACTGCGACGATCTCAATGGGATATACAGAATTGGAAGAAAAGAAACAAATGAAGAAACTAGAGAAGTCTGTTATGTGCCTGAAACTTTTGTTCCTGGTATACCTGCAACGAGCCGGACAGATCAAGACAACGTTGGATCTGCGTCCAAGCTTTCTGCTGTGGACCTTAAAGACCTCTGTTTATCTGTCAGTACATTTGACGGGACCTCGAACCATGAAAGCCTCAAGACCGTTTCTGATTCCTTGCCCTGGATGACGTCGGGTGAAATTGTGAATACGGGCCCCAACAATGGCCGAGACAGAAACAACGAATTAGACTTTGGCGACAGCATAAGAGAGAACTTGATGCTTGGCAACTGCTTCCAGACAATTGACAAGAACTGTATATGCGACGCTCTGCGGGGACAGTGCCCATGCCAAGAAACCCAGCTACAAGGTCTGAACTTAACAGACATGTGTACTTCTGCCTACATCAGTGAGAGTGACTTGAACGACGGTGAATTAATTCTTGCAGAACCACATGCAGTGATGTATGAACATGTGCTTATGGAACATTACAGGGGTGCTTCATGGGCATACCTTACAGATGAGGCTGAGAAAGACTACGTGTTTGAAACCATGGCTACCTGTGGGCCTACAACTGTGTCACGAGACGTCCATGGAAAACGTCCGCTGACTTGGCGTCTTAAAACAGCGGCCCTGGAAACTACAGTGATCGCCACAACATCCATTTGTGTTAAGTGGCTGGCATCAGAGACTATCGTCATGAAGTCAAAGCAGCGACCACGACATCGTCTCAAGCGTAGACTGGCCAACTGGAAGAAGAGAAAGCGACGGCCGCGGAATACTGTGCAGATGGCCTCGTGGGCAACAGGCTCCCTGCCGTCTGTGGCTCCCACCGATCGACCTCCACATGAACCAGCAAACCTCCACGGCACTGTTTCTTTTCGGGACGAAAAGCTCTAAGAAGGGGGCAATGTTATAACTCTGCCATTTGCACCACCATCTAAGCTAGAAGGTGCGCACTGTGATAAACTAGACTGGAAAGGATGTCAACATTAGAAGAGGAGAACGATTTCCGCCCAAGAAAAGAGCCAATATGAGAGATTGTGACTTAGATGTTGTTTTGTGTATCTGTGATGTCGTGTGAATAAACGTCTATGTCTCGTTGAGTTGACTCACTTAAGTTATTACAATATATAGATATATATAAGGCTTGTCTTCGAGTCCAAAGATTAGTGGGGAATACAGTATTTCCCGTGGCTGCGCAGCCCCAGCTGTGACCTACATATTTTGCCACATCCATGGCAAGCATAACCATTGTCCGTAGGTGGTCGATTTAGATTTTCTTTTCGTCGTCTGCGTTTGTCCTCGGCAGCAGATTTTCTTTTGGTCACAAATGTGTATCCCGCGGCCTTCGTGAATGACCTCCAGCTGTCTCGTTCCGACGCCGCATGCAGCCAGGTGCTCTCTTCTATGTCAGCCAAGGAAAGTTGACGCCTAAGCTGGTCTTTGAAGCGTTTCAGTAGGGCGTATTTGCGTTTATACATAGGGTTAGGGTTTACTGGTCTTTAAAGCGTTTCTGTTACGTCGACCACCTTTCAGCTCAACAGAAAAGATTTCTTTTGACATTCGTTCGCCCCCCATACGGGATACGTGCCATGCCCAGCATAACTGTCGAACCATAAAAATTCCCTCTATAATGTCATTGCCGGCGTTTGCAATAATAACTGCACATTTAAAATAATTTCCCCTAAGTAAAACATAGGCCAAATCTTTATCATTTGTCTATCAGTTCTATTTGATGCTTTCGCAAAGCAAAACATTATTATAATTCTTTTTATAAGCTTACAACAACTCTTCATGGTGGACACGGATTTTTGAAAAACGGATCAACGATTTTCCATCAAATTACTAGTCAATTGGCCGCACAGTGAAAAATAATAAATATACTTATTTTAAAACTAAATCAAATTTGGCTACCGGTATTTTGAACACGCTTTCAATGGATATTCCTACACTCTACTCAAATGTTTCTATGTATTCAGTAAAGAGTTGAAGAAATAAATAGACGTTCAAGAATATTTTGCCCAGCGTCTTATGTAGAAATGAGCTGGACTGGAATGGAAAACTTGATGTTGAAAGACTCCTTGTAATATTGAAGCATTATTAGATATAAATAACCTATTATGACAAATTATAGACCGCCATCAGCTTCATAAAGAAGGAATTGATTTATTTTGTAAAAGAACAAAACAAAACAAAAAGAAAAAACACTTTTGCATGATATTCAATTTGAAAATACATGTTGGCATCATAGACTTATATATACTATATAATATATAAGTCTATGATTGGCATTTTCACATGCCAATAAATGAGCTTTTCTTGCGGTGCTCATTTGTGCAACTTAGGTGCGTCTCTAATATAATAAAAACGAAAACACCAATGCAAACTACAAATTCTTTTCGTTAGGTTAGACCACAGAAAAAGACATTACACACAAAAAATGGATAATGAGCTGCTCTATTGCTAATCTATCAGGTAAAATATACACAGCAATGACTTGTAATTTTAAATTGTGTAAACCTAATTAGACTGTTTCATATTGAGTATAGTCTAGATGATATCTTTTACTAAGCAGAATGTCACATATAACCTTCTCGGAAGCATACAATCTCATGAAAAAGAAAGAAGAAAGGGATTACCAAACAAGAACGAAAAGAGCAGAAAAATTGTCCTACATCAGCTCGCAAGAGGAACTAGAAGCTATCATGCACAAAGTGAAAACTGTATTAGAAGACAACTCTCTCACGGCGCTTAAAAGCATTAAAGCTCTTCTATCCACCATTACAGAGTCCTTTACCTATCAAGTAGGTATATGGCGAGACCAGCACAACCTCAATATACTACACTATGCTATTATCAACAACAAACCGGAGATCATTAACTATTTGCTTGCAGATACTTCATTTTTCCCCAAATCACACATGCCATTTCAGAATCCTTACGGGCACTTGGCTGCTTTGCTGGGACACAAGGAATGTTTGCGCGTTATTTTACAGTACAGACCTGGAGATTTCTTCAAAATCACACAATCGTCACAGTTTCTAAAGCTTCCTGAAGAGTACTACAAGCGGTTAAAGATCAAAGAGTCAGTGAAGAACAATTTTTTAGACAAAATAAAATCATATTCAGAAAGTAACGAGGAGACAAAATTAGCACGGAACGATGTCGAGACTTTAATGGCTATGATAGAAGAAGAGAAACATGACAAAAAATACAAACATTCATTAACTAAGAAATTTCGTGCAGTGAGAGAAAAAAAAACTCCCATTATTGATACCCCTAGCTCCAGCGCGCCAATAAGCAAATATCGAAAATCGATCACAAAAAGTATTCCCAAAACAGGTGAACGGAAGTTAAGCACAGCCTTGATCGCCCCAGCCAATCAGGACGAGTCAAAGTCAATGTTCCAGATTGAACGTATACAATCACAGCCAAAACTCAAACTGGAAAGTCGCACTCATACTGCACTAGAACTCAAAGATAGTACGAAAGTGAACAGCCACTTGATCACCATATACCGCAATCTTTTTACAGAGGATGGCCCAGGAATCCTTAATGGTGCTGGAATGCCTGCTACGGTCAACTTTGTGGACACACCTAAAGCAATGCGAGCGCAAGATTTTAATTCTCAAAGCATGTTTCGGAATAATACGTTTAGCGAACAAAAGACTGTGGAGTCAGCATACAGGCATAAATGGGACAGCCCATCAACAAAGAAGGATTCCATGGATCACATGAGAAGCAGTAAGAAGCTCAGTTTTACTAAACCTTCTAACTCTAATTTAGGCGAACCCTCCAAGGCTTGGGTAAAAAATGAAAGAATAGATATTGGCGTCAGAGGTAAGAAAAAATATAAAGAGTTTCGAATTAAGATTGATCATCGTGAAGTCAAAGAGAAAGATGACGCTTATCGTTCCATGAACAAAACTCCATTGACGATCGCTGCCGAGCGCGGTCACTTAGAATGTGTTCAGTTTCTACTGGATCAAGTCATTCTGAAATCGAACCCAATGATAGCCACGAAGGAGCCACTAACTCTAGCGACCAAAGCCCGTAGTCCAGAAGCTATAATACTTCTGGTTCAAAAGAAAATGTCGCGATGGGACTATCAGAGCGCTGTCCTGGTGGCAATACGCGAGCTGTATCCGGACTGTCTGACAGCACTGCTGACCATCAGCGGCAAGGAAAGAGCAACATTGTTTGATGGAGTCAATCTTTTCCACGTCTTGTACTCTCAGAGCCTTCTGTCCAACTATAGATACGAGTTAATGCCGGAGATGACTCGCGTGCTACTGAGCTGCAAGGAAAATGTGAACGCTCACAACATACCCAGGACGTTCCCCATGTACACTCTCATCAGCTGTGCATTTAATATTTCCCAAATGAAGCAGATCTATTACTACCTCGAATGTCTTACCATTCTCCTCGAAGCTAAAGCCAATCCACATTACAGCGAAGAGAGGGCAGAAAAAGATTTCGCCAAGAATTCGGGCCTGTCATTTACCCGCAAGTCCTTCTCTTCCGCTATCACCTGCATTTTAGAGAGCGCCAAGGGCTCTCTCGACTACTTTGAAAAACCTTATTTCTCCAAGATGTTTGTGAAGAAGTTTATCACCACTATAGAGACATTTGATAAAACAAAGAGGATGATATTGTATGATGTTCTGTTTGACTACGTGAAGTACAGCAACATATTCGGCTTAGACAAAAGTATTATCAAATCACTTATGAGATATGGCGCGAATCCAGACTCCAAACGAGCGGGAAAATACGCAGTGAATGCTTACTTTGATATCATCCTTCCCTATTTGACTAAGTTTGAAGTGATCAACTCATACGACCACTATCAAAAAGAACTGGTCGATGTGATGTACATTTGCCGCTACATGTCTCCCAAATGTCTGAACGAAGCACTCAAAGTGTTTCTAGAAGAGCATTTGCTCGTGTCCCCTATTCAAGCATTGCCTGTCTGTCGTTATTTCTCGTATCTCATCAACGAAATGGTCCGTTCGCCCCGCAGTCTGCTAGAGATGACATCACAACAGATATGGTTGTGTGTAGGCCGTAACAAAATAAGGGCTAAAAGTCTGTCACTCTCTGACGAACTATTGACAATTATAATTCCATAAAATCTGTAGTACAATACATTAGCTGCTGTTTTATCTTCCTGCCATTACAACTAGTAGTTATTCTAAGTGAAGATACTTTCACAGTTTGTGTCTTACACTGAACATCTCATATTAAAGATAAATTATTATGAATGGCTATATTATTTAGACTGTGGTAGTTTATGTATGTTTCTAAACAATTGAAAAAATACAATTATTTAGCCAATGTGTATGAAGTTTTCAATGTTAGATAACAAAGTTGCAACTTGTCACACGAACTTATTTACCCGTGAACATCTGTAGTCTCTATGTAGAAAGTGAATGGATGAAATTTGACTAAAAAAAAAAAAAGCACTGAATCTGAATTTTAGTTAAAATTCTAATTGATAATTCTTATTTGATTGTAACCAGTGCAGGACATCTGAGCTCGACCTAGATTTGAGTGAGGCTTGTATTGAGGCTATTTGTGTGAGGCTTATAAAGAAGATAATTATTCGAGTATTCTTATGTTCAAACGATTGAAGAGTCAGATTCTTGCTCACGAGAGGAATTTTATCAGACTAACTTTGTAGTTACACCATTTCACATTTTTTCAGTTATTAACTTTGGGAGTGACAATAAAAAAAGATAAAGTTCAATACTGTTTCCGTTCACATAGCAGAAGTGGCCAACCTTTGTTTCCCATGCATCAGTTTTTCGCCACTTCTAATTCAGAGGTGCCACATAAACTTTTACTCCTTGAAAGTAGGAGTGTGTGGATTTGGTTGTTGGTATCACATAATGAAATCAAATCTTGCAAAGAACTTAACATTATATAAATCTAAATGCCATAACAACTCACTACCAATACTTTTATGTTGTTTCTTGAATTTCTTTCATCTTTACTGACATGCAGGAATGAAAAAACATACTTGAAAACTATTTGGCTTAAATATTTATATTTATTGGGAAAAAATTAAAGCAACTGATCATTTGTGCTGTAAATATGCTGTAAGTCATAGAACCAGATTATATCATCTGTTCTATGGATCACTACTTGACTTAAAATCACATTTAAAGTAAATAATGAATCTATAATCAAAATGTAAAAAAAAAAAAGATTTGTGACAATAAAAATAATTTGAAAATAATCACAAATAATTCTGTTGCTTATGAATCAACCAACAATTTGAACACAATCCAAATAATTCAACATATTAAAGGGTTAAATGCAATGGTTAAACAAAGAAATGACTTTGTGAGTCTATGTGAGGGTAAGCTCAATATTTCATGTATGTAATGCACTGTGTTTATCCTCTCTGCTAAACCCTTTGACAAAACACACAAAAATAGACTTCCTGGTTATTGAGATAAAATTAAACAATGTGTACACACAAATAAAACCGTACACTAGGAGTTCAAGTACAAAGTGTACAACAAACTTGTTTAAATGTTAAAGTTCTAGCCATTCTGGAATCAAGTACTTTGGTGTCAGAATCAAGGTTCTATTGAAACAAATTAATACTGAGATTGATTTTAAGTAAAATAGACTAGTAACAGTTTATTATTATTAATATATACAATATATAACATTAGTAAAAGATATATTTTTTTGGCTTACACATAATAAAAGGTTTCATAAAACAATGTGAACATTTATCAATTATCACCAATAAAAGTCAAAGGTATATGTTATAGAATTTATTATAATACTGTTGATAAAAAAATATTTTGGCTTTAATGGCATATTACTGGCAGAGTAAAATAATATAACAAATTTGTTTTTTCACAAGATTTTAAATTTCTTTTGGCAAAATTCTGTCCCACATTAAATTACAACATATTTTTTAGGTCTACAAAAAATAAGGACCAACCCCAAAATTGTTTTTTTATTTACTAGTAAGCACACACTGGGTCTGGTAAAGTTTTGAGAAAAAAAAAAAGTTAAGAAAGGTTTTTAACTCTACAAATAATAGTAAACTCAAGTTATTATAATACTGTTCATATAAAATATTCTCATCAGATATCTTCAATGGCAGTGGCTCTAATGGCATATCTTAGACACTAAAAAAATGTTCAGTAAAAACAATTTAATGATTGTCTTGACATGAAAGGCACTTTCCCTTAGGAATTCTTCTCAGTAACTTTCACAAAGACCTGAAAACAAAAATTCCAAACTGAAGCTAAACCAAATTTGTAAAGGAAGATAAAATTATGTATTTAAAGCTATGCACTGAATCAATGTCTAACAGGTGAAAATGCTACACAAATCATTAAATTAAGTTTTCTAAAAAACTTAGTTGATAAAACTTACTGATTTCACTTCAACATAGTTCTGCAGACCATAGTCACCCCTGTAGATAAATGTATACATAAAAATTGATAGCCAAAGGCAATGGACTCGTAGATAAAACACTAAATTTGATGTCTGAAACTAAATACAATAAATTACAGAAAAGTATTAAGAAAACCCTTACAATTCTCTCCCAAGGCCAGACTTTTTGAAGCCTCCAAATGGAACTTGAGGAGCCACATGGTTATAAGAATTGATCCTGTTAAGAAAATATCATCGGGTAAAATTGTTTTTCTGATAATACTCAGAGGTAGGTATGGTAATAACATTTCATCGGGTAAAATTGTTTTTCTGATAATACTCAGAGGTAGGTATGGTAATATCATTTCATCGGGTAAAATTGTTTTTTTGATAATACTCAGAGGTAGATATGGTAATAACATTTCATCGGGTAAAATTGTTTTTCTGATAGTACTCAGAGGTAGGTATGGTAATAACATTTCATCTGGTAAAATTGTTTTTCTGATAATACTTAGAGGTAGGTATGGTAATAATATTTCATTTAGTAAAATTGTTTTTCTGATAAAACTCAGAGGTTCGGTAATAACATTTTTACTTGAAAATACATAGCATAAAGAAAAATTATAATATTGAGAAGTACATTTTCATTGATTCATCTGTTGATTGTGTATGGTAACTAAACTAAATATATGTGGTGCATTTGTGAAAAACATTTTTAAATGTTGATTTACACTAAAAGATAAAATTTCTTTTTTAATTAGGAAAAACTGTATAAGCAATCTACCCATAGTTATCAAATCTATACTTCTAAAAATGAAAATTAAAATATCTATACAAAAATTGGTTGCTGAAATTTTAATAATTACAATCTCATTTTCAAGTGCCTCCCTTTCAACCTCAATAACCATTTTATATTTAAAAAAAAAAAAAAAGAATGAAACACAATACAAACCAAACAGTTCCAGCTTGCACACTATGAGCCAATGTTAAAGCCTTGTTGATATCCTTAGTAAAAACTGCCGCACCTAGACCATAGGTAGTATTGTTACAACGTCTGATCACTTCATCCATATCTTTAAATTTCAAAATTTGTTGCACTGGTCCAAATATCTATTGGGGGGGGGGGGGGGGGGGGGGGGGGGGGGGGGGGGGGGGAAGGTTGATTTGTTAAATTTAATGCAATGTTAAAAACATCCAACAGAATTTTATGAAAAGTGACAAAGCAAAGAATTCAGTATAAAAGTTGATACCTCTTCTTTGGCAATTCTCATTTCATCAGTGACATTAGAAAAGACAGTTGGTGTGACATAAAAGCCTTGATCCCCATGTCTTTCACCACCAAATTCAACTGTTGCACCTTCTTTTTTACCACTTTCAATCAAATCTAGAATTTTATTCAGCTGTTCTGCATCAATCTGAAAAGAAAAACATTCATTTGCTAGATTTTGCTTTTATGAACAATAGCATAAAGGTCAACTGTGTACATATTTTTATCATAATAAATGAATGCCTCAACAAAGATTACTGAAGAGAGCTCACAAAGTCAAAGATCTAATTGTTAACTAGATTCTGACAATTTTAAAATCAAGCAATTGATTCTGACAAATTTAAAAAACAAGCAATTATGCCAAAACTTACAAATTCAAATATATAGCAACTTAATGAGACAAATATTTTATATAAAAATATTTTCATATCACTAAAAAAAAATATACAAAGGACATCAAAAACATCTGCAATGTTTGTTGAACAATCAAAAAAAAAAAAAAAAAAGTAGCAAACTCATGACAGTTTGAAATATTTCTAAAGCTAATTAAACATCATATGACCAATATGAATTTGTTTTTTTGAGTGACATACCTGTGGTCCATTCACAGTAGTTGGTTCAAAGGGATCACCAATAGTTCTGGCTTTAGCCAGCTCTTTGCTTTTAGACACAAACTCATCATAGATACTTTCATGGACAAATGTCCTTGTGCCAGCAACGCAGCACTGACCCATATTAGTCATACAAGCTTCTTGAGCTTCCTTGACTGCTTCATCCACTGTTTAGAAAAAATCAATCAATCAATCAATCAATCAACCTACAAGACAAACAAATCTTCTATCCTTTCAATTGTGAACCCATTACCATCCACATCATCAAAGATAACACAAGGACTCTTTCCCCCTAATTCAAGAGTTGTTCTTTTAATATTGGAGGATCCAGCAGCTTGAAGAATTATTTGACCAATCTGTAGACAATGAAATGTAAAACAATAACTACAAGAACAACAACAAAACCCCAACTAAAACAGGATATTGTGCAGTAAAATTCTTCATGCTCTATTTTTCACTGATTTATATTGCGCTTGTTTCTGTCATTCAATGTAAAATCTAGACAATCTGAGTATTACACTTATTACATATTTTGTTTTATTTAGCATTTTTTAAAATGAGGCATGTTCAGTAAATATTCAAGTAATATCAAATGTACCTAGAACATTGATTGCTAGTTATTAAATCATGTATTTTTAATTTAACTCTTTCAGTGCGGCGTTACTCTCAGCGAGTAAATGATGAAAAACTCATTTTTTTTTCTATCAAAATAATTCACACTAAAAGAGTTAAACAGTAATCATCTATGTACAAAGCCACAAAGGGAACATTTTAATCATCACCTCAGTTGATCCAGTAAAAGCCACTTTATTGATATCAGGATGATTAGATATAGCTGCTCCAGCTGTAGGACCATAGCCTGGGACAATATTAACTACACCAGGAGGGAATCCAGCCTGGTAGATAGAAAGAAATATTTAGAATGGAAATTTAGAATCTCTGTTGCATTTTACAGCAAAAATTAGGTCAGATAAAAAAAAAGAGAAACAGATGTAAGTAAATTAAGTAAATTTAAGAGATTTTTTTTAAAGATGTCAAAAAGGTCAAATTTAGTTTTTATAAGGAAATAAGTATACTTTATTTTGTCAGAAGGACTAAAATATTCCTCTTATTGCAAGGCTCAATGAGGTGTAAAAAGCTTGCTAACCAATTAGCTGAATGGCATGGATCTAGTCTAAGTAAATGAGGGATATAGGAAATTAACCTTTCTAGTAAAGTAGAGTAAAATTTAAAAAAAGTAACAGTAAGACTCTGGCCATTTAATGTTGCAATATTTTTACTGGTTTAACAAACAGTATTTTTAACTATTAAATAACAATATTTTAGTTGTTTCAACAAGTCCTGACAACTTTAATGTATCTAGAACTTTACCTCTTTAATGAGTGATGCCAGGTACAATGCTGTCAGTGGTGTCTGTTCAGCTGGTTTTAAAACCACAACATTGCCAGCAGCTACAGCAGGTGCAATTTTCCAAGCAGCCATAACTAAAGGATAGTTCCACTACAAAAAGATATTGATTTAACAAAATTGATAATTAAAGTTTAACAAAATAAGATAATTAGTGGGGTGGCTCCACTACGCTATAAATAAATACTTATACCAAAATTTACACTCTATGAGTAGTTCCACTATAAAAGTTACAGTCAAAAATTATTTTTTTTCTTTCTATTTAATAAGTTTTCATAGCATGTAGACTTTTATACACAAATAAATTTAGCAAGGTTACCACCAATATGTAGATCTAGTTTCAATTTTTTTTACAAGCCTGCTATTGTAATGTATGCCTGAAAACCACCCATATTTATTACATTTAAGCACAAACTACACATTATTCCAGTAACTGTTTGAGACTTTTGAGGTTGAATCAAATTTAGATCTAGATACATTTTGAGGGTGACTCCCCTTTCCAAGCTTACTTTCATTCGCCTGACCTTGTACAGGCTTAGATCTCTCTTCATCTCTCTCTATATATAATTAGAGTTTCACAACTGATTTCCTCTTCATTATTATAAATAAATCTTTCTCTAGATCATTATGTCATCCTTAGAATTGTAAATCAATTAACTATTTAACAATATACAAACAACACTCATTAGCCATAAGTCTAACAGTCCTATTTTAAATTATAGACTGTCAGTCTGGTAATGTGCATAATCTGGCTAGAAGGGCATGTTTTTTTGTACATGTAGATCAATAAATCAGGCTAGTGGGTTCAAAAGGTTAAAATGACCACATTATAGATAAATAAAAAAATATGACAAGTCAACTTACTGGAATTATTTGACCACAAATGCCAACAGGTTCATGTCGAGTATAAGCAAAATATTTTCCATCTAAAAATAAAAATGATTTTTCAAAATTACGTATTAAAAAAAACAAGCCCAGAACATTTTTTAAGTGAAAAAAAACTAACTTTTTATGCTGTGGTGGCAATATGGGTATGAGTAATTGTGTGTATAATCAGCTGACACAGATAACAAATGCTTCAAGAAAGATGATTGAAAGATCTTTATTGCTCAAGAGAGGAATTTTAACAGACTAACTTTGTATTACACCCTATATAAAAAGCAAAGATGTCAAGATGATCCATGATCTAGCAATTCATGCTTCAGTCTGGTACAATGAGACCAGTGTAAATCAGTTGAATCCAGTGAGTCCAGGACAAGGTGGAGGGGCGAACAGAATTCAGTACAGCAGTAGAGTTATCTATGGTGAAGCATTTTAACAGTCAGTGTTACCAGTCATACAGTATTGGCTGTTGATTTATTAGACATTAAAGAGTTATGTTATTTGAAGCCTAAGTTATTAAGTTCTTTGAGTAGGTGGTGTCATTTAGTGCAGTGTTTGCTGAGAGCCTCGAAAGAGAGTCATTACATTATGAATAAATAATCTGTACTGAAATGAACAAGTAACCAAATGATTAGATTTTATTCTCTGATAAGCCAACAATTTGTTTAATGGTGTGGGACCACGCATGCTCTTCATGTCTTTGGTTATCATTAGATCTAGCTCACTTAAGCTGTTCTTCTTAGGCAATGATTTTTTCTACTCTTCTGGTGTTAAGTTCTTAAGCCTGACATTTGATGAGGTGCTTATTTTAAGATAAACAGTATTCTGTCAGCTTACTGCCTCAGCTCTATGAGCTAAGTGGGGATGTATTTGTATGGAGGCTATGAGACATTACACCATACAGACCAAGTTTCTAATGTCTTTTTCTCTGTAGCTTATTGCATAGCATTTCTATTCTAGTTTCTCTCTTTTCATCCAGCTTATGATGCTTTTAAATTTCTCACCTGTTTAGTTTGCACTAATGCTGCTGGTTGTGTCTTAAAATGTATTGACAATAAAAAAGTGTGAAGTTCAAATAATTAACATTCAGCATAGATGATAGTACTGGTATACAATAAAAAAAATAAAAAAATTTAAAATTAAATTATACCTCTAATAATCATTTGCTTTAATAAAATATTGGTTACAATTACCAAGCAATACATTTCATTTATTGTGTGTTGTAAGATCAATATTAAAGTTTATATTAAAAAATAGTAAATTTAAAAAAAATACTTAAAAGAACAACAACACAGCTATTATTAAGTGAAGATGTATTAATTAGTTTGGGTCAGTCATGTCATTAAATGTGTAATAGATCTAGACTCACAATAATAAGTCTGTGCGGTTAGAAATATTTTTACCAATTATTTTATTTAGCCCAATTTCATGCTTTTAGTTTTATCAATACAATATGATTCTATCACTTGTCTGGACCAGTTGGAAATGTGCGTGTGTGTGTGTGTGTGGGAGGGGGTGAGAAAGAACAGGATATCTGGCTGATGGCCAGTAAAATTAATTTTTTTTAAAAGTGAGCAACCTGAATTCAAAGTCGTAGGCTTAAGTCCTCTCAGGATTCTCAAGCCAACTCAGTAACAACTCTGGAAGTGAAGAGCTTTGGAACAGCAGAGAAGAATGTATAGTTATCTATTGTCCTATTTCATGTGTTCACTAAGCCTCAGACGACGACATTTAAAGGGGATTAATTCAGCTTATACCACCACTTCAGTCAAGTTCCATTTTTTTTCCTTGTTCATGATACCAAACAAAATAATTAATTACCATTAGTTAATGAACTAATTGGTTAAAGTTTGTTTTTTTATTGATTCTTGTGTTGTCAGGTAAAAGAAATAATTGTGCAAAATTTCAGCTTGATCAGAGATAATTACATGCACAGACAGAGTGAGTTGATATAAGCTTTGTAAAAATAGGTTCTTTAGTTATCTCACCTGCTGGTAATGTTTTTCCACAGATTTTATCAGCCCAACCAGCATAGTATCTGAACACATTGACAGAGAAATACACATCTCCTATGGAGCCCCTTAATGAAAAGGCTTTGCCATTGTCCAATGTTTCAAGGCTCTAAAATAAAAATGAACAATAGGATTGAACGCAATAAAGAGAACTAACTCCAAACAAATGGTACTAGAATATTTACTAACTAGTCAACCCACGGCCTAACATACACTGCTTTGTAATGGCCACTAACCAATGGACAGCTAAATAGCAGTGATATGGAAAGAAGTTGACCCGGATTGTAAACTCAAGGAGGGTCATGCAGACGTTCTCGGAAGTGAATAGTCAAGGGAAGTACTTGAGACATTGCCACAATAAACGCCAGAAGTATTCGTGTAGGCAGCGTATTGACGAGTAGAGTGCATAACTGTGCTTCCGTGAGGAAGAACAATGGACAGGGTGTTGCCATAGTTATCCCAATGTTTGCAAACAAAGCTTACAGCAACCTTACAAAGTTTAAGAGCAGCAGTTTCGTGGATGACATTTTCCCAGAAATATGTGACTGATAGAAATAAACAGTTACCTGATGCAGGAATTTCTACTATGATGAAAGACCTGTTGACTACTAGAAATATATTGAAGTGTTGGCCATGGAAAGGAAACGAAGGGCAATATTGTTAGAGAGTCAGTGTGCAGGCGGGCATGATGTCCTACACGGTTGGGCAACGTAAAGACTTGTTCCCCCCTCTTTTTTTTAGATCCAAAAGTTACATAAGGTAACTCTAGTCTGACTTGCAGACATAAAAGAGTTATCTTTCCATGACTTTTTCATAGAGGGTTAGAGAGTCTGCGTGCATGCATGTCCGCATGGTTGAGCGAAGAGAATTATATGGTATATAGATTATTTTTAAAAAAAGCAATACACTAAGCTCAAAGAAACAAAAGCCTACATCTGATCTATGCAACTGACATTTCTTATATATACTCTTCCAATCACACACTTACAGCAATACATTTGACATCTCTTCCAATCACACATTTACAGCAATACACTGGACATCTCTTCCAATTACATATTTACAGCAATACACTAGACATCTCTTCCAATCACATATTTACAGCAATACACTTTAACATCTCGTCCAATCACATATTTACAGCAATACACTGGACATCTCTTCTAATCACACACTTACAGCAATACACTGGATATCTCTTCCAATCACACACTTACAGCAATACACTGGACATTTCTAATCACACACTTGACATCTCTTCCAATCACACACTTAATATCTCTTCCTATCACACACAGCAATATAGTTGACGTCTTTTCCAATCAAACACTTACAGCAATATAGTTGATATCTCTTTCTATCAGGTCAGCAACTTTATTCAACAATTGTCCTCTGACACTTGCATCAAGAGTACGATATTTTGAGCCAAGGGCAAAAGCATCGGCAGCTGCTTTAACTGCTTTATCAACATCTTCCTAAAATAAAAAAAAAAAAAGCTAATTTTAATTTATAAGACAAGCAAAACTTTTCTATCTGGATCAAAGATATTTAAACAAAAATAATTTAACAAGATCCACACTTATAATTAGCAGTTTAAGGAACATCTAGATATTTAGACAGTGTCTTGACAATTTACTTCTTAATTTGTTTTCTCTATTCTTTAAATAAAATCTAAATGCTTGTATTAAAATGTTTTTGAGTCTGAAATGTAGTTTACAGAAAATAAAATGTGTGTACATTATTCTTTGAAATTAATCTCAACACTATTTAGCCTGAGCTTTGAAAGTAGACATACCAGTATTTTACCTTACTAAATATACTAATCATAGAATGAAAAATGTCTTGACTTTATAAAACACTAATTCCATAAATGCATAATGCGCATCTCTTGGAGGGACCATGTCTCCAATCAGGAAGTTTTGAGATAGGCCAATATGAACAGCATGTATGCTCTCCTGACACAAAGAAGACTACGCTGGCTCAGACATGTCACCGCATGCCAGATGGTAGAATCCCAAAAGATATCTTATATGCTGAGCTTGTAGAGGGAGTCAGACCCAAGGCTCAAGACCAAAGACTAACATATAGAGATGTCACAGACATCAACAAAAGTATGTGGGAAGAAATAGCCAAAGACTGAAGTGCAAAAAGATAGACTGTGCATGATGGAACGATCCTCGCTGAGAGCAAAAGAGTTTGAGTTTTAAGTTTTTGGCAAAAGAAACAAAGCTTAATCAAGAGGGAAAAAAAAAGAATGCTGCCCTGTCCCCTATCCCTGAATCAGATGCATACACATGCATGAATTGTGGCAAAGTCTGCCGCTTGATTTTCCACGCCAGGTTCTGCCCCGTCTCAAGACTAGACCAAAACCAGTGACTCATCCAAGCGCATCCATTGCCTTTCGAGACAAAAGGAGCCATACATATAATTCCATAAATAATTGAAATAAACAAATAAAAAGACATAAACTGGTGAAAACTAGTTTACTGGTACACATATAAACATTTTTTTTCTCGTTACCTTGTCAGCCTCCTGAATGTCAGCAATTTTCTGACCAGTAGCCGGGTTGAAAACAGGAAATGTTTTACCGCTAATAGAGTTGACAAATTCATTGTTTATGAATAACTAAAAAAAAAAGTGTTTAAAAAATGTTTTAATAATAATTATTATTTAAAAAATGCTATTAAGCTGACATACTGAAGTTTAAGGAAAATTTCATTAGAGCACTAGTGCAAGTCCAAGGAACAGGAGAAATAAAGTTTGTTTCCATGGTCTTAAGTTTAAAAGGCTGTCAAGTGGCCAGTATTATGACTTATCATTATTATCCAACTTGGGTGGACTAAGGAACATTTCAAATACAGTCTAAAATCCCAGCCTATATGAAAAAAAACAACCCTGGATTGGCAGCTTAGTAAAAAAAAAAATTAACCTAAAACCTTGGGTTGGCAGCTTAGTGATTTATAGCCTAGAAGGCCTTATATCCCATCATATATTATTTATTGAGTTGGACTAGGGGTGGGGGTCTATTTATTACACACTTAGAATATAGATATGCTATCTAACATTAAATAACTTTATAAATGTTAAGAAAGTCATGCATTAGTGTCCCTTTGATTTTAAGGGTCTGTTTTTATCAAATATATTAACTTCAAACAATAAAATGTTAAAATAAATATTATTTCAAAAAATGAAAATTCTAATACCTGTGTATACTTTATCTCTGGATTTCTAATTGGTTTGAAATTTGCCATTTTTACTCTCTCAATAGTTTCAAGCTTTAAAAAAACAAAACATGTTTGCGTATAGTAAGATAGAGAATCTTGAGAATATAGATCTATATCATCTTTATCAATATAATATTTAATAGATATATACCCTGTTTGTTAATAAATAGATTTAGAGTGGTTCCGTAAGGTTGTTAATGCTGGAAGTGGTTATGGATATAAGCACTCTACTACCTATAAAATGCTTCAAATAGCATGTGTTTCAAATAGCCTATGACAACCAGTTCATGTGTGGCTCAGATATTAGGTCCAGCAGAACTGTTTTCACTAACAGGAGAAGAGGAAAAGGTGAGTAACTGGCACCTAAACCAGTTAGCTTCAAACAAAAGGTGCTCTTTAGCCTTGGCTAGCTAACCACCAAGCAGAAAAGGAAAACTGAATTGAAACCTCTGCTGCCTTGCAGCTATACCCAAACAAGGGAAAGGTTTCAGGAGTTGACCCTGATGAAAGATCTGTAGGCATTGACCCTTAGGCAGTTTATGACACATAGTGCTACACCCTGGCATGGCCTGTGACACAGCTGAGCTTAAACTGTATTGGCACTGGTTGTTCCAGTGAACACATCAGCTGTGTGGAGAGGGGAGATCTGCAGTGTGTGTGACATTGTCCATAGCTAATGTCCAGATGAGATGAATCTCATTTCTATCAAATGATCCATAATTGCTTCACAGCTGAAGGAAGCCATAATAACTAAATATTTATATATATAATAATTATAGATCTAGACTAAAACTAAAGTCTATACTATGTGATGTGTCCTATCTTGAGAGACAACGGTTGGATAAGCCCACGAGAGAGAGAATGGTCAGATAAGCCTAAAAGACACACTGGTCTTGTGTCTATTGCTTTGCAACAGCCATTGAGTTATCTGTAGTATTAACCTCTGTTGGTTCTTCTTAAAGACCTTTTCCTGGGCCTTGTAGATCTAGATCTATAAAAGAATCATGGATTGCCCATGCCAAGATGTGTCTTGGTCCCTCTCAACCTTGCTAGAGTGATTCAAATCAATGCTAATCTTAAATCTAAATTTTAAAAAATGCATTACATATAGAGATATGATTTGCAATCATTAAGTTGAAGGAGCTGCCAGAGGGATTACCATAACATAATCATGAATAAACAATAATCATGATCATCAGTAACCTTAGATCTATGGAACTTCACCCCTCATTTTTCCTGGTGACGTCTGAGAGTTAGATCTAGACTATTAACATATTATCATTAAGTATATTTATATAATTAACTTTGTTTAAGCGTCTTAAGAATAAAACTTTAAAGATAGATGATTAGATCTAGATCAAGAAGCGAATTTGTAGATGATCATCAGACATGATTATGCAATCTGTCAGTCATCTAAGATGCAGAACTAGATTCTAATAGATCTAAATTTTATGTTTTGTAAAATATTTTACATGTTTTGGATGTTTCTTCATTAGGTGCAAATACTAGATCTAGATCCAAACCTCCCGCAGGATGACAGCACCCGATACAGGAAAGGGGGGAGGTATGATATGAGTATGAACCCAGGACCATTAAATAAAAGACAAATGATTAGCTGCAGAATAATCAGGCCAGGTTACAGTGCCATCCAATTAGTAATAAAGGCTATTTAGATATAGTTACTAATTTAAATGTAATGTAATCTAGATGTACTGATTATGACTGATAGATCAAGATCTAGTTGATATACAGTCACTAAACAGTGAGTAATTTTATATAGTATACTAATCTAGCATAGGGTAGTGACACAGAATTTGAATCTATATATATAGATCATCAAGTATAATTATACTAGAACTAGAGTCTATAATTAGTATAATGATAACATCACTCTCTACTCTTTGAGATTTCCTTTATCAAACTTAATGACAATCATACATTGATTGAGGGTAACATTTTGATAATGATTCTGGAGTATAATAATAATAGAATACTAACAGAATAATAGTAATACTAGGTAGTAATAGTATAATGATAATCTTGTCAACACATGTGACTGTTCATTCAGGTCGGTGAAAGGGAGATCTTGTCCTTGTTAACTTTTGCTTGCCTTAGCCCGTTGGAATTAGTGCCTTAGCCAAAACTGACTTGACTTTAGATTATTATATTAGAGTTGAGTATTTAGACAATTTAGAGGCAGTGACGAGTATTCAAAGACAAAGTGAAGTAACTTCAGAAGTGCGATGCATAACTTTACAGACAATTTTAGCAAATGGAGTAGATCTAAAATAGATTGATGCCAACTCACCTTTATAAACGCAGTTAGCTCTAGAATCTATATATTTATGTCTAGATCTAGATTAAGAGTCAGTAGTGTAGTCTGAAACACTACTTTAAGACTACGTACTAACGTAGATTCTACTCCAGAGTAGATTAGTAGATCTAGGATCCTGACTAAAGTCCAATCTCAGACTCAGCTGATGAGAAAAACAAGAAATTGAGTAGAATCGAAAAATAAATAAACCCAGATTTGTTATTAGAACCTAATTTGTCTTCTAATTTTCTATCCAAAAGTAATTCAAAGACCTAAATAAAATTAGTTACTTTCTACCATTTCGTGTTGAGTCAAATCCGAATGGTTCCTTAACCATGTTTTCTGTCTTTGAAAAGATCACACCCGTTTTGACAATTTTTGTCCGGATCCTTTAGCGTCGGTTACAGATATCTTGTTGTTTATGTCTTTATCCAGTAGAGTGTTGTTGGATATGATGGAGCCAAGGTAACAGGATAGCCAAGGCAATGACCACCATGTCACGGCTGCAGAAAAGAGTCTGGGACATCATATTGCTGACTAGCAGTACTAAAGCCCTAGTCTACCGGACCTGTGTGTTGAGCACCTTGCTGTACGGAAGTGAAACATGGTCA
Organism: Biomphalaria pfeifferi; assembly: GCA_030265305.1. Classification (NCBI taxonomy): domain Eukaryota; kingdom Metazoa; phylum Mollusca; class Gastropoda; family Planorbidae; genus Biomphalaria; species Biomphalaria pfeifferi. The sequence continues at coordinate 11,004,799 of JASAOG010000001.1, forward strand.
ACCTACTCATGGCAGGAAAAAAAGCTGAATGTTTTCCACCTTCGATGCCTAAGGCGGATCTTTAAAATAAGGTGACAAGATAAGATAACCAATGAGGAAGTGCTACAAAGAACAGGGTGCCAGGACATCCGCTCTGTTATCAGCAGCAGACGCCTTGGCTGGCTTGGCCACGTTCGTAGAATGCCAGTAGGTCGACTTCCACAGGACATCCTGTATGGCGATCTAATAGAAGGCAGGAGAGCCGCTGGTCGCCCACTTTTACGTTATTCGGATGTATGCAAACGCGACATGAAGCTCTTCAAAATCGACACTGGCAACTGGGAAGAGGTGGCACTGGACAGATCCTCATGGAGAGAGAGAGAGCATATAGGAAGGGTCAAAGATTGCAGATGTCATACACAACAGAAGCAGAAAGAAGGGTGAAAATGCAACGGCGCCTGGTGATCATATATGCCCAACCTGCGATCGCAGCAGTGTATCAAGGATTGGCCTCTTTGTTCACACAAGAAGTTGCAAAGGGAAAAGATCGTCTCTCGAGACGTAAAATGCCACAGTACAGATCTAGAACTTGCAATACAACATACATGACAAGTGTTTAAGATGGAAGGCATATTATTTGTCTTTTTTTTAAAACATAAAGTCTATTAATTATGTAACACATCCGTGTAGGCGTCCCTTCCCGAGTTCAAAAGTGTCCTACTTGACTATTTTTTTTTATATCATTAGGCCTACATCTAAATTCTGGAAGGGCCTATGTGAGTCTGAGGATTGTTTAGTGGTTACTGCACCATAATTCTTAGGCTCTGGGCCAACCAGCATGGGTCGTCGACGTCGAGGGTGGTGCTCAGAGGGTCAGCCGGATGGTTACTGTAATTGGCCGAAATGCAGCAGCTGCCTCTGAGCATAGCACCTGTGTAGACCCGGCGAGTCCGTCTTCTTGTTGGACTAGAAGGCGGAAACGAAGCTCACGTACAAATAGCCAACGGATGAAAAAAAAAATTGTTTTCGGCGTGGGTCTTGTCAATAAACGACGCATTGTGGTTGAAAGGAAGGAGTTTACATAAAACTCATGCTACCTGGCCATCATTTCCGGAGGTCAAGTGTACAGAAGAGCCTAACAAAACTAAGCCCATTTCTGATCCATAGGCCTAAGGTATTAGAATACACATAAGAATAGCATTGAAATGTGACCATAAATCAACTAGATGAGGTCGGTAGCAAGCTGCACTCTGGTGGAAATGGATGAGATTGAGGGAGTAAGGGTACGCTAGAGGTGCAGGATGGGCCACAAGGATAAAGACTTCACGTCCCAGTTCAAGTGCCCAAAATGTCATTCTGGCAATTCAACTTATTCCAAGGACTGCCTTGTGAGGAGACAGGAAGTAGCCGCGCAGAAGTACAAAGCAAAGAATGATTGCAACTTTTGTCAGGCGATATCGGCTGTACTGGCCTTGCCCAAGGGTCACTTAAAAATAGCTTTAAAAAAGTTACGCTTAGGTCGTTGGTTAGGTTCCAAAGTTCATAGCCACGCAGACTGGTACACAGTCCCAGCCTCTTCATCCATTAACCCCGAAAAGAAATCATTTAGAGCCACACTTAAAACGCAAACGAAGGAGCTACCCTTTCAGAAACAGAAATCGAAATTGAGCAGCTCAAGAAATTAGGAAAGACAAAGGCAAAGTCTTGGTTGCTGATGTTCTCCTTGGTAATAGAAATTTTTTTACTTGCTTGCGAATCTTGGACGTTTTAATTAGAAATGAATGTTTTAGCCATGGAATCAATATCATGCAGAAGGATTCTAGGTATCGCCTACAAAGACTGCATCAAGAAATATGAAACAGAAGAACAATGCCCATTGAGCCCCATAATCACTAACAATGCAAAAAGCTAAGAATGATCCTTACGTCAGGGGTCTCAAACTCATTTCAGCATGTGGGCCACAGTGGAAAGTAACAACCATTTAGCGGGCCGCACCACAAAAAGAAAATGTTTTTTCGTTAAATTTTACGAACACTACTGTCACTGCAGTTAAATGCTAAAATATAATGTTTTTATAATTATTAATTACATTAAGTTTAATTTATTACATGCACAGGCAGTTTAGTTTACTAAAATAAGTTGACATTGTCTCTGTCACTAATTAAAAAGCAGAAATTGTAGTCCCCCCAAAACAAACAAACAAACTATAATTACTAGGCCTACTGCAGATGGTTCGTCACTTATGTTTCTATCCACTCAGCTGAGAGCGTTTGGCAGAGACCGTTAGGCCTGAAGTCGCGTGTAGTGGCAAGCCGCAAAGTTGCTCTCAGATGCTCACCAGTCAGTCTTGATCGTAATGCTGTTTTGTTGATCTTCATTCTGGAAAAAACTGTTCGCAAACGTACGTACACCCAGACATCGCTAGAATTCTAGCAGCTGCGCAGAATAAGTTTGGAAACTTCTCTCTGAGAAGAAACTGGTAGAAATCTGGAACACCAACATCAACGTATTTTTGCTTCAGAACAGTGTCACACTGCAGATCCAGTAGTTCCATCTGGACTTCCTTTGGAACGTTTTTCATTTCAACTACAAACGGAGTGGCAACAAGAAAAAACTGTGGTTCGAGAGCAGTGAACTGATGAAAGCGGTGTTCAAAATCTTCCAGTAGTCTGGAGAAGATGTCTACATAGTCTTTCAGGCGCTGTGGTTCAACCGTAATGCTCTGTAGAAAAGACAAATGAGCCAGGTTTCCATCTGCCAGCTGAGTGGCTCACAAAGTCAGCTTGTATCGGAATGATTTGATGCGGTCAAACATCACGGTAATCAGCTGCTTTGTGCCCTGTAGTTGTGAATTGAATGCATTGAGATGTCAGTAAGAAAAGCAAGATCCGACAAAACATTGGGTCACTGAGCTAAGGTATGTCTCCGTCTTTCATTGCCATGAACAATGCTATTTCCCGTCTCAGTTAAAAAAAAACTCTTCAGCACTTTTCCAGGACTCAACCATCTGACTTCCGTATGATAAAGCAACTCTCCGTATTCCGTTTCTAAATCAGCTAGAAATGACACAAACTGTCTGTGGTTGAGAGCCCGTGCACGTGAACTTCACACCGTCTTCACGACAACATCCATCACGTTCATTTGTAGACTTTTGCCAGAGAGTGCTTCTTGGTGCAGAATGCAGTGTATGGGTGCAAAAGGTCCCGCCAAGCTGAGCTGATACCGTTTCTCTACCATATTAATCCAACAACACCAACCTTCTCTGAACACATTGCTGGTGCACCGTCCGTAGCCACTGAAACAAGTTTTTCCCACGGTAGCCCACACCTGTCAATACAAGTTTCCAGTTCTTGAAACAAGTCGCGTCCAGTCGTCGTTCCATTCATGGCTAGTAAGTCCAATAGCTCTTCAACAATGTTCAAGTTTTCGTAGACCCCACAAATGAATACGTCATGATGCCTTTGCTATCATCTCGCTAACAACAAAGCTTGCCTTTACAGAATCTTCGCTAGCAGTTGGCGGACACCTCATTTACTGATTTGTGCAGTTGTAAATCATTTCACGGCTTATATGTGGTCATTGTAAATTTTATCTATTTTTTTTGAATTCGCGGACCTGGCCGCGTTTGAGACCCCTGCTTTACGTGGTTTGCTCAAAATTGTCATTCTGAGTTGCTTTGAAAAAAAAACAGTGCAATGTTAAGCAATCTGTGCAAGATGATAGAAAAAAAAAACGCTGGCAGAAGAAAAGGAGAAAAAAAAAAGCCAATTGCACCTAGCTCCATTCTCTGTCAACTTTGTTTTACATAGCTCTTTGTATCGAATCGAGATCCGTATTCGTGTACTAAGCTGAACGTACGTTTTAACTTTTTTTTAAAGCTGATATACATGTAAAAACCCAGCTTTTTGAACGTTTGATCAAACAAAATTATTCATTAAAAAAAGCGTACAGAAGCAAAAAAGAAGCTACTTCAATTACTGTCAATTGATTGCCCCAGATACCAGGATGTCAGGGAGAAATTTTTTAGAGCACACACCTTAATAACACTATTCGACAATGTCGACCCTGGGAAGGTACTGGGCTTTGTCTAGGAAGATCAGATTTTTGAATTGTGAACATATAATATTTACATAAGATTTTTACCAAATTATTAAATTTTTACTACCTTTACTATTTTAACTGTGAATAGACCTTGTTTTTAATGATTTAACTGTATAGAATTTAGCCCTTGTTATGTAAAGGGAGAGTGATCCTTAAAGGATTACGGGCATGACATGGCCTAAATTGTGCCGATGTGCATAAATCTCAAACTCTGCTATTGAAAAAAGGAATCTGAAAAAATAACAAAACTTGACATTTATTTTTTTAATACTCTTCAGTTTGTGTAAAGATTGTTCCCACTATTCAGTCCACACAGATGAATACAAAGTAAACAAATATACTTTATTCAATGAAAGATACGTCTTCCTAAAAGGGAAGATAACTTCATTTCTTTTTCTTCCCTTTCTCCTTTGCTTTCCCCTTGTTCTCTTTCCCCTGGTCGCCACTTGGCATCAGTCTGTCCAGACGTTTCTTGGCCAGTGGTGTCTTGTTATACCAGTCCAGGAAGTCATCGTGCTCCTCTCGATAGATCGGTTCAAAGCAGGCGATCTTATACACAAACTCTATTGGCTTCAGAACGCTGCGTTTGTTTCTCATGGCATCGATTCGTTCTTTAGTCAATACATCTTGACAGGTTTCTTTGATGGCGTTGACAGTAAAGCCAGTAGTCACCTGGTCAAAACATGCAATACAGATGCAAATAGACAAAGTTAGTTGATTATATTAGGAGAGAGAGATAGTGTAAAGTGTGTGTGTGTCTGTGTAAGAGCTGAGACGTGTTTGTTTTGCAGATTCTGGACGCTCCTTCAGAAGCGAAGATTAATACTTCCTGATGACGTCTATGGATGTCCTTTGGCATGGAGAGAGAGACAGACAGACAGACAGAAAGACCGATGAAAATGGAACGGAATGCCTCATGTAATCTGAAATAACACTATATTTGGATAATCTATATGAACAACATATATTTGTTTAAAAAATTAGTAACAAAAATTTTTTTAAACAGGAATAACGTTAAAAATACTTTTTAAAAAATAGTTCCTTCTATTTGCAACTTATGAAACGATTGTTTTCTCTTAAAAATTAATGATGCTAGATTTAAAAACACTTAAGAGAATAAAAATATCTAGTACACCTTTTAATATTCCAACAATAAGCATTTTGATCTTGATTTTTTAAGACAAGGCGCACAATTTTCTTAAACATTAATTATATAAATTATTTATTAAAGTCTTGAATCAATAATGCCTTACATTCGGAAATTCTCGAACGCGATAGTCCTTTCAAGACCGGATGTTGGATCTAGACCTAAATTTACTATCTTGCCAAATTGACATTTATTTATTTTTACTTGAAAAATTAAAACGGTTAAACTCAAGTTCTCCTCATGTGGCCAACGAGTTAGTAATTCTTCTCTCAGCGATATACATCAACTGGTTTGCAGTCATGGAGGATAGGGTGGGGTATTCCAGAGGTTAGGATATTCACTAAAAATATCTCAGAAATCCAGGGAAATTATTGCAAAATGTGTATAGGGCGCTCTTACTCTAAACCAGGAAAGACGAAGCTCACTAACAAGAGATAGCAGTTCATATAGGAGAGACAACTCCGAAAATAAACAACTGCTGCCTTGTAAATAATCTTAGATGATCAAAGGCTATGCTAGCACACCTAGAAAAAAAAAAGAAGGCTGAAGTCGGTCAATGGCTCTCCTTGCATATAATACATTGACACGCAACCTCATCTATGCTGGAGTTCAGTAACGATTATAATAGATGTCGAGTCCTGCTGTGGAATCCTGCCGCGGTGTAGGTGGCCGCGCTCTCTGCCACGAAGGAGCCCACACAAGAGGACTAGTGATTCTTCTATCTCTGCCTGTGGAGCCAGGAGCAGAGACTAGAAAGTACCAACACATCAAGACAAAACAACAATTACAACAACAACTAAAGATCCAAAAGAAAAAGGAAGCTTTAAAAATATTCTTTCATGAGAAAGAAGTGATGTTGCTTGCATCTTACGTTTCTCCACTAGAGACTACACCTTTACCAGACAAAACAAAGAAAACAGACCCAAAGGAGGAATCCTCACCTTTATAAAGAATGAAATTCAAACCACAGACATAACTTTGCCCAACAAGCTGGAATACTCATCAAAATCAAATGGCCCACCGTAGAAAAACTAGAAAAATCCATTTCAACTGGAGAGCCAAGAGCAGAAAGGAAAGCACTAGAACTAGCAGCTACCACGCTAGTAAATCACCCAAGTACCCCGCACAGTCAGATTGTCTTTCTATCCGATGCAAAAACAGACCTCCAAAGCTAGATTCCTTCTATGTGAAACGACTCAGGACAGCACTTATCAGGCTCAACAACAACACTAACAGCAAAAAAAAAAATGTTATTCAATGAATACCAGCACACATTGAACTAGAAGGAAATGCCAAGTTGGGGAGAACAAACATACAATTAAACATTGTGCTCGATCAAGAAAAAGCTAATTGTGAATAGAATACACAAGAAATAGACAAGCTGTCATCTGAATCACAAGAAAGACGTCAACAATTATAAGCTATCCCGAAATGATCAACGTCTATGATGATCAACAGACTATGTTCCGGAAGCTAAAAATTGGAATTAAACACCCCAAAGAAAGGAGAGCGCCCTGATTTGGAAACCACTGCGTTCATCTCGTATATTGGTCTAGTCACCTGTACGCTCCAACACAAAGAAAACTAGGAAGAAGAAGAAATTTTAAAAAATAAATTCACGTGTTGTCTTCGACTATAAATAATTACAAATAGCTCTAAATATTTAGCATTTATTTCCTTTCTCGATACTAAACAAACTAATTATCAAACAAACTAATATCCAATATTAATATTTTTTTAAAGTGATTCATGTTTTGTTAGGTACAACAAATAATTATGTGACGTTTCAACTTGATCCGAGAATGGGTGTGGGAGAAATAACGTGCAGAACTATTGTTACAGACACATTGAGTTGATACAAGGTTTGTAGAAATATTGAGCTATTTGAAAGCCGTTTCAAACAATATGCCAACTGTCAGGCATGAGTGAGTGCGGTGATCTAAGTTACATTATTTCCATAAGTAATCTTATTTAAAACTCTTTGGCTACCTTAGTGAGTGAAGAAAAATCCATATTGTCCACCTCATAATGGGACAATCCTGCAAGTTCACCAATAAAATGCTGCCAAATTTGATATCTAAAAGAAACAAAAATGTACAGAAGTTCTCCGTAGTATACTGTCAGTATTTTAAGTTTAGGGGTGAGAACCCAAGGGGGTTCTGCCCAGAACATTTTTTGCTGTAATATTTTCATTTATTGTTTTTTTAAATGATTTTTTAAAATTAGCTTAAATATAACAATTTCATATGTACTGTCACTCTGGAGTAGATGCAGTTTCAGTTATATACACAACAATAATAATCCAGATTTGCATTTAGTTATCTAGTTTTGAAGTTTTTGTCTCTTCTTTTATTAGTACTAAATCTTGTGTCCTTTTAAAAACGTATTTTAGTTTTCTGATTTGTTTTGTTCTATCTCCAGTGAGGAAATGTGTTTTGTTCTTTCTCTAGTGATATTTGATATTTTGGATTTTTGGCACACTTTTGGCCATGTCATGCCCAGAATCCCTCAATGGTTACTTCCCCTATATAGGTCAAGTGCTACGAGTTAATTGAGGTATTAACAATAAGGTCCACTCACAGCTAATATTAATTAGTTTCGTTCTTTCTCTAGTATGGAAATGTGTTTCATTCCTTCAATGTTTTAATCTAAGACAGGGTGTGGGATGTGCAGAATGCGTAACCTTAGACTGTCTTCAAGGCTGATGGGGCCTAGCAATGTTTATCTTTTTAAAAAAATTACAGCTATAAATGAAGCCAAATTGAAGCTGCAAATAGCAATTCTAACGGAATCATCTCAATTAGCATCCAATTTGCAAAGGGTCTAAACATTTTAAAGTTGGGGACTGTTTAGGTGCACCGCATTCCTAACTAATTTTCGGACTCGAAGACAAGCCTGATATTATTATAAAAAAACAGCATAAGCACAACATACAAATGAATACAAATCATTCATTGTCCTGCATATTATTTATAACAGACATGATCAAAACGGCAGACCAACACGATAGACCTCAATTTAGAAATAGCCAAAATATCAAGCTAGATCAAAGAAGGAATGTTATCTCTGAATGAACAAAATTACACATTAGAAGGTAACTTGGAAACGATAACAACAGTTGAAACACTAACTTAATTTTTTTAATACATTGTTTAAAATATCTAATAATTTTTTTTTTAGTAGAAATGATCTCACCTACTTCCATAATCTGGCAAGGGAACAATGATTGTCTTTTTAAAGAATTTAGCAAGTGGTTTCTGTTTGGCCAGATTGGGTCTCTTAGTGGTTCCAATCAACAACATCCTATCACCATTCTTGATTTTCTGGCCAACAATAATAATCATCACAATAGCTTATGGCGCAATATCTAAAAGTAGCCTGCCTGTCTATCTATATCCAAACCGACAGAAACCGAACAAAACCTAAAGTGAGCTTTCTCTAAGAAGACTGCTAAAAAGAAACAGTCTTGAAAAATAAATGTTTAAATTCTACACGATGACATTCTTTATTATGTAAAAAAAATACAAACTTGGGTTGTACTCTGTAAGCTTATAGTGTAGGTTACTGTAGTTACTTAAAACTACATGAAATATCTCATATTTCATAAATTGTTTCCTTGTTAACTGTTTTTATTTTCAATATAAGTAACTTTTTAAAATTTATGCATCTTAATTCAGATTATCTATACAAAATAAAAATCAACATAATCTTTCAAAATAAAAACTTGTTCCTCATTGATATGAAATAGTAGTAGCCTACATTTAAGTGACAAAAACTGATCAATGGTTTATGTACAAAGAAACGTTTGAATTTGAGACACCAGAACGGAAGAAACTGTGGAGGTGATTGATCTCTGTAGAAGGAGCATGCCACTCAATGCACTGAATAGCGTCGATGGTTCTAAACCTAAATAGATCTAAGTAAATCTAAGTAACAATAAAGCTAACTAAACCTAAATAGATCTAAGTAAATCTAAGTAACAATAAAGCTAACTAAACCTAAATAGATCTAAGTAAATCTAAGTAATAATAAAGCTAACTAAACCTAAATAGATCTAAGTAAATCTAAGTAACAATAAAGCTAACTAAACCTAAATAGATCTAAGTAAATCTAAGTAACAATAAAGCTAACTAAACCTAAATAGATCTAAGTAAATCTAAGTAACAATAAAGCTAACTAAACCTAAATAGATCTAAGTAAATCTAAGTAATAATAAAGCTAACTAAACCTAAATAGATCTAAGTAAATCTAAGTAACAATAAAGCTAACTAAACCTAAATAGATCTAAGTAAATCTAAGTAACAATAAAGCTAACTAAACCTAAATAGATCTAAGTAAATCTAAGTAACAATAAAGCTAACTAAACCTAAATAGATCTAAGTAAATCTAAGTAACAATAAAGCTAACTAAACCTAAATAGATCTAAGTAAATCTAAGTAACAATAAAGCTAACTAAACCTAATTAGATCTAAGTAAATCTAAGTAACAATAAAGCTAACTAAACCTAAATAGATCTAAGTAAATCTAAGTAACAATAAAGCTAACTAAACCTAAATAGATCTAAGTAAATCTAAGTAACAATAAAGCTAACTAAACCTAAATAGATCTAAGTAAATCTAAGTAACAATAAAGCTAACTAAAACTAAGCAGATCTAAGTAACAAAAAGTAACAAAAAATCTAACTAAAAGAATGTAGCTCTAAGTAAATCTAAGTAACAATACATCTATCTCGCTGTCGTTTTCTATGTGATTTAAAGTAAACAATACAACGACAGACAATATCTAAGTTAGACGGTTCATTACAAACCTTGATTGTTTTATTAAGAATTTTAACCCATTTCGTTGGCTTCGCTGGATCGGTTTTGTCTTTCTTTTTCAGGAACATTTTCTCACACTGGTCGATCAAAAACACTGAAGGTTCCAGCGCCTTACCGACCTAGAACAAAGTTTGTTATATCTCCACACATTGGATACGGGGGGGGGGGGGGGACTGAAAATGAGAGACAAGTGACAGAAATAGACAAACATTAGTGACATTTCTAATAGAGAACTTTCTACCTCGACAGACCATGTGAAAAAAACTATGAAATTTTCAGTTTTGAAAGAGTAGTCAGCAAGACAAAAATATTTGACAAATATAAAAAGTCTACATCATAGCTCTGCCATTCTAAGTTTTGGAGATTTAGGTCACTTAAGTTTGGGACTCAAGAGCTGTTATCTGACCACTTAGCGAGGTGTTAAGAGACTGGCTTGACCCTAGATAGGAAAGGTAGTCATCTGTTTTTTTGATAATTTGCTCATAGCAACAAAAAGAAAAAGTTCAGCGTAATAAACACCAGATCTGAACCAACAGCCTTTTAGTAACAATCCTCAAGTCCAGAATAGAAGTTGAAAAAAAAACAAAAACAGAGAAAGACATGTGTGATGGAAGTGTGAGCAGGTCAGGAGGCGCTGGATAGACCTTTTCTCTGCTCAGCATTAAATTTTATACAGTAGGCAGATGTTAGCTCTACTGGGTGAGTTTTATCTGTGACACCTCAGTCTACGACCAAGGGGCTAGAGTCGCCTAAGCAACCAGACAACTAGACTATACTAACTTAAACTAAATGAAAGCACCAACGAAACTTTGCTTGAAATTAAATAAGACAAAATGAAACTTTAATATTTACATATACAAAAATATAAAAAAAATCAATTATAAAAAAATAATACATACACTAACCACTACAACTGAACCCAGCAACTAACTAAAACCCTCTAAATCTACGCCACTACCAAACACCAACAAACTAGCCAAACCAACTATCTAACACAAACTGATCAAACCAACTATATAACCAAATCACTACAACTACTACACTAGACCTAGATATACACTAACACTAAAACAAGAACACCTTAGTACCTTACTATTCACTAAGACTAGTCACTTAGCCACTAGGTCTAAGCCGATTAAGCCACTCTAACGACTAAGCCAACAATATAGAAACAAAATAACACTATATAATAGTATCACTAGATCTATCTACAGAAGCAATAACAATACGTCAATAGCAGTTATATTCAGCAGAGTAATAGCAGCAGTATTTCAGTAGTAATAATAGCAGGCCGTCCAGGTACAGAATAATAAAATAATTACACGACAGACCACAAAGATCTTCAGCTGTCACAAAGACATACTATACTGATCACTGACTGACTATACTGACCACTGGTCAAATATTCACTCAACTGTTTTAAGACAGCATGTACATTACTTTTTATACTATCCCGCGCTAACCTATATAAAAATATGCGGAAATACAAATAACAAATTTGGCACTAGCCTATAAAAATAAAATATACAAAAAATAGCTCTAACCTATACAACAAAAATACATATAAAAATAGCTCTGGGAGCGCAAGCTCACAGAAGTAACAAGGAAGCTTTTTATTGTGACTTCTAGAAAACATCTGCGTTCCGAGGCAGATAGCTTGATGTTGGGAAGGGTTCAATAATGGTACCACAATACCGTCAATACCTGTCCCGCGTGGTCTTAGAAAAGTAATAGTAGAATACTTCTTAAGTCTCAACTACGCAGGTGTGAGAAGAGGATCCAGGCAGGTTAACTTCTTGTAAGCCTAATCAGGAAATAAAAGATGTTGGATTCCATTGGCATACATTTAAAGGAACATGCATTAATGCACCTACAGTACAGCAGCACTTTGTATTGAAGATCCATGTTGTTAGAAAGATTTTTCTTTTTTGTTTCATTGGGTTATACTTATTACCTTTTGAGTCGCTAGAGAACGTTCTTATTATTACTTAACTTGTGTACAAGTACAAAATATTCATAACATATTATATTACCGAATAAAAGCGTTTTTATTTTCAACTTATTCAAGCTACGAATAATGTTTACCTTCATAATAAGATGCATTAACATTTTCATTCCGGCTTTAGAGTCATACTTGCCCATCAAATTAGTCGGAGTCAAGTCAAAGAGATTTGCCCCAGCTTCATGGCAGATAATGTTCACAAGCATCTTTTTGCCAGTTCCTCGAACTCCAGCTAAGAGAAGAGATCTGTAGAACAAAAGCATCCCCGTTGACTTCTGGCAAGACTTGTGTGAAAAAAAAAAGAAATGGAGGAGGTATTTAGAAAAATGAGTGCCCAACTGATGAACAGTGCTGTCTTTACGTAACGTGGCAATGTGGGCACTTGCTCAGGCTTGATGGCTCGATAAAATGTAAAGATGTATACAATCAGTGTAAAGAAAAATCTTTTGCAGCCTTAATCTAGTCTTGCAATCTTTTATTAGCTTTGATGACTTATTTGGAGGTGAGTGAAATAAGAAATTTAAATGTACCGGTAAAATTTTAAAACATAATTCTTTATCTTTCATTAAGACATCTTTCTAAAATAAAACAAGCAACATTTTTAAAAAATCCTTTAAAAAAAGACAACAAAACGTATCTAAGGAAAATAACTCCACACTTACAAATATATCTCTAAATAATGTACACGCTATTTCCCTTATACGATATCAAACAAAATAATTAATTACCGATAACTGGTTAATTTTTTAATTGATTCATGTTTTGTTAGGTATAAAAAATAATTGTTTAAAGTTTCAACTTGATTCAATAAAAGGTGTGGGAGAAATAACATTTTCAATTATCTTAAGGGATGAAACATATTTAGTCGTATCTGTGAATACTGAAGAATTCGATTTTTTCCTGGTTTCACGAGAGGTATATCTAGCTATTGTGCTGCTAAAGCTTATCAGTTGAGACAGATCTAACTAAAGTGCTGCTAAAGTTTATCAGTTGAGACAGATCTAACTAAAGTGCTGCTAAAGTTTGTCGGTTGAGACAGATCTAACTAAAGTGCTACTAAAGTTTGTCGGAAGAGACATCTAACTAAAGTGCTGCTAAAGTTTATAGAGGAGCTAAAGTTTATCGGTTGATATTTAAAATTGTTTGAACAGAGTCGTGTGGGAGTGGGGGCAACATTGTAGTGACCTGGCCTCTTACACAAATCAAACATTTAAATTATGAGAACCTTTAGAAATCATGAATATGAAATTAATAAATAGACTCCCTCATACCAAATTGAAGAATTACTAAGCAATGTTAACCAATAACCTTGAATCTAGCATTCGTTTCTAGAACTAAACACCTAGCCCTCTTAACCGGCCATTAATGGCTACTAAGATTACCTGTTCAACGGAGCCAACTGATGAATATCTTCTGAGCCGAGCGGAAGTATGGCGAACTCAGTGACAAGCCGTTTTACGTCTGCCAGTGAGGGCAATGGATTGAGGTTGGATTCCTGAGTATTTGTACCGGAGTAGCAGAAGGCGCCAAGAAATTCCGAGAGATGAATGGGATCCGGTTTCTTAATGATTTCATTCAAAACAAGCTCTTGGTATAGATCTTCCATAGTCCGAGCTTTGGTCAAATCTTTCTCTTTTTGACCTTTCTTCTTTTTCCCTCCTTTTTTCTTTTTGTCTTTTTTCTTACTCTTTTTCTTGACCAGTGGAGCTTTCTCTATCGCTATCTTCATATTTTCAAGCTCAAACCGCATCAACTTATCCACTTCTAATCTAATCTGCTCTGCTATTTTCAAACGTATTGCCTCTTTTAATATTTGCGCATCGTGTTTCTGGTGAATGTTCTTGGAGTCGTCCTTATAAAACCAGTATTTCATGTACTCCTCCTTTTCTTCTGTCAACAACGGCATGACTTGAGATTGGGGAATTGTCCATTCAAATTCTTCTTCTTCACCTTTTTTGGGTTTCTTGGTTTCTTTCTGTTTCTTTTCTTTTTTCTTGGATTCCTTTTTAGCTGGTTTCTTCGACTTATTGTCATCAAACATCTCTCTAATGTCTTCCTCAACCTGTCTTACAGTTTTGGAGCTGAACAGAAAACTGCTTCCACCCATTTCTTCGTCTGGTAAGTCAGGGAAAACCCCAACAAGGTTTTTGATTTCAAGTAGCCATTGTATAATATTGTACTTGAGATTCTCTGCCATGCTCGGCCCTTCTCTGGTCAATATATCATCCTCAAGCATAATCTTATCGTACTCATACGAGTTGATGTTATCCTCTACCTTTTTCTTATTCCTAGCTATGTGCTCTTGTTGGTCCTTTAAAATGGCTTGCATGCTGCCAGTGGGCTTTGACAACATACCCAGAAATTGTTGCTCCTCTTCGCGCAGACGTTTACTCTTGTTCTTGTACACGTAGCATGCCCAGTGATCAGCTGCCTTCCGGATCAGTTCATAGTTATTTCTCATCTGCGAAAGTTTGCACGCGGTCTGGTAAAACCTAATGCGCCCCATGTAGGCTCTTTGATGTCTTTGGATAAGAAGAACAGCTTGTTCTCTGGTCATAGTTACAGCAGAAAGTCTGTCGGTTCTTTCATTTGTTTCTAGCTTCTGAAGGATAGTTAACAGAATGTGCTCCCTGTTCTTGTAGACCTCGTATCTATCATCATGGAAGTATTTTGGGATGGGTAGCACAACGTCCTCCGGGGTGAGGTTTAAATCTTGAAGCACGTCATCGAAGAACTGAAACTCTCGGTCATCAAGTCCTATCATCAAGTCCTTCAGCTCCAAAATTCGTGTAAATATGCCAGAGAGACATGTTTTAACAAGCAGACGCTTCTGTGGGTGGATCATATAGGTGTAGCACTCTTCCAGACGTCGAGCTATCAAAACATATTTTAAATACCTGGACAGAGACAAAATAGAACATTGGGTCAATTCATGTGCTCCATTCAGATTGTATTACATCTGTTTTCGTAAAATTTATAATGCTATTATGTTTCTTATCAAACTTAGCTTTGATAGGACTAAATTATTCCATCACACGGAACTGTGTCCTAGAAACTAGATTAAATATTGAAATGAACAGACGTTATAGCCAAAAATAAAAGGAAATTTTGATAATCTTTGATAAATAATCAGTAATACATCATATACTTCACTATGATTTTTATCAGAGCCATGGCGAGTTTCCTAGCTTCTACACACGATTCAAAACTGTTGAAATCACATAATGTGAAACGTAGATCTAAATCTAAACGTCTGTTGGGCGCAAATATTTTGTAAAGTATTTTGTCCTTACACTTTCAAACATAATAATGCTATGAGCAATTCTTTGTGTCAGGAAAAGAAATCAAGAATTTAAATGTTATAACTACATTAAAATACATTACATTAATTATATCGCAAAAATAAATAAATAAATAATTAAATAGAAACCTACAGGGTATTCCCGTGTATACGGCACATCTTTGGATGTCAGTGAAGAGTCCAAGCCATGTCTAGAGAGACAGGTGAAAGGAAAAGTGAACAGCTTCTGACTATGAATGTAATACTAACGTTCGCCGAGCTCTATCCCAGAAGTTCTCAAACTAAAACTTTTTATGAGACTCCTCTGCCTTGAGGTGCGGTGAGCACTACATCGGAGCGCTAGAAGGAAGCTCTAGGTCAGAGCATGAATACATGTGAAGCGACCCGATAAAAATATGCCTTCCATAGGTCCATTTCATTTATAATAGAGCCTATTTAAGTATTCGACTTTGTCGAGATGTTTGTAACTTTTATGAACAAAAGTGAAAATAAGTAATATTCATTCTTATGTAACAATATGCTTTGTTTACTTTATGCAAATATTTTTTAGCTTCTTCATAATATTATTACATGTCTATTGTATATAAAGTGACGTAATCTAAAGCAGCTGTTTACATTCACAAATTCGTTTGACATACTTCTAACGGTGTGATATAATTCTGTTTGACTCACTTAATGTAATAAGCTTAGGCCTACAATAATTGATGGTATTAAACCTATTTCACTTATGATACAATTATGTTTAATTTACTTCATCAAACAATACTATTTGACGTACTTTAAATTAGAAACCTGTTTAACTTACTTCATGATTACAAACCTGTTTAACTTTCTTCTTGATACAAACATTGTTTCAGTAAGCACTTACTTCATGATACAAACCTGTTTAACTTCATGATACAAACCTGTTTAACTTCATGATACAGACCTGTTTAACTTCCTTCTTGATACAAACATTGTTTCAGTAAGCACTTATTTCATGGTACAAACCTGTTTAACTTCATGATACAAACCTGTTTAACTTTATGATACAAACTTGTTTCACTTCATGATACAAACCTGTTTCCATAAATTCGTTCTCTGTCTGGTTCGTGTCGGACTTCCCTTCAGAAATGAACATTATTACGTCCTAGTTCAAACCTTTTCCTGGACGTCAGTGTCAGGACTGAGTTGTGGTCAGCTCTGTGTCTCCTGTTACTTTGGAGGAGGAAGTTGTGAGAACGATAGAACAAAACACATCGACAAGCAAAAAGTACTTGACAGACATGGATTGACACAAGACACACATACAGGCAATAAAGTACTTTACAGGCAGGGATTGACACAAGACACACATACAGGCAATAAAGTACTTGACAGGCAGAGATTGACACAAGACACATCTACAGGCAATAAAGTACTTGACAGATATGGTATGATATGATACAAACCTGCTTGACGTACTTTATGATACAAACTTGTTTGAAGCACTTTGATCATACAAACCTATTTGACTTAATAATGTAAACCTTTTTGGACTTACTTTATGATACAAACCTCTTGACTTACTTTATGATACAAACCTCTTGACTTACTTTATGGCACAAACCTCTTGACTTACTTTATGATACAAACCTCTTGACTTACTTTATGATACAAACCTCTTGACTTACTTTATGATACAAACCTCTTGACTTACTTTATGATACAAACCTCTTGACTTACTTTATGATACAAACCTCTTGACTTACTTTATGATACAAACCTCTTGACTTACTTTATGATACAAACCTCTTGACTTACTTTATGATACAAACCTCTTGACTTACTTTATGATACAAACCTCTTGACTTACTTTATGATACAAACCTCTTGACTTACTTTATGATACAAACCTCTTGACTTACTTTATGATACAAACCTCTTGACTTACTTTATGATACAAACCTCTTGACTTACTTTATGGCACAAAACTGAAAAGCTTTGTCTCTGTTTTTGATTGGCTTAGGTTCTTTTGGTTTTCCTTTCTTGTTAAAAAACAAAGCATTTTCTTCTAAAATCATTCGATTGATATCCAATTGAACTTCGTGCCATTTCCTATTGCTGTAAGCATTGATCGGTATTGGCGGATTAATATTCCTGAAAAAAAACAACATTTTTTCTAGTAATAATATGGCCTCCTTCAATGGCTCTTTTCATACAAATGAAACGAAAGCCTGGGCATTAGCTATTGTCGGAGTGTGAGCTTGCGCTTCCAGAGCTATTTTTAAATGCAATTTTAGCTATTTTTATATGTATTTTTGTTGTATAGGTTAGAGCTATTTTTATATATTTTATTTTTATAGGTTAGTGTCAGATTTTATAATTGTACTTCTGCATATGTTTATATAGGTTAGTGCGGGATATATAAAAAGTAATGTACATATGCTGTCTTAAGACAGTTGAGTATATTTGACCAGTGGTCAGTACAGTATCTCTGTGTGACAGCTGAAGATCTTTGTGGTCTGTTGTGTAATTATTTTATTATTCTGTACCATGGACGGCCTGCTATTATACTGCTGAAATACATGCTGCTATTACTCTGATGTGCTATAACTGCTATTACTCTGCTGTAGATTTAGTGTTATTTTGTTTCTGTAGTGTTGCTTTAGTCTTAGTCGGCTTAGTTATAGTCTGTTCTTAGTGAATACTAATAGTAAGGTACTAAGGCTAAGGTGTTCTTGTTTTAGTGTTATGGGTTGGATGTAGTGGTAGAATATTGTAGATCTAGACTAGTTTATTGTAGTGTGTTTGTGTAGACCTAGGTCTAGTGTAGTAGTTGTAGTGATTTAGTTAGATAGTTGGTTTGATGAGTTTGTGTTAGATAGTTGGTTGTTTTTTTTTGTTGGTGTTTGTAGTGGCGTAGATTTAGAGAGTTTTAGATAGTTGCTGGGTTCAGTTGTAGTGGTTAGTGTATATATTATATTTTTTATTATTGATTTATTTTTATGTAAATAAAGTTTCATTTTGTCTTATTTAATTTCAAGTAAAGTTTCGTTTGTGCTTTCATTTAGTTTAGGTTAGTATGTCTGGTTACTTAGGCGACTCTAGCCCCTTGGTCACAGATGAAACCCACCCAGTAGCGCTAACATCTGCCTACTGTTAATAATTTAATGTTGAGCAGAAAAAAGGTCTCCACTCAGCGCCTCCTGACTTGCTCACAGGAGCGACATCGCCCAAACAATAGTTCCCACCCTCTCCACGCAGCTGATATTTCCAAAGGAACGGCAGGTGCTGATACAGTTTGGGATCAGTGGCGTCGTCGCAGGTTCTACCACTGTTTCACCGGATCTAGATTTTATCATGCTGTTGCCTTTCTCATTTTGGGTATAGTCATAAGTCAGCAGATGTTTGAATTTAGAGTTGTTTTTTTCTCTCCAAAGCTAACGAGACTTTCCTGCCCGAAATAAATAGTATTTAATTGTTATACAATGGGGTCGTGGTGGTTGAGAGATAAAACGCTTGGTTTCCCAGCGAGTTCGAATCGCATTGAAGATAGAATTTTGAATTTTAGGTATTCTTTACGGACCCCTTAGTCCACAAAACTATAATGGATACCTGGCATTAGCTGGGGAAAAGTAATGGCGGTTGGTCGTTGTGCTGGCCACACGACACCCTCGTCAACCGTGAGTCACAGAAAAAGAAGAACTTTACATTATCTGCCCTATAAAGTCTAAAAAAAGGTATTATATTTTAATTGCTGTGATATATTTAATATCATCTCTAGCCTGGTGATTACAAATGCCCAACTTGTGATCGTGCATGTGTACCCATGATCTTATCTTATCTTATATAATACAGACGTTACTTCAAAAAAGAAGATGATTACGTCCTACGCGTCATGCACTTAGTCATGCATATTAACCAATGATTTAAATTCTGCCAAGTCACTGGTTTCTCTGGCTAGCTCAGGCAACCCATTCCATGCTCTAATAGCACTAGGGAAGAAGGAGTATTTGTACAAATTTGTCCTAGCATATGGGACGAGGAATGTGCCTTTATTTTTGTGTCTTTCAGAGTATTTTATTAAATTTTGTTTTTGTATTTGAAGATTATGGTTCAGTGTTTTATGTATAATTGCTACTTTACTTTTGAGTCTTCTGTCCTGAAGGCTTTCTAAATTTAGTGATTTTACTAATGGTGTTACCCTAGTCAAATGTGAATATTCGTTTGTTATGAATCTCACTGCTCTATTTTGTGTTTGTTCCAGTTTCTTAATGTTTTCTTGAGTTGAGGGGTCCCACACGGTGGATGCATATTCTATTATTGGCCTAACCAAGGTTAAATAACATTTTAGTTTTATGTTCTTATTTGATTTATAGAAATTTCTTTTAATAAACCCTAATGATCCGCCTCGGTCACCACAACGTCTTCCTGGCTACTGAGTTTAGGTCTTCCAAGAAAGTATACAAAGTTATTGATACTAATGGACTAGCTTATAAAAGTATAGAAAGCTACTGACGCCCAGCTTGTGGAGGTAATTAGATTATAGCCTACTCAGCTGAATATAACTGTAAAGGCAAATAATAGGCGCGAACAAGAAATTAAAGGGGGACAATGAAAGTGAAACACTTGCTGGCTATTCTAAAAAGTTGAACTTACCAAAAAAAACCATCGCTAGATTTGACACTCGATTTATTTTTCTTTTTCCCTTTCTTCTTGCTTTTCTTGGGCGCCATTTTCTTTCTTTTTTTTTCACTAGAGATGGCCGATCTTACTCACATCGCCTATAAGTTACAGAGAAGTTTTTTTCATCAGGATTAGAAATTGTTAAGTAAGTTGCAGGTTTCCCGCACTTCGAATGATTTCATTGTTGTATGCATGGTTGTGTGGTGTGCGTGGTTTTGTGGTATGCGCTCTGGACTGTCGTTCGGTTGTCTTGAGGGTACAAGGCTCTAACTCTGCCCCCGTCGTCCTCTGGGAGGTTAGGGCTAGGGTTAGGATTAGGGCTAGGATGTAATAATCTTCAAATCTGAAGGAACATCCGAAACATGTCAAACATTTTACAAACATTAGGATTTGAAGCCGTCAATTGTTTCACATTTTTAAATGAAGGGAGAGTTTGGTTTGTAAAAAGAATGCTGATGTTGGTCTACATGCGTGTCCAGTTTAAGAATCCATCTCTTTGGCAGACAGCAAGCAATGACAGCTCACAAGATTGCAAATTGTGCCAAATCATCTTGAAAAGCAATTCCCAAGCTCAGAACCATGGAGCAGAATAGTTGCATCCATTTAAATCCCACTAACTCTTAGGTCTACTTATCTTCACCCAGTCACTGCCGACCTAAACAAAGTTGTATGACAGCTACTCCAAGCTACCGTGTAGGCGTATTAACTAACTCTAACAATTCTAGCTAGACATAGAAATTGGTTGGAATGATTTAGTTGCTTTTAGATTTCTTAGCCCTTTGATTAGATCTGGTAGCTTTTAGACCTGGCGTTCTTGTACCACCTCATGGTGGTCGCCAGGTGAACACCCTGCTCTCTTAGAGTGGCCAAGGGTACTGGTCGCTTGCTACTGATGAATGAGCAGGCATCGAGTGTAAAATGACATTAAAGGGGATGTCCAGCTCCCCCATCCCCCTGGGGCCCAGGGGCAGCGGTGAGTAAGAGACCTAACGATATCTCCGAAAAGCGGATAGCGCTGGACACCAACTAGAGGGTTGGCTGGGATCTCCTGGATCCGGCTGATTCGCGGGTCTCTCTTTTGGGCAAAAACTGGACTGGCTTTCGCGTGCTGTGTTAGGGTTAGGGTTGGCGTCCACGAGCTAGGTTTTAACTAGCCCGTTCTCTGGTGCGCTAGTGGAGGAATACGCATCGAAAAATGGTAATTCGTTAAATGGTAATTCCAATACTGAGAATATCAATAAACGTGTACCACTCCACTCCTGCCCTGCAGGAAACTATTTTGCCAAACTGTGGTGGTGATTGCTGAGGCAGGTTTTTCCTTGCCCTCCAGGGTGATATGAGTGTAGGCCATGCACACTTCTGCATAGGAGCAGTAACGCCGACGGCCTTAATCATACATCAATGACAAGTACAGACATGAAAAAAAAGGCGGGCACGAGCAGACCCGAACAGGCTCCGCGTCCCGGGTAGCGGGGGTTAGGCCTGGGCACGAAAAGTCCACTACTGGTCGCCTCGCGACCTTGATGAGGGGGAATTTGTCAGGTCGCGAAAAATGGACTAAAATTCTTCCACCAAAGTTCTCTTCTAAACGGAGGTCCGATACGAACCAGATTGTTGGACGTCAGCCACAACCTCCTGTCGATAATGATACGTGCCAGGCCGAACTGACTGGATGCGATTCAGTGACGGGAGCCTCCTGCTCCCAAAAGAACCCATTAACACTAGGTCCCTTATGATTTTACAACTAAATATCTGCGAGGTAATCCCACAGATTTTAGAGCTCTCTAAACTCCTCCACGAGTGGTCAATTGATGTAGCATTATTACAACAGACCCTTACTGGCAAGCCAAATGCCAGCCAGTATAACTGGTTACACAAGTGCAAGTGCACAGATTGCTGGGGACTGATAACTTATGTTCGCAATAACTTAGTTACCAAACAAGTCCCCGGTCAACGAATGCACTGGCATACCGAGCCATCACCCTCGAGATCCATAAGCAAGGCAAATAATCACGGTTACAGATCTGTACAACCCTCCCAAACACGAAATCGGCCTAGAGATTGACAGTATAAATATCAATTCTCAAAAAGTCATCGCGGGCGATTTCAACGCAAAGTCTCCATTGTGGGGCTATGACGTAACTGACTCGTCAGGACACAAAATACATGAACTGCTCAATAGCACAAATCTCTTTTGCTTACAAAAAAAAAAAAAAAACATACTCGCCCGACATTATTCCATACTGGTAAGGGCAGCCAATCCAGACCTGACCATACTTCTATAACTGCAAATTTAGAATCCAATACTCAATTTCAGGTCCTGGACGACATAGGGAGCAATCAAAGGCCTTTATTAATCACAATTGCCCTCTCAGAGACCAGGGGTGTGTCCCCAAAGTCCAACGGAAGTGGAGCTACACTGGCCATTATACGAGGCAGCAGTCGACACTGCCCTAATGAACTTAGCGGTGGAGAAGAAAGACGTCGATACTATATACGGCGAAATAACAGCAGCAATGTTAAGTGCGGCCAAGAGGTTTGTCCTGCGGACTTACCCTGCTATCAGGCAGAAACGCGTGTGGTCTCGGTATTTGAACAAGCTGGTCCTGAGACGCAAGCGGTCCCGGAGGCTCGCTGAAAGGAAGGGTACTCCCGAAATCCGGCGGGAATACAATAGGCTCTGTAGAGCCACGATTGAACTGGCGTCTTCTTCGAAACCTTGAGGCCAAAGACACTGCGCGAACGGCTGCCCCTCTATCCACACCCGGAGGGTCGGTCTCAACGGTAACAAAAATGGTCGCTTTGCTAAATCGACACTTCGCTAAAATTAGCAAGTGCGAAAAGAAGACAGCCATGTCCAAAGCTCTCAACAAAGAACGTAAAAGGGTCTAGAGGGAGCCGGATAAGCCTGAAAGCCAAGCAACGTGCAACGCGCCCTTCTTTCGTGCTGAGCTGGACAGAGCGATTGCAAAGTGTAAGAACCGAAAGGCTCCGGGGGCCAGACAAGGTTACTCCTGAGATGGTAAAACACCTCGGGGGCATTGCATGAGGTATAGAGTTTATGAATCGAACCTGGGCAGAGTCCAGACTACCCGGGGCCTGGAAACGTGCTATCGTTGTACCAGTCCTCAAAAAGGGTAAAGACGCGACTAACGTGGAGTCACTAACCTCAACGCTTGCCAAAATTGTTGAGCGCATGGTTAAAGAGCGGCTAGTTTGGTCCTTTGAGAGTGCCGGTTTCCTAGCGCCAGAGCAGGCCGGCTTCTGGGCAGGCTTGAGCCCAATCGACCAGGTCACGATATTCGCACAGGGGTTCCAGAGGCCCGAAAGCACATATACAGTATTTATAGACCTAAAACCTAAAGGCCTCTATCTTAAACTTAGAGCCATGGGTGTGCGGGTGTACCAAAACAACAACACAATGGCCTGCATCAGTGTTCTACCCTCTCCTGCACACTTTTCATGGCTTATCTCAATGATTTGCCCAGCTCACTGCGGTCAAAGAAACTGCTATATGCGGATAAAATTGTCCTCTGGTCAACCGAGAAGAAAGCCGACTAAATTCAGGCGGCACTAGAAGCAGACATCCAAACCATCTCCTCGTATTGCGAAAAATGGCAGATACAAATCAAAGTTGCCAAAACGACCTGATCCCTGTTCATCCTGGGAATCGACATTCTTAAGGCTCAATTCGAGCTTCAACTCGGTGGGCTGCGACTCAAACGTGAAAATATCTAGGGGTGACCCTGGATAGAAAACCGTCAATGCTCCAGCACGTCCAGGAAGTTGAAAGAAAAGCCTCGGAGAAGTTAGCGTTACTCAGAAAGCTGGCCAGCACAAAGTGGGGTGCTAAAGCAGACATGCTACGCACATTGATCTTAGGGGCAGTTAGATCGCAAATTGAGTACAGCTATACAGTTCAAGAATACGCTAGTAAAAAAACCTCGAATCACTCGACCGACTACAGGCACTAAGGTTCATTTGCGGCACCTTTCGGACAAGCCCAACAAATGCTGCTGAAATCTTAACTAACGTGGCCCCATTAAACTTAAGGAGGGAGAGGGCGGTACTTACGGCCTATGAGCGTTATAAAAGGGGCGACTCTAAGCTACCCACCACAATAATAGTAAACCGGTGGAGAGAGAGGAACCGCATTAAAAAGCGTTCGTTCCTAAATATTGCGGCCAATCGGTCTAAAACAGCTGAGCTCTCCACGGATAGAATTCCCATTAGAAGGATTAGTACTAGCCCTCCGTGGAGGAGATGCCAGCCCCACAAATTAACCTGTCCCTTATAGGGCAGGAGGGAGCCACCAAGAGGCGATTAACACCTGCCATACTCCAAAATTTGGTATCAGCTAGACTAAACTCCTACTCATCAGATGCCATTTTTTTGCTATACAGACGGGACGGTATTGCGGGACCCCGATAGATCTGGAAATGGGGTCCTTATAGTCTACCCAGACCGGCCAGAACCAGATCGGCTCTCTGGTCCATGAGGCTTCGCTGCATGTTCCATGAATGCTGAATTAACAGGGATAATTCGGGCATTCGAGGCTATTAGAGCCCGAATGACACAAAATGAAACTAGCGCAAATACTGTTGCGTCATCGACTCCCGCTCCAGTCTCCTAGCTATGGGTGGCGGCGGGGGAGGGTCGCCGTAATAGAAGAGGCAGTCAGCCCCGCAGATAACATCCGCCGAGCCATTGGAGCTGTCGTTTTATGCAGTGAGCGCCCTCACATAGCGGCGTGAGGGGCAATGAAACGGCAGACACCCTTACAAAGAGCTTTGGCAGCCACCTCGATGCACCAAGCACGATTTTACAAGCAACGGCAGAAATCCAAGCACTCATTCATGAGAAGTGGTTAAGTCCTGGGAGGAATCCGACATAGCATGTAGTGTCTGGCAGCATATGCGTCACTCAGATGGCGACGATCCGTGGTGGCGGTTAAGGAGGTCAGAACAAGCAATCATTGCACAGCGTAGGACGGAACATTGTGCTGTTGGGGCATACTTTGCCCGGTTCCGCCTACGACTCCCGATGCCGTCACTGTGGAGAGAGCGTCGAAACAGTGTCGCATATCTTGTACGAGTGTCCCCAGCTCCGAGGGCTAAGGGGGGACGTGTCTGAGCAGTCACTCGACTTGTATAGTAGCTACGAGGCATTGCACCGAACGGCCCAGTTTCTTGCCAGAGCACTACGGGAGGATTGAGTCCTTCCTGCTCTTTTTCAATAGGAGTTCATCTCAGGTAGCTTTTAGACTTCCAAACACTTTGTAAAAATCTGGTAGATTTTTAGATGATTTGAGCATGACACCACGTCCCCACAAAAGGCGGATCCATAAGCAGTGGCAAAGTTATGTAACGATCAATTTTAATACGATCAGACAATGAAGCCCTGCTGTTAGTGTGAAAAGTTACTTTGGAGTTAGGTTGATTATATTAAAAGCTACTAAATAGGACTACAGATTACAGATGACAAACTGATATAACCTAACTCAATTTTCTCTTACAAAGGTAATAAGTTAGAGTTTGTCTCTTCACCGACTTGTATGTCCGAAAATCTCACATCAACTAAATGTACATGCTTCTCCCTGGCCGGTGGCGGAGTCCTTCAAGGAATACATCTTAAACATATACTAGACTTAATGGTCAAATGTGAATTTAAAATATTACATTAGTGTCTGTCTAGATCTAATTATCTAGATCTATACTATGTATTTCTCTTTAGTTTATGACTAAGCTCTAAAAAAAATTAAAAACAAACAAACAAAAAAAGATTGCCATGTCTAGCCTAAATGGTAGAATAGTAGTCTACTTCTTTAGATACCTTGGTGTGCTTCATTCTGTTTCTATTTTCCCATTTTCTTGTCTTTCTTACAATGCTTCATTCTTATTGGCAATGACTTTTTTTCTTAAAAAAAAAGAAGATTGCATTAAAAAGTGTACATTTAAAACCTAACGCGACTATGTGTTCAAAGACTGTACAGAAATGCGCTTGATATTAACAAATAAAACGTCCGAACATTAAACAAGTAACCAAAAAAAAAAAAAAAGTTTTTCAAAGACAATTCTTCCTTTAGGAAGCTGAATACAATAAGATGATTATATTTTGAATAATTATAACGGCCAAACCAGTTTTCCCTGTGTCGCCAATTATCGAGTCATTTTTGCCCAAATATAAACTGTCATATTTCTAGAAAATCGTTGGGCGGCAAGCTGTCTCCACAAATATCTGTCACTGGCGATGTCTGAAGCTTCTTCCCACCTAGTTTCCACTGCTCTGGCATCTTCCATGAAAGTGGGACGCCAAGTTATTAGAAGACGTCCCTGTTTGCGCTTTCCTCGTATTGGCCTCCATATCATCGTAACTCTTGGTATGCCTAGTTCATTTTGTCGGAAAACATGCTCTGCAAACCTCATGCGACGCTCTGTCACAACCTCACTAAGTGTTCGACTACCAATTCGGCAGAGGATTTCCTTGTTTGAGATCCAATATCTATAACTGACTCCTAAAATCCGTCTTAGTCATCTTTGTTGAGCCACATTTAGTCTTTTCGCTATTTAGGCAGATGGCTTCTATGTCTCGCATTCATATGTTGCTGTTGGGATGACTATTGTGTCAAGTAGGAGTATTTTTGTCTCGAGTCCAATAGCTTGGTGTCGATTCGGCACGCTACGTCGTGGTAGGCATCCCCATCAATTGCTGCCTAGGTAAGTGAACTTGTCCAACTCTTCAAGAGAAGATAAGAGAAGAAGATAAGGTTTGACTCGCCAAGTCTGATGGGGACACCTTCAGCATTATATCCCACTCGCACAATTTGAGTCTTATCCAAGTTTATGCATAGGCCAAATTTGGGAGCCTCTCTATCTAGAATCTTCGTCATTTCTTGTATGCATTTATTTGTTGACCAGAGTAGTGCAACGTCGTCGGCGAAGTCCAAGCAAGTCATTCGACTATGTTCGCGCTATGACGTTGACTCCGTTAGATGTAACAAAATATGTTGGTTCCACGACTAATTGTTACTGACATTTCGTTCACCGACAAATCGCTCACAACTATTTGTTCACCCATTTCGTCAGTGAACGAATTGTCAGAAAACGTTAGCCAACTATCGGTGAACAAGTTGTCGGTGAGCGATATGTTGGAAGAACCAATAGTCGTGTGAACGTGGGTGAACGAATTGTTGGGTGAACGAAGTGTCGGGTGAACGAAATTCCTGGTGAACGAATAATCGGATGAACGAATAGTCGTGAACGAAGTGTCAGTGAACGATTTGTCGTGTTCCCGTTGGTAGTCCTAACAGACTTACAGCTGGGCATGAAAAGCCGCTTGAAAAGCTCATTTTGATTCCAATCAATGCATTGCTGCACTGTTCAATATAATAATTGTGATTTATTAAGGACTTTGTAGCGGCGCAAACTCGAGATCACGAGACAACTCCACCAAACCAATAAGAATGTGACTGGAATGTCATCTATAGGACTTGGAACGTTGTTTTTGGTCTCTTTATAGATTCATCCGAATATATTTAAACTAACGTGAAGTCTGTATCTCTATAAGAAATAAAGGCCATAAGTTTCCTGTTTGTCGTTTAGGATGTATAAGGAATTGACTTCTACTAGAAGAACTATAGTTACTATAGGCATACACAGATGTAGGTATTTACGATAATGCTTTATA
This sequence comes from Biomphalaria pfeifferi, assembly GCA_030265305.1. Classification (NCBI taxonomy): domain Eukaryota; kingdom Metazoa; phylum Mollusca; class Gastropoda; family Planorbidae; genus Biomphalaria; species Biomphalaria pfeifferi. The sequence goes on from JASAOG010000001.1 coordinate 11,032,479, forward strand.
TATTAGTAGCCTATTAGACTATAGTGTATAAGATGTGTTTTTTTTAAATCGGGACGCTGAAAGTGTTGCTTTGAAAGAGAGTATTATAAAATCTTAAAATAATTTACTGGCATTCGTGCGCTCTTTCGGTAGCCCTAACGGCCCAATTGGATACCGGCCCAACGGTAGGCCCATTCAGTGTGGTTTTATGTACTTTTTCAGTCTTCCCTTTACTAGGTTAGAAATCAGTTTAAAAAAAAAAAAAGACAACAACACACAATTGAAGTTCACGAATAAGCAAAATTGCAATATTAGCTATACCGAACGAATCCAGGAAAAGATGGCAAGGTGTTTGTGAGCCCAAAAAATAAATACATTTGAACCACTGCCTATATAGTCTAGCTTCAGTGCGCATGTTTTGTACGAAGCTTCCTAGGTTTCAAAATGGTGGTATGTCATCACAAATGATGTAGTATTCTGGTATTCTGCTAGTGTAACTAGTATCATGTAGTCATCTATATATAGACTCTCTAGTCACTATCTATTAGATCTAACGTAGTAGACCTAATCATCAATAATATAATTAGATCTAGATCTACGATATCTAGGTTTAGAATCTATAACTATAATATACTATATGCCTATACTTAATAATAATTATATTATTAATAATTAACTAAAATAAATAAGTAAATAAATAACTAAACTTCGTATTGTAACATTGTTAAGTAGGCCTATCATGCCCTATCTTAGTTAACTTAGTATCTAAAGTATATATCGCCTAGGCTATGACTATGTTATATATAATCATACAGATCTAGACCTAAAATGTAATCATAATAATTGAAAATGATTTATTTATCATAATCTTTTCTAAAAAAGTCTTAGTTACTAATAATACCTACTAATAGGAGTGCTAAGTTAAATTACTTCTCTAAGTTTTAATTAATCATTATCGTGTCATTTATGATTATCAAACTGTTTAGTCTATAATACTATTTGACTAATGTCAAGACTACTACTACTGACTACAGTGACTACAGTTATTCTTAGTTACCTATATATATATATATATTCTGTGGCATTTATGATCTTTTTCCTTTGCAACTTCTTGTGTGACTAAAGTGGCCAATCCTTGAAAAACAGCTATTGGATCTATCCAATGCTACTTTTGCCCAGCTGCAAGTGTTGATTTTGAAGTGCTTCATGTTGCGTTTGCATACATCCGTATACCGTAAAAGTGGCCAGTGGCTCTCCTGCCTTCTATTAGATCACCATTCAGAATGTCTTGTGGAAGTTGATCTACTATGAACCTGGCCAAGCCAACCAAGGAGTCTGCTGCTGATAACAGAGCGGATGTCCTGGCACCCTTTCGTAGCACTATATATATATATATATATATTTATATATATATATATACATATATATATATATATAGGTTAATTTGATACTTTGTAATACAGATTTAGAATCTAGATATATATACTACTTTTTTTAGTTTTTTTAGGCTACTAGAGTACATCTATCTAGATATATAAGGCCTATCATTGCTTCTAGATCTCGAAATTAATTATGTAAGCCTATAAGGTCATGGTAGCCCAACAGTACTCATGTTTTTGGTGATAATTAAGGCATATTATTATTAAATGAAAATAAAGCATTTACAGGGACACTTTTTACTGTAGTCAAGCATGTAAGTGGATTTTTTTTTTAAGTTTGTAGATCTAGGCCAGGGGCTGGCAACCTGCGGCTCTTAAGTTCTATGCCCAAATATTATTTATTTTATCAAAGAAAACAAACATTTAAAAATCATTCTGATTCGATTAACAAGTATTAGGTACTGATTCTATCTCTCAGCAACTTGTACTCGCTTTTCAGCGCATCCCCCACCATGTCTTGGAATGTAACATATTTGCAGGTGGAAGATATTTCAACTTTCTTCTGCCTTATCACTTGATATAGAACACATGAACTGGAAGCTCAAAATTGGAGCCAGTGAAATCTGCCCATGTGGAGTATCACCAGAGAATGCCGACCACGCCCTCCAAAACTGCTCTCTTTACCAAGAGGCCCATATAAGACATTGGCCCCAAATCACCCCAATAGAAAGAAAACTATATGGAGAGCTCCCTGATTTGGAAACCACTGTGCAGTTCATCTCATGTATTGGTCTAGTCATCTGAACACTCCAACATAACAATGAGAACGAAGAAGAAGAAGACTTGATATAGATGAGTCTCACGACATAAAAGACATGGCACAAATTGACCTTTTGTCAGATATATGCCTTCCCAAGGTCCAAAAGAAGAACTTCTAGGATTGCTACTGCTCTCGTGACAAACTGGAGGAGAAGATACAGCTAATGTCATGCAAAAATACCTTGAAGACAATATAATCGATATAAATAAAATCATTTCAATAGCTAATGACGGAGCCAGGAGCCAGGAAATAAATAAAGGAGCAATTACGATTCTTTGGAGCAAAATAAACCACATAATGTTTCACTGCATAATACACCAAGAAGCGCTTTGTGTCTAAACATTTCCTGACGAAATAGTTGAGGTCATTCTTTCTTCTTCATCTTCATTCTCATTTTACATGTCTGAGGGTTCAGATCAGTAATCCTATATCTTAGATGAACTGCGCAGTAGTTTCCAGATCAGGCAGCTCTCCGTATAGTTTTTGTTCTATAGGAAGGTTTTGGGGCCAGAGTCTTGTTCAGGCCTCTTGATATAGTATGCAGCCTTGAAGGACATGGTCAGCATTCTCTGGTGATGCTCCACAAGGGCAGGTTTCGCTCGTCCCGACTTTAAGCTTTCGGAACATATGTTATCATTTTGTTGTGTCCAGTTCTGAGTTGAAAAATTATGCGTTGGTCATGTCGAGATAGCTTATAATAGGCGTCCTTTTTCTTGTAATTCGGATGTGAGCTGGTCCAATTCTCATTTATTCTACTCATCATTTCATCATTTCTTCTGGGTAGAGAGGAATTTTCATTTGTTTGTTCATTCTTCCCTTTTTGGCCAGTATGTCTGCTTTTTCATTGTCTTCTAGTTCAATGTGTGCTGGGATCCATTAAAGAACAGTTTCGTTACTGTACATGTCAAGGTTTACAAGGGCTGTCCTGAGTTGCTCTATATATGAAAGTTGAGGTCATGAATTTGGTAATCAAGATTGTTAACAGCATCTTGTCAAAAACACTACCATCGTCAGTTTAAAGAATTGTTAACAAAATGGAGTCTAAGTATTCCGACCTCTTTCTTCACAATAAATTGTGATAGTTTTCCAAAGGTTGAAATGTTTTGCTTTGTGCTTGAATGAATTAAATACATTACTAAATGATAAAGGCATTAATCACCCTGAATTAGAGAACAACAAATAGTTGCAAGCATTTTACTTTATGTTGGATATAACAGAGAAATTAAATGGGCTGAATCTAAAACTGCAAGGAAAGGAAAACCCAGCCTATGTTTTGGTAGAAGAATTGGTTTGTTTTGAAGAAAAATGTATTCTTTTTGCAGAAGATATTCAGAGCGGTCAATTACTTCATTTTCAATTTGTAAAGCAAAATTGCTATTAAAACCATTGCAACTGTTAACACGAATTAGTTCAGCACAGTTATAACGAAAAATTAAAGATGAATTTGTTGAAAGATTTTAGCAATTCAAAACAAATAAAACAATTGTAGCAGTTATTTAAAAAATCCTCTCAACACAAATAGTAATGAAATTCACATTGAGCAATTTGAAATAGATACTGGATTTCTAGACATGCAATTGATCGGTTTAAAAAGTAAAGATTTGTGGAGTGAAAAATTTACAGAATTGAAAATCAAGTTGAAAGAGTTGAAGGTCCAGAAATATATGTAACGCAACAAAAGTGGACAGCTTTAAAAGAAATGCCGCGAGATCAGGCACTTAAGTTAGACGCATGTCATAGTCTACCCAGGTTCAGCATTCCAGACGCCAACTATTATTGGATCGACATATTCGTGCGAGCAAGTGTTCTCTTGCATAAATATAATTAAATGTAATGTAAGAAGCCAACTAAGGAATGAAACTTTAGAGTCGTGTTTGAAACTAAAAACAAGCTATGAGCTAATTGGTGACCTGTAACTTCATCCCGTCATTTCTTCCCCCAGTCATTTCATCCCCAATTAAATATTTTTCTTTTTCATTGTTTTATTATGCTGTTAAGGCTTTGACTTTAAGCCCTCATTTCATCTAATATATAAATATGATTATGTAGAATGCTTTTTTGATATTTTTTGACATGTTACTAATGCATTTATAGTGTTTCCTTTTCCACTTTGTATTCTTGATGAGAAATTTTATAAATCTTGTAAATCTGGGTGTGTACTTAGCTATAGCGCTTCTATTGGATGTGGGGGATGTAATATTATAACATTATCCTGCGCATGACATAATGATCAAAGGCCATCTTGTGGTGGAAGTAGTGAAAAATCATTTGAGAGATAGAAGTGCGATAAGTAAGAATAATTACAACCATGCCGCTGATAACTTATCATCAAAGGCAAGGTGAGGTGCAAGTAGTGGAAATCTTTTGAGATATAGAAGTGCGATTAGAATAATTATGACCGTGCCACTGATAACTTATCATCAAAGGCCAATGTGTGGTGAAAGTACGATCATGTGTCACTTTATTTTATTTTCCTATGGCTTTTTCTTGAAATTGGGCGCATCATTTTTAGCCTTGAAATAAGTTTTGTTTTTTTTCTAATAGAGGATGGTTTTACCCATATCAGAATAACACTTTTTTACATTACCTCTTTATTTATTCATGTTAAATTTTTATAGTTTTTAATGGCTTTTAATTTTAATTTTATTCTTATCTAATGTGTTACACTTTTTGTCATTTAAATAAAATTAAATATATTAAATATTGCTCATTTCATGATTTTATCAATTACTATTTGTTAGATAAAATGATCAGATGATGAAAATGACCAGGGGATGATAACTCTTAAACTGACCACTGGTCAATGCTTTAGTTTCAAGACTGCTTATATTTAAGAAGTAGTCCAAATAATAATGAGATTATTTTTTCTTCTCATTATTCTTTTCTTTATATCGATTTTTCAAAATATAATTTTTAAAATGATTTTTATCTGCATGTAAATAAAGATCAAGCTGGAGATAAACTTTGAAGATGTACAACAAAACAAAATCTAAAGGATTGGATCCTCAAGGGGTAAGCTGGACCTGCTATTTATTGTACTGAATGATGTATTCTAGTTTGTCTTGTTTACTGTAAATACTTATTAAAATGATAGTTTATTTTTAAGCAGCCTTTATAATGTAACCTTAAATGTAATTTTTTGCAAAATTAAGTCTTGTAAAAATGTATAATTTACATAGAATTAATTCATAGAATTCTTGAACAGCTGCAAAGACAAACTTGGAAACTATAAGGCACAACATGCAAACTAATTTAATTATAAGTATTAGGCATCATATTAAGGCTACCTTTGTAACAGACTTCATAGGTAAGCATTACACATTCCTTGTTGGCTGAAGCTAAATTAAAAATTTTGGAATTTTATTGCAGTAATGAGAAAAAATACTTATGTAAATATATATATTAAATATACTACCTCAAACTTTCAAGCCGAAATTGAGGCAATTACTATAGCACTACAGACAGTGGAAAACAAATTGTATGAAGGAGTGCAATCAGCATCAGATCACTCTGCAAGCACTTAACAGCAACACCTCAAACAGCCCAAGAGAGTTGACAACACTAATTGTGATAATCCACCAGATGATATCAAAATTAAATATCAATATCACACTACAGTGGATCCCTGAACACATTGGCATCATGGGAAATGAAAAGGCAGATAAGCTATCAAAGGCAGGTTCATCTATGGAACAACCAGACAGACCTGTAAGCTACCTCACGCTAAGGTCAATGTTAGTCAACAATCACAAAGAGGAGTGGCTCAACCAATGGGCATCAGAAAACACAGGCAGAGCCATGTACAAAGAAATGACATGCCTAACAAACTGGACAGTATTAACTTCCTCCCCCGCAAAGAACAATCTACAATTTTCCAACAAAGAACAGGACACACACCTCTATTAAATTACCATCTGAACAAAATAAACTCCACACAACTCCCTCTTTGCAGACACTGTGCCCATCCTTATGAAACCTTAAACCATATCCTCTTTGAATGCCCCTCCCTAATCCACTACAGCCCAACATAACCAACACCCTGTATGGCAGTGCTGAACAACTGAAGAAAATAGCACACTTTTTTTCCTTGGCACAGTCTGCAAAAGAGCTCACAGCTCAGCAGCAATCAAGCTGGCTAGAAGAAGAAGAAGAAATATACTACTGTTTACAGAGAGACAGAAAGTGCAAGGCAATTTAAAAACAACAGATTTTAAACAGATCTTATATTATTTGTATATATAGGATATTGAGATGTAAACACAATGTATTACTAAATAATTGCCCAGACTTGCTGATCTCCAACTTGACAGGTCTGGGAAACCACAAATTTCTTGACCTTTATGGTGACATACATGCACTATGCAAAACAGCTGGGTTCTTCTCCAGGGCTTTTGAAAGAGAGGTTTTGAGTTCTCAAGTCCTCTTTGGAATATGGAGTTAGATATGATGATGATTAATAATGACAATTGTTCCTTCATCTCAGTGGTCTATATTACAATGGTATTGTATCAATCATAAATGCTATTTCCTTTCTTTGAAATACTTAGAGCTTCAAAATCATTTATCAAAATTATAAAAAGCAGATGAAATTAATGAGATATAGTAAAAAAGTAACTATTTAGTATCACCTTTAGTAGATCACTATCAAAAGACCATCGAATGATACTGTAATACATTTCTTTTTGTTGAGTTTCTAATTCTATGCTTTTAGTCTAAATTTTGTTCTCTATAAATAAAAATGCTTATAAAAAATAATTTCTTTCTTTTATTTTATAGAAAGACTATGATTCCTCTGGAGCTGACTTTGCTAGATCAACAAACATCAATGAAAGTAGACCATTGAAAAGGTTTTCACAGCAGCATTTAGATGACATTAAAATAAACACTTTTGCAGGTAACTGTTTATGTAGAGAGCTGTAATGACCATGAGTCTTTATAATAAATTGTAATGTTACCTAGTATAGTGTAGAATAGTTAATGAGATGTATCATCAATAAAAGTCACTGTATGACTTTATTGTTAATACCAAGTTCCCATGTGACCTATAGCTAGAATTAGGTTATTAAGATCAACAGATCAGTGTTTAAGGTGTGCTGTGGTATTTTGGTCCCTACTTATATTTTCTAGGTTATTAAGTATAACCACTAGGTATATAATTACACTATTGTATGCAAAATAAGTCCCAGATAAACAAATATACAAATAGTTTATTTACAATTAAAGTCAAATAACTGGATAAAAAACTGGCCATGAACTCATCTGCCTTCTCAATAGAAAATAAACAATTGAAATTACACACTCCACACAAGTCATATATTACAAATAAATATATAACAATCATATGTCATAAGGCAGGTTAACATCTCATTCGAGAAAAACTTTCTAAACCACTGTATGATACACATTAGGGTCAGAAAAATAATTTTTAACATCACCGGCATAAGGTCAACACATGACCACTTTTAGCCATTTTAAAGGTCATAGGCTTCAGGTCAACACATGCCCACTTTTAGCCACTCTAAGGTCTAGGCTTCTGGCTAATATATGGCCACTTTAGCTGAAATAAGTTCTTGATGAGCTATAAACTTCAGGGAACCCACTTATAGTCAACCGTTCAGGAAAGCCTATCAGATGATTCAAAATAAATTTGAGCTCATCTTAGACATAAGGCTAGAAAATATGTCACATTTGGGAATAACCCAGGCTAAAAATAATCAAGGTTAAAATATACTGCCTTTTCATTTTAAATTGTGTATAAATGTATGTTATTACTTTTTAGAATTATTCCCCTTGGCAAGGGAGTTAATATTGTAATGTTGTGTAATATGTGTGTTATACTAGTGATAATAGAAGTTATTCATGAACCTGTCTTTTGGTGTAAGCATAGCTTATTTGTTATTGTGTTATCTATTATAAATAAAATATTTTCTCAGGAGTTTAATCTTTCTACTGTTAGACACAGTGAGAGCCTTGAATTCAAATTTGTGGAATACAATTTTTTATTCAGGATTCAGGGCATCACTTAGTTCTAATGAATATTTTTGAATTGGGAGACTGCAAAATAGTGGGTTTTGTGCCTACCATAAGACAATTTCGATAACTTGATCCCATTCCCCCCATTAACTTCTTGATCTTAAAAAGAACTTTACTTGACCTATCTGCCACAAGACTTTCACTCTGATACCTAAAACCTGTCTACACTTTAACTATCCTTGTTTTTAACCATTGACTAGGTCATCTTAACCTTCACATGTCCAGAAGTCTTTGGACCATGCAAGTTATCAGGTGACCAGGATACATTTTCTGCTTTAGATTTTTTTATTCTAAACATTTAAGGAATTGTTTAATTTTGGCATTCCAGAAAAAATTCCAATCCATCATAGAAATCACCAGAAAGCTCTCACACCAACATCAACATACAGTACAGGTCACCATCACTCACAACAGTATCATGAAGAAGAAGAAATTGGACCATTTCCTGTTAGAGAAAATAGTGCATCAGGTCAAGGACAAGCAAAACTTAAATCTGTCAAAATGACAGCCATTCTTCCTGGTAAAAACATCAAGTATTTTAATAATACCTCTAAATGCTCCTTTCTTACTGCTTCACTTTTCTCATCTGATCTCTAGATATTCACTCATTTCTTTAACTCCTATGCTTTAGTTCTAAATATAATAAAATTGTTCATATTTGTACTATTCAACTTGTGAGAATTTTTAATGTGCTTGAAATATGTATGAAAAGTAAAAAAAAATATGTATGAAAAATAGTAGAACCCTAACTATTGAATCTCAAAAGACCAGTGACCTCACAATTTGTTATTATTTGCAATTAAAAAGCAACCACTAGGCATAAAATACATGCATTGTTGCTAGTAAATTGCTGACTAAGAAATGCCTTTCTTAGTTTCTATACAGTACATCTTGCCTCTTCCCATTTCATATAGAGTTAGTTTAACATATAAATTAATTTTAACTCAATTATTTGTCTAGTTATTAAACTTTTATTTTTGCTTTAATCAACACATTTTTTTTTTATCTAAACAAATAAACCACTCAAAGAATGATTCATTTCATGTTAGAGTGTCACTCTTTTTTTCCCTAATATTTCATTAATATTATGTAATTAATGACACTCTCTGGCTATACTTTGGTCCTAGAAGCTCTAAACAATTAGTGAATTTAGTGCTATAAGAAACACACACAAGAAAAACAACAAAATATATTTAATTAAAAAAAAAAAGGAAAATACAACTATGTTGGTTGGATCATAAGTAATTTAATTAATTTACTATTGTTGTTTTTAAAAAAAAAATCTTTATTTTAGGAGATCGTGTTATATTTTCGGAGAATCCTTCAATTCCTGGAGTTCCTGTAGTATATAGAACACTTGAAGAAAGGGCATCCAACCCAGACAGATTAAATTTAGACAGGTTTGATGTTTGACAAGTTTCCTCTTATAAATCTCATTTTTTTAATAGAGGGGCAGTAACTTTATTCGAATTCTATTTTGTTTTGAATTATTATTCCTTGTTGATGGTGTGTAAATTACAGCATTTTTATCATATAGCATAAAACATAGCAACACTATTAGAAATATTTTGCTTAACTGAAAAATTCACTCAAATTACAAGCTCTAAATTCACATTAAAAGGGTTTATTTTTCAATCGATCTTAACTTTGCCCTTGTAAGGGTAATCCTTGTATGACTGTTGTAGCTGTAAAGTAAAAAAAATAGTAAAGTTCTCCTTTCAGACCTTGTGGTCTATAAGGCAGATGATGTAAAGGTCATCTGATTCTGTGGCCTACGGTTTTCGAGGGGTGTCATGTGGCCAGCACAACAACCAACCCCCTTTACTTTTCCCCAATGTCAGGAACCCATTAGAGCTGGGTGGACTCAGAGGCGCCCAAGGATCCCAAAATTAAAAATCCCAGTCTTCACCAGGATTTGAACCTGGGACCCCTCGGTTCAAAAGCCAAGCTCTTTACCGCTCAACCATGCGCTGTGGTGCTGACTAAATTCTACTACAAAGTGACTTTTTGTTTCCAATGTACCTTTTATTTTATTATAACAGTTTCATAAAATTACATTTGTAAATCAATTTACCAGGTTTCACAGTCTGTACAAAAATGTTACTCTATTTTCTAACTAAAAAAACATTATAAATGAACATGATTCAAACTTTTTTAGTAAAGCTCATTAATAACTTGTCTTTCTAACTTGTCAGGTAAATGTTATCCAGTATATGCATTTGTGCAATGTATAGGGTAACAGATTTATGCTGGCTATATATGTCTACTGTTTTGAATTATATGATAAAGCCAGTTCATTATTAATTTTATCCATTTAAGGTTTTTGGTATCTTCATCACTTTTACAATGTTCAGCAAAGAATTTAAAAAAAAAAAAAAAATAAATATTTTTAACATCCTTTGCAGACTTCTAGATTTTGATTTGTGTTTGAAATATTTAGAACTTTTAGATGATTTTCAATTTGAAGTCTTTTAATTTGACTTCAAAAGCTGTACATTTGTTGTGTCATAAGCTCTTTATCTTGCTCAAAGTGACAGTACTATGAGTTCAAATCTATGAGTTGAGGTCTGTGAGCTGAGATCTCTGAGTCAAGCTACTCTTGTTTGATCCAACCGTCTAATACAATAACACACACACACACAGTGCTTTCTTCTCTAGATGTCTGTTACTTTAAAATCATCCAGACCAAGACTGCTAAACCAGTCGCCTATTCTGTTGTTTCAAAATATGAGGCTCACTGCTCTGAACTATTTTCTTGAAAGCTTTTTTGAGATGCAATTATTGTCAGATTATTCCCTCTCTAATACTGTCAGTTTCTTTTTTTGCTAATTAAAATCAAAAGTTATCTAACTTTCAAAGGAAAATTTGTTGAAAGTTTTTAGTTAATATTGGTTAATGCTTGTCTGAAGGTAAAGCTATGTAAATAACCAAAACCTTTATTGATTTGAGGTAGTTCCCAGACAAGAATGACAGACAGGAGAAAATTATAATCAATTACAAATCAATGTCTTTGACAAACATAACAGAATGACTAATAACGACCTACAGTAATTAGTTCTCATGTGCTTCAGGTTCTTCTAATTGTAAATGAAGTTTACATGATCAATACTTTTCATAATTAACTTTTGTAGCAGTCTTGTTTATATTTCTAACCCAGGAGAAAGCTTACCATGTGTCCTATTTTAGAAGGAGAAGAACAGCTGAGGCTACTGAACTATCAACACAATTTGATCACTCACATGCAGAACTTATCCTCTCTGAAACGTCTGATATTTCTTGATCTGTATGACAATCACATTGAAGAAATAACAGGATTGTCTTCTCTTCGGTCTCTCAGGGTACTGATGTTGGGTAAAAACAGGTTAGTTTCAAAATTCTAATTCTGGCTAAATAATTACTGAAGTTGTGAGAAGATCCTGTTTTTAATTTAACATGCTGTGTTTTCATTTTTTCCTATTACAACAGTTGACCCTTGATAGTCAGACACCTAATTATTCTACACACACAGTAATCTGATGCATCACTACCTTAAATTCATATAATTAATGTACATGACATAATGTCTATTTTTAGACTGTAGCTAGGCTTAAATTGTAATTTAGTATGGTATGTAAAAGCTGAAATAATGTATTGGTATTTTTAGATCAATAAATTTTGTCTTTTTCATCTATTTTATACTCTTTAAAGAGATTACCCTATTACATCATAAACAAAATTTTCTTTATAAGTAAAGTTAAATTCTTTGAAGTACAGCTAATCTTTTGTAATCCGACTTTTTTTGGTAATATGATACTCCCCAGTCCTGCAACTTTCAGACTATCTGTAATATTTAAATTTATTGAAAATAAATATAATATTAAAAGTTGTATGAAATGATGTTGGAAAATTACAAATAAGAAACCATCAAAACACTACCATAGGTCTTTAGGCATTCTTAGGCATCTGAACATTGGCTTAAATTTGCTGACTTCTGTTCCACATTATAACCACCATCACCTGTTTACAGTTTCATTTTTATTTTCACCTTTTTTTGTTTGTCTCGGCTACTGTAATCACACATCATATATTTTTTATTTTTTTTTGGCAAACAGAATTAAAAAGATAGAAAATCTGGACTCCTTGATAAAGTTGGATGTCTTAGACTTACATGGGAATCAGGTAACATATTTCATATCAATTTTATTTTTTGTTGAATTAAATCTTTTTCATTTTTTAGTATTCTGTTTTATAAATAAAAGTAGAATTTAAGCTATAAACAAAATTAGTTGCATTAATGCTTTGCCTTGTAATTTATTGAGAGATCTTTCTCTTTTTATAAAAAGATCACAAAGATTGAAAACTTAAGACACCTGACAGAATTACGAGTTTTGAATCTAGCTGGAAACAATATAGGTTATGTTGATGAACTGGCTGGATTAGATTCACTGGCAGAATTAAATCTCAGACGAAATAGAATTCGAGCTGTGGTAGGTGTTTAAATAAGTTTAAATAAGCAGTAGGAGGAGTGTATTACATCTTTATGCCAGTGAGGAGAGAGGAGCTGGAAGTCAATATCGCATTTTCTTAAGAACTGTATCATGGCATAGGTTTTTTTTTTTATGACAAACTCTGCACATATTTTATACCTTGACCAGTCAACATCTGACTGAAATACTGACAACACTTTACATATTATGTAATTCTATCATATGGTTTAGATTTGGCAGTAGTTACTGAGAAACCAAATGGTAAAAGAATAAGAAAAAGTTTATCTATTGAGACAATAATTTAGTGCTTGAAATCAAATCAGCTATTTATTTATTTTAGTTGATTACTAATAGTTTATGCACTGACTTAAAAACACTGAATTTCCAGTCAAGAGTTAAGTAGATGATGAATTACTATCAATCTGGCCCATTAAAGTACTTTGAAAAGTTAGATCTATAATTGAGATTTAAAAAAAAATAATTTTTTTGGTTGATTTTGAAATAAACTTTATCTCTGTTCCCCTAATTCAACCTTAAACTTGATTCCCTCATGCTGGTCAACTGTTACATGATAAATGATGTTATCTTGTTTCATCATTTCAGACTGAAATTGATTTACTGCCTAATTTACAGCGACTGTTTTTAAGTTTCAATGATATCACTAGGTACAGTATTTATTTGTAGTAAAAAAAATTTTCACAAACAAATCATACTATATGCGCAATGGGCCCTGATTGATTCATATAATGACTGACCTATCACTAATTCTCCCACCTGCCGTGGAAGAGATCAAAACCACTGAAATTGATTTTTTATTCACAATTTCTAAAAAATACAAAACATTTCAGCTTTTACGAACTGTACTAAATTACAAGACTATACTTCTGTTAACTTTTTGTGCGTAATTTCCACTTATTCTAATAACACTCAGTTATATTAGTCAGTAGAGTATCAGGCTTTAGATCAGAAGGTCAGTGGTTCCTATAGATTGATTATAAAATCATAATAAAATGATGGTGTTTTAAAGTGTTTCAAATATTTGCATAAAAAGCTGAAAAGTCAAAGAAAACTCATATATTGTAAGTAGGACTATTTTTTAAAGCGTAGAGTGGTGTATATGTATTATGTGAATATTTGCTGGCTGTAATCAGAATAAAATGTGTGAAGCCAGTGGGTAATGCTAGTTTAATATATATTTGGATCTTTGTAGTCATAGTAACTCTGTATATCTAAATCATTCAGAGCTTATGAAACTGACTCTTCTTTAATCTAGTTTTGAAGATGTTCAATGTCTGGGAGAGTCATCAAGCCTTTCTGAAATTTCTTTTGATGGTAATCCTATAGCACAAGATGGCAACTACAAGCAAATCATTCTAAGACATATGCACCAAATAAAACTTTTGGATATGAAAAGAGTGACTGTAAGTAGATCCTAAAGACTGCTTATCTCCCCTTCATATACTTTTAGATAAACAAGAAATAATAAGTATAGTTTGTGTGATAGAAAAAGATGATTAATGGATACTTTTGTCAAGATAACTGGCTAAGCTACTGAAAAACCTGAAATTTATACTTTCCTTTTCAAAAACAAAAGCTGCCAAAGTTTCAAAAGTAAAATACTTGTATTTCACTCAATGTTTACAAGGAGCCTACAGTTAACAATTTGGTCACTTTCTGGAGTATCACTGCAATGATGTGATAATATGGAGTGACTATCTGATCAAACATAAAGAACAACATAAGAACATCATTTGTAGGTTGAAGTTATATAATGTCGATACAGTTTCTGTATATTGCTTTAAAGTCATAAACTGGCATTATCTTGTTACTGACATATGGTCTTTGAAAACATATATAATTTTTAAAATCTGATATTTTTTTTGCATACAATTTATATTGCATTTGTTAACACATGCATATGTCTAAATGTACACATGTAGCATAAACTACTTGTATAAAACAAAAGGTACTACTGTCCTGCATGAGGTTTGGGATATGGTGTAATTATTTTCAAATCTGAAGGAACATCTGAAGCATGTACAGCAAAACAAAAATCATTTACATCCCCCTTTTTTTTTGTTCTTGTTCAACTCTTCCCTAACATTGTGGGTTACTTCTCTTTCATCTTCTCTTATACATTGGAATGGCCTCACAAAAAAAAAGATATTTAATTCTGCACTAAACTTCTTTCAGAAAATGCATGAAATTTAAATCTTTCTATATGCCTTTAGGTTACAAGAAATTATCTTCTTTTTTTGAAAAAATGTCATTGATTTATAAGATAAGACGGAATACCATGAACTACTTCTATTGACATGATGCAGATGAAAGGGTTCCATCTCAAACCCTATATACTAATTGAAGCCTACACTTAGAACTCAATTAACAATATGGCTGATTTCTAATTCTGGACACATGGTGTCTCTAGGAAGATGAGAGAAGGCAGGCTCTTGTTCTGGTCAAGAAAGATGAAGAAAAAAGAAGAGAGATGAACAAGATAGCAATGCTCAAAGTTTGTCATTTTCTTATTTATTTTAATATTTTAAACATTTAAATAAGTTATTGTAGATGTCATTTTTTAAAATGATTTTGTTAAGTATATATTGATTTAAAATAAGAAAAAAAAAAAAATTAGATATATTTTATGTTTCTTTTTATATAAATTAGGGGTGCACCGGATAGTAGCTCCATCTCCGGCTAAATATTCAGCCTTTTTTCCACTATTTGGCCTTTTTCCCACTATTCGGCCATATTTGGCTCAGGTTGAATATCACCACCAGATAGTTGGCCGAATAGTAAAAGTACATCTAATATGCATAAAGTGGACCTCGTTCCATTGATGTCTGTTGTAGAATGTATTAATGTTTATATTAAAACAAAATAATGTGCTTAAAAATATGGCCTATATGAATATGCACCAAACATCTTTTATTATAATAATAATAATTTTATTTATAAAGCGCTGTTAACAAACAAAATGTAGGCTCAAGGCGCTGTAACAATATTACAAACACAAACACGAGAGATAACATGACAATTAATCTAAAAATGTTTTAAACTGGTAGGTCTTAATGCTCTTTTTGAAAGTTGAGTAGCATGATGTCTGTATGAGATCAATGGGGAGTGAGTTCCAAACCTTTGGTCCGTGCACTGAAAAAGCCCGCAGACCGTAGCTTTTGAGGGAGAAACGCGGCACCACTAGAAGCGTTGAGTCCATTGAGCTCAGGGCTCCATGAGGGACATATGGAGTGATCTGTTCACTAAGGTATAAGGGCATTTCATTGTTATATATACACTGATGACAAAGTGTGGCGACCTTGTAGTCGATTCTCGCTTTCAAAGGAAGTCAATGGTGCGTGCGCAAGAGCGTAGTAGCAGAATCTCATCTTGTTTTTCTAAGGACTATTCGAGCGGCGTTGTTCTGTATACGTTACTGCTTGGCTATTTAGTCATCGGGTATACCTGCTAGCACGGCGTTGCAGTAGTCAAGGCGGGAGATTATGAATGCCACAGCTTACGTTTTTGTTGACTCCGTTGTTAAATATGGTCGGATCTGGCCTAATCAGCTGCAGATTAAGACCCTTGCAGAGCTGACTTATGTGTGGGTCGAAAGATAGTGTTGAGTCGAAGAAAACTCCAAGATTCAGCACTACATGGACATAAGGAAGTTGGCAGTTCGTGATAAAAAGAGAATCTGTGCTCTCGACTTTTTGAGATGTTCTGAGTGCCAATCTTAATTATTTCTGTCTTGTCTTCGTTCATCTTGAGCTTATTTTCAACCATCCAATTGCTCACCCTTGCAACGGTACCACTGATATTCTCTGAGGAATCGTATACCTGTGAGTCATCGGCAAAGAAGTGGTACAAGATGCCGGTTGACCGCTGAGTGAACAGTACTCGGCCTAGAACTGATCCTTTGGGTACTCCGTACTTCAATAGTAAGTTTGTTGATTCTTTCCTGTTGACAACGACACTTTGGGTGCGTTCAGTCATGTGTGGCCTATGTCGGAATTGTGAAGTAAGTTGTTTAGTACCCTGACCACTGCTGTCTCTCTGCTACGGCACTTCCTATATGCAGATTGAAATTCTTCTAAGAGACAGTACTGTTCAAGATGAGAAAGAATTTGCGCTAATACGATGCGCTCCAGAAGCTTTGACAGGAAGGGAAGATTTGATACCGGGCGATAGTTTTTAGACATTCCGGCTCAAGACTGGATTTCTTTAATAAGGGCCTGAGAAGTGCATGCTTAAAATTGCTGTGGTACAATGCCTGAAGTCACTGAAGAGTTCACAATGTTAGTAATTGTGGGTGCAAGCTCAGCTAAACATTCAAGGAGCAAGGAAGTTGGAATGGGATCAAGGTCACACGAATTATTTGGCATTTTAAAAATAATATTCTTGCCTCTTGATCGTGCTGATAACGCTAATGTCGTGGGTTCGATCTCCATACTGGCCACTATTAGTGTTTCGCGAATGTCGTAGAATGCTGGGTTCGTGCTTCCTTGAGTCACAACGTGACACGTGACAAACATAGATATTAAGGACTGACTAAAATCCACTCTGGCGGACAAAATGTAGAGTTTATTTGATGACAATAATAATACCGCACTTCTTGGCAGTTACATGATCCAATAAGAAACAAAGTCACATCCACATAACAGCGGTATCAAATATATCCAACATGTCAAATTCTCCAAAATAGACTTCAAGTAATGTCCGCATCACATCGGGTAACAAATACTTCAATAATAATAGTACAGAATAATAACCACTAGAAATACATGTCTCAAGTGACCACTGGGTTCGACTGCCCAAAAGATACTTCTTAACTCAAAATTACTACTTGACTGTCTAAGTCACTACTGTCCAGACCGGACCAAAAGATACTACTTAACTGAACTAAAAGTCAATTTAGTCATCCTTACTTCCTGTTTCTATATCAGGAGTTTCATGTGTCTTTTCACCCTCTTAACCCGAGGTGAACATATAACAGGCAATGTCAAGTGAGACTGTGACAATAATCTACCAAAACACGATGAAACTCGCCAAAAGGACAATTTTGAACATTGGAGAGTGGTCAAGCTTTGATGAGAGGGATGGCATGTCATTTCTGATCTGCTCATTCTTGCCAATGAAGAATCTATTGAAGGAATCAGGGAGTTCAGATACTGGGATAGATGACGGCAAACTTTCGTTATTTGCTCCCCCTAACATTTCAGCAGTGATCCTGAATAGCTCCTTTGAAGAATCAGAAGTTTAGATTTTTTTTCGAATATGACTAGCTTTTGCGTCTCTAATCATGCGGTTCACCTTGTTTTTTTTTCTTTGATGCATATTTGTCGATTTATCGTCAGACTTGTCTTTTGAAATGTACGTTCGGCACGTCGGCGAATAAGTTTGGCAGTCTTAATGTCTTCCGTCATCCAGGGAGCAGATGGCCTGAGACTGTACGAGTGACAAGAGGTGCATGGCTGTCCAGCAACATTTTCAAGCAAGAACTGTAATTGCTGAGAACGTCTGTGTTGCTCTGTTGCAACAGCAAAGAGTCCACGTCCATTTTGAGGGGGCAATGTCTATGGCTTTAAGTTCACTGGAAGTCACGTTTTTCTTTGGCCTTTTTGTTTTTGATAGGCGCATTTCAAAGTGTATAAGAAAATGTTCTGACAAGCCACGGTCTAAGACATTGAGTTTGGCTCTAAGTTCACTTGCATGTGTAGCCATCCAGTCAAGAGAATGACCTTTCACGTGTGACGGAACATTTATCAGTTGGTCTAAGTTGCGATCCTTTAGCGCGTTTTTCAGCAACACCGCGTATGTCTCAATTTCACTGTCGAAAGGCAAGTTCACATCGCCTATAGATATTAGACATTATAAAGACAAGGGGCGTGTTACTATCAATAGAAATGACATTTGACATTACAACTGCACGTTACATACAGAGCAGCCATGGCTGATACACTTTTTTGTTTCCATTTGGTCTTGACCTTTGCCTGAGCTAGTTAACATGTGAAGATGTTATATTTCTTGACCCTGTCACGCTGACCAGACGTCTGTCTTCAGCTGTGTGGGCATATCTCCAGAGGTAGAGATGAACTCCCACCCCCTTTTTTATTTGTTTAGTCCATCACATTGAGTTTATTGATAGACAGGTGACCACAAGTCAAATACGATAGATGTATGCACTCTCTAGAAGTCACACGAGGGAACTGAGTTTTTTTACTTGGTAGTAACTTAATTAGGGGACTGGACTTCAAGCCACACCTCTACATGGGTAACCGGACAATGAGTTTGCTTATTTGGAGAAAAATCTCAATCACGTGGCTACACATCTACACGAGTACCGTACCGAGTTTGCTTACTTGGATATAAATCTCAATTAGATGGACTAAAGATCACACACCTAAACGAGTGACATTTTGCTACACGGATCGCGAGATTTCAGAGCCCAGTAAGCCAGTAACTAATTATTTTGTAGAAAAAAGTACAGACTAAGATTTGTGTATATTAGCGTAAAAGACTCGACCAGACCTATCTTTAAATGGAGAGCTAAACACCCCTTATTCCTTATTTGATTTTGTAAGTCCTTGGCACTCAATTTATTGATAGACATTCACCATTTTTTTTAGCTAGAATGGATAAACACAACATACTAAGACAGCATACTAGACTGTAAATAAATATTACAGTTGAATTACTTTTCCTAATGTGTTAACTTGAATATTGACCCTGCGTTAAGTGTCTTGATTTCATAACGATATTCTTAATAATTTTACGAGTAATTACTGGTTTTATTTTTGTTACTTACGCTGCGTACTTAGCCACTGTGTATCAGGCCAGGACGACTATGTACACACGTGTGTGTGTGTAGTTTTTTTGCCTTATATTAAAACCTTTAGAAAGAAAGCGCATTTGATTGTTTAATTCTATTGACTTATATAACGTAAATCTTCACAGTAAATTTTAAAATCGCATAAAAGAAATTGAAGACTATAAGGTGCCGCAGTTAGATCTAGATAGGTGCTGCAGTTAGATCTAGATAGGTGCTGCAGTTAGATCTAGATAGGTGCTGCAGTTAGATCTAGATAGGTGCTGCAGTTAGATCTAGATAGGTGCTGCAGTTAGATCTAGATAGGTGCTGCAGTTAGATCTAGATAGGTGCTGCAGTTAGATCTAGCAAACAAAGAAACAATATGCTGGAGTGTTCAGAAACACTTGACCTCTGTAACTAGTGTACGGGTATACTAGATCTACATGCTTGACTGACCAGGCCAATGCGTGTTATTTTTTTGCCTGACCACTCAACACTAAATCTCAATAAGAGGCCTACAGACATCAATTTAATCTATGCTTCTGCACCATCTAAGATTCAAGCTATAAATAGGTATATTTGATGTTCCCGCTGTTAATAAAATATCGTATTCCGCAAATGAATTAATCTAAAACAACGCTTCAGATTTCAACTATCAGTATTAAGCTATTGAAGCCAGAACCAGAAGCGGTCTTTGGACTTTAAATGACAAGCATGATGACCAGTTGCTGGTCTGAAATTCATGAACACATACATCCGACCACTATATAGGCCAGATAGCACTTTAGAAGATGTACATACTTTAGAAAGATTGACATTAGTCACTTGTTCAATATATGTTTACATATCCCACACACACCCTTTACAGTTGGTGGCATCGAAGATACACACACTCATGTTAGACAGATTAGTTTGTGATAGGCCTATCATTTTATAAATACTGTTAAGCTTTAATTCATCAACCAGTAACAGAGTTTAAAACAAGGTAAATAAAAAAAATAATACGAATATAGGTAAGTGTTATTTAACAGTTTTGTAAAATGTTCAGCAACACAAGCTATTTACAAGACATGTAGGTCTCCGGCCGAATATCATATTTTACTATCCGGTCATATTCGGCTCTGGCCAAATATCAAAAAGTACTATCCAGTGCACCCTTAATATAAATTGAAAAAAAAAAAATTCTGTTTTAATACTTGTTTTTAGGAAAAGCGCAGACTTGCAATCAACAATGCCAAGAGACAGTGGGAAACAATGCAAGGTTCTATGATGTCCAGAACATCTCGACTTGCTAAACTCAATGGATCAATGCCTGAACTCTTTGCCAGCCATCTGGGTTCCATCCCTAGCATGGACGTGTCAGGTTCCACTACTGCTGACACAGATGGCTTGGACATAGAATCATTGACCAGGTTGAGATAAAACATTTTGTAACTTGTAGGAAATATGTCAATGTTTTCCTTTATAGAATGGTTGTAATTTTATAACTTATTTCATTGTGATTGCCATGACAGTGGTGAACTAGGCAGCAGACCAGGAAGTGCACATAGTAATCTATTTGAAGCATCACAAGAGAGCTCAAGAAATAAAAATGTCAAGAGGTTTCAGCCAAGAGATACAAACAAAGAATCAAACTCGTTAGTGCTGGCATTTTCACTCTTGTCACCTCATTTGACATTTTTACTTCCATCACTTCATAGTTTTATTTAATAATTGTCTTTGAAATTAACTCATTTTTTTTCTTTAAAATAACTTTTCCAATAGAAATCAGACTACAATACTAGACGAAGGATTGAATATGCTGGAGCTAATAGAAGGGGACACTCTATCGTTGTATGGGATTCAATCCTTGGATGCCTTTGAAAGAAACTGGGGCTATCAGTCAGCTGGAGCAGTCAACACAATAGTCTTTAAATTCATTGATTTTGATGCTATTGTCAAATATTTGCCTAAAATACGAGTTCGCTTCCCTGCCACACAGGTGAAGAAAAACATAAAATATTATTTTGTTGTGTTTACATGAAGGATTTATTAAAATTATATTTCCATTATGTTCATCAATTGCCCATGTATAATGACAGAACTTTGTTACATCTTCCTAGATGTAATTGTAGTCTGTTACCCTGATCATAAACATTATCTATTCGAATTCACAGTTAGTGGAACAAAACTTGATAATAAAATTAGTGTTACAGAAACTTATGGAACATAATCCCCCCACAATAAGTGCCAATCATAGAGCAGTTAGCCAGGTAATAAAAGAGAAATAAGATTAATATTGAAATCAAAACAGCCCAAAATTGATCTTTGCATGTGGTGAAGTAGGGAAAATCTCATGCTCATAACATCTCCTGACGGCCATCCTTCACTTTATCAAAATCCCTCCTTCTTGAATATGGGCTTGTCATTTTTAACCCTTACCCTAGCCTTGAAATGACTGGGAATGAAGTGATCAAAGTTGAAATGACCGGGAACCAATAAGATTAAATCTGTAAAGCTTATTGATTTTTTTTGTGCTTCTTTTGTCCACATTGTTTTAATATGCTTATAATTAATTTTTATTCAAGTATAATTTGATTTCTGTGGATTTTGTCAATGACTTGTTGCAATTGTATTTTTAAAAAATCTAGTCATTAGTGTTCTGCTCGACCAACATCCACAGCCTGCAGCAAATCAATGCTCTCTCATTGGTCCGCAGACTTGATAATCTGACCATTGACTTAGACGGAAACCCTGTGACCAAGTTTACATTATGGAGAATGTACACTGTCTTCAGATTGGCTCAGTTTGCACTTAAAAAAATTAATGACATTGAGGTAAATTGGGGGTAGTCTGGGTAGTTTAAATTGTGGTGCAGCTTTTTAGTATAGTTACTTGAGTAGGAATGATAAAACTCTACCTGTGAACATCTTTCTCTCTAGTTACTCCGAGTAGGAATGATAAAACTCTACATGTGAATATCTTTCTATCTAGTTACACCGAGTAGGAATGATAAAACTCTACGTGTGAACATCTTTCTATCTAGTTACTCCGAGTAGGAATGATAAAACTCTACATGTGAACATCTTTCTCTCTAGTTACTCCGAGTAGGAGTGATAAAACTATATGTGAACATCTTTCTCTCCTACATTTTGTTTCAGGTTTCCTCTGCGGATATTGTCAATGCAGAAAAACTATTTGGCCTACTCTCTCAAATGGCCTCAAACATGCCACAATACCGTCTTCATGTTCTGACAGCAGAGGCCCAGAGAAAGATTACTTCTGAGAATAAAAAAGTGAATGAAACAGGAAAAGGTAACCTGGACAAAAGTCACATGGAAATGATTGGTAGAGCTGGATTAGTATACACAGTAACAGATGCTAAACAGGTAACAGTCACTTTGAATCAGAGCCTACTGTAAAAAGACAAGGATTCAAACAACAGAGTCCTGAGTCTAAGTTGAAACATAAATTGATTGTGAGATTAAAAGAGCACTACTGGACACCTTTTGATGGACACATACTAATGAGTTTGAAGATAGTTTAAAGGTGACCTAACTGAATTAAAGAAAAAAGGTTTATACAAAATTAATATTTCTCAAGCATGTTTATTCAGTCTTTAAAACAAAATGAAATAAGAATTCGATTTTTTTTTCTTTTTCTCAAAATATTTTTAAATTAAACTATATGATTATAGTTATAGGAATTATAATTATTAGTCACAGATCTCAAATATCCTTTATTGTATCTTTTAAAAGGTTTTAAATGTTTATTTTTGAATACAGGAATTAGAGGCCAAGAAAAAGTTTGCTCACAATTTTGTGAGTGAAATATCAAAGGAATCTTTATTCAATGAAAGGAAAAGGACTGAGTTACTAAAGATTTGGCCTTACTTAATAACAGAGATGGTACAGAATGTCTTATCAGATCTCAAGTCAATGGAGACATATATGAAATGTTCATTAGAAGAAGTTGAAAGAAGTTGAACAAAAGTTGATCTAGTGATGAAATACACCAAGTTGAAATTCTTGTCAAGTTGTAGTTGTGTTCATTATTCATTGCATCAAAGTTAAGATCAGGTTTTTTAAAAAAATCCTAATGATTTTCACATTCTGAATAGAAACAAATACTTTGCTAGGTGAGTTTGTGAAAGTCACTTTAACCTGATGTCATTTTTCTTTCTGTCAATTGTTGTCATTAAGTGATGGGAATGTTTTTATTTAAAAAAAAATGTTTATGTTTACTTGCAAGACTAAATAAATAACTTCATCATAACATAATCTTTTAAATTCTGTCTTGTTAATATTCAAATAATAGTTACTTGTAGTAATATAAGTCAACTCTACTTCAATTGCACAAGAGTTTTTTAAAATAATATTTCTATCCATAGGTGCTCTGAATAGCTGGACGGGAAACAGGTGGCTATAATATCTATGCATTATTATAGCTTTTATATAGCGCTACTTTCATGCTTAGCATGCTCAGAGCGCTTTTGGTCCAATCTCATTTGTGGACCGGTGGGGGGGAAGGGGTATCTAGGAGTTGGTTTTCTGTGCTGCCTTTGGGCGCTTAGTAAACACAACTCTGCCCGAGTCGGGTGTCGAACCTCGAGCACCCTCCTAGGTAGCCAAGCCAAGTTCAAGCGCACTTGGCCTCTCGACTTTGCTTCCCACCATGCATGCAATATATCTGATAAAACTCTGAAACAGCATGATCTTTGAACAGATATTTTCTTGCTTTGTGCCTAACAATTCTGTTAACATCACAAACCCTTAACCAACTCTGTTCAGCCTTGTAAGAATGCTCTGCTTAATGTGTCCAATTATATCTGATTACATAATACAAATGAAAATAATCATTCACAAAATGTACAAAAAAAAAAGCATCAGTTAGTAAAGAGAGTTATCGAAATTATATTGAGAACAAATGCATGTTACCCTTTGAAAATCTCAGGGGAGTTCTTGTAATAGTAAAACAAATGCTTGTTACAATTGTTAAAATAATATAGATAAAGACTAACATACATACATACTATCTTTTGCACCTAAAAACACATTGCGAACATTACTAAAGTAACATTATCCAAAAAATTTAATCATATATGCTGCAGAATTGCATATACTCTGTACTTAGTCTATAAAATAAAAGATTCTAAAATATTGTTTTAAAAATGGTGTTTATGTATGTAAAATAGCAACAATAAAATAAATCTTGAATACATTTCAGTTGAAAATCATTGAGCATTATAATCATCTGGGGGATTTCAAGTATACAGATAGAAAATCTCTACATAAATATCAATTGCAATGGACACTGTGGAAGTGACTAGGACAAATACATCCCCTCCTCATGTCATAAACAATAACAGTTCAGGCTGTCTTGAGGTCAACTATAGATGACTGTTGAATTTCAACCAATTACTCTGCAAGCGTTTGAGTTTTATTGTTCGGGTGTATTCAATGTAGTTGATCAACAATACAGAATAAACAAGACGATCGATGTAACTAGTGAAGAGATGTCAACACTGCTGAACAATTCATAAGATATTTATTCCAAGAAAAGGTCACAGTACAAGTCTCTGTCAAAATAAACACGTCTTTACCCTAGAGAATTCTATCGCTGATTTAAATTTTCCGGTCTCTAACACAAAATATCCCAAATGTCACTAGTCCCGTTCAATATACGTCTTCAATGGTGCGTCGCTAAATAACTAATCTATAAACAAGGTGTCTAACAATAATCATCTGGGGGATTTCAAGTATACAGATAGAAAATCTCTTTACATAAATATCAATTGCAATGGACAATGTGGAAGTGACTAGGACAAATACATCCCCTCCTCATGTCAAAAACAATAACACAAAATCTTAAATGAAAAAACAAAAACAAAATACAATGCCCAAAAATTACACCAAATGTGTCAACATTCTAAGCTACTTTGCAGGTAATGTTTTGCCAACAAATGAACTCATTCTATTAAACCTAAAGATTTACACTGAAGGTAAAGTGCTCATCAACGTAGTAAATTCCGTTCTAAGTTCTTCTTTGATCTCATCACTCCCAAAAATAGAGTCTAATGTTCCTACAACATAGTCTTTGAGCTCTTGCTGGGTCAGCTGGAAGGCAGACATTGCTAAGAAATATTCTTGTGAAAGACTTGTGTTGTACACTCCTTTACCATCAGCCTGAAAGTCATTAGAAAAAGACACTCCATTTTCACATTGTAATCTTAAATTTTTTTTAAATGCCTATTTGTACTGAGCTCAGGGCTACTGTAGTGGTTAAAATTATGTCAAGTGGACTGAGGATTGTTGTGTACTGAGCTCAGGGCTACTGTAGTGGTTAAAATTATGTCAAGTGGACTGAGGATTGTTATGTACTCAACTCAGGGCCATACTAACAGTTTAAATTATGTTAAGTAGACCCAGGATTGTAGTGATTTAAATCATTGATGTCCAAACTCCCTAGCTGCTCATTGAAACTTTTACCCACAATGTTAATATAAAGCCATAGAGGCATGGTTCCATTGGACACAAAGATTTGTTTAAAGCGACAATGTGGTCTTAGACTTACCATGTGTAGCCTGTGACTTACCATGTGTAGCCTGTGACTTACCATGTGTAGCCTGTGACGTTCCAATCTACACATTTATCTAACTACCATGTAAAAGAGATCAGGCACCACTGGTTCCAATAATAGGAACTCAGGGAACTCTGGGTTGTTTTCATGGTTCAATAATGTGAAGTGAACTTAATGTTATGTTGTTTAAAACAATGTGCACTGGGCTAGAATTGAATGTCATTAGATATATGAGTGTTCTTGTGTGTTATTTGTGATGACTATTAAGACATCCCCTCATTTGTCGGATGTATCATATTATTGATATTTCTAAATTGGGGTCATCTTTGTTTAGCCATGTTTCTAAAACGTTAATCATATTGTGATTACCTAGCTTTAATTTGATCTAAAACAAAATCTTACACATAAAATAACTGGATGTCTATATCTTACACATTAAATAACTGGATGTCCTCTATCTAAATCTTACACATAAAATAAAAGGATGTCCTCTATCTAAATCTTACACATAAAATAACTGGATGTCCTCTATCTAAATCTTACACATAAAATAACTGGATGTCCTCTATCTAAATCTTACACATAAAATAACTGGATGTCCTCTATTTAAATCTTACACATAAAATAACTGGATGTTCTTTATCTAAATCTTACACATAAAATAACTGGATGTCCTCTATCTTTCCAGTACTTGAAGTGATGTTGCTCTAAACAATTCACAGTTTCTGTTTTAAGATTTGAAGTAATGCAGGTTTCTGCAATGAAAACAAAATTCAATACATAAATATACATGTTATCTCTAGAGATTATGTGTAGTTTACTGTCCAATCTAATAATTTCTTTAAAAGATAAATAAGGATTTTAAAAAAGGAAGTGTGCTCCTATTATGATTGGTAAATTCAGATCATATTAAAAGAATCTGTTGTGACTATTTTCCCAGAAATTTGAACATAAACAGCTACTTTATAAAATAGAGCTATACTTTAAAAAAACAATAACACCAATACCAATGTGTACAATTAATGAATAGATATTTAGAATACCAAAACAAAGGTGAACAATTAATGAATAGATATTTAGTAATAGCTCAATACCAAAACAAAGGTGAACAATTTATGAATAGATATTTAGAAATAGCTGCATATCCTACACAGATATTATGTGCAAAGTTTCCTCTAAATTAACAACACTAACTTTTTTTTTGGCTTAAACAATCCCATGAGTGCATGCAAAATTACTCACCTATTGGTATCTTCTTAGTATACACAAACTTTGCCAATGCTGACCATTTGCTATTCTGTTGAGCATGGTGTAGAAATGTGCCATGACCTATACGAATGGGAAGATCACAACACTGCTCTAGTACTTTCACAGTCTCTTGAAAGGAATGCTCCTTGTTTAACTGGATTATAGAAGTTTTTTTTTTTTACAGTTTTAAAGTATTTAAAAGTTTCTGACTGTGAAATGCCTAATTACAGTTAATAATATATAGATGCAGGCATTCAAATGTTTGAGTCTGTGAGATCAAAGACCAATTATAAATAAAAAAAAGAAAAGCTTGGTTTTCTTTTTGGCTTAAAAAGGATAATATTCCTGGAGAAAAGTTTATGAATAAAATTACATGTTGACTTGAATAAATTTAGTTACATCTTTTAATATTTAAAAAAAATAAATCATTTGTTATGATTGTCTCTACTTTTACATATTTCTCAAGTCTTTCTAGAACTTCTTATTATTCCAGTTCTTCTTAGAAATCTGTATCATTGCTTATTGTGCTTTGAAATTTAAAGGAATACAATACTGTATCAGTTTCACAATAAAAACAAACGTTAGAATTGTATTAAGAAAAAACATAACACAATTTTGTATTGGCTTCAATAATTAATTGGTTATTTTGTTTTATTGATTCCTGCATTGTCTATGCCGATGAAAAATTGAGTAAAGTTTCAGCTTGGTTCTAGAATGGATGTGGGAGAAATAACATGTTTAACTTTCTACCAGACAGACAGAGTGAGTTGATATAAGCTTTGTAAAAAAATAAACAACAAAAAACAAAACAGGAAATCAGTTTTACCAACTCATTTTGTGGGGGCATTATCCATTAAATAAAAAAAATGAACACTAGGTGATGAATTTCAGTCTTAGAACAAGTGGAAATAATAGAGCAAGCAAAATATAAAACAAGATTACAAAGAGATTTTGTGTTGCCACACAAACTCAGAGGGGCCCCCGTGGGAGACGGATCCCTGTCGGATCCGCATATTCGCTGGTCAACTGAGGATGGCATCGAGCAGGGTATGAAACTGAGACCATAGAGATAATCAGTCCTATGCGCTAACCACACGACCAGGCATTGCTCTTAATCTAATGACAAACTGGTTACAAACTAATAGCCTAATATACCTACACATTACGGAATGACAACTACCGGAGATGTACAATATGTCAGAAGAGCGATTTTAGATAATGTTTTGGTATTGAGCATTTTCATTTAAATGGAACTAGAATGAGGATGTAGATTTACCTAAATTAAAATACTAATTT
Organism: Biomphalaria pfeifferi; assembly: GCA_030265305.1. NCBI lineage: Eukaryota > Metazoa > Mollusca > Gastropoda > Planorbidae > Biomphalaria > Biomphalaria pfeifferi. The sequence goes on from JASAOG010000001.1 coordinate 11,061,066, forward strand.
AGCACTCTCAATATCTATATCCATACTAGATCTAGATCTAAAATATATATTTGGCGTAATGTAGATGTAATTTAGATAAGATTTATATTAAAAAAAACACACTAGATAATCAATTAATAGACTAATTGCAATATGAAATATTAAAATACTAGATTAGTTTTAGTATTTTATAACATTGCAATATTGACATATTGACAATCTAGACTTTAGAAATAAAAATCTACACTTTAAGCCTAGAAATAAAAATTATAGATATTAATCTAGTCTAAATCATGGCTGTCTGGTATTGCCGATTGCGCGCTGGACTGTCGTTTGGATTATTCAATGGTCCCAGGTTCAAACCCTGCCCGCTCCCATCCCCCGTCGTCCTACGGGAGGTTCGGACTACAACTCTGAAGGAACATCTGAAACATGTAAAACATCAAACATTCTAAACTAGACCAAGAAATTCTAGATCTAGATTCTATAATGATTTTAATTAGAACTTAAATCTAAATCTAGTTTTAAAAATGTACCTCTAGTGTAAAAAAAAAAAATCTAGATCTAGTGTAAAAAATCTAGCTCTAGTGTAAATAAAAAAATCTAGATCTTGTGTAAAAAATCTAGATTAGATCTAACTCCAGCTATTATGTCTTTTTAAAATTTGAGTCACATTACGAGGTTTAATAAACATTACTATACCGAGTTGTTTTTGCATTTAAAGAATTTATATCATATGACGTCGAAGGAAAAAAACCCACTACATCACACGACCTAGTTAGAATAAAAAAAATCATCTATACGAGCAGCTTCTCGAGAATTCATAGGCATTGGTGCACCGAGTGAGATCTTTAAGCATTTCATTTAAAGAATTAACTCCATATGGCATCAAAGGAAATAAATTCCATTATGTCACACGTCCTAGTTAGACTAAAAAATGTCATCTATACGATCAGCTTGTCGAGTGTTCATAGACATTGGTGCACCTAGTGAGATCTTTAAGCATTTCATTTACAGAATTAACTTCATATGATGTCAAAGGAAAAAAATTCCATTACGTCACATGTCCTAGTTAGACTAAAAAATGTCTTCTATACGAGCAGCTTCTCGAGGGTTCATAGACATTGGTGCACCGAGTGAGATCTTTAAGCATTTCATTTAAAGAATTAACTTCATATGACGTCAAAGGAAAAAAATTCCATTACGTCAAACGGCCTAGTTAGAATAAAAAATATCATCTATACGAGCAGCTTGTCGAGTGTTCATAGACATTGGTGCACCGAGTGAGATCTTTAAGCATTTCATTTAAAGAATTAACTTCATACGACGTCAAAGGAAAAAAATTCCATAACGTCACACGTCCTAGTTAGACTAACAAATGTCTTCTATACGAGCAGCTTCTTGAGGGTTCATAGACATTGGTGCACAGAGTGAGTTCTTTTAGCATTTCATTTGATGGGCTAGTTAGACTAAATATGTATATAACATATATTTAAAAGGATTAAAGATGCTTTTTTCTGTTTTGTCTGTCAGCAAGAAAAAAAAAAGACTAAAAGCTATTGAAAATCTGATTAAAATTTAATTTCCCTTCCGAAACATTGCGTAAGTTTTAAGTTTCTATAATAGATTGTTCTGGATGTTTATATATTTATAGTGAGAGAAAATAAGAATTCCCGATTAATCAAATACCGTTAATTAAATTTGTGGGATGGTTTGTTATGAAAATTAGATGTACCATAGCCTTATGGAGAGATTTTCAAAACATACTTTGATGTTAGGAAGATTTTTTCCTTAAAAATCGGAACATAATATTAACGATAATTAGATTTTCTAATGTTTTAGCTTGAAAGTTTAATGTAGTGTAAGAGAGAAGTGCGATTTTACATAAATAGAGGTAAAATATTTTTCATAAAAAATCCGGAGCAACCAATGTTAGTAAATGAGAAAATTATTTATTAGAAGAGGTATTTCAAACATTTATTATCGTTATTAGATTTTTCATATAAAATTCGGTTCATTTTTGGAGACGATTTGTAAGAAAATTAAAGTAATGTAGGTCGATTGCTTTTTCGTAACAAAATACGGAACATTCTTTACCGATTAAACAAATTTGTTTAAATATGTTTCGGCAAGAAAATTAACTGTAAAATAAGTCTAAAAAGTGATTTTCAATAATCGTTTCTAGTAAATTACTTTCTTATTTTAAAATCCTGAACAACCTATTGTCGATATTTAAAAAAAATAAAAATTATTTGACATAAATTTGTTGTAAACATTTCTTGTACATTTTATAAATATATTTGACTTAGTGATACTGAAAATACATAAAAATTGTTCATCTTTGTTAGCATATTGTAACATTGCCTCCCTTACATTTACGTAATTGTTTTAGAATTGGTGTATTTTTGTGAAAAAATCGCTTGCAAAATTAATTTTATAAATTAAACGGTTTGCTTTTAGAAAACCAAAAGAAGCCGTTGCACCTAAACTTTTCAAGCCACATTTAATGATGAAATAAATTTTTATATCTCTTCTAGTTTTTGAGATCTGAGTGTGACATATGGACATTTTGCACAAACCTAATAGCGGCTTTTTCTCCTTACGGGGACCGCTAAAAAACTTTTAAAAAATGTGAGGGAGAAATAGCATTAACAATTATTTAACGGGACTAAACCCAACAAATTTAGCCATATCCGTGAATGCTCAAGTATTATTTTCCCTTGTTGTTACTAGACAAAATAATTAATTAATGGCAATTAATTGTCTAATCGGTTACTTTTAAAAAATATTGATTCGTGTCTTGTCTATGTCACTGAATAATTGTGCTAAGTTTCAACTTAATCTGAAAAGGCTGGGGAAGAAATAACATGTACATACTTTTTACCAGACAGAGGGAGTTTATATATAATTGTAGAAAGAGTTGTTCCAAAGTAAAAAAAAAGCCTTTAAACTTTCTTTCCTCCACTAGAGTTCAACTTGTAAGATGACCATGAAATCTAGAAATACATTCTAATGCCATACATGTGGAAGAACAGATTTTACAATGTAATGAATAATGTTTTAGAAGTTATGTCAGCAGTGATCAGAAAGTAAAAAATATTTCTTGTTTCTGGCAAGATTTTACCTCTGCTAAATGTAGAGCAAGTTTCAGTTTTCTTTTAGCAGCATCCAGAAATACTGGAATGTAGTCAGCAGCATCACCAACCTAAACATTGACAAAATATTACACATGTATATAAATATGGCAGAGAGGCTTAAACAGCTTGGCTACCTATCAAGGGGACTTGAGTTTGACACCTAACTAAAGCAGAGTTATGTTTTCTGAGTGCCTAAAGATAACAGACCATAGCGCTCAAAGCATGCTGTAATCATGAAACACTTCTACAATGTATACATTTTTATTGTGTACTTTTATTCATTTGCAACCATTGATAAGAGTCAACAACAATCTTAAGGAATATCACTTTTAAAATTTCTAGATTTTCCTTTAAACCTAAGGAACATTAAAAATAGTAAAGTTCCCCTTTCAGGCCTTGTGATCTATAAGACAGATGATGTTAAGGTCACCTGTTTCTTTTGGAAGAAATCAACTTTGCTAGTTCATGCATAATTTTAGAGGCCCTAATTAGAAGTAAAAAATATTTCCAAAGTTTATGTAACAGAATACAATATTCACACAGTGTTTTTTTAAACAAAGTTTTTAAGAAGAATTCTTGACAAAAAAATCTGGACTCACCTCTGGATCTCCACTGAAGTCAATACCAACAACAATGTTATCTTCATTCATTAGTTTTTCTGCAAGATCAACTGCTACTCTTGCATTTTCTAAGCCTTGCCTACGATCAATTGATACCAATATTCTGACAATTATTGGATAACCTTCACTTTCACTGTCTTTGATGGCTTCAATCATTGTTCGTAAATACACCTCTTTAGTCATCCCAGAGCTAGGAATATGCTTTGGTGTAGACCTCAATTCTAGGTACTTAACATTTTCTTGAGCATATTCTTCAATAATACTTTTTGTCAGCTACAGAGTGGTTAGGAAGAAAATAACATGAAATGTTAGAAATGAAAGACAAAATATAGGCAAGTAATCCTAGTATTTGTTTGTATTTCATATTTTTAAAGAGGCTTCATGAGGTAGGCATATGAAAATTCATTGAATGAATAACATAAAACACAAAAGACAACATTACACATAGGGCAGAAGAAACAACATTGAAGACACAACATTGAACTCATTGACATTAGATACATAGCACTAAACTGTGACTAAACAAATAAAAAAAACCTACAATGTAGACATCCTCAGGCGTTGTCACAAGTGACTGTATTTTGGTAAACAGCTTAAAACTTCTGAAATAATATTAGAAATATACATTCAGACAAACATCTAGCAGAAAATGTCTTTAATGCAACAAAATAGCTAAATAAAAAAAAACAACAACCTTTCATATAGAACAGCCATCCCCCTTCCCCCCCCCCCCCCCCCACCCAACCAAAAATTTAAAGAACAACTAAATGTGTGTGAAGAAGAAAAAAAGGTTCAACCTACTCTGCTATCGGATGACTTGTAGTAAAGTACATATCTTCAATATTTTCACTGCCATTGTTAGATTTCAATAAAAGGCGAAGAGTTTGTAGACTATAGGTTGTATTCAAATGTGCATGAAGCTCCTGATTAGATCAAATAAAACTAATTCATTTTTGATATTCATCCATAATAAATAAAAAATACAAGTTTCTAAATTAACATTATCATCTAGTATCTATGGTCAGGTAAAATCACCCTGAGATATCCAGAGTAAACATCACCCTGAGGTATCTACAGCCAATGTAACATCGCCCTGAGTCAAAGTGACATCATCTCAAGGTATCTATAGTCAAGTTAACATAGTCCTGGGGTATCTATAGGCTCATGGTAATAGGGAAAAGATTGATCTTACAACATACCAAGGAGTTATCTGTCTCACAGTCTGATGGAGGATAATCGCATCCCAAAAATCCTTCTGTACAAGCAACTTGCATCTGGCTCAAGAAAAACTGGTCGCCCCCACCTCCCTTATGTGGATGTGATACAACAGGATTTAAAATCTGTGAAAATTGATACTTACCATTGGGAAGACATAGCCTTAAACCGCACTAGTTGAAGAGAGATGGTGACAAAGAAAGCTATGGACAGTGAGAGAACATGGGCCTCAGCTCTTGAGAAAAGCGTGCCATCAAAAATAGGGCTCCACAGCCATATGAAAAAGTGTTCGAGATGAACCATAATGGTTCTACGACTGAAGGAGGCTAATATATGGTAACATACGCCTGAGTTATCTAAAGTCAAGGTGACATTATCCAGATATATCTGAGTCAAAGTAACATCACCGTGAGGTATCTAGAGTCAAAGTCACATCATTCTTAGTTATCTAAAGTCAAAGTTACATCATCCTAAGGTATCTAGTAAATGTAACATTACATATATTTCAACCATTGTGAACGTATGATGACCACTTAAATTATCCAGGGGGCTGAAGGCTTTGCACTATATTTTTGTCTGTTCTCATATGGCTTGTGGGCCGGAAATCATCTGCTGCACAATGGGCAAGCTATTACAGCTTTGGTGATTTTCTTCAGCAAAGGCTGAAATATCAAGAGTAAAAGTGACATCATCCTACGGTATCTAAGAGTTAAAGTGATATCACTCTGAGGTATATGAGCTAAAGTGACAGCATCCTGAGGCATCTAGTATCTTGAGTTAAAGTGACAGAGAATTTTTTACTGGCTAATTAAAGACTTAACCATTATTTAATGGCTGCTTGTATGTGCGGTTTGCATGCTGGACTGTTGTTCTGATCTATCGATAGTCCGGGTTCACACCCTCCCCACTGACATCCCCTGTCATAATGCGGGAGGTTTGGACTAGGAAGTAAATTATCTTCAACTCTGAAGGCACATTCAAAACATGTAAAACATTTTAGAAATAAACCTTTTTTTTACATTAATTTTTGTCTTGAAAAACAAACCCAGAATAAGACATGAACATGTTTAAGTGTTTTTAAGATAAGACATTTGCAGTGCCTTTTCATAAAATGTTTTATTTGTCTCTTCAAAACAGCAAAATATAAACAAGTTAAATGGATACTAAGATAGATTTAAATAGTTCAATGACATGTTTGGTGTACGTAAATCTAGTTAAAAAAAAAATAAAAATATATATATATATATATATATATATATTAGGGGTGCACCGGATAGTTCTTTTTGATATTCGTCCAGAGCAGAATATTGCTGAATAGTAAAAAATGATATTCGGCCGGAGCCAGTTGGAATCTGAAGCATAGTAGGTCATATATTTATTAATCCATTTGCGACAAACAATATTTTATTAACAGCGGGAACATCAATTATACCTATTTATAGCTTGAACCTTAGATGTTGCAAAGCATAGATTTAATTGTAGTCTGTAGGCCTATTATTGAAATCTATGTTTAGATCTACTGTTATATAAATCTAAGAGCATTAGGAAAACCAACTATAGAAGAAAAAAACGCATCCACAACCTCCCTTATAAAAAAAACATAAATAGACTTTGTGTTCGACTGATTGCAACAACCTGGTCAGATGTAGTGAGCCTACACATATAGTCCTAGTGTAGTGTGTATAGTTGATGGTGTTGACCATCATGCGTTTTTTTTCCTTGGGCATGTGCAATAGTATTGAGTGGTCAGGCAAAAAAGATAACACATTGGCATGGTCAGTCAAGCATATAGATAAATTATATCCGTATACTAGTTACAGAGGTCAAGTGTTTCTTAACATTCCAGCATATTTTTTCTTTGCTAGATTTAATTGTGGTGCTTTAGATTAATTTATTTTCTGCGATTTTAATTTTTACTGTAAGGTATTCCTTTATATATTAAATCAATAGAATTAAACAATGAAATTAGCTTTCTTTCTAAAGGTTTTAATACAAGGCAAAAAAATACACACACGCACATCTTTGTTTTATTTTATTGTGCAACGAATGTGCCTTCAGCGCCCTAATTTACATTTCTCTCCAAGTAAACAAACTTAGTGTCATCATCTAGTTACCTCTAGACAGTGTCAATATGTCTTTACAATTTGCGTTTATACATTCTGGCTTAAGAATGGTCAATGTCTATCAATAGATTAAGTGTCATGATAAGAAGTTGGGGTTGAGCCTTCCCTTTAAAGATACCCCTGGTCAGTCTTCTATGCTAATATACACAGATCCTTTCTATTTGTACCAACATTAAAATTAGTTCTTAGCTTACTAAACTATTAAATATAATAAATATTAATAATATACTCTTGGTTTTAGGGTTGCAAAAAATCATTCTTGTAGGTCCATTGACATTTATCTCCGAGTAAGCAAAAAATCTTGGTAACAGTGTAGAGGTTTGGCTTGTAGTCCAGCCCCCTAATTGAGACTTAACTCAAAGTAAATAAACTTATTACCCGGTCAACAGTGTAAAAGGTGTGGCTTGTGGTCCAGACCCTTGATTGACAACCTCATAATAAACAAATAAACAAACTCATACCAGGTTAACCTTGTAGAGGTATGGCTTGTAGTCCAGCCCCCTAATATGATTTTAGTCTAATTTTAATTTAAGTTAAAGGGTAAAGAGAAACTCCGATGGTTTTTCAAATTTGAGTTATTGACATATTAGAATTCTGCGTAAAAAGTTGTAATAGTAAACATTTTACCATTTTCTATTTAAATGCTTAGAAACATTTATATTTAATAAATTAGTAAATTCTTGACATCTCAAAAAAAACGGGGTGCTCTCTTTGTTTCTAGGTTAGGCATACGTCACTTCCATCAACAATACTGAAAAGGAAACTAGATTTAACCAATCGTATCGCTTCATTCTAATTCTTAAGGCTCTTGGGCTTAGTGACGGCCTATTCCAGAGCTATGATACAGTTATTTGTTTTATACATATGTATAGGTAGATCTAAAAGCATTAGGATAACCAACTCGAGAAAAAAAATAACATTTTCATCTAAGCCTCTCCTTTTCCCAAGAAGTAAATATATCATGTGTCTGACTGATACGAACAAACTGGTCTGTGTAAGGCTAGTCGAGACTACATGTAGTCCATCATGACAAGACAACCAAGTGATAGTGTTTGTAAAGTTTGTTGTGTGTTGAGTGGTCTGGCGAGAAAATACAGACTGCCATGGTTAGTCAAGCATGTAAATCTACTTTTAATATGCATTTTGTCTTTGCTTACAAGACCCTAGATCTAACTGCATAGAGACGAAAATATATTTTTCTTTTATGAGAATGTTAACTTTGCTGTATGGTCTCCCGTTATACATATATAGTCAATATATTAAATTAGTAGACTAGTGTGACGTCACATAGAATCCCGGTGAATGTCAGACTGTTTTGGATGCGCAGGAAAATTACGTCAGAAAAACATCAATTACTAAGTTATAAAAAAAAGGATAATATATTCATTATCTGTAAATCAAAACACATATCAAAAATTGTCAAAACTATCAGAGTTTCCCTTTAAAGGGATTCATGATCATGGATCATAAATGTTTGGGAACCACTGTTACTAGTGATATCTGTCTGGTATCATTCACATTGTAGCTAAGCTGTATCATGACAATCATCCAATGACAATAGAATTTATACTTATATAGATCTTGATCTAGAATCTAGTCTATAATCTATATTATACTAGGCCTAGTTATATAGATTTAATAGAGATTAGAGTAATAGAGTTAATTTTTATCTTATAAATCAGTAAAAATGGTATAAACATAATATATGTATATAATAATTATAATAGTATATTACTATATTATATAACTTAACTTAAGAACTTAAGTCTAAGTAGATCTACTACAGTCTTAGACTAGAGACAGTAGAGACTAGTATTACTAGTAGTAGAGACTAGAGTCTAGTACAATATCTAAGTTAGTAAGATCTAGAAGTCTAGATCTAGGTCTATATAGACCTATTTGATTTAAAATTTCAGGTTATTTCAATACAGATCTAGTGTCTAGATCTATACTTTCAACTCATCTTGTCAGTTTTCTACTTACGACTTTTGGTAACCTGTGACAAAATTTTTGTAGATCTAGATCAGACATTTTCATGCTTTATTCCGATGAGCATTTTATATTGGGCCATAGCTCGCAACCCCTTTTTTTTTCGATTATATATTATTTTCGTTCTTACTCAAAGAAAGTCATTGTGCTTTTGCTAATGTTATAGAATCTTAATATCAATGTAAATATCTGATAGGTACTTAGTACTATTTACCAAAGCTTTATAATATGTTTAATCAGAAAAAAATATGTGATTATTTTTTTTTCAAATAGCCTATATTTCTCCTTACAATTAAATAACCAATAAATGAAATCTTATCACAATGACGTGCATTTATTTATTTTTCTATTTCTTATTATTCACCTTATTCATGTTGCATAGTTATATGCAGGGCCTCCGCGAGGGTTGTGGCCGCCTGCGTGCAAAATTTTTAAATGCCGCCCCTTCCCCCTTTTTTTTCTAGAAAAAAAAATTCATTAAGACTGAGCTGGATACTGTTGCAAAAATGCCCTTTGATTTCAATCCATTTTTTTCGTACACCATTCCATTTTTTCCTTTCATATTCGCACCATTGTTGTACCCCTCATGTACAACTATGAACCATGCACTAGGAACAATTTCGGATTAAAGTGTCTTCAGAAATCTGACATTTTGGTTCTTTGTGATGAGCATTAAAAACTTATCTCGTTCTTACCATGGAACTTTATTGTTCCATGTTCTGACTACTCCTGTATTTGTGAAGATTATATATGCTGACAGATGCATTCACAAATAGAGAAAACAACGGGATAAATATATCATACAGATTTGATGGTGGCCTATTCAACCCGAGCAAAATCAAAAACAAATTCAACAGTAATCAGAAACTTGCTATTTGCTGACGACTGTGCCCTAAATGCCTGCTCTGAAAATGATCTGCAGAGCATCGTCAGTGACTTCTCAAGAGCATGCTCAGACTCTAGCCTTACCATTAACACAAACAAGACTGAAGTCTTATATTTACCTGCTCCTGGGAAAGTCTACTCGGATCCAAGCATCACTATAAATGGACAGGATATAAACGCAGTGGACAAAATCACATATCTTGGCAGCACACTCTCCAGAAACGGAAAAATCGATAGTGAAATCGACCTGCGTATCGCCAAGGCCAGTGCATCCTATGACAGACTGTCTAAAAATGTCTGAAACAGACGTGGTATCACCATAAATACAAAGCTAGGAGTGTATAGAGCCGTCATCCTCCCAACATTGCTCTATGCCTCAGAAACATGGACAGTGTACAGTAAACATGCAAAGAAACTGAACCACTTCCACATGACATGTCTGAGAAAAATACTGAACGTCAAATGGCAAGACAAAATACCAGACACTGAAGTCCTTCGAAGAGCGTGTCTGCAAAGCATCCACACAATCCTGATTCAGTCCCAGCTGCGATGGGCAGGACACGTCTGCAGAATGGAAGACCACCGCATCCCTAAACGACTCTTGTATGGCCAACTAAGCGAAGGAAAGCGCTCGCAAGGTGGTCAAAGAAAGCGCTTTAGGGACACCCTCAAAGCTTCTCTGAAGGCGTTCAGCATAGACCCAGGCACCTGTGAGACAGAGGCAAATGACAGAGCATCATGGCGTCGCGCTGTGATAAATGGCGCACATGTTGCTGAGGAAAAGAGAACAAGTTGCAGAAGAAAAACGCCAGAGAAGAAAAGCAAGGCAAACGACACTAATTCCAGCTGTAATAACATGCCCAGTGTGCGGCCGAACATTCCGGGCTCACATAGGTCTCACCAGCCACATAAGGAGGCATAAAACCCCAGTGCAAAGCCCTCAGCCCACTGGATGACAAAGTGGTCAACATCGAACCACGATGGACGAACTATATATATATATATATATAATTAATTAATGAGCAACGGCAGGTATATTGCAATGAATAGTGTAAATAATTACGATCTATTTACAATTTCTCGATAACTTTGACGGCTCAACAGGGTTATATGGTTAAAAGAGTAAAGCAAAGTTCCCCTTTCAGACCTTGTGGTCTATAAGGCAGATGATGTAAAAGTAATCTATTTCTGTGTACTACGGTTTAACGAGGGTGTCATGTGGCCAGCACAACGACTAACCGCCTTTACTTTTCCCCAACTAATGTCAGGTACCCATTAACTGGATGGACTCACCTTCATAATAATTATCACGGTTGTATTTTGGAGAGATGTGCATTGCATCCACAATCATCTGACATAAGGGAATTCAGAGGTGCCTACACATTTATTCAACTAATGAAGCAACTCAGAGCTGAATATTTTTATTGATACAAAATAAAGAATCCAAAGTACAAGTCACTAATACAATGACTTGAAATAAAACAGCCAGTTTTTCTGACATTCCCGGGTGGCGACTCAATAGATAACAACATTTCTGTTCGAGCCCCCTTTAGAAGCTGGAGTCCAGAGGAGCGATGTAGGCTTCCACAGTGTGGTCTGTGAGTTTTTTTTTTTTTGTTTTTTTTTAAGAATGTAATAAAGAGGAAAAGAAATTTAGTCACAATTTTTTTTTCATTTAGCCTATTTAACACTATGTAATACAAATTGACCTCATGAAAATTCACTAAAACGTTGTTATTGTTTTTGGGACATTGTGTTGCCAACATTTTTAAGCGTTGTAAAAGTTCTTCCTGGAGGTAGAATTGAAGATACGGCAGGTTTCCGTTCAAGTCGGCAAGAGGTCTGAACATTTTTTTCGCCGCCCCCCCCCCCCCTCCGTTGTTGGTCGGTTGTTGGCTTGTAGCTCCAAACAGGTAGTACAATTGAACTGATGAAGGCGTTTTACATTTTTAATAAATAAACTTTAAATAACTTCTTTGTGAACAAAAAAACTCGTATAACTGCTATTATTCACGAATTAATTTGAGATGAGATATATAGATCTAATACTAATGAAATAAACTGGTCTTTAAACCGTCTTGTACGAGTGTTCCCAGCTCCGCGAGCTAAGGGGGGACCTGTCTGAGCAGTCACTCGACTTGTATGGTAGCTATGAGGCACTACGCCGGACGGCTAAGTTTCTTGCCAGAGCACTACGAAATGACTAGTCCTTCCTGCTCTGATTTTTCAATAGGAGTTCATCTCTCTCAGGTATTTAAACAAAATCTAGCTCACAACAAAAAAAAATGTTTACTCTTTTATGTCTTAAGATCGTTAATTTTATCATCGTCAATCAATCGCTTAACTTCTCTCCGCCGCTTAGGAAAGATATTACACAATCCATAACACCCATTTTTGTCAGGACGTTGCGCCCCCTCCACATGAGAGGAACTATAGCGCTCCCCTGCCAGTGAAAATGTTTTTAAAATTTACTTTTAATTTTCAGCAATAGATATACTTAAAAATATTACAAACAACCCGCGAAAATTCTAGGTCAGGCATGAGTAGGTGCTTCTGAAAAAACGTGGGGATCCCTCGCATGATGCTCTATTTTTTTGTTGTTCAAGTTTCCAAAATAATTCCTTTTGTACGAATATCGTTTATATTTTCAAAGGATAATGGAATAATTAAAATTTATATAAAATATTTAAGTAATTTTTTTTATTTAAATATTTTTTAAGTAACCTTGGAATAATGATTTGGCCGCCCCCTAAAGTTGGCCGCCTGCGTGCAATGCACACATTGCGGCGGCCCTGGCTATATGAAAGTTTTAAAAGCATGTGATAGCAAGGATAGTGATGGAGACAGCGGGCCTCACCGGTTGACACCCACCAGGGGTTGACACCCAAGTGGTAAAATGCTTTTTTTTTCAAAATGCAACTTCTAAGAATAAAAATTACAGCCGCGCATGTCTCTCACAGTTCAGTATCAATGTCCCAACAATTCTTAAGTTAATTTATTAGATTTGTAATCTTCCCTCAATGAGAAATGTAAAGCGTTGTTGTAGATGTGATAGTGAGCACATAACGTCTAGTCCCAGATTTCCACAATCTAATGGTATGGCAGATCGGGCCATACAAACAGCGAAACAGTTTCTAAATAAAGCTAGAAAGTCGGGTTATGACCCATATATAAATGTATATAAATATGGCCCTCTTGATATTTCGAAGTGCTCTATGCTCTGATGGACCGTCACCTGCACGGCTGCTCATGGGCCGCTGTCTGAGGACAAATCTTCCGACAACTGAGGCCTATCTCAGGCCCCGAATTCAAGATAAAAAAGAAAATGCGTGGAAAACAAGAAAAAGTAATCAAGCACCGAGCGACCACACATTCAGCCTGGCGATTTATGGGAACCAGCAGTGGTCATCTCAGAAGTGGAGACTCCAAGATCCCACTGGGTAAAAACCTACCGAAGAAATTGAAGAATGTTAAGAGGCACGTGTACAAGATCAAGGGTCATGCTTGATATTTGTGAAATGGACAACCCAGAGACAGTCATTAATAGTCAACATAGACAGCCAGAGAAAAGTGAGTGATACAAACATGCAACAGAAACAGATTACTACAACCAATCCGCCACCAGTGATAACTCGATATGGCTGGCAAGTTCGGCCACCATTACAATGTAATATCTAAGGATAACAACAATAACCTATGGTCATACATTAAGTCAAAGAAAATGGAAACAACAGGCGTAGCACCATTAAAAGGAGAAGATAACGTAACATATATGATAATGAAACTAAAGCTAACAAACTAAATAAATACTTTGCAGTTTGCACCAGCATTCTCAGCCCCAAGAGACAAAGACATATTACTAAATTTGAACCAAGTAGACAACTTAGGAGAAGAAAAAGGGGATCCAAAAACTATTAGCAAACGTTAAATCGAATAAAGCATCTGGACCTGATGGTATTCCAGCTAGATTACTCAAAGAACTAAGCAATGAGCTAGCACCAGTGTTCAAAATACTTTTTCAGGCATCTCTTATTCAGGGCAGAGAACCAAGGGACTGGAAAGAAGCTAACGTCCCCATTTAAAAAAGGAGAAAAATCTGACCCTGGAAACTACAGACCAGTATCACTAACCAGCACACATGTAAAATCCTAGAACACATAATATGTAGCAACATCATAAACTAATTAGACAAACATAATTTCCTTACTCCATACCAACATGGCTTTAGGAAATATAGATCATGTGAAACACAACTAATAGGACTAATTGATGATTTTTCAAAAGGTTCAGATAACAGTGAGCAAATAGATGGTATCTTACCAGATTTTCCCAAGGCTTTTGACAAAGTTCACCACGATAGTTTGCTTAAGAAATTAAAACATTTTGTCATTGATGGTCCATTGCATCAGTGGATTAAGAATTTTCTGATAGGAAAAAACAAACTGTAATAATAAATGGCTCTAAATCAACACCGATAACAGTAAACTCAGGTGTAAGCCCTACCTCAAGGAACAGTCTTAGGTGCACTATTATTTTTAATTTACATAAATGATTTACCAAATTGCATTAGTGCAGGAACAAAAGTCAGATTATTTTCAGACGATTGCATAATATATAGAACAATAAAAACAACACAAGATACTGAAATTTTACAAAGAGAATTAAATGAATTACAGAAATGAGAATCAAATTGGAGCATGTCTTTCCACCCAGAAAAATGTCAGTTGTTAAGAGTATCAAAAAAACTAAAACAAATTAATTCCACTTATCTTATTCATGGCAAACCAGTAACAGACTAAAAATGCAAAATACCTAGGTGTTATAATAAATGAAAAACTGTCATGGAATCCACATATTGATGAAACTATAAAAAAATCAAACAAAGCATTAGGATTTATTAAAAGAAATTTCTATAAATAAAAAAAAAACATAAAACTAAAATGTTATTTAACCTTGGTTAGGCCAATAATAGAATATGCATCCTCCATTTGGGACCCCTCAACTCAAGAAAACATAAAGAAACTGGAACAGACACAAAATAGAGCAGTAAGATTCATAACAAATGAATATTCACATTTGACTAGAGTAACACCTATAGTAAAATCACTAAATTTAGAAAGCCTTCAGGACAGAAGACTCAAAAGTAAAGTAGCAGTTGGAGCATGTCTTTCCTCCCAGAAAAATGTCAGTTATTAAGAGTAACAAAAAAAAACAACTAAAACAAATTAATTCCACTTATCTTATTCATGGTGAACCATTAACACAGACTAAAAACGCAAAATACCTAGGTGTTATAACAAATGAAAAATTGTCATGGAATCCCCATAATGATGAAACTATCAAAAAATCAAACAAAGCATTAATGTTTCTTACAAGAAATTTCTATGAATCAAATAAGAACAGTGAGATTCTTAACAAACGAATATTCACATTTGACTATGGTAACACCTTTAGTAAAATCACTAAATTTAGAAAGCCTTCAGGAGAGAAGACTCAAAAGTAAAGCAGCGATAATATAATGGACGAAGACCATCTAATAAAATACTCAGAAAGACACAAAGATAAAGGCACATTACTAGTTCCATATGCTAGGGCAAATTTGTTATCTTCAAAATAATTGACTATAAAACGAGAGCATATTATTTACTAACTACATTTTTAATTTCGTTACGATGTCACCTTAGAAATAATGTCCATAATTCCACAATGTCGTAACGTTGGGTTATGCATATGTGAGCTGGCGCTCCTAGATCTAATTTTTGACCTAATTTTATTTAATTTATATTATTTACATAGGCCAGGGCTATGATGTTTGTAATTCAGTGTCCTTTTTAATTTTTATAGTTCAGTGCTGTGTATTTTGTAGTTTCCGCTATTTATAACTTTCTGCTAGTTTTAGTCTTTTTCTGTTATTTGTGTTTTACTCGTAGAGGAAAAGTAGTTTTTTAAAATAGTTAACTAGCCTGAGAGCTGTGGATGTTATTTCCTATTTTTTGTCCCTGGTTAGTTCTGCTTATTTTTGTCTTTGGCATTAGCGTTGGATTGGTTGTTATTTTTTTATATCAGTTTATGTGTAGGTCTGTAAACGGTATAGAGCCCCCATATGAGTTTAGAATAGAAATAACTTTTTATCTTCCTTTTTGTATTTTTGTAGATTTAAATTTTAAGATTCTCTTTTTAATGCTGTTTAATTTGGTATATAATGTTGTGTAGTCCGTGTCTTTAGTAATTTGCTAGATTTTATTGTTGTGTAAGGCTAGGTACAAATTAGGGAAATCGGTAGTCCAGTTTAGTTTTAGATGATTAGCGTGACGTCATGCTCTCCGCTACGTTCGCGCTGACCAGTTATAACTAGCTCCGGAACCACGTTGAGCTCTCTTTTGTCTTGACCAGTGGTCAGTGCTGACAGTGGTGCCTGTATAAAGTTATTTTTGTGTAGTGTAATTTCAGCTGGGACCGCCTGTAAGTTGGAAAATGTTTTTATTTTTGCTTTCTTTCGTTTGTATTTGTATTGATTGTTTCTGCATGTATTGCTATAGTCTAGATGCAGACTGATTAGTGTAGTGGCATCACTGGCTAGTTAATTAGCCATGATTACCTCTGATGGAACCGGAAGTTCTGTAGACTTGGGTAGCGTCAACTCCTTGCGCCAGCCTTAATGCTTTTGCTTTCCTACATTATGTCTATGTGTAAATATTTTATTATTTTATGTTTGCTATGTATTTTTATGAATATTTTATCGTTAGAATAACCACTCTATTTAAGTTGGCATTTTGTCCTACTTTTTAATGTAAAAGATGGCTGCGGCTTAAGCATCGCTGTCATGGCGGCTTGTTTAGTCTTATCTACTATTATCTAGATCTAGCTTATGTTTATTGTAGTCTAGCCTGACCTGTGTTGGTTGTGGCTGGGACTTTAATAACTCAGGTATTGCTTTTATTAGCTTGTTACGTATCTAGGTAACAATGCCTGGATGCTGTTTTTTTTTCTTGACCTGTGGGTTGTCTGCCCCTTTGTGTAATAAGTTTTTTTTTATTTTATTCTTCAAGAGTCAAGCCACACAGACAGTGACCGGTCCTTGACCTATGTGTGTACCTCTGGTTGAAAGGAGGGTGGTTTTTTTTTTTCTTTTCTTCTGTCTCTTTGAAGAGCGTTCTAGATCTGGGTGTTGATGACTTTCTGTTCTAGAAATTACTAGATATCCATGCGCGGTAGATTATATAAAGACCGCTCGCGTAACGTTGACAGACAGACATACGGAGACAGCCGTGAGACAGAATAGCGGAGACATTGCGTGACCCGTGCGTGGTATACCAATTGATCGTGTAAGTTAAGATTTTTCTTTTTTTCAAGGCCTTGCTTGTATTTGTAATTATATTTTCAAACTCTTGTATTGTAATATTTTTACATGCCATTTTTGTAAAAGGGTTTTGGTCAACCCTTCCATTTTGTATTGAGTTATATTATGATTAAACATTAAGTTGATATTTTACCTTCCGATTTCTTGTGTCATTTTTTTTTGTTATTCATTGTAAGTCTCTGATTAAATTCAGACTTAAGATAAGTGACACAACTACCTTTTTCTATTGTCACGTTCCCCTAGGCAAGCCATTTAAAAGTAGAATTCAATTTGTAATACGTGACAAAAGAAGTTTGGGGGCTCGTCCGGGATATTTTTCTGAACCTATTTTCGTCTTACTTGAGTAATTTTGTAAAGGCGAAGTTGACTTTAACAAAATTATTTTTTTGTGTCAAAGAGTCGGAAGTAAAGTATCAATAATATTGACCAAACTCTCTTAAGGTTTTTTGTTGTACTGATTTTGTACTGTATATTTACATTGTATACATTTTTTGTTTGTAATAGTTGTTAGTTAGTAATGGATATTCAGGTTTTTCTTGCAAATCCCTCTGTGAAAGAGCTTGATGCTTTTACTAGGAAGGAACTGGTCCTTATTTCTAAACATTTAGGGTTAAAAATAAAATCAAATGCCCTTAAACAAGAAATCTGAGATAACATTGTAATCCATTATGTAGACGAGGAAGTGTTTTCTGAAGACCTTTTAGAAACCCTTAGACCCGATGAGGGTAAATCAGATTTAGAACTTCAGATAAAATTAAAACAAATGGAAATAGAAGCCCAGTTAGCTTTAAAAGAGAAGGAAATTAAACAAAAAGAATTAGAGCTTGCAGCGGCTAGAGAGCAGAAAGAAATAGAAATAGAGTTAAAAAAATTAGAGTTAGCTGCTAATGTAAGACCAGATTCTTCCCCTGCCAGTCATACTGCTGAAGCAACAAAATTTTTGAAAATAATTCCACGCTTTAATGAAGCCACAATTGACAATTATTTTCCACAATTTGAACTTGCTGTGAAAAATTTTAATGTACCTGAAACTTTGTGGCCCACTTTGCTGCAAACAGTTTTGACTGGTAGAGCTGCAGAGGTATTTTGTTCTTTGACCATTGAACAACAAAAAGATTATAATGTTGTTAAGGCCTTAATTCTTAAGGCATATGAACTTGTTCCGGAAGCTTACCGAAAGCAGTTCAGGGATTGTCGCAAATCGGATGGCCAAACCCATGTAGAATTCCTGCGGGAAAAGGAGCGACGCTTTGAGAAATGGCTCACTTCCAGGGAAATCGGCACCGACTTTGCAAAATTCAAGAACCTAATGCTGATGGAAGAGTTCAAGAGTTGTGTGCGGCTGGACGTCCGTACGCATATAGCTGATCGTGGCGAGGAAGATGTGCACAAGGCTGCAGTGTTGGCAGACGATTATATAATATCACATCAATTTGCCAAGTATACGACGGATGTCAAGCCAAAACAAGTCAAACAGCCTGAGTCCACTGCTAGCAACTCCATCAAGAACAGCAGTGCAAACGACAGAAAACCTACTACAAGTAAAGCTACTTGTTCCTACTGCAAACGAGAAGGCCATAAAATTGACGATTGCTGGAAATTGAGGAAGAGAAACGAAAAAGCTCCTTCAAAAGTCAGCGCTTGCACAGTACAGTGGTCGGAGAGGTTTACTCCCTCATCATCAAGTCATATCAAGAATACCTCGACACCACCTGTTTCAAATGTATTGACTGTACAAGACTCTCCGAAAATGTCTCCACGATGTTCAAATGACTCAACAGTGAGTTCTTCAAATTCATCTTTACGATGTTCTAATGACTCAAACAAGAGTTTTTCAAATACATCAAGCCGATGTTCCAATGACTCAAACAAGAGTTTTTCAAATACATCAAGCCGATGTTCCAATAACTCAAACAAGAGTTTTTCAAATACATCAAGCCGATGTTCCAATGACTCTATCCAGAGTTCCCATAATACATCACCCCGATGTTCCAATGACTCTATCCAGAGTTCCCATAATACATCATCCCGATGTTCCAATGACTCTATCCAGAGTTCCCATAATACATCATCCCGATGTTCCCATGACTCTATCAAGAGTTCCCATAAGACATCACCCCGATGTTCCAATGACTCCATCAAGAGTTCTCCAAATACATCCAAAAGATGTTCTACTGACTCAAGAAAGAGTTTCTCCACTGCGTCTCCTAGAGATGTCAATGACTCCAGCGAGAGTTCGACCCAAGTCCAGTCTGCATCAACCAAAATTGATGTTTTATTAGAGGATTTTAAGCCTTTCATTTCGGAAGGATTCGTATCACTACCCGGTGATTCTACAAGTCTACGACCTATCACCATTTTGAGAGACTCAGGTGCCTCACAATCGCTACTTTTAGAGGGTATCTTGCCCTTGTCAAAATCATCATCGACTGGGAAGAGCATACTGTTACGAGGCGTAGAGCTTGGATGTATAGATGTGCCTCTACATCTAATCGACATAAAGTCAAATCTCATTACTGGACCGGTTGTTGTAGGTGTCCGACCAACATTACCATTGGAAGGCATCTCGTTGCTGTTAGGCAATGACTTAACAGGTGGAAAGGTGATAGCCGAACCCATCGTCACTCAAAAACCCGACTTATCTGCTACACCCGAGGAAGACCTAGAGTTATATCCAGCGTGTGCAGTAACAAGGGCAATGAGGTTGAAAGCATCTCAAGAAGAGAACGTCGTCAAGGCCAACAGTAACCAAGATGATGTGGACTTGAGCACCACATTCTTTGCTTCTCTTGAAGAAGAACCAACGCCAAATTCTGAAAAGCCGGCATCAACTCGAAAACAGTTGATTGAGGACCAAAAGAAGGATCCAGAGCTCGCCAAACTCCGAGAAACCGCAATGACATCACAAGAGGCAGAGCTAGCATCAACGTGCTACTACATCCAAGATGATATGCTCTTCAGGAAATGGAAACCTCCAGACGCATCCAACGAAGAAGAATGGAGAATATGCCATCAAATCGTGTTACCAGAAAGATACCGAGCGTACATCATGAATCTGGCTCATGACACACCAATGTCAGGTCATCTCGGCATCCACAAGACATACCACAAGATTATGTCACACTTCTTCTGGCCACGTTTGAAGAAAGATGTCATCCAGTACTGCCGATCCTGTCATGCCTGTCAGATGGTTGGCAAGCCAAATCAAAAGATCCCTGTTGCTCCTCTGAAGCCGATTCCAGCCTTTGAAGAACCTTTCAGCAGAGTACTTATTGACTGTGTTGGTCCTCTCCCAAGGACAAAAGCTGGCAACCAATACCTGTTGACCATTATGTGTGCTTCAACTCGTTTTCCTGAGGCTATTCCTCTAAGGAACATAAAAGCATCGAACATTGTAAAGGCCTTAATCAAGTTCTTTACTCTATTTGGTCTACCAAAGTCCATCCAATCGGACCAAGGAACGAATTTCACGGCCAATCTTTTCAAGCAAGTCATGACTCAGTTGGGCATCAAACACTGCATGTCGAGTGCGTATCATGCCGAGTCGCAAGGCGCTCTTGAGCGATTCCATCAGACTCTCAAGAACATGATCCGAATCTATTGCTTTGAGCACGAAAAAGACTGGGACGAAGGAATCCACATGCTGCTGTTTGCAACCCGTGAATCCGTCCAGGAATCGTTGGGATTCAGCCCTTTTGACTTAGTCTTTGGCCATTCGGTGCGCGGTCCCTTGAAATGTATAAAAGAGACTTTGTTGTCACCAACAGCCACTGAAGGACTTTTAGACTATGTAAGTAAGTTTAAAACTAGACTTTATGATGCTTGTGTTCTGGCCAAAAATAACTTACAAAACACCCAATCCAGCATGAAACGCTGGTATGAGGGAAAGGCCCGTGTTAGAGAATTTTCTCCCGGGGATAAGGTGCTTGTATTTTTGCCCATACCAGGTCAACCCTTGCAAGCCAGATATTTTGGTCCCTATGAAATTGAGACCAAAATTAGTGACCTCAATTACACAATCAAAACCCCTGACCGTAGGAAAAAGACTCAGCTATGTCACATAAACATGCTGAAGCCTTATGTATCTCGGCCAGATCACTCAGAGAAGAGTAATTGTGTTTTAAATACAGTCAAAAGTTGTTCAAATAGCCATGTTTCTCCTATTGATGATGATATTGTAAAGGAGAAATTTGGACAATACAAAATACCTAATTCTTTTGTATTACAGAATTTGGATGTAAAACTGTCTCATCTGTCTTCGACAGAAAGGCCAGTTATCATGAAACTCATTAATGAATTTAATGACATTTTTTCTGATGTACCAAAACAGACTAATGTTATAATGCATGATGTAGATGTTGGCGAGGCTACTCCAGTCAAGCAGCATCCTTACAGGGTCAACCCTGAAAAACTTGCCATACTTAGGTCAGAAATCAAGTATATGCTTGAAAATGACCTCATTGAACCAAGTTCCAGTAGCTGGAGCTCCCCATGTGTCTTGATACCTAAACAGGACAAGACTTATCGTTTTTGTACAGACTACCGTAAGGTAAATGCTGTAACAAAGACCGATTCGTTTCCTATCCCTAGGATAGACGATCTCATAGATCGTATTGGTGACGCTAAGTACATCACCAAAATAGACCTACTTTCAGGTTATTGGCAGGTTCCCCTGACTGATAGGGCAAAGGAAATCTCCGCCTTTGTCACCCCTGATGGTCTGTACCAATACAAAGTGATGCCATTTGGCATGAAGAATGCTCCTGCCACTTTCCAGAGAATGATAAATGCCCTGCTTGCTGACATGGAGAATTGCCACGCATACATAGACGATGTAGTAATTTTTAGCCAAGATTTTTCTAGCCATTGTAAACAACTGCATTGTCTTTTTACTAAACTTTTACATGCAAAAATTACTGTAAACCTGAGTAAGAGTGATTTTTGCCAGGCTTCCATCCAATACTTAGGCCATATTGTAGGACAAGGCCAGGTGAAACCTGTAATGGCCAAAGTAGAAGCTATCCAAGCTTTCCCTATTCCTGCTGATCGGAAACAACTCCGAAGATTTTTGGGAATGTCTGGATATTATAGAAAATTTTGCGAAAATTTTTCTGTCATTGCCAGTCCTTTAACAAACCTCTTGAGAAAGAACGTCCGATTTACTTGGACGGATGAATGTCAGAAAGCCTTTAACCAAATTAAGCAGATATTATCTAGCTCCCCCATTTTGATGGCTCCTGACTTCGGAAAACCTTTTAGGTTAGCTATTGACGCCAGTGACACAGGTGTTGGGTCAGTCCTTTACCAAGAAGATAATTTCCAAGTAGAGCACCCTATTTGTTTCTTTTCCAAGAAATTTAATAGACATCAAAGAAATTATTCTACTGTGAAAAAGAATGTCTTGGGTTGATTCTTTCTATACAACACTTTGATTTTTATATCAGTGGGTCCAGATGGCCACTGGTTGTATTTACTGACCACAATCCCCTTACATTTATCCACAAAATGTCTGGCAAGAACCAACGACTTCTCAGGTGGAGTTTATTTTTACAAGAGTACAACCTAAATCTTAAACACATAAAAGGCAGCGAAAATGTTATCGCCGATGCCTTATCTAGATTGTAAAAAGTATTTTGATGTATATTTTTTTTTTATATATATCATGATAAATACATTCTGTAATGTAAATATCATTTTTTGTAATTATTCTAAAAAGATTTCCATTTCGTGGAAATGTAAACTTTTTATTTTTAGGAGGGAGGTGTTACGTATCTAGGTAACAATGCCTGGATGCTGTTTTTTTTTCTTGACCTGTGGGTTGTCTGCCCCTTTGTGTAATAAGTTTTTTTTTATTTTATTCTTCAAGAGTCAAGCCACACAGACAGTGACCGGTCCTTGACCTATGTGTGTACCTCTGGTTGAAAGGAGGGTGTTTTTTTTTTTTTCTTTTCTTCTGTCTCTTTGAAGAGCGTTCTAGATCTGGGTGTTGATGACTTTCTGTTCTAGAAATTACTAGATATCGACGCGCGGTAGATTATATAAAGACCGCTCGCGTAACGTTGACAGACAGACATACGGAGACAGCCGTGAGACAGAATAGCGGAGACATTGCGTGACCCGTGCGTGGTATACCAATTGATCGTGTAAGTTAAGATTTTTCTTTTTTTCAAGGCCTTGCTTGTATTTGTAATTATATTTTCAAACTCTTGTATTGTAATATTTTTACATGCCATTTTTGTAAAAGGGTTTTGGTCAACCCTTCCATTTTGTATTGAGTTATATTATGATTAAACATTAAGTTGATATTTTACCTTCCGATTTCTTGTGTCATTTTTTTTTGTTATTCATTGTAAGTCTCTGATTAAATTCAGACTTAAGATAAGTGACACAACTACCTTTTTCTATTGTCACGTTCCCCTAGGCAAGCCATTTAAAAGTAGAATTCAATTTGTAATACGTGACAAGCTACATGTAGGTAATTGAAATTACCTCATGCTTGTGTTATGTGTATGCAATAACTTGGTCTAGACCAGTCCAGTCTATATATGTGTTATAGTCCATTATTATTTTATTTTTTGAATATTGTCTTATGTTTGTTTATTTTGTAATTGCAGGCTATAATTCCTGCATTACTGCCTTACGGTCTAACTGCCTTACGGCCTAACTGTCTGCCGCAGTTATAGCTGTTGTTTTATTGCTGCTGTACAACGGCCATTATTTCGGCCGCCTTACGGCCTAACTGTCTGCCACAGTTATGCTTTACTGCTGCTAGTAGTTTAATGTTGGGGTAATTTAGGTTATTTGAGGGTTGATTAATTTTATTTATTACTGCGTATAGATAGTTTTTGTTTATTTCTATGTTTATTTTCGTATTCACCTATATTTTTATTGGTTTGTAAGTTGATTGTAAATAAAGTGTATATAAGTTTGTTTTATAATTGTAGTTTGTTATTATATCTTTAGTTAGCTAGTTTAGTTTAGTTTAGTTTGGTTTAATTGTGCTGTCTGGTTGCTTAGGCCACTATAGCCCCTTGGTCGCAGACCGAGGTGCACAGATTGGGCCCACCCAGTAGAGCTACCACCTGCCTACTGTTATAAATGAAAAAATGTTGAGCAGCAGATAACAAAAAAAGGCCTCACTCAGTAGCGCCACCCTGACCTGCTCACACATAATTTACAATAATTTAAACTGTTAAAAATATTCATGCTCCTATAACTAAAATATTTGACATCATGCAAATCAGTTGTCTGCTACATAATTCTTTCTTCTCAGAACCTAAACAATTCTCAGGTCACATTTACTTTTCACTTATTTACCTCTTGTCATCTGCCTCCCCCCCCCCTTTTTTTTTGCAAATAAAAAATTGGTATTAATAGGGGCACAGACCTACAGATCTATATAAATCTAGATCCTAGTACATGAAAAAGACACTATGGCATTGGTGTTGAACACAGCAGATCACGACCCCCGAGGGGTCGACTAAGACCATCGAAAATATGGGTTTTTTAAAACATTCTATCGTGTAAAATGTGACATACATAGACTTATTTAAGTCTATGGTGACATAGTATAACTTTTTTCATTGGCAGGTAATTTTTTTCTTGCTATTTAACATTCAGTATTTTTGAGTATGAAAGTGTTTTTTTTTTTTTTTGCATGTTCTCTATATACTTCCGCACACGGCCATAAGATTTTTTTCCAGGAAAAAATATACTGCATAAGTGATCTCTAATTATGACTCAACAAAGATGGTTAAAACGGTTTTTAGGAGTCAGTTATAGAGATAATAATAAATGATAATTTTATTTATAAAGCGCTGTTAACAAACAAAATGTAGGCTCAAGGCGCTGTAACAACATTACAAACACAAACACGAGAGCTACAATGACAGTTAATCTAAAAAAGTTTTAAACAGATAAGTCTTAATGTTCTTCTTAAAAGTGGTGTAGAATGTTGTCTGTCTGAGATCAATGGGGAGTGAGTTCCAAACCTTTGGTCCGTGAACTGAAAAAGCCCGCAGACCATAGCTTTTGAGGGAGAAACGTGGCACTACTAAAAGCGTTGAGTCCATTGAGCGAAGGGCTCTCTGGGGGACATATGAAGTAAACAGTTCGCTAAGGTACAAGGGCATCTCGTTGTTATATATACACTGATGACAAAGTGTGGCGACCTTGTAATCGGGAAGCCAATGGAGCGTGCGCAAGAGCGTAGTAGCAGAATCTTGTCTAGTTTTTTTTAAGGACTATTCGAGCGGCGTTGTTCTGTATACGTTGCAGCTTGGCTATTTTGTCATCAGGTATACCTGCTAGCACGGCGTTGCAGTAGTCAAGGCGGGAGAGTGTGAATGCCACAGCTAGCGTTTTTGTTGACTCCGTTGTTAAATATGGTCGGATCTGGCCTAATCTGCGCAGCTGCAGATAAAGATCCTTGAAGAGCTGACTTATGTGTGGGTCGAAAGATAGTGTTGAGTCGAAGAAAACTCCAAGATTCCGCACTACATGGACAAAAGAAACATGGCAGTTCGTGATAAAGAGAGAATCTGTGCTTTCAACTATCGAGTCTACCACTTAGTGAGATTGTGACAGAGAGTCGCATGAGGTTTGTGGGACATGTTCTCTGACAAAATGAATTAAGTATACCAAGAATTGTGATGACATGGAGGCCATTACGAGGAAGCACCAACCAGTGACAGATCTTTGTAGAGACACCTTGCCACCCAATGCGCCTAACGGCGTGGGAAGATCTAGATCTAAGTCTAAGTAATGTGCTCTCAGACCTCTGGAAATCATCGGCCACTTCCTGCACGAATACAGAGACCTGCTCTGGCGAAAGAAAACTGACACTCTCAAAGCACCACACAGGCTGCTCGTTGACCATCCTTTCGGTGGATGTCAGTAAAATGGGTCTGTAGGTCTTCACTTAGTCGCGTCTTTGCTATTTTAAAGGATTGGGGGACAATAATTTTTTCTGTTGCCTTGCTTTTTTTTATTTTGACTGTAAAATGATTTATTATGGCTAAGCACAATGTCCAAATACAGCCATATTGTCCACTTTATGTTCTTGAATACTGAAAAGTTCAAAGAACATTTTCAAACCACAATAGAGTAAAAATTTTTTTTAAATAATCATAAATTTATTTAGCAATGTGACACAGTCCTGAAAAAAGTTGAGTCTGTTTGCCCTCCTGTCAATACTTATGACCAGAATAAAAAAATGTTTAGCGAAGACTTGCTTTTTAATCTTAGAACGTATGAACACTATGCTCCAGTTACAACGCCAGCGTCTTGAATGTTGGAATACACAGATCTTTTAATTCCTAGCAATATGAACTCTATACATAATAGATCAAGGTAAGTGTATCTTGCTAAGTATGAACATTTAGAGCCGTGTAAATATTTGATTGATAGCAAATGTCAAAATATGCTCGAGCTTAAACGCTACACCATCACAATAATCATTTTATTTGTCACCAAAACTAGGTCAAGGAATAAAAAAACACAAAAACATGGGCAGAGGTCAAAGAAATGTACTTCTAAATAGAATATTTCTTTGACAAGACAAAGTCAATGCTATTGTTGATTAAAACTGTATTCCTAGCCTAGTTTGAACTCTAAACTTTCTGTCGATTAGAAATAAATGTTAACAATAATCCTTTTTTGTTATCTTATTGGGTCGGAGGATAGTGGCGGCTGAATATTAGCGCTGAGTGAAAAGAAATACAAGACAAATAGCAAGGGATTACCTCAAAGTATTGAAAATATGAAAAAAATTACGAGGGTCATTATGTTGTCAGGTCAATGCCGAGAGATCATTACTTAAATTTAATTAATAACTAGAACATGAACACAATGAGCTGTGGATAGAAGAGTAAATTTGCTACACACAAATAATGTAGCCACTTACCTCGAAATCAGTCTTATTAAAACAATGACCTATTTAAATATGTCCCCCTTGAAACAATGACCTACTTAAATAAGTCATATCGAAACATTGACCTATTAAAATATGTCCCATTAAAACTAACCTGCTAAAATAAGTCTTATCAAAACAATGACCTATTTAAATATGTCAAATTGAAACAATGACCTATTTAAATATGTCCAATTGAAACAATGATCTATTTAAATAAGTCATATTATAACAATGACTTACTTAAATTTGTCTTATTAAAGCAATGACCTACTTAAATATGCCACATTAAAACAAAGTACGTTATTAAACAATTATCTTAATGAACGACGAACCGTTGAAATAAGTGTATTTAGTTTACTTTAATAAATAAAGAAAATAAAAACTGTCCTAAGAAAACACGTGCATCCATTAGACACCAGACCTTAAAGTGCTAGTCTACCTTCAGACACCAGACCTTATAGTGCTAGTCTACCTTCAGACACCAGACCTAATAGTGCTAGTCTACATTCAGACACCAGACCTTATAGTGCTAGTCTACCTTCAGACACCAGACCTAATAGTGCTAGTCTACATTCAGACACCACACCTTACAGTGCTAGTCTACCTTCAGACACCAGACTTTATATTGCTAGTCTATTTCTTTGTGCCTACTCACCAACCCTTGCTGCACCGAAAGAGGACGAAGCCAGATTCTTCCAAGCTCTGGAGGATGTAATTAGAAACACCCCAAAGAACGAGCACCTTTATGTAAACAGGGATTGTCATGCCCGAGTTTGTGTTGAAAATGATGCTTGGCCAAAATGTTTTGGATCTCATGGTGTGGCAAGAGGCTATTTGAATACTGTAGCTCATAGGAACTGTGTATAACAAACACATTCTTCTATGGCAAGGAATGCCAAAAAAGATGGCACCAGCTTGACGTCTGTATCACTCGAAGAATGGATCATATAGACATATCTGTGATTATAATTATCTACGTCGCCAATCCCTGCGGGACACCACGCACGCACGCACGCCGACTCTCTAACCCTCCTTCAGATGTTAACACACTATCATTGGACTGGTTACATGAAGCTCTATTTGGATATTAAATATACTAACATACAATAATAAAAAGCTTCTTGAGCCCTTGAATTTACTGTTAGGTTTACAAATATTATAAAAGTATCCAGACTCTAGATCTAAATATATGTAGGCCTACAGGCTACAAGTAGTTTTTATTTAAAAAAATGGATTTAGGTCGATTAGCAATTTTAATATCTTCATTCATACAATTTTTACCTTCACGCATTCGCTTTCTAATAACATTATTATTTCATTTGTTTCCAAAACTCTCATTGACTATATCGACAGTGATACGCAAAATAAGACCCACGGGTCGCGGGTAATATGTGGCTAGTGTAATATGTAGGAGTAGTTCATTAATATGTCAAAATGAGTTGTTTTTATGTTTCTGAATCCTAGACAAACTGCACCTCACACTTTTGAGTTCCAGATTACCAGGTAAAAGGGTCATTTGATTTTTACTTTTTAAAAAAGTGTGTACATTACATTGGGATCACAGTGTGCATTTTTGATTGTTGACTCAATCTTTTCATTAAAGGAGGGAGAGAATAAGAGTTCGTGTTCATGATTGCTGCATTTTGTTCATAACTTTTTCATTATCAAGTTTATTTTTATTGAGTTTACATTCTATTTGTTAACAGAGTGATAGACATTCAATTATTATGTTGTTTTGCTGATGTTTTTCAACGCATATGAATTTTTACGAAGGAATTATATTTCTTAGTAGATAGTAACCTGTCATTAATTACATCTCTACAGTTATAGCTACAGTTTGTGGTGAGGCACCCTTTTCAATTTGAAATTACGGCCATTAATTTCATATCTTTTTGTTTCAAATCGAGTGTGTATCATTTTGAATAAATGAATGAGTAAACATGAATAAATAAATAAATTTGGAAGAAAATCTATCATCAAAAGACAGTTCTCTTACAAGAAAAAAACAACAAAGGTGTAAAGTGTAATTGTAGCAATTAGTTTGGAGCAGACATTGAATTAAATTTAAATAGGTTTAGACCAATAACTGCGATTAGAAATATTTTTACCAATTGTTTTTGTTTAGCGCGATTTCATGCTTTAGCCTTCTCAGTGCACTATGATCCTATCACTTGTCTGGACCAGTTGATAAAGGGGGAGGGAAGAAGGGGTTATCTGTGTGAGCGATAGTGTGATCGCTTTTTAAATACATACAAAAGTTTCAGGACGTGAGTTCCAACTCATGGTTCAAGCCTCCTCAAGGGGATTAATTCAACTTATACCACGACATTTGTCAAGTGTGATTCCTTGTTCGATACAAAACAAAATAATTAATTACTAATCGCAATTTTTAAAAATTGATTCTTGTTTTGTCAGGTACTAGAAATAATTTTGCAAAATTTCAGCTTGATCCGTGATAGGACGTGGGAAAATAAAGTGTACAAACTTTGTATCAGACAGACTGAAAGAGTGAGTAGACTGAAAGAGTGAGTAGACTGAAAGAGTGAGTAGACTGAAAGAGTGAGTAGACTGAAAGAGTGAGTAGACTGAAAGAGTGAGTAGACTGAAAGAGTGAGTAGACTGAAAGAGTGAGTAGACTGAAAGAGTGAGTAGACTGAAAGAGTGAGTAGACTGAAAGAGTGAGTAGATATCAGCTATATCAACAAGAAAAACATAAAAAATACTAAATAAAACAAAAAAAACCAACAAACAAACAAAGCACATATGAAGTGTAATTGTATCAGTTAGTTTGGATCAGTCATGTAATCAATTGTGTACAATATCTAGACCAATAACAACACGCCTCCTCGGGCGGACCTGCTAACCACACTGTTGATGAGGTACTTATGGCTAGACAAGATTGTATAGTTATATATTGCTTGTTTCAATCTTAAGCGTCGACTTATAAAGGGGACGACTAATTCAGCTTATATCACCATTTCAGTCAAGTACAATTTCTTTCCCTTGTTTGAGATAGCAAAACATTTTTTTCCCAATAGTTAATTAGCTATTTTTTTAAATTGATTCTTGTGTCATCAAGTAAAAGAATTTTTTTTGCAAATTTCAACCTGATCCGAGATTGTCGGAGAAATAACGTGTACAAACGTTTTACCAGACAGTTAGCAGATTCAATATAACCTTTGTCAAACACCTTGGGCGAATTATTGTAAATGGAAATATAGAACTTTTTTTTATGAGATAAAGCATAGGACTAGTTCTTTGACTTTTTCATGATTAATTTAGGCTAATCACAAGTTAAGATTATTTGTTTGACCCACTCCAATCTATCATGCATATAATAGGAGAAGAATAGGCATGTGGCGTGTATGACAGGGGCTGCACATGAGAACGATAGATTCATTGATTGATGGAGTGGGTGATTGAGCGAGTAAGTCAGAGAGATTGAGTGAGCAAGTGGAAGTGAGTGATT
The DNA here is from genome assembly GCA_030265305.1 of Biomphalaria pfeifferi. Taxonomy (NCBI): domain Eukaryota; kingdom Metazoa; phylum Mollusca; class Gastropoda; family Planorbidae; genus Biomphalaria; species Biomphalaria pfeifferi. The sequence continues at coordinate 11,091,756 of JASAOG010000001.1, forward strand.
GATAATCAGGAGTGGATGATTAATTGAGCAGGTAAGTGATCGGTTGGGTAATTGAAAGTGATTGATTGATTGAGAGGCTATTAAGAGTGAATGATTGATTGAGCTAGTGATTGTGTGCAAGTCAAAAACAAAATAAATAAAAGTCTTCATCTATTTTGGCATAGTATTTATTCCCAAGATATCACTTGAACATAACCAAACACAGAACTCTTTAGATCTAACCACTTTGCTTCACTCCATCAATACATCGATAAGGTGAGTCTGATTTACAAAGAAATACTGACGGTAATTATCTGTAGAGCGCTGTCCGGGCTATTGCCACAGATTTCTTTCATTTTTTTTGTGTCATAAAATTTTAGATCTTCCAAGTATCAATATGTACACATCCTTATTTTAAATAGTTTTAAATGTAATGTCAGCCAGTTGCAAGTTTGTCAACTCCAATATTTGAAACTAGTAATTCAAATGTAATATATATCAATCAATTAATCTTGATATAAATGTAAATTTTTTTTACTTGCTAATGAAGTTTACTAATTTGTTTAATTAGAATCAGCTGGAAAACTGGATTGATTGAATTTCTGAGCACATTAAGTTTGGCTGCAATTTAACATCATTACACTCTTGTTTCGATTCGCTTAATGCTAATGTTGTAATGCTAATGTTGTAATGCTAATGTTGTAATGCTAATGTTGTAATGCTAATGTTGTAATGCTAATGTTGTAATGCTAATGTTGTAATGCTAATGTTGTAATGCTAATGTTGTAATGCTAATGTTGTAATGCTAATGTTGTAATGCTAATGTTGTAATGCTAATGTTGTAATGCTAATGTTGTAATGCTAATGTTGTAATGCTAATGTTGTAATGCTAATGTTGTAATGCTAATGTTGTAATGCTAATGTTGTAATGCTAATGTTGTAATGCTAATGTTGTAATGCTAATGTTGTAATGCTAATGTTGTAATGCTAATGTTGTAATGCTAATGTTGTAATGCTAATGTTGTAAATGTATGAAATACAAGTAGAAAAAAAACAAGAATTACCCACTGTATTCCCCAGCAGGGGATCCGAACACATCATATGACCTCCTCAATGTTTTTGATTGATTTCTATATAAATAACACACATATACATACAGAAAGACAGCTTACAATTATATTAACAGTTAACTTTTAACAGTTCTAGTTATAATCAATTAACATCATTAATTAGTTTACTAATAAGTTTCTTTAAAAACTATGTAGTCTTTCCATTTTATTTGTGATATGTCCTTGTTTCCCATCTTTGTTCTCTACAACTCTTGGTTATCATCAAGGGCTCTCCTGGAAACAAACTATGGCTCATCCCCATTTCAATTTAGCAACCATAATTATTGGGTTTGCCTCTGACGCTTGCGCAGCAACATATCCTTTTAACTGGAGAAGAAAAAAAAGAAAGAAAATAAAATTAGATGACAATTTGATATGTCAAGGTCAGTTTTAATACATAAGTTGATATCACAAAGTCAGTTTCAGTACATAACAAGTTGATAGAACAAAGTCAGTTTCAGTACATAACAAGCTGATATAACAAAGGCAGTTTCAATGCATAACAAGTTGATAGAACAAAGTCAGTTTCAGTACATAACAAGTTGATAGAACAAAGTCAGTTTCAGTACATAACAAGTTGATAGAACAAAGGCAGATATAATACATAAGAAGTTGATAGAACAAAGTCAGTTTCAGTACATAACAAGTTGATATAACAAAGGCAGTTTCAATGCATAACAAGTTGATAGAACAAAGTCAGTTTCAGTACATAACAAGCTGATAGAACAAAGTCAGTTTCAGTACATAACAAGTTGATAGAACAAAGTCAGTTTCAGTACATAACAAGTTGATAGAACAAAGTCAGTTTCAAAGCACAACATGTTTGTCCGATACCTTAGATTTTCCAAGTGACAGGTTTATGAGTTATGTTCAATTTTACAAAGCTCATATCAACTCACTCTGCTATCAACTTACTCTGCTATCAACTCACTCTGCTATCAACTCACTCTACTATCAACTCACTCTGCTATCAACTCACTCTGCTCTGAACTCACATGGTAAAAAGTTTGTACAAGTTATTTCTCCCAAACCCGATTTCGGATCAAGTTCAAATTTTGAACAATTATTTCTATTACCTGATAAAACAAGAACCAATTTAAAAAATTAACCATTTAGTTATTAACTATTGGTAATTAATTATTTTGTTTGGTACCTTGAAAAGGGGAAAGAAATCGTACTTGACAGAAGTTGTTTGTATAAGTTGAATTAGTCCCCTTGAGCACTCGAGCCCTGAGTGAACATTTTTTAATGCATTTCCAAAACGCCAATGTAAACATTCACCAAGAGACCCCCCCCCCCCCCTTTCTTCCGTTCCCCTGTCCCAACTGGTCTAGACAAGTGATAGGATCATAGCGCACTGAGGAAGTTAAAAGCTAAACAAAAAGTCAAAAACAATTGATAAACTATTTCTAATTGCATAGATTTATTATGTCTAAATCGATCGTTAATATAATTGTATGACTGATCCAAACTAATTGATACAATTGCACTTAATATAAGCATTCTTTTAGAGTATTTTAAAAAACATTTTTCTTGTTATTTCATTCATTAAAATTTGATATGTGACAGGTTTTTTTTTTTTTAGATATGTTCATTTTTATGTCATGCTTTTAGATTTAATATGTGACGGGTTTATTAAGAAATTTAGAATTTACGTGTAACATAAATTCATATGTTTTATGTTTTTTTAATAAGTTTAGAAGTGATATGACACGTTTTTAAATAAATTTAGAATTCATGCGGAATAGTTATATGTTCAGCTTTTAATAGATAACAAGAATATGTGACCTATTTATTGTTTCTAATTCACTTTTGATTTATGGCAAATTTATTTATATGCTGTACTTCGTATTAACACTTAATAAGTTGTTACGATATATGTGTACTGTGAAGGCTAACAAAATCAGTTTCCATATAAACACAATGAATTCTGATGTAAATCACTTCACAGAAAGTTCAAGTCAGTCCCAATAAAGTAGACGCCACCATTTCCATGACAATTAAATTACAGCTCTTCAATGTAACGGTTGTTAGGAAGTTAACGAAATGATCAACAATGGTACTTTCAAAATAGGTCATACAAGATAAACCAAGATGTCATATAGCTATTAGAGAAGGATAAAACAAGATTGAAAATTACTTGCATACGCCGCTATTTTGCAGGGACGGCCTTAGGCTACTGCAACCTATGCGACCGCAGTGGGCCCCGCACTTTCATAGGACCCGCGCTAATTCTTCCATAATTAAACCATTTAATTTTCACTTATAATTCGTATCCCAACCCAAACTGGGCTTTGCGAATTCTGTTTCGCATAGGGCCCCACAATGGTTAAGTCTGAGTCAGAGTAGATTACTTGTTCTCCCTCCCCTCTTTTTTTCGCCGCTAAAACTACAAGAGTGACCTTTCCACGACTTCTTGGTCAAAACCGTTAAGTCCGGCCCTGCTATTTTGTGACTGGTGAATACTACTTGTTCTCCCCCTTTTTTTTAGTAGGGTAACTCTAGTCCGCCTTGCAGAAATAAAAGAGGGATTTCTTCTTTATTTCTTGTCCAAACTTTTGAGCCATGAAAAGAATTATTTAAATATATATATATATATATATATATATATATATATATATATATATATATATATATATGTTAGAGAGCGCTGTCATTGAGTAATCTCCAGACAATTATTTAGGTTACCGAAGGGAGATAATATAGTACGATGTTGCTTCGTTATTGATATACTCTACTAAGGGAGATTAGAATGCGTTAAAATATTTACTTATTTATTCATTTTGAAAGCGTTGTTATGGACTGAATTAGTGATCATTTAATACTGGAGTTATCCTTCCTTAACTGGGTGTCCATTTCAACTTGTCTATTTACCTTTGTCTTTGTAGGGATTCTATTAGGGAAGTCACTTGTTTATTTACCCTCAAATTGCTATTCCTCAATCATCATAATTATATCTATATAGCAAGGCTTTGCTGTTCTTTTCATATGCACAGTGCTCTTTGGTCTAATCTCTTTTGTGGACACGTAAGTGGAGTGGGTATCTTAGAGGAGAAAGCTAAAGACATCTCTCTCTCTCTCTTTCTTTCTCTCTCTCTCTCTCTCTCTCTCTTGGCCTATCTCTCGTTATTGCGGATTTTCAGTATAAGTCTCACTTCTTAACAATGTCAAGGACGTAATATGAAAAGATTATTGTTGCCAACCAGAGAATACAAACTAGTTTGTCCTATACAATCAAAAGAGCTTAGAATCTGAAAAATTTATTTTTTTAAATGCATAGCTTATCAACCCTTTCTTTATTCCTTAAACACCGGATACACCAAATATCTCGCTATTTAGGCCTATAATATTATTCTGTTCCACAGGACACACCAAATAACTCGCTATTTAGGCCTATAGTTTTATTCTGTTGCACAGGACACACCAAATATCTCGCTATTTAGGCCTATAGTTTTATTCTGTTCCACAGGATACACCAAATATCTCGCTATTTAGACCTATAGTTTTATTCTGTTCCACAGGACACACCAAATATCTCGCTATTTAGGCCTACAGTTTTATTCTGTTCCACAGGATACACCAAATATCTCGCTATTTCGGCCTATAGTTTTCCACCAAAGATGAAACTATCCAAAAGTAGGCCTACTAATTTGTATCTTAAGTATAAATATACATTTGACTTTAGATTTGTACTGTAATAACTCACAGTTTTTAGAATGTACATAAACTCTACTAGATGTTTAAGTGTTTTAAACGGAATTAAGTTGTACAAAGCTGAATTGGTCAGTAGATCTAAAACATAACAATGTAGTACAAAGCTGAATTGTTCAGTAGATTTAAAACATAACAATGTAGTACAAAGCTGAATTGTTCAGTAGATCTAAAACATAACAATGTAGTACAAAGCTGAATTGTTCAGTAGATTTAAAACATAACAATGTAGTACAAAGCTGAATTGGTCAGTAGATCTAAAACATAATAATGTAGTACAAAGATGTAGGAGAGAGTAGATCTAAAAATTAATCATGAAAAAGTCATGACCTTTTATCTCTATTCTGCATTGATTTTTTTTCCAAAAACAAACATGAATAAACATAACGGCAACATTTCTATAAAATAGATAAATCACCTTTTTGTAATAATGGTCCGTCTTTGTATCTGGCTACAAAACTTGTGTCTGCATCTGAAACAGAGAACTGGTCAATTATTTGTATTTCCTAATGGTGCTCTAGAGTTGATTTAACACTAATGACCAAATACAAGTGGATGAACGTTGGTTACTTACATGGCATTGGTCAGTATAGTATGAAATGACATGTTTTAGGTCATCATATTATGAAATGACATGTTTTCCCCGCCCCCCGATATAGAAAGATGGTATGATGTCATCATGTTATGAAGTGACACGTGATTTGTCATCATGTTATGAAATGATATGTTATTGGTCATCATGCTATGAAATGATATGTGATTGGTCATCATGTTATGAAATGATATGTGATTGGTCATCATGCTATGAAATGACACGTGATTGGTCATCATATTATGAAATGATATGTGATTGGTCATCATGTTATTAAATGATACGTGATGGTCATCATGCTATGAAATGATATGTGATTGGTCATCATGTTATGAAATGATATGTGATTGGTCATCATGTTATTAAATGATACGTGATGGTCATCATGCTATGAAATGATATGTGATTGGTAATCATGTTATGAAATGAAACGTGATTGGTCATCATGCTATGAAATGATATGTGATTGGTCATCATGTTATGAAATGATATGTGATTGGTCATCATGTTATGAAATGATATGTGATTGGTCATCATACTATAAATGATATGTGATTGGTCATCATGTTATGAAATGATATGTGATTGGTCATCATGTTATGAAATGATATGTGATTGGTCATCATGCTATGAAATGATATATGATTGGTCATCATGTTATGAAATGATATGTGATTGGTCATTATTTTACCACGAGTGACTTCCTATAGGAGTCGGCTAAGACGTAATGAAATAATTAACTGCAATTTGCAAACTAAACGTCTTCTAAACTTAATTTCTAGCAGTGCTGGGTAGAATCCCAAGTCAACCATGCTCTTTGATTTTCAAGAAAAAAGAAATCTGCTTAGTGGAATATTACATTATTGTAATAAGTGTATAATTTGTGACTCATCGGAAGGTGGGCATGTTGCAATTTTAAATAGTCTTTTAACACCTGATTTTAGTTTTGGCAACATTTGAATTTCAGGACATCCAACACTAACCTTTAGCATGTGATAGCGGATCCCTGTATAGCAATTCTGATTGCTGGTACTCTAAGCTCATCCCCGACATGGACAGAATCGAATGCACCTTCTTACACAGAACTTACGTGTTTAAAAATCGTTTTAATGTCAACGCATTATTTTATGTTTACTATGCGGTTTTGTCAACTGTGCATTGAGTGGACAAGAATTGACGACACAGGACTCAGGACACAGGACTCAAGACTCAGGACTACTATCTGTGTTTGTAGTTTCTACATCTCATTCTAACTCATTGTAAATAAACATTTTCATCCGTTCTGAGTCTTTTTCGTTGAGTTGCTTCCCTTACATTTACATCAATTTCACACAGACACTTTAAGGTGTCTGTGTGTGTGCATGAGGGCGGTGCGTGGGGCTATTAAAGCTTGCTGTTAATAGTTAATCACAAAACATATAACTAATCTATACATCGATATCTATAACTTATAAGAAAAATAGAATCTCAGTTCTTATTTCGTTCACGTGGAGTATAGATATAGACTAATAGAGAACAATATATTACTCTATATTAGTCTATATCCATGAGGTAATCTTGTAGAGCTCATGGGCGTAGCCATGGAGGGGGGGGGGGGGAGTTGGAGTTCAACCCCCCCTCCCCGAAATGAAATCCACCCTGCGCGGGGGGGGGGGGGGGGGGGGAGGGGGAATCGGAATTTAGTCACTGATTTTTTACTTTGATTTTGTTTATTATAATAAGGCTTGTCTTCGAGTCCGAAGATTAGTGAGGAATGCAGTATTTCCCGTGGCTGCGCAGCCCCAGCTGTGACCTACATATTTTGCCACAATGAGGGCAAGCATAACCCTTGTCCGCAGGTGGTCGATTTAGATTTTCTTTTCGCCGTCTGCGTTTGTCCTCGCCAGCGGATTTTCTTTTGGTCTCAAATGTGTCTCCTGCGGCCTTCTTGAGTGATCTCTAGCTCTCTTCAGTATTATTTTAAAGCAAACTAAATTCACCGAATTCTATGAGCGTAGCTAAGTGGGTTTTGAATTTGTTAAAAAAAAAAACTCCAGAGATTTTTTGGGTTTAACCCCCCCCCCCCCCCCCAACAGATGATGTTGACGATAAAACTTTTCGAAATGAAATCTAAAGCAAACTACAGTCACTTAATTCCAAGAGCGTAGCCAAGAGACGTTACACATTTCTACCAATAGCTGGGCTCCATTAATAAAGTGCAGTGAATGGTCATCTGCCGAAAGTGAAGAACACTAGATATGGCTCAACAATGATGTCTAAGACGGATTTTAGGAGTCAATTATAGAGATCAAGTCTCAATCAAGGAAATCCTATGCCGAATTGGGAGTTGACCCCTTAGTAAGGTTGTGACAGCGTTGCATGATTAATTATTTATATAACAGTGCTTTTTTGTGACGGTACGCACATGTACGGCGCACTTTACCTGTTTCAATTTCGGGGACAAATTATTACTTTTCTTGCATGTCAACGACGTTTATTCTTCAATATCAGGTGACCGAACCTCGCTCGAATGAATACTTTGTTGAGGAAGGATATATGCCCGAAGTCAGTTTGGGAATATTGTTGTAATTACGAAAATGAACGATCGGGTAAAGACTATCAATCCGAAGAGTTGCTTTTTCGTTCTGTCAGTTCTCAATGTAATTGTAAATGGCGATTAGAATCGAAAGTCCCCCAAACAGTAGGCCTATAGAATACCACAGCTCACGTCTTAACGTTTTACATTGCTTCTTTTGCGTAAAACTATTGGGCTATTATAGGCTTGGAAGAAAGTCTTTGCAGTGTAACTTCTAAAATGGTTACTTTCTGACATTTAATATTGCATTTAATATATTCATTATGGCTCTGAGACATGGACACTTTACAGAAAACAACTAAGACTTCTTGAGTGCTTTCACCAAAGATGCTTGCGCTCCATCATGGACATACGGTGGCAGGACCGCACTACAAACAGCGATGTCCTTGACAACGCCGGTATGGACAGTATAGAGGGATTTCTTATGGTCCGACAGTTGCACTGGGTAGGGCACGTATCCCGTATGGGAGACGAACGTATGCCAAAGGCAGTCTTTTTTTTTTGGTGAGCTAAAAGGTGGTCGACGTAACAGAGGCGCCTCACGGAAACGCTTCAACGACCAGCTTAGGCGTCAACTTTCCTTGGCTGACATAGAAGAGAGCACCTGGTTGTATGTGGCCTTACATACTGAGTAAGTGCACTGCAAAGCGTGACTGTCGGATTATAAGAAGTTCATACCATTTTGCAAGAATATGGTTGTTTGTATTGCGGTCTTTGGTGAAGTCGTTCAAGAAGTCTTAGTTGCTTTCTATAAAGTACTCATGTCTCAGATCCATATAGAGGGGTTGAGAGAATCTCTGGTTGACACTGATTTTTGTAGACAGGCGGAGCGATTTATTTCGCCACACTCTCGCTTGGAGGCGTCCAAAAGCACGCCTATCCCTGATCACATAACAACCTCTCTTTAAAGCAATGCGTCATTTGTTACTATGCTTCCCAGATAATGTGAAGTTATCTACCACTTTAAGGGATGTCTATGCGCGGTGATCTTTGGGCTGAGTAGGTTTTCTTGAGTGACTTCTGGAACATGACTTCAGAAGCAGAAGTGGGATGAAAATTTGTTGACCGTGAGCTGGATATCATCAGGGGCATCCTTGGGCCTATGCTGCCGCAGTGGACCCCAAAGGTTCAAAAGCCCCGCGCTAATTCTAGGTGTAAATTATTAAATTAAACCACTATAATTTATAATAGGGTTCCCGTGGTCTCCTTGTTTTCAAGGAGCTCCTGGAAATCTCCTGAAACTCATAAAAAAGTCCTTAAAAAGACAAAATTGTCATTTTGGGTTGTCAATCAATATGGTAAACGCCAGTCCTACGCGTGATAAAAAAAAACGGCTTCGTCAGCTTTCATTTAATAAAAATGTAATGCAAATACGAATTTATTTTCTAATACAAAATCTTTATTTTCACTTATTATCCTTTTCCCTACCCTTACTGGTCCCGCGCAATCCATTTCACATAGGGCGCCGCAAATGTTAGGTCCGGCCCTGGTTGTGCAAATACGGCATAGATAAGCTGTGTTATGACCATTTCCTATGTTTTGGTATGGGACAGTAGACTTCGAAGCTTAAACACATTGCAATAATTCACCAGCAAAATAATAACAAAGTAAAAGCTACCTACGGATGTATACAATTAAAGTGTAAACAATTTATAAAGCCTTTAAAACACAATAACTAATCATACATAAAGATATTTAATTTCGTTTTTTTTCTTTCATAGTTTCATAATTGATCAATGTACAATAAGACGGTGCGCAAATGTTTAATTACGCCAATTGAATCATTACAACTTGTTCTTGTTTGCGAAGAAATGTCTTAGTGTACTGTTGTGAGCCTAGTGACGTAAGCGGTGTCAAGTTTTTTTTCCATTGACGTCATATAGACAATTTCATTCATAAAACATTCTAGTCAAAATTAATTTTTCGATAATGAGCCATTTTCAAACCGATAAAACGGTCGACTTCGAGTTTTCCCGATGTGACCAATGAGTTGAGATTTTTTTCTCACTATTATGCACATACCGTGAAATTTTAAAGAAAATCGTTAGAGCCGTTTTCGAAATAAAAAAAAAAAAAGATATATATATACATACATACATACAAGAATTGCTCGCTTAAGAGTATAGGATTGATTAGTAATCAAAAGTTAGGCAATTCAATATTGAGTACCGGGTCCTATTTTTTTTTTTTTTTACAAAAAAGCACTAGCACTGTATATATATAGATATATATATATATATATATATATATATATATATATATATGTGGGTGTGTGCGTGTGTGTCTATATAATTAATCTTTATTACATTCTGACCCTTCATTCTTTCCGAAGACGTTTATTACACACTAGAATAGGTTTTTCCTGGAGTGGAATATAAATAATTAATTTTAATTAATTTTAGAACAAAATATCTCTTTTTCTGATAACTAAAAGTAGCCGTTGCAACAAACCTTTTGCAAGCTACATTATTGTGCAAAGTTGGATTTTCAATAGCTTTTCTAGTTTATTTAAACGTAAACGTGACAGATGGATTGGTTTCGAATTTTTGCATTGAAATGCTTGCCATAAAACGGGTGATATGTAAAAATGTTTGGGAAGGGGGGGGGGAGGATAAAAAAAAATAATAAAAAGATTTTGAAACAAAAGTTTAAATTAATAGACAAAAAAGAAAATGTCAAGGACGCTAGACTGAAAGATCACTGTTGTCAACTAAAACAAAATAATTTTCTGCTCCAAGTGAAAGAATTTGAAAAGTATGATTCTGTATAGCACATTGTTAATTGCTTTTAAAAGAAGCCGCACACACACACACTCACAAACACACACACGAGCTATCCGTTGATGGACTGAAATCTAAATAAGTTATTAACAAATATGAATCAATTCCTTGCAACCGTATTTATCTACTTGTTGGTTAATGTGTAGGATTTAGTTGATTTTTTTTTTACTGTGGTAATTAAAAAAAATTATGAACATAAAAAAACAACAACAATAACAAATAAATAATGAACATAAATATTTGTTAACAATTGGTATGTCCACACAGAACTATAGTTTTAATTTAATTTTAGATTTCATTTCATTCAATTATTGTGAGGGAGATGTGGGAGGGAGCATCAGAGAATCATCTTTTTTTTTTTTTTTGTGTGCACATTCTTGCTATTTGTTTTTTTTTCTGAAATAACTTTAGTATTTTTTATGAAGATTTCTAAAGGGACAACTATATAGCCGCTAAATAAATAAATATTATGCAAAATGTTAGAGACCTATTCTATAATTTAAAACCCCAAGAAGTATTTTTAGCTTCAGTCTGTCACTTATTTCAATAACTGGCCCAGCACCATCCCCCTTGTCAGGCGAGCCAAAGATTACTGATACCTTAAATAAACAAGAATTTCTTTCCAGTTATTTACTTTATAAAGTGAAACGTTTTAAAACACTTTAAACTTTGATTCTATTTCATTTTAAGCTCGGTGTAAAGGGACATTTTTTTTTATCCAGGGAAAATTAACTTCAGGACATTTTGTTTAGCTGCCATCAAGGAATTGTAGCCCTTGTCTAGTGGACCAGATGTATCTGATAGCTATTCAGAAAGTTGCCCTGGGCTAAGATACAAATTCTCAAAGCATGGGATTTTTTGTTTCTTTATGTCTGGACCCATAACGTCTTTGCTGTTCCATACAATCATGTTTTCAGAAAGTGTGTTTGCGTATCTTGTCGGCTTAGACATTAGAAGCAGACAGTCAATGACGGATTCGGTGAAACTAAAGATACGAAATGTAGGTTGATTGTACATCTCTGTAGTTTTTTAAGCGGCCCCCGGAAGGGGAAAAGCCGCTATTAGATATATGTGTTTTGTCTGTCTGTCCGTCCATCCATCTTTCTTGTTATAATCTCAAAAACGAAAAAAGATATTGAAAGTCCGATTTCATATTTTAAAGCTTGCCAAGGCTTAGTGCAATGGTAATTTAAAGCTTGATAAGTCTTGGTGCAATGATATTTTAAAACTTGCAAAGTTCTGGCGCTATGATAAATCAAATTTCTAAACAACTTTCCAACCTGTTGTTCTAAATCGCCCTACATCCACCACCCGTGGACGATGCTGTCATTGATCCGCTCAAAAACCTGGAAGCCTTACTTTTAAAAGCATTATGATATGAGTTATCTTGCCCTAGTTATAAAGCTTATATCAACTCAATCTGTCTGTCTGGCCAAAAGTTATTTCTCCGACCCACTCTCGGACCAAGCTGAAATTTCGCACAATGATTTCTTTTACCCGACAACACAAGCATCACTAAAAAATATTAACGAATTAGTTAATTATCTATTGGTAATAAATTACTTTGTCTGGTATATCAAACAAGGGAATGAAATAGTACTTGACTGAAGAGGTAGAATAAGCTGAAATTGTCACCATTATATTATTCTACCGTCTCAGGCTTAATGGACACAAACATGAATTAGAAACAAGAGATAACTATACAATCTGTCATGTTCATAGACTCTTCGCTAGTAGAGTGGTTACCGCGTGGGCTTGAGAAGGCTTTAGATCACAAGTTCGAATTCAGGTCGTTCCTTTTTAAAATATATTTTACAGGCTATTTTATCGTTAGTCTAGATTCTAGATCTATTAAAAATTTTATTACAGGACTGATCCAAACAAATTGATACAAATACACTTAATAGGAGCTTTTTTTAAAAAATTATTTTTGATGTTTATGTTTTTATATTGAAGTCTACTTACGTTTTAAGCAAAGCCCGTTAAACTCTATGGCATTCATTGAGTGACATCTTTCCTGCACGCTCCAAGGTTTATATACACATAAAGTTCCATAATGGGTCCAGCCTCTAGGACACGCCCCTGTGTCCTCCGGCATGTCTTGATCCAATAAGGACTGAGTCAACTGTGCCACTTTATTGTCCTCATCCGCGCTGTCTTCGTCAGAAGCGTCACCTCTGGCTTTATCCCCTAGGAGTGACCAGTTAAGCAGTAGATTGTCTGTTCTCTGCTGGTGGTCAATGTCTGACTCATGACCGAGAGTGTCAGCTGACTGCTGGTCACTCGTAGAATCCCCTGTCTGCGTTCCTGGTGAAATAAAATTATCTATAGTCAATCTTCCATGTGTAGAATTCAAAGACTTGATATTTTATGACAAAGTTTCTATCCACTCACTCACTCTGTCGGATACAAAGTTTGAACATGTTGTTTATTTCTCCCATTTCCCATACTCGGATCAAGTGGAAACTTTGCACACTTATTCATTGGACCTGACAAGACATCAATCAATAAAAAAAATATGAATTAGTTAATAAGTTATTGGGGATTAATTATTGTGTTTGATATCGAAATAAGGGGAATAAATGCTACTTAATGAGAGATGTGGATGTATATATATGGATTTAATCCCCTATTTACGTGTTAACACGTTTTTCTCCATTTTCTCATTCTCGGATCAAGTTGAAACGTTGAACAATTATTCCTAGTCAATAACAATACACCAATCAATCCGATAATTAACAAATTAGTTCATCAATTAGTAGTACTTAATTCATTTTGCTTTATATAGCAGAATAGGGCTAAACCCCATTTATTTTTACATCCATTGCATCTTTCCTCCATAGCTAAAAGTTTTCTGGCAGAAATCAGTAAAAATAAATAAAATAAATGGACACACATCTATTTAAATCTCTAGACTGAACAATACATTTCTATACAGTGATCATCACAACTTTATCTGTGAGAGAAAAGAAGACCTTCTTCAATACATTTTATGTGAACTGACTCTTTGAATACAAAATGTGATCTCCAGTTTTAGATAATTGTAAAAAAAAATATTTTGCTTTATTATTTTTCCAAAGAATAGCCACTTGGTCAAACTGGAAATAGATCTAGTAAGCAATCACTGGCCTATAAAACTATTCTGTCAAAAATTTATCGATGTATGTTCCTAACACTGTTTATATAACAACCCCCCCCCCCCCAAAACAAAAAAAGTGAACTAATAATACATTAAAAAAAAAAAAAGAAAACAAAAGAACTGGACAAACGATTTTTAAACCTGCAAGTTTGTGTGTCTAAATGCGTCAGGGACCGGTTTAGAGTTTATGTGTCTATCTTCCTTTTTTTTCTATAGCATCCTCCCAATAGCATCCTCCCAATAGCATCCTCCCAATAAGCCAACTACTTTTCCTTTCTTTTCCTGTCACGTGTTATGCACTTTTAGGTGAAACCAATTCAGCCGTTAACAAGATCTGATAGTAAATGGAGGTCTAGCTGTTGGGGCTCTACATTGGCACCATCACATCCAGGCCTTGTATCAAGGACTGCTGGGGGATTAACTTATTCACGGCTACGAGTAAATACAATAGAATGGCAATATGATATCAGGGGGGGCGCTTCATATAGCTGGGACATTTAGCAGAGGACTAGGGGGGTGTTATTATAGAGGAAAGAATTTATGGTATCAGTAGAAGTGACTTTAAAAAAAAAGATATATTGCGAAGATGGTGATATGACAGGTCTGAAATATGAGAAAAGTGGGGACATATTTTTGAGGGGATAGTTTTGAGAGACAGGACTGCTTTGGGAGAAATGCAATTAACTAATTGGAAGCAATAAAAAAGTCAACAACACAATTTCATTTAATATCTGTATCATTCCCAAATAATAGCGTGATCTTTCCATCGACAGTGGGACTCGGTACATGCAACAGTCATATTTGCTGAAAACAAAATCTAATCTAGTCAGGTCGGACATTTTCATACAATACTATAAATAGCTAGCTTTTTGGTGTACCCGGTGTACACAAATAAAGCTATGTTTTTTTTTTTAAAGTTTATGTTAATTTTTGGGCACTTTTTAGCCCCACAGAATACAATGTTCTAAGCTCTGCCATTTGTAGCACAAAATCATTTGAACATGAAGGAAGTATTTAGACTTTCACTCGTGGCGCAACTTTAAACTTATTTAAAAACAAAAGGTCAATACCAGGATATAGTTAATATTTTTAAAAATATAGAGGTAGTCCCTTAGTGCGACTTATTAGGTGATAATGTTTAGAAATTTCCTCTCAATAATAGTTGGCCACATTAAGGTGAAATTAACCGTTCTTGACATTGTTTAGTTTATTGTAAAGATTCATACAATCATTTTAATGTTAATCTCCCTTGCTTTATTTCGTTAATAATCATTTTCGTTATATCATTTAGTTAGTGATTATTTCCCTTGTACTTACGTATAATACAGAGCCCTTTAATGCCTATCCCTCCAAACCGTTCGCAATAGATAGCTACAGCTCTGTCTGATGAGCCAATTCCTTTGGCAACGCAGAACTTTTCATAGCGCAGCCAGTCTTCAGGGCACAACCTTTTGTCGTTCTCTGTGGCGTCTTGAATGGGTGAGGACACTGGGGAAAAAGAGAGTATGGGAATGATGATAGAAACAAAGAGATCATTTAGCACTGACCTAGAGAATTGGCTGGCATATAAAATTAGGAATTTCATTGAGTCACACACACACAGAGAATCGTGATAAATGTACAGGTCCGTAATAAACATTCCTTGAATAAACAGGACAGAAAGGCTTCAGATAGTAAGATTTTAAAAAAAATGACGGCCGTGCTCATATAGCAAGTGAATTAAACTCACTATAAGATGTGAATACATTATTGCGTGGCATTTTAATGTTTTATTCATAAAGAAGTGACCA
The DNA here is from genome assembly GCA_030265305.1 of Biomphalaria pfeifferi. NCBI lineage: Eukaryota > Metazoa > Mollusca > Gastropoda > Planorbidae > Biomphalaria > Biomphalaria pfeifferi. The sequence goes on from JASAOG010000001.1 coordinate 11,107,431, forward strand.
GGTCTCGCGCAAATAGTCGAAAAAAAATGGTTGAATGATCTGTGGACGTTTAAAGACGTGGGAGTCATTATTCATTTATTAACCTTTAATAGCAACACATACTCTATACCAGGGGCGTAGTAAGCAAAACGTGCGTCGGGGCAACTACGCCCAGCCCTCCCCTCATTTTCCATGACCATCACATAGAAATATGTGTGGAGCCGCCCCTTTTTTGAGATGATATTATTATCTAGAAAAAAACAATTCTTTCGTTTAATAAAACGTTGACTCTAAACAATTAAAAAGCGTCTTCAAAAGTCTTACAAAGAAGTGTGAAATGGATACAAAGAAATGAGATCTACATCTAGATCTGAATAATTCACTTAACTCCTGTTCAGTGTGACATGTGTAACCTATCTATTACAGCCACGATTGACATGACCAGGCCACTTCTTTGTTATACATGGGCGTATTTCTTTTTTGCTGTCATTTTTTTGTTCATTTCAATCAATGCTGTTGAATTTCCCTAGCAATTTTTAGATCTCAATATTTCCTGTAAGCTTGTGGGCTAATATTCTTCGTTGATTTTTTTTTCTTTTGCATTTGAAATGTATTTTTTCCCCTAATGTACCTTTTAGCTAGTGATGTCTCATCATTCCCAGTTCTCTTGTTTTCCTCAATGTCGATTAAATTACTGATTCTGACACAATGGTTCTATTCTATACATTTCTATAAGATTGACATCATCAAGAAACTGGTTCTGTTATTTCTTTGTGTACTTTTGTAGTTGTCATTCCTTACCTAAATCTAAATATTTCAGATTTATTTCAGACCCGAATATATTTTCCCCTCGGCTACTCTCTGTAGAGTACTATTCGCTGAAACAAAACAGCTCGTGTCGTTAGGTGTGGAAAACAGAAGAGAACAGAATTAGTATGAATCGAACCTTTGTTATTGACATTTATTATTATTATTATTGACAGGATCACAACAGAAATTGAGTCCTGCTGACCAATGTAAAAAAAAACAACAACAAAAAACTCAAATTAAAGCTGTAGGGCCATATCACGAGGTCCTAAGAGCTCGCAAAGACCTTTCTGCAGTAAACAGTAAGCTACACAGTGTACTCAGGAAAAGAAGAAGAGGCAGACAGAGAAAGCGATGGAAAAACAACATCAAAGGATGGGTTGTCTAGACGGAGAGAGATATAGATAGATAGATAGATAGATAGAGAGAGAGAGAGACAGTCAGCAGACTATGGGATATGTGACTTTATCTCTTTCCCTTCAATCAGCCTCTCCCCCCCCCCCACCCCAAGCAACCCCCTTTTTAATAGTTATTGTTCCCTGGATCTCCTCTTTGTTTTAAAAAAGTTTTAATTGTACACAAAGTTTACCTGTCATCGATAAAGTCATATGTATTCCTAACCATATTCTTCTTTCCAATAGTTAAATCAAGTCAAAAACAACAACAAAAAAAACAACAACTTTGTATTAAGTCTAATAACATGAATAAGTTTGGATCAGTCATGCAATTAAATTTGTAATAGATTTAGACCAACAACAATACATCTGCGATTAGGAATATTTTTTAAAATTATTGTTATTGTTTAGCGCAATGTCATGCTTTTACCTTTCTTGATACGATATGATCCTATCGCTTGTCAGAAAGAAGGGCTATCTGTGTGAAGGTTGCCGTGATAGTTTTTTAAATGGATTTTATATTTTTAAAAAGTTGTACGAGTTGAATTCGAACTTAAGAGCTCAAGCCAACATACTAGCCACTGTGCAGCAAAAGGCATATGAAAATAGAAGGTTTTGAATTTATTACATTCGCTTAATAGGATTGTTTTTTCTCGCACCGGGTTGGGGGGGGGGGGGGGTGTATAGAGTGTTCCATTTTGTTTTTAAATCGAACATTCATTAGTTATTAAGAGCAAACTAATGTCTCTATAAATGTATTAAGTTACTATAAAGTTGTTTTGTTTTAAAAATGTTATTCTTGTTCTGTGTTCCATCCAAACTTGTTCATCTGGTTCACGAAATATTTTTTTTATTTTGATTCATCTCTCCTCCCTGCTCTGCCCTGCCCAATGTATATTTCAAGATGAAGGCTATTTGTGTCTGTAATGTCATTATAGCTCCATGCATACGTAATTAAACAATCAAAACAGACGCATTTGTATCAGGATTTGGTATTAAGTTTAAAAAAACAACAACACCTCCTTTAATTAGATTTTAAAACTACGTGATGTATTGTTTCTATCGACACGAGCTACGGAATAGCGACAGAGGATATTGAAACATTACTGCTCGGTCGGCGCGCAATAGTAGACATTAAAAAAGATGGAAACAAAAAGAACTATAGTTCACTCAAAAATCGACACGACAATAAACTTTGACCTTATGTAACAACAAAAGGTCAGATTGTGATATTTAGCAGTAATCAAGAGTCCAGACTAGTGTTGACATTTGAATAAAGTTTACTATATATTAAACTAGCATTCAACACCAGCTCCGCCCGTTTATTTGTTCGCAGTGTTTATAATTTTTTCTTATCCACTTTTAATAAAATCTCAGGACCATCTAAAATTTTTTGGTTAAATTTCATCTTTCACATTTTTCCCTCTCTCCCACACATTTTTCTGTCAGGAATCCATTTTTTTTTTCATTTCTAATGAAATGGCCCGGATTTCATCTCTTCCCAAATGGCTTTTAAATTCTAGTATTTGAAGTTACATTCAACTTATATATAATAATAGGGTTTCCGCGGCCTCCTGATTTTACTGGGCATACTGGATATCTCCTGAAACTGCAAAATATACACGAAAAAGTCTAGGATATCTCCTGAAATTAATAAAATCTCCCGAAAACTCATAAAAATCTCTTGAAAAATAGACAAATTTGTCAACTTGGGGAGCCAATCGTATGCGCGATAAAAAAAAAAGACGTCCAGGTCAGCTTGTACTTAAGAAACATTGCTTGTAAAGAAACGAAATGCATTTTCTATATTATTGTAATTATCATTATTCCACCCAGTCTGGTCCCTGCGCAATCCATTTCGCATAGGGTCCCGCAAAGGTTAGGGCCGGCCATGGGCCCACTTTATCTCTTCATTTCCTTACTTTTAACACATCGTTTGGTATACTGTCATGCCAGACCCGAACCCGTTCTGTAATCTTTCCGGCGTTTTTGAGCTAGGCTGTATAAATGTTTCATTCTGAAGGACCACCCGAAAGATGTACAACTATTTGAGGCCATGGTGTGCCCATTAATCCTTCAATGACTATCTCTTCCTCTCCGCTCTTCCTCTACCCAGCCTAACCTAGACCTCAATACTTGAGAATAACAACGTAGTAATACAAAACCCGCCCACCAAAAAATAATCTCTGATTTAAAAAAAGAAAAGATTCAGAGTGACTTACTATCCACATTGTGACATACAACAAAAAAGGTTCCGAAAGATTGTGATTGCGGAAATGGTAAGGGATATAAGCACTCCACTACTTATAAAATGCTTCCTAACGGCATACGACTCTAATCGCCTCCGACAACCAGTCCAACTCCTGGCCTTCACGTGTTGCTCAGATACTGAGTCCGGCGGAACTGTTCTCAATAACAATAATAGTATTAATAATAATAATAAGACGTTGGATTTTAATTGCCAAATTTACTGTTTATCGAAAAAAGACAAGATTACAAAGAAAGCTTATGTTATCACACAAACTCAGAGGTGGCCTCATCAGATCCGCCAGTAGGCAAGAAATATTCAAGCAATGTTTTTTTTTATTATCTAAAGTAATAGGATTTCAAAGAATCATTTTTGTTTTAATTTGTGAAAAAATGGACAGCCTATATTCAAAATGAGATTTTGCTTATAGTACATTTATTTGGTTGTGTATTAAAAGGAGAAATTATCTTTTCATAATCTTCTCGTATTCTTAAAAATCTAATTGTGATAAGTGATATACAGAAAGACAAAGCTAATAGTGGGCCGTTGAAGGATCGAAAGGACTCATTACAGCGCCCTGTGCACACAGCAGGCTCACCACTGCACAAAGAACTATATTAAGCTTTGGAAAATATATTCTTTCGTGCATTACGGATTGTTTGAACGATCGAGGCAGACAGTTGAGAAACAGAACTAGAGCTTGGTTTGATCCGCCTAGAGTTATATAAGGAAACATCGCCATTGGACGGTACATAATAATAAATAAAGTATATATAAAGCGCTGTTAACCAACAAAATGTAGGCTCAAGGCGCTGTGATAACATTACAAACACAAAACACGAGAGCTAAAATGACAAAGTAACCTAAAAAAGTTTTAAACTGGTAGTCTTGATGTTCTTCTTGAAAGTAGTGTAGCATGTTGTCTGTCTGAGATCACTGAGGAGTGAGTTCCAAACATTTGGTCCGTGCACTGAAAAAGCCCGCAGACCGTAGCTTTTGGGGGAGAAAAGTGGCACCACTAGAAGCGTTGAGTCCATTGAGCGCAGGGTTTTCTGATAAGAATCAATGTTGTTCTCTGTGTCTGATCAGAACATTGTGGGTGGAAAGGTCGTTCTGGTGAAGGAAAACATTCCTGTATGTTTGTGAAGGGCAACAGTTCTTGAGACAACCACCAGAGACAGCGACACGGACTGTGAACTTCTAGTAGCGGTCTTAGAGGCGACAGAGGCGGTGACAGTGAACTGAGTAGGGCAGTGAAAACAGAGGCGGTGACAGTGAACCTAGTAGGACAATGAAAACATAGGCGGTGACAGTGAACCTAATAGGACAGTGAAAACAGAGCGGTGACAGTGAACCTAGTAGGACAGTGAAAACAGAGGCGGTGACAGTGAACCTAGTAGGACATTGAAAACAGAGGCGGTGACAGTGAACCTCGTAGGACAGTGAAAACATAGGCGGTGACAGTGAACCTAGTAGGACATGGAAAACAGAGGCTGTGACAGTGAACCAACCTATTAGGACATTGAAAACAGAGCGGTGACAGTGAACCTAGTAGCACATTGAAAACAGAGGCGGTGACAGTGTACCTAGTAGGACAGTGAAAACAGAGGCCAATACAGCGATCGATGAACCTTGAAGGCCAGTGTAAGAAGAACTGATAACCCAAACTGTTATATATGTGTATTGTGTGATCGTCTCACATCTCATGCACTAGATAAATTGCCTTGATCGTTACTATTCTTATATTCATGACAATATCAACAGATTGTAGTTAAACAATTTTGTTTTATTTTAAGTTTTGTTGCAATGAAAGACAAATACAAACGTTTAATCATCACTGAGATGAATGTTTACTCTACGGACCAAATATAATCTTTTAGCCCCATGGTTTGTTCTTCACGACAAATAGTGTTGATACAAGAGAGGCTTGGCTCAGTTGACAGATAGGCTAATCTCGAAACATAATCCAATCCAATTTTGTTTTCTTTCTAATTCTATTTTACGCCCTAGTGTTCCATTAAGCTCATAGATAGCGTTTAGTGCTGGCAAGTTTTTAATGTCTCGTTTATATCTTTTATACAATATCAAGATAGGCTTGACATTAAGTCTGGACAGGAGCCCCTCCCTACCCTTTATTTGTCTACATAAAACTAAATGATTTAGTGCTAAACCTTTTTTGTTGTTTTTGTTTGGAAGTTGAATTGAAAGAGTGACATTGGGGTTAGAGCACGGCAGGGTTAGAGGCTAGCACGGCACAGACTGTTGGATAGTATACAACAATTTTTTTTAATCAACCTAATGATGTCACTGGTGTCAGACTGGATTGACCATATAGCTACGTGTAGAATGTCTGTAATCTATAACGATCATTCTCTTTAGGGATGATTTTCATAAATGGAGTTTCCGGTCCGGTGTATAGGATGCGAAAGTTTGGATATATTTTTAACAAATGAATAATTATTATTGTCACTTTTTGACCAATGCACAATAAATGTCTAGGCTCTTCTGCTTGTGGTACAAATTAATTAGTGCTATTTAGCTGAAAAAAAAAATCTTATAAAACAGTGTCCATGACAGTTTTTGTTTAGTATCAATTTGAACATCTCTTCCAATCTTATCTTTGCGCTTCGGAAGGTGTTTTCATATATCAACTCACTCTGTCTGTCTGTTTGTCTGTCTGTCTGTCTGCCTATTACAATTTTTTGTACACGTAATTTCTCCCACAGACGTTCTCGGATCAAGTTGAAATTGTGCACAGTTTTGAACTTAACAAAACAAGAATCAATAAAATAATTAACCAATTAGTCAATTAAATACTGGTAATTAATTTTTTTTGTTTGGTATCGAAAAGGAAAGAAAAAAAGTACTTCAATGATGTGGTGGTTTAAGTTCAATTAGTTACCTTTATACTTTGTGTAGAGAATTTAAAGTTGGAAACTAACAATAGATAACTATGAAACCTTCTACTTTCATAAGAACTTCGCTGGCACAATGGTTAGTGTATTGGCTTGAGGAGGCTTGACCCCCTCAAGTTTAAATTTTAGCTTAACTACTATTTTTTTTTCACAACGCTTATATCAAATCGCTCTGTCTGTCTGTCTGTTATAAATTTGTTCTCACCCACACCCAATTTCGATTTAAGTTAAAATTTGGCACAATAATATTTAGTACCTGACAAAACAAGAATAAATAAGAAAAATATTAACCAATTAATTAATTAATTATAATTATTTTGTTTGGTATTGAACAAAGGAAAGAAATCGTATTTAACAAATGTGGTAGTATAAGTTGAATTAGTCCCCTTGAGAAGGATTTAGCCCATAGTTTGAATTAAAGTCGTACAACTTATTTTTTAAAATCACGTCAACATTCCCTCAACCCCTTCTCCTCTTCCCTTCCACAACTGGCCCAGACAAGTGATAGCATCAAATCGCATTGAGAAAGCGTCAAGACTGAAAAAAAACAACAACCCTTTCAGACCTAGAGACCTATAGCGCAGATGATGTAAAGATCATCCCTTTCTATGGCTGACAGTTTACAGGATGTCATGTGGCCAGCACAAGTACCAACCACATTATGTACTAATTAGACTTGGATTTATTCAATGTTCTGAAATTCCGAAATCACAGTCTTCATCGAGATTCGAGTCCGAGATCCTCTACTCGGAGGTAGACCCTCGGTTTGGAGGCACTAGCAGGCCCCTAAAAAGAAACAACACAACTCTGTTCTAGTCGAGATTTGAACTCGAGCCCCTTGATAGACAGCCAAGCGGTTTCACCCCTCAGGAACACAGCCCCATACGTAAAGACTAATCTAAAAATGTGCATTTTACTTTTCATTTTAACTCACCATTCACAAACGGTACATTTCTATTCTACGTTATTCGCACCACTCCAAATGGGGCTTTTCTATTTAAAGCTTATATCAACTCACTCTGTGTGGTAAAAAGTTTGTACACGTTATTTCTCCAACACCAAATCTCAAATAAAACTGAAATTTTGCACAATTATTTCTTGTGCCTGAAGACACAAGAATTTGAACAACTAACCAATAAGTTATTTCACTATTTCACTAAATTGTTTTGTTTTGTATCTGAAACAAGGAGAAGTACTTTACTGAAGAGTTGGTATAAGCTGTACAAGTTCCTCTTATAGGTTGCCGCTTTAAAGTAATTTTGTCACAAACAATACAATCTTCTATTTTCATTGGCACCTCACACGTCGGCTTGAGGAGGCAAGCGCCATAACTTCGAATTCAGGTCGACCCCCTTTTTAGTAATATAAATTCTTTAAAATAGCGAAAACCGTAACAATGCACGCAGATAGCCTTTTCTTTTCCCCTCCCAATGTTCCCAACTGGTTCAAGTGCTAGGCTCCTAGCGTGTAGTGGGAAAGTTAAAAACATGAAATAGCGTTCAACAAAAAGAATTGATAAAAATAATTCTAATCGCACAGGCTTAGTATTACTACTCTAGATCTATCACAAATTTAATTACATGACTGATCCAAACTAACTGATACAAACTAATTGATCCAAACTAATTGATACAAATTAATTGATACAAACTAATTGATCCAAACTAATTGATCCAAACTAATTGATACAAACTAATTGATACAAACTAATTGATACAAACTAATTGATCCAAACTAATTGATCCAAACTAATTGATACAAACTAATTGATACAAACTAATTGATCCAAACTAATTGATCCAAACTAATTGATACAAACTAACTGATCCAAACTAATTGATACAAACTAATTGATACAAACTAATTGATACAAACTAACTGATCCAAACTAATTGATACAAACTAATTGATACAAACTAATTGATACAAACTAATTGATACAAACTAATTGATACAAACTAATTGATACAAACTAATTGATAAGCTTTGTTGTTTTTTTTTCAAAGTATTTTTTTTTTTGTTTTTCTACTTTTTTTTGCACCATTCCCAAATAGTGCGGTTGTATTGAAAGTTTTTCTACCCCAGTCTTAACGCCGACTGTCCCCCACTACAGTGTTATGTTGATGACTCCACAAGTTGTGGTGAGACGGCACCTCTATAAATCTGGCGGACTGGGAAAGATGGTGAAGGAGATAAGCACCACTTGGTGGTAGCCACAAGATGGTCATTGTCACGTCCTTGCCATAAGAAGTCTCACGTGGACACTAAGGAGGACAATCAGGTGTCCGGGATCTTTTCTCCTGACATAAGCCATTCTTTTCATTGTATGCTCAGCATAGTGAAGAAAAGTGTGTGTGTGTGTGAGTGTGAATGATTGAACTAAAAGAAGAGTTTATGTCTAGAAACCGTAATACACTAGTAACAAACAAACGCATAAACAGAGGGTTGCTTATATAAATACAGTAATACTTCGATTTGATAAAAGACAAGAGAGGAGAGTTAGGCAATCGGAAACAGCCAAGACAAAGAAGATATTGCAAAACAAACAATCTACAATTATTCTTAATAAAGTGAAAGTCTAGTCTTACGAAAGGGAAGTTAGCTTACATAACACATTGTTGTTTTTTTTCCTTACACTCGACCTTTATTGACATATCTATATCTATCTATCTATCTATCTATCTATCTATATATCTATCTATCTATCTATCTATCTATCTATCTATCTATCTATCTATCTATCTATATATATATATATATATATATACATATATATATATATACAGAGAGAGAGAGAGAGAGAGAGAGAGAAGATTTTAGATCTTATCAACCATTCATTGAGTTACTTTCTAATGTCCCAGTTAGACATTGGAACCTGGCCTCAACTTTGTATCACAACAACATTCTTAAGCTACGATAAAAATAACTCAACCTTGGCCACCAATTCTTTATCGATGTCTAGATTCAAAAGTGTCCATTTCAGTTCTCTTGACTACAGTTACAGTCTGAATGAAATATCAAAGTTACATTTTCTAGAGATGGCGTTACCAACCAGACCACTTTCGTAATGTCCTAAGACAGTGTATACAAAATCTATATTGTGAAATGCTCGCCCTGAGCTAGATCTAGGTTTATGTCTAACAGTTAGAGTTACTCTAGTAGCCTGAACCCATAGCGAGAAAAATCCATCTTGAAAAGAAAGGTGTTTGAATACTTGAAGCTGAAGACTGAACATACTATTTAGCTAAAGAAACACGTAAGGCAGGCAACACACTAAGTACACATGTAAGACAGGCAACACACTAAGTACACATATAAGACAGGCAACACACTAAGAACACATATAAGACAGGCAACACACTAAGTACTCGTGTAAGACAGGCAACACACTAAGTACACATGTTCCTCGTGGGAACGAGAACGCAATCCATAAGCGTAGGGACATTTGAAAAGTCAATGTTATTGGTTAAGCATAGGGATTACTACGATTTCGAGTCACATGCTAAATCTTCCGATATTCTGAATGTGTATTATTCGTTTTAAGTATAGGAACCTGTAGACACTGTTCTAACTGGCTAAGAGCACAAAGACAATATCTTAAAGACTTCCCACAAAGCAATGGTGTTGACTAAATGTCTTGAAGAATTACCCACAAAGCAATGGTCTTGACTTAATGTCTTGAAGAGACTTCCCACAGAGCAATGGCCTTGACTAAAGGTATTAAAGACTTCCCACAGAGCTATTGTCTGGACTAAATGGTTTTGACATCAACTTAGAGGAGACAAAAGTGTTTGACCTTTGATAAGATCGTTGTTTATCCTGCTCTCACTAAAGTGTCATTAGTGGCTGTTGAGCTCGAGGTTTCCAAGGACGATTGGAAAATACTTTGTGACTAATTGGAAGACTGATCGTCATGAGCATTTCTTTTCCGTCCATCCACAATGAAAAAAAAGGGGGGGGGGGGCGCGATAGTAGATTTCATTGTCACCTTCAGCTTCGCAATCCAGATCAGGACTTGGGACTCAATAGTTTGGAAGCCTTCCCGGAACAATATATGATACCAATTACCAAGTAAGTTTTGAACATGATATTTTTGGTTTCAAATACCGTTCATTTTCGGTAAAGACAGTATCTTATGATTCTACAAGGATATCATTGTTGAACAGTTCACATTGACATCAATAAAAACAAGTTGTCGGAAGCGACCAATTAACATCGTTTATTTCGTAATTAACCGACACCCAATCGGATTTTAATACAAAAACGCCTAGAGGTTGGAGCCAGCTATGTGTTTGCGGTTATTTCTACACAAAAGAGTCATGGGTCATTTATTTTGTTATAACATAAAAGTAACTTTTGAAAAATTGATATTTGCAATAAAAATTAATAAAGAATTTTTATCTTTGACTTTCGAGGGGGATACGTCACGAAAAATAAAAATTTTCGCGGTATTTAATTTAATACACGTATACTATTTTTGGATTCGAACAGAATCACAAGACATTCCCTAACACTTTAATCTCTTAGATAACAGTTAACATGCCCACTGTTTCTGACGTCACAACCTGAAACGGAAACGAGCTATTAGTCTACTACACAGGTTGAGGAAAACAAACATACACAAAAAACAAACAAACTCGGGAGCATTTTTTTCCTTATTTATTTTGATAACCCGTAGTATGCCATTCCGCGAAAGTCGGATCTGTAAACGTGAAGGGATAACTGTAGCTCCTATTGCACACATTGTTCTTAAAGAACATCAATTTGGCTTCGGCATTCAGACCGCGCATCGAGAGAGAAGTTTCACAATTAGTGCAAAACTACAAGCCAGGAAAGTTCCATGACCATCTAAGCAACTATTTTGGTTATTTCAAACTAGTCGACCGGCGGCGTAACATACGCCGCTATTTTGCACTGCCGGCCTTAGGCCACTGCAACCTATGCATCCGGAGTGACCCGCGCTAATTCTAGGTGTATAAATTATTAAATTAAACCATTTTATAACTTATAACAGATTTCCGGCGGCCTCCAGATTTACCAGGAGCTCCTGGAAATCTCCTGAAATTACAAAATATACGAAAAAGTCCTGGAAATATCCGGAAATTATTAAAATCTTTAGAAAACTCATACAAATCTCCTGGAACATATAAACAAATTTGTCATTTTGGGTGCCTTTCAATATGGAAAACCCCAAACCTTCGCGCGATAAGTAAAACGGCATCTGTATTCGAGACTAAAACTACGTGGGGTAGAAATAAAAAAAGAGTGATCTTTCCATGACTTCTTGGTCACAACGGTTAAATCCGGCCCTGCTATTCTGTGATGGATGAATACTACTTCCCCCACCCCTTTTTAGCGGCCCCCGAAAGGGAAAAAGACGCTATTAGTTTTGTGCGAAATGTCTGTCCGTCTGTCCGTCCGTCCCGTTTAGATCTCGTAAACTAGAAAAGATATTGAAAATCCGACATCACAATATTTTAGACCATTCAAAGTTCTGATGCAACGGCTACTTTTTTATTCCTGAAAGCGAAAAATCTAATTTTTAAAATCAGTTATGCAAGCAGTTTTTTTAAAGAGAAAAAGCTAATTAGTATGCATTATAAGTTAGACCTAATTGAAAACGAATAGTAATTTTGTAAACTTCATTTTCTTACCCTTTTTTTTTGGCGGAATTTTTTTTTTTTTTTGAGGATTCGAATAAGAGATTGAGCATTTTGGAAACAATTACATTATTTATAAGACTTCAGTAAGGCCAGGAGAGGCGCGGTAGCTGAGCGATAAAGCGCTTGGCTTCCGAACCTAGGGTCCCGGGTTCGAATCCTGGTGAAGACTGGGATTTTCAATTTCGGAATCCTTTGGCGCCTCTTAGTTCACCCAGCTCTAATGGGTACCTGACATTAGTTGGGAAAAAGTAAAGGCGGTTGGTCGTTGTGCTGGCTACATGACACCCTCGTTAACCGTAAGCCACAAAAACAGATGAACTTTACATCATCTGCCCTATAGACCACAAGGTCTGAAAGGGGAACTAGTTAGGCCAGGTTCACATCTAGCTTTGCATTCACTCGCACCTATCCTTTGATCTGCTGGACCTTTGGGGCACTACACAAGATCTGTTAACCTTCTTTCTCAATTCTTACCTCTCATTTGTCTTTGATATAATTTCATTCGGATGTTCTTTCTGAAAATATTGAAGCCTGCCTGGGTGGACCACTTCGGGGGCCGATTTTGAGTTTGTGTTTCCACACAAACTGTCTTTTGTAACCTTGTTTTTTCTTACGTTAGTCCGTCCAACTTGCAGTAATAAAAGAGTGATCTCTCCTTTAAGTGGTGTCCAAACTCTTGAGCCATGAAGACAATTAATTAATTAATTATTATCTAGTTTGTCAATTTTCCATACAAAATGTTTCTGAATCATTAATCACGTTTGTTAACCTTAGAAGGCGAAATCTTTCATGCAGAACAATAACAATACAGTATGTAATTAGTGAAAGGCCAATAGTACAGTACCTACGTAAGGTACTATGTTTATCTATCTGGCTAATACTGAACCTATCTGGCTGAAACTGAACCTATCTGGGTGATACTGAACCTATCTGGCTAAAACTGAACCTATTTAGCTGAAATTGAACCTATCTGGCTAATACTGAACCTATTGGGCTGATACTGAACCTATCAGGCTGATACTGAACCTATCTGGCTGATACTGAACCTATCTGGCGGATCAAAGTTATTTGTACGCTACTAACATGAAATCCATCCAAATCAAAAACATAACTGAACCATTTTCACTCAATTAATACTCGAATACTGCAACAATCGGTGTTCAAATGAGTTTTCAGAGTTGGCAGGTTTTCTATTTATCCCAACGTTAAAAAGGAGAGGGGACGAAGGGGTAATGGAGAGATGAAAAGATTGAAGGATTAGGCTTGGATACATTGAACTGCTCAGGATTGTCATTTGGTTCCGGCTATATGCGTTTGTGTTATCCGTCTGTCACTTTCATATCTCACAAACAAAAGAGCACTATTAAAAATTCTATTTCATTACCATCGTGCTAGAAACGAAAGCAACGTCTACTTTTGTTCTTTCTATAGTGTCCAATTTTTTTAAAAAGATATTAATATGCACATCCATATAAACTATTATTAAATTTTTAAAAATTTCTAAGGGATATTAGTTGTGGAAATACCTCGGTATCACTAATCAGAAATGAAATTGACATCTCCTGCTGTTACGGTAACACTTCAATGGCACAAAGACATTGACTGAATAGATTGATTTAAAAAACATCTTATATCACTCAAATACAGTTACTATCTAATATCTATTGAAGAACATTTTCATGAAATATGCCTACAAAAAACTTAATCAAAACAAAATCCTTATCTATATCTATAATCTGCACCCACTAAACCACAGTTACATCCGATCTGGACGAAGTGGTCGCGGCTCCTCTGATAGAACAGAAAGATGTTAAAACTCCTTTAGCTCACTTTCAGTCAGGGTGTTTCAAGGTCATTCGTTGTCACCGAGACCTACATAAGATGGCAATACATAAAATGCTGGTTGTGTGTGTGTGTCTGTGTGCGTGCGTGAGTTTTATGTTGTTTGTATTCATATCTATATCATTAAATTAATAGCAGTAGTACTGAGATCGACAACTGCTGTCGTACTAAATTTCCATTTGTTTGGACCAATAAAATTACCTTATACCTGGTCTTGGGATGCACCTCGAACTGTCGTTACATTGTTTCAGGGTTCGAAACCTGCCCAATGTCATCCCTTACCGTCCTGCAGGAGGCCTGGACGTAATTATATATAGGAACGTGAAACTGACGTCAAGTAGTTCAAATAATTCTAGGTCCAGTCATTTAGTCATCCGGCCCAGGAGAATTTCGGTATGAAAACAAGACATTTGACGACAAACTTTATATCCAAAATTTGATGCCAGGGGCGGACTGAGTATCAAAATCGGCCCGGGCATTACCATATAAACCGGCTTACAAATGCCATGTCATATATTTTCGGTGGGGGGGGATTTTTACCCCATATATATATATATATAATAGTGTGTGTGTATATATGTAATTAATCTTCATTACATTCTGGTCTTTCATTCTTTCAAACGTTTTTTCTACCCTAGAATACTCTCTTCCTATAATTAGTGGAAAGACAGTACACACCGCCAAAGGGCAGCTAGGGAGTCTGGGGGAGCGCTGTGAGCTCCCCCCAGTCGGGTCCGGGGCGAAGCCCCGTAACCAAGCATTATTTCCGTTATTTTAAGCTTTAAAAACGCAGATTCTGAGGTATCTACAGTGCAATTAGCCTGCTACTCTTCCGCTAAAAAAAATTCAAAAACCAAATGTACTATTCAATAGAGTCCAGCGGCCTAATGAGTTTGAAGCTTTTTGGTATTACTTATAGATTACAGACGTTTCTTCAAAAAATAAGTCAATCTAGTCATGCTTGTTGATCTGTGACTTAAAATATACTAAATCATTGGTTTTCCTGGCTGACTCAGGCAATCCATTCCATTAAAAGATAAGTGAAAGCAGAACGGTTACAGAGGCACTTACTTAAATAATGTGAAAAACTCTTGCTTCCTCCTAGTACATTCTCAAAAACGCGATTTGTATATGAATATACTATGACCCATTATATAAAACTAGTTGACCGGCGGCGTAAGCGAACGCAGTGGGCCCCCACTTTCAAAGGATCCGCGCTAATTCAAGGTGTATAAATTATTAAATTAAACCATTTTATAACTTAAAACAGATTTCCCACGCCCTCCTGTCGATTTACCATGAGCTTCTGGAAATCTCCCGAAAAAAGTCCTTAAAATATACAGAAATGTATAGAAAAAAATTGTCATTTTGGGATGTCATTCAATATGGAAAACGCCAATCCTACAGGCGATAAATAAAAAGGACATTATGCATTAGCCGGAATTGTGTAGTCTGGAGAAAGAAGCTTCTCGCGCCTCAAACTAATGAAGAGTTACTTGAGGTCAACAATTCTCAAAGATAGATAGAAACATTTGGTAATTCTTGCTATTGACCGTGCTCTATGTAGGAAACAGAATTATGATGATATTCTCTATGACTTTGCAATACGCAAGGCTCGTAACGTAATTCTGTACGTTGTAAAGAATGAATAAAATGCATAGACAAATTTATTTTCTAATACAAACTCTTAAATCTCACAAAATATCCGATTCCCTACCCAAAATTGGCCCAGCGAAATCCGTTTCGCATAGGGCCCCACAATGGTTAAGTCCGGCCCTGCTATTTAGTGTTTGTAAAATGTTTGTTTGTAAAATGTTTGACATGTTTCGGATGTTCCTTCAGAGTTGAAGATAGTTTACTTTTTAGTCCAAACCTCCCACAAGACGAAGGTGGGAGGGGGGAACGGGCAGGGTTCGACAGTCCAGCGCGCAGCCAACCGTAGGGACGTGTGAATTATTGTAATTATTGTTATAATTTTCATCATTAATGACTTCATACTAAGCATAAGTTTGCCATTAATTATAATAGTATAAAAATTGATTTAGATCTAGATTTATTTTTTAATTAAATATTTTTTTTTTCTGAGCCATAAGTGTAGTATGTTTAGATCTATGTTATAACAAATAAACAACAAGAAACTTACGTTTTCTTTTCCAATCGCAGAAAGTTGAGCTTTATACCCATATTGAGCTGTGACTAAGTTGGCTGGTTTGCAATTTCGCGGCTGTGTGTATGTGTTTTAAGTGAATTTCTAGTAAGTATTGAAGTATTGTTAAAGAGTTAATTTTTTTTCTGCTGCGTTCTATCAAAATGTTTTCTAACGTAACCTCTCTCATCCCTCTTTTTGGTTACATTTCATTGGAAACATTAAAAGACGGGGGAGGGAAGGAGCAAAAAAAAAATGGGAGTGCCGACCAGCAAACTGATTAGGCCAAACACAACCTCGAAGACATCAAAGCTGTGTTGAAGTCCATGCCGCTCGTGCATAGCTGAAACTACGGTCTAACTTTTTGCAAATGATAATACGTACAGTGTATAGTGTATTTTTTTTTGTTGATATTCTTGTTAAATTTCAAACAAAATTAACTGTAATAAGAATTAAAAAAACAAGAAAACGTGTTTGGGCCTTTGTGTCTCGCTGCTTTCCCTTTTTTTTTAAAGTTGTCTGCATTTAATTTTTTTTTCTTTGGTCGCGAACTGACCGGCCCATTTGGTACCGGCCCACCGGGCATTTGCCCGTTTGCCCATATAGCCAGTCCGCCTCTGTTTGATGCCAATAAGAAGTTTATATTAGATGTGTACACATTTAGCTGTAACACTTTCTTCTTTACAGTAAATAGATCTAGCTATGATCTAAGGATACTGACAACTTTTGATGACCAAAATTTAACCTTTGATACTGATAGTAGAGTGTTAGAGAGTATAACAAATGAAATTAACAATATACCATAATATCAATGTCTCTTACAACCAAACTAAATGAACCAAACTAAATGAACCAAATAAATAGTCAAACGTATTATTTATTAAAAAATGTTACTTACGGGATAACACGAAACAAATTGACATTGACACAACTGCAATAGAAACTTGTGGAATGTCACAGAATCTGTACAACATATTCAAGATTTGGGTTTTAATTTACAACTATGAAATATCTGTTCAAGTTTGCAATTCCTTTATAACACCTGCCTACGTTGCTACACAGTTTAATGTTTAAAGTTGCCTTTCAACTGATGAGCTTGTCAGCAGTAACTCCATAAACTTGAAGTTCTTGCTTCAAGAGAGACTTGTGTCTACGTTCCCTTCCCTAAAGACTCGGCTATACCAGCACCTTTGAAGAGAAAAGAAGTTTAAAGTTTATTAAAATTAGAGTTGGCAGCAATTCAAATTATTTTAAAACTTTACAAAGTATTTAGTTGAGGCTCACTGGTTTTTATTTCACTACTTGTAAAAGAAAAAAAAGATGAAAGGTGATATTCTCTGTTGAACTTTTATAACATAGAGCGAGATTGTGACAGGAGTTATTATTCAACAATTAGTAAACAAATAATGGAACAAGCAATACACGCCATGTTTCTTATACAATCAACGTCAGACTCTATTCCTTATGTTATCTGTGACTGTACTCTCGTTCTATGTTTGAAGTGAAAGAGGCCATCACGACTTGATGTATAATGTCCACATAACTCAATTGCTAATCTAGCGTTGTTGGGATGTTGTCTCTTATTGTTTCTTGCCATTTCTCTTAGGGTAGAATCCATTGTAAGCCTAACACAATGATACGAAATGAAGTTTATTTACTCGCCCCTATGTCGCTATTCTATTCGTTTCTAACGAATGTTACACAAAGTGAACAAAAAAGTCTCATTTCTGTTTCATTGATTTAAAAAATAAAAAGTGCGTACATTCTTGTATTTGTTCTTTGTACCCAGTCTTGTGCTGACATCTTCAATTTAATCTGAATTAAAACGTTTTTGAAATGCAAAACATTAAATAAAAAAAGAAAAAAAAAAGACGGCAACCATTGGATGATTAGGAATTCATCCCCAAAATGTTTAGAACAGTATTGCATCCAGACTTTTACTAGTGGCGTTCCCTCCCTAAAGAAAATAAATTTCATTGGCGGCCCTACCTTGCCTGGCCTGGGGGAGTGCTGTAAGCTTTCTCAGTGTGGAAGGTCTTAAGAAAATAATCAAAAAGAAAAACTAGAGACGTAAGTAGAACGTTTTTTTTCCAGATATTTCCAGAATATTTCCAAAATATTTCCAGAATATTTTCAATCATTTCAAATTTACCTAATGACTGTTTCTTAAAGCGCTAGTCTTTATTTTACGGAAATAGTTTCGTACTTAATTTTTAAGTGTTTTCTATGTTTAAAAAAATGTCTGGAGAGAGTATTGCAAACGCAGCAGGATCCCGTTCAGCCAACAGGGTCTCCTCCTGAGTTGTGGAGCTTCAAAAGTTCATTCTCCTGGTGTTTACAGTGCACTCTTTCTCATGGTAACAACTGCGCAGGTTTTAAAAAAAAGGTTACATTACAAAGAGATGGGACATGCCGAAATAAATCGTATAATAAAGGAGGCAGCACCGGACACTATTTGTATGCGTACGTCTGGGATCGTCCTTGTGTAAGTCGATTTGTCGTAAATAGGTCGATTTGTCACTGTCATTTCTCTCTACCATTTTTTGGTCTTACCAGCGTAATCAACAAAACGATAGTGGAGATCAACTCGACCATTATAACAGAGAGTCTAGAAGAGAGAAGATTTGAAAAGTCAAAAAGTTTTCATATTTGTTGCGGACATCGCTCACGAAAAAAGATCTAGGCTACATTTGGAAAACGTCTTACTTAGAATATGAAAGGAAGCCTTTTACTTCAAATAATTTAATTGTCAAAACATTTGTAATAATACCATTGTACTGCCCTCCTCGTTCATCTTCGGACTGGAAGACAAGCCTTAGATTTTACTTTATTAATATTGAAGCAGGAATTTATTAAAGGAAAAAAACAATTATTTTTTTTTGTCTCTTCAAAAATAAATTGACGGTTCTCTCCCCCCCTCCTTTTGTGGGGACGCCCAAAGGGGGTGCCACCAATAATTATTCTAGAAATCCCCCTATGTTAAAAATATTTGAGAGATCTCATTGATATATTAAATGTAACTGTTTAGTTATAATATTTTGTAATAATTCATTTTTTCAGCACTGATTTTATTATATTATATTTTTATATCTATTTATAAAGAAACATATACTACAAAGACTAGACAACAGCTAGTAGTTCTATCTGGTTACTGAATTACAAGGAAGTTTAATAAATAACATGGACTGGAAGAATTATTGTTCTGCAAATGTAATTTGTCAATACTTTAACTAATTGACTTGTATACAATCTGAGTGATCAAAGTACCATCTCATCAATCTAGGATTATACTTAGTGAGATGAATGCTTGTCCGCCGATGGATAGAACATTTCTATGTTTTAGACACTGTGTCACTGTCGCATTTTTAAAAGAAAAATTCTTTATTAGCTCTGAGGGTCGGGTTACTCACGAACAGGCCTAAATACACAAATATCACTACTCATGGAGGATATTGTCAACAACTTGCCATCTTTCTGCCCTGCAAATGATTTCAATACAAATGTATCCCTTTTTGAGGTCACGGGCTCCGTGTGGCAGGTCTACAAAGTGAGTAAGTCCGGCTTTGACTCTGTTGTTTAGTTCTAGGGAATATTATCTATTAGTCAAATTTAATCCTTTATATATTCTGGTATAATCACACAAACTTCATATATTTTAGTATAATCACACACACACTTCATATATTCTGGTATAAACTCATTTAAAAATGTAGACCTATATGCGTACAGTAGGACTTAAGGGAATGGAATTTGATGTCTAGAATGTTCAGTTGCCTGCATGTCTACCTCTGTCCTCCCATGATGCAATTCTTTATTTTCTCTTTCTGTATGACCTTGATTGACCCTACTGACCTTCTCTGGGCTCCCATCCTCTCAATCTCATGATGTCCTTCACCACAAAAAGTGAAGACTGTGTTTCTAGATGCTCGAATCCTTTACAGTCATTGTGTGTGAGAGATTTAAACTTCAAGTCAGATTGTCATTTAGCTTCACACATATTTAGAGGAAGTGATCTTTTAGTTCAACAAATATGTCTTTTTTTTTACATGTTTCGGATGTTCCTTCAGAGTTGAAGATAGTTTACTTCCTAGTCCAAACCTCCCGCAGGACAACGGGGATTGGGAGCGGGCAGGGTTTGAACGTGGGACCATCGATGAATCCCAACGACAGTCCAGCGCGCAAACCGCACGACCAGGCGGCCATCCATATTTAGGGGAGATTATCATTTAGTTTAAAACTTAGGGGACGTAATAGATCAGACAAATTAATTCCAAGTTAAAACACTTTGTATAGCCTCCCTCTTTCTCAACATGTCTCTTTTCCTCCATCGTCTCTTACACCAATACCCTCCTACTCCTCCTCTTTGTCTCTATCACTAGTTTTCTTTTAGGAATACCTCAATGTTTCTCTTTTCTCTCTGTTGTACTTTTCTCCTTTACTTTCTTTCTATAACTTTCTCTCTCTCTCTCTCTCGTTCTCTCTCTCTTTCTCTCTCTCTCTTTCTCTCTCTCTTTTTCTCTCTCTCTTTCTCACTCTTTCTATCTCTCTATCTCTCTTTCTCTCTTTCTCTCTTCTCTCTCTTTCTCTCTTTCTCTCTCTCTCTCTCTCTCTCTCTCACTCACTCTTGGTAGCTTAGTTATACGGCGTACTTGCAACCCATAAAAAAACGGTTCTCTAAGCCGAAGGAAATGAAACCGTCCAACACCGTAAAAAATGAAGAGTTCAATTAAATATTTTATTTTGAAAATGAATTAATAATACTGACTCATTTATTGCCTGGCTATACTCTAATAATAGTTCAATTATATACCGCGATTTAAAGTAGTTCAGTTTTACAGCACGCACGTACACACACACACACCTACATGCACACACACATACACACACACATCAAATGTCGCACGTGAGAAATGAGCTAGACTTTAAAAAGTAAAACCATTTCGCATTTTGGTTTGTAGGGTGAAGAGAATTAAAAAAATCCACTAAATTTATCAAATTGAAAGGCTAAATAAAAAGAAACAATATTCCTTTACTGCATACATTTGTGAACTTCTGGATTATTAGGGCGCGATGAGCCCACCCATGTCTAATAGTTGTCTGACATTAGTTGGAGAAAGTAAAGGCGGTTGGTCGTTGTGCTGGCCACATATCATTCTCGTTATTTATCGGCAATAGAAGGAGACTTGACACCAGCTGCCCCTAGATCGCTAAGTCTGAGAAAAAAATATTACTCCCTATAGAGATTTTTACGATAAAGTTCCAGTGATGGGCTAACCACGGTAAGCGGGCCAACTGCGGCCCGCGGAAAGGCTTAAGGAGGCCAGCCAAGGAGTATGTGAGTTAAAAAAAAAACAATTTCGCTCACAATAAAAAAATTCTAACCTTTATTGTGAGTTGAAACATTTCTTATAATTTTGCGAATTTTAATTCCTATGATTCTTTTTTTTTCAATGTGCATGTGCGTTATACGTTTTCCCTCTAAAATGTCAACAAAGAAAAAATGCACAAGATTATGTGTTTAAATAAAAGTGGACATGGAACTTATCATACTATTTCATAAGTCAAACCGTGACCCTTTACAAGGACATTACTAATTCCAAACTCAGACGCTGACTCTCAACACACTGACACTCTTTTTTTTTTCTTGCATGACCGATCAAAAAATAGAACCCGAAAATACAACAAAAAAAAAAAAATGTGTCAAAAATAAAGATTGTCAACTAAACACATCAGATCAGTCTTTAAGAGGAAGTCTGTCTCAATCTTACGATTTGAAGCTTCTATTTCGCTGCTTCCAACAAATTGCACCTATACTTCAAAGTAAAAGTTAAGAACGAAAAGCTTAAAAGAAAATATTTGACTAGTGCTACAATTGACACAAAAGTAATCATTTAAACTTTTTAAATGACAACACATAGGCTATCAATAGAATTAAAAAAAAAACGATAACAAAGATTGAGTGAAGGGAGAGCACTGTTCAATCTCTGCCATACTTCTCAATATTGCAAGTAGTATCTTCCCTTTTTCTGTAAAAAACAAAATTAATTAACAACCACTTATCCATTAACTAATTGGTTAATTTTTTCGATTGGATGTATGGTGATCTAACAGAAGGCAGGAGAGCCGCTGGTCGTGTATACTGATGTGGGAAAACGCGACATGAAGCTCTTCAAAATCGAGACTAACAGCTGGGGAAAAGTGGCACTGGACAGATCCACATAGAGATTTGTAGATGGCATATACAAAAGTAGTAGAAAGAAGGGCGAAAGTGCAACAGCCCCTGGTGATTACAGATGCCCAGCCTGTGACCGCAGCTGTGTATCAAAGATTGGCCTCTTTTGTCACACAAGAAGCTGCAAAGGGAGGAAGTCATCACCTGAGACGTAAAATGCGACAGAATTTTTCGATTGATTCTTGCGTTGTCATCTACAATGAATAATTGTGCAAAATTTCAACTTATGGGAAGTGGGAGAAAAACATGGGTTAAAAAATCCACCCAGACAGACAGACGGATTGAGTTAATATAATCTTTATACAAATAACACTTTTTTTTTGCGAACTCAGCCCAGTAAGAAGAGTAAAGTAAAATATATATTTTTTAAACAAAGATTGAGTGAAGGGAGAGCACTTTCAATCTCTAACACATTTCTTAATATTGCAAGTTGTATCTACGCTTTTCCTACATAACACAAAATTAATTAATAACCACTAATTCATTAATTAATTGGTTAATTTTTCGATTAATTCATGCGTTGTCATCGACAATGAAAAATTATGCAAAATTTCAATCTGATCTGAGAATGGGAAATGGTTGGAGAAAAAAGGGCCTAAAACATTCACCCAGACAGACAGACAGACAGACGGAGTAAGATTTTTAAAAATAGCACTCTTAAAACAACATGTGTGCATGAACCCGGTTCGTTTGACTTGACGGTTAATTGCCCTGATACCCGGCCATCCTATCCTGTACATGTATTCATTATTAAGGTGATACTATTGTTTTGAACGTTCCGTCACGCATGAATCACTATCGACTATTTTGCCACGCTCAGTGACAATGTAATATAAAATAACCAGTGTGACTTGTGGCGAGATAATGGGGGAGCGGTTTATTCTTTGCTCGTTTCACGCGTCAAGGTATAACTTTCTGTCACGCTGACCTTCTGAGCGTAACATTGGAAACATTAGTCGATCTAGTCATTGACTAAACAACTGCACCGCTCCATTCCCAGACCAGTTGACAGTCTCCGCCTGACGGGTTAGAAGTCTTATTGTCATAGAAAAATTTATGACTTTGACTTAATTTGTGAAAAAAATAGAAATAAATACAAGTGATAGATCCCCTCAATAGAAATACAAAGAAGTGATAGATCCCCTCAATAGAAATACAAAGAAGTGATAGATCCCCTCAATAGAAATACAAAGAAGTGATAGATCCCCTCAATAGAAATACAAAGAAGTGATAGATCTCCTCAACAGAAATACAAAGAAGTGATAGATCTCCCAATAGAAATACAAAGAAGTGATAGATCCCCTCAATAGAAATACAAAGAAGTGATAGATCCCCTCAATAGAAATACATAGAAGTGATAGATCTCCTCAACAGAAATACAAAGAAGTGATAAATCTCCTCAATAGAAATACAAAGAAGTGATAGATCTCCTCAATAGAAGTACAAAGAAGTTATAGATCTCCTCAACAGAAATACAAAGAAGTGATAGATCTCCTCAATAGAAATACAAAGAAGTGATAGATCTCCTCAATAGAAATACAAAGAAGTGATAGATCTCCTCAACAGAAATACAAAGAAGTGATAGATCTCCTCAACAGAAATACAAAGAAGTGATAGATCTCCTCAACAGAAATACAAAGAAGTGATAGATCTCCTCAATAGAAGTACAAAAAAGAGATAGATCTCTTCAATTAATCATCACTAATTAAGTAATTAATTGGTTACGTTTCTTTATAGATTCATGTGTTGTTATGGACAGCGAATAATTGTCGCAAAGTTTCAACTTGATCCAAGAATAAGAAGTGGGAGAAATAACGTGTACACAATTTGTACCAGACATTCAGAAGGAGTTGATAGAAGTGTTGTAAACAAGAGTTAAGAAGAACACCAGAATGTCACATTTTTTAGCTCACCATTAGTAAACGTATGCAAATAGATATTGATATCTAAATTTGTTGTTAGCAGGGGTTACGTCAGCGCTAATGTCCTCAATTTGAGTGCGTCACTTCTTCCCAAACTTACAAAATGTGTCACTGTCTCGTGACCGGATAGAAGTAAGTTTGAAATCTACAACCAACATTTGAGGAAATAACTTCAAAGGAAAGATATCTCCGAGATTAAAACCATAATAAAGAACAAACACATCACACCAGTTGTAAACACACACATACAGTTACACCTACACACTTGTAGACATCAACTATTGGGTAGAGTTCATTGATAAGAGTTCATTCCACTATTTGCTATTGCTGTCACTATCTGACAGTATTATCTGGGTTTATTGGAGTATCTGGCGGGAGCTGCTGCCGCTGCACTAGTATTGTTGTTTTGAATTGAGACCTTTTAGTTTCTTGGTCTCTATTCTTTCTTTCTTTCTCTTTTACGTCCATTTTCATTTCTTCTCTTACCTTCTTTCTTTCCTTCTTTCTTTCAATCTTTCTTCTTTCTTGCAATCTTTCTTTCCTTCTGTCTTGCAATCTTTCTTTCCTTCTTTCTTTCAATCTTTCTTTCCTTCTTTCTTGCAATCTTTCTTTCCTTCTGTCTTGCAATCTTTCTTTCCTTCTTTCTTGCAATCTTTCTTTCCTTCTGTCTTGCAATCTTTCTTTCCTTCTTTCTTTCAATCTTTCTTTCCTTCTTTCTTGCAATCTTTCTTTCCTTCTTTCTTGCAATCTTTCTTTCCTTCTTTCTTTCAATCTTTCTTTCCTTCTTTCTTGCAATCTTTCTTTCCTTCTTTCTTGCAATCTTTCTTTCCTTCTTTCTTTCAATCTTTCTTTCCTTCTTTCTTTCAATCTTTCTTTCCTTCTTTCTTGCAATCTTTCTTTCCTTCTTTCTTTCAATCTTTCTTTCCTTCTTTCTTGCAATCTTTCTTTCCTTCTTTCTTGCAATCTTTCTTTCCTTCTTTCTTGCAATCTTTCTTTCCTTCCTTCTTGCAATCTTTCTTTCCTTCCTTCTTGCAATCTTTCTTTCCTTCCTTCTTGCAATCTTTCTTTCCTTCCTTCTTGCAATCTTTCTTTCCTTCTTTCTTTCGTTCCTTCTTTTCTTCTCGTCCCTAACTTGTCTGATGTTTTCTATACAGGCAGAGTGCGACGTTGTTCTTTTTTTTGTGTGTGTGTGCCTGGAGGCCCTATCTCCGCTGACACTTACGTCACGGGCTGTAGGCCCACGAACAATGTGTCGAGTCCATTAGGCTACTACGGCGTCGTTATACATTGTGGACAGATGTTTCCAGGGGGCGGCTGGCACTGCGTGACTGGCTGGATAGGGCCCGCGGGTCGTAATGTGAGCACGCAGTTCAATACTAAAGTTACTTGTTCTGTTCTAGGTCCCCTTCCCCACTTGTCTCACCTTTCCTAGCAGCATGTTGTTGTTTCTGAATACAGCATTCAAAGGAAATATGTCCACTTCCAAACTGACCTCATGCAGACAAACACACGTTCAACCACAAACACAATCCAAAACACACACACACACACATATATATGTATGCATATATATACACACACACACATAAAGTGACGTGTAGAACATCACATTTATTGTGAAACAAAAACAAAACAAAAACTCCAATGAAATGTTTAATGACATGAGCAACGTTGGTTCCCCACTTCTACTTTAGAGACATCATTCCCTTGGGAGCTAGCACTGATGGGTCAAGGCATCTAGAGCTGTCCACGTACACGTGCTGGGCGAGGCTGTGGTAAATAGCTCTGAAGTTAATTCCGACATATCCATACCGTCCGTAAAACTTTTTTTCAAAATGAGAATGGCCATGAAGTAATTCTGAAATATCGATACTTCACAAAACGCTTTAAAGTAAAATGAAAATAGCCATGAAATATTTTTGTACGCATTGATACGCCCCTAAAAAGAATGAAAATAGTCCTGGTGTAATTTATGTTTTCAAAATGAGAATAGCCATGAAGTAATTTTGAAATATCGATACCGTAGATAAAGCATTAAAGTAATTTAGACATATCGATGCCTTCTACAAAACTTTTTTAATGCTCATTTGAAAATAAAATCTAATTTGGCTGAATTGAATCTTCAATTGGAAATTGCCTTGCTGTTTTTACCTGATTTGAAGGAACAGATTCCTGACACAGATGTCGTGTACTAATTGTATTTGTCAATCTCATCTTCACTTTTTAAATGAATATTTGTGTGACGTCACAAATGAGCAGCAGATAAAGGAGAATATTCAGTCAAGGTTAGCCACCACCGGTTTGACATCTAGCACCATCCCCCCCCCCCCCCCAATCGCCTCAACTGGATGTTTGGTCAAAACATAAAGCAAATGTATTGCTAAGTAAATAGATCTACGAAGAAATCAATCAACGAAAAGAGGCAGGTCATGCTACATGTACTTTAGGCTAAAAAGAAACATCGACAATGAAGGCACGGCACTATTAACATTTAAAAACATTTTTTTTGCTAAATTATCACTTTAAAACTTTTAATTTGAAAAGACAAATAATTTTTTTGACTATTTGACGAGTTGTTTTTCCAGGTACCCTTTAGGAAAATTCTCTAATGGTTTTGTGTTGTCTGTCTGTCCGCCAGACATGTTGAGATCTCAAAAACTAGAAAAGAAATCAATGTTTACCATATTTTAACGCCTGCAAAGTTTAGATAAAAAGGTTACTTCTTGTCTTCTAAAGTTTAGTTTTAAAACTAATTAATAAAAACAATAAATAGAAGTAAAAGAAATCATATCAGAAAATTCAAATCATTATGTAATGTCATTAGTCAAAACAATATATATATAGTGCTTTTTTTGTAAAAAAAATAGGTTAGGGTTTAACTACCAGTTTGCACCTTGTTTCAAGCTAAATCACAACTGCAAAGATTCTAAATGTCTAAAACAATTTTATTTTATAATTAACCAACTTAAATTGTTTTATTACTTTATTAAGCAGTAACACATTTTATATTGTAATTCTTATTGCGCGCAATTTTTAAAAAATTCAATTTTAACAAATCTAAGTAGAATGTAATGCGTATGTATGTTACGAATAGAAATCAAAACCACATGACCAATCTTAAAAAAACTTGGCATAAATGTCCTATGGGTACTAACTTAGACCGTACTGTATGTATTGTAGCCCTAAAACAAACTTAAGACCCTCAAAAAAAGTTTTCCAACTCTATGAAAGCATTATAAGTTCATCGATCTAGGCTATGTTTACCATATTTACATGAAAAGATTGAAATGATCTAGATCTAGATCTAATTTTAGAAACTACACTTTGCGCAGATAGTTTTTTACTTTGACACATGAAAATACAAATTATAGTCTATTGATTTCATTATTTAATCAAATTAATCTTCAAATGTGTGTTTCAAATGCATTTTTACATAAATTCGTTCCTTATATCTGCGAATTTAGACTTCCTGACGTACATTCTTTCATTAGACATTACGCGAAATGCTACACGTCTCTCTATTCCTAGGTCTAAAACTCTATTTCAACTCTAAAAAAAAAAAAATGTTTTCCATGATTCGGATGTTCCTTCAGAGTTGAAGATAGTTTACTTGCTAGTCCAAACCTCCCGCAGGAAGACGGGGGATGGGAGCGGGCAGGGTTTGAACCCTCGACCGTCGATAAATCCGAACGACAGTCCAGCGCGCAAACCGCACGACCAGGTAGCCAAGCCATCTAAGATGATAGAACTTCTCTTCGCAAAGATTTTAATCAAATTAACATTCAAATTTGTATTTCTAAAGCATTTTTACATAGGTCTACATTCGTTCGCCAATGTTTTGATAAAAAATTGAATTCAGGTCAATTAGATATTTTTAGCTCCATTCATAATATTTTTTTATTCATGAATTCATGCATTCGCTTTACTTATAACATTATTATTTTCTTTAATTGTTTCTAATGTTAATGTTAATGTTTCAATGACTATATTAGCAATACGCTAGTTAGGACCGCGGGCAGCGGGTAATATTTGTCTAGTTAATAATTATATAAATTAATAATAAACGTTAAAATACGAGAAAAGTAATAATTTTTTCCTCAAATTGAAAAAAAAAAAAAGAACACAAACCTTATGTACATATTTTCACAATTTAAAAAAAAAGAGATTTAATAAATACTGCTTCCTAGTATATTGCTAGATTACTTCAGGTTCTTCAAGTTTATTGGGACGGTACCCACTTTGAGGATTTGAAGTCTAGAAAACGGGCTAGGCAGCAAAGTGATTTACAACCTGTATACAATGCGCCATTCAATAAAATATCTAAAGGCTAATGATAACATTCAGACATGCAAACACACAAACGCGTTGGCTTTCTGTGGCAGAGTGCAAGTACCAGCTAAACTCAGTGACCTACGTGCAGACCTCAGATTTAGAATAATAGAGCCAGTGTCAAGATCTTTGAAAGGTTGGACTACTAGCCTCTAGGGACTCACGACCGAATTCTCGGTGGCCAGGTAATGTCTGTACTTTCTGTGATCTTAATGAGAGGCTATACAGACAACTAGAAGCAAACAAAAAACTTCCGTCGGTTTTCTTGAGACTTCTCTCAGTGAGGCAGGTATGAGGCCGATTTAATAGACTCATGGTGAGAACCGTCAGACAGGAATAAGGCCGAGTTACTGCACTCAGGCTGAAAACCGTCAAACAGGAATAAGGCCGAGTTACTGCACTCAGGCTGAAAACCGTCAGACAGGAATAAGGCCGAGTTACTGCACTCAGGCTGAGAACCTAAGGTAGGAATGAGGCACTCAATAACTTGAAAGAAAGGAGCCGCAAACTCAAAACACAAGGACTTTAATCTTAAGGTGACTACTGAAATACTCAACGATCACGGCTGATACTGATACATATAGAAGTACAGAGATTCACAAAGAAGTACAGAGATACACATAGAAGTACAGAGATTCATTCTGTTATATAATATTTCATTTATCTGTCGGTATCTGTACCGCACAAATCCTATCAAATAGAACCAAACATTGTCATTTGAAGATAACAAAGATATTATTATTCTGACCACACTGTACTCTCGTAACTTGTTGGTGCCAAAAAGAAAAAAAAAGAATGCTTTCGAAATAAAATGTCTAAGAATGATATAATCAAGAGGAACTCAAATTTTTTATTTAGATGTTCCTTTTTTATTTCCAATCCCTACTATTAGCTCTCACTTTATCAAACATGGTCAGAACCAAAGTCTCAAGTCGTCAAATCAAATCTACAAGTCACTAGTGGTAAAAGTAAAACCTGGAGCACGAAAACATTGCATCATTTATTTCAAGCTAAAATTGTGTCTGGCTGGTTAGCTAGGCTGTTGATTGCCTAGTACTGTCCAATATTTACAATATCAATTCACTCTGTCTGTCTGTCTGTCGGCATGGTAAAAGGTTTGCACACGTTATTTCTCCCACGCCCAAATCTCGGATTAAACTGAAATTTTGCATATTATTTATTTTACCTGACAACATAAAAATCAATAAAAACACATTTACCAATTAGGTAATTAATTATTGGTAATTAATCATTATTGTTTGAGATCTTGAACAAGGGAAAGAAATCGTACTTGACAGATCCGGTGGTTCAAGTTGAATTAGTCCCCCTGAGGACTCTTGAGCCCTGAGTGAACATTTTTTAAAATACATTTAAAAAACGATTATGTAAACATTGACCAAGATATTCCCTTATTCCCTCCACCTTTCACAACTGATCCTGATAAGTGACAGGATCATAGCGCATTGAGAAAGCTAAAAGCTAAACAAAAACAATTGGTAAAAGTATTTGTAATCGCATAGATTTATTATAAATCAGGACGCGAGCATGTGAAATACATATCTAATCCAAACTAATTGATACAATAACACTTAAAAGTTTGTTTTTTTTTTAAGTATTTTTAAAATATTTTTCTTGCTTATGAAAAGAAAACTTGAAATTCCCTGACAACAAATTTTATTGAAATAAAAAAAGAATTTCATTCATAAGGAGATTTTATTTATATCTGCTCCCCAGAAGTACAGTCTAGGCTATCAACACTACATTAGATGCAAGGGTAGCAGTGTAGAGCATGCTGTAGGAAATCTTGGACGAAAACTCTTAGCGACAGGTCCAACAGATATCGAGTGGAGTCGTGTAATATTCACTAGACTGTTACTAGAAGCACCTCATTGTGCGAAGCTGGAATGACTCATTGCACTAAAGTAGTGTTACAAGAAATAACTAGAATGAGAAATGATTGACTAGCACCAGCTTCATATAGTGTGAATTGATGGAACAATTCTTTTCACATTATGTGTTCTTCAATTATGAAACTTCTAGGTGTAATTTTATTTTGATGTCATTGTCCACTCATAAAACTGATTTCACAACTATTTCAAATTGGTAATAGCCTCTTTCAGAAATCCAGTTTTTGTTTTTCAACCAGTAGCCAACATTATATTTTACCACACTGACCATTTTTGTTTTTGTTTTTTACAAAAAGGTCTAGTTCCTAACATAATTCTTGTGTTACCGTGTGACTATTCAATTAGAAAATAGATCCAGTAGTTCTAATTCCAGTAGTTCTATATTATTTCAAGAGACCATAACCCACCTCCGCGTGTCACAGATAAGAAAAACTTGTACCGAAATCTCTGATGAGGTAAACAAGAAACTATTTGAAAATTGTGTAAAGAAAAAGTTTACCTTAGTTTGCAATCAATGTTCAGGGTGGTTGTCAAATATCCTAAGCAACCCTTCTCTCTAGTTCATCTCCCTCTCTCTCTCTCTCTCTCTCTAGACTGGTTGTAATCTACAGCTAGTTCTAAACACTTTTTAAAGTCAGGACGACACCCACACCGTGAGACCGGGGCGTTTTCATGGGCAGACCACGTGACTCAGCCCCCGCTACCTTTGGCGCAGATTGATCATTTATTGGAATTATTCTACAACTTGAGAGAGAGAGAGTGAGGGAAAGAGAGAGAGAGGAGAGAGGGAGTGCCTCTGTGTGAAACGTATGTAGGCCTACTTTATTATCAACAAACTTGCGGAAAATTTTGGGGGGCTTATTTTAGACCACAACCCTGTTTGAGTCTCTACAAGTTTTTAATTTGTCAAGGCTCAAAAATCTTTTGTCTTCTGGCTGGTGGATGTCTAGCTGGTATAATGGTATAATCTAGCTGGTGTATTTTAGTTGGTGACCATCTAGCTAATGGATGTGCTTAGCAAGCCTGTGATTATCTAGTTAGTGTATGTCTACCTGGTGCATGTCTATCTTGTACATGTCTAGCTGGTGTATGTCTGGCTGGTGATCATCTAGCTGGTGTATGTCTAGCTGGCACATGTCTAGCTGGTGTATGTCTAGCTGGCACATGTCTATCTGGTGTATGTCTAGCTGTTAATCATCTACCCGGTGTGTCTAGATCTAGCTTCTGTTGTCATATGAAGCCTGATAAGAACACCCTGCAGTCCACACAACATTCACCTGATGTTCCTGAGAGTTTCCAAATCAACGGATTGAATGAAACAAAGACAATAACGAGGGAATCCATATGAAGGTATAATTGTCTTTTCGAGGATAAAAATAAAAGATTGGCTTAATGGCTTTACACTTCCATGAATGGCGCCTGTATCTTACTTTAATTTGTTTCACATGTACCCTATGGCAAGTGAGCAAAAGTGAACAGAACTAGTCACTAGAAAACAATGTTATGGTAATTAAATGCATCCACTATCTGTGCTGCAGCTTTAGAAATCAACAAAACACGTGAATTTGTAAATTTGTAGTGCCTTTCAAAAGAAGCAAATCTGCAACATAAGTTCAAACAAAATAACAAAAAGAGTTCGCGTTTTCATAAAAACTAAAAGTCAGACCCTATGGGTCCATTTTTTAGTTAGCAAAGCAGGTCAATATGCAGGTTTCGATATTTTAGCTAGACATTCCACACGTTTATGGGGTGGAGTGGCTAAGTGGTTAAGCGCTTGGCTTTCGAACCTGGGGTCATGGGTTTAAATCTCGTTGAAGACTGTAAATGGGTATCTCACTTTAGATGGGGAAAGTAAAGTCGGTCCGTCGTTGTGCTGGTCACATGACACTTTGCTCGTTAACCATTGGCCAAAGAAACAGATGATCTTTAACATCATCCGCCCTATAGACCGCAAGGTCTTAAAGAGGAAGTTTTTTTTAACATAGTTAATATCACTTTTACTTTGTTTTTGTTTTTCTCGGATTTATTTGAGACATTTTATAAAATAATCTTCTATATATATAATTCTCTTTACGGCTCAACAGTCTGGACACCAATAAGTAAAGGAAAGATTGCTCTTTTATTTCTACAAGTCGGACTAAAGGTACCAGACGAAAAAAAAAAGGGGGGGGGGGGGATACAAGTAGTATAAATAGCAGGGCCGACTTAATCATTGCGACCAAAGAGTCACGGAAAGATCACTCTTTTATTTATTTCTACCCCACGCAACGAAAAAAAATGAGGGGGTGGGGGGTGGGAGAACAAGTAATCTACTCTGTATTCACCAGTCACTAAATAGCAGGGCCGGACTCAACCATTGTGGAGCCCTATGCGAAACAGATTTCGCGGGCCAAGTTTGGGTAGGGATACGGATAGTACGTGAAAATTAAGAGTTTGTATTAGAAAATAAATTCGTCTTTGCATTTTATTCATTGATTTCCAGGAGCTCCTGCGTGTAGCCAAATACAGTATATCATAAAAATTCTGTTTCCTACACAGATCACGCTCAATAGCAAGAATTAACAAATGTTTCATTCTATCTACGAGAATTGTTGACCTTAAGTAATTCTTCATTAGTGTGAGGCGCGAGAAGCTTCTTTTACCAGATTCCACAATAATGGGTATTGCATAATGCAGTTTTTTATCGCGCGTTAGATTGGAGTTTTTCCAATTGAATGACACCCCAAAATGACAATTTTAGTCTATACATTTCAGGAGATTTTTATGAGTTTTCAAAAGATTTTAATAATTTCCGGAGATTTCCAGGACTTTTCGTATATTTTGCAATCTCATGGTATTTCCAGGAGCTCCTGGAAATCAGGCGGCCGCGGGAAATCTGTTATAAGTTATAAAATGGTTTAATTTAATAACTTATACACCTAGAATTAGCGCAGGTCCTATGAAAGTGGGGGGCCCACTGCGGTCGCATAGGTTGCATTGGCCTAAAGCCGGCCCTGCAAAATAGCGGCGTATGCTACGCCGTGGGTCGACTAGTCTATATATATAATTCTCTTCATGGCTTAACCATTCCTGACACCACCAAGAAGTCATGGAAAGATCACTCTTTTATTTCTGCAAGTCGGACTAGAGTTACTCCACGTAACTTTAGCGTCGAAAACAAAAAGAGGGGAGGGAAGAAAAAGTAGTCACCAGTCACTAAATAGAAGGGCCGGACTTAACCATTGTGGGGCCCTATGTGAAACGGATTTCGCGGGGCCTAGTTTGGGAAGGGATACGAATAATTAGTGAATATGAAGAGTTTTATTAGAAAATAAATTCGTCTTTGCATTTTATTCATTCTTTACTATATACAGAATTACTTTACGAGGCTTACGTGTAGCGAAGTCATACAGTATATTATAGCGGCATATGCTACGGCGTGGGTCGACTAGTTCTTAATAAAAAGGTACTTTAAGAATAAGAACAAGTTAGTCCGTCTGGCAAAAACGTGAAGATTTGTTAAACATTCGATTTCACAATTTTTTTTTTTGTTTTTTGTTTTTTGCTTGTTAAACTCTGCACCGACTCTACTTTTGATCCTTTTTGTTGTGAACATTAAATAGTTCATAGAGATAAACCATTTTTACAAGACAGTCTTTAGAGTATATACTATGGATAGTGTAACGACTTATTTTGGAGGGTAATAGTGTCTTCCTAAATTACAAGACAAATGTGGTTTCGGAGCTGCCTCTATGTTTCTAATTAAGCACACAAACAGAGTGTAGAATAGAGTTTGATGCTTTCAAATTCAGCTCATCATCCAGGGATGAAATAACATAAAATTTGTATTCCCTCTATGAATAGATTATTAATAATAATATAAGCTTCTTTCACCAGGTTCCACAATAACGGGTATTGCATAATGTCGTTTTTATTTATCGCGCGTAGGATTGGCGTTATCCATATTGAATGACACCCCAAAATGACCATTTTTGTCTATATATTTCCGTATATTTTAAGGACTTTTTCGTATCTTTTGCACTTTTGGGAGATTTCGAGGAGCTCCTGGTAAATCGACAGGAGGGCGCGGGAAAGCTGTTTTAAGTTATAAAATGGTTTAATTTAATAATTTATACACCTTGAGTTAGCGCGGGCCCTATTAAAGTGAGGGGCCCACTTCGGTCGCATAGATTGCAGTGGCCAAAGGCCGGCCATGCAAAATAGCGGCTTATGCCGGTCGACTAGTGATATATATTTCTATAAACTAAGTCTGTGTATTATGTGCAACCGCTACTTATATTTAGCTGCGCACTTTTGTTTTAAAAGAAAGAAACACAGACCTATATAAGAACATTGTATATTTGTCCACTTTGAAAAACAAAATGTAATAGGCAGTTTGTTATTCAATAGCAACGTGTATTGCCATTGCTTGCTGCAATGTACAATTTGGCTATCTCTCTGTCTGCGTGTAACCCACCCACACACACACACACACACACAATTCTGCTATGCTCACACTGGTAAGATTATAAAGTAAGTTAATGATTTGATCATCTCTCTGATGTCCTAAACGTCTTTATTTAGATGATGTCTTTCTCTTGGCAACGCAAGAAAGCTGATTTTTTTTATAGCAGTGTTAGCTTCACCTCAAACCATCTCCTCCCAGAGAAAGCTGATTTGTTTATATCAGTGTCAGCTTCACCTCAAATCATCTCCTCCCAGAGAAAGCTGATTTGTTTATATCAGTGTCAGCTTCACCTCAAACCATCTCCTCCCAGAGAAAGCTGATTTGTTTATAGCAGTGTCAGCTTCACCTCAAATCATCTCCTCCCAGAGAAAGCTGATTTGTTTAAAGCAGTGTCAGCTTCACCTCAAACAACCTCCTCCCAGAGAAAGCTGATTTGTTTATAGCAGTGTCAGCTTCACCTAAAACCATCCTCCCAGAGAAAGCTGATTTGTTTAAAGCAGAGTGTTAGCTTCACCTCAAACCATCTCGTCCCAGAGAAAGCTGATTTGTTTTAAGCAGAGTATTAGCTTCACCTCAAAACCATCTCCTCCCAAAGAAAGGATAAAGATGTAACTAAATGCTAACTACATCGACATCCTCCAGGCGCCATAGAGCTATCTTTCAGTGGCTTGTATTTACTGGTGGTTAAAGAGATACAAAAACCGTTCTAAACCCTAATCACCCAACGCCATCTTCGTTAGTCGTTAAACTGATGGGTCGGTTATGAGCGACTCATATAAAGATTTGTATGCGGCCCCAAAAGAATAACCAGACAGAAATTTAATAGAAACGGAGACAACAGTCCATCTTTATGAACTTTGAGGCAGAAATTACAGGGATGACAAAGGCATTTTAGTTATTAATTTTATTTTTGAGCCCAGGAAAGGAGGTGCCGGGGTGGGGGCGTGAACTAGAAACTGTTGAGTTAACAGTAGACACTAACAGGATGAGAATCTGGAATGTCATTGTATCTGTGTGGAGCTATGAAGTCATGCAGCAAAGTGTCTTGCTCAGCACTGTGGGAGGAGTCCGTCCTGCCCTGATTCCAGTCAGCTAAGTTGTGGTGCCCTTCAGCTGGTATTTTTAAGTTACAAATACTGAGATGTATTACAAGATTCGATTTAGATCAAGGACACGCGGCTCGCGGGCTTAATTCAACAGTAAAGATCATCAAATATCAGTGTTGACTTTTATAACATTTTTTTTTCAAAACAACACAACAAACAAACTGACGGACAGAAACCACGTTTTAAATTGATAAGATCATGTTGACAAAATATAATACTTTTATTTTTTAAAATATTGTTAAGTTTTAATACTCTAACTGGATAGACTGATTTTCCAAAGATTTTTTTATTAATTACAATTTACATTTGATTAGATTAGCCAGTGTTTCTCTAACTTTTACCGGTTTCTTCCCCCCCCCCCCCGTCTAAATGATAAAATTACGTTCATGACTCACTTAGCAGCAGGGGACTTGTAGAAGTACTGTAGGCTCTCACAATGAGGTCAGGGAAGGTTTTAAGAATATAATAAAAGAAAAAAGAAACTTAAAGACTTTTCAGTTGAACGCAATTTTCAGGGTCTTTTTTTTTCATATGTATTAAAATTTCAACTTTAAAATTTTTTTTTGTAGAAAACATATTTCGTATTAATTTTTTTTTAGTACTAAACACAAAATTCTTAGAACTGGAGATGCAGGAGGTGTTCGTTCAGCAAGAGGCAAGGCGTGGCCTAGGAAAGCGCTGTAAGCTCCTCCAAAAGGATCCAGTTCAGAGCCCTGTCGCCAAACGTGGTCTGACGTTCTGAGCTTCAGAAAATCTTTGTCCTGGAGTCCAGAACGCCTTTTCCTCGAAGTAAGTAGAGAGAATGTCCAGGCCAACATTGAAGTGGTGTATTTCACTCTGGCGCACCTTCTCATAACTAAAGAGGCTGCGATGACCAACATTATTAAGCGAGAGGGACATTCGAGGTACATATAGCGCACGTACGTCTGTAATGAGTGTCATAGTTATAGGACCACCTTTGTTTTACGTAAGACGTCTTGTGTTAAATAAGACGTTTTGACGCGGACCTTTTTTTTTTGTCTCACAAACGTCGCCAACATAACGAGAAGCAACAATGGGAAGAATTTCGATCTTTCTCACACAAGAAAGTCGAAAAGTGTCACATTAACGGAGACCTTTTGAAAGGTCTTCTTCAAAAAGTTTTGATTCGATATTGTTGCAAACGCCCCTCGCGAAAATACTATACATTTTACTTAAAATATTTTTAATTTTTAAAACACTGGTAATATTTTACTAATATTCAAAGAAGGATTGATATTTACAATAAAAAAAAACTACTTTTTTTTATCGCTTTCTTTGAGAGAACGTATTGTCCCCAAACCCACAGTTTGAGAAACGCTGAAATAAACCAAAAGGTGCCAACTACATTTAGTGACTCTTGTTAGAGCAGCAAAGCTCATTCATCAAGAGTTACTTTAGTCTGAACTTAGCATTGAGACTTTTATTTTACATTCTAGTAAAATACCACACCTCAAATTCTTAAACAATTAAATAACAAGAGAGTTTATCTTCATTACAAAATGTAGGCCCTATGTCTTTTAAGCTATTTTCAAATGCTTTTAAAATCAGATACTAGTGCGGTCAATGGTCAATTTACAAAAAAGACAACTGTTTTTCAGGGTCTGTACCAGATAAAGTAAAGTTCCCCTTTTAGACTTTGCGATCTATGTCAATATCACCTCAAACCATCTCTCCCCCCCCCCCAAAAAAAAGGGTATAGGCGCGTATCTTACAGTGGGTTGTATTTAATTGTCGTGGTTAAAGAGATGCGATCTATAGGGCAGATGATGTTAGGTCATCTGTTCCTTTGGCCAATGGTTAACGAACAGGGTGTCATGTACCTAGCACAACGACCAACCACCTTAAAATCCCGAAATTCAAAATCCAAGTCTTCACCGAGATTTGAGACAAGGACTCCACCACTCAGCCACCGCGCCCCCTTTAAGTTTATTGAAAGATGATCTAAACTGTGCATATAATTTTACGCAAGCCAAAGTACGAGATCAATACCCGACTTGGGCAAACCCTTATTTTTTTAAATACTTTTTTTTTATTTTTAACTAGCTTTTTAATAAGCTTTATAGTATTTATTAAGGCTGAAACATCCCTTTCTTTTCTTTCTATTTCTGAATTTTAATAAACGGGCCATATTTAACGATCAACCTATCATACTTTTTAAGCTTGTGAATTAGTGTATCTGTTACAATAACATTTCACGGCCCGCTTTCTCTTTCTTTCTCTTTCTCTTTCTCTTTCTCTCTCTCTCTCTCTCTCTCTCTTTCGATCTATAGAAACCCCTTCCCGTTTTTTTTTTACCTTTGCATCGTAATTTCTCCCACTTAGACTTTTGACTTGAGTTGGAAAGACCCGTTTCAAAATGCTCTCCGACACATACACTCTCATATTTAGGGCCCGTTAGTGACACTTTTGGTTATCCGATCCACCCGCCCCCTTACCTATATATAACTTAATAGAAATAAAAACTGCATTATTCGCACATTCAGTCTGAAAAGTTTTATACGCAACTCATTGAAACATAGAGCTTGTTTTTCTTTTCTGCACTTTTTTGTGTTCTCAGAGAGAAACAGAAGGCTGCTTATTGTTTTTTTAAAAAGGCTTAAAATAAAGCTTAAGCGTCGAATAAATGGTAAACAATATTTTAAATGAAATTTTTCTGTAAGAACGCGATCAGTTGATGAAATAAAAGTCTTCGTTCGTTTCAAACCAAAAACCAACTGTTCACGACAGGACCACAGGGCATGCCATTTGATCTTATTGTTTTACAAGTAGATGGAGTGGCGAGACATTCAAACCGAGCATTTCAAGAAAAGTGGATTATCTTCTGGGTATCATATACATTGGATATGTCTATATAAATGAAGATCAAACGAAAGTGTTTATATCATTGTGATTTCTTTCGTTTACGGTTTCTTGAATAAAATATTTGAACACTTTTACAATCTCGGCTAGAACCACAAACAAACAAAGAATCAATATACTTTTAAAAATAATCTGCTCTATTTTAGTATATGACATTAAAAGACATTGGTTTATCATAAATAGAATTTAAAATGTAGGTACACTTGTTTGAGCTAGGTACTTTGATAGTCACTTGGCATAGCGGATTCATTAAAACAAAGAAAGAAACGTCTGGATACATGTGTTTTTATCAATTAGCTTCATTGGATTCCATTATTAGTGTATTTTAAAGCAAGTATTTTAGAATTTAGAACTACAAGAATTTAAGGGCTTTAGAGAAGGACAGCGGTCGTTTTATTGGAGAATACAGAATTAAGGGTATGCTTCTATTCTTGTCTGTATGCCCATCCAGTCAAATGTTTCCCACGTCGGTGAAATAGTTTCTCTCAGTGAAAATATTCATCCATATGTCACGTGTCCAGGTGAACTTCAACCAGAATTGGGGCTAAAAGTTGAAAGGGCGCTTAATGTTGCTAGAATCGATGTTGCTAAGTGTCGCTGACAAAATGAGATCTGCGCTGCCTTTAGAAGCTGGCATAAAGACGGGAGAAAGTTTTTCTAACCACTGACGCCACGCCTCTTCCGTTTTGTGTGTCACTTTGGGTTTTTATATTTATTATTCAATAATTGTCTCGTGATTTGATTGAGCTTAGAAAATAAAAACTTGAACTAAACTTTTGTAGTGACATTTCACGACACAAAACACAATCACCAGTCTGTCCCTACAAGAGAAACTGTCAAGTTTAAAAAGAAAACAAAAACACGTATTTCAAACGTCTTCTTACTGTTCACTTACTTATTAGAACACTCGACTTCTTTCATCTATGTTTACAGACATTGGTTTAAATTTGAATAATCGTGATTGGCGTATGTAACTCAAGATAAAGTTAAAAAAAAGTAACGATATAATACTGGTGGCATGAGCGTAGCCAGGAGGGGATGGGTTGGGGAGGATTTTATATATGTGACACACGTATGTGTATGTAATGTTATCTTTATTACATTTTGACCCTTCATTCTTTCGGAAGACGTTTATTGTACCCTAGAATAGGTTCTTCCTGGAGTACAGTTAAACTGTAGACACCCCAACCTTGCCAGCCATGGGGTCGGAGGGAGCACTATTTCCGGTATTTAAAACACTAAAAGAAATGCATATTCTGATGTAACTACATTTATTATTCTGCTATTAAAATATTTTAGTTCAAAAACCAAATCTGCTATTCACTGCACTTTATTAATGGAGTCCAGCGACTGTTAGAAATGTGTAACCCCTCTTGGCTACGCTCATGGAATATGTTGACTGGAGTTTGCTTTAGATTTTATATCGAATAGGAAGTTTTATCGTCAAAACCATCTATTGGGAGGTTTTAAGCTAAATAATCTCTGGAGTTTTTCTAAAAAAAAAACAACAACTGGAAACCCCCTTGGTTACGCTTATAGAATTGGATGACTATAGTTTGCTTAAGAATAATATTGAAGAGGGAATTTTCAACCTCAAAACTATCTGTAGGGGGGTTTTAAACTCAAAACCATCTGGCGGAGGTTTGAAACTTAAAGCCCTCTGGAATTGGGTCGAGTGGTTAAACTCAAAACCCCCTTTGGCTACGATCCCAGAATTGTGTGTGTGTAGATTGCTTTAATTTTTATATTGAAGAGGTGTTTTTTACCTTTAAACTATGCTGGAAGCGGTTTGATTTAACTCAAAACTCACTGGAGGGTGTTTTAAATTGAAGCACTCTGTAAGGGGTTTTTAAACAGAAAACTCCTCTTGGCTTCGCTCATAGAATCTGGTGACTGTTGTATGATTTAGTCTTCTATTGAAGAGGGGGGTATCGTAAAAAAATAATTGGAGGTGGTTTTAAACTCAAAATCGTGACTGTCGTTTGCATTATTTTTTTTGTTTTATAGAAGAGGGGGGTAACCTCAAATCCCCACGGAGGGGCACGCGATGGTTTAACATTAAAATCTCACTTAAAATAAACAAGATTAAAGCAAAAAGCCAGTCACAGAATCCCCCACCCCCACCCCAAGGGAAGAATTTCATTTCTTGAACCCCCCAGCCCCTTCCCAGTTGGCTACGCCCATGACAGGTGGAACCAGATGGGGTGCAGTAGAGGTTGTCACCCTTTACTATCGTCATCCTTTCCTTTCTATAGTCTCGGGCGTGGAGAAATAGAAATAGAATTTATTTTTAGAAAAATTATAGTCGCTACTTATTGATGTTTTACATTCTTATCTTCTTATCTTATATAATACAGACGTTACTTCAAAAAAGAAGATGATTACATTCTACATGTCATGCATTTAGTCATGTATATTATGATGACTTAAATTCTGCCAAGTCACTGGTTTTCCTGGCTACCTTCTCCTACAACCCAAACCCTTCAACCAAAACCTTTCAACCCAAACCCTTCAACCCAAACCTTTCAACCCAAACCTTTCAACCCAAACCCTTCAACCCAAACCCTTCAACCCAAACCCTTCAACCCAAACCCTTCAACCCAAACCCTTCAACCCAAACCCTTCAACCCAAACCCTTCAACCCAAACCCTTCAACCCAAACCCTTCAACCCTAACCCTTCAACCCAAATCCTTCAACCCAAACCCTTCAACCCAAACCCTTTAACCCAAACCCTTCAACCCAAACCCTTCAACCCAAACCCTTCAACCCAAACCCCTCAACCCAAACCCTTCAACCCAAACCCTTCAACCCAAACCCTTCAACCCAAACCCTTCAACCCAAACCCTTCAACCCAAACCCTTCAACCCAAACCCTTCAACCCAAAACCTTCAACCCAAACATTTCAACCCAAACCCTTCAACCCAAACCCTTCAACCCAAACCCTTCAACCCAAACCCTTCAACCCAAACCCTTCAACCCAAACCCTTCAACCCAAACATTTCAACCCAAACCCTTCAACCCAAACCCTTCAACCCAAACCCTTCAACCCTAACCCTTCAACCCAAACCCTTCAACCCAAACCCTTCAACCCAAACCCTTCAACCCAAACCCTTCAACCCAAACCCTTCAACCCAAACCCTTCAACCCTAACCCTTCAACCCAAATCCTTCAACCCAAACCCTTCAACCCAAACCCTTTAACCCAAACCCTTCAACCCAAACCCTTCAACCCAAACCCTTCAACCCAAACCCTTCAACCCAAACCCTTCAACCCAAACCCTTCAACCCAAACATTTCAACCCAAACCCTTCAACCCAAACCCTTCAACCCAAACCCTTCAACCCAAACCCTTCAACCCAAACCCTTCAACCCAAACATTTCAACCCAAACCCTTCAACCCAAACCCTTCAACCCAAACCCTTCAACCCAAACCCTTCAACCCAAACCCTTCAACCCAAACCCTTCAACCCAAACATTTCAACCCAAACCCTTCAACCCAAACCCTTCAACCCAAACCCTTCAACCCAAACCCTTCAACCCAAACCCTTCAACCCAAACCCTTCAACCCAAACCCTTCAACCCAAACCCTTCAACCCAAACCCTTCAACCCAAACCCTTCAACCCAAACCCTTTAACCCAAACCCTTCAACCCAAACCCTTCAACCCAAACCCTTCAACCCAAACCCTTCAACCCAAACCCTTTAACCCTAACCCTTCAAGTATTGATGCTATGCAGCTGTGATCGTTTTTTAAATATTATTACATGTTCGCGACCCTTCGCGTGTTGTATTGTCTACAGACAACGTCATGAGACGTTACTGGGAAGAAAAAACAAACGTCGCTGCTCATGTTCCTGGTCAATTAAAATGTCAGATCGTCTATTTAGTTTTTAACATGAGACTGTAAGGCAATTCTTGTGCTACATTAGTTTTGAAATACGGCATATATCGTATTTAAGAGACATGTTGATGTATGCAAAGGAAGGAGGATGACCACATGACCCTCCTCCTAGGGTCTGTTACTTGTTTCCAGCATTCACAACTTCAGATTGTACACACACACAAAATAAACGCATTTAAAGGAAACTCTTTCGCTTTGGAAGAGTTACTGGTAATTTCAAATTAGTCTACGTATTGAAATATCTTTTCTATTGGCTGGAAGCTTGAGCTCAACTCTTGGTCTAGCTCAGTCTAGGAAACCTTTGTCCATCGCATTCAATTTGTTTAAAACTCTTTATTTCGATCTTTATTGAATGAAATCTCTTACATTGGTCCAGAACTAACCAGTAGCATAACGTATGTATCTGGTATCGTCACATGACCAATTAAAAGTGTACGATTGAAAGTAAACACCGAATATCTTTTTATAAGATCAAAGAACTGTGTACGTCATCAATTAACGGCCTATTAATTAATTTTTTGTTTGAATGGGAGAGGGAAATAATTTATCTTTTACCCTCTCTTGCATACAAATAACTAGCTACGGTTCAAAGAATCCAATCCAGTATTTATAGAAGATACTTAGTGTTACGCATGTTATGCTTATCTCATATTGAAAATATTGAGTTGATTTTTCATGCTGAACTTCTTTGTCTAGCTTTTTGGTGTATCCGGTGATCAGAATAAAAGGTGTGTTGAAATTATTTCTAAAGTTAGATTATAATTTGCGTGCAGTTTTTTAGCTCTACAGAATCAAATTTGAAAAACATTTTTTTAAAATTTGGTTGGCAACATTTAAGTTCAATTTAACGTCCTTGACATTGTTTAGCTTATCGTGAAACTCTCCAATGGGACTCAAAAAATACTGGGGGATTTTCACTTGCAATTTTCGATTTTAAACAATGTCAAGGATGCTTTAATTGAAAACATCAATGCTGCCAACTTTGTAATAAAAATTAGGTTGTGCTATAGGTAAAGGATGTTAGAAATTGAATGTGATAATTCTACAAAAAA
The DNA here is from genome assembly GCA_030265305.1 of Biomphalaria pfeifferi. NCBI lineage: Eukaryota > Metazoa > Mollusca > Gastropoda > Planorbidae > Biomphalaria > Biomphalaria pfeifferi. The sequence continues at coordinate 11,151,201 of JASAOG010000001.1, forward strand.
AAAGTCACAGGATGTATCGTATAGTTTTTGAATAACATAGCTTATCAACACTTCCTATATGCTGTACACCGGATACACCAAATAGGTAGCTATTTATAGGTATCCACCATAGATAGAGATATCCAGTAAGAAAAAAATAATTTTTTTTTAAATTTTAGATTGACACAAAGAATAATTTCATGCACGAGCTGCCAAATGTGGATAAAAAACTAGGAAACAGCTTTAGCCGTCAGACAGTCCCAGATTTTAACAAGTTTCCTTTCAAACAGCATCGGCCAAGATCAAAACCCTGGCGATGTCGACGTCACAATTAAGTCAATACTCCAGCGTACTTAGGGAAAGTCAATTTAAACACAAGGAAATTGTGTATGCGTTTGAGTTGGGGGTTGGAACCTCGAGTGCGTGTAGGACGGAAGAAGGGGTATCAGCCCTGGCAAGCTTCAAGAAGTAAGTTTTTAGTAAGATCTACCTGCAAACAAAGTTTAAATCAACACTACCCCCTTCCCTCCACATGGGGAGGTAAACCTCGCTCAATAGGAATATCGGTGTTCGCGTATCATTCAGAGATTTGAGTTTAATTCATTGCAATGAAATGGGGGGGGGGGGGGGGGGGGAGACAAAAAAGCATAAACGAAAGAGGGGGAAATGAACGCCCGGGGCGGGGAAATAGGGCGGACCAGCATAAAGCTGAATTGTTGACTTAAAAATAGAAGCTTACACTGTTAAATAAACATAAAGCATACATGGGATTTCACTCTCTCTCTCTCTCTCTCTGTGTGTGTGAAAAGAGGAGGGCGTCACTCTATTTTTAAAATGTGTGAAATGGGCGGAAAAAGAAATTAATTGAAATAGAAAAAAACAGCGGAAGTGATTGTTTTAAAATAGTCAGAGTGAACTGGAATGTCAGACAATGAATGGAGACTAGAAGAATTTATTAATTAAAGAGAAGATAATAAAAAAATGATAATGATAATAAAAAAAAGATTGGATTCCAGCTTTTTGGTTTGTTGGTTTGTTTCTTTGCTACGTCTGTTAAAATCTGGTATTAACTTTGGATTATTGTCTGTTTATTCCTTCAGTCTTGTTTGACTTTCTTTTCACTTTAGTCTGTTTTTTCTCCTCTTCTCTTATTTCCTCAATGGTTTTGTCATTCTCTCGTTCTTTTCTTCATTTCCCTCTTTTTTTTTAAATGCATAACTTGTATTCCTGAGTTCTGTCCCTTTTTTGTTTTCTTACTTTCACTTTGTCTCTATCCCATGCTCTTACTTTCACTTTGTCTCTATCCAATACTCTCACTTTTACTTTGTCTCTATCCAATACTCTTACTTTCACTTTGTCTCTATCCAATACTCTTACTTTCACTTTGTCTCTATCCCATGCTCTTACTTTCACTTTATCTCTATCCCATGCTCTTACTTTCACTTTGTCTCTATCCCATGTTCTTACTTTCACTTTGTCTCTATCCAATACTCTTACTTTCACTTTGTCTCTTGTCACGTATTACGAATTGAATTCTAATTTTTAAAATGGCTTGCCTAGGGGAACGTGACAATAGAAAAGCAGTTGTGTCACTTATCTTAAGTCTGAATTTAATCAAAGACTTACAATGAATAACAAAAAAAAATGACACAAGAAATCGGAAGGTAAACTATCAACTTAATGTTTAATCAAATATAAAATTACAAGAAAGAAAAATAAACATTTACTCAATACAGAATTGATGTGTTGACCAAAACCCTTTTACAAAAATGGCATGTAAAAATATTACAATACAAGAGTTTGAAAATATAATTACAAATACAAGCAAGCAAGGCCTTGGAAAAAAGAAAACAAAATATTAACTTACACGATCAAGTGGTATACCACGCACGGGTCGCGCAATGTCTCCGCTATTCTGTCTCACGGCTGTCTCCGTATGTCTGTCCGTCAACGTCACGCGGGCGGTCTTTTATATAATCTACCGCGCGTCGATCTCAAGACAAATCTAGGGATTTCTCGAACCAAATACGTCATCAATTTCCCAGATCTAGAACGCTCTTCAAAGAGACAGAAAAAAAACACCCTCCTTTCAACCAGAGGTACACACACAGGTCAAGGACCGGTCACTGTCTGTGTGGCTTGACGAATAAAAAAAAAGAAAAAAAACTTATTACACAAGGGGCAGACAACCTACTCGTCTCTCGACCGCAACAGGTCAAAGAAAGAAAAAAAAAACAACGCCTAGATACGTAACACCTCCCTCCTAAAAATAAAAAGTTTACATTTCCACGAAATGGAAATCTTTTTAGAACTACAAAAAAATATTTACATTACAGAATGTATTTATCATGATATATATAAAAAAAAATATATACATCAAAATACTTTTTACAATCTAGATAAGGCATCGGCGATAACATTTTCGCTGCCTTTTATGTGTTTAATATCTAGGTTGTACTCTTGTAAAAATAAACTCCACCTGAGAAGTCGTTGGTTCTTGCCAGACATTTTGTGGATAAATGTAAGGGGATTGTGGTCAGTAAATACAACCAGTGGCCATCTAGACCCACTGATATAAAAATCAAAGTGTTGTATAGAAAGAATCAACCCAAGACATTCTTTTTCCACAGTAGAATAATTTCTTTGATGTCTATTAAATTTCTTGGAAAAGAAACAAATAGAATGCTCTACTTGGAAATTATCTTCTTGGTAAAGGACTGACCCAACACCTGTGTCACTGGCGTCAATAGCTAACCTAAAAGGTTTTCCGAAATCAGGAGCCATCAAAATGGGGGAGCTAGATAATATCTGCTTAATTTGGTTAAAGGCTTTCTGACATTCATCCGTCCAAGTAAATCGGACGTTCTTTCTCAGGAGGTTTGTTAAAGGACTGGAAATGACAGAAAAATTTTCGCAAAATTTTCTATAATATCCAGACATTCCCAAAAATCTTCGGAGTTGTTTCCGATCAGCAGGGATAGAGAAAGCTTGGATAGCTTCTACTTTGGCCATTACAGGTTTCACCTGGCCTTGTCCTACAATATGGCCTAAGTATTGGATTGAAGCCTGGCAAAAATCACTCTTACTCAGGTTTACAGTAATTTTTGCATGTAACAGTTTAGTAAAAAGACAATGCAGTTGTTTACAATGGCTAGAAAAATCTTGGCTAAAAATTACTACATCGTCTATGTATGCGTGGCAATTCTCCATGTCAGCAAGCAGGGCATTTATCATTCTCTGGAAAGTGGCAGGAGCATTCTTCATGCCAAATGGCATCACTTTGTATTGGTACAGACCATCAGGGGTGACAAAGGCAGAGATTTCCTTTGCCCTATCAGTCAGGGGAACCTGCCATTAACCTGAAAGTAGGTCTATTTTGGTGATGTACTTAGCGTCACCAATACGATCTATGAGATCGTCTATCCTAGGGATAGGAAACGAATCGGTCTTTGTGACAGCATTTACCTTACGGTAGTCTGTACAAAAACGATAAGTCTTGTCCTGTTTAGGTATCAAGACACATGGGGAGCTCCAGCTACTGGAACTTGGTTCAATGAGGTCATTTTCAAGCATATACTTGATTTCTGACCTAAGTATGGCAAGTTTTTCAGGGTTAACCCTGTAAGGATGCTGCTTGACTGGAGTAGCCTCGCCAACATCTACATCATGCATTATAACATTAGTCTGTTTTGGTACATCAGAAAAAATGTCATTAAATTCATTAATGAGTTTCATGATAACTGGCCTTTCTGTCGAAGACAGATGAGACAGTTTTACATCCAAATTCTGTAATACAAAAGAATTAGGTATTTTGTATTGTCCAAATTTCTCCTTTACAATATCATCATCAATAGGAGAAACATGGCTATTTGAACAACTTTTGACTGTATTTAAAACACAATTATTCTTCTCTGAGTGATCTGGCCGAGATACATAAGGCTTCAGCATGTTTATATGACATAGCTGAGTCTTTTTCCTACGGTCAGGAGTTTTGATTGTGTAATTGAGGTCACTAATTTTGGTCTCAATTTCATATGGACCAAAATATCTGGCTTGCAAGGGTTGACCTGGTATGGGCAAAAATACAAGCACCTTATCCCCGGGAGAAAATTCTCTAACACGGGCCTTTCTATCATACCAGCGTTTCATGCTGGATTGGGTGTTTTGTAAGTTATTTTTGGCCAGAACACAAGCATCATAAAGTCTAGTTTTAAACTTACTTACATAGTCTAAAAGTCCTTCAGTGGCTGTTGGTGACAACAAAGTCTCTTTTATACATTTCAAGGGACCGCGCACCGAATGGCCAAAGACTAAGTCAAAAGGGCTGAATCCCAACGATTCCTGGACGGATTCACGGGTTGCAAACAGCAGCATGTGGATTCCTTCGTCCCAGTCTTTTTCGTGCTCAAAGCAATAGGTTCGGATCATGTTCTTGAGAGTCTGATGGAATCGCTCAAGAGCGCCTTGCGACTCGGCATGATACGCACTCGACATGCAGTGTTTGATGCCTAACTGAGTCATGACTTGCTTGAAAAGATTGGCCGTGAAATTCGTTCCTTGGTCCGATTGGATAGACTTTGGTAGACCAAATAGAGTAAAGAACTTGATTAAGGCCTTCACAATGTTTGATGCTTTTATGTTCCTTAGAGGAATAGCCTCAGGAAAACGAGTTGAAGCACACATAATGGTCAACAGGTATTGGTTGCCAGCTTTTGTCCTTGGAAGAGGACCAACACAGTCAATAAGTACTCTGCTGAAAGGTTCTTCAAAGGCTGGAATCGGCTTCAGAGGAGCAACAGGGATCTTTTGATTTGGCTTGCCAACCATCTGACAGGCATGACAGGATCGGCAGTACTGGATGACATCTTTCTTCAAACGTGGCCAGAAGAAGTGTGACATAATCTTGTGGTATGTCTTGTGGATGCCGAGATGACCTGACATTGGTGTGTCATGAGCCAGATTCATGATGTACGCTCGGTATCTTTCTGGTAACACGATTTGATGGCATATTCTCCATTCTTCTTCGTTGGATGCGTCTGGAGGTTTCCATTTCCTGAAGAGCATATCATCTTGGATGTAGTAGCACGTTGATGCTAGCTCTGCCTCTTGTGATGTCATTGCGGTTTCTCGGAGTTTGGCGAGCTCTGGATCCTTCTTTTGGTCCTCAATCAACTGTTTTCGAGTTGATGCCGGCTTTTCAGAATTTGGCGTTGGTTCTTCTTCAAGAGAAGCAAAGAATGTGGTGCTCAAGTCCACATCATCTTGGTTACTGTTGGCCTTGACGACGTTCTCTTCTTGAGATGCTTTCAACCTCATTGCCCTTGTTACTGCACACGCTGGATATAACTCTAGGTCTTCCTCGGGTGTGGCAGATAAGTCGGGTGTTTGAGTGACGATGGGTTCGGCTATCACCTTTCCACCTGCTAAGTCATTGCCTAACAGCAACGAGATGCCTTCCAATGGTAATGTTGGTCGGACACCTACAACAACCGGTCCAGTAATGAGATTTGACTTTATGTCGATTAGATGTAGAGGCACATCTATACATCCAAGCTCTACGCCTCGTAACAGGATGCTCTTCCCAGTCGATGATGATTTTGACAAGGGCAAGATACCCTCTAAAAGTAGCGATTGTGAGGCACCTGTGTCTCTCAAAATGGTGATAGGTCGTAGACTTGTAGAATCACCGGGTAGTGATACGAATCCTTCCGAAATGAAAGGCTTAAAATCCTCTAATAAAACATCAATTTTGGTTGATGCAGACTGGACTTGGGTCGAACTCTCGCTGGAGTCATTGACATCTCTAGGAGACGCAGTGGAGAAACTCTTTCTTGAGTCAGTAGAACATCTTGTGGATGTATTTGGAGAACTCTTGATGGAGTCATTGGAACATCGGGGTGATGTCTTATGGGAACTCTTGATAGAGTCATGGGAACATCGGGATGATGTATTATGGAAACTCTGGATAGAGTCATTGAAACATCGGCTTGATGTATTTGAAAAACTCTTGTTTGAGTCATTGGAACATCGGCTTGATGTATTTGAAAAACTCTTGTTTGAGTCATTGGAACATCGGCTTGATGTATTTGAAAAACTCTTGGTTGAGTCATTGGAACATCGTAAAGATGAATTTGAAGAACTCGCTGTTGAGTCATTTGAACACCGTGGAGACATTTTCGGAGAGTCTTGTACAGTCAATACATTTGAAACAGGTGGTGTCGAGGTATTCTTGATATGACTTGAGGATGAGGGAGTAAACCTCGACGACCACTGTACTGTGCAAGCGCTGACTTTTGAAGGAGCTTTTTCGTTTCTCTTTCTCAATTTCCAACAATCGTCAATTTTATGGCCTTCTCGTTTGCAGTAGGAACAAGTAGCTTTACTTGTAGTAGGTTTTCTGTCATTTGTACTGCTGTTCTTGATGGAGTTGCTAGCAATGGACTCAGGCTGTTTGACTTGTTTTGGCTTGACATCCGTCGTATACTTGGCAAATTGATGTGATATTATATAATCGTCTGCCAACACTGCAGCCTTGTGCACATCTTCCTCGCCACGATCAGCTATATGCGTACGGACGTCCAGCCGCACACAACTCTTGAACTCTTCCATCAGCATTAGGTTCTTGAATTTTGCAAAGTCGGTGCCGATTTCCCTGGAAGTGAGCCATTTCTCAAAGCGTCGCTCCTTTTCCCGCAGGAATTCTACATGGGTTTGGCCATCCGATTTGCGACAATCCCTGAACTGCTTTCGGTAAGCTTCCGGAACAAGTTCATATGCCTTAAGAATTAAGGCCTTAACAACATTATAATCTTTTTGTTGTTCAATGGTCAAAGAACAAAATACCTCTGCAGCTCTACCAGTCAAAACTGTTAGCAGCAAAGTGGGCCACAAAGTTTCAGGTACATTAAAATTTTTCACAGCAAGTTCAAATTGTGGAAAATAATTGTCAATTGTGGCTTCATTAAAGCGTGGAATTATTTTCAAAAATTTTGTTGCTTCAGCAGTATGACTGGCAGGGGAAGAATCTGGTCTTACATTAGCAGCTAACTCTAATTTTTTTAACTCTATTTGTAATTTCATTTCCATTTCTTTCTGAGCCGCTGCAAGCTCTAATTCTTTTTGTTTAATTTCTCTCTGCTCTCTAGCCGCTGCAAGCTCTAATTCTTTTTGTTTAATTTCTCTCTGCTCTCTAGCCGTCTGGGCTTCTATTTCCATTTGTTTTAATTTTATCTGAAGTTCTAAATCTGATTTACCCTCATCGGGTCTAAGGGTTTCTAAAAGGTCTTCAGAAAACACTTCCTCGTCTACATAATGGATTACAATGTTATCTCTGATTTCTTGTTTAAGGGCATTTGATTTTATTTTTAACCCTAAATGTTTAGAAATAAGGACCAGTTCCTTCCTAGTAAAAGCATCAAGCTCTTCCACAGAGGGATTTGCAAGAAAAACCTGAATATCCATGACTAACTAACAACTATTACAAGCAAAAATATGTATACAATGTAAATATACAGTACAAAATCAGTACAACAAAAAACCTTAAGAGAGTTTGGTCAATACTATTGATACTTTACTTCCGACTCTTTGACACAAAAAAAAAATTTTTTAAAGTCGACTTCGCCTTTACAAAATTACTCAAGTAAGACGAAAATAGGTTCAGAAAAATATCCGGGACGAAAGCCCTCAAACTTCTTTTGTCACGTATTACGAATTGAATTCTAATTTTTAAAATGGCTTGCCTAGGGGAACGTGACAATAGAAAAGCAGTTGTGTCACTTATCTTAAGTCTGAATTTAATCAAAGACTTACAATGAATAACAAAAAAAAACGACACAAGAAATCGGAAGGTAAACTATCAACTTAATGTTTAATCAAATATAAAATTACAAGAAAGAAAAATAAACATTTACTCAATACAGAATTGATGTGTTGACCAAAACCCTTTTACAAAAATGGCATGTAAAAATATTACAATACAAGAGTTTGAAAATATAATTACAAATACAAGCAAGCAAGGCCTTGGAAAAAAGAAAACAAAATATTAACTTACACGATCAAGTGGTATACCACGCACGGGTCGCGCAATGTCTCCGCTATTCTGTCTCACGGCTGTCTCCGTATGTCTGTCCGTCAACGTCACGCGGGCGGTCTTTTATATAATCTACCGCGCGTCGATCTCAAGACAAATCTAGGGATTTCTCGAACCAAATACGTCATCAATTTCCCAGATCTAGAACGCTCTTCAAAGAGACAGAAAAAAAACACCCTCCTTTCAACCAGAGGTACACACACAGGTCAAGGACCGGTCACTGTCTGTGTGGCTTGACGAATAAAAAAAAAGAAAAAAAACTTATTACACAAGGGGCAGACAACCTACTCGTCTCTCGACCGCAACAGGTCAAAGAAAGAAAAAAAAAACAACGCCTAGATACGTAACACTCTATCCAATACTCTCACTTTCACTTTGTCTCTATCCAATACTCTTACTTTTACTTTGTCTCTATCCAATACTCTCACTTTCACTTTGTCTCTATCCAATACTCACACTTTCACTTTGTCTCTATCCAATACTCTTACTTTTACTTTGTCTCTATCCAATACTCTCACTTTTACTTTGTCTCTATCCAATACTCTTACTTTCACTTTGTCTCTATCCAATACTCTTACTTTTACTTTGTCTCTATCCCATGCTCTTACTTTCACTTTATCTCTATCCCATGCTCTTAATTTCACTTTGCCTCTATCCCATGCTCTTACTTTCACTTTGTCTCTATCCAATACTCTTACTTTCACTTTGTCTCTATCCAATACTCTCACTTTCACTTTGTCTCTATCCAATACTCTCACTTTCACTTTGTCTCTATCCAATACTCTTACTTTTACTTTGTCTCTATCCAATACTCTTACTTTCACTTTGTCTCTATCCCATGTTCTTACTTTCACTTTGTCTCTATCCAATACTCTTACTTTCACTTTGTCTCTATCCGATACTCTCACTTTCACTTTGTCTCTATCCAATACTCTTACTTTTACTTTGTCTCTATCCAATACTCTCACTTTCACTTTGTCTCTATCCAATACTCTTACTTTCACTTTGTCTCTATCCAATACTCTTACTTTCACTTTGTCTCTATCCAATACTCTTACTTTTACTTTGTCTCTATCCAATACTCTCACTTTTACTTTGTCTCTATCCCATGCTCTTACTTTCACTTTATCTCTATCCCATGCTCTTATTTTCACTTTGCCTCTATCCCATGCTCTTACTTTCACTTTGTCTCTATCCCATGCTCTTACTTTCACTTTGTCTCTATCCAATACTCTCACTTTCACTTTGTCTCTATCCAATACTCACACTTTCACTTTGTCTCTATCCAATACTCACACTTTCACTTTGTCTCTATCCAATACTCTTACTTTCACTTTGTCTCTATCCAATACTCTCACTTTCACTTTGTCTCTATCCAATACTCACACTTTCACTTTGTCTCTATCCAATACTCACACTTTCACTTTGTCTCTATCCAATACTCACACTTTCACTTTGTCTCTATCCAATACTCACACTTTCACTTTGTCTCTATCCAATACTCACACTTTCACTTTGTCTCTATCCAATACTCACACTTTCACTTTGTCTCTATCCAATACTCACACTTTCACTTTGTCTCTATCCAATACTCACACTTTCACTTTGTCTCTATCCAATACTCACACTTTCACTTTGTCTCTATCCAATACTCACACTTTCACTTTGTCTCTATCCAATACTCACACTTTCACTTTGTCTCTATCCAATACTCACACTTTCACTTTGTCTCTATCCAATACTCACACTTTCACTTTGTCTCTATCCAATACTCACACTTTCACTTTGTCTCTATCCAATACTCACACTTTCACTTTGTCTCTATCCAATACTCACACTTTCACTTTGTCTCTATCCAATACTCACACTTTCACTTTGTCTCTATCCAATACTCACACTTTCACTTTGTCTCTATCCAATACTCACACTTTCACTTTGTCTCTATCCAATACTCACACTTTCACTTTGTCTCTATCCAATACTCACACTTTCACTTTGTCTCTATCCAATACTCACACTTTCACTTTGTCTCTATCCAATACTCACACTTTCACTTTGTCTCTATCCAATACTCACACTTTCACTTTGTCTCTATCCAATACTCTCACTTTCACTTTGTCTCTATCCAATACTCACACTTTCACTTTGTCTCTATCCAATACTCACACTTTCACTTTGTCTCTATCCAATACTCACACTTTCACTTTGTCTCTATCCAATACTCACACTTTCACTTTGTCTCTATCCAATACTCACACTTTCACTTTGTCTCTATCCAATACTCACACTTTCACTTTGTCTCTATCCAATACTCACACTTTCACTTTGTCTCTATCCAATACTCACACTTTCACTTTGTCTCTATCCAATACTCACACTTTCACTTTGTCTCTATCCAATACTCACACTTTCACTTTGTCTCTATCCAATACTCACACTTTCACTTTGTCTCTATCCAATACTCACACTTTCACTTTGTCTCTATCCAATACTCACACTTTCACTTTGTCTCTATCCAATACTCACACTTTCACTTTGTCTCTATCCAATACTCACACTTTCACTTTGTCTCTATCCAATACTCACACTTTCACTTTGTCTCTATCCAATACTCACACTTTCACTTTGTCTCTATCCAATACTCACACTTTCACTTTGTCTCTATCCAATACTCACACTTTCACTTTGTCTCTATCCAATACTCACACTTTCACTTTGTCTCTATCCAATACTCACACTTTCACTTTGTCTCTATCCAATACTCACACTTTCACTTTGTCTCTATCCAATACTCACACTTTCACTTTGTCTCTATCCAATACTCACACTTTCACTTTGTCTCTATCCAATACTCACACTTTCACTTTGTCTCTATCCAATACTCACACTTTCACTTTGTCTCTATCCAATACTCACACTTTCACTTTGTCTCTATCCAATACTCACACTTTCACTTTGTCTCTATCCAATACTCACACTTTCACTTTGTCTCTATCCAATACTCACACTTTCACTTTGTCTCTATCCAATACTCACACTTTCACTTTGTCTCTATCCAATACTCACACTTTCACTTTGTCTCTATCCAATACTCACACTTTCACTTTGTCTCTATCCAATACTCACACTTTCACTTTGTCTCTATCCAATACTCACACTTTCACTTTGTCTCTATCCAATACTCACACTTTCACTTTGTCTCTATCCAATACTCACACTTTCACTTTGTCTCTATCCAATACTCACACTTTCACTTTGTCTCTATCCAATACTCACACTTTCACTTTGTCTCTATCCAATACTCACACTTTCACTTTGTCTCTATCCAATACTCACACTTTCACTTTGTCTCTATCCAATACTCACACTTTCACTTTGTCTCTATCCAATACTCACACTTTCACTTTGTCTCTATCCAATACTCACACTTTCACTTTGTCTCTATCCAATACTCACACTTTCACTTTGTCTCTATCCAATACTCACACTTTCACTTTGTCTCTATCCAATACTCACACTTTCACTTTGTCTCTATCCAATACTCACACTTTCACTTTGTCTCTATCCAATACTCACACTTTCACTTTGTCTCTATCCAATACTCACACTTTCACTTTGTCTCTATCCAATACTCACACTTTCACTTTGTCTCTATCCAATACTCACACTTTCACTTTGTCTCTATCCAATACTCACACTTTCACTTTGTCTCTATCCAATACTCACACTTTCACTTTGTCTCTATCCAATACTCACACTTTCACTTTGTCTCTATCCAATACTCACACTTTCACTTTGTCTCTATCCAATACTCACACTTTCACTTTGTCTCTATCCAATACTCACACTTTCACTTTGTCTCTATCCAATACTCACACTTTCACTTTGTCTCTATCCAATACTCACACTTTCACTTTGTCTCTATCCAATACTCACACTTTCACTTTGTCTCTATCCAATACTCACACTTTCACTTTGTCTCTATCCAATACTCACACTTTCACTTTGTCTCTATCCAATACTCACACTTTCACTTTGTCTCTATCCAATACTCACACTTTCACTTTGTCTCTATCCAATACTCACACTTTCACTTTGTCTCTATCCAATACTCACACTTTCACTTTGTCTCTATCCAATACTCACACTTTCACTTTGTCTCTATCCAATACTCACACTTTCACTTTGTCTCTATCCAATACTCACACTTTCACTTTGTCTCTATCCAATACTCACACTTTCACTTTGTCTCTATCCAATACTCACACTTTCACTTTGTCTCTATCCAATACTCACACTTTCACTTTGTCTCTATCCAATACTCACACTTTCACTTTGTCTCTATCCAATACTCACACTTTCACTTTGTCTCTATCCAATACTCACACTTTCACTTTGTCTCTATCCAATACTCACACTTTCACTTTGTCTCTATCCAATACTCACACTTTCACTTTGTCTCTATCCAATACTCACACTTTCACTTTGTCTCTATCCAATACTCACACTTTCACTTTGTCTCTATCCAATACTCACACTTTCACTTTGTCTCTATCCAATACTCACACTTTCACTTTGTCTCTATCCAATACTCACACTTTCACTTTGTCTCTATCCAATACTCACACTTTCACTTTGTCTCTATCCAATACTCACACTTTCACTTTGTCTCTATCCAATACTCACACTTTCACTTTGTCTCTATCCAATACTCACACTTTCACTTTGTCTCTATCCAATACTCACACTTTCACTTTGTCTCTATCCAATACTCACACTTTCACTTTGTCTCTATCCAATACTCACACTTTCACTTTGTCTCTATCCAATACTCACACTTTCACTTTGTCTCTATCCAATACTCACACTTTCACTTTGTCTCTATCCAATACTCACACTTTCACTTTGTCTCTATCCAATACTCACACTTTCACTTTGTCTCTATCCAATACTCACACTTTCACTTTGTCTCTATCCAATACTCACACTTTCACTTTGTCTCTATCCAATACTCACACTTTCACTTTGTCTCTATCCAATACTCACACTTTCACTTTGTCTCTATCCAATACTCACACTTTCACTTTGTCTCTATCCAATACTCACACTTTCACTTTGTCTCTATCCAATACTCACACTTTCACTTTGTCTCTATCCAATACTCACACTTTCACTTTGTCTCTATCCAATACTCACACTTTCACTTTGTCTCTATCCAATACTCACACTTTCACTTTGTCTCTATCCAATACTCACACTTTCACTTTGTCTCTATCCAATACTCACACTTTCACTTTGTCTCTATCCAATACTCACACTTTCACTTTGTCTCTATCCAATAATCACACTTTCACTTTGTCTCTATCCAATACTCACACTTTCACTTTGTCTCTATCCAATACTCACAAATTCACTTTGTCTCTATCCAATACTCACACTTTCACTTTGTCTCTATCCAATACTCTCACTTTCACTTTGTCTCTATCCAATTCTCACACTTTCACTTTGTCTCTATCCAATACTCACACTTTCACTTTGTCTCTATCCAATACTCTCACTTTCACTTTGTCTCTATCCAATACTCACACTTTCACTTTGTCTCTATCCAATACTCACACTTTCACTTTGTCTCTATCCAATACTCACACTTTCACTTTGTCTCTATCCAATACTCACACTTTCACTTTGTCTCTATCCAATACTCACACTTTCACTTTGTCTCTATCCAATACTCACACTTTCACTTTGTCTCTATCCAATACTCACACTTTCACTTTGTCTCTATCCAATACTCACACTTTCACTTTGTCTCTATCCAATACTCACACTTTCACTTTGTCTCTATCCAATACTCTCACTTTCACTTTGTCTCTATCCAATACTCACACTTTCACTTTGTCTCTATCCAATACTCACACTTTCACTTTGTCTCTATCCAATACTCTCACTTTCACTTTGTCTCTATCCAATACTCACACTTTCACTTTGTCTCTATCCAATACTCACACTTTCACTTTGTCTCTATCCAATACTCACACTTTCACTTTGTCTCTATCCAATACTCACACTTTCACTTTGTCTCTATCCAATACTCACACTTTCACTTTGTCTCTATCCAATACTCACACTTTCACTTTGTCTCTATCCAATACTCACACTTTCACTTTGTCTCTATCCAATACTCACACTTTCACTTTGTCTCTATCCAATACTCACACTTTCACTTTGTCTCTATCCAATACTCTTACTTTTACTTTGTCTCTATCCAATACTCTTACTTTCACTTTGTCTCTATCCAATACTCACACTTTCACTTTGTCTCTATCCAATACTCTTACTTTCACTTTGTCTCTATCCAATACTCTTACTTTCACTTTGTCTCTATCCAATACTCTTACTTTTACTTTGTCTCTATCCAATACTCTTACTTTTACTTTGTCTCTATCCAATACTCTTACTTTTACTTTGTCTCTAACCAATACTCTTACTTTCACTTTGTCTCTATCCAATACTCTTACTTTCACTTTGTCTCTATCCAATACTCACACTTTCACTTTGTCTCTATCCAATACTCACACTTTCACTTTGTCTCTATCCAATACTCACACTTTCACTTTGTCTCTATCCAATACTCACACTTTCACTTTGTCTCTATCCAATACTCACACTTTCACTTTGTCTCTATCCAATACTCTTACTTTACTTTGTCTCTATCCAATACTCTTACTTTCACTTTGTCTCTATCCAATACTCACACTTTCACTTTGTCTCTATCCAATACTCTTACTTTCACTTTGTCTCTATCCAATACTCTTACTTTTACTTTGTCTCTATCCAATACTCTTACTTTTACTTTGTCTCTATCCAATACTCTTACTTTTACTTTGTCTCTATCCAATACTCACACTTTCACTTTGTCTCTATCCAATACTCACACTTTCACTTTGTCTCTATCCAATACTCACACTTTCACTTTGTCTCTATCCAATACTCACACTTTCACTTTGTCTCTATCCAATACTCACACTTTCACTTTGTCTCTATCCAATACTCACACTTTCACTTTGTCTCTATCCAATACTCACACTTTCACTTTGTCTCTATCCAATACTCACACTTTCACTTTGTCTCTATCCAATACTCTCACTTTCACTTTGTCTCTATCCAATTCTCACACTTTCACTTTGTCTCTATCCAATACTCACACTTTCACTTTGTCTCTATCCAATACTCTCACTTTCACTTTGTCTCTATCCAATACTCACACTTTCACTTTGTCTCTATCCAATACTCACACTTTCACTTTGTCTCTATCCAATACTCACACTTTCACTTTGTCTCTATCCAATACTCACACTTTCACTTTGTCTCTATCCAATACTCACACTTTCACTTTGTCTCTATCCAATACTCACACTTTCACTTTGTCTCTATCCAATACTCACACTTTCACTTTGTCTCTATCCAATACTCTCACTTTCACTTTGTCTCTATCCAATACTCACACTTTCACTTTGTCTCTATCCAATACTCACACTTTCACTTTGTCTCTATCCAATACTCTCACTTTCACTTTGTCTCTATCCAATACTCACACTTTCACTTTGTCTCTATCCAATACTCACACTTTCACTTTGTCTCTATCCAATACTCACACTTTCACTTTGTCTCTATCCAATACTCACACTTTCACTTTGTCTCTATCCAATACTCACACTTTCACTTTGTCTCTATCCAATACTCACACTTTCACTTTGTCTCTATCCAATACTCACACTTTCACTTTGTCTCTATCCAATACTCACACTTTCACTTTGTCTCTATCCAATACTCTTACTTTTACTTTGTCTCTATCCAATACTCTTACTTTCACTTTGTCTCTATCCAATACTCACACTTTCACTTTGTCTCTATCCAATACTCTTACTTTCACTTTGTCTCTATCCAATACTTTTACTTTTACTTTGTCTCTATCCAATACTCTTACTTTTACTTTGTCTCTATCCAATACTCTTACTTTTACTTTGTCTCTATCCAATACTCTTACTTTTACTTTGTCTCTAACCAATACTCTTACTTTCACTTTGTCTCTATCCAATACTCTTACTTTCACTTTGTCTCTATCCAATACTCACACTTTCACTTTGTCTCTATCCAATACTCACACTTTCACTTTGTCTCTATCCAATACTCACACTTTCACTTTGTCTCTATCCAATACTCACACTTTCACTTTGTCTCTATCCAATACTCTTACTTTACTTTGTCTCTATCCAATACTCTTACTTTCACTTTGTCTCTATCCAATACTCACACTTTCACTTTGTCTCTATCCAATACTCTTACTTTCACTTTGTCTCTATCCAATACTCTTACTTTTACTTTGTCTCTATCCAATACTCTTACTTTTACTTTGTCTCTATCCAATACTCTTACTTTTACTTTGTCTCTATCCAATACTCTCACTTTCACTTTGTCTCTATCCAATACTCACACTTTCACTTTGTCTCTATCCAATACTCTTACTTTCACTTTGTCTCTATCCAATACTCACACTTTCACTTTGTCTCTATCCAATACTCACACTTTCACTTTGTCTCTATCCAATACTCTTACTTTCACTTTGTCTCTATCCAATACTCTTACTTTCACTTTGTCTCTATCCAATACTCACACTTTCACTTTGTCTCTATCCAATACTCTTACTTTCACTTTGTCTCTATCCAATACTCTTACTTTCACTTTGTCTCTATCCAATACTCTCACTTTCACTTTGTCTCTATCCAATACTCACACTTTCACTTTGTCTCTATCCAATACTCTTACTTTCACTTTGTCTCTATCCAATACTCTTACTTTCACTTTGTCTCTATCCAATACTCACACTTTCACTTTGTCTCTATCCAATACTCTTACTTTCACTTTGTCTCTATCCAATACTCACACTTTCACTTTGTCTCTATCCAATACTCACACTTTCACTTTGTCTCTATCCAATACTCTTACTTTCACTTTGTCTCTATCCAATACTCTTACTTTCACTTTGTCTCTATCCAATACTCACACTTTCACTTTGTCTCTATCCAATACTCTTACTTTCACTTTGTCTCTATCCAATACTCACACTTTTACTTTGTCTCTATCCAATACTCTTACTTTCACTTTGTCTCTATCCAATACTCTTACTTTCACTTTGTCTCTATCCAATACTCACACTTTCACTTTGTCTCTATCCAATACTCACACTTTCACTTTGTCTCTATCCAATACTCTTACTTTCACTTTGTCTCTTTCCAATACTCTTACTTTCACTTTGTCTCTATCCAATACTCTTACTTTCACTTTGTCTCTATCCAATACTCACACTTTCACTTTGTCTCTATCCAATACTCACACTTTCACTTTGTCTCTATCCAATACTCACACTTTCACTTTGTCTCTATCCAATACTCACACTTTCACTTTGTCTCTATCCAATACTCACACTTTCACTTTGTCTCTATCCAATACTCACACTTTCACTTTGTCTCTATCCAATACTCACACTTTCACTTTGTCTCTATCCAATACTCTTACCTTCACTTTGTCTCTATCCAATACTCTCACTTTCACTTTGTCTCTATCCAATACTCTCACTTTCACTTTGTCTCTATCCAATACTCACACTTTCACTTTGTCTCTATCCAATACTCTCACTTTCACTTTGTCTCTATCCAATACTCACACTTTCACTTTGTCTCTATCCAATACTCTCACTTTCACTTTGTCTCTATCCAATACTCACACTTTCACTTTGTCTCTATCCAATACTCTCACTTTCACTTTGTCTCTATCCAATACTCACACTTTCACTTTGTCTCTATCCAATACTCTCACTTTCACTTTGTCTCTATCCAATACTCTCACTTTCACTTTGTCTCTATCCAATACTCACACTTTCACTTTGTCTCTATCCAATACTCTCACTTTCACTTTGTCTCTATCCAATACTCACACTTTCACTTTGTCTCTATCCAATACTCTCACTTTCACTTTGTCTCTATCCAATACTCACACTTTCACTTTGTCTCTATCCAATACTCTCACTTTCACTTTGTCTCTATCCAATACTCACACTTTCACTTTGTCTCTATCCAATACTCACACTTTCACTTTGTCTCTATCCAATACTCACACTTTCACTTTGTCTCTATCCAATACTCACACTTTCACTTTGTCTCTATCCAATACTCACACTTTCACTTTGTCTCTATCCAATACTCACACTTTCACTTTGTCTCTATCCAATACTCACACTTTCACTTTGTCTCTATCCAATACTCACACTTTCACTTTGTCTCTATCCAATACTCACACTTTCACTTTGTCTCTATCCAATACTCACACTTTCACTTTGTCTCTATCCAATACTCACACTTTCACTTTGTCTCTATCCAATACTCGTTTCTTTCTCTCTAGTTACTTCCCTTTTGTTAGTAAGTGTATGTCCATACTATTACGACTATAAATAAATGACATTCTGCGAAGATTAATGATAAATGCTGTATTACACGTATCCACACAAACCCATTGTGACCTACATAGTTTGCCACATCTGATGCCTTATAATGTCCTTTGCGTCATCTGCACCTGTCTTCGACAAGGATTTTTCTCTTGTGTGTCAATCAGCTTTCGTGAGGGCTCTCCAGAGGTCACCTTCAAAATCTCTCTGGCATTAAAAAAAATACATATTTACCTACATAATTATATAGAGGAAGAAAGAAATCCAAAGAAAGAAAATAGAGAGAAAGAGATAGAACGAGAAAGAGAGAGAGAGCGAGAGAAAGAGAATGAAAAGGAAAAAGAGTCCTATAAAAGAGAGAACTGAAGACAAAAATAGAGAGAGAGAGAGAGAGAACGAGAGAGAACGAGAGAGAACGAGAGAGAATCCATTGTTGTGGTCTTGTAGTCTATATTTCTTCAGCACTATGTGTGTCCAAGGTTCCTTTGCGACACACGGGCCACATCTAAGAGTCAGATCAACTAAATTACAGATTAAGACACCCACATCATAAGGGGCGGCCATTCCTGGTGAAAACAATACATCTTTTAAGATCAGTGTTGCCGTTTTGATTGTCTCTCTTTCTTCTCTCCCTGGCACAATGGCTTTTTAATGATTGATTCTTTCCACAGTCCAACCCGGCACACTGAATTGGCGTCCCTGGAGACACGAGTTTAAAAAAAAAAAAGTGTATCTGCTAAAACCATGGATATCAATGTTTATCTCTTTCTCCGTTAGGACTCTATATGTAAAAATGTGATACGTAATGGACAACAATTCTTCAGAGTGTTCCATGTCAAATGTACACTCCTTGATCTTCTATTACGGGAAATAATGTTTAAGTGAGCGAAACATAGAGTTACCAGACATCCGCACGCATATGAGAGGACAACAAGGAGGACAAAGAATATAAAGGAGGACAACTTACAATATTTTTTTTAAAATGTTAGAAAATCCAGACTATTAAGTATGATATTAGATGGAGAAGTGACTTATCGCTGTATCTTGTTAGAGACAATATTAGATGGAGACTTATTGCTGTAACTTGTTAGAGACAATATTAGATGGAAACTTATAGCTGTAACTTGTTAGAGACAATATTAGACAGAGAAGTGACTTATCGCTGTAACTTGTTAGAGACCATATTATATGGAGACTTATTGCTGTAACTTGTTAGAGACAATATTAGATGGAAACTTATCGCTGTAACTTGTTAGAGACAATATTAGATGGAAAAGTGACTTATCGCTGTAACTTTTCAGAGACAATATTAGACAGAGAAGTGATTTATCGCAGTAACTTGTTAAAGACAATATAAGACAGAGAAGTGACTTATCGCTGTAACTTGTCAGAGACAATATTAGATGGAGAAGTGACTTATCGCTGTAACTTGTCAGAGACAATATTAGACAGAGAAGTGATTTATCGCAGTAACTTGTTAAAGACAATATTAGACAGAGAAGTGACTTATCGCTGTAACTTGTCAGAGACAATATTAGATGGAAAAGTGACTTATCGCTGTAACTTTTCAGAGACAATATTAGACGGGGAAGTGACTTATCGCTGTAGCTTGTCAGAGACAATATTAGATGGCCTGGGTTTGTTGACTGTGTTGACTTTTAGAACTGAGAGTAACGTAATTAAAAACTAGGATTGACAATTAAAAATGAAACAAAGTTAATAGATGCATTAACGTCTTGCATGGCAGTTCAATAACAGCAGCACAAAGTAGGTTCGACTTGGTGTCTTTCGTACAGTGACAGCGACGACTGTGAGTAAATGCTTTTTATTGATGAATGAAATGTTCCGGTAGTCAACTTGCAGTAGGACTCTACGTATTATGTTCTATTAATTGTGTGCTAGTTTGTACCTACCTCCCACGTACTCATGATCCACTGTCTACATTCAACGCGGCGAAAGTTTATCTACAAGTTCATTGTTCATGGTGCTGATACTATTGCAAAATATTCACCACCAACAAATAAAGTTTTGTGGTCAACCTCAGTCTTTGTAACGATCAGCAACCATTCAGTTTCCTCCAATGTTCTGTCAAAGTAGCATTAAGTAGGTATACTGTAGCTACCTTGTACAAATATTCGAGTCAATCCATTGGCTGTCTTGAAGGTAACTACACTGTCAGGGGAGCCTATCCAATCCTGAAACCATTCACTTTCGAGTACTAATGAGGACTGGTGGGACGTTTAGCAAAAGCCATACTACACTTTTGGTAGGATATATAGGCCAGGGGCACTGGAGCATTTGGTAGGATATATAGGCCAGGGGCACTGGAGCTTTTGGTAGGATATATAGGCCAGAGGCAATGGAGCTTCTGTCTTCTTCAGAAAGAACGTTAGAGACTGATTCATCTACTTCATCGCTGTCAGCCTGTTCTTAACGATGACTTTTTCCAAAAGTCTAAACCATGAAGAACCTTGCCACCTCGTCTCTGTTCTCGTCCTGTCGATTGGTGCAGGCCACAAGTCTTCTCAGCGTTTTCTCAAGATGTCTTTAGCAAAACTTCATCCATCATGTTTTTGTTTTAGTGAAGGTCGATTGAATGAATTAGGGATTTTTTTTTCTTTCCAACCTTCTAAAGTTTAATCACCAACATAGAACAAGAAAAACATTTAACATTTTACTTTTTAAAGACAATATCACCCCCCCCCCTCTGTATACAACTTCTAGAGCGATGGTTTTTCTCTTTCTAACTAATGAGTGGTAGAGTAAAAACAACAATATGACTTTTTCCCCCCTGATCATTAATTTATTCAAGGAATGTGGAAACACCCGATGACGTAGAGTCCGTTCAAGATTAATATTTTGTTTCGTTCTGTAGCCAAATTTAAATGTATTTCTTTGTATACTTTGAAAAATTATAACGCCAAAGTAGAGTTTTCAATCTCGAATCAATGGTCTTAACGTATTAGTATCATAACAACGGTATAAACATATCAGTATCTAATCAATGGTATCAACTTATCAGTATTAAATCAAAGGTATCAATTATCGATATCAAATCAATGGTATCAACTTATCGATCTCAAATCAATGGTAACAACTTATTGGCTAGCATGCTTAATAAAAAAAAAACTCTTCAATACGCACACACACTCATACACATATTCCAAAAGACACTCCAAACGACTGGGATTTCAGCTCTAGATATTTTATTCAATACTATCTACATACAAATCTAATCTTGATTACAAGTCCAAATCCTAGAGTCCAGTAAACAAACAGTTTTGTCTGAGACTCTTTTTAAACGTATTCCGGAAATGAGTATCCTGGAATTGATGACAATGACATCAAGATACTAATTCTCAAACCAAGAATAAGAAAACATCTTTGAAGGTGTGGACTCGCTTAGTAGGCGGATGAAATCACAAAACTGATTAGTTTTAAGCAAAGATTTAACATAATAACACTGGATCCTTTTTTTTTTTAAACATCCGCGAGACTAAAGAAAATAATTATGTTGTAAACTTCCCAATCTGGCCAGCTTTTAATCGTGTATCTAGTGAAGGCAGATTACAATATTCTGGGACACAGCCATAGGCTAATCATTTTCATCAAAAACTTATTGATTTGCAGTATTCAAGACGATAAGGTCCTCGCAGCTAAACAGTCCTCATAAAATATAATCTCAAAACAGGGGGGGAAATAGAAACATGTCTTTATGTTAATTCTACTAGAAAGTATTGCGAAAATGAAGGGTCCAAAAGACGACGTGACATTAGTAAACGGCGTATGTTATTGGATAGGCCTAATGAATGTTTCAGTACGTCTCAACATGACACAAACTGTAAGCAAAGAGACAAATATTGATATAGCGCTTCAATAATGGGAACAGTTTGACATAGCGAATAAAGTCTCTTCGCCTATAGCTTTAAGCTTAAATTCTATATTGGTTTGGTACTTTAGAATATGTGGCAGAGGTCCCGCATTTGACAAAAAGAATCTCTAGATTGCGGGGCCGCTAGACACCTCTGCTTAAAAGAACAAAGTGTTTTGCATACCCCTCTACGCTTGCGTGTATCATGTTCCTATGTGATTTACAAAGTATATATCAACTCTGTTTGTCTGGTAAAAGTTTGTATTCGTTATTTCTCCCACATCTGTTCTCTGATCAAGGCAAACATTCATTAGTCATTAAGAGCAAAACGATCGCTGTACAAGTCGTATAAAGGCGGTATTATCTTTAAACAAATGTATATTTCCCTGTTCAATATCTCTGTTTGACACACTTGATGATCTTGTTCAATATCTCTGTTTGACACACTTGCTGATGATTGTGTTCAAAAGATCTGTTTGACACACTTGCTGATGATCTTATTTTGTTTGACACACTTGCTGATAATCTTGTTTGGTTTGACACACTTGCCGATGATCCTGTTTGGTTTGACACACTTGCTAATGATTCCGTAATTTTTTTTCTTAATTAAACTTAATTAAAGTTTGATATAACGAGATTTTTAAAAATAATAATATATTTGCGTAATGCAAACCGCTGATTAGATTTGTTTTATCATCCAGTCTCTGTTATGACGGAGTATGCTGGCTAGACCAAGATCTAGCTCTAAAAAACATATATTTTATTTTATAGATAGCCTCATGACATTCTGAACTGATTTATCTCTGGTTTAGTTTCTATTTCCATTGTGTAACTCTTGTCTACGATGAATGAATGGAATTTAATAAGTTAAATATTTTTAAATTAATTAATCAAAATTAAAAGATTAAAATGTCTCGGAGAAATGTAGACCTTTATCTTTCTTTCTACACATACATACATACATACATACATACATACATACATACATACATACATACATACATACATACATACATACATACATACATTATATACATACTACATACAAAATCTATCTATCTATCTATCTATCTATCTATCTATCTATCTATCTATCTATCTATCTATCTATCTATCAATCTATCTATCTATCTATCTATCTATCTATCTATCAAGGGCGTAACCAGGAATTTTTGTTTTGTAGGGGGTGAGGTTGGTGGGATTTTTTTCTCACCCCCCCCCCCTCCCAAATATATCTACATGATTAATTTTTATTACATTCTGACCCTTCATTATTTCGGAAGACGTTTATTGTACTCTACAATAGCTGGAGTTAGTGGAAAAATTGTAAACTCTCAGCCATCGCCAGCAAGGGGGTCTGAAGGAGCGCTGTGAGCTCCACAGGCGCGGAGCGGAGCCCCGCCGCCAAACCATATTTCCGGTATTGAAAGCCAAAAAAATGCATATTCTGAGGTATCTACAGTGCATTATTCATCCTGCTATTAAAAGTTTTATTTCAAAAACCGTATGTGCTATTCTTAGTGATTTAGATCCTTCTGCGCATAGGGCTGCAATCTGTCACTGTCAATGTCTGAAGCATCTTCCCACCTGCTCTGAGGACCTCCATGAAAGTGTGGCGCCAAGTTGTACTAGAATGTCCCTGTTCGCAACTCTTATTATGCGTTATTTGTTAATTCATTTTGTCGGATCACATGTCCTGCAAACCTCATGCGACGCTCTGTCACAATCTTACAAAGGGGTCGACTCCCAGTTCGGCATAGGATTTCCTTGATTGAGAACCGATCTCTATAACTGACTCCTAAAATCCGTCTTAGCCATTTTTTTTTAGCCACATTTAGTCTTTTTCAATTTCGGCAGATTCACTGCGCTTTATAAATGGAGCCCAGCCACTGGTAGAAATTTGTAACCTCTCTTGGCTACGCTCTTGCAATAAGGTGACTATAATTTGCTTTAGATTTTATATCGAAAAGGGAAGTTTTGTCGACAAAATCGTTTGTTAGTGGTTTTAAACTGAAAAATCTCAAGATCTTTTTTTTTTTACAAATTCAAAACACCCTTAGCTACGCTCATAGAATTTGGTGACTGTAGTTTGTATTAGAATAAAATTGAAGAGAGAAGTTTTCAACCCAAAACTCTCTGTATGGGTGTATTTAAACTCAAAACCATCTGGAGGGGTTTTAAACTTTAAAATAAGTCCTCTGGAGGAGGGGGTTTAAAGTCAAAATCAAAGCAAAAATCAGTCACTAAATTCCGATCCCCCCTCCGGGGAGATTTAATTTCGGAAGGGGGGTTGACCCCCAAACCTCCACCCTGGCTACGCCCATGCTATCTATCTATATATCTCTATCTATTTATTTATTAAAACAGAGGGGAAGAAACAGATAGAGAGAGACAGAGAAACAGAGAGATTGAGAGACAGAGAGATAGAAAGACAGAGATATAGATAGAGGGACAGAGAGATAAAGAGAGAGAGAAAGAGAGAGATAGAGGGACAGAGAGAGGGTGACAGACATATCGAGAATGAGAATGGATGTTAGAGAGTCAGTAAGAGTTAGTGAGTGTCAGCGATGTAAAGATGAGAGAGAGAGAGAGAGAGAGAGAGAAAATGGGAGGTCTATTAATTGTTACTATTTGGACCGAGAACATTATTCAACTTTCACTCACTATTGGAGGACAACATCAAATCAATGGCGCCAAAAAATTTCTTACATTCAGTGTACAGATTTAACTCCTAGAAACTATTTTTAGGCGGGTTATTGAGTTCAATAGATGTCGTCACGAACTTTCTTGAGAAGTGTTCTTTGGATTGATTCAAACAATGAGTGAGGTGGGATAAAGAGACTCTAGTGGCTGTACAAGGCTGAATCAAAGACTGTCACAACACGACTATATGGTGTCAAGTTACATGTTCAGTTTTTCTAACACTGTAGTCAACAGTATTCTTGGAATAGCCTAAAACTGCAAATTTTCTAAGACTCTTACATAAATTAAAAGTTCCCCTTTCGGACCTTGCGATCTATAGGGCAAAAGATGTAAAGATCATCTGTTGTTTTTTTTCTGTAGATCCAACGAATGTCTGGTACCCGTTAAAGCTGGGTGAACTCAGCGGCGTCTTAAAGGCCCTGAAATAAAAAAAAACTTAGTCTTCAACATGATTCGAACCCGTGACCCATCTGTTCAGAAGCCAAGCGTTTTACCACCGCACATGTCAGAACACAACACAACAGAACTATGATTTGTTTCACTCCTTGTCGTGTGGTCGTGTGGTATACTCTTCAGGCTGTCTTCACGATGGTCCAGGTTTCAAATCCTCAAGTTCACCAGGAAGTCTGGCTAGGACGTAATCATCTTCACGTCTGCAGACACGTCTGAAAGCTAACATTAACCCTAACCTCTAAAAGTCAAAGTTCAGCAGAGTTGTCATCCTTTATCTTCCTGCAGGCATTAGTTTTGCAAGGAAGTTGGATCTTGTCACGTGAAACCTCACCCTAGCTGATTGACTCACAATGTCACGTGAAACCTCATCTTAGCTGATTGACTCACAATGTCACGCTGATTCACAAAGGGCCAATTAAAACGTATGACTATATCATATTTATTTCGTTATTTGTGTGAGTCCAATGTAATTTTCAATTTCTCAATATTTGACTATTTATAATTGCTACTAAATAGACAGTTATATTTACAAATATGTCGTCAGCAGGCCTAAATTTGAAGCTCAAACGCAATTAGTATTTATAAATTTTTCGCTATTTTTACATTCATGACTTTTTTAACAGTTCATTTGTAAATAGTTTCGTGTAGGAAATGTTTAGAATGTTTTTAATTTTATCAAGAAACAGAGTTCCCATATTGGAGTTCACAATCGTTAGTTAAGGATTGCGAACCAGAAGTCCTTGATACCAGCCTTACCTGATACCTGCAGTACTTGATAACAGCAGTACTGGATACCAATAGCACTTGGTACTAGCAGTACTTGATACCAGCAGCAGTTGATACCAGCAGTACTTGATACCAGCAGCAGTTGATACCAGCTGTACTTGATACTAGAAGTACTTGATACCAGCAGTACTTGATACCAGTAGTACTTGATACCAGCAGTACTTGATACCAGCAGTACTTTATACCATCTTGATACCAGCAGTACTTGATTTGCACAAAATGCTTTTCAATAGTGCTAAATAATGGTGGAAGTATAATCTTGTACTTTTTGATATGTCGGCTTTAAAAAAAATATTGGGTCGAAATTACGATAAAAAATTTTTTTTGCTAAATTTAACCGCTGCGGTTTCGACTGTGAAATATTCTCACTTATCTTAGGCGC
Source organism: Biomphalaria pfeifferi (assembly GCA_030265305.1). Taxonomy (NCBI): domain Eukaryota; kingdom Metazoa; phylum Mollusca; class Gastropoda; family Planorbidae; genus Biomphalaria; species Biomphalaria pfeifferi. The sequence goes on from JASAOG010000001.1 coordinate 11,177,965, forward strand.
AATGTACGTAATAACAGGTTAGGTTTTCGTGATTTTTTTACCACAGCAAGTGGAAGACTTAGTGAAAGGTGAGTGGTGAGTAAATCAGTAAGGCCCTTGGAGTTATAGTAGAGATGTTAATATTATGCATTTACGCTCGCGTTTTGTGAGCTGAATTTCAATTATTGTCTTTTTATGAGTGTTTTTTTTATAAGTGTGTTGTTAATCTCTAATGGTTGTGTGAATGTTTTATTATTGTGTTGATTGTTTTGTTATGCTTTTACGCTTTAACAGCCTGCACACAATGACGTGTTGTCAACATCGCACAATCCCTCACTCATCAGAAGCAACAGATTGATGTATTGATGTCAAAAGTCCCAAGACAAATGTGTTTGTGACACATGAGGAAAATGTCAGGTAAGAAAAGATTTCTCAATGTGAGCTCATGGAAGGTCGTAAACGTGGGGGTTAGATAGCAGAACAATGATGAACTTTGAACTTCCATGCTATTGAATGTTTATGACAAAGCGCTGATGGCTGTTGGAAGACGTTTTTATCACTTAACAAAGTGGGGAGAGGAGGAGTTTTCCAAGATGAATATATCAACTTAGAAGAGCGTAATTTTAAAAGCTTTACTTACAGCTTTCATATAGTTAAAAACAAACAGCAAAAATAAAAAATTACAAACAGTATTCCATTTTGTAACTCTCTTGTATTGTAGATCTTGGTCTGAAACTTCTGCAGTCAGAATTGTTATTTTTGCTTCTTTGTTCCTTTTTTAAACTCTCGTTCGAAGCATAAAACTTTTTGTGTAGTTAGGTCTGAATGGTCTTGGAAGTGGGAATACTTAGTATCAAAAAGAATTAGACTAGGTCTGTGCGGTTCATATTTTACTTGATTGTCTTCTAGGGTCTAAAAATTTCTTTTTGAATGTAGTACTTTAGTAGCAGACTATTTTTTTAGACGGCAAAGCTAAGATTGAAATTCCAAAGTCCAGCTTATTTGCTGGCAGGGAATGAAGGAAGTCTTAGTGTGACTTTGCTATAACAGCTGCAACAGTTGCCCAAAATGTCAATGTCAGCTGTTTGATAAGTCGAAAGCTTCCCCTTAGGAGTAAAAACAATTTGTAATCGATCAGATGTTCATTTGCAATACACTACAATAGATGCATATGAGCCTAGGCCTAACTTCCAGTTTATCAACGCAACAATTGGTTGCGAATACCACTGTCCATCACAATTTTATTTCAAATTTAATCAAGTGAATCAACTTGTCTTTGGTATTTTTAAACAAAACAATTACCAAATATTAATTATTAAAATCGTCAGTATACTAAATCTATGAATGCTGTTATAACATTTGTTAAAAGAACAAAGTGAAATTACAATAAATGATTTTCTTATCAATTTATATATATACATTTATGACTTAATGTATACATATGTTATATGTATATCTAATTGTATAAACTATATTTGTAACCGCATGCATGGGAGTAGCCAAGAAATAAAATTTAGTGAATGATTTTTTGCTTTAGTTTGTTTATTTTAGATAAGATTTTAATACTAAACCATCACTTGCCCCAACGAAGCCAATGTGGTTTTGAGTTTAAAACCCCTACCAGGGGGGTTTTGCAGAGAAATTCCCCTCATCTATAAAACAAAACAAACAATAAATAATGCAAACGACAATCCCCAAATTCCAAGAGCATAGCTAAGGAATATTTCGATTTTAAACCCCCCCTCCGAAATTTAGTATAAAACTCCTTCTTCAATATAAAAAAAGCAATTTACACACTCAAAATTCTATAAGTGTAGCCATATGGGGTTTTGAGTTTTGAGGTTAAACCCTCTCCAGTGGGGTTTAAAGCTAAAAAATATCTCTTCAATACAAAAAAAAGCAAATTACACACTCAAAAATCTTTGACAGTAACCAAAGGGGTTTTAAGTTTAAACACCCCTTCCCCTTTATCTTGGTTTGATGCTAAAAAAATACCTCTTCAATATAAAAGAAAAGCAAATAACGCACTTTAAAATTTATGAGCGTAGCCAAAGGGGTTTTGAGTTCAAACACCCCCCCCTCCCCACCAGCGGGGTTTGAAGCGAAAAAATACCCCTTCAATATAAAAAAAAGCAAATTACGCACTCAAAATGCTATGAGCGTTTAAATCCCTCTTCAGAGACGTTTGATGCTAAAAAAAACCTCTTCAAAATAAAAACAAAAAGCAAATTACACACTCACAATTCTTTGAGCGTAGCCAAGCCAATGGGGGGTTTTGAGTTTAAACCCCCTCTCCTCCAGATGGCTTTTTTTTAAAGTTTAAAATCCCTCTAGATGGTTTTGAGTTTAAAATTCCCCTACAGAGAGTTTTGAGGTTGAAAAACTCTCTCTTCAATATTATTCTAAAGCAAACTACAGTCACCAAATTCTATGACCGTAGCTAAATGGGGTTTTGAATTTAAAGAGATTTTTTTAGTTTAAAACCCCCCCAACAGATGATTTTGACGATAAAACATCCCTTTTCGATATAAAATCAAAAAACTACAGACACCTAATTCCAAGAGCGTAATCAAGAGAGGTTACACATTTCTACCAGTGGCTGGGCTCCATTAATAAAGTGCAGTGAATAGTTATCTGCCGAAATTGAAAAAGACTAAATGTGGCTCAACAAAGAGGGCTAAGACAGATTTTAGTAGTCATTATAGAGGTCGGGTCTAAATCAAGGAAATCCTGTGCCGAACTGGGAGTCGACCCCTTAGTAAGGTTGTGAAAGAGCGTCGCATGAGGTTTTCGGGACATGTTCTCTGACAAAATGAATTACGCGTAATTAGAGTTGCGATGACATCCTAGTACAACTTAGCGCCGCACTTTCATGGAGGTCCTTAGAGCAGGTGGAAAGAGGCTTCAGATATTGCCAGTGACAGATTTTTGTGGAAACAGCTTGCCGCCAAATAAGCCGAACGGCGCGGGATGGTCTAAGTCAGTAAGAATAGTAGATTAGGTTTTTGAAATAAAACTTTTTAATAGCAGGATAATGCACTGTAGATAACTCAGAATATTTGTTGGCTTTCAATACCGGAAATAGTGGTTGGCTGCGGGGCTCCGCCCCGAGATGGGGGATCTCCAAGCGCTCCCCAGACCCTCTTGCTGACAAGGGCGAGGAGTCTACAATATTTCCACTAACTCCAGGAAAAATCTATTCTATAGTACAATAAACGTCTTCCGAAAGAATGAAGGGTCAAATAAAGATTAATTATGTACACTCACACATATACATATTTTTTTCCGCGGGGGGGGGGGGGGGGGGGCTGAGGAAGGGGAAGAAAAATATCCCCCCCAAACCCCCCCTCCCCCGAAAAAAATCCTGGCTACGCCCATGGCTGCATGTATGTGTTTTGAGAAAGGTCAGTCTATTTAAACCTATTTACAACATTTGACTTTGTAAACTGGCTCATTCAGGAGACGTCACGAAGAGGATCAGATTACATTGTAAAGTATCACAACAAAAAGAAATTCACTTATTATAACAATACCTCCATTCAAGTCAGAACTAATGGAAAAACCTGGGTGGAACCTGGACACGGATCTCAAAATCGGCTCAACGATTTTCCTAGAAACAGTTGATGTATATCGCTGAGAAAAGAATTACTAGCTCGTTGGCAAGACTCTGTGGAAAACTCTAAGTTTATAGTTTTTGAAAGTAAAAAAAAAAATAAATAAATTTTATTTATAATTAGGTCTAGATCTGATCCAACATCTATCTTGAAAGAACTGTCGCGCTCGGAAATGTCTGGGAATGTAAGGCATTATTGATTCAAAAGTTTATAGATTAAAGAATAATTTTACTCGCAGTCTGCTACTGAACATCAAGTCACTGGCGGATACAATTTGTATACGAATTCTTTACTTATGTTAATAATATATGCTAATAAGTTATATTTGAACTATTATGTTGCTCGACCCTCTAGTATGTTGGCCAATTTGGTGGGGTTGGGAGGAGAGGTTGCAATTGCATCAATCCCGCGCCCCCGACCCTAACCATTCAAGTGGGAGAGGGGTCTAATTCACAATTCTTTTTTTAAACAGACTTAGTCACATATCTAAATGATAAATGCTACTTATTGATATTTTCACCAATCTTTATATTATGTCGTCCTCCTCCTGGTATGTTGGCCGATTCAGTGTGGGGGGGGGGGGGGATTCAGTGGTGTTGGTGGTGGTGGTGGGGGGGGAGTTCATTGCTACTACTGCCCTTTCCCCCTAACCTACTGACTGTGTTGGGGATGCGATCCTATTTTTATTTTATTTTCCTACGAAAATATGAATGTTATCTTATATTATCTTATATAATACAGACGTTACTTCAAAAAAAAAAGATGATTACGTCCTACGTGTCATGCATTTAGGCACGATACGTGACATTTGGCGCCGCCGTTTTGGCGACGGGACGTTTTGTCGCGAGATATCATTTGACGATAATTTAATAAGCACGTAGCTTTTATAACAATGTTTATTTCACTCTACCATAATATTGTATGTATAGTATGAATTCTAACACCGTTCAGCGAATTGGTTTTTTTTTTTAATTATAAAGGTTTTGCTTATTTCATGAATATAGGTCTATAATAAGTCAGATTCCTGAATGGTAATGACATGCTATATGTGAGTTCTGCTAATCGCACTGGATGACATTTTTGGATTTCTTTCCAAAAGTTTTTTTTTTTTATTTGACATTAGTGTAATATACGAACTAGCTAAGTGTCACACTTTAATATAACAAAAACCATGTTAACATCTAAAGCTCCATTTCGCTGAATGAAGACAATAACTCCACACATAGTAAAGATCAAGACACGAAATGTGGTCAGTACAAACTCTAACGTGAAAAGATATATTTTGAGAAATTGGGTAGGGGTGATTTGGGTGACACATCTCGTATTGACGCAGGTAGAGTTAAACAAATGAAGACAAGACCAGCACTGAGCACTGGTCGTTGGCGTCATGCGTCTGGCGATCATCTCCTTAGGAATGGTCATTACATGTGACACCTATCCCGCCCCCTCTCTTCTGCTCACATTTCACTCCTTGTATAAACTCTTTCCTCCACCCCTCCCCTCTCTCGCGATTTTTGTTTTTAATTTTAAAGTAATTTCTGAAAAAACTTTTTTGAAAATAAAAGTGTGCCTCTTAATAAACACACATACACAAGCCAAAATGTTTATTAAAGAAAATGATGTGAAAAACAAACACACATGTACATTTAGTACGTGAAAAATATGTGTTAACACAAACACTCATGCAAAACATAGATATGAATAATTCTTTAAAAAGAAATAAATCAATAAACGTACATAATGTATTTCGCGCCAAAACGTCCTGTCGCCAAAACGGCTCGGGCCAAAACGACCTTCGCGCCAAAACGGCGTCGCTAAAACGGCGGCGCCAAAACGTCCTGCTTCGCTCATTCGATTTAGGCATGCATATTAACTAATGACCTAAATTCTGCTATGTCACTGGTTTTCCTGGCTAGCCCAGGCAACCCATTCCATGCTCTAATAGCACTCGGAAAGAAGGAGCATTTGTACAAATTTGTCCTAGCATATGGAACGGGGAATATGCCTTTATTTTTGTGTCTTTCAGAGTATTTTATTAGATTTTTTTATTTATTTTAAGATGGTGGCTCATTGTTTTAGTATAATTGCTGCTTTACTTTTAAGTCTTCTATCCTGAAGGCTTTCTAAATTTACTGATTTTACTAAAGGTGTTACTTAAGCCAAATGTGAATATTCGTTTATTGTGAATCTCACTGCTCTATTTTGTGTCTGTTCCAGTTTCTTAATGTTTTCTTGAGTTGAAGGATCCCAAACAGAGGATGCATATTCTATTATTGGCCTAACCAAGGTTAAATTTTAATTTTATGTTCTTATTTGATTTATAGAAATTTATTTTAATAAACCCTAATACTTTGTTTGATTTTTTGATAGTTTCATCCTTCTCTCTCTCTCTCCTTGTCTCTCTGTCGCTCTCGTTCTCTCGCTTTCTCTCTTTCTCAATGTCTCTCTCTCTCTCTCTCGCTCATTTTCACCCTCAGTGGCATAGAGGAAAATAGCTGGTAGCAGATGGCCTATGAAAGAGATAGTTGGATAGTGTTACGGGCGCAGCATAGTGTGAATGTGAACTGGTGCAAATGGGTGTTGAAAGGGTTAGAGAGAAAGGGTAAGAGAGAAAGGATTAGAGACAAAGGGTAAGAGAGAAAGGATTAGAGACAAAGGGTAAGAGAGAAAGGGTAAGAGAGAAAGGGTAAGAGAGAAAGGGTTAGAGAGAAAGGGTTAGAGAGAAAGGGTAAGAGAGAAAGGGTTAGAGAGAAAGGGTAAGATAGAAAGGGTAAGAGAGAAAGGGTTAGAGAGAAAGGGTAAGAGAGAAAGGGTAAGAGAGAAAGGGTAAGAGAGAAAGGGTAAGAGAGAAAGGGTTAGAGAGAAAGGGTAAGAGAGAAAGGGTAAGAGAGAAAGGGTTAGAGAGAAAGGGTTAGAGAGAAAGGGTTAGAGAGAAAGGGTTAGAGAGAAAGGGTTAGAGAGAAAGGGTAAGAGAGAAAGGGTTAGAGAGAAAGGGCTAGAGAGAAAGGGTTAGAGAGAAAGAGTTAGAGAGAAACGGGGAGGGTAAACATGGAGGAATGTCAACGAAGTTGTAATTGATAGAGTATTGTTTGTTAATCAAGATTAAAGTCTTCATAACCTATTGTAAATGAGTCTGTTGGTGAATATTTAAGAGTCTCATCTGCTTGTAACATATAGCTCTCACAAAGGTTGCGGGACACACATTTGAGACCCAAAGTAAAGCCCTTATTGAAGACAGGCGCAAAAAAAGAAAGAAAAGAAAACTTAAATAGACCGCCCACAGACAACGGCTTTGTCGGCACAAGATGCGGAAAAATATGCAGGTGGCAAATGGGTTTTTATAGTCATGTGAAACAATACACTCCTCCTTAATCTTTGGAATCGAAGACAATGCTATTAATATTATTATTTCCCGCCCCAGCCTCCACTATCATCTTGATGTTCTCTGCTGAGGCTGAAGTTTTAATTCTGTAGTGGGAAGAGAGTGATACGTCTGTTAATAGATCTTAATGGTGCTGCACATCTGAAGGAAACATTTGCATAATTCTCTAGAGACAGCGCTTAAAGTAACGCTCGTCTAGACCAGTGGTTCCCAAACTTTTTCCTTAACACTTCGCACATCCGGAATATCTAGCGAAATACTGCATATTTTTTTTAGGTCGGATTTTTTTTCTATTTGTTTAAATAAAAAAATAATAATTAAACCATATTCTAAATTCTATTTCAGCGCAGTGCACAATTCTCTTACATGGGTTAAAGCTCCTAAAAATAGACAAATAAATAAAACCTGAAGATCTATGAAAATTTAAACTGAGCACACTGACCTAGGGCCATAGAAGAGAATTGGTAGGAAGGTGTCCACATTGTAGCAGCAGAGATGTAGGTATTACCAACATGTTGTCAATAATAAAGAGTCTTAAAGACAAGATCAAACAGATGCCGACGGTTGCTATCTTATAGCCAATATTTACAAGTTAAGTACGTCTGGCGTCCATTCAATGGGTGCTAATACTTCAATGCTAATACTTATGTTGCATATACTTGCTTCTTGCTTACTAATATTTGCAGGCTAATACTTGCTTGCTTATACATACTTGCTAATACTTGCTTGCTAATACTTATGTTGCAAATACTTGCTTGCTAACACTTGTTTGCTAATAATTGCATGCTAGTGCTCACTTGCTAATACTTACTTGCTAGTACTTGTTTGCTAATACTTATGTTGCTAATATTTGTTTGCCAACACTTGCATGCTAATACTTACTTGCTAACACTTGCTTGCTAAAACTTGCATGCTAATACTTATTACACTGACTTGATTGGTTTCATCAAAACTGTTCAAACGGCGTCTAAATGGTCAGTAGTTTTACCTTTGAAGAATCGATAATTGGGTCAAGAGATGACCAGGCACACCCCCTCCAATCAGGAACTGATAGAAGTGAGTTACAAAAATAACAAACATTTTGATCGATTTTCTATGGAATTAGTTTTTTCCACTTGGTCAAAAGTACTGGACTAAAAGGTGTTGGTTAAAGTCATCTAGCTAGGTCAAATTATAGATGTTGAAGGTCACTGAGATTAGTCCAGCAAGAGTTATCATAGACATCTAGACTAGACTAGCAAGGGTTTACTAAAGATAAGTGCATCTAAAGATGTCATATAAACTAACCCAGCAAGAGACACAGGCGGTAGGGGCGATCGCACCCCCCCACTCGCCGATCCCCCCCCCCACACCAAATGGGGGGGGGGGGTGGACGAATTTTAGTAAAGAAATCACACAATTCGCATACGAATTTATTAGTTATGATAATATATGCTAATTATTTATATTTTCAACCTATTTTTAGATTATTTCCCCCCCCCCCTCTCTAGTATGTTTGCCGATTTGGTGGGATGGGGAGGTGGCGATGGCACCAATCCCGCCCCCCCCAACCATAAACTTTCAAGGCGGGGGGCGGTCCAATTTATTTGTAGAAATCACAGCTTGTTAACGGAATCAATTTAATATCTATATAATTAAAACTTGTTATTGCTATTTTAACCGATCAGTAGTACCGTTTTCAAGGGTGAGCAATTGGATGGTTGAAAATAAACTCAAATTGAACGAAGATAAGACAGAAATAATTAAGAATGGCACTCGGAACAACGTCTCAAAAGTCGAGAGCACAGATTCTCTTTTTATCACGAACTGCCAGGTTCCTTATGTCCATGTAGTGCGGAATCTTGGAGTTTTCTTCGACTCAACATTATCTTTCGACCCACACATAAGTCAGCTAACCCAGCTAGAGATATCTTATAGACTAACCCAGCAAGAGATATCATATAAACTAACCCAGCGAGAGATATCATATAAACTAACCCAGCAAGAGATATCTTATAGACTAACCCAGCAAGAGATATCATAAACTAACCCAGCGAGAGATATCATATAAACTAACCCAGCAAGAGCTATCAATTAAACTAACCCAGCAAGAGATATCATATAAACTAACACAGCAAGAGATATCATATAAAGTAACCCAGCGAGAGATATCATATAAACTAACCCAGCAAGAGATATCATATAAACTAACCCAGCAAGAGATATCATATAAACTAACCCAGCGAGAGATATCATATAAACTAACCCAAAAAGAGATATCATATAAACTAACCCAGCAAGAGATATCATATAAACTAACCCAGCAAGAGATATCATATAAAATAACCCAGAAAAAGAATATCTTATAAACTAACCCAGCGAGAGATATCATATAAACTAACCCAGCAAGAGATATCATATAAACTAACCCAGCAAGAGATATCATTAAAACTAACCCAGCGAGAGATATATAAACTAACCCAGCAAGAGATATCAATTAAACTAACCCAGCAAGAGATATCATATAAACTAACACAGCAAGAGATATCATATAAACTAACCCAGCGAGAGATATCATATAAACTAACCCAGCAAGAGATATCATATAAACTAACCCAGCAAGAGATATCATATAAACTAACCCAGCAAGAGATATCATATAAACTAACTGTTACGTATCTAGGCATTGTTACCTAGATACTATTTTTTTTTTGACCTGTAGGTTGTCTGCCCCTTGTGTAATAAGTTTTTTTTATTTTATTTTTCACGGTGAGTCAAGCCACACAGACAGTGACCGGTCCTTGACCTATGTGTGTACCTCTGGTTGAAAGGAGGGTGTTTTTTTTTTTTTTTTCTTCTGTCTCTTTGAAGAGCGTTCTAGATCTGGGTGTTGATGACTTATTCTGTTCTAGAAATTACTAGATTTGTCTTGATATCGACGCGCGGTATATTATATAAAGACCGCCCGTGTAACGTTGACAGACAGACATACGGAGACAGCCGTGAGACAGAATAGCGGAGACATTGCGTGACCCGTGCGTGGTATACCAATTGATCGTGTAAGTTAAGATTTTTCTTTTTCAAGGCCTTGCTTGTATTTGTAATTATATTTTCAAACTATTGTATTGTAATATTTTTACATGCCATTTTTGTAAAAGGGTTTTGGTCAACCCTTCCATTTTGTATTGAGTAAATGTTTTTTTTTTCCTGCTTTATGTGATTCAGTTAAAAGTACTATTCGAGTTATATTTTATTAAACATTAAGTTGATATTTTACCTTCCGATTTCTTGTGTCATTTTTTTTTGTTATTCATTGTAAGTCTCTGATTAAATTCAGACTTAAGATAAGTGACACAACTGCTTTTCTATTGTCACGTTCCCCTAGGCAAGCCATTTAAAAGTAGAATTCAATTTGTAATACGTGACACTAACCCAGGGAGAGATATCATATAAACTAACCCAGCAAGAGATATCATATAAACCAACCCAGCGAGAGATATCATATAAACTAACCCAGCGAGAGATATCATATAAACTAACCCAGCTACACTCATGGAATGTATGGATTGTAGCTTTACATTTCTTTTTTTTTAATTTTTGAAAGAGTATTATAACCTCGAAACCTCCTTTAACATCCGTCCTGTCTTCTCTACGCTCATGGAGGGTAGTGGCTGTGGCTTTGCTTTTTTTTTTTATTTAGAAAGGGAGATATTATCATCTAAGTTCTCCTTGGCTACGAAAGTTTGTTTAATGGTCATCCTTCAGTTTGTTTTTTATTGAGGGGATTTATTGAGGGGAGGGGATTAAACCAAAAACTTTGGCTGCAACTGAATTTAGAAACTGCAGCTTTCTTTAACGTTTTTATTGGCTAGAGGGGGGGGGGGGGGTTGAGCTCACTCTCCCCCCCCCCCCCCCGCCCATAGCTACCCTCATAGAATCAGTTTAATTTAGTATTTTATCGAAGTGGGTGGTTTTAACTTCAAAAAGCCACTGGAGGGGGTGGGTTTAAATAAATAAAAAACAAGTCACAAAATCCAACCACTCCATTGCGTGGTATAATTGGATCTAATTTAAGTTGTGACACAAATTGTTCACATAGAAAGTTGTAGTATTCATCAAATTTACGTTGTGACACAAGGTGATCTTACTGCAGATTGTTAGACACATAGATCTATAAATCTGATACAATCACAGCTCTTTATACACGTTGATGTAGTTGTATGTTGTAACACATGTTGATGTAGTTGTGTGTTGTAACACATGTTGATGCAGTTGTAGCTTGTGTCACGTTGATGTAGTTGTGTGTTGTAACACACGTTGATGTAGTTGTGTGTTGTAACACACGTTGATGTAGTATCTTGTAACACATGTTGATGTAGTTGTATCTTGTAACACACGTTGATGTAGTTGTGTGTTGTAAAACACGTTGATGTAGGTGTGTGTTGTAACACACGATGATGTAGTTGTATCTTGTAACACATGTATATGAGTTGTATCTTGTAACACATGTTGATGTAGTTGTGTGTTGTAACACACGTTGATGTAGTTGTATCTTGTAACACACGTTGATGTAGTTGTATGTTGTAATATCTTGAAAAAAATTAAAGGGGCTGTGACACATACCAACTCTTCACAATGTTAAAATATTTTGTTTATATTTAATGTTATCAAAGTTTTTCATTTAATGTTTTTTAATTTTTCTGTAAATCGGTGACACGAATAGGTAGCATTGACAGCAAACACTCCCACATTTGACCTTGACCTGCTACACTTTACTATGGAGATGTTTCTCAGTGTCAGATATTTTAATGACACCCCTTGGATAAGCTTCGCTACTTCGGTCGGTCAGACGCAATTTTCAGATTAAAGAAATTGGTGATGGTATTGGAATAGAAACCTTTCCGGAAGATGGAGAAATCTTATTGTTGGCTGGTTAGAAGAACTCTCTAGATCTACTTTTTAGAGGTAAAAAGCTGTAGTCTCGCAAACTTGTGTCTCCATTCTAAAATAAAGACACGTAATCAACAAATATTTAGAACTAGATCTGGAGCTTGCAAGAGTTAGATCAATAGTATTTGCTTTACGCGGATCTTGAGGGGAGGGGCTGGGCATAATAGGAAGAAAGAGATTTAGGCTCAGCATATATCCGTCTTCCGGACAAATAGCTTTTTAAAAAGGGTTGCTCTATAGACTCTGCTCATATCAAGTAACCATGACGCTTTCTAGAATACTAATAGTCCAATAATTATATGTGTGTGTGCCTCTGAGAGAGAGAGTTTGAGACGAAAAAAAAAAGAGAGAGAGAGAAACAGAGAAAGAAATATAACCATGAAGAAAAGCAGGGTGAGCATGAGAGGATAGAGAGATACGAGAGGGAGTGAAGGACAAACCTGTAGTAGATTAATAGCATACATTATTCCTATTGGGGACTTGGGAACAGACTCATTTCTAATCATAAACCTCCTTAACTATTTTAAAGAAGGGAATCCATAAACAGAAAATACAACTTCTTAGATATGGTACGGTTTAATCCATTACTTACTAATTCATGAGGCGGGTAGGTGGAGTGCGTCTCCGTCAGAAGTAAATTTCTTTCGTCAACAGAAATATGGAACAAACCTTTCCGCTACGCCATCTTGACATGACCGAGATGTTGGACAAATTGTAAGCAATAGCAAGAAGAAGTAAACAAGGGATAACCTAACCCTAACCCTAAAACTTTACACACATTTTTTTGTAAACACCTGTAACTTTAACCACATTTTTGTAAACACCTGTAACTTTACACACATTTTTTTGTAAACACCTGTAACTTTAACCACATTTTTGTAAACACCTGTAACTTTAAACACATTTTTGTAAACACCTGTAACTTAACCACATTTTTGTAAACACTTGTAACTTTAACCACATTTTTGTAAACACTTGTAACTTAACCACATTTTTGTAAACACTTGTAACTTTAAAAACATTTTTGTAAACACTTATAACTTTAACCACATCTTTGTAAACACCTGTAACTTTAACCACATTTTGTAAACACTTGTAACTTTAACCACTTTTTTTGTAAACACCTGTAACTTTAAAAACATTTTTGTAAACACCTGTAACTTTACACACATTTTTTGTAAACACCTGTAACTTAAACCACATTTTTGTAAACACCTGTAACTTTAACCACATTTTGTAAACACTTGTAACTTTAAAAACATTTTTGTAAACACCTGTAACTTTAAACACATTTTTGTAAACACTTGTAACTTTAACCACATTTTTAAAAACACTTGTAACATAAACTACATTTTTGTAACTATAACCAAATGATACTGTAACCACCTGTAATTGTAACATGTTTTGAATCACCTGCATCTGTAGCCATGTTTTTATCAACACGTGTAAGTGACCGTGTAACAGTTACCATAGGTAACAGTAACCACATGTTTGTAACTAGTGCTGGATTTCCGAAAGACAATATAAACCAACCTTAGGGCCAAAACTTGCCCAAAAAAATGGTTCCAGGGAACTTTGAAATTATTTTGAAGAAAAAGCACAGAGTTATCTACTCAGTGGAAGGAACGTCTGTAATGTCTAAGTCCTTCATGCTCGGCGCATACCGTGTAGTGTGCATTGGACCTTAGTGTTACTAGATCCCATGCATACCGTGTAGTGTGCATTGTACTTTAGTGTTACTAGAGCCATTGCATACCGTGTAGTGTGCATTGGGCCTTAATGTTACTAGAGCCATTGCATACCGTGTTGTGTATTAGACCTTAGTGTTACTAGAGCAATTGCATACCGTGTAGTGTGCATTGGGCCTTAGTGTTACTAGAGCCATTGCATACCGTGTAGTGTGCATTGGGCCTTAGTGTTACTAGAGCCATTGCATACCGTGTAGTGTGCATTGGGCCTTAGTGTTACTAGAGCCATTGCATACCGTGTAGTGTGCATTGGGCCTTAGTGTTACTAGAGCCATTGCATACCGTGTAGTGTGCATTGGGCCTTAGTGTTACTAGAGCCATTGCATACCGTGTAGTGTGCATTGGGCCTTAGTGTTACTAGAGCCATTGCATACCGTGTAGTGTGCATTGGGCCTTAGTGTTACTAGAGCCATTGCATACCGTGTAGTGTGCATTGGGCCTTAGTGTTACTAGAGCCATTGCATACCGTGTAGTGTGCATTGGGCCTTAGTGTTACTAGAGCCATTGCATACCGTGTAGTGTGCATTAGACCTTAGTGTTACAAGAGCCAGTTAAAAGGGAGACTGTATGCAAATAATTCACTCATGATCCAAAGAACAACATAAAAGCTTTGACGCAGCAGGAGATCACTTTCAGGCTTCAGGCGGGCTACTTTTTAAATTTTTAGCTGATTTACTAAAGAATCAGTTTTATATCTAAGAGAATTAGTTGTACATATAAGAGATTCAGTTGTTGGTCTAAGAAAATTAACTGTAGAACTTGTCATCACTTAGGAGAAAGAGAGAAGACGGTGTCATCACTGAGGAGAAAGAGAGATGACGGTGTCATCACTGAGAAGAAAGAGAGAAAACGGTGTCATCACTGAGGAGAAAGAGAGATGACAGTGTCATCACTGAGGAGAAAGAGAGATCACAGTGTCATAACTATTGAGAAAGAGAGATGACGGTGTCATCACTGAGGAGAAAGAGAGAAGACAGTTTCATCACTGAGGAGAAAGAGAGAAGACTGTGTCATCACTGAAGAGAAAGAGAGAAGACGTTGTCATCACTGAAGAGAAAGAGAGAAGACGGTGTCATCACTGAGGAGAAAGATAGATTACGGTGTCATCACTGAGGAGAAAGAGAGAAGACAGTGTCATCACTGAGGAGAAAGAAAGATTACAGTGTTATCACTGAGAGGAAAGAGAGATCACATTGTCATAACTATGGAGAAAGAGAGAAGACGGTGTCATCACTGAGGAGAAAGAGTGATGACAGTGTCATAACTATGGAGAAAGAGAGATGACAGTGTCATAACTATAGAGAAAGAGATAGAGACAGTGTCATCACTGAGGAGAAAGAGAGAAGACAGTGTCATCACTGAGGAGAAAGAGAGATCACAGTGTCATAACTATGGAGAAAGAGAGATGACAGTGTCATAACTATGGAGAAAGAGAGAAGACAGTGTCATCCCTGACGAGAAAGAGAGATGACAGTGTCATCACTGAGGAGAAAGAGAGATCACAGTGTAATAATTATGGAGAAAGAGAGATGACAGTGTCATAACTATGGAGAAAGAGAGATGAAGATGTCATCACTGAGGAGAAAGAGAGAAGACGGTGTCATCACTGAGGAGAAAGAGAGATCACAGTGTCATAACTATGGAAAAAGAGAGATGACGGTGTCATCACTGAGGAGAAAGAGAGAAGACAGTGTCATCACTGAGGAGAAAGAGAGAAGGCGGTGTCATCACTGAGGAGAAAGAGATGACGGTGTCATCACTGAAGAGAAAGAGAGAAGACAGTGTCATCACTGAGGAGAAAGAGAGATTACGGTGTCATCACTGAGGAGAAAGAGAGAAGACAGTGTCATCACTGAGGAGAAAGAAAGATTACAGTGTTATCACTGAGAGGAAAGAGAGATCACATTGTCATAACTATGGAGAAAGAGAGAAGACGGTGTCATCACTGAGGAGAAAGAGTGATGACAGTGTCATAACTATGGAGAAAGAGAGATGACAGTGTCATAACTATAGAGAAAGAGATAGAGACAGTGTCATCACTGAGGAGAAAGAGAGAAGACAGTGTCATCACTGAGGAGAAAGAGAGATCACAGTGTCATAACTATGGAGAAAGAGAGATGACAGTGTCATAACTATGGAGAAAGAGAGAAGACAGTGTCATCCCTGAGGAGAAAGAGAGATGACAGTGTCATCACTGAGGAGAAAGAGAGATCACAGTGTAATAATTATGGAGAAAGAGAGATGACAGTGTCATAACTATGGAGAAAGAGAGATGAAGATGTCATCACTGAGGAGAAAGAGAGAAGACGGTGTCATCACTGAGGAGAAAGAGAGATCACAGTGTCATAACTATGGAGAAAGAGAGATGACGGTGTCATCACTGAGGAGAAAGAGAGAAGACAGTGTCATCACTGAGGAGAAAGAGAGAAGGCGGTGTCATCACTGAGGAGAAAGAGATGACGGTGTCATCACTGAAGAGAAAGAGAGAAGACGGTGTCATCACTGAGGAGAAAGAGAGATGACGGTGTCATCACTGAGGAGAAAGAGAGATGACAGTGTCATCACTGAGGAGAAAGAGAGATTACAGTGTTATCACTGAGAGGAAAGAGAGATCACATTGTCATAACTATGGAGAAAGAGAGAAGACGGTGTCATCACTGAGGAGAAAGAGTGATGACAGTGTCATAACTATGGAGAAAGAGAGATGACAGTGTCATAACTATAGAGAAAGAGATAGAGACAGTGTCATCACTGAGGAGAAAGAGAGAAGACAGTGTCATCACTGAGGAGAAAGAGAGATCACAGTGTCATAACTATGGAGAAAGAGAGATGACAGTGTCATAACTATGGAGAAAGAGAGAAGACAGTGTCATCCCTGAGGAGAAAGAGAGATGACAGTGTCATCACTGAGGAGAAAGAGAGATCACAGTGTAATAACTATGGAGAAAGAGAGATGACAGTGTCATAACTATGGAGAAAGAGAGATGAAGATGTCATCACTGAGGAGAAAGAGAGAAGACGGTGTCATCACTGAGGAGAAAGAGAGATCACAGTGTCATAACTATGGAGAAAGAGAGATGACGGTGTCATCACTGAGGAGAAAGAGAGAAGACAGTGTCATCACTGAGGAGAAAGAGAGAAGGCGGTGTCATCACTGAGGAGAAAGAGATGACGGTGTCATCACTGAAGAGAAAGAGAGAAGACGGTGTCATCACTGAGGAGAAAGAGAGATCACAGTGTCATAACTATGGAGAAAGAGAGATGACGGTGTCATCACTGAGGAGAAAGAGAGATGACAGTGTCATCACTGAGGAGAAAGAGAGATGAAGGTGTCATAACTATGGAAAAAGAGAGATCACAGATCATATTGATGAGAAAAAAGAGATGACAAGACCTTATTAGTCATAGTAGCTTACGATCCATACTGTTCATCGCGAGGATAGCCTTCCTAATTGTGCTCGCCCCATGGAGTTTGTGGGATTGTGTAGATCTTAACGCCAAAGTGCGAAATCCGTTTATGTTCAGATTAACTCGGTATTGTGCACATTAACTTATTAGCCACGTTTGTATGGCGAATTTTATCTAAGTCATCTGCACATGTTAGGGTTTATAATTAGGGTTAGGGATTAGTATTAGTGTTAGCGGTAAGGGATAGGGGTATGGTTTAGTTGTAAATGTCGGGTAAGGGATTAGGATTATTGTTAGGATTAGAGTTTGGAATTTAGGGAAGGTAATTTGCACATATATCCTTATTTTCTTCACTTTAACAAATGCCTAGTAGGTAATGTACACTTTTTCTAGGTGAATTGCACATAAACTGGGTAATTTCAATAAATAAATCATTTTTCTGCACATCAATGTATTTTCACACTTAAAATTAAGCGGTAACATATATATGTCTTTGCCGGTAACATCTATATGTCTATGGCGGTAACATCTATATGTCTATGGCGATAACATCTATATGTCTATGGCGGTAACATCCATATGTCTATGGCGGTAACATCTATATGTCTATGGCGGTAACATTTATATGTCTATGGCGGTAACATCCATATGTCTACGGCGGTAACATCTATATGTCTATGGCGGTAACATCTATATGTCTATGGCGGTAACATCCATATGTCTATGGCGGTAACATCCATATGTCTATGGCGGTAACATCTATATGTCTAAGGCGGTAACATCCATATGTCTATGGCGGTAACATCTATATGTCTATGGCGGTAACATCCATATGTCTATGGCGGTAACATCCATATGTCTATGGCGGTAACATCTATATGTCTATGGCGGTAACATTTATATGTCTATGGCGGTAACATCCATATGTCTACGGCGGTAACATCTATATGTCTATGGCGGTAACATCTATATGTCTATGGCGGTAACATCCATATGTCTATGGCGGTAACATCCATATGTCTATGGCGGTAACATCTATATGTCTAAGGCGGTAACATCCATATGTCTATGGCGGTAACATCTATATGTCTATGGCGGTAACATCCATATGTCTATGGCGGTAACATCCATATGTCTATGGCGGTAACATCTATATGTCTATGGCGGTAACATCTATATGTCTATGGCTTTAACATCCATATGTCTACGGCGGTAACATCTATATGTCTATGGCGGTAACATCCATATGTCTATGGCGGTAACATCTATATGTCTATGGCGGTAACATCCATATGTCTATGGCGGTAACATCCATATGTCTATGGCGGTAACATCCATATGTCTATGGCGGTAACATCTATATGTCTATGGCGGTAACATCTATATGTCTATGGCGGTAACATCTATATGTCTATGGCTTTAACATCTATATGTCTATGGCGGTAATATCTATATGTCTATGGCGGTAACATCTATATGTCTATGGCGGTAACATCTATATGTCTATGGCGGTAACATCTATATGTCTATGGCGGTAACATCTATATGTCTATGGCGGTAACATCCATATGTCTATGGCGGTAACATCTATAGTGTCGATGTTACGTTAAGGGTATTTTTTATCTCCATTCTTTAAAAAAAATATTTTTTGTTTTGCCGACTGTAACAAAACAAACTATGAGGGTTAATCTTATCATTGTATACATTTAGAAAACTGTGTCCAGCTATAAAATAAATCTTGGATTTTTAGAGTACAGAATGGAATGTTAAACTGCTAGTGACATTAACCTACTAGAAAGTTTATCTGATGGGACAATTAGTGGACCAATCAAAGGTGGACACATCAGCAGCAGCAGCATTAATAAACTAACACGCAACCATATAATTGTCAAAAAGTGTAGTTACAGGAAAGAAAAAAAAACAACTGAAACAAATAATAGTTTAACCATAGACAGAGTTAGGATGGAGCGAAACAAAGTTATTCCAAAATAATTGAAGTTTTAGAACATTTTAATATATTATTAGCTTGTCACACAAATAATGTAGAATTGTTTTAATTATTTTAAAATAAAAAAAAATACAAATCACTTTATAAGTCTCACTGCAGGTTATAGCACATGAATATTTGGCAGTCAATAAAATTGTGGCCAGATCTGCATGACGATATCGTCCGCTATTCCAAACAATCAAGGCTCGGTGTTGTTCCTTAACCCAATCACATACTCAAACATCGCCATTAGTGCTGTCTCTGTCAATAGCAAGTTAACATTAAACATTTATTTCATATTTTTGGGGGGGCTATCAGGACATTTTGAAAAAAATAAAATTAACTCAATTATGAAAGTAATTCTGGGAATCCACAAATGATCAAATTGTGGAGTTTTAAAAGAATATCGAGATTATTGTTCTTTGCTCTTTTATCTTTCTTTATTTAATCCTCCAGCGGGAAGATAGTAGAAAAAGACTCAAAATACAAAAACATTGACGGTGGAACTTTTCAGCAGAGGCGTATATATGCAGATTCAGAGGTGAGAACAAATTTATCCAACACACCACTTGCACAAAATAAAGCAACTCAGCGCTAAATAGTTTCCTTGAGTTTAATACAAAATAAATAATTCAAAGTGCAAGTCATGCAATGAATTCAAACCCAATTTTTTTTTAAAGTCAGGCAGTGTTTCTCATATTTTAGGGTGGCGACACCCTAGAAAACAAAAACCCTTCCCGCTCCCATCCCCCGTCGTCCTGCGGGAGGTTTGGACTAGGAAGTAAACTATTTTCAACTCTGAAGGAACATCCGAAATATGTAAAACATTTTACAAAACATGTAAAACCGATGTGGGCTTGTAGCTCTAGACAGCTAGTCCAACTGAACCGATGTGGACTTGTAGCTCCAGACAGCTAGTACAACTGAACCGATGTGGGTTTGTAGCTCTAGACAGCTAGTCCAACTGAACCGATGTGGACTTGTAGCTCCAGACAGCTAGTACAACTGAACCAATGTGGGTTTGTAGCTCTAGACAGCTAGTACAACTGAACCGATGTGGGCGTTTTATGTTTTCTAATAAACAAACGTAAAATAACTTGACCAAACTTCTGTTGTGAACTCAATAGACTGTTAGTATTAACAGATTTAGCTTGAGATGAGATATAGATCTAGATCAAATAGTAATACATAAAATGATTTTAAAAACGTCTTCACTCCTGCAAGTCTCTCTTTCATGTCTCAAGATCTATCTGCTGTCTCACATTTGCACTAGGTACTTCATCATCGTCACTGCATAACCACCAATCAATCGCTTAACCTCTTCTTACCGCCGCATAGGAAATAAATACGCTCCAAAACACATTTTTTGTCAGGTCTTTTGCGCCCCCCCACCCCTATAAGAGGAAATCCCTCCCCCCAAAGAAACGCTGCAGTAAAGATACAGATGATCAATAATCCAAAACAGTATAATATTAATAATAATCCAATATGGATCTAATATTTATTTACAAAACAGATATCGTTTTTAACTGATTTGAACAAGTATTACTACGAAATAACATAATTACAGTGTATTTTAAGCTAGAACTCAAAGAACGTAGGCCTAATGTAAATAATATTCTACGCTAAATAGACAGCCATTTAAAATATAAGTATTAGATCTACTTACAATGCGGCCTATTCGTCTAAAAACAGATATTACAAAAAACCCGCGAAAATTCAAGGCTAGAAATAAGTAGGCGGCTATGAAAAAAACCCATTGGAATCCCTCACGCGCTGCACTATTTTATTTCTTCTAACTAAAGTATATAAAATAATTTTTTATGTAGGAAATACAAAGGATATTGGAATAATTAGAATTTATACAGAAAATATTTTTTAAAAATGATGATTTGACCGCCCCTTACATTCGGCCGCCTGCGTGCAATGCACACATTGCACAATAGGTAGCGGCGGCCCTGGTAGTGTGTTTAGTTGATGGTGTTGACCATCACGTTTTTTTTCCTTGGGCATACGCAATAGTGTTGAGCAGTCAGGTAAAAAAATAACACATTGGCATGATCAGTCAAGCATGTAGATCTATTTTACCAGTGCACTAATTACAGAGGTCAAGTGTTTCTTAACACTCCAGCATATTTTTTCTTTGTATGCTAAATCTAATTACAGTAGTGTGTATCAATTTCTTTTATGCCATTTATACTTTACTGTAAGGTTTTCCGTTATATAATAAGTCAATAGAATTAAACAATGAAATTAGCTTTCTTTCTAAAGGTTTTAAAACAAGGCAAAACACACACACACACACGCACATCTTTATATATATATATATGAATATATATATACTAGACATATGTTACCCGCGACCCACGGGTCTTTATTTGCGCATTACTGTCGATATAGTCACTCAAAGTGTTTTGTAAACAATTAAAAGAAATAATAATGTAATAAGTAAAGCGAATGTGTCAATGTAAAAATAGTGTGAATGAAGCTATCAAATCAAAATAGTTAATAGGCTTAAATCCATTTTTTCAAATTAAAACATTTGCTTGTAGGCCTACATATATTTGATTAAAATTTGAGATGAATAGACTTAATTTTGTATGTTCATGTGTTAAAGTATAAAGTAAGATCTTGAGGTAGACATAGATCTAAAATCTAAATCTACACTAATCTAGAGTTAAAAATTGGCTTTTATAGAGTTCATTCTGTGTTGCGCATGCGTGACCTTTTTTCATGAATGAATATAGGCCTATCTCAACACGGCTACGCAGCTATAGCGAACAGAGATCGAATGTATTAGAAATGCTTTAGAAAAACAAATTTGAATGTTCATTTGATTAAAATATGAAATGAATGGACAATAATTAGTATGTTTATGTGTTAAAGCATAAAACTATCTTTGCGAAAAGAAGTTTTATCATCTTAGAGTTCAATAAGAGTTTTAGACCTAGGTCTAGGAATAGACTCAGTAGAGAGATATGTTAATGTGTAACCATTTGGTAATGTCTAATGAAAGAATGTTCGCCAGGAAATCTGTAGTCACAGATATCAGGAACTAATTTATGTAAAAAATGCTTTTGAAACACAAAATTGAAGGTTAATTTTATTATATAATGAAATCAATGGATCTTCTTTTGTATTTTCATGTGTCAAAGTAAAAAAACTATCTGCGCAAAGTGTATTTCTTAAAATTAGATCTAGGTCTAAATCCTTTCTTTTCTCATGTCAACATTGTTAACCATGGCCTAGATCCATAAATACTATAGCTTTAATAGAGTCGGACAACTTTATTTTTTTTTGAGGGTCTTAAGTTTGTTTTAGGGCTACAATACATACACTACGGTCTAAGTTGGTACCCAAGGAACATTCCTACCAAGTTTTATCAAGATTGGTCAAGCGGTTTTGATTTCTATAAGTCACATATATACATACATACATACATACATACGCCTTACTTTCTACTTTATAGTATTGATATATATATATATATATATATATATATATATATATATATATATATATATATATATGATTTATATATGGAATAAAATATGTTTAAAAACTTGTTGCGCTTGAAATTCTATTGGAATCAGCCTTGTTAGCACAAAAATAATTTAAAGTCAGATCTTCGTGACATAACATAAAAGGTCAGAGAGAGTGTATGTTGCAATGCTGAAATACATATGTATTTTAATATAAACTGGAAGGTATTCTATTATCTGGATTGATACACTAAAAAAAACTACAGACTCAAAAATATATCTTGTATTTTTTTTCCTTGACTGGTCTGACATTTTCACAAGTCTAGGGTTTACTTGTATTCGAGGGAATTCTTAACACTGCTGTTTAATTATGTATTTTTTTTTTTTGGCTAACCGCTTTGGTCGATGAAGACATTATATCTAGAAAGTGGACTTTTAAACTGTTGGGTTTTTAGAACTCTATCTCTTGGGGCACAAAGCTAATGTGAACCAATCGAGGGTTTTTGTCTTTCACTCCATTGAAAGAGTGCCCAAGGATTGTTTCAAAACAAGTAGTACATTACCGGCAAGGATCTGTTGATGGACGAATTTGAACATTTTACTGTTCAACGCAGTCAATAGAATCAACCTGGGAAGTTCATGGTTTGGGTGGAAGAGTCCTTTATTGTTATTCTTAATTTGTTACTTTTAAGTGATCGTATTTTTGTATGATTTTTTCTTTTTTGTAATTTAGTGGTCGGCGATCTCTACGTGTGTGTGTTTATATTATGGTTTGATTATATCCTGACCTGTGTTAGTGTCACCACTATGACATTTCACTTATTTTAAAAATTGTTAATATATTGGAAACAAAAAAATTCTATATTCTGATTATTTCTTTTTTTTTCGGAAGACGACAAGCAGCCGTTCAATCTTTTTCAATCACACTATGGATGATATCGAGATTCTAAACTACACAAACAAACATACGACAGACACCAAAAAATCAATATTCTCTTTTTTCACATTAATTGCCCATGAAAGAGCGAATTCCACCAAAATTACAAAAAAAAAACAAACAAAAAAAAAAACAAACCCAGATTTTTGTTATTCTTTTAAATAAGAAAATAGTTTTAGTTGATGTGAATGTAGATATTGGATTTCATGATTAGAATCGTGTCCCCTGAAATATCAACTGCGATACTTTCCTTTGTTTTATCTTATCTTATAAAATACAGACGTCACTACAAACAAGAAAATGATTCGTATCTCTGTTTGTTTTGTAAAATGTTTTACATGTTTCAGATGTTCCTTCAGAGTTGAAGATAGTTTACTTCCTAGTCCAAACCTCCCGCAGGACGAAGGGGGATGGGAGCGGGCAGGGTTTGAACCCTCGACCGTCGATAAATCCGAACGACGGTCCAGCGTGCAAACCGCACGACCAGGCAGCCATCTTCGACCAATCTAGTCATGTATGTTAATCAATTACTTAAATTCTGTCAATCATTGGTTTTCCTGGCTGACTCAGGCAACCCATTCCATGCTTTAAGCTACAAGGAAGAAGTATGTGTACAATTTTCTGCTAGCATAGGGATCGAGGAATGTGCCTTTATCTTTGTGTTTTTCTGAGTATTTTATAGGTTTTGGTTTTGTATTTGTTTATCATGGTTCAGTGTTTTATAAATAATTTCTACTTCAAGTCTTCTATCCTGAAGGGTAAGCTAACTAAATTTAATGATTCTAATAAAGTTTTTTTTTCTAATCAAATATGAATATTCGTTTGTTATGAATCTCACTGATCTATTTTGTGTCTGTTCCAGTTTCTTAATGTTTTGAGTTGAGGGGTCCCAAACAGAGGATACATATTCCATATTGGCCAAACCAAGGTTAAATAACATTTTAATTTTATGTTCACATTTGATTTGTAAACATTTCTTTTAATAAACCCAAATGTTATGTGTGATTTTTTAAAACCATTTCATCAATATGGGAATTCCATGATAGTTTCTCATTTTTTATAACATCTGGGTATTTTGCGTTTTTAGCGTAGGACGTAATCATCTTCTTTTTTGAAGTAACGTCTGTATTATATAAGATAAGATAAGATAATAATAATAATAAGGCTTGTCTTCAACACCGAAGATTAATGAGGAATACAGTATTTCCCGTGGCTGCGCAGCCCCAGCTGTGACCTGCATATTTTGCCACAACCAGGGCAAGCATAACCATTGTCCGCAGGTGGTCGATTTAGATTTTCTTTTTCTTCGTCTGCGTTTGTCCTCGGCAGCAGATTTTCTTTTAGTCTCCATTTGAGAGAATAGAAGACGTGAAGTACAAAACTAGTACCAATCCTATACTGTTTACGATTTATTACAAACTGATGGGTATCTTATAGAGTCGTTCGTTAGACATTACTTACTCTGTTGAATTGCTTTAACCCTTCCAGTCCGAGATAAAGAATGTGACGGGATGGGTACTAGCTCGACACACTGGTTGCTCTCTGCATCAAACCTGTAACCCTTGCGACAGACGCACTTGTAGCTGCCTGGCAGATTCTGACAGACTTGACCATTGGTACACGTCACAGTCTTCAACTTACACTCGTCCACATCTGCATTGGCATTTTTAGGGTTAAATCGAGTTTAGTAAAGAGATGTGTCCACCCAAGGTTTGGGAAGTAAATGCTAGTTGTGAATTCGTGTGTGTGTGTTCTTATAATATTTCTCAATTATACAACTTACCAACGCAGAGTTCGAATCGGGAGCTCCATATAAATCCAGATCTCTGACAAGAGCAGGAGATATTAAACATATTTCTCTGTAGACCGTCGAAGTCGGTATTTTCATTAGGCAGTATTGTACACGTTGGGTCCTGGGTACAAGAAATATAGTCCCTGACTGGCCATATGTCAATATGCAGGCGAGTGTTGGCACTAACAGCCGACTATTGCAGTCAATAAACTCTGATGTCAAACAATGATTGCTAAATGTATTCTAATATCAACAAATGGACACCCACCGGCTGGTTTAGTGGAATAAACAAATAATAAAAAACAGCGCGAAGTGTGTTTTTTTTCTCTAAGGGGCACTGATAGAATTGACGTGAAGGCTTGATGGCTGGAGGCTCGGTGTTGGCCTATAAGTCTTATAGAATTAACTAGTGTTGACACACCGGTTACACCCGGTATTTTTTTAAAACTAATATATTTTTAACACTTAAAAGAAATATTCATAAATCTTGCTGTCTCTATCCAGATTCATTTCTTTATGTTCTAGTCGAGGTCACACATAGTTCAATTAACTTTGATCCCTTTAGTTTGTCAAGAAGTGTGACGCAGCTAGAAGATTTTAGAATACTTTAGAATTTACAACTTTAGTTCAAGGGCCTACATTTGATAGACCTACATTTCTTGGACATACATTTCTTGGACATACATTTCATGGACATACATTTTATGGGTCTAATTTTAAAAACCTACCTTTTTATGAACCTAATTTAAATTTTTCTTTTTTTTTTAAATACATTATTTAGACATATTGTTTTCAAAGATTGCTTTAGTCAGAGTTGTCAATGAAAATAAATCTTATTGCTTGTGAAATGTTTGTAATTGGCATGCATCTCAAATGGCATCTAATGAAGTCCCGTAAGTACCATGAATGGATCAATTCTATACCAGTAATGCCGTCTACTGTGCTGATTATATGCATCCTAATAGGTATATATGTTACGGCATAGTGTGCACACTATCGTAAGTATGTAATAGGCAATTCTTAATAAAACAACATTAAACTTAAAACAGGTCAACTCTATGTTAAATGTAAATATGTACATAATTTCGTTACTTTCAAATGTTTGCACGGGTTTCCAGAATCTTTGATCAGAGCTAACTGAGACGGTACAGAACCACCTGATCTCCTTCCGTAGCAATAATCTGCAATAAGTCAACTCTTTAGGATAGTTGGGAATCAATGGAATGATCTCTCTCTCTCTCTCTCTTTCTCTCATACACTCTCGCACTCACATCCTATCTTATTCACTCTCTCTCTCTGTCTCTCTCTCACACACACATAGCATTTCGTTTAGCCCTGATTTTCGCACACTGAGACTTGCTTTGTTTCCTTTCACGACTGACACAAAGGTCAAAGTTGAAATGTTAGCTTAGAATATATTAGATAATTCTTTTGAAACTGAAGCTAATATAGTCTAAAGAACACAGAAACCAAGCAGAAGACACAGTAAATGTTTCTAAAAAAAATTAGCCCAACATATAAATCAAAATACTAAATTTAATTAGTTTGGATGCATTTCATTGTCCGCGTTTTCTTGTGACGTGAACCTTCAGGTTTATAGTAGATAGCCCAGTGGTCTAGCGTTTACACAACCCACCCGAACCCCGCTCACAAGCTGCCACAATCGCTGCACCAATAATTGAACAGAGTCGTCATATGTATGAAGCCAGAGATAAACATGGAACTCGTCATAAGTATGAAGCCAGAGATAAACATGGAACTTGTCATAACTGAACAAAAGAACGACAGAACGTTAACATATATACATAATATGAAGACGTTTTATAGATTAGGCAGCAGTCAAGCTTTAAACGTTTATGACAGACGGATAGACAGACGGACAGAGAGACAAACAGATAGATAGATAGATAGATAGATAGATAGATAGACGGACGGACGGACGGACGGACGGACGGACGGACGGACAGACAGACAGACAGACAGACAGACAGACAGATAGACAGATAGATAGATAGATAGATAGATAGATAGATAGATAGATAGATAGATAGATAGATAGATAGATAGATAGGTGGATACCATTAACAACTGACTTGGACAAAACTGTATTTCTGCACACAAGAAAGGGTTCTGTATAGAGTCATTTCTAAAGTCCACAACGTCTTTATCGGCCACTTCCTTCTCTTTGACTTTCTCCAGATCCTGCAAACAATTGGAGCCACTCATGTAATTCATCAAGTATTCTGATCTCTGCATAGTGAACCAACACAGGAAGTAGGCAGCTGAGGCCTGTCAAAGATGTACACAAATTATTGAGCAGCACTCCATTGCACATTTTGTTGCATTCCAACAAGTTTACACAAACTTATAGTTACAAAACTTTCATACCCATAGACATATTGTTAAGGAGTGTGTGTGTGTGTGTTTCCAAGGAGATGGTGAGAAGAAGGTAGCGTTGGTTGGTGGCTATCGAGTCTAGATGTAGACATTAGAGCGTGTAGACACTTTGTTTACATAAGCTTTAATTGAACAGAAAAATTAAACTTATTTTTCTGAATTGTAGTAAATGAGAAATTAATTTCATATAAGTATCATTTAGCCTCTCCCTACATACAGGTCTGTGGTTCACTTCTATCGATTATTTTTAGTAAAATTTAGTTAAAACAATGATCCAGTTGTGCACACCTTTACAAAGCAAGATACACATTGCATTATAAAACAAGATGCACATTGCTTAAAAAAAACAAAATATACATTGCATTACAAACCCAGATACACATTGCATTACAAAGCAAATCTTAATTATCTTTAAATGACACACACACACACAGCTGCACGTCAGGATTGATATGTTTGAACTCACACTATCCTTCTGCTATTGCCAGAGACATGCCGAGGGGAAGAGAGCAGGCGATTTGTTTCAAGCCAAATGAAGCGTGCGTTCTTCGACTTTGGAGTATTATTTTCACTACATCAATCCATAGTTTTCTACGCCTTCCTATTGTTCGCTAATCTCAGCATTGCCATTTTTTTTTTCTTTTACCTTTTTTTTTTCAAGCTTCACAATTTTGGTGGTCAACACGTTGATTTATTTTCGGGCCATCAATGTGGTCACTGGTAAGCACCGTAACACCTTTTTTTCTCGTGTGATCTTCAAATCTCATCTGGCACATGGTTATTTTCTGTTCCAGCATTTTGTCGGAGTTCTGATTTATGAGTGTTGTTTTCAAAAGGAGACACTCGCAAACTTTTGTGTTTCGGCTAATCCGTAGTAAAGACTAGAAGACTTATAATCCTCCACTTATGTGTTCACTCCGCGTGTGCACTCTATTTATGCAGTATATAGTGAAGAGGTCACAGAACAATGTTGTCTTGTGCTTTAAAACCACGTTAGGAACATTGGGTGTCGGCCTCCTGTAGTGTGTTTAATGGGTGTCGGCCTCCTGTAGTGTGTTTAATGGGTGTCGGCCTCCGGTAATTGTGTTTAACTCACAGTTTATGGGGCAACCAACACAATGCCAAGCTAATTAAAACGAATTATGTGTCCATCAAAAGGGAAGTCAGTCTGTAATCCCTTAGTTCATATTTCAAGTTTCCAGTCCACGAGATTATTACTTGCTGCCGCGCCCTCTTCAAAGTAATCGGTACAAAGCTCCTTCCAACAATTTTATATGAGTACACAATTAAGTTTAGGTTGTAGGTCCTTTCTAGGAGGGTAATCATAAATAGTGTCCCAGATTGACTAAATGCATCTTAGTTCTGAAATCAGCAAGAGAAAGACTCACACACACACACACACCATCGTTCTTGTTTGGGTTGACATAAAGTGAAGAACAGTTATTCCCCGTCTGTGAAACTGCCAGAAAACCAATGTTTAGTTACACTGCAACAGTAATACATCCTCACTTAAGGACACCATTAATATCTACAACATATATAAATAACAGAATAGTCTCCGGAGGATGAATACATTGAAATAATCTCTCACTACGTGACAGTAATATGGCATAAAATTAATAAAAGTTTTGTGTTTCGAATTTGAATCATTCAGTGATTTCAGTCCACGTTTGATTGATGATATTTGTAAATGCCAAAGTGGTATGACCTTTTCAAACAAGCAATGTTAAATCAAAAAGTAAGCTCGTTGAGTGTGTGTGTGAACTGTGAGTGTGCACGTGTTGAAAAGTGAAGGAGGTATAACTCTGGTAGTCTATTAGGAAGGGAAGACAATTTGGTCAGGCTATATCTAGTTAAAGAAAATGCTCCGGCTGAAGTGCCTAGAGTAAAATCTTTAAAATTATTAATGAAGGTGCAGTCTGGTCACAATTTCGGGACACAGAGATCGAAGTTATTGGAGAATTCTCCATAATATCCTCGGGCCTGGGCCTAACTTTTCGAAAGCCACTCTCTTGTTGATCACTTAGAATTAGCTAGCTTAGGTTAAATACGTGTTAGTTCTTGAAGACCAGAAAAAAATGCATGCTTTTGACTGTGGGCTGCTGAGCTTGACGTACATCAACAGACAAACAACACATACACAAGATTTAAGGAATCAACTTGATAAGAAGAATTCCGATGCTTGAATACAGTACTGGAACAGTCGCTAGAGAATAGATGTTCACTCTAGAGAGCCCATATTTTACCAAACCTTTCTCTAAGCCACAATCACTATTTGTGACATTCTTTTTGTCGCGTTCACAATCGGTCGCCCAAAGTGCACCGCTACAGGTGCAAAGAAAGTTTTACTGGTCCAATCAAATGGAAATTCAGTTTGACTACAATTGACCACCTCAGCGTAACTACTGTAAAAATAACAATATAGATGCAGATACGAACAACATTCACACACGAAACACATACACACTGTCAACCAGAGCTTTATGAATTTGACACTTCTGTACTTCTCGATGACGACAGATGACCTTGTAACACGCTGACCGAAAGTAGAATAAAGAAGTTTTTAAATCTTCCTGTTTTAGTCCCTAATGGAAAAGAGTTTCCGCAAACTTTGTTAATACAATTTTTTTAAAAATATTACAAATAGAATGAATTTTTTAACTATCGAATGGCAAAAAGTCTAATCGTTTATAAAACAGACACACTCAAAACAACTATAATGTCATGAACACATCAATTGATTAGTTTTACATTCTTCTCATTCACTTCAGCATCCTCTTGTTTTCTGACCCATTTTCACCCAGTCCTGACTTACACACTTTTTTTGCTGTTCACTCATCCATGTACAATAAAGGTCAACTGGTCATTTCATACACAGTCACACAAAATACACTACTAGTCACTTAAAACAAAAACACTTACTATCGCAATATCAACTCACTCTGTCTGTCTGTCTGTCTGTCTGGTCAAAGGTTCGTACACGTTATTCTCCATCATCTAATTTGGGATCAAGCTGAAACTTTACGCAATTATTTCTTTGACCTGACAAAACAAGAATCAATAATAATAAAAAAATAACAAGTTAAAACCTTTTGTTTTCATAAGCACTTGCACAGTCTCAGTACCGGCTTGTGGAAAATAAGGAGGCTTTAGCCCTCGAATTCAAATTCAGGTCGTTCCCCCCCCCCCCCCTTTTTTTTTAAATAAATGTAGTGCTTTTTTGTAAAAAAAAAAAAAAAGGTGCCGGTACTCAGTGAAGGATTGTCAAACTTTTAACTACCAGTTTGACCTCGATGCAAGCTAAATCCCAACTGCAAAGATACTAAATGTCTAAAACAAATTTATTTTATAATTAACCAACTTAAATGTTATCATTATTACTTATGAAGCAGTTTTACATTCTATTTTTTTTTCATTGCACGCAACAATTATTAAAAAAATTTATTTTAAAAAAATTAATAATATAATAAATTAATAATAAACGTTAAAATACAAGAAAAGAAATAAATTATTTCCCCACATTGAACAAGGTGCTGGTACGCCGTACCGGTGCGTACCGTCACAAACAAAAAAAAAGCACTGTGTAAATAAATTTAAAAAAAAAAATCACACATCTTTCCAAATAGTCCAGACTAGTTATAGTATCATAGCGTATTAGACAAGTAATAGTATTATAGCGTATTGAGAAAAAGCTAAAAAAGCATCAAATTGCACTTAACAAAAAAAAATGTTTTGTAATATTTCTAATTTATTATTGTTAGTCTCTAGGTCTTTTATAAATGTAATGACATGACTTATTTCTTTTACTCTTACCCTGATCCAGTTCAACATATTAAACTATTTCCTATTGGTATAATATATAGATCTATATAGAGAGCAAAGAGAGAAGCACTCGCTAATTACAAGGCAAAAACTACCCAACGCAACCTGTTAAATCTGAAAGAAGCTAGAGCCAATGCACAGAGGACAGCAAGGATCTGTACCAATGAATACTGGGTAGAGCTCAGTGAGAATATTCAGCTCGCAGCCTAAGTGGGCAACATAAAAATGATGTACGAAGGAATCAAAAAAGCTCTCGGACCCTCCCAAAACAAAATCTCTTAAATCAACCATTGGGAAAATTATCACAGACAAGTGCAAACAAATGCACAGATGGGATGAACATTACTCTGAGCTCTACGCCACAACAAGCTCAGTCTCTGCCTCAGCCCTTTAGGCTATCATCAATTACCCACATTGAACGAGCTAGACGAATCACCCACCCTGTCTGAGCTCAACAAAGCCATAGACAACATAGACAACATTGCTGCCCGCAAAGCACCCGGATGCGATGGTATCCCGCCAGATCTTCTAAAATAATGCAAAACTACTCTAATTTAACCTCTACACGAATTGCTTTGCAAATGTTGGCAAGAAGGTGCTGTGCCACAAGACCTGCGGGATGCTTAAATCATTACAATAAGAACAAAGGTGACAGAAGCGACTGCAACAATTACAAATCCCTCTTAAGTGGGAAGCGTGGTCGAGAGGCCAAGAACTTGGCTTGGCTTGGCTACCTAGAAGGGGGCTCGAGGTTCGACACCCGACTTGGGCAGAGTTGTGTTTACTGAGCGCCTAAAGGCAGCACTGAAAACCATATCCTAGATACCCCCTCCCCCCAATGGTCCACAAATGAGATTGGACCAAAAGCTCTCTGAGCATGCTATAAGCATGAAAGTAGCGCTATATAAAAGCTATAATAATAAGTATTGTAGGAAACGTCTTTGCTCGAGTGATACTTCCCAGGCTACAAAAACTCGCTGAAAAGGTCTATTCAGACTTTTGCTCAGAGATCCACGATTGACATGATTCTCTCCATCCGCCAACTCCAGGAAAAGTGCAGAGAACAAAGGATGCCTTTGTACATTGCGTTTATTGATCTGACAAAGGCTTCGATCTAGTTAGCAGAGATGGCCTCTTTAAAATTGTACAGATAATTGGCTGTCCACAAAAGCTACTAAATGTAATCGTTTCTTTCCACCAAAATATGATGGGTACAGTGCAATTCAACGGTGCCAGCTCTGAAAGTTTCAGTATAAACAGCGGAGTTAAACACCTGCTACAGCACCACTTTCCATCCTCATAGACGATAACAAGTCAATTAACAATTGTGGGATCCACAATTAAAGATGACCTGTCTCTAGAAGAGGAGATAAAAAAAACGCATAGGTAAGGCTGCCTCGACCTTCGCTAGACTCAGACTAAGAGTTTGGGAAATCCATAAGCTAACTACGGTGACCAAAATGGAAGTCTACAAGCCATGCGTTATGAGTACACTGCTGTATGGCAGTGAATCATGGACCACCTACGCAAAGCAAGAGAGAAAACTGAACTAATTCCATTTGAGATGTCTCCGTAGGATCTTGAATGTTACATGGAAAGAAAAAGTGTGCAATACTGAGATCCTTGCGCGATCAGGTATTCCCAGCATCTTTACAGCCCTCAGACAACGCCGTTTGCGCTGGCTTGGACATGTTCGCCGGATGGAGGACAAGCGCATCCCGAAAGTCACCCTCTATGGACAACTCGCGACTGGCATAAAAAAAACTGGTCGCCCCCACCTCCGTTACATAGATGTAATAAAACGTGACCTCAAATCAGTGAACATCAATACTGACAATTGGGAAGACATAGCTCTAGGCCGCAACAGATGGAGAGAGAGACAGTGACCAAGATAGCTATGGACAGTGAAAGTACATGGGTCTCAGCTCAGGAAGAAAAACGTACAATCCGAAAAACGGCCAGCTCCTCTACCACCGAAGCAAAGCCACCTTAACCTGCGCTATCTATGGACGGGAGTGTCTCTCCAAAAAGGGCTCCACAGCCACATGAGGAAGTGTGCTCTGAGATGAACCATAGTCGTTCTACGACTGAAGGCGGCCATTGAGATATAAGTCTGTGGCTCTTACCTTTTGTAAATCGCCTCTAGGACTATAAGTTGGTGAAGGGGAGACTACTACCAAACATTATACAACAAAGAGGAAAAGAAATAAGAAAGCAACTTTGCCGTACAGAGTCTAGCCTGCATAACATTGCTTTCTTAGGAACATGAAAGAGCAGTTGTATAATCGCAGTACTCTGTTGTGGATGTAAATGCGCCCATTATCTTTGCTTCTTTCTGTGTATTTTATTGGTTTGTGTTTTGTGTGAATAAGTTGTGGTTCAGTTTGTATGTATTGCTGCTACTTTACTTTTCTGTCTTTTGTCCTGAAGTGTCTCTAATTTACGTGATTTTACTAATGGTGCTACTCTAGTCAAATGTTAATATCCATTTGTTATAAATCTCATGCCTTTATCTTGTGTCTGTTCTTTTTTTTCCTGGTCTACTTGACGATCCCAAACATATTCTGACATTGGTCTAACAAAAGTTATACAGAATATAAGTTTCATGTTATTGTTTCATTTGTAAAGAAATTCTTTTAATAACGTGAGATATGGGCACCAGATTTATATGAAACACTGGGCTCAGTTTTTCAATCACCAATAAGTTTTATCAATCAAAACAAACAAAACAAAATGCAGATGCTTGTATCTTACTCTGTATTGAAAAAGTTCCAAAGGTGTGGCGAATGGTTTCGAAGGGTTGGTCTCATTCAGGTCCTTCAAAGTGAGGTCTTTCAAGGAGTAAGACTTGACAGCATTGTCAGCAATCACGTCTATACAGGTCAGCAGTCCCTGGTCACATGCAGTCCGCACTTCCGGGTGAAGTCTCTTTAATCTAGGCAGTGGGAAATGCTTATGGTATACCTAAGACAATTGAAAGAAAGTCAACAAATGAAAGACAATTGCAAGAAAGTCAACAAATGAAAGACAATTGCAAGAAAGTCAACAAATGAAAGACAATTGAAAGAAAGTCAACAAATGAAAGACAATTGAA
This sequence comes from Biomphalaria pfeifferi, assembly GCA_030265305.1. Taxonomy (NCBI): domain Eukaryota; kingdom Metazoa; phylum Mollusca; class Gastropoda; family Planorbidae; genus Biomphalaria; species Biomphalaria pfeifferi. Next base: position 11,212,536 of record JASAOG010000001.1, read on the forward strand.
AGAAAGTCGACAAATGAAAGACAATTGAAAGAAAGTCAACGAATGAAAGACAATTGAAAGAGGCTCGAACTATTTTAAACTGACCGATATTCAATTAAGTAATTTAAAAAAAAAAAGTGAAATGGTGGGGGGAGGGGGGTACTTTTTTTTTTTTTTAAGCACCCAGTATAAAAAGGAAATTTTGCTACATTACTCAATGCATGCTAATTAAATAAATTGTATCAAGAGACTTGAAACTCAAATCATTCAATCAGAAAGCGATTCAAGATTTCCTAGACATCATTTCATTTCAGTTGTTTAAAGAAAACGTAGTTAGTGCTTCTCAAACTGTTGTCACCCTTTGTAAAAGGTGCCGCAGATTGTATAGTGCTTTTCAAACTGTTGTCACCTAGAGCAGTGATTCTCAAACTGATGTTACCTAGAGCAGTGCTTTTCAAATTGTTGTTACCTAGAACAGTGATTCTCAAACTGATGTTACCTAGAGCAGTGCTTTTCAAACTGTTGTTACCCAGAGCAGTGCTTCTCAAATTGTTGTCACCTAGAGCAGTGCTTCTCAAACAGATGTTATCTAGAGCAGTGCATTTCAAGCTGTTGTAACCTAGAGCAGGGCTTTTCAAATTGTTGTCACCTAGAGCAGTGCTTTTCCAATTCTTGTTACCAAGAGCAGTGCTTCTCAAATTGTTGTCACCTAGAGCAGTGCTGCTCCGACTGTTGTCTGCTAGAGCAGTATTTCTCAAACTGTTGTCACCAAAAGCATAGAAAAAGTATGTCCTATATTCCAGGTAAAACATTAGTTTCGAAGCATTATATTTAACATTAATGGCTTAAAGTCAACAATTGTAATAATTGAATGAGACTCGACATTTCCAGTAGCCGAGTGGAAAGTTATGGTCGAATGGTAAATTCCCCAGTTTGAAAGTCGTAGTACAATGTATCACACACAAAGTCACATCTTAATCACATTTAAAAGTGACCTTGAACTATTGTAATCCGTATCAGACAGTTAATTAAAAAAATGGAGGTCTTGGTTCACTTGATTACTCAATGTCATAGTTAATGTCATGAATTCTCTTCAATTTTTGAGCTATTTAGATACGCCCTCGATCCTCATACTTTCAGGTCATTTCATATGTATTGACCTAGTCTAAATTTTACCTTTTCATCAGACTTCCAGGTCATTTCACTACTACTGACGTACTTTAAATGCCTACTCTTTCATCGTACTTCCAGGTCATTTCACTACTACTGACGTACTTTAAATACCTACTCTTTCATCGTACTTCTAGGTCATTTCACTACTACTGACGTACATTAAATACCTACTCTTTCATCGTACTTCAAGGTCATTTCACTACTACTGACGTACTTTAAATACCTACTCTTTCATCGTACTTCCAGGTCATTTCACTGCCCGTTCTTCGGTCTACTTCAAAGTACTTGTGAGCTGCTAAGTATAACCCAACTATTCTGAGTTTGTCTCTCAAAGGGTTAATTACAGGCTTTGAGTCTGCACACGAATTGACACTTAACAAATGCTAAATATATAAGTTCGAGCAATAGTTTTTATGTTCCAACTGGGATAGCCTTTATTTCATATTAAACTAGATAGCCTTTATTTCATATTAAACTATGTAGCCTTTATTTCTTATTAAACTAGATAGCCTTTATTTCTTATTAATCTATGTAGCCTTTTTTTCTAATTAAACTAGATAGCCTTGAACTAGACAATGTATTTTTTTTAAATTATTTACTGCAGACTAATGAAGTGCGACATTTTAAAAAGTTTGAGTACAAAAATGATGTTTTTATTTTCAAAATGCATTAAAATAATAATAATAATAATCTTTATTGTCCGTATGGAAATTTGTCTTACAATTTGTGCATTACACCAAACAAAAAACATTATAACTATAAGAAACCAAAGTGTAAATTCACACCAGACTCACTCATAATTTACATGTGACAAAGTTTATACCAGATTGTTCTTATTTAATGATTTGATTGCTATGGGAACAAAAGAGTGTTTGTGTCTGTTAGTCTTTGCTATCGGTGTCTTGTATCTTTTTTGTGATGGTAAAATCACAAAATCCTGACACAAAGGGTGATTCTTTATTTCGAGGATCTTGTTAGCTTTTTTATAGATGTTTGTCTCAAACAACTGCCCCAATGGGGTTTGTTTTTTTGCCAATGATTTTACCAGCAGCATTTAGGATTCTATAAAGTTTATTCTTATATTTAATGCTCAGATTGCCATACCAGGCAGTGATATTGAAACTTAAAATATTGCAGATATGATAAAACATAGCCAAGGCCTTTTAAACGAGGACAGTTTTCTTAGTAATCGTAATCTTTGCTGCCCTTTTTTGCTGATATAATCAGTATTTGCAGTAAAATTTAGTTTATTGTCTAGGATAGTACCAAGGTATTTAAAGGTTTGCACAATTTCAATAGTCTCTTTAGCTACAGAAACAATATCATGTTCCTTCTTTTCCCTACGAAAATCGATTATCATTTCTTTGGTTTTTTTTACATTTAATAATAAAAAATTATCTTTACAGTATTTTTCAATGTGTTCTATTTCTTTGAAATACTCATTTACGTCTGAGCTCTCTGAGAGCAGGGCAAGAAGAGCCGCATCATCAGCGAATTTTGTGAAGGAGAAAATAGAACTATCGGATTGAAAATCCATTGGTGTACAAAATGAACCACAATGGCGATGTCACAGCCCCCTGGGGCGCCCCTGTGTTAACTATGCGTTCATTTGATTAATTATTAATACGTACTACAGAAATGTTTTACTAGATTAAGTGTTTGTAATAAATGTATTTATCTCTTGCTATTGTTGCCAACTATTTCCGAAGACGAAGTAAAGAAATAGATACGAGTAGAAGCACAGCCTGTGTAGGCCGCGGGGCAGGATTTTTTTTGAAAAGCTTTAATAAAGATCTACTTATGAATAAAAATGCTTATACCAGGTATTTAAAAGCATGTTATATTTTAAAAGAAAAAAATACAGTTTTTGTAAATTTAATCTCACTTTCCTTTAAAAATATTTAATATATATATTTAGTTTTAAAAAGTGTATATTTTTGAGTTTGTGGAAGTTAAGGCCCTTGGTAGACGCACTGTCGTAAATCCGGGGCTGTATTGACTTATTCTGAGCTCGCTACAAGCGGACATTTCTTAATCACGACATTTTTGACAGCCGCACAAAAGGCGAAAAAAATGTTAGAAAAAAATTAATTAAAAGTTTCTTAATAGTCGAAATTCGGATCATCTAGTTTTTATCTCTTTTATGCATGCCTCTTTCTTGTGGAAACCCGCGGCCCTGGATAAGGGACATTTTTATCCTTGATAAATTATAGTATTGCCAGAACTTTCATTTTGCATCTTTTAAATTATATCAAATCGTTTCAAAATAATGTAATAGAGAATTCTATTCAAACTTATTAAAGTTGCAACTGTACAATGGCTTATACAAATTGAGATTTCCTATAGTCTCGTAAGTCTATCTAGGTGTAGAAGTACAAAACGTTAGATGAGGCCTAAGATGAAGCGTGCGTTTAGTTTTCAATGCATTATCAAAGCTTTAATCTTTATGAGAACAGGTACCAACAGATGTACATCATATAGCAATCAATTAGTGGGCCGTATGGTTTGGTAATGTATGAGTCGGTCATGACACCCAGCCCGTCACTGTTTAAAAATGTATATTTTTTATTCTGTGGAGGGTAAGGCACTAGGCTGACGCACTGCCGTGAATCTGGAGCTGCATTTATGTATTACAAGAACACTACAACGGTCACTTCACAGTGTTGACAACTTCTAAGATTTTAAATATTGTCGGTAGAAATGCGGAAAAAAAATGTTTTAAAAAAGTTGCTGACCCGTCGAAATTCGGATATTATTTTTATCTCCCTTTGTGGGGGGCCACTTTCTTGTGGATTCACTTAGGCAGTTGCCTTGCCTGTCCTCCTTTAAAACCGGTCCAGTGATATTTTGAATAGTTACGTTAACTAGGAATTGATATTTAGATCAGTTGCATGTGTTAGGACATGATATTTAGATCAGATGCATGTGTTAGGACTTGATATTTAGATCAGATGCATGTGTTAGGATTTGATATTTAGATCAGATGCATGTGTTAGGACATGATATTTAGATCAGATGCATGTGTTAGGACTTGATATCTAGATCAGATGCATGTGTTAGGATTTGATATTTAGATCAGATGCATGTGTTAGGACTTGATATCTAGATCAGATGCATGTGTTAGGACTTGATATCTAGATCAGATGCATGTGTTAGGACTTGATATCTAGATCAGATGCATGTGTTAGGGAATGATATTTAGATCAGATGCATGTGTTAGGACTTGATATCTAGATCAGTTGAATGTGTAAGGACTTGATATCTAGATCAGATGCATGTGTTAGGACTTGATATTTAGATCAGATGCATGTGTTAGGACTTGATATTTAGATCAGATGCATGTGTTAGGACTTGATATTTAGATCAGATGCATGTGTTAGGACTTGATATTTAGATCAGATGCATGTGTTAGGACTTGATATTTAGATCAGATGCATGTGTTAGGACTTGATATTTAGATCAGATGCATGTGTTAGGGCTTGATATTTAGATCAGATGCATGTGTTAGGACTTGATATCTAGATCAGATGTATGTGTTAGGACTTGATATTTAGGTCAGATGTATGTATTAAGACTTGAGTTAATTCCCTCGCGCTACAACTTTGTCTTCTAAGTTCTCAAGGCGCTAGAACTTCTGTCAACATAAAGCTTACTTACCATCAGAGCCTAGAACTAAAACGTAGAGTGGACACAGAAAGAACTCCTAAAAGGAAAGCTTGGCAATCCCTTATGTAAACAAAGTGAATAGATAGAAGCTAATTATCTTTGAAAAGTTTTTCCCCCCTCATATAAACATTTTAATGCAACATCGATCTGCAGGAAATATTGCCCGGGGGGGGGGGGGACTTATTTAACCTTGAGCTATAAGAGTTCAATACTTTAACGACATACACATAGAATTCTACAAAATATATGCTCTTAGCATTACACACCGGCTACGCCCGTTAATTTGTTACCAGGCTTTTTTTTGTTCATCACATTCTTTCTACAAAGGTTATATCAACTCACTCTGTCTGTCAGTGTGGTAAAAAGTTTGAACACGTTATTTCTCCTACACCCAATCTGGGATCAAGCTGAAATTTTGCAGAATTATCTTTTGTACCTGACAACACAAGAATCAATAAAAAAAAACAAAAAAAAACCTAACCAAATAATTAACTATTGGCAATTAATTTTTTTTAAATCTCGAACAAGGGGAAAATATTGTACTTGACATAAGTGATGGTATAAGCTGAATTAGTCCCCTTGTCTAAGACTTAGTGAACACAAAACATGAAATAGGACTAGACTATAGAAATAATAGATATCTATAAATCTTTCATGTTCATAATCTCTTCACTAGCAAAGTGGTTACCAAGTTGGCTTGAGAAGTTTGAGAACGCTTTGGCCCACGATTTCGAATTCAGGTCGTTCACCTTTATTATTCTTATAATTGCATTTAAAAAGTGAGAGAGAGGGGGGGGGGGCAGACAATAATCCACAGACTAAAATGTTAAACAAGCAAAATAAAAAAAGTACTTTAAAACAACAACAACATAAGCTCCTATGAAGTGTAGTTGTATCAATTAGTTTGGATCAGTCATGTAATAAAATTTGTAACAGATCTATACCAGTAATTCCCAAAGTGGTCTATATACAAAGACTTCCAATGGGTCTACGAAAGTGAAGAAGTAAGTTGGGGATCTATGAGATGTCCACAGTGTCTACGATAATAAATTTCATTTAAGCAAGTCGTGACTTTAATTTTTACACATCTCATTAATGTAATTCTTTCCTACCCTAATATATGATTTGTACCTTAGTTAATCCGTTGAATATTTATCCTGCTATTTAAACGAAAAATTGTTGTATTTAATTTCAATACTTATTTAAATAGCTTGATTTTGTCTACATGTAACTAATGTTTAGCAAAACGAAATGTAGACTACAGCGTTGATTATTTAAAATTGGAATTCATTCTTTCCTTGTCGGTTGCCTAAGTGCCTTTTTATGACGATATGAAACCAGTTACGCTGGAGGATCATCTGAGACAATGCCACCCAGACAAAAATAGATAAAGTTCAGAATAGAGACACAAAATCTCTCTTCCATCTCGTATATAGAGAAGATCATGGTTAGTGAACGACTTAGGCTACAATATGTCTTTACTTAGAGCCTAATAGCGGCATAGGTCAAACATTGCTTATAGTATACCAGCCGTTTTACACAAACCTACATCTGATATTATTAAACGAATTTCTTTGTGCAACATTACAGTTCAAAGTCACATTGGTGGCATGAGTTATAAAATTAAAAGCATCTTATGTAATTCTTTGCAAACGACATATATACAGTTTGGGATCAGCGGCGTCACAAGTCTGGCAAGGTGTAGCGCTGTGTGCTATAAACTGCCTAATCTCCTTATTTCTCCTCAGGGTCGACCCACGAGACCTTTCCCATGTTTGGGTATAGTTGCAAGGCTGCAGAGGTTTGAAATCAGTTTTCCTTCTGCTAGGTGGGTGGCAAGCCAAGACTAATGAGCCCTTCCTGCTCGAAGCCCACTGGTTTAGGCTCCAGTTACTCTCCTTCGCCCCTTCTCCTGTTAATGAAAACAGTTCCGCAGATTCAATATTTGAGCCACACGTGAAAGATCAAGAAATACACGAGAAACTCTTTGCGAAACCGTTTACAATTATACTTAAGGTTAATTAATTAATTAATTAATATTTAATGTTGGAAGGACTACTTTATAGAACAATAAATTTCTATATGAAACATAATACCCATAGCAACGTATGATAAACCTGCAAATAACAAACAAACATTTCCAATTGCTATTTTAATTGGTTTAAATTTGAATTCTATCAATAAAAAGATAGTTCTCTATAACTTAATATGTAGTGTTAAATGACTTTTTCACTCTTCAACTCATTACAGTTAGAAATTTGTTTTAAAAAAATGTTGATGAATTTGCAAAAATTTGCAAGTTATGCAGGGGGTCTACCGAAAATCAGAAAACATGGCAAGGGGTCTACGACACAAAAAAGTTTGGGAACCACTGATCTAGACTAACAATAATAAATACGTGCGATTAGAAATATTTTTACCGATTGCTTTTGTTTAGCGCAAAAATTCATGCTTCTAGCTTTCTCTATACGCTATGATCATATCACTTATCTGGACCAGTTAGGAAAATGTGAAAAAAAAAAGGGGGGGGGGGGGAAGAAAGAAAGGAATATCTGGGGGAATTTTTTTTTTTATCGTATTCGCTACTTTAAAAGATTCATATTAAAAAGGGGAACGACCTAAATTGGACCTCATGGTGCAAACCTCCTCAAGCCAACGTCCGAACCACTCTGCTAGTGAGGTGCCTATGAAAAATAGAAGATTGTATATTTATCTATTATTTGTTACAAAGTTAGGCCTACTTTAAAGCGGCGACCTATAAATGGCTTATATCACCACTTTTGTCAAGTAGGCCTACAATTTCAGATTTTTCTTTCCCTTGTTTGAGATGCCAAACAAAATAATTAATTACCAATTGTTAATTAACTCGTAGTTAATTTTTTAAATTTATTCTTGTGTAGTCAGGTAAAAGAAATAATTGTGCAAAATGTCAGTTTGATCCGAGATTGGGTGTCGAGTCGGAGACATATAATCACGTTTACAACACTTTTTACCAGAGTGAGTTGATAGGAGCTTTGTAAAAACAAACATTTCTTCGCTGCCAACAGAAAACAATGACATGTGAAACGCTAGCTCAGGAACAGAAATGCAAAGTACACGCTCGAATGGTCAGCTCAATTAATACAGCCAGGTAATAATGTGATCACTCTGCCCCATCCCCCCTTTTTTTTAGCCAGAAACAGTGCTCGATTTAGGAAAAAACCAGTGCCGGGGATGAAAAATTTGTCTGCAGAGGCGGGAATGGTAAAAGTTAAAGCAGAGCCGGGGAATGGAGCTTCACAGTGCCGGGAATATCCCGGTTTCGCAACAATCTGAGCCCATCTACTAATCCTGCTACTCCCACTACTACTATTATTATTACTAACACTTCAACTACTAGTGCTACTACAATATAACATGACACAACATGCGAAAACAAATTATTTACAATACAACACTTAAAAACAAATGATATACAACAGGTTCTAATGTTGAAATTTATTTTAATTTTAATTTGTTTGTTTCATTTTTTTCAAATATCTTGGTTGAATTTACAGTTTTTAATAAAAACTTTAGCTTGTTGTTGAGATGGAATTTACTTTTAAATGGAAAGTGTGTTGTTTTCATTTTTTAGCTAATAGATGTTGTTGTTGATGTTGATGCAGTAGATGATGTTGTTGTTGATGCAGTAGTTGATGTTGTAGATGAAATTGTTGTAGATGTTGTTGTTGCGTTTGTTCATGTTATTGATGATGTTGTTGTTGATGACGTTGTTATTGTTTTTGTCGTTGATGTTGTTGTATATATGGTTGAATTTACAGTTTTTAGTAGCTTGTGTTGTATATATGGTTGAATTTACAGTTTTTAGTAGCTTGTGATGTTGTTGTATATATGGTTGAATTTACAGTTTTTAGTAGCTTGTGTTTTTGTTGTGTTGTGTTGCAGAAGATGATGTTGGTGTTGCTGCAGAAGATGATGTTGTTGTTGATGCAGTAGTTGATGTTGTAGATGAAATTGTTGTTGATGTAGTTGTTGCTGATGGCGTTTGTTGTTCATGTTATTGTCGTTGTTGTTGTATATTGAAATTGGTCTAATCAATTCTAAACAATTTTTTGCTAAAAATCCAAACTATTTAAACAAATTATGGCGCTGTTCCATAACTACTTCTTTTGTTGGTTTGCCAGAAGGTAGGTCGCTAGCAGAATGCCTTCCGTCTTTCAACCACTTTGTGGCATACAACCTGGCATCAAAATGTTGAAGTGGCGGACCATTCATTTTAATAAAAAGCAAGTGATTGATAGTTTCAACATCTAATGAATTCCGAAGAGATGTGTGAGTTAAATTCATCGCGCTGAATCCTCGCTCACAATCAGCAGTAGATATTGGCAGAACATCTAATTTCTTGTACAATTCATTAAGTTCTGCATCAGCATCATGACCATCTTTTGTCATGCGAAATTGGTGCACTATTGCTGAAGTATGACGTGCTTCAATTTTCAAAAATTTTTGAAGTTCCATAATTTCACGATCTCCATACAACATTAACTCTTCTGTGTTTTTTGGCCAATTAGCCTTACATAAAACTTCAGCATGTTTCAACACAAGTGTGCTGTTGTCAAAACGGGAGGAGATGTCAACCAAACTTTGAAAAAACTTTTTCTTAAAATTGTGAAACTTTGTTCCGCTTCCGTTGGTGGCATAAGCTTGATATCTTTGAAAGTACCTGTGCAAGAAAATTCCTTTAAAAAATCCTGACCACTGACACCATCATAGTCTTTGAAGACTGACAATGTTTTTATAGCATTTGAAATCTCAGCATTTACTGTTCTAACTAAGGATGAATTTTTTTTGTAAAAATAGGGATAAACTTTTAACAACTTCAAGGGCTTCTTTGATTATTGTTAGTTCGTAAACAAAAAATCCATTTCTTCAGTTTTTGACTTATTCCACTGCATTTAGTTCTATCTCGAACATTTCTGCTCATATCCAAACTGAGTGTTTCAAAATGTTTCCCTAAAGCTGGATAGTTTTGCCAGATTGCTTGAACACTACGCAAAGAGGATGCCACCCAACGAATATCAAATGTACGACCAATTTTTAGTAACTCTGTGTGCACTTCTTTTGCCACAATTTCTAATTGATTTCTATTGTTTGGTGATCGTGAAAAATGAGAATATAATGATTCAGCAAATATCTGAAAGTGTGAGAGTTCTGTTGATGTTTTCAATACATCGTGAATAGCTAATTCCAATTTGTGAGCCATGCAGTAAAAAATAACAAAATCTGTATTCATTTTCTGTTTCAATAATGCCGAAGCACCTTTCATTTCACCTTGTAAATTACTTGCTTATTTCGATTAATTCGGTAGATGGACGTACCAAATTTTTCCATTTAACTAAAAATTTCGTGATTGCACTTATTCGACTTAAAAAACCAGTGCCGGGCATGAAAAATTTTTTCTGCAGAGCCGGGCATGGAGCCTCATAGTGCGGGGATATCCCCGGCGGTAAATCGAGCACTGGGCAGAAATATGCAAATGTGTTGTTTTTTTTTAAATATTTTGTACAACTTTGAGGAGTGTGGTTAAAATTTTAAAAGAATTCAGTGGGATTTTAGGAGAATTTAGAGGATTTTAATCATTTTAGGAATCTTCATTTTTATGAGATTTTAGGAGCCTTCGAACCCTCATATTATTTAGTAAATAATTGTGTATAAAGATTGAGAGATATCTCTACAAAAATGCAGCCCCTTAAGCCCCCCCTCGAATCCGACAGTGTACCGAACTTTTAGGCTCGCAGCATCAAAACAACAAATAAAGGCTCTAGTCTAGTTCTAGATTAGGCATGTCAAACTCATTAAGGTGTATGGGCCGCATAAAAACTTACTAAGACCTGAAGGGCCGCTGCTAAAAATCAGTTTTAAAACATAGCCTACTAGTTTTACGTAAATTAGAAACAATACAATAGAATTAAAAAATTAATGGAATGCCTTTACCTTACTAATTATTATTATTATGTTTATTAGAAATTACTATGATTACGCATCATTTTCGATGTCTTGATGCTTGACATCTTTTCTGGGATACATGTTTATTTATGTCAGGTTGAAGTTTGTTTGCTACTGACACTTTCATCACTGATGACACATTTTGATCAGATAATCTCGAACAGTGAGGTGTTTTTGTAGCTTTCATTAATAAATTTTAAAGAACTGCTCATTGAGAAAGTAGCAAACATAGCAAGAATTCTATCTGCGAATTTCCGAAATTCAACCTACCGTTCAGATAAATAACTGTAAAGTTTTGCCACTTCTATATACTTCGCTTTCACCTAAGAATCTGACTGCAATTCTATAAGCTCTAGTTGATAAAAATGGAGAAAGAAACTTTTTGCTCGTATGAAACAGTCACGAAAACGTTCACTGAAAGCATCTACTAACAATTCCAGGTGTAGGACATTTGTACCAAATGTTGCCGCCGTATTGAATCTTTGTAGTTCCTGACACGTTGAGAAGTGAACACGGTCTTTCTCTTTGATATTTCATTTATCCACAGTCGTAGTAGTAGTGACCATTGTGTCATATTCAAGTCTTGCAGGAGACCAATAACATCTACTGCAAATACCAAATCCTGAATCCATTCGTTAGTTTGGAAATGTTCAACAGGTTCACCATTTCATGTTCAGAAACAATACAATTTCCTTACGCAGTGCAAAAAATCTCTTCAATACTTTATAACAGGAGAGCCAGCGGACTTCTGTGTAGTAGGGAACACAATCTAATTCGTGTCCAATATCATCCAGAAAAATTCTATTGTAATATTACCTCCAGTAATTTCTAAAAAAACATCCTCGCTTGTTGTGGTGTTATGTACAGAAAAGGGCTCAAGGAGTTCTTCATGTATCTGAAAATTCCTGTCACAGGCCCTTATGAATATAACCAACTGTGCTACACCCGCCACATTAGTTGACTCATCGAGAGCCAATGAAAAGAATTAACAATCAGCTATTTTGTTCTTTAATAGCTAATGCAAGCTGATTGACATGTCATTTATTTTATCTGCCAGCATGTTACTAGTTAATGTTATATTTCTTAGAATGCTTTCACCTTTTCTGGAAAAATTACTTCGGCAGCTTTAACGACACACACGCCTTAATAAAATTACCCTCACTAAATGATTTGTGACATGTAAATCTAACTCTGACATATTGGCTTATTTTTAATGTGATTTTTAACAATTAATAATAATTAAATCAAATTTAAATAATTAAACAAATCAACACTAAACTTAAAAGATAACTTGAAAGATAATGCGAAGTTAATAGATAGCCTAAACCGAATTTTCGAGAAATTATTTGCTTTAAAAATCTGATCAATTAAGAACAGTTCAAAAGTTCAACAATGTTCATTGTTACGTTTCCTGTTTTTTTATTAAATATTTTACCTGAGAAGTAGTGGTGACTGTTAAACGCTTTATAATTCAACATTATCTTGATAATTTTTGAGGTGGCCAAGCGGGTCGCATTCAAATTGGTCGGGGGCCGCATGCGGCCCGCGAACGCTATGTTTGACATGCCTGATCTAGATGATAGATGTCAGTAAAGAAATGATTACAAGAAAGAAATAACGTTTACAAACTTTTTACCAGACATGCCTATAAACAAGTTTTAATTTTGTATACCGGTACCTGAATGTTTAGTGTTAAACAGAAAATAAAAGAAAGTTATAAAAAGAATGTTAAATTTAAATGCCATTTTTCCATTGAGTAGGACTAGACTATCTAGATTTATGTAGATTAGATCTAGATCTAGACTTTTTTATTTTTTACAATGACACTGTGAAATTTATTTAGACTTAAACGGAAATGACAATTTTATTTTACAGCGACATCATTTCCGCCACATTCAATTCAAAACGAGACTAGATCTAGATCATAGACTTAGATCTATATGATCTAAATCTTTCTGTTGGAAATTAATCTTCGGACTCGGAAGACAATTTAAGCCTAATTATTTCTTTACAAGAAACTTGAGGACTTTCACGATAAACCAATGTCAAGGGCGCTAACAGACATTTAGGCCTATTATGTCCATAGATGCTAAATATTAAACTTAAAAGTTGCCAAAAAAATAATACAAGGGATGATGTATGTAGTGCTAAAACAAAACAAATAAATATATTAACTTACAAACAATTACAGCCAATTAGATTTGATGTCATACAGATCAACTAGGTAGGCCATCTATTGCTATCAGTCATTTTTTGTTTGTTTTCATTAGCATAATATGGGAAGAGATTGGGATACGAAAAAAAAATACGAAAGAGAGAACAAGAGAGAGAGAGAAAAAAAATAGAGAGAAGAGAGAAAGGGAGGGGGAGAGAGAGAAAAGAGAGGGAGAGAATAAGAGAGACAGAAGAGAGAGAGAGAGAAAAGAGAGCAACAGAGAGAGAGAGAAAAGAGAGAGAGAACAAGAGAGCAAGAGAGAGAGAACAAGAGAGGTGGGAAGAGCAAGTGAAAGGGGCATAGTCAAGGTGAGACAGAAAGAGAAAAAAAAGGGAGAAAGAGAGAATGTAAAGAGAAAACAGGAGTGAAACTCAGTGACAGAGATGGAGTCCGATGGAGATATGGGTAGAAGTCGAGGAAAGGAAATTTCCACTATTTTTGTTTTGGTTTAAGGGACGTAATTCTGTTAAATTATCATTATATGTGGGTCGACAAATTTTAATGGCAGATAAGGATACAGTGACACAGAGATAGGTTTTCTTTAATCTTATATATATATATATATATATATATTGTTGTTCTGAAATGTGTATGTAAAATCAAGGATGCTTGTGCATTCTTATTTATTTAAATTCATGGCATATCTTCTTATGGATTTTTTAGAAGTGCATTAAATTTGAAATCTCGACAGTTAATGTCCTATATGAATACACTGGTGTTTTATATCTTCCACAACCAATGGTTGTTCCTACAGCCCCAAATGAACCACCTGATTAAAAAAACAAAAAAACATTTGAATCCATTTAAATATTGGTAAGAACAAAATTTGTTGAAATTCATTTTATTAAAGAACCCTAACTCTGGAATGCCATTTTGATTTTAACTATCTTCAAACACACACAAAATAATTTTTATACAAATGTAACAAACAATATTCTAATTTAAGAACAAGTAGGATTACCTTCTGGAATGTAAAATTTTAACAATAACAAATTTTAATGTTACAATTTGCCAGCAACGTTTATTAGTTAAATCAATTCTGTACTTGAATAATTAATAAGTAAAACTGTATTTCTTTGTCTGGTGCCATCGTTATCTTAAAAAAAATGAATTGTAAAGAGTGAATGATATTAAAACAATAACCTGGAATGTAAGTAAAATGCAGGTAGAATAAAGAGAATGAATGCATTTAGGGGGTGGGGAGTGCATGGTGATAACACTTGGAAACTTTTTTATGTTTTGTGTGAGGTCAAAAGTGAAAGGACTAGAAGAGCACAAGTGAGACTGAAATAGGCCTCATATAGGTCCCTTTTGTCCTAGCACTGAATACATAAAGGGATGAAGTGTGAACTGTCTTGACATCATTATGACAACCTTTTGTAAAAGAATAAATGGTTTTCATAAACAAGGTTTTGAACTTTTTGATAGAGTTGAACGTCTTAGATTGTGTATTAAGGATAAAAACAATTTACAGCAACATTAAACCCTAATTCATGACAACAGTTTAAGAAATACTTTATCAAACAAAGTTATCTTAACAGTTCTCCAATATTTAGCTCTCAGCTGGATCTAGACAGTTAGATCTAGATAGTTTCACTGGTTACAATAAGCCTCCTTATAGCCTACATATAAAAAATAAATAAAAATATAGGCTCTCTGACCTAGTACAATTACTATCTACTATATCTAGCAGTGGCATAGCTAGGGTGGGGGAGTGGGGGGTCCAAATTCAAAAGTCACCCTTGGCCCCCACTTGAGGGGGGCCCTTAAGTGAATGCCTTAAATTTTCTGTTACATTAAATATTAGGCCACTGCCATGTAATCTTGCTATTCATGTGGAGTACTAGACAGCATTGATCTAGATGATGTTATTGATGCCTTTACTGCACAGAAAGCATGATGTGATGCGATATGAATTGAGATTTGTCACTTGTGCATTATGTCACCAATAAGCAATGCCGTTATTCAATAAAAGAATCATAATTATTATTTTTGTTAATTTAACTTATATGCTAAACCAATTTTAATTTAGACATATTTATTAAGTACATTACCTCATGTCATGATGTCGAATGGTAAAATGCAGGGGCCCCTAAATCCTAAGCTACGCCACTGATATCTAGATCAAATATTTACTATAATAATAAAGATACAAAATATACATTTCAAATATGTAGTTGTAAATGTTGTACAGACAAATGGGAGAGCACTCCAAACATTTTTTTCTAAAGTACATTGCATAGACATAGTTCAGTGCACTGTATGATGTTCTCTATGGTCAATAAGCTGGACATACAAATTGAATAGGAAAAATATTTTCTTTTTTTTTTTTTTTTTTACAACTACTGATAAACCAATTAGACAGTTCAAAACTTAATTGATAAGATTTCTAAATGCACTATTATCGCCAAGTACAAAATGAATCTACAGAATACTTATCACCAAAATGAAAGAAAAAATGAAATACTGATTCTTATCAGATAGTTTAAAGTAATCAAGTCAAATAAAAAAATTCGAGTGCCTTTGCTGCCATAAGGTATTTGATAAATTCTATGTGCATGCATTCTGAGAGTCTTAAGATATGTTGACAAAGTAGAAGATAGTCACTAAGGAAGCTTACATCACTTTGACAAATACAAATGAATAGATTTGGATGAGTTTTAGAAGTTGATTATAAAGATAAAATTGATATGTTCATAATCAGAACATCTAAATACAAAATGAACATTTTCTCTTCCAAGCTAGCAATGAACTTCATTATGGACATCAGGTAAAGAACAAACAAAAAAGTGTAGCAAAATTAAATTTCAGAAAGTATTTGTAAATGAACTGGTGATGTGTCATTACAAAAATCCTACTAGTTTTTAATCTTTTGTTTTCTAAGAGTTATGAATTTCACATTTGGCTCTCCTGAATAAATGTGCATATTTACTTTGACACATGCTAATGAAAGCTGTAGCTCACAATAAAAAAATGGCTTGTTATAAAACTCTTTCAATGTATTGTGTCTTTTAAAATTTTCTCTAAATGTAGTCACGGTAACACTGATTTTGACTCTTATTTGTGTGTGAATGTGAGGCCCTACATGCTAAATGAATAAAGGTCAGCCCCTAATGTCATGTACATGAATGAAGGACTGCCCCTGATGTCATGTTTAAGTTTCAATGGTTGGAAGAATCAATCACAGCAGTGGAATGTATTAAGTGAGCATACTGAAAATACAAGAACATCAAATATCATTCAAGGGCTTACCCTGCTTCTATAGGCGACCATATATGTACAAATCAAAAGTTACAAAAATAATTAACGTTTTATTATCTACATTCATTGTACGAATTTGGGAACACTGGTTCCTCTATACAAGTCTATGTACAAGAAATGATGACTACATGAACAACACTTTCTCATGAACATTTGAATGTCTGCCCTCAGTTCTAGTGGCTATCAAAAAAACATTTGTTCAGAAACAAAAAAATGTTTACATAGGTTTTGTTTTTAATGAAAAGAGGCTTTTTAAATTATAAATTGCCTGACATTTAAAAAAAACAAAAAAAAAAAAGGATAACACACCAAATATTGATGAGAAATACCTGAGCAAGAAATTAACAAAAAAAAAAAAAAAAAAGTCCAAGCAAGAAAGAAACATTTGATATCATCTGCCAACGTATTAATTTCAACACATGTCCACACTTTAAAGATTGGGATTTTGTTTTTCAGAATTCTTAGTCCCCCCAAGTTGGGTACCTGTCATACATGGGGGAAATAAAGACATTTGGTCATTGTGCCTGTCACAGGACACACTCATTAACAATTATCCATAGAAATAGATAACATCATCTGCTCCTATAGATTGCAAGGTCTGAAAGAAGTACTTGTACATAACATAAATTTTGTTTTCACTAAAAAAATAAACTGCTTCCATGCTTACAATACACTGGTATAAAACAAACATCATTATGATTCAAATAGAGTGACAATGTCACAAGTTATACAATTATATAAACTTATAAAAAAAAACATGAACAATCTGCAGGCTTTATGTGATATCTGAACAATTTAAAAATGTAGTGATTATATTTCATGTAAAAGATAAATGTGTTCAGATTAAGGCACAAAATTTTATAGTTGTATCTCTCAAGATGCAGAAACTAAAGGCACTATCAAGTAATAAAAAAAATTTAAAAACAGCTAATCAAACACTTGAACAAAGAGATTAAATCCCCTATTTTAAACTGTATCTTTGCTTTTAATTGCATGCTATGTAATGTTTTATAGTTGGCATATCAGATCTACTAAGTAGATGAAAGGGAAAAAAATGTTTATGTATATGAAAGAAAAAAAAAAATTTTTAATAAGATGTTTGTCTTGGTAAGGAACATGGTTACTATGGTTACATTCATTGCAGCTGAGTTCATAATTCTGTGTTCAAGTTTTGGTAGAGATACTGATATAATTGAGAACATTACTGAGACCATGTAGCTCTAATAAGGTAGGGAAAGTTACTAGCTTTTTAGGCAGACCAGAACCTGTCAAGAGACAAATTGAATGTCTTTGCAAAGCCAAATCTACCAGCCATTAGAGCTGAAGCTATTCTTTTAAGAAACACAACCAAGGAAACTAAAGTTTCAAGTCAGGATTTTAAGCCAGGCTAAACGAAAGTTGTCTTTCATGGATTTTTTTCTATTTTTTTTTTATTATTAATAATTATTGTACTGTAAAAAGCTATTCACTATTCATACAGCATGCAATCCTAAAACCAATTTGAATGGATTTAAAAGATCAACAGAAACTGTACAAATAAATATTGCTAAGAGAAAATATTCAAATGTAACTGGATTTTTGAAAAAAATCACTGGATCATTGTAGAGATCTAGGGATTAGTAAAATATTCAGTTATTGCTTATATTTGATTTTATCTGTTTACAAAAATACTATTTCTACATTTGTATTACTTTAATAAAAAAAAATGTTCACCAAACAAATACTATTAAATGTAACTTTCTGCAACTTTGCCTGCAACACTTGGTGATCTCACCTTCTGAGAGAAGTGAGACGGCAACAATTCTTTGGATGTTAGTGTCACAGCACTCTTTGGTATTTGAGAGTGATTATCTTGTCCATTGACTCTCTGTTTGCCTTTCTGATCCTGTAACATACTATTAACTAACTCTTTGTGTTTTTGTAGTGCTATAGAGTCATAGTCTTGGAATGATGGATTAACCAGTCCAATCTTGGGATCCCTCTGGTTAATCAGTGGCAATCCATCATTAACATACTGGCTTCGTTTAGACACAGGTACATGTGTTGTGTCATTATAATCATAAGAGCCTTCCCTAGATGTGTGCCCTTCAGTTTCAGGACTGTATCCACTGTCAGCATTTGTGGACTGAGAAGATCGGTCACTGTCCTGTTTTTTCAGAGGTGCATAGTAATGATAATCAGCAGCCTCAGGTTTATCGTACAATGATGTTGAGGTTTGATATTTGGTTGAAGCTGGTACTTTTGGTCTTGCACCATTAGCATGAGGTGGTTTGACAACAACATTAGCATCTACATGTCTGTCTGAGACCTGTCTGTGAGAGTCAATGTTTCTATCCCAGTCATCCTCAACACCTGAATCATTATGTGAATGATATTTTCCTGGATATCGTTCAGGTATATGATTAGCATCATTATATCTGTCCTCTCTTTCATACCTTGCTTCACTCTCTATATTTAAGTCAATGTCCTCAGGATATGTGTAATCATAATCAGTATCATAGCCAACGGCACCCTGAAGCTCTTCCTCATGGTAGCTGCTGTAATTAGGTTTCTCAGCATGATGTGGCTGTTGATTTCTTGTACGTTTCTTCTTACGAAAGCTTTCATACAAACGACCAGCTTGAGCATAGCTGTAATTATGTGAAGGTACATCTTCTCCTATGTCTGACAAAGGTGAAATCTTATTTATTGTCCAAGCAGGTAACTGAGCACGTAATTCATCTGTAGAAAGGTAAACAAAATAATATACCATTAACAGAGTGGGAAGACCTAAGTCTAAGTACTAACATACTAGTTGATAAAATGAAAGTTACCTTCAGTGACATGTGATAGATGAGGCTTGGTGAACTTCTGACCATCTAATTGACTCCATATCATTTCATGCATAGCAATATCTTCAAATTTGAAGGACAAATCAAGATTCTGTGCATAAACAAAAAAGGTTAAACTCACTATTATGGTTTTTATATCATTATGTACATTATCATCATCTGTCGCTTCATTTTTGTCATAGGGGTGCTGTGACAGTTTATTGTAGGGGTGCTTTGACAGTTCATGTAACCAAATCCCAACCAAATGTACATCACACCAAGAACAATTTCTTACAAGCAGTTGAAATATTTTTTTTTTAGTAATGTTAATGAGACTTTTTTTTTCTTTTGTATTATGCATTATTCAATACATCATGTAACAAACCAAATAATATGAGCACAAGAGAAAGAAGGCATGTTATGTTTTTAAAAGAAATGTTTGACTTACTGGCAGTGAATAGAGAAGAGAGGATCTATTCAGCCTTGCAGCATAGCCATGTGATCGAACAACTAGATTGCAATGTTCCCACTCAGCATATCGTAAAGAGACTAAACAATCCTGAATGCCACTAACAGATTCTTTGGCTTCTTCTTCTTCCTTCTGCCGCAGATATTCTCTGTACACTTTTTGAATGATAGAGCCAAACTCAAACTGAAAGAAAAAGTATTTAAAAAAAAGGAATAGAATTCTGCAAGAAAGTAATGATAGTTGCAACAATCAGCTGTAATAAAAAAAAAATTAAATCAAGCAAAATATAAAAAATCCTTTAAAAAAAATCGTATAAGGGAAGAACTCTGTAATTACAACAATATCTCTCAATAGTGTAGAAGTTATTTCCCATATTTTATAAAAAAATTAACAATAATTAATCGACTAATAGCTATTTTTTAAAATTCATTCATGTTTTGTTAGGTACAATAAATAATGTTTTAAGTTTCAACTTCATCTGAGAATGTTGGAGAAATAATGTGTGCAAACTTTTTATCAGACAGACAGAGTGAATGTATATAAGCTTTGTAGAAATTAACAGTTGTTTAAACCGGAGAATCCAAACATCAAATTCATACTTGAACAAAAAAAAGTTTTTAAGTATCAATATGTTGTATAGATTTTGTTTCCAATTTCCAACAACACTTTGCATTGTTAAAAATGTTGTTTTTAAAATGTTTTTTTTTAGTGAGTTGCTAACATTTTAAGATTAAAGTTGGCTCTAAGGCAATTTCATACCCTAATTCCTTTCAGTATAGGCACTCTCCACCCCCAGACTGGACTTAGCAGAAGACAATCTGAAGCAGCTACTCAGGTGCTGTGAAATGGCACAAGAGAATGTTCCTTAGGCCTACATACTGCTCCAATAGGCTCATCAAATCACTGACCCTCATGTGACTCTTCAAATCACTGACCCTCATATGACTCTTCAAATCACTGACCCACATGTGACTCTTCAAATCACTGACCCTCATGTGACTCTTCAAATCACTGACCCTCATGTAGCTCTTCAAATCACTGAGCCTCATGTGGCTCATCAAATCACTGAGCCTCATGTGGCTCATCAAATCACTGAGCCTCATGTGGCTCATCAAATCACTGAGCCTCATGTGGCTCATCAAATCACCAACCCTCTCATATAACAAACGCTATGAAGAACTAAATACCTACTATAGAAACTTAAGGGTTTTCTTTACCCCAATGTTACACAGATGTGAAAATGAAGAAGGGAGATTCTTGTCTTACAACAGATGTGAACTATGATCTATTTACTTCATTCATGTAATGATTTGTTTAGTAAACTTTTTTTTATTTGTGCACAGCATGTGTACACTGTACAAAATGGCACATATCAAGAAATGGCTTAGAAACTTGAATATCTTTTCAAAGCGCTTTGTTTCCGAACTGGAGGTCCCTGGTTTGAGTCCAGGTAAAGACAGGGATTTTTAATTTTGGGATCTTTAAGTGCTTCTGAGTCCACCCAGGTCTTATGTGTACCTCACATTAGTTGGGGAAAAGTAAAGGCAGGTGACTGTGCTGGCCACATGACAACCTCAATAATCATAGGCCACAGAAACAGATAACCTTTACATCATCTGCCCTATAGATCACAAGGTCTGAAAGGGGAACTTTAACTTTACTAGATAACCTCAGACAATGTTCAGTGATTTCACAGGCATTAATGTGTGCAGGCAAAAGCTATTCATGCATACATAAACATTTAATTTAATGATGAGGATAATTAATTTAGAATGAAATAATACTTAAGCTTATTAACAAGAATATTTGTAAATAATGGAGTTAACTCTTTCAGTGCAAATTATTTTGATAGAAAAAAATAGAGTTTACCACACAAATTTTTAAGGGGGGTAGAGTTACTAACACTAACATAACTGTTTTTTTTAAAGTTTATTAAATAATCTAACATATTTTATTTTATTTTAAATGAAAATGAATGGGCTACAAAATTATAATAAATAAAATACATTTTTCACAATTTTTTTTTTTCATTAATTTTAAACTGAGCACGGAAAAAGAAAATATTTTAAAAATTCATAAATAAATCAATATACTGAAAGATTTAACCTTTTCATTAAGCATTTAATCCATAAATATTGAAATATCACAAAACTTAACATATTTAATCACTTCAAATTTCATAAAAGTTGAACAAATACACTAGGAAATAATATTATTAACATTTTTAGGGTCCTGGGAAATAAACTAAAAAAGAGGAACCATTAACATAATGTTGTCTTTTTTTTTTTAAACGTGATGGTACTGCATTGAATTTACTACCAAAACAAAGAACAATCACTCTCACAAAGGAAAATAAAAAAAAAAAAAGAAAAAGATTAACATTAAAAAAGATAATGTTACTTGCTGAGCTTATTACAAGAATTTGTATGTTTGCTTTATAATGCAGAGATTCATTAATAATAAAAATGATTAATGTCAGCCCAGGTCAAAACCTATTTTACTATGACAAACCACAAGATTAATTCCAAAATAGTCCAATATTCAGGGTAGGTAAGAATAATGCATGTACCATCATTAAAAATAATGTACAACTTTGACTAAATTAGCAACTTAAATAAAACTCAGCTCACCCTGACTTCAACCGCTTGTCCTCTCTCAATGGCAGCCTTTGCCATATCCAAACCCATCTGAAGACGGCTTAAGATTTTTGGATGTGTCTGATTGATTAAAATAACCCATGGTTCTGAAAGATTATATATGTATTCAAAAATTAATTTAAAAGTATAAAATTGTGCTGATACATATTTCTACAACATAAAATATTGTTTTCATTTCCTTTAATGGCAGATAGCAACTTTTGAAATTATATGCCAAGAAAAACATCTCAATTGTCCTTATATTTTATTTGAAATTATCAAAGCTTGTATAACACAATGGTTCAAGTGTTTAATAGTATTCTCTTATGTCAAGAAACAACATATCATACAAAAACTGTAGCTTTTATCAACTGTAAAACTTTTTCTTTACACTGGAATATGATATAATGACTATATGTTTAACAGAGAAATATGGCAAACAATGTATCTTGCAATCAAAAGAGACTCTCGCAATGACCAAATGGAAGTATGCATTCAAATTTGTTTTTTTAAGGAAAAGAAACACTTATTTACCATCAGAGTAACACAGACCACAATAGTGACCGAAACCTCTTCCAAAGTGTAAGACTGGCTGTAACACTAGTGGACGCTGCAAAATTTCATGTCTAAAGTCGTCTATTTCATTTTTCCTTTCCATGCAGTATGATCTATATGTAATGAAATGAAATACTATTAATATATATATATGTAAATGTATACATACCTGTAGCAGAATAGGCAAAAGATTTATGTTAAGTGCCAAATTGTAAAAAGAGAAACAAAGAGTCTCAGGCTACAGTGTCCCCACCAACACATATCTACCAGCATCAAGCAAATAAATTAGCATGATGAGGAATAATTAAAGGTATGGTCTGTATAATGGTTTGTGTAGGTGTTGTTAAGGTGCATGATTGAGTCAAAGTGTACACTATTTTTTCCTGTGTTTTAATACATACACATTTGTCCCATCCATAATTTTATGCACAATCAATAAATTCATGAATAACAAAAAAAAAATAAGGAAGTTTTCTCACACTGCTAAATGTGAATAATTTTTTCAAATATGTGTGTAGATTCTTAGTAAAGCTCTACAAAATAAGCATTAGTTTAAAAGTTATTACTTTAAAATTTATTCACTTGGTTATACATTTTTTTACCTTCTATGTGGTACAACATTAACAAGTCTTTCAACAGATTCAACTCCAGATCCATCAGGCAATGTACGAACCAAACGATACAAAACATTGTTATTTCGACTCACTGCTTCTCTGCTAGCAATTACAAATGCTGGTGGAAATTCCTCCATTTTAGGAAACTTAAAAAAAAAGTTAAATAATTTTAATAACACTTGCTAATAAATAAAAATGTGTATAAATTTATATATATTTAAAACATCCTCAGAACTTGAAAATGCCAGCCCAATTCTTTTTAAAAACATTATTATACGGTATATATAATTTTACATTTAAAATGTTAAAAAATTTAATATACAAGTATCTTAATTTTTATAATTTTATATTTAAAGATAATAATTTAACTAAACTAAATACAATTTGATCACATTTTAAAATGAATTCCATTTTCCACATTTCTATGGAATAATATTGTATCCAAAAATCAAAACTAGTTGTTGTTTTGGTTTTTGTTGCCTGGTTGGAGTATTTTTTTTTTTGTGTGCTTAAGCAAAGGGAGTAGATAAAAGATCTTAAATAACCATCAAACAAATTATGTACTACTTTGCTATCTCCTTTTGATTGGAATTTGAGAGGTTAAAAATTTAAACTGGGTCAGAACTGAATGGGTTAAATAACATGTTACTGCCTTTCACACTTCAATAGCTTTGAACATACAAACACATACAGCTGTATTCATATTTGGAGAAAAAAAAAATCATCTCTATAGACTATATTAATGAACCACATAGCGAACATAGTAAGCTCTACTACATTTGCTAATTTTAAAAACAGTGTTTTATTGATATTTTATGTGTTCTAGCACTAACCCATTTAGCTATCACTGAGTAAAAAAAAAAGTCTCAAAAAACTACGCAATGAAATGGGAAGCATCCATTTATTTCTTTTTTTAAATAATTTTAGAGACTTTAAAAACCTAAAATCTTTGCAACAACAGCAGAACTTGTTTTAATAAAGAGTCTACAATGGCAAGTTTCCGCACCTAATATTAGTAAATACTGCTTTTCAGTGTCATAAAAGAAAAAGGCAGCATAATTTTGTGTTATTAAATATTCGTTGTTCACTTTTTTTCAAAGCCTATTGGAATAAATGAAACATTTATTGATTTAAGAAATGTAAGCTCTTCTTGTTATCCTAACAATTACAGACATTCCTTCAGAGAATAAATCACATAATGAATTGAAATTAATTGAATAGCGAATTAAGTTTTTCATAAAATGCTCCATGTACATGGTAGACATTTAAATTTAAAATATTTTACTTTTCATATTTTGCAACACTCCAACTTGGAGATATAATCAGTAAGCTATATTATATATAGATTTTTGTGTAGACTATATGTATAGACTATATATATATAGTATAGTAGGCCTAATTGAAACAAAAAAAAGGGCCCATGATTTGCATGAATAAAATAAATAGGCTACTTTCAACTTTCTCCTATGCCAGGCTATGCTACTCCTGTTGTTAGATATAGATTATAAAAAAAAAAAAATTGATCTAATTCATTCAAACTTATGTTTTCCAAAAAAAAAAAATCTTTAAATTTAAGATAAATAAAAAGATTCGTTCAATCATTCAAAATCATTGTAAATCAAATGTAATCCAATTCCAATGGTCTTTACACTCGATTAGTCCTTACATAATCCAAATCTATTGGAGTATTTCAGATTCTTGAGCACTCAATTTAAAACACGAGTTTCTGAAGTAAAATGCCAAGATTTCACAGACAAACACATGATTTAATACAGTTAAATCCAACACCAGGAAATGGACTCAACTGATCACTCCTAGCGCCATCTTGTCAACTTGCCTACCTCAAAGCATTGGCGACCTACGTCACGGAAACAGGTCAAGTATAACACACCATCTTGCTACTCAGGTAGACCAGGTAAGTGAATGTAGACAGGTGTGTAACATTCAAGTGTGTTTAATAGAGTTCAATAGTGCACAAATGTCTGAGATCGGTGCCACAGGTGGTGGGAGCCAATTTAAACTCCAACATAAGTAAAAGCTGTAAATGTACACGCTACACCAGTCACATTGACTAAATACTCAAAATATCTAGGTTTAGTAATAAAGTTAATAAACGAAAAGTTATCATGGAATCCCCATATTGATGAAATTATTTGAAAAATCAAGCAAAACATTATGGTTTATTATAAGAAATTTTTATAAATCAAACATGCACATAAAACAACGATGCTATAATATTATCTTTAGTTAGGCCAATATTAGAGTATGCATCCTTTGTTTGGATCCCTCAACTCAAGAAAACATTTAAAAACTTAATTAGAACAAATACAAAATAGAGCAGTGAGATATATAACAATTTGATTAGACTAACACCATTTGTAAAATCACTAAACTTAGAGACACTTCAGGACAGAAGAGTAAAAAGTAAATAAGCTATAATACATAAAACACTAAACCCTAACTTACAAACAGAAAAACAAAACCTAATGAAATAGGCCTACTCGGAAAGACTCAGAGGCAGCCATTAGAGAATGGAATGGGTTGCCTGAATCAGCCAGGAAAACCAACGATTTTACAGTCATTGATTAACATGCATAATTAGATGGACACATGAAATGAACATGGCGTAGATATCTTCTTTTTTGAAGTAACGTCTATAATTTATAAGGTAAAAAGGTCCATGTCAAAATTACCGCGAAAGTTCACACACACAAACACACACACGTTTTAAACTGTGTTAGTAAGTCGTATGTTTATGTGTAGTGTTAGGGTTTGAAAAAAATATCTCCCCCCCCCCCCCTTTCAAAAGTTCTGGATCCGCTAGTGGTTACCCACCGGCTACGCCCGTTGATTATGTCTATACATTGTTTATTTTCCCATGGATCGATCATCTCCCCTCTATTTTTTTTCTTACTTATAGTTTGGACTGGCCAGTAAATTCGAGTATCACTTTTCTCCCCCTTTCCTCCCAACCAACTCTCCGCCTTAACAAATAGTCTTATTGACACTGACTACGGTTAAAATATGTATATACAGGGCCGTCGCGAGGGTTGTGGCCACCTGCGTGCGAAATTTAAAATGCCCCCTCCCTTTTTTTTTCAGATAAAATTCCATTAAGACCGAGCTGGACACTGTTTCGAAAAGACCTTTGATTTAAATCTATTTTTTGCAGACCATTCCATTGTTTCCTTTCATGTTCGTATCGTTGTTGTATCCCTCAAGTACAACTATGAACCAAGCACTATAAACAAGTTCAGATTTACCTGCCTTCAGAAATCTGACATTTTGGTTCTATGTGATAAAACATTAAAAACTAATCTCGTTCTGACTACTCGCTTATGCTTCTGTATTTGCGACGATTGTAATTGATGAACTGTATGTAACAGGTAGGCCTATATTACAATAAAAATGATCATGATCTATTTATGCAATATATCGATAACTTGGACAGCTCAAAAAAATTATATGGAAGTGGACATGTTGACTTGATTGTTATTGTAAGTTAAAGCAAAATTATCACGATTGGCTTTTGGAGAGATGTGCATTGCATCCACAAGCATCTGACATAAGGGGAGTCAGAGGTGCCTACACATTTATTTAACTAATGAAGCAACTCAGAGCTGAATATTTTTATTGAGTTTAATACAAAGTAAATAATTAGAATTGAAGGTACGGCAGGTTTCGCGTAAGTCGGCAAGGGTTAACTAAACATTTTTTAGCCGCCCCCACCACCTGTTGTTGGTCGGTTGTTGGCTTTTAGAACCAAATAGCTAGTACAAATGAGCCGATGTAGGCGTTATATATATATATTTTAAATAAATTAACTTTAAATAACTTGAACAAATTCTTTGAGAACAAAAAAACTCAATATAATTGTTATTATTTGAGATGAAATATAGATATAATAGTAGTGAAATAAACTGATATTTAAACAAAATCTAGCTCACAACAAAATAAAATCTTAAGATCGTCTCACATTTGCACTAGGTTCGCTAATTTCATCATTGTTATTGCATAACCACCAATCAATCGTTTAACCTCTTCTCTCTGCCTCTTAGGAAACACACTCCATATCACATCTTTTTGTCAGGTCGTTGCACCCTCGCACCTCCATATGAGAGGAACTAGCGCCCCAGCCCTCAGTGAAAATGTTTTTAAAATTGACTTTGTAATTACCGGTAATATATCTACTTACAGCTATTAGACTCAAAACAAATATTACAAACAACCACCCGCGAATATTCAAGGTCAGAAATAAATAAGAAGTTATGGAAAAACCCGTGGGAATCCCTCGCACGCTGTTCTGTTTTTTTGTTCTAGCTTCCAAAATAGTTTCTTATGTACCAATGTCGTTTATATTTTCAAAGGATAATTGAATAATTGGAATATATATAAAATATTTAAGTAATTTTTTAAAATTTAACTACATTTTTTAAAATAACCTTGGAATAATGATTTGGCCGCCGCCTAAAGTTGGCCGCCTGCGTGCAATGCACACATTGCACAATAGGTAGCGGCGGCCCTGGGTATATATAATATAGCTAACAAAGCTAACATCCTAAATAAATACTTTGCATCAGCATTCTCAGCCCCAGGAGACAAAGACATAGTACTTCATTTGAACCAAGTAGACAACATAGGAGATATAGAAGTACAAGAAAAAGGAATCCAAAAACTATTAGCCAACATCAAACCGAATAAAGCGTCTGGACCTGATGGTATTCCAGCTAGATTACTCAAAGAACTAAGCATTGAGCTAGCCTCAGAGTTCAAAATACTTTTTCAGGCATCTCTTAACCAGGGCAGTGTACCAACGGACTGGAAAGAAGCTAGTGTCACCCCCCATCCCCCATTTGAAAAAGGAGAAAATTCTGACCCAAGAAACTACAGATCAGTATCATTTAGCAGCATCACCTGTAAAGTCCTAGAACAAATAATATGTAGCAACATTATAAACCACTTAGACAAACATAATGTCCTTACTCCATACCAACATGACTTTAGGACATATAAATCATGTGAAACACAGCTAATAGGACTAATTAATGATTTTTCAAAACGTTCATAGATGAGATAGTGTGCAAATAGATGCTATCTTACTAGATTTTTCCAAGGCTTTTGACAAAGTTCACCACCATAGTTTGTTTAAAAAATTTAAATATTTTGGCATTGATGGCCCATTGCATCAGTGGATTAAAGATTTTCTGATAGGAAGAGAACAAACTGTAATAATAAATGGCTCTAAATCAACACCAATAACAATAGACTCAGGTGTACCTCAAGGAACAGTCTTAGTTCCACTGCTATTTTTAATTTACATAAATGATTTACCAAATTGCATTAGTTTAGGAACAAAAGTCAGATTATTTACAGACGACTGCATAATATATAGAACAATAAAAACAACACAAGATGCAGACATTTTACAAAGAGAATTAGATTAATTACAGAAATGGAAATCAAATTGGAGCATGTCTTTCCAGACTTTCCACCCAGAAAAATATCAGTTATTAAGAGTAGCAAAAAAACTAAAACAAATTAATTCCACTTATCTTATTCATGGTAAACAAGTAACACAAACTAAAAACGCAAAATGCCTAGGTGTTATAATAAATGAAAAACTGTCATGGAATCCACATATTGATGAAACTATAAAAAAAATCCAACAAAGCATTAAGGTTTATTAAAAGAAATTTCTAAAAATCAAATAAGAACATAAAACTAAAATGTTATTTAACCTTGGCTAGGCCATTAATAGAATATGCATCCTCCGTTTGGGACCCCTCAACTCAAGAAAACATTAAGAAACTGGAACAGACACAAAATAGAGCAGTGAGATTCATAACAAACGAATATTCACATTTGACTAGAGTAACACATTTAGTTAAATCACTAAATTTAGAAAGCCTTTAGGATAGAAGACTCAAAAGTAAAGTAGCAATTATACATAAAACACTGAACCATAATCTTCAAACACAAAAACAAAATTTAATAAAATACTCTGAAAGACACAAAGATAAAGGCACATTCCTCGTCCCATATGCTAGGACAAATTTGTACAAATGCTCTTTCTTCTCTTTCTTGCCTGAGCTAGCCAGGAAAACCAGTGACTTGGCAGTATTTAGGTCATAGGTTAATATGCATAACTAAATGCATGACGCGTAGGACGTAATCATCTTTTTTTTTTTTTTTTTTTGAAGTGACGTCTGTATCATGTAAGATAATAAAAGATATAAGTTTATTTGCCTGGAAACTCTTCAACCAGTGATGCCCAACCTTCTACAGCCCTCGGGCCAAATAAATTCCCCACACTCTTGTCCCGGGCCACATTATTGCGAAAATGGAAAAGCAATAGAGCAGACGACATTTTGATCCACAAGTTGTATCCACATTATTTCTATAGAAATTAGTTGGATGTTTCAAACTTCTGAATGACAGACTGCAATGCAAATACTCCATTAAAACAGATATATTTTATGTATTCTGTACAAAACAAAACGTGTCCATGTTTCTATTTATTGTGTTCACTTAAACGCAAGTTTTTGTTCAGCATTTCCATTTATTCAACACTCACATGTTGATCAGCAAGCTACCAATCACGGTGCTACCAAAAGAAGTCAACTAAAAATGGCAAGGACACGGTTTGGTTATTTTTTTAAATCATAAATTTTACATTCCCATTTATTGTATTGCGGAGAGAAGTTCTGAAGGGCCGGTTAGACCTGCATCGCGGGCCGGATGTGGCCCGTGGGCCGTAATTTGGGCATCACTGTCTTAAACCCATCAATAAAAGGGCTGCAATACAACGCTCCCGCAACCCCGTGCACGAGCACTGTTGTTTATCTTCTATATTCTATAGGGTGCCAGTGTCAGTTATTGTGTTATCATTGCTAGTGTTGGTGTTCAGCAGTATCTGTGTCGATGCCCGACTGCCAGTTCCAGCGTGGCGCTTCATTGCCGGTGCAGAAGTGTTTGTGTCAATCCGTGAACATAATAAAAGTAATTCAGAACCTCTACAAGCAGGGCACTAGTGCGGTGTACTTCAACAATAACTTTGGACAAGGGTTGGAGTGAGACAAAGCTGTATTTTTTTTTTTGGGGGGGGGGGTTACCTTTTATCTTTAATATCTTTCTTGAAAGGATAACGTAAGATGCCCTTGAAGGTTACGAAAGTATGCTACTCTAAGCATTGGAGTAAAAAGAATCCCTAACTTGAGCTTTGCAGACGACATAGAAGGACTAGCAGGGATAGAAGAATTAGATTGCTGACAATTGACATTGTCAATAGAAAAAACTAAAGCAAATGAATGCAAAAAAAAAACAAAAAAACTCCCACACATTATGACCAATAGCTAATAGGGTTTTAACTCTTTCTCTCCGTAATTATTTACCAGATTCTGGAGGAATCAACGCTGGTATCGTCAGTTAGGAGAGAAAGAGTTAAAGGAACATCAGTATGGGAGGCGAAAAGCTGACAAGTGTCAGTAGTTTTAAATACCTCGGAGCTATCGTTTCAGATAAAGGAACCGAACCTGAACAGCAGCATTTGAAAAACTCAGAACAATCTGGAAAGACAAAGGCATAACCCTCGTCACTAAAAATTAAACTGATGCGCTACTTGGTCATGGCCACATTTTTTTTTTTGACAATATAGAACGCTAATTGCAGAACCGGAGAGAGGGATCCTAGTCAAGGAATTGAGATGCTAAAGAAAGATCGGGGGGGGGGGGGGGCAGACTGGGTGTTAAAATCGGGGGGGGGGGGCATTACCAGGGCCGGTCTTAGCAATTGCGGGGCCCTATGCGAAACTGATTGCGCGGGGCCTAGTCTGGGTAGGGATAGGTCTAGCATAATGTCAAAATTAAGATTTTTTGAATTAGAAAATACTTTCATCTATGCAATAAATTTTTATTAAATAAAAGCTTATATTCATAATGCTGTTTTTAATTATTGGCACCCCAAAAATTACAATCTTGTCCATTTTTCAGGAAATTTCAAGGACTTTTTCGTATATTTTGCGTTTTCAGGAGATTTCCTGTAGACCCTTAAAAATCAGGAGGCCACGGAAACTTGTTATTTATATATAAGTTATAATGGTTTAATTTAATAATTTACACTTAGAATTAGCGCGGGGCCTAAGAAAGCGCCGGGCCCTTTGCGAACGCATAGGTTGCAGTGGCCTAAGGCCGGCCCTGGGCATTACCATACGATTCGGCTCACAAATTGATTACATATAGGCCTATGTATAAAAGTGAACGCATGTATGCAAACCTGAGTCTCTCTATGACGTATTATATTTCTCCAGTGAAATCGCATTCGTACTTAGTTGATTCCATTATTTTGATAGAACTAGAAGAAGTCTTTATCTGGAGTTCGTATATCATCTGCTTTTTTTTTCTTTCTGAAATCAATTATAAGTTCTTTTGTTTTTGTCACATTCAGTTCTAGAAAGTTGTCAATGCTCTAGTTTGTAAAATCTTCTATCGTGCTTCGATACTGAGTTATTTTTCGTCTCCTGGGCTCACAAAGACCTACCTTCAAGGAACAGTACCAGGTAAAGAAGAAGCAGACACAGAAAGTGATGGGGAGAGAACATAAATGAATGGAAGGTTCTGTCATTGAAAGAGATTCTATCCAACTTCACATTATAATCCAAGGCAAAAGACAGAGAGGAATGCAGGGAAACGTCAAATAATAAATGTGGTTCCCCAAAGGTTCAATAGACTAAGGGAGATGTAACGATGAATGAATCTTGTATAACATAATTAATGAAATTATTTTATAATATTTTTTATGTCAAAATTGTTTACATATCGTTTTTTTTTTTTTTTACCCGACTACACGTAAGCCTGTCATTTAAAGCAATTGTCAGGCCCGCACCAGGTAGCACGTACCCTTGCAACGCCATTGACCTGTTTACTCAAATCAAGTGCTTCCGAGTTGTTTCCCTTGCACAAACGGAACTAGAGATAACCATAGAGATTAGTGATTAGAGACTTTATTACGCTGCAGCTTCAGAGTGAATCAGAGCTATTCAATAACAATCTAGATTTAATTAGATCCCCTATTTTGTCTGGAATATTTCTATTCTCATAATGATATGAATCTAGATATACTAAAGTGAACTTGAACGAAAGCTGCAAAATGAGCTTGGCAGGAGAAGTAGCGTCAACAGCTTGGAGGTAACAGTAACACAAACCAAACACTGACTCAGACGACTCAGTCATCACTGACTGTACTGTCACTTACTGTGTACAGTAGTACTACTATGTAGATTCCTATATTAGGCACACCATATTCGGGAACTAGGTCAAATTTTTTGTTATTTTTTTATTTGGTGACAGATTAACTTACAAAAAAACTGAAAGCAGATTCTTATTCTGCAAGTAAAGGACTATAAAAATAGCTGTGTTTCTTTGAATTACCACTCATAGTCAAGATTTTGTTTTAAAATAAATTAGGTCACTTCATGCTCCTATAATAAACACAGTTTTTGTGCTTTCTCCTTTAGCGCACATTGAGCACCGTTAAGAAACACCACTATGTTATTGCTAATAAATTATATGTGTTAATTAAAAAATATTTAGATTGTATTAAAAGAAGTAGATTCACTTCTGCAATATGTATTTATAGTATATTGCCTCTCTCTCTCTCTCTCTCTCTCTATATATATATATATATATATATATATATAGTTTATTTATTTATATATGCCTACCTATATAATCTATGTGTAGCATGGGCGTAGCCAGGATTGTTTTTTCAGGGGGGGGGGAATTTTTTCTCCCCCCCCCCCCCTCGAAAAAAATATATTTATATGTATGTATGTGTGTGTGTACATAATCTTTATTACATTCTGACCCTTTATTCTTTCTGAAGACGTTTATTGTGTCCTAGAATTTCTTCCTGGAGTTAGTGGAGAAATTGATGACTCCCCGCCATTGTCAGCAAGGGGGTCTGGGGGAGCGCTTATTAAAAAGTTTTATTTCAAAAACCTAATGTGCTATTCTTACTGACTTAGACTATCCTGCGCCGTTTGGCGCATTCGCCGTCAAGCTGTTTCCACAAAAATCTGTCACTGGAAATGTCTTAAGCCTTTTCTCACCTGCTCTAAGGATCTCCATGAAAGTGTGTAGAAAAGTTGTACTTAATAGGATGTCATCGCAGCTCTTATTATGCGTAATCCCTTTTGTCGGAGAACATGTCCCGCAAACCTCATGCGATGCTCTGTCACAGTCTTATTAAGGGGTCGACTCCCAGTTCGGCATAGGATTTCCTTGATTTAGACCCGATCTCTATAACTGACTCTTAAAATCTCTCTTAGCCGTCTTTTTTTAGCCACATTTCAATTTCGCAGATGACTTTTCACAGCACTTTATTAATGGAGCCCCGCCACTGGTAGAAATGTGTAACCTCTCTTGAATATGTTCTTGGAATAAGGTGACTGTAGTTTGCTTTAGATATTATATCGAAAAGGGAAGTTTTATCGTCAAGATTATCTGTTTGGGGGATTTAAACTAAAAAATCTCTGGAGCTTTTTTTTTTATATTTTAATTCAAAACCCCATTTAGCTATGGTCATAGAATTTGGTAACTGTAGTTTGCTTTAGAATAATATTGTAGATAAAGGTTTTCCACCTCAAAATGCTCTGTAAGGGAATTTTAAACTCAAAACCATCTGGAGGGGGTTTTAAACTTTAAAAAAAAAGCCATCTGTAGGACAGGGGTTTACACTCAAAACCCACAATTGGCTTGGCTAAGCTCAAATATTTTTAGTGTATAATTTGCTTTTTTTTTATATTGAAGCGGAATTTTTTTAGCATCAAACCCCTCTCTGAAAGGGGGTTTAAACTCAAAACCCCTTTTGGCAATGCTCATAGCATTTGAGTGCATAATCTGCTTTTTTTTTTTACATTGAAGATGTATTTTTTAGCTTCAAACTCAAAACCCCCTTGGCTACGCTCATAGATTTTGGAGTGTTTAATTTTCTTTTTTTTTTAATTGAAAAGGTATTTTTAGCTTCAAAATCCACTGGAGGGGAGTTTAAACTTATAACCCCTTTGACTACATTCATAGAATTTTGAGTGTAAAATTTGCTTTGTTTTTAATATTCAAGAGATATTTTTTACCTTCAAACCCCGCTGAAGGGGGGTTTAAACTCAAAACTGAGTCAAAACAAATTTAGCTACGCTCATAACATTTTGAGTGCGAAATTAGCTTTTTTTTATATTGAAGAGGTATTTTTTGGCTTCAAACCCTGCTGCAGGGGGGGGGGGGGGTTTAAACTCAAAACCTTTTCAAAATTTTGAGTGTAATTTACTTTTTTTTACATTGAAGAGGGGGTTTCGTAAATTAGGAGGGGGTTTTAAAATCAAAATCTTCCTTAACTGTGCTTTTGGAGTTTGGGGATTGTCGTTTGCATTTTTTTTTTTTTTTTGGTTTAGTTTTATAGAAGAGGGGGGTTTAACTGCTAAAACCCTTGGTAGGGGGTTTTAAACTCAAAACCTCATGGTAGTGGGTTTTAAACTAAAACCCCCCTGGTAGGGGGTTTTAAACTCAAAGCCACATGGTAGGGGGTTCTAAACTCTAAACCCCCCCTGGTAAGGGGTTTTAAACTGAAAAACCCTTGGCTGAGCTGGGGCAAGTGATGGTTGGGTATTAAAATCTCACCTAAAATAAACAAAAAGAAAAAATCAGTCACTAAATTCCCCCCCCCCCCCTTCCCCCCCCCCCCCCTCCCCGGATATGCCCATGATGTGTAGAAACAGACAGAAATAAATCTATATAAATTATAGATCTATAAATTAATTATTATAATTTAATAAACATGATATTTTCAACTAGGCTACATGTATTCTCTGTCTAACCCATCCAAGAACCCTCTTCTTTTCCTAATTTGGATCTTCGTTTTGTTACACCTTAACATCCCCTCCCTCACATAGATACTTTTCTTTGTCTTTTCATGACTCTCTCCCCCCTTCCCTCCACTGCCTGTATGATAGGTTGTGACACTACACGCTTAGTGTATACCTCTCCTCACACCAGCGCTCGCCTGGCGTGATCACCTGCAGTGGGCATGGTCTTTGGCTTCAAATTAGCAGCCCGCACTTTTTCTTTCATTCATAAATTATATATTCTAGATATCTCGATCTAGGTCACGTTTATTCATTGAAAAATCATAGATTTATTAATCCCAATAATATTTCTTATTACGATTTTGCCTATAGGAGAATGTGTTAAATTCATTATTATTGTTGAAACACCTCCTTTTAAAATTTTTTTAAACAGCTAACAGTATGAATGTGATTGGAATGTCTTTCTAAAGATGTTTGGAAGCTTATTTTGATATATCCACCAGCCTACGATCAAACAGGCTAATAATATAGCCTTCATCCCTTATATGGGTAAGAATTGCTGGGGGAGGTTAAAACAATAGCTTTACATACTTGGTTACCAAGAATCTAAAAAAACTGCCATCTGCTTTGGAAAAGCGGATCAAAAATACAGGAACTTATCTAAAATTGGACATGCACTGTCCCGAAACGTCGTTTTTAGCTCCAAACATAAAAACAAATTAATTATAAACAAAAAAAGTGACGTGTTTCTTAAACGAGAATTCGATGAGCTGTGCCTTTTATAAGAAGCTACTATAGTACCCACATAACACAGACATAACTTTATTACATAACTTTAATTATTATTTAGATTATATAATCTAGACTCCAGACCTAGGCCTAATTGAAACTAATCCCTAATAGATCTAGTCCTAGATATCTAGTAATACGAAATAGATCTAATATTCTAAATAATATTTTTATACAATATTTTATATCATAATTATATCTTATGAATATGCTAGGGCTACTCCGACTAGGACAAATTTGTACAAATGCTCTTACCTCTTTCTTCCATAGCTCTATTACTATTAGAGCATGGAATGGGTTGCCTGAGCTAGCCAGGAAAACCAGTCACTTGGCAGAATTTAGGTCATTGGTTAATATGCATGATAAATGCATGACGGGTAGGACGTAAATATCTTCCTATTTGAAGTAACGTCTGTATTATATAAGATAAGATCTATAATTTCTATATATCTAAGAGATAATAAGAGATAAATGTAGTATGTTTTATATGTTTCGGATGTTCCTTCAGAGTTGAAGATAATTACTTCCTAGTCCAAACCTCCCGCAGGACGAAGGGGGATGGGAGCGGGCAGGGTTTGTATATATATGTAAACTAATCATATATTACAAGCAGGTCTTAACTTGCGTATCACTGTCTACATAGTCACTAAGAGTGTTTTGTAAGCAATTAAACAGAATTATAATGTTATATGAGTAAAGCAAATGCGTGAATGTAAAAATAGTAGGAATGGAGCTATCAAAATAGCTAATCGACCTAAATTCATTTTTTCAAATAAAAACATTTGCTTGTAGGTCTACATATATTTGATTAAAATATGAAATGAATAGAGACTTTATTTAGATCTTTAGTTAGAGCTAGATCTAGACTAATCTATAGTTAAATATTGGCTTGGATAGAGTTTGTTCGCGCGTGCATGAAGGCTTCACTCTGCGCATGTGTTGTTAGGTATACGCACTATTAAAATGTATGTCAACGAATGTATGAAAAATACTTTAGAAAAACAAATTTGAATGTTAATTTGATTAAAATATGAAATGCATGGACTATAATTAGTATGCTCATGTGTTTAAGTATAAAACTATCCTTGCAAAGAGAAGTTCTATCATTTTAGAGTGAATTAGAGTTTTAGACCTAGGAATAGAGAGATGTGTAACATTTTGGTCTTGTATAATGAATGAAAGAATGTACATCAGGATATCTAAATTCGCAGATATAAGGAACTAGTTTATGTAAAAATGCTTTTGAAACACAAATTTGAAGGTTAATTTTATTAATAATGAAATCAATAGACTATATTTTGTATTTTCATGTGTTAAAGTAAAAAACTATCTTTGCAAAGTGTATTTTTAAAATTTCATATAGATCTAGATCCTTTCGATTTAAACATGGTAAACATAGCCTAGATCCATGAAATACTAAAACTTTCATAGAGTTGGGCATCTTTTTTTTTTTGAGGGTCTTAAGTTTGTTTTAGGGCTACTATACATATGTCACAGTTCTAGTTAGTACCCAAGGAACATTTATGCCAAGTTTTATCAAGATTGGTGAAACGGTTTTAATTTCTATGCGGAACATACATACATACTTTCTACTTTACAGCATAGATTATAATAATAAGGCTTGTCTTGAGTCCGAAGATTAATGAGGAATGCAGTATTTCCCATGGTTACGTAGTCCCAGCTGTGACCTAGATATTTTGCCACTTCCAGGGCCAGCATAAAAATTGTCCGCAGGTGGTTGATTAAGATTTTCTTTTCGCCGTCTGCATCTATCCTCGGCAGCAGATTTTCTTTTGGTCTCAAATGTATATCCTGCAGCTTTTGTGAGTGACCTCCAGCTGAAGCCGCATGCAACCAGGTGCTCTCTTCTATGTCAGTTAAGGCAAATTAGCCCCTAAGCTGGTCTTTAAAGCGCTTCCGTGGGGCACCTGTTAGGTCAACCACCTTTTAGCTGACCAAAAAAGACTGCCTTTGGCATACGTTCATTCCCCAAATGGGATACATGCCCTGCACAGCATAACTGTCACACCATAAGATGTCCCTCCTTCATACTGGCATTCACAAGGACATCACTGTTTTTAGTGCGGTCTTGCCACCATATGTAATGATGGAGCGCAAGCATCTTTGGTGAAAGCGTTCAAGTAGTCTAAATTGCTTTTTGTATATTACCCTATATACAGTGCTTTTTTTGTGACGGTACTTCACCAACGAGTCTATTCTACCGTTTGGTTTTGACACCATTTGATCAATTTGGTCTATTTGGCCTTCCACTTGCAATACAATTTCATTCATCTTGTTCCCCATAATGTTCATCATCATGTTCATTTGTTTATTCAATGCATCCATATATTCCTGAATCTTTCCAACAACCTCAACAATCCCAGGTTCAATTTCAAATCTGGATCTCCTTCTTCATCAATCAGGGCTTGTTGAGATGAGCCATGAGCATTTCCTGCTACCAACAGGTTTTAAGCCTCATTACAAAGCTCTTGTCTTAACTTAGCTCTTTAATAGATTAAAAAATGCCATTTAGATCGTATCCTACCTCCTCTCATTGAGTTGCCTATATCACTTTAACACCATTGTAATAACTTAAGAGAGATGACTCAATGATATGCAGATGTTTATTCACGTGGGGGCATCACAAACACATAGAATAAGGTCTGCCTTGAGCACAGCCTCTTTATAAGTCCCAGACTTGGGCAGAACTTCATTATCTTGTCTAATGTCAGCATTCCTTTCTAGTCTAGTTCTTAGCAGTGCACCTTTCACAGAGCAAGATGTCTATGAGCATCACAGAGGTACAAATGAGAGTACAACAGTATGTTTATTTTTCCTGGAAACTCTTAAACACATCAATAAAATGGCCAGCATTACAATGCTCAACCAACACAACTTTCTAGCCCTCAAATTCTATGGGTTTTTTATATTTTTTTAGTTGGTATATGTATACATCGGCTGGAGCTCATTTGTAATGCAGGCCATTTTATTGATGGATTTTAAAATAATCAAGGTAATATACATATATACCAGCTATTTCAATAGTAGCATGTCACAGGTATCATATAGCTAAGTGCTTTTAGAATTCAAGGACAGAGCTTCATTAGAATATATACATTGGTGAAACTGATGGGCTAAAGACCTAAGAAGTGTTTGTGCATACTCTATTATATGGGATGCTGGCCCTTCTTTTGTAGAATGAAAGTGACCAAAAATGGACATAGAATTTGAGTGCTAGAAAATTGTGTTGGGGTTGGACAGCATTTAGTGCAGGTCTTTTTATTGGGGAAGATCATAGCAGGGGTAGATAGATTTGGCTTGTTACATTTTCTGAAAGAGAAACAAATGATGTCAGTGATTACAGTACAGTTAGTTTTTTGTTCATTTCATTCCTTGTGCCATATTGAACTTTGTATTCAATCACTCAATCTAGTCAGATTACTTCAGAACAATTAATTCAACAAGAAAGACTTGAAATACCGAAACCAAATAGTGATGCTCTTCATTATTTAGAAGAACTAGGTAAGTCTTGATACAGGTAACTTTTGCTAGAGTTATGTTTTTATTTAGACAAGACTTGGCCCAGCTAAGTTTTGGCTTAGCTAAATCTTGACCTAGACAACTCTTGACCTATGTAAATGTATAAAGCAACATTTATCTTTTATATAAGCTTAATGTTAATAATATTTATGTTCCATATCAACCCACAGTTGCTTTGTTTAGTGATAGAGTTAGACTTTTTGTGTCACTGCCACATTTTTTCCTTACAAGTATGTGTATATTCTTCATTCGCAGAGCACAAAAACTTACTTTATAAGAAAAAGTTCCCTTGTTCAATTTCATCACATTCAACTTCAGTATATTCTTTTGTATTTCTTTGTTTCTCTATGGACATCTTTCCATGGACATTTTTTTTTTTTTTTGTGTTACTTGATTTTTTGGATTATAATTAGCGGCAATTGAGTTAGTCCATATTTTTATGACTAGTCAAAAGAATTTAAGTGGTATCTTTTTTTGTGTCACTTGATGAAGAATTTAAGTGGTATCTTTTTTTGTGTCACTTGATGAAGAATTTCAGTTGCTACTTTCTATTTTTATTTAGTGCCAGAGGAAGACTTCAAGTATGTTATGTTTGATGACAACCTGGTGACTGTGTCAGACACTGGAAAAGAACTAGGAGAGTTCACTGTAACAGTTGAGCCTACTAGATACAAAGGTCTGGAATGTTTTCTAATCCATGCCAACAGTCATGGCTCTATTGATGGTGTACCTTGTGGAACATCCATTGTCTGTTATGTTTCAAAATGTTTGGAAACGCTGGAACAACAGCATCATGAATATGTCAAGGTCATGCTTTGTTCTCTCTTTTTATTATTTTTGTAAACATGCTTTGATTTGAACAGTTATAAAATATTTTAGAAAATTACATAATTGTTTTAGGTTGATCTTCATTTCTTTGTCATTTTCAGTCAACTTGAAATAGCAAAATAATATATATAAAAATAATTTTTAAAAGTTTTTCTTTCTTCTTCAGCTTGAAAATTGCCCACTGGATCGCAAAACATTCCTTATGAGACAAAGTGAAAATTACACAGTCAACAGAATCATAACACAAGGAGAGGTAGGCGATGAAGGCATTACATATTACATATTCATTAGACCCAAAGCTTGTTCATTATTTAAGGAGAGGTTGGCGATGAAGGCATTACATATTAAATATTCATTAGACCCAAAGCTTGTTCATTATTTAAGGAGACGTAGGAGATGAAGGCATTACATATTAAGTATTCATTAGACCCAAAGCTTGTTCATTATTTCACCTTAAGATTTTTCACTTGAAAATATAAAGTAAATACAACATAATTTCAAAATCTATTTTGAATAAATAACACTCTAATTAATACCTATGTTTCTTCAACCAGTGTTGAGAATAGTATTGAGTATTTTCAAACTTTCAAGCAAAATATTTATTTTACCTACACTCCTATCCAATGGAAAGTTTGCACACTTATTTATTGGCATAGACAAAACAAGAATCAATTTTAAAAAATAATCAATTAGTCAGTTAATAACTGGTGATTAAATATTTTGTTTGATACCAACAAGGTTAAATAATCCTTCAGTATTCACAGCTAAATGTGTAGGGTAATGTCCTCTTAGATAATTGAACAGGTTATTTCTCCCACATCCACTCTTGGATCCATTTGAAACCTTAAACAATTTATGTATTGTACCTAACAAAATATTAAGTAATAAAAAAAAATTAACCAATTAGCTTATTAATTATTGGTAATTAATTATTTTGTTGGATATCAATTAAGGGAAATAACTTGTACATTATTGAGATATGTAGCTCTAAGTGTGGAGTTCTTCCTCTTATTTTTTTATTTTATTTTTGTTTTCAAAAAAGGATTTTAAAAAAAAATTCAATTATTAATTATTATTTATTTATAATAATTTTTTGGGAATCATATAATGAAAACAACCTATCTGTTATAGCAAAGTTTTACGCTTGGTTGAAATGCATCTGTACCAGACTGGAGAAGTATTTTTTTTATACTTTATAGAAATATATGTTTGAATGGCAAATGGCAAGACAAAATACCAGATACTGAAGTCCTTCAAAGAGCAGGTCTGCAAAGCATCCACACAATCCTGATGCAGTCCCAGCTCGCAAGGTGGTCACATGTTGCTGAGGAAAAGAGAAAAACGCTGGCAGAAGAAAAACACCAGAGAAGAAAAGCGAGGCCAATGACACTAGCTCCAGCTGAAATAACCTGCCCAGTGTGCAGCCAAACATTCTGGGCTCACATAGGTCTCACCAGCCACATGAGGAGGCATAAAACCCCAGTGCAAAACCCTCAGCCCCCTGGATGATTAAGTGGTTATCATCGAACCACGATGGACGAACTATAGAAATATAAGCATTTTATTTCTAAATAGTTGGGTTCTTTTGGTGGATTCATAAAAAAATGTCCCATTTTTATACCCCACCATGTATAATGAATCTTCATTACAAAAAAATTGTTAAAAATTGCAGGATGTTCAACGGACAACAAAAACAATCCCCGTTGAGCTAATGAGGGGCTTTATATCAGAAGGTAATAGTTTATATTTATTGTGGTAATAATTGTTTAAATTAATAACAGAATTTGAACATAGGAAGTGATGACACCAATTTCATTTTAAAATCTTAGATAACTATGATTAACAAATTTCAGGCCTTTATAGTTGGCATAGTATAATTACAGCTTTAAATAAATATGTTTAATTTCAACACTGTAGACTCTTGTTTTAACATTTGTCTAAACCTAGGCTCCAACCTTCTACTACATCGGCTTTTGATAGAGAAAGGAATGGAAACTGATCTCCAGTTCATTTCTTTTGACTCAGAAACAAATCTTTGCCCAGCCATCTATGTAAGTTTTATTTTCCTGAAAAAATATTTTAAATTGTGATAGCATTTTTTTCTGCCTTATAATCATATAAATTTAAACTTTTGATCTTGAAGAACTCTAGTTTTAATAGAGTTTAAATTTTAAAATTTAATTTAAGATTACAATGTTTCTAAAATGTGAATTCATTACTAACCATTATGAATGTACTTGATGTGCTGACAGAAACGATTGGATGAGCGAACACAAACAGTTGAAACTGTTGAGCTGAGGGTGTTTGGCATTGAAAGAACTATCAGTTCCTCTGTTGACTTGCCCACTTCCTGGCAATCTTATTTCATGAAAGATGGGTATGTTTGGCTGCAACTTTTCATTTATTGTAATGAATGTTTTTAGAGTTACTATTTGTGTTACTATTTTATTGATTGAATTTCAGTGCTAACTTTAATGTAACCAGATAACTGATTTCAAATCCAATCAGTAGTCACTCTGTATGAGTTAAAAATTTTTCCTTTAATATCTTTTTACAACTCACTCTTTCTGTCTATTTCTTCCACACCCATTCTCGAATCAAGCAGAAACTTTGCACAATTCTTTATTGGTGAAAACAATACATGAATCATTGTTTTGTTAACTACATTAAACTTTTAAATATAAAAACATACTTTTAAATTTATCATATAGTATAATGTAACATTGTCAATGTGAAATTTATACAATCTATTTATTACAAAAAGAACAGATATTATTACAAAAAAACAATCTGATTTTTTTTGATGGGTAAACTTAAAATTCATGGGATACACTCTTTTATTTTATTGATTAGAATAGAGAATTGGAAAGTAACTGATTTGATTTAACCTAGTTGCTTTGATTCTCCAGACACCTGACTAACAGAGTACAAGTTGGGTCTCCTGTCACTATGAAACTGGCCAAAGTTCCTTTAAAAATTGAAAGAGGTTAGTTTGTTGTAGCTGGTGCCCATGTCATTTCTGTATTGTGTTTCTCTTCTTACCATCGTCTCCTGCACCTGCCTCCAACTCTTGGTGCATACATTGTTTGTTCTAATTTTAATTTTAATTTTTTTTTTATATGCAAGTTCATGGTTAATAAATATAATTTAAAAAACAAATTAAAATAGTTTATCTAATCATGTTTTTTAAAAATTACTATTTCCATTATTAAATATTACTTAGATGAGTGTCATAGTCCCAAGTTCAAACTCTAATTAGGTAGTTAACATGGAGACACATATTTAATTAATGTAGTGCTACTTCTGCAAACTAGTCAATGTTATGTTTAGACAATCACTTCAGAAAGACTTCATGGTTTTGTTTATTGATTTTTAAAATTTTTTTTTTGTAATAATATTTTCATATTTTCTCAATTATAGGCTTTTTTTTTTCTAATTGAAATAATTGAATGTGAAAAATGTTGGTATGTTTAGATGAAGAAACCCCCAAACCTGTTTTTGAAAAGAAAGATCTCAAGTGGGAGGAAGACTTGCAGCTTCATTCAAGATTCTTGGACAGAAAGGTTGATGTACTTTTCAATGAACATTCTTTAATAATCTATTTTACTTCTTCAACAATAATATCATTTTTTAAATAGCTTTTATATAGGGCAACTTTCATGCTTATAGCATGCTCAGTCTATGGTCCAATCTTATTTGTGGACCAGTGGGGGTATCTTGGAAAAGTTTTCCTTGCTGCCTTTAGGTGCTCAGTAAGCACAACTCTGCTTGAGTCTAGTGTCGAAACTCGAGCCCCCTTGGTAGGTAGACTAGCCAAGCCCAAGCTTACTTTACCTCTCGGCCACACATCCCAATGTTATTAAGATATAGGTTACATTTGTAGCGATTGATTTTTAAAGAAATTAATTATTCATTACTCAGTTATATTTGGGGGGGGGGGG
This sequence comes from Biomphalaria pfeifferi, assembly GCA_030265305.1. NCBI lineage: Eukaryota > Metazoa > Mollusca > Gastropoda > Planorbidae > Biomphalaria > Biomphalaria pfeifferi. The sequence goes on from JASAOG010000001.1 coordinate 11,256,851, forward strand.
GGGCTTCCCAATACCATTGGAGGGTCCAAATAAATTGTCCTCAACCTGAGATCAACTGGCGGTTATCTATAGAGTCAGTTTTAAGATGAAGTACCTGTGTCTCTACATGCCAGTATGCAGGCATGAAGACTTTAGTAAGCAGGATGCCGCTGTGCAGTTATATGTTGTTGCTTCCAAGAGCATGACTTCCTGATACTGTTGAGTTATGCCTGATCTTTATCCAGTTCATTTTATAATATTTTATAGTTTTCTTTTAAGAATACATTTTTCCCTAAATATTTTTAAACATTAGAATCATTGTAATTTTCTCATTATAATTCTTCCTATCAACTAATAGTAATGTTGACTATTCAAAGGCCCTGGGTTCAAATTCCAGCTCTAAAACTGTTTAGCCTTGGTGGAGATTTTTGTTTTGCCTCATGAGTTCTCACAGACAGTTGAACTTCATACCTAATGTTTCTAAAAAGAATTCACTTTTGGAACATTTTTTTTTCCTGCATTCTTCGATAAAGCTTTTGTGTTTAATATTCCAGGAGGAACTGAAAGGTGACCATGCCACCTATATGTGTCATCATCCAGAACTCCGAGCTTTGCTGGCAGACTTTTTACAGTTCCTTCTTCTTCGAAAACCAGATGACGTCATCGCTTTTGCTGCCAATTATTTTGCTGCTTTCTCCACCTTGATCCCTGACCCCTCCCCTTATATGGCATCCAATGCCCCCACCCCATTCCCTGCCAGTAGAACAAATGCTAAAATTGATGAACTCAGAAATCTGTAAGGAGACATTGTACAGTATGATGCCATTAAAATCTGTTGTACTTTGTGTTTCATAATAATACACCAGAGTTGTGATATTAAAGTCTGCTGCCCATGTATTATAAAATGAACTAATGCAATTAACATCATAAAAAGCTTGTGTTTTCATATTGTCATGACCTCTGAAAGTTAAAGTAAGAGCTTGATAATTGAATAACTATATGTTTGTTTTTTTACAATGTCTGTGTTACACATCATACTGTATGTTTTATTTAACTTTATATTCAAGAAATAGCCCCCCTTGTCATGCTTGTTTACCAGACAAAGAAAATGTGACATATATTTTTTAAATATTTTCAATGAATTGGCTAATTCATTGTCTGTGATCAACAACTGCTGATGTGTGCCAGCTGGTAACACGTGACTTTTTGAATCTCTACCTGAAATGATTTAGTGATTTATTATTTTTTAAATCGATGGCTGATCTCAACTTGGGAAGCAAAGAAAACTTTCAGGAGACAAAATTCATTTCAAAAGACTGGTTTAAGATACTGCTATGAAACATAATGTGTTCTAGAGGTACAGATCCTGTCCAATTCAGCCTAAACTATTGTTTGTATGAACATAATTGTAAAGTAAATGTCGTGAATGTATCCAGCAACAATTTTTTTTTTAAATTTTATCTCCACATATTTGTTTTGGAGACATTGAAATACACTAGTTATTTTGTAATCTAAAAATGTATATTCATTAAAAACAGCCATCATTCATTCTTAAAGTGTTTCAATTCATTTGCTAGTTTGTTTTTTTTTTAATAGAGATATGTTAAATCTATTCTTTTTGTATTTTTATAGAATGTTAGTTGTTTTTTTCTTCCCAAAACATGGTAGGCAAGAATCAGTTGTATGAAATTTTTTGAATGGTTATCATTAATAAAGCCCATTAAAAAAAACCTGCACTTCTTACAAAGCCAAGAAAATAGTAGTCACAAATATTGCCAATCTTTAGTAATAGTAGTCACAAATATTGCCAATCTTAACAGATAACCACAAAGTATTTGGAGCAATAAAAATATTTTTGAAATTTTAAATCCATTTGGGGTATACAGTTTACAAAGCCAATTTCTCTAGACAATACTACCTCTCTGTGTAACTAGTGGATACTATCTCTCTGTGTAACTAGTGGATGCAAGGGCATATTAAGGGGGCACCAAAAAATAAAAAAATTATTTTCTTGAAATTTTCAATGTTTAAAAATTATTTTAACTAACCAACATTTTCACATAGAAATTATTACTTTTGCATGATTTAATCTGTCTTATAATTATTGATATGTTAATTGTAATAAATAAGACACTTCAACTTGCACTAAATCTTGTAAATGTATTCACCAAGATACAATGCGCTGTGTTGATGACAATATGTCGATTGGCGTCTACAAGAATAATCGCATTTCAATTTGAAAAAAATCTATTTCCAATAACAAATCTGATTATAGATTATAATTCAGTGAATAGTAGATGAGTAAAACTGTTATAAAAGAGTTCACTAAAATAATTAGACAATAAAAAGCCAATTTTTGGCTACATCTAGATCAACAATCATTTTTATTTTCAGTTTGTAATAATGTTAGTTCTCCTTTTTTGTGAGTTGTTTTTTTTTTTCTAAGAACAAAAAAATGTAGTTATAAACAAGATTTTAGTATTAGTATCTCCAGAACGTGGTCAACGAATTTGCATACGCTACCGCCTCTTTCGGTTTATCTATAAACCTCTGGAAAACAGAAGTCACCCAATAAAACCTACTCAGCCTCAAAGATCACCGTAAACGGACAGCCCCTTAACTTGGTAGACCACTTCACATATCTAGGAAGTATAGTAGTTTATCATTTCTTATATAATACAGACGTAACTTCAAAAAAAGAAGATGATTGCGTTCTACGCGTCATAAAATGACGCCGCGATTTCAAGGAAAGTTGATAACCGTCTGGCCAGGGTCAGAAGGCAAGTAGAACAAAAACATTATGAAATAGTGGTTATAGGAATGATTAGTTCTTGGCTTTACCATGAAATTTAAAAAGTGAATCGATAAAAGTGACCAACTTAAATAACGGTAGGTCTATTTTCAACATTTATAGACCTACCAACTTGAGGTCTTACAGTCCTTTTTACGTCCATGTAGATGAAGATTGTGTATAATTAGATACCTTACACAGATTGATATTAGTCGCAATACATTTTTGGTACCGTTTTGAATTATAGAAAAAATCGATAAAAAAAATTCAGAAACACCACGCAAGTATCTTTATTTTTAACACGTACAACAGTATAGTATTTTGTAGAAGTAAAATTATTGTAGATATTTTAGTTAGGTAATATATTCTTAGGTTATTTGTATTGTATTATATATATATATATATATATATATATATATATATATATATATATATATATATTCATGAAAAAGGAGGGAGGGCGCCAATTAAGTACCTTTCCCCGGGCGCACGTTTTGCTCACTACGCCTCTGAGTGGATGGTATTCCTAGAGACAAAAGTTCATTGAACATTTTTCATATTAAAGTGCTTTTATGGTTTCTAATTTCACAAAGTGCTCAAGAGAAACTATGCCAAGAACGGTTCCGAGCCCGGCTGAAAAAGGAGTAGTGTTGGTCGTAGGGCTATTCTGTGTCAAAAAACCACCAGCTACAGAAACAGTAAATAACAGATGTCGTGGACCTGGGAAAAGATGGACCTTCAGCTGGAAGTTGTATGACGCCAGTCAGTGAAGGTCAGGGTCACCTGGAAGCTGACAGGCTGAAGACCATCACTTACACCAGGACTATCACCACCATCATTTGCACACATGCCATATGTGAGGACAGTTGAAGGCACTCACCCAGAACCAAGACCCCTGGACGAAATTGGTTGGTGGCCTATCCCCCAGTCAGAGATGAAATGCAAAAGAGGGGGGTATGGTCGCTGAGTGGTCAATCGCTTAACTTCAGAACCACGGAGTCTCATGTTTGAATCTTGGTAAAAGAATAATTTTGAATTTCTGGATTTTGTTGGACTTCCCCGAGTCCACTCAACTGTAATGGTTACCTGACATTAGGGAAAGTAAAGGCAGTTGGTCATTGTGCTGGACACATGACACCCTCATTAACCATTGTCTAAAAAACAGATCATCATTACGTTATGCGCGCCATATAGCACAAGCTTTGTAAAGCTTAAGATTTATTGACTTTGAGTGTAAAAGTAAAAAGGTTTCATAGTCTTGAATATCTTTTGAACAGCTTTGTATGCATTATGTCTTGAAAGGACTAACAATGAAAACATAATGATAAATTTATATGAATAAGGTCATAGACTTTTAATTCATAATTGTATAGAGTAAAACAAAATAGAAACATAACAAAAATTAAAACATTTTATGTAAAAAAAAACGAGAGAGAGAGAGAGAATGAGCATGATTCAACAAACTACAGAATAATGTTGAGTTGACATTACAATGTTGCAAAAAGGAATGTGACAGAAGTGTAGCTTGGACTGAAACATTAGACAAGAACTACAGAATGATACATTATAGAACTGATAATTCAATGCTATACATACTTTAAAAACTTTTCGCTATGAATATTTATCAATTTCTATGAAATAAAGGACGTAATTCTGAACAAGCTAGGTTATAATCAGTCATGGGATACACTGGAAGGCAGCCATCTTCCCAATATTTAGCTGTTACATTTTATACGTATAAAAGGTATCAAACATTATGAGAAACCTTTCTTTTCACTTTCGATTTCAAGTTTAGGTCATCTGAGTAATATTGGTATTGAAATTGATTGTACTTCAGACTTGTTCTTTGGCTCATTACATTCCAAGTTTCCATGGCACCATGTAAACAATGTTATTAGAAGTAGTCCATCAGTAAAAATCAATCTACAAATAAATACCGGTAATTGTGAACTCCCAATATTTATTACTTTTGTGGTCCAGTTTTGCAAAATGTCTGCTGCACTTGCCCACATCTACTTATTGAGAACATATTTAGTATATGAGACTTGTCATATAGATCAGGGCAATGCATTGGCTCGCTGCTGTTATCGTGCTCCAAATGGTGGGTCTCCAGGCTTCCTGTCTATAGATACACTTGTCTGGGTTTGCTTCTCAGTAGGAAACATGGGACCTTGTTTCTTGAAGTGAGACAACTGAAAGAAAACATCTTCAGCTGTTAAGAACGAATATAGTTTAGTGCCTCAATGTGCACTTCTTTATTATCAGAACATAGTCTGGTGGCTCAATATGTGCACTTCTTTACCGTCAGGTAGAGACTAAAATTACATGTATCATCCTATTACTAGTCTAAAAATAAATAAGTCATTAATAAAAGTGTAACACACAGTTGAAGTTACACACATGTTAACCTGATGCGTGTTACTGTGCTGCAAATTACGATTTCTAAAAACTTTTTTTCGCCAAATAAACATTAACATATTATTAAAAAAAACATCTAAAAAATATTTTGTTCTTGTCATACAACTTATATATTAACATATATGTTACCGCTGAAGTGCGAAGTCCATTGATCTACACATTACCTAGCTAATTAGCACATTAATTAATTTGCTCCGTTAATGTGCGAAATTCGCATTACCTAGGTAATGTGCACATTAACGGCTTCTTTACCGTTCAAGTTGAGATAAGGATTAGTATAAGAGTTAGGTGCTTAAGGTTTATGGCTAGGGTTAGTGTTAGAGTTAGGGGTTTTAGATCAATAGACTGCACTTCGAAAATGCTTCAGAAATGTAGGCTATCATTCGAAATTCACAAGTGCAAGAACCAAATGTGACTCAATCGTTTACACTCGTCTTGACCACTTTTATAATGAAGAAAAGAAAAGGATCTAACGCAGTTACAAGAGAGAGTATTCTTTTCACTGGACATCATGTGGATCAGTGAATAGACACAGTTAAAGATGGAAACACTAAAAGAACTTTTAATCGTGATGTGTTACTCTGACAACAAAAATTATGGAATTAATCCTTGTGAAGAAAATGTATGACACTAGGAACTTGACAAAGAGATTCACGGGATTGTCAAGTGTGGTTTCATAGCAACAGCCTCGGATAGTGATGAAAGTGCTGAGAAGGAAATAAGAACTTGAACTACCGTATGACATCTACATTGATGAAAGCATAGTCGGAAACATCTGAGCAAAGGCTGTATTTTTTTTTACGTCACATGATCTGGTCACCTTACCACTCGTGTACCAAAGTCTGTGTGTCCAGCCTGCAGCCAAATATCTGGTCACCTTACCACTCGTGTACCAAAGTCTGTGTGTCCAGCCTGCAGCCAAATATCTGGTCACCTTACAACTCGTGACCCAAAATTTGTGTGTCCAGCCTGCAGCCAAATATCTGGTCACATTACCACTCGTGACCCAAAGTTTGTGTGTCCAGCCTGCAGCCAAATATCTGGTCACCTTACCACTCGTGAACCAATGTTTGTGTATCCAGCCTGCAGCCAAATATCTGGTCACATTATCACTCGTGATCCAAAGTGTGTGTCCAGCCTGCAGCCAAAGGTATCGCGTATCTCCAAAATATTTTCCTAACGTCATTATTAAAATGCATTTCAAAAAATTTAATGCTAAACCATGTAGGCCCTGTATTAAGATAAATTAAAATTCATTCGTCATATGTGAAGTAGATCTGTAAGAATCAGAAGGAAACTGAGTTACTTGGTTATAGATGTAGGCCTAGGTTTCAGTTACACTAACAACAACTTACCAAATGTTCGTGGTCTTTACGTTTCATTTCACGTCTTCGTTTTAATGCCTGAAGTCGTTGAGACATGAACAGACATTAATATAGACACAGGTAATCTTAGCATTAAATACAGTACTACTTTAATATAGACACAGGTCATCTTAGCATTAAACACATTGACTACTTTAATATAGACACAGGTCATCCTAGTATTAAATAAAGTAACACATTGGCTACTTTAATATAGACACAGGTAATCTTGGCATTAAATAAAGTAACACATTGGCTACTTTAATGTAGACACAGGTAATCTTACCATTAAAGAAAGTAACACATTGGCTAATTTAATAAAACAAGAGTAGTTAAGTAGTATACATCTATAACCTTGTAGACGTTCCCTAAGCCTTTAATGCAGCATGATTTTTGGACAAACATTTTGAAAAGTCAAATTTTGACATTTCAAACAAAAGACTTAAATATAAGACAATGGTTAGTATATTAGTTTATATAACTTTTGTTTAGGATATTAGTTTACAGAATTTTTGTTTAGGTTATTAGTTTAGGCAACTTTTATTTGTCAAGAAATGAAAAAGTATGTCATTTCTTTCTATCAAATTCAAGCTATTTCTAAGACAAGAAGTAAATAGTTTAAAAGCATACTTTAAAATATTTAAAATAATGATGGGCCTATTATTTGAATGTTACTTAGCTAATACATGTATTTACAAGCTGGAAAATAATTATTAATTTCAATAGATTTTTTTAAACGATGTTACATCTCTTTTTTGTCTAATGAAGGGATGACATTTAGAAATGACATTTACAACTGCTCCGAAACTATAAAGTATCGCCTAATGTACTTAAGGTTACCGGAGACATCAACGCCTAAAAGAGGACATAAAGGAGGACGAAACGTTAAAATGTGAGAACAACAAAAAAAAGGCACTGTAGGCTGAGTAGGCTCTATCTTTAAAAACTAGACTTTGGATGAAACATGACAGTCAATCCTATAGACTGTACAACGACTAGATCTATATTTAATTATTATTTCTCAGAAGAAACGACTTGTTGAATATTGTTCACATCAGCACTTCTTTATGAGAGGTAGACTACGTATGCATGCTATGTGTACTACGTATGCATGCTATGTGTACTACGTATGCATGATATTTGTGTTTAAACCAGAAGATATGAAGAATTAAATGCGACAGTGAGATAATAAACGAAACAAAAGAATAAAGCTGAACATTTTCACGGACGGAGGAAGCAGCTTCATGAAGGAGAACAAGTCTTGTCTTTTGCAGGAAATCTGGTAAACAAATGTTTATAAAATAAAAGACTAACATCTAAAAATAGATGTAATGATTCTCGATCTAATACTAGTCTTTTTTTTCAAATCCCTAAATGTTATCTTGAATTACCATGAATTGGTGTTTCATATATTTCGAATGGGTTTACACGACGCATTTAGGGACGTGCATGGGATCAAAATGTTTAAAGGTGAAACAGTTCATTAAAATAGTTATAGAGAGGGACATTTTGACGCTAAACGTTGTAAGCACATTTAAATGGTCACTTTATTATGTTTTTAAAACGAATGAAACACACCATGTGCTTGTGTACACACGTATTTTTTTAAGAACAATAAGTTACTTTTGTACTTGGAATTATTAATGTAAGTTTCTTGCTTGTAATTATGTGTTGTGGCATAGAGGCCTCCCCCCCCCTCCCACAGTTGTTCGAGTTTTTATATTGACCAAAAACAAAAGAAAGGGAAACAATGATAGAAGAAAAACAGATGAAAGGTTTGTCACATACACACACACACACAAGAATTATTTCACTTATGGTATCTCCAACTAAATATTAAAAAGAAAATGATGATCGTTCACATCGCCTATAATTTATGGAGCAAACCAATATTGTGGGCTCAGGTAAGAAATAAGACTTTTCATAGTTAGCAATATTGTATAATACAGTCAATTTCGGTGAATCGGACCACTAATGAGCATCATTTTGCTCCTTATAACCGGCTGGTCCGATTACATACAATTTACTGTTGCATATTCCTTCGGTATTTAAGAATTCGGTCCAAAAAAGTAGATTATTTGTGTCACTGAATTAAACGGTATATATTAAAGTATATATAAACTTTTGTGAAAAACAAAGGTTTATTATAAAAAGTTTTTTTTTTTAAATTATCGTGACAACGTCAAGTGCTAAAACGTCCAATGCCAAAACGGCGGCACCGGTCAATTAACAGGCTCAGCAGGCTGATATATCCAAAGGTTCTCTTTGTTTAGTTACGTGTTTTTTTATCTCCCTTTCTAACATTAGTATTATAAATATTGAAAAAATAATTATTATTATGGAGATCATTTGCTAGAAAACATTGTCTTGCACTGGGAGGATACAAATTCACTATCTGTAAATGCATTAAACAATTGACCAAATTACCGTAAGCTGAATATATATCAAGAAGATCAAGTGAAATAAAATGAGAAGGGATATTAGCAATGATTGGGCGATTTCATCATACAGCAGGATTTTGCTTTTGTCTCTGAATGTTGACAGATGAATCATCATAGCACTGACCGCTGCCGCCAGGAACAAGTAGATCAAAGTAAATACAACATAGATGTCCTGAAATAACAAAGTGTGATCATATATGAATAATGTTATAGAAATGAGTTGAATGCCTGAGCATTAGCTGTGGTTGGAACGATGCCACCCACACAGCAGTTCCCATCTTTCCCTGCAGCGGATGTCTCCAACGTAACGGCAGGTGCCGATAAAGTTTGGTATCAGCGACATCGCAGGCTCTGCGATTTAAAAGAAACGCTTTATATGTAGATTGCGGCCTTTTGGGGAAATACCGAAAATAAAATACAAAGATTTGAAAGCTTGCGATTTTTCGTGAATATTATCGGTCCTCAGGTTGCGAATCCGTCAAAAACCTTTCTTAGTGAGCGTCTTGGAGGTAAAAGGATCATGTGTACGAAATTTATGCGGATCTGTTCGACGGTTTAAAAGATCTCGTGATCAATGAGTCAGTCAGTGGTATTTTACAAATATACTAGTCGACCGGCGGCGTAGCATACGCCGATATTTTGTAGGGCCAACCTTAGGCCACTGCAACCTATGCGACCGCAGTGGGCCCGCGCTAATTTTAGGTGTATAAATTATTAAATTAAACCATTTTATAACTTATAACAGATTTCCCGCGGCCTCCTGTTGATTTAACAGGAGGTCCTGGAAATCTCCTGAAATTGCAAAATATACGAAAAAGTCCTGGAAATATCCGGAAATTATTAGAATCTTTTGAAAACTCATACAAATATCCTGAAATATACTGACGAAAATTGTATTTTTATTCGCTCTTAAATTACCTAAGATAACTCCCTCCGTCCGTTGCAAAAATAAAAGAGTGATCTTTCCATTGTGTCCAAACTCTTGAGCGTGCTCTGTCGCCTCGATAGTTAGGCCTACTACAGAGTAGATTACTCCCCCCCCCCCCCTTTTTTTTTTAACGTGAGGTAGAAATAAAAAAAAAGAGTTATATTGCAACGGTCCTGCCCTGCTATTTTGTGACTACGTGTTTCCCCCCCCCCCCCCCTATTGTTTTCTCCTGGACTATCCGCAGAGTGATCTTTCCTTTACTCCTTACTACTCAACAAAACTCTTGAGGGAAGAAGAGAATTATATATATAGATAGATAGATAAGAGATACACACAGACTAGGAAAGTCGATTATAGTGTAAATTACATACACAATTATCAGTTTTTTTTTAGCGGCCCCAGAAGGGGAAAAGACGCTATTAGTTTTGTGTTGAATGTCTGTCTGTCCGTTCGTCCCGTTTAGATCTCGTAAACTAGAAAAGATAGTAAAAATTCGACATCATAATATTTAAGACCATTCAAAGTTCTGATGCAACGGCTACTTTTTTCTTTTCTGAAAGCGAAAAATTTAATTTCTTAAATCACTTATTCAACCAGTTTTTTCATAAAAATACACTACTTTTACAGCTATTCACTATTAATAGTAACAAACACGGGAGGCTCTTTATTAGGAGAGATAATTACCATATTTTAACACATTAATGCAAACGGTTGTAGATTTTTTGTCAAATAATATTTTTTACAATTGCTCTTATTATGGCTTTTATGTTATGGCTTTTAATAGCGCTACTTTCATGCTTATAGCATGCTCAGATCGCTTTGGTTCAACGTTTAAAATATACATACAAGAGGTTATTGAAAACAAAGAAATTAAATTTACGAGATACTGATAAAAGCACTAATTAAAAACCACTAAATAAGCAATCAATGTAAAAAAATGTAAAGATAATGAGAAAAAAATGCTTTAGTCATGATTATAGTTAAGGGGTTTACAAAAGTGTACAGGCCTAAACTTTTATACCACCTATAGGCAGCTCGGTAAACACAACTCTGCCCGAGTCGGATGTCGAACATCGAGCCCCCTTCATAGGTAGCCAAGCCAAGCCAAGTTCAAGCGCACTCTCGACCACGCTTCCCACTAGGTATTAAGTTCTGTTATACTAAGTATAAAATGTTTACTATTTTTTAAAGAGAAAAAATCTATTTAGTATGCATATAAGTTAAACATAATTGAAAACAACAATTAATAAGTAGTTTTTCATATTACCGCGTGAACTGTAGTGCTACACAAATACTATAGAACACTTTACCAAAGGATTTTTTAAAATTTTTTTTTACGGACATGTTTTATTCTTGAGGAATAAGAGATTGACCCTTTACAAAACAATTAGATCAATGCGATATTCATTTTAAGTCATCAGTTAGGCCAGGTTCACATATAAGTTCACATTCACTTTCACCTATCCTTTGGTCTGCTGGACCGCTGGGGCACCACACAAGATCTGTTAACCTTTTTTCTCCATTCTTTTCTGTCATTTGTCTTTGATAGAATTTCATTCTGTTAATATTGAAACCTGCCTATTTACCTGCCTCGGTGGACCACTTCGGGGGCCGATTTTCAGTTTGTGTTTCCACACAAACTGTCTTTGTAACCTTGTTAAGTACCAGTTATGGAAGGCAAGTTTTATAGACACCCGACACATAAATAAGTAAGTTTTATAGACATTCACCAGTTATGGATGGCAGGTTTTATAGACACCCTACACACCAGTAAGTTTATAGACACCAGGTAAGAAATATAAACAATTACCAGGTAAGAAATATAAACAATTACCAGGTAAGACTTATTGATTTTTTTAATAGACAACAGGTTAGTCATGGTAAGTTTTATAGACAACAGGTAAAACATGGTGATTTTTATAGTCAATAGGTAAGACATAGTAAGTTTATATGGTAATTTTATAGACGTTTACCAGCAGAGTCATGTAATAGAAACACTTACCAAGTAAGTCAGGTAAGATATTGTTGGAAGTGTTGTTTTAACTACCAGTTTAAATGCAACAGCAGTCAGAAATAATGTCAGCAGGAGTGCCAGTCTGTCGGTGCTGGATGGTTCAATCGCCAGAACACACATACTCAGGCCTATAATAAGAAGCTATTTAACAAAGAACAACATACAATGTAAGCACACGCACACACCTTAGTTTTATCTTTAAAAAATGAAATATGGAGGTATTGCCTTATTATTATTCAAAAAACTTCAGATCCTTGTTATAATTTCTGTGCAGAAAACTCAAGTTTTGTATTTGCTGTGATCATCTACTATAGTAAATGTCACATGCACACAATATAGGATCAGGCTTAGGGGTAATTTTAGTTAGTCTATTATCTTTAAATCAAAGTTCCATTACATTTTCTAAGGACAGAAGAAAAGAACAATGTGACAGATCTGGATCTAATTGAAGAGTTTCATCAAAAGGAGGCGCATCTGTGAAGAGCAAGCTTTTTGATGCCTCCGATCCCACTGTTGTGGACACGGAGGTACTGACCTATATTTTTAAAACCTTGTCAAAATGTTCGTGTTTTTTGTTTTTTTAGAACTTAAATTTAAAACCTAGCAGGTAGTTTTTTTTTACCCAAATATTAATACACAAACTATCAATTGTACATGTAAATATTTAGAACCGTTTTCAAAATACCCTCCCAGTGTCCGATCCATAAAGAGTTTGCAAGCTAATAGGAGGAATAGAAATAATAACCTATTAAAAAATCCATTTTAAAAAGATGTATTTTATTCAATCATAAATTAGGACTGATACGTGCTACGATTATTTTGTTGCAATAGGTCTAGGGACAAAGCAACTCGATGTTTGAACTCACCACAATGACCACAACGTTCCAAAAATAAAATCCTAGCCTTCTCTTGACATGGGCGGAGGCAGTCAAAATAGGATGTTTGGTTTTTCCCATTAGATCTAGAGTAGTAAAATCTCTTGTGAATTCAACATGGCGGTATGCTATAAAGTCCTGGCTCTCCTAAAGATCACAGAAAAGATAAGAGAAAATATATAGTGGTATTAAAACTATTATAATGGAGAATGTTGCCAATAGTAAGAGGCTTTATTTTATTGGGAAACTATATCAAATAGCTATTATTATTATTAAGCCTCTTTCGATGGAGGCATGTGAAGTAAAGATTTAGGTTACAGTAGTAACAAGTATTACCATCAGAGGCGGCCTTAACAGAGCGCGGGGCCCTGGGCGAGTGTCATATGCGGGGCTCTGAGCCATAAAGGTAGGCCTATATATATATATACTGATGACTACATTACGTACTGTATTGAAATTGTTCTGCATGTAAGATTTTTGCCTTTAATAATCAACGTTACTAATGATTTATAAACATTTTGCATGAAAAAATCAACAAACTAGATAACAATAATTTCTGCTACTCTTGCCTGAGTAAGAAAGTAACTATTAATTACGGAGGAAAACCGGAACACTTGAAAAAAAAAACAACAAATAGTTATCAGGACCGTAGACGCTACAGACGGATTCAATCACAGAACTTTTTAGGCTTTCACTGTACAAACTGTTGTTGTTTTTTAAGTCTAGGTGAACTATTCAACAATGATAGCCTGTTAGAATCGACAGGTCTTAAGATGATGTCTCTACCGAAACTAAACGGTAGTCGAAACTAAAAATGTCATGTTAAGAGCTTGCACGATAATTGGTATCATATAGAATTATAGATGCAGGAAAAGATTTCCAAATTATAAACTAAAAAGTTCTGATTTTTTAGAACTGGTCTGGTTTTCGAAATTTAAAGTGAATCTCCGTTTGCGGTTGCCCCACTAGCTACCCCCTAAGGCCGCTACTGATTACCATGACCCCCTCGTTAATCGTAGGCCATTGAAACAGATGACCTTTACATCATCTGCCCTAGAGATCACAAAGTCTGAAAGAGGAACTTTACTTTTTACTTACTAACAAGTACATCTAGATGTACATGACACAGGGGACACTAGAAGTATAGCATGTTGTAGAGGGAATAAGACGTTTGATTCAATGAATGCTTACATTTTAAGTGCATTAATCTTTCTTATTAGCTTATCTTATAAGGTACAGACGTTCCTTCAAGTCAAAACCAAAAGATTATAACAATCGACACGTATGTGTTAATAAAGTCATGCCTGTAAATTAGAAACTTAAACTCTGCCAAGTCATTGGCTTTTCTGTCTGATTCAGGCAACATAGTCCATGCTCTCGTGCATTAGTGAAGAAGGAGTACTTGTACAAATTGGTCCTAGCATATGGGGTATGAAATGTGCCTTTATCTTTGTATCTTTCTGAGTATTTATCAGGCTTTGTTTTTGTATTTGTAAGCTATGGTTCAATGTTTTATGACTTTGTCTATTATAGAAGAGAATAGCAACTAGGATCTATTTTAGTGTTTCTTACTTGAGAGATCTATTAGGTTTATTATCTTGTTTACTTTGCTAGATGTATATTAAGTTTATAGGTCCATTTACTCAATCTATTTATTCAAGTTGATAAAAATTATGACACATTGCTTACGACAGTGGCGTAGCAAGGGTATTTGATGCCCTGTGCGGCAGTTCCTGATGATGCCCTCCAAAAAAAAAGTTTTAAAACAGCGAAAAGTTTCTAATTTCAAAATAAAGTGTTTTCATTATTTAAGCCCTTGCTATTTCACAAAGAATCGATTTTACAAAAACATAATACAATTGAATCTCACGTGCTTTCTCGACGCAAACTGTCGATGATTTTATCGAAATCAGTTTTTCCCATAAGTCTTGTTTAATAGACGAAATTGCCAAATTAGTGCGTCGTAAATTCTTCATCGTCGATTGTAAGTATTTCTTCATCAAAGTAAGTTTGGAAAAATTTCGCTTGCTTGACACACACAATAATAAAAAAAAAATATGCCAATCAAGTTGGCAATATTCAGGGATTATTATTATTATTATTTTATAAAACTCAATAGATTCTTGCTTTGGAAGTTCGGAAACTTTTGGGGAAACTGCAACAATTACCTGAAGCCCCCAGACAAAATTCGTTTTCGTCTATGTCGCTAGAAAAACCATCGAGATTGATTTCCATCTTAGGATTCAATAAAGGCGACTAAAATGCCTAGTTATCATGACGTTCTTATGGGGTTATTATTTCTTGAAAATATTTGCATCAGGAGCTCTTTTTTTTGTGTGTTAATAAAAAATCTATCTTCATCTTTTTTCGCCTGGCAATTTTTGTTGTGGCCAATAGGCCCTTGAGGCTCTGCGTGACAATGTAACATAAAATTTTTGTCCAGATTTTAAATGTTAAGTGTACTGTGTAAAATCATCGAGAAATATTTGCTGTTTTTAACTTTCTGTAAGATTTTTTTTTTCGTGAGTTTTTATATTACAATAATTTCGTTTTTCTTTTGTTGGGACATGTCGTCGGCGGGAATGGATCGTGTACTAAGCTAGTCATTTCACTCCAGGATTTTTCTTTGATTTTGTACTGCCAATTCTTCTTCAACTCGTTCGTGATGCCCACGGAGTGCCAGATTCTGCTTGAAGAGAAAACGAAAGATGTCCAAGATTCTCAACAGATATTCTCTCCACATTTTCCCCTCTTGCTTATTTAAATCTTGAGCATTGCTGTCCTTATTGTTGCCTAGTCACAGACAAACTTCAAGTTTCCTCCACGCAAGTGATGTGTAGCTGAGAGGCTCAAACCGCTTGACTACGGCTTAGTCACCTTACAAGGGACTTGAGTTTGAATCCAGACTCTAGTAGGGTTGTGTTAGCTGAGATTGGACCATTAATAATTAGTAATGGAATTTTTAAAAACACCAATATATAAACGTGTCCATTGAACAATGAAGAAACATCGTGTAATGCGTAAAAGAAAAAGTGTAAAAGTACGTTGCCTTAAAAGATTTAAACAAATCTGGTAAAATTTAATTTAAGAAAGAATGTAGGGCATAACAAATTGCCAAAACAAATACATCATATATATATATATATATATATATATATATATATATATATATATATATATACTGTACGCACGTTTATGCATAGGGTTAGGGTTTGTAAAAAAAATCGCCCCCCCCCCCCCACTCTAAAGTTCTGGATCCGCTAGTGCCATAGAGTATAACTCTTAGATTGTACCTGAAGTGCTCTTTCGTCCACGTGACTAGGATGAAAGAAGTCGGAGATGAGTTCGAGCTCATTCATATGTAGGTCACTGGATAAGACAAGGCTCAGTTCCTGAGACACATACAAAGGGTGAAATAGATTTAGACTGATTCTAGACGAGTCGGGTTTGAAACCGCACAAACTTAACAGTCATATTACACATTCTATAGCACACAAATAGAAATAAATCTACAATATAAAAATCTTAGTCATTCTCTCCCTTGTCGGGGACGACAAAATACGAAAATGTAACCTGTTCTAGGACAACTAAGCCATTTTCAAGATCAAAACCGAAGCGGTTAAATTTATCAACAAGAAAATTTTTTTAAATACGAAAACAAAAACAAAGCTTATATTAAGCGAAGTTTTATTAGTTTGTTTGGAACAGTCATGTATTTAAATTTTTAATAGATCACGATCAGGGCCGCCGCGAGGGTTGTGGCTGCCTGCGTGCGAAATAAAAAAATGCCGCCCCTTACTTTTGTTTCTGGGGAAGAGAGTATTAACTAATATTTCAGAGTCTCTTATTGTTGTATATAGATACATATGTAAAGGTGCAATTGTTAAAACTTACTACTAATAATTTAATCAGTGTAAATATTGATCACTGTTTTCACAGCATAAATGTCTAAAATCAAATTTTCAATATCATTTCGTACAAAAACAACACACAAAACTAACTTTTTGAATACTTTTAAGCAAAAGCAAGAATTTCAAACACTTCCTCTTTGGCTTCATTGCTGGCACTAGTAGTCTTTCTGGTAACATTGTACATATTGAGTAACTTTAACCATGTCATTTAGAAAATGACCGTTCACTGTCAACCACTGACACCAATATAGTTAGAAAAATTCGCAGTACAATTTATCTTCATATATCTCTCAGTCTGTTAAATCGTTAGGACACCACACTAGAGCTGTTGACCTTCATTCTCCATTTCTCTCTTTTACCTTGGGTAGAATTTCTTTCTATAACAGGCCCGTGCATTTTTTTATGTCGTCTTCCATGGCTTTCTATGTCTCTTCTTCTTTTTCATGGTACTGTTCCCTGAAGAAAGGTCCTTCCAAACCCTGAGAACCTTGTGATATGGCCGAAGAGTTTGCGTTTTTAACAGTAGTTAGCACATCGTGGGGCTCAATTACTGTATTAATCCTGTTTCTAATCTCTTTAGTTGTGGTGCGGTCTTTGTAAGTAATACCTAGGATCTTTTCATGACATTTGCTAGGATTTGACTATAATATGCCGCGAAATTCTTGTCTATGTGCATCATTCAAACAATTCATTCTTCTGGTGTCCTTGCAAGACCACCTATGTCGTCCGCAATACGCAAGTTAATATTTCTTCTTTCTTAAATGCTTACAGAACCTTCTTTCTCCTTCGGGATCTTCTCCCATTATCCTTACAAGTAAGATCTCTCTCTCAAACCTGTCCTTTCATTGTTGTATCAAGTAGGGAATAGACAAAGATTTCAAAATTGTTTAGTGTCATTAACAGGCAATGTCTTTAAATCCGAAAATGAGAATGAGTGCATTATCTAGGACAACCAGGCATATAAACACAGTAGCGGACTGCATTTTGCGCCACATCTAATACAGACAAGGCCGTTGTGTGCCGGGAGTCTAAGTTTTATCTTGTCGTTTGCACCTGTCTTTGGCTAGAGCTTTTTGTTTGGACTCCAAATGCGTGTCCATCGACCTTCTTTCAGAGGCTATCTGCTGCCACCTGCCACTACGGTAAGTAGTGCTTCTACACTGTACACCTGCCTCCAGCAGAACATGGTTATTTGTAAGGTACCCGCTAGACTTGCCAGCGTATGCCCACTACGGAGCGAAGGCACCTTTGAGGAAAGCGTTAAAGAAGCCTTAAATGCCTCCTATAGAGCACCCAGGTAATATTATCGAAATTTTTACAGGATTTTAGGTCTATAAAATGATTTTTATTTGTTTTCTCTCAGAAAGACACAAAGATAGAGACACTTTTCTTATTCCAAACGATAGAAAAAATTAGTACAAGTGCTCCTTCGTCCCTAGTGCCAATCGAGAATGGAATGGGTTGCCTGAATCAGCCAGGAGTTTAAGTCATTTATTAACATGCATGACTAGATTGACACATAATTATAGGACGTAATTATCTTCTTGTTTTGAAGTAACCTCTGTCATACATAAGATAAGATTTACCACATAATGTCAAATGACAACAGACCAATACATTAAAAAATTTTAGTTTAGTTCCGAGACCATTTCGACACGGTCATTTGTTTTTAATAAACGTATACTTTTTTTTTTTATAAAAAGTTAAACTTTTATAACGTTTTGGCCGCCCCTAAAGTTTGGCCGCCTGCGTGCAATGCACACATTGCACAATAGGTAGCGGCGGCCCTGATCACGATTAACCACAAGAAAATATATGCGATTACAAATATTTTTACCAAAATGTATTTTATTTAGCGCAATTTCGTGCTTTTATTTTTGTTCAAATCGCTATAACTTTTTGATCTTGTCACTTGTATGAACAGTTGGGGATTGTGTGTGTGTGTATGTGTGTGTGGGGGGGGTAATCAAGTTGAATGTCACCGTGATCGCGTTTTAAATGCATTTATTTAAAAAAGTTGAACGACTTCAATTCGAACTCGAGGGCTCAAGCCTCCTCAAGCCAACACACTAACCTCTGTACCAGCGAAGTGCTCATGAAAATGGAAGGTTTCATTGTTATCTATTGTTAGTTTCAAACTTTAAAGCCGCGACCTAATTCTTTACACAAAGTATAAAGGGGACTAATTCAATTTATACCACCACATCTGTCAAGTATCATTTCCTTCCATTGTTTGATACTAAACAAATTAATTAATTATGGTACCAATAGTTAATTAACTAATTGGTTAATTTTTTTTTTCATAATTTTTGTCTGGTAAAATGAATAATTGTGCAAAATGTCAACTTTATCCGACATTGGGTGTGGGAGAAATAACGTGTACCATCTTTTTTCCAGACAAAGTGAGTTGATATAAGCTTTGTAATAAAAATCATTTTTATTCGCAATTTCTACCAATATGTCTTTGAAAACTGACTTTTTAATGTCTAAAGTACAAAACTATAATTCCTTCCGCTTTAATCATTTATCAATACTTTTTTGGTGCGTAATTTTGCCCGAAAGGGGAAAAGACGCTATTAGTATTATCTATTTAGTATGCATATAAGTTGGACATAATTTAAAACAACAATTAATAGTTAGTAGTTTTTCATATTATCGCGTGTACTGCGGTGCTCCGCTACAGAAATTGTACACTTTATTTTTTTAGCGGCCCCCGATAGGGCAAAAAGATGTTATTAGTTTTGTGTGAAATGTCTGTCCGTCCGTCTAGTAAACTAGAAAAGATAGTGAAACTCCGACATCATAATAATTTACTCCATTCAAAGTTCTGATGCAACGGCTACTTTTTTCTTTTCTAAAAGCGAAAAATCTAATTTTTTAAAATCACTTACGCAAGCAGTTTTTTATCATAAAAATACACCACTTTTACAACTATTCACTATTAATAGTAATAAACACTGGAGGCTCTTTACTAGGTGCAGCAACCATTTACAATATTTTTAACACATTTATGCAAATGGTTTTAGATTTTTTGTCAATTTTTTTTATTTTTTTTTACATTTGTATTGTTATGTTCTGTCTTTTGTCCTACTAACTACTACATTTACTCAAAAGTAATGTTGACTTTTTTTAAAGAGAAAAATCTATTTAGTATGCATACTAGTTGGAGATAATTTAAAACAACAATTAATAAGTAGTTTTTCATATTATCGCGTGAACTGCAGAACCGTCACATGCATATAAAATACTTAACTAAAGGAATTTTTTTTTTTTTACGGAAATGGTTTTTTTTTTTTTTTCTGTTTTTGAGTATTGAATAAGAGATTGACCCTTTACAAAACAATTAGATCAATTAAATATTCATTATAAGACATTAGTTAGGCCAGGTTCACATCTAACTTCAGATTCACTTTCACCTATCCTTTGGTCTGCTGGGGCACCACACAGGATCTGTCAGCCCTCTTTCTCTATTCTTCTCTGTCATTTGTCTTTGATTGAATTAAATTCTGATGTTCTTTCTGAAAATATTGAAACCTGCCTTTCTACCTGCCTGGGTAGACGACTTCGGGGGCCGATTTTGAGTTTTTATTTCCACACAAACTGTCTTTGTAACCTTTTTTTCTTTAAGTTTATTTCTAGATCTTTAATTCTTTTCTGGGTGTAGATAAGTGTTGTAGTAAATATGAGGGATTATCCTTAGATTAGTGGGATTATGAAATGTGTTTTTTTTTTACATCTGTATGAAAGTGTGTGTGTATGGAGAACATTATTGTAAAAGACCGTAGTTAATGATAGTGTGTAGCATACTTTCAAAACAACTAGTTGTAGATTTAAAAGTGTTTCAGGCGATATACACATATATCAACTTTTTTCAACAGCAGCGTAGCACGGGTATCAGGAATAGATTTGCGCTTTTAGAATTCAAATACAGACGTTTCCTTAGAAGATACAATAGCCAAAAACTGAGTTGTTGGGGAGGGGTGTTTTATTTCAAAACATTGTGTGCATATGTTGGTGGCATTATAGTGCAGGGAGATGGGAGGCTACATCTCATGGGCCTAAGTAGTGGTTGTGCGTACTCTATAATTGGGAGTTGCGGGCCCTTCGTTTGTAGGATGATAGAGACAAAAAAAGGAGATATAATTGAGGGCTACAAAATTGTGTCAGCTGTTGCAATGCGAGCCGTTTCTAAATAAGATGCCTCTCTAGAGCTAAATCAATGACTGAAAAATTAAAATAAATATGTAAAGAGTGGACTAAGTTTCTTTTTTTAAACTGTTCCGTGGAAGGGGAATTTCATTTTAAAATGTATGCATATATAGGGAGGGGTGGGGTTACAAATAATGGGCCTGTAATGGGGGGGGGGGGTGCGGGCCCTTCGTTTGTAGGTTAAAAGCGACAAAGAAAAAGAATTTGAACAAAAATGTGTTTGGGATGCGGGAGCGTTGTAATGTGGCCCGCTTTATTGAAGGGTTTAAGAGTGTTCCAGGCAAAATAAACATCTATTCTATACCAACTATTTCAACCGTAGCTTAGGACGGGTATCAGCTAGTAAAGACTATTTTAAAAAATACAATCGAAAACCCACCTTTCTCTCTCTACATTTCTTTTCCATTTTCTTCTATTCTATTCTCACTCTTTCTTTCTTTTTCCATCTCTTTCTATCTGCCTCATTAATTCTTTCAACCTCTTCAATTTCTCTCCCTGTCTCTTACCCCTTCACTCTCTCTAAAGAAATTAAACTTCTGGTAATAGAGACACAAACTTCGGTTGTAGTGTTCAATCTCAAGCTTACAAATGTGGCAAATCTTTTCAAACCTGGACATCAAGTGGATAAACAATAGAACCTACTCGATCATTACATACAAAACTTACCTGGACATCAAGTGGACAAACAAACTGAGCCTACCAGTACATTACCTACAAAACTTACCTGGACATCAAAAGGAAAATGTTGCAGCTCTAAATGCTCCCTAAAAATTCCGCGTACGTGCCACATGTAGGTGAGCACTGGATAGACTCTGTCTGGCTCATATTGAAGCAACATTGAAGTTCGTTCAGATTCCAAAGTTCCATTAGCATTTAAAATCTTAAGGCAAGGATTCCAGCAGTCGGTAAACTCAATTGCACTCAGTTGCTAGAGATTTTAGTCAAAATAACAATAGTAAATCTGTACGATTATATATATTTTTACCAATTGTTTTTGTTTAGTGCAAATTCATGCTTTTAGATTTCTCAATACGTTATAATCCTATCACTTGTCTGGACAAGGGGAGGCGGGGGAAGAAAGAATGGAGTATCTGGGTGATCGCTTTTTAAGTGCTTTTATAAAAAAAGGTGAAAGACCTGAATTCGAACTCGATAGCTAAAGCCTCCTTATCCACTACACTAACCATTGTGCCAGAAAAAAAGCTTTTTATAGAAGGTTTTATAGATATCTATTGTTAATTACAAACTTTAAAGCAAAGTATAAAGGGGACTAAATCTACTTATACTACGACATTGGTCAAGTACCGTTTCTTTGCCTTGTTCGAGATACCAAACAAAATAATTAATTAACAACAGTTAATAAACTAATTGGTTAATTTTGTTTTTGATTCTTGATTTTTAAGGTAAAAGAAAAAATGGTGCAAAATTTCCGCTTGATCCGAGATTATGGGTGGGAGAAATAAATAGTAAAAGCTTTTTGACAGACAGATAGACATACAGACAGACAGATAGATAGACAGATGGACAGACAGAGTGAGTTGATATAAGCTTGGTAAAAAAATTAATTATATAACCATTACAATAAAATATTAGTAGGAAATTATTAACAATGTATTTGTGTGTGTGTTTGTTTGGTCTTTGCATGTGTGAGTGTGTTGTCTGTAGTTCAAAGCGGACTGAAATTAACATCCAACTTTTCCTTCTTAAAATTGAATCGCTTGTAAAGTATCATTGAGTGTCTTGAAAGTTAATGTTCTTATTGCCAATCTCCACCCATAGAACGGTTATGGCTCACCTCATAGAGCACTTCTTCACTGAGGAAATACTCCCGTCCACAAACAACGCACGTGAAAGCTATATTTTTGTTTTCGTATTAAATCTTTCTCTCCGTAATTGTTTTTCCCATTCCGATAGTATTATTTGTTTTGCTCATTTGTATTTTACAATCCTGTTATGATTAAGCTTCAATAACCTTTTTGTTTTTGTTATCAGAAAATGTTCTAGTTGGTATTGAATTATAGGAGAATGCATGCTCTTTTTACACAACGCAAAGTAAAATTTATAAATCCGAAAGTCACTTTAGTTTAATGGAGGTTAAATCAAAGTTGGCATCGTTAATTAGGAGAGAAAGAGTTAATCAAATCGGACAAATACATGTATATCCACTAGCACTTTATAAATAGTATTGGCGATTTAAGGGGGGTTATCTGTAGCGTGGTGTTACCAAAGGTTAACGTTAGAGACTTGACCTGTTCGGACAGTCCAGCGAACTGACTTTCGGCCCATCTGGCTTGGATATATACTTCTGCTTCAAAGTTTTGATTTAGAGTATCGATCTCCAAGATTCGGATAAATACCACCTTGATCTCAACATATTGCTGTAAATAAAAAGAGTCAGGTCTCTATGAAGATCTGTCAAGAGAACTAGTGTTTAGAATGTCATAGCATGCGCACGAATGTCTGATAGATCTATGTAGAAAATACAAAGGTGTCACGTATCAACTTAAATAAACCTAACCTAGAGTATAATTAGAGTATAAACTTAGTATAATTCTGTTCCCAGTAGGGAAAGTCCCCACGTGCAGGTGTCAGAAATACCCATGACGTAATCTGACACGCGTCCGTTAATATCGTGACACCTGACAGGGAATGATTTTTTTTCGGTTAAAGCAAGCATCTGGGGGAAGGGGCTAAGAAAACGCGGGATCTTGAGACTTTCGTTGTGGAGGAAATTTCAGAGATAAGACGTATTTTAGATTTGAGTTGTAACTTGCAGTGACAAGTCTTGTATTTTATTAGTATTTATCGGAATATATTTTATTATTGAGCTTTGAAAGAAGTTATTATTCTGATACAGTTTTATTTCTGTACATACTATGTATATTTCGTGATTCCAAGTTCTGAATTAAAGTTCTGTATTTGAATTAAAATGATCTTTATTTATTTAATCTCTAAAGCATATTTAGATCTAGAGATATATTTACAGAATCCCCGGCACGTCAAAGTAACATCTGACATCTTAAGAAAAGACCTTCTACATTTAGCACCATCGACGAATTAGCACTTTCAACCTTTCAAGAAGGAACCGTGATAAAAAGGCTTACAGATATTACTTTCCCTAACTTAGCCTTGTTTAGATATGTTAGCCCGCTTCCGCTACCCCCATAGTGAATATATATATATATATTCAGGGCTTTTTTTTTGTGACGGTACCCACCGGTACGGCGTACCGGCACCTTTTTGAATGTGGGGAAAAATATTACTTTTCTTGTATTTTAGCGTAGGCCTATAATATTAATTTATTAGTAGTTAAAAGTTAGGCAATCAATCACTGAGTACCGGCACCTATTTTTTTTTTACATATAAAGCACTGTATATATATATATATATATATATAATCTATATATAATAGTGCTTTATATATATATTTTGTCCATCGTGGTTCTATAATGACCACTTTTGTCATCCAGCAGCTGAGGGCTCTGCACTGGGGTTTTGTGCCTCCTATGTGAGCCCGGAATGTTTCGGCTGCACACTGGGCCGGTTATTCCAGCTGGAGCTAGTGTCATTTGCCTTGCTTTTCTTCTATTGCGCTTTTCTTCTGCCAGCATTGTTCTCTTTTCCTCAGCAATTTGTGCGCCAGATTTCACAGCGCGCGCCATGATGCTCTGTCATGTGCTTCTGACTCCCAGGTGGCTGGGTTTATACTGAACGCTTTCAGAGAAGCTTTGAGAGTGCGTATATTATAAATTGTATTTTATCAAAATAAAAAAAAATCACTGTTCTATCTTAAGTATGCAACCAGCTGAAGTCTGTTGAACACTGCACTTGACTAACAGCAACAGAATTAAACAGAAGTCACGTGATTATAGTGTTCTTTCTTTCATCAGTTCCGGGCAATGTTTGCAGCATTAAGGTTAGTCCTGATTCTTTCGTATCCTTGTCTGAACTAAATGGTCAACAATCTGCTTTGTTCAATGTCTTCAGCACAATGTTCTCATTAAATCATATTGTTAGGCATGGGTGTAATCAGTGGGGTGGGGTTTTCGGGATTCAGACCTCATTTCCTAAATGAAATCGCCCCATGACTGTTGTTTTGTTTTAATGTTATTTATTGGAGGGGTATTTTAATGTTAAACTATCTTTTGCACCAGCGTTGCCAAGGGATATTTGAGGTTAAAAAAAAACCTCTTCAATAGAAAACTAAAGCAAACTACAGTTACTAAACTTCATAAGAGTAGCCAAAGGGGATTTTGAGTTAAATACCTCCCCTTGAATAAACTTGCATTATCTACTGCAGCGTTTCTCAGACTGGGGTGTGGGGGACACCCCATGAGGAGAGTTGTGACGTTCTTTCACGGAGGGCGTGACGTCCTGACCATTGGGGAGGGGGCGATGGCGTTGAAATTTAAAATGTATATTTCTTTGTAGCTATCAATCAACATTTGAAAAATGAACCCAGTAAAATGACATTATTATCAATGTTTTAAAGTTAAAATATTGTAAGTGAAAGACTTCAAATCCTCTTCTTTTAAGGACCTTTTAAAATGTCTACTGTTTTCGCGAGAGGCGTTAGCTACAATACTGATTCCAAATTTTTTGAAGAAAACATTTCAAAACTTTCTCCCCTTAAGGGATTTTACTCGAATGGTCAGAATGGTAAAAATTCTCTCAAGTGTTTAAGATCGACGACCTTTGTGTGACAAAAACTAAAAAGTTCGCGGCAACGCTTCTTTCTTTAACACGAAGAGTATCTTAACTTGTTTTAAGACATGCGGGTTCCAAAGGACTGTCAATGCCAGGGGTGAAAGTGGGGATAAGCACCCACTTTCCAAGAAATGCTCCCATGGCTTGCGTCTCTAAATGCCTCTGACAGTCAAATCCAGCTCCTGGCCTTCACGTGTGATTTTCCCAAAAATCCGGCGGAACCTGTTCTTACAAACTGACAGGAGAAGCATGTCAGCCTAAATAACGCAACCCATTTAGGAGAAGGAAAACTCTGACTCCAAACCTCCACTCTGTGGCGATACTCCCCCGTGTGGGTGGGTATCGGGGCTTGGAAATGACCAAGAGAAATAAATAACCCCATTGCCTTTCCCCTTGCATTTCACTAAGTGAATAATAGTGGATCTTCCCCCCCCCCCCCTCTAGGTGCTTTTTGACAGAGGTCCGGATTGCACTACACCAGACAGAGGTCCATGTCTCTCCACATTCTAATACTAGATATAAACCCATCATGAAGTGTTTTTTTTTCTGGATCTGGTGAGTGTGATATCGTGACAGGGCCTGGATCCAGGATGTGACGATTCCACAGGGCATACCCAGGGTACAGTCCACTTTAAGCTTTGTATTGCAGAAAAGTTCCATTTGGAGAACTCTATGGATGGCGGAGAATGGACCATTGGCCAACCCCACCTAGTCTCATGGATATTCCGGTTACAGTCTTCAGACATAGATGTTTCCTTTTATGTCAGTATTGGAGAAAATTGCCAAGACCGAAAACTCCCTTAAAATGCGGGGACTATATATTTTTTAAAAAGCCTGAGGAAACACCCAGCCTACACTTAATGCAAAGGAATTAAACGAAAAATCCATACGAGCTCAGACGTCGCCTCGTAAAAGGTCTGCGCATGGCAGTTTCTTTCAGGACTGCCTGTGATAAGTCAGCTACTGGAAATAAAAAACAGACTAGCAGCAAACACCTAAACCTTTTGCAACTCAACATCTTAGGCCTATAAAACAAGACAACAGAACTCCAACACATACTCAAGAAGCATGATATAGACATAGCGCTATTGCAAGTAACACTACTGCCCAAGAAAAAAATAAAAATCACAGGCTACACACAGTACAGATGCCTTTGCACAAAATGTCAGGGAATTATGACCCTCATAAGAAACGACACACAAGCCACAGTAAAACAAATACAGAACAATACAGTCATCGACACGCAGGAAATACTTCTTTGGAGAGGAGGAACAAAGTACACCATCAAAAACTACTATTGCCCACCGTCATCAAGAGCAGAAATAGACCTACAACTACTACACTACACAAGGACAATAATAGCTGGCGACTTCAATGCACACACACCTTCCCTAGGCTACCCACACTACAACAAGTGTGGCAAAGAAATAGAGGATGTAACAAATGCCTCTAACCTACAACTTCTGCAAAACAAAACTTCTCCTCCAACATTCCTCCACAGAGCACACAACTAGCAGACCTGACCTAACTTTTATCTCTACAGACATTACCGACTCTTCTAAAATAGCAGTACTTGAAGACATAGTTAGTGACCACAGGCCTATACTTCTCAATATTGGAACGCCAGGTAGATACCAATCCAGCAAAACAACTAGATGGAACTATAAAAAAGCTAACTGGGCAGCTTTTTCACAAGAAACAGACACAAGACTATCAAGCATAATGGAGACAAACCTCTACTCAACCTACACAACTATAGTCTCCAACATCTTACAAGCAGCAAAAAAACACATCCCTCGAGGCCAAGTTAAGAAATACAAACCTTTTTGGACACCTGAATTAGATAAATTAGTCAAAGAAAGAAACATGGCCAGGAAGACTATAGAAAAAAAACCAACTGGAGAGAACAAGACAACGTACAACAAATTGACAGGGCTTATAAGATACAAAATTAAAACAGAAAAAAAGAAAAAGTGGACCACAACATGCGAACAACTAGATCTAAACAATGATGGTCGAAAGGCCTGGACCCTTCTGCACCGACTAGCAGGAAAGAAACAAAACAAACCCCCAACCTATAAAAGGCACTCACGACACAATAACAGAAAACCTTAAAAAGGCTAAAACCTTCAATAAATATTTTGCCAGCATTAACAAGTCAAAGCATAGAAAACAACTGGACCAGGCCTTTAGTAATATCTTAAAGAAAGAAGAAAAAGCTCCAACAGTCAACTGTCAAATCTTTGACACTCCCTTCACTCTACATGAGCTCAATACTGCCCTAAAAAGCCTCAAGTCAAGAAAATCCCCTGGACCCGATAAAATAACAAATGAAATTATCCGGGGAGTAGGACCACAGACCCAAAACTGTATACTTAACTTTATCAACCATACATGGAGAACTGACGACATACCACAGGAATGGAGAACCGCAAACATAATACCCATTTTAAAGAAAAATAAACCACCTGGAGACCCTAAAAGTTAACCCTAGACCAATATCTCTAACATCCAACATTGGCAAAATGGCAGAAAAAAATTATCAATAACCGACTTTATTGGTGGCTAGAAAGTACTTGCTCACTTTACAATGCACAAGTTGGCTTCAGGAAAGCAAGTAGAACAGAAGACCACCTCTTTCGTTTTATCCAGGACACAGTAGAAGGGTTTCATGAAAACAAGCACACTGAAGCAGTATTTATAGATTTGCAGCAAGCCTATAGTAGAGTGTGGAGAAAAGGTCTATTTTTGAAGATGAAAAAAATGGGCATCCATGGGAAAATGTACAGCTGGATCAGGGCATTCTTAAAAAACAGAACCATCCAAACCCGATTCGAAGGTGCCATCTCTAGTAAAAAAAAGTTTGGAAGAAGGACTACGACAAGGTTCAGCCCTTAGCTGCACTCTCTTTTTAATCTTCATGAATGACCTCCCGGACCTCATTTCGGTCAATAAGGCACTTTATGCAGACGACCTTTTAATTTGGACTACAGAGAAATATCCAGTGCTGACTAGATCCAAACTAAATAGAGCCCTCACAACTATCTCCACGTATTCAAAATTATGGAAAATGGAAATAACAAAGAAAAGTCAGTTTATTCAATCTTTAGCCACAGCAACAAAACAGCAAAAAGAAACTACATCCTAAAAATAGAGTCACGGCCAATAAATAAAGAAGAAAATCCAACATATCTTGGTGTAAAACTAGACCAAAGACTGTCTCTAAAACACTTTATGGCAGATTTAAAAGAAAAGGCATCACAAAATGATTAAATATAACAAAACACCTAGCAGGAACATCCTGGGGAGCTGAAAAGAAAACCTTAAGACAGTTATACACCGGATACGTCAGATCTGTAATGGATAACTGTCTCTCCATACAAGTAGCTGCCAACAAAAACTATCAATCATCATTAGATACAATCCAAAACCAAGCCTTAAGGCTAATTAGTGGAGGTATGAGAACTACTTCCACAGCAGCCTGTGAAATAGACTCCAATATTGAACCTCTTAAGTTAAGGCGCAACAGAGCAGCATTAGAAGCTATTGAGAGATGCAGAAGGTTGGAGGAAGATCATACAAATAAATTACTAACACAGAGAAATGGGAAAAACAACCAAAAAAAAGCAAAGGACTCTGATCCAACTAACTGACCAACTAGCCCTTAAACACCACCTACCCAATAACAGAGAAAAAATTACCAGATTTTCAAACATTACACCCGGACTAAACTACAAACAACCAACCATCAAAACACATTTACTAAATAACACCTTAACAAAAGAATCAAATCCACTGGAGCTCAAAGTAGGCACGCTTGAAACAATTGAAAGCTATCAAAAAACAGCTATCCACATTTATACAGACAGGCTTTCAAAGCCACCATTAATGCTGGTCTTGGTGCCTTCCTGCTCTTCCCTAAAAATAAACACTTTGAGATAAGCGCACTCTGTGCCGATTACTGCTCAAACTTCCAATCCGAAATTGAGGCAATTACCATAGCACTACAGACATTGAAAAACAATTTATATGAAGGAGTGCAACCACCATCAGATATTGTTGTCTTTACAGACTCTGCAATCTACTCTGCAAGCACTTAACAGCAGCACCTCAAACAGCCCAAGAGAGTTGACAACACTCATCGTGATAATCCATCAGATGATATCAAAATTAAATATCAATATCACACTACAGTGGATCCCTGGACACATTGGCATTATGGGAAATGAAAAGGCAGATAAGCTATCAAAGGCAGGTTCATCTACGGAACAACTAGATAGACCTGTTAACTACCTCACCCTAAGATCAATGTTAGTCAACAATCACAAAGAGGAGTGGCTCAACCAATGGGCATCAGGAAACACAGGCAGAGCCATGTACAAAGATATGACTACGCCTAACAAACTGGACAGTATTAACTTCCTCCCTCGCAAAGAACTATCTACAATTTTCCAAGTAAGAACAGGACACACACCACTATTAAATTACCACCTGAACAAAATAAACTCCACACAACTCCCCCTTTGCAGACACTGCGCCCACCCCTTTGAAACCGTAAACCATATCCTCTTTGAATGCCCCTCCCTAATCCACCTTAGGCAGACCCCTACTTCCACTACAGCCCAACATAACCAACATCCTGTACGGCAGTGCTGAACAACTGAAGAAAACAGCACACTTTTTTTCTTTGGCACAGTCTGCAAAAGAGCTCACAGCTCAGCAGCAATAAAGCTGGCTAGAAGAAGAAGAAGAAGAAGAAGACATGCGTGCGCTATTTGTACCTCGAGCAACCCTTGCATATTAATATTGGCCAATGCTGCCTCTTTATTAGAATTAATTTTTGTGACTTTTTTTTGTTGTTGCTAGGATGAATATATTGCGCTCAGATTCCAAGAAAATACTTTAATGCTGAAAAGTGATAGGCTGCCAGAGCTTCACCCCGACTCTGCTAAGTGAGCTTTAAGCGCATATTGAAATATGCAATAACTATTGAATAAATGCCGTAAACAATGGGATTTTATCATAGAATTGACAGTCATTAGCTGACTGTAGTGGTTTGAAAGTAGTTCATCAGCTGACTGGTTTGAAAGTAGGTCATCAGCTGACTGTAGTAGTTTGAAAATAGGTCATCAGCCGACCGTAGTGGTTTGAAAGTAGGTCATCGGCTGTCTGTAGTAGTTTGAAAGTAGGTCATTAGCTGACTGTAGTGGTTTGAAAGTAGGTCATCAGCTGACTGTATTGGTTCAACAAAAAGATCAAAGTAACGATAGTGTTTCTTGGGAAATGTTTGGAGAAGGTTGATGGGGAGGAGGGTGACACACTGAGCTAACCGCACCGGGTGACACCGACCCTAGTGACGCAAAGGATACATATTACATATATAAAGGCAGCACTAGGAGCCAAGGTGACCAGGGCACGTACGTTGGACCCTCCGATTCGACTGCTTCAACTATCAGCAACGCAGCAGTGCCAAGCAAACAAACCACTTGACCATACAGATCTCCACATAAAGATTTCTGATCTGTAGCATTCGCAAAGCATGCCCTTGCCACCCAGAGGTCAAAGTTCACATTCCCCATACACCACACCTGTATTCAACAATAATCTTAAGAGAGCCGACACACCGTTAGTCATATATAGTAGACAATGCCTCTATTTTAATTGTATTATAAGTGAAATTACATTGGCACAGCGGTATCTGAGGCCCAGCTTGGAGTTTTACTAAAAGCTTGCAAACCTAGTCCACGCCTTTGCCCAAGGAAGAGTAGAGCAGTCTCTCCAATGAAGCCTGGAGGTAACAAAATAAGAATATGAAGTGAGTCCCCCATCAATTTCCATCTCTTTATATTCGGTCAATAATATGACGTCAAATAATCGCAGATTATCTTATCTTATAAAATACAGACGATTATTACGTCATATGCATGTTAATTTAATTACTTAAATTCTGCCAAGGCGTTGGTTATCCTGGATGACTCAGGCAACCCATTCCATGCCTCTTTGGCGTAATGCTGGGTCAACTGAGGCAGCCATGGCATCTTTGTCCGGTTTCGTTCAGACGGTGATGTATTCAATCTTCGAGTCTACTGTCCCATACAAAAACAAAAGAAATGGTCTTAACAGAGCTTCTCTATGCCGATGATTACGCCCTGCTAGCTCACAATGAACATGATCTCCAGATTGCGGGCGACAAATTTGCATACACTGCCGCCTCTTTTGGTTTATCTATACTTGGGAAGAAGCACTAGGGAAGAAATATGTACAAATTTGTCCAAGCATATGGAACAAATATTTATATATTTGGCTTACCTTGAAAAAAGTAGACGGGTTAAAATGAACTATTCATTTGATTCATTTCTACTGCTTCTCATTAAGTGTTACTTTCGCGCGCGCGCACACACACACACACACAAGTTTTAAAAGACAAAGAAAGAAAGGAAGATGAGATAGATAAATAGAAACTTACAATTTCTGAATAGATGAACCCTGTTGCGCTGGGCTGTTTATTGTTGTATCCGGCCTTCTGCTCAGACTTATCCTCTTTTCGTGACTTGGGATCGCTGCTACTAGTGGCCAGATTTCTGATTCCTATGCTGATGTTGTTTAGCATTTGTGCCAGTTTGCTGATTGCGTCCCTCATTTCGTTGGTCGCTTTTGCAATGCCTGCACTGGTCTCTTGTGTGACCGACACGATAGCAGCTATAGCCTCATCATTCCCCGTACTTTGGGGTGAAGGGCTTTGTGCATATGAGCCAGGAGCAAATGCTGCCTTCTCATCACTTGGCTTTTCTGGGGCTTTTTTTCCTTTTTGGTGATGTTGTCTGGACTTTTTTGGGGCAAAAGCAAAGAAACTACTTCTTTTCTTTGGTGGGGCTGGGCTAGATATAAAAAAAAAAAAATCAACTAGCAAAAAAAATATTGGTATCAGACAGATTGAGTTGATATAGGCTTTGTAATAAAAAGTTTTAAAAAATGATCTTCTGTTGCACAAAAAAATGTTGCTGCTTATAAAGGAAGAACACGGGAGGCTAACTTATGATCAAATTTCTAGACAGGACACCATCTGTTCATATAAACATGGAGCTAGTTTAAAGTTTCGCACAAACTCGTATTTGACCTACCTGAGTCCTTGGTAAGCAATGCAAATCAAAGAAAGTGTTTAATATTTGTAAGTAGTCTATAAATGCTTGAATTGTTTATTTACTCCTTGGAATCTTTCAATGAATGAATATAACTGATCGCACTCTTAGCTATAGCATATATCTGAGATATTATTTCCTGTAACTGTAAGGAATATGTGGCATACATTTCTTTAAAGTATTAGTTCCATCTGGTGGCATTTTATTCACGGTTTGTATAATATCAGATATTTAAATTTGCGTTTACATTAAGATGAGCTGTAACACACCCCCTCCTTTTTTTTAAAACACATCATTGTTATTTTAAAATTATTTTAAGTTATGGCCACCAAAAAGACCTACCTCGAAGGCTCGGATGAAGATATTTCTGTTGAGGAATCATCGTGGCTAGCCCCTGCACTTGCAACTTTCTTAACAGTGTCTTTTATAGGTTCGTGTCTCCTTGGCTCCGGACACACGTCATTTCCCTGAGGTTTCACAATGTGACAATGTGTGATCTTATACTTGGGTTGAGGCGTAGTCACGATGACGTTATAGGTTTTGGGGGACGTAACGGAAGTTGTATTATCGATAGCTGTTTTGATTCCTCGTCGTGACCCAGCTACAGCTACATTTCCTGATTCAATTCTTGGGGTAGCGATCGGAGACGTGGAATCCATTATCATCATAGACTTAGATGATGGCTTGATCGGAGATGTGGAATCAATCAGCATTTTGGACATGGATGAGGGCTTACTCGCTTCACTGCTTCGCCGTTCAGGTTCCTTGTTGACAATCTGATTCTCCATCTGATTCTCCATCATGTGACGTTTCATGCCTTTATAGCTCGTTACGTCCTCGTTATTTTTAAGACGTGTCCATGTTCCCGACTCGCGTCTCAGTTCCAGTTCCAGCTCACTATCCGACTCTGCTCCGACGCTCGAGGATGTGCCAGTAGTTGCTGAACCGCTTGTCACCGACGCCTGCTCGTCCGTCGATAAACTCATCGATGATGTAGTTGCTGGGGTCTGAGTACCAACCTCCGAAGAGGTGGTCGTGTATTGGCTAGAGCCCGACTCGGTCGTCGCTGAAGCCTCACTGATTGCTGACAAGTTGGCTCTGCCATCTGACCAATTTTCATCACTTGACTCGACGGCCGAGGAAGAAGCAGCATCTTCAGTGTGACTCGAGCTGTCGAATGTTCTTGCTGAACTCTCGGGATCACTGGGTTGAGACGTTTGCTCTTCTCCAGGTTGTTCATAGGTCATCTTCTCAGATGGCTCGCTGCTTGTGTCCACATCAACTCGTTCTTTCATCTCCATTGCATTGCCAGAAGACTTTCTTTTCTCCATTGCCTCGTTCAGTTGGTCTCTAGTCTCATTGAAAAGGTCCACTGATTGCCGTCTATCCAACACTTCAAACGAAACTGACTGTCGTTCTGATTTTTGTTTCGTTTTCTTCCTGGTCTCATTTTCCCATCTTTCATTAATACTTGGTAATGAAGCCCCTTGAGACATTATAGAATATGTCCTGGGCGGACGTCTCTGGGAAGAAATGTCCTTGATTTCTTTTATTGACGTAACAGAGCTACCAGAAGGTTGTTTTTGGCCGCTCATATAAGGTGTTCTTTCCTTCATCCACTCATACTGGGAGTTAGGTTCCGAATCCTTGACGTTTTTAGCAGAAAGACTGGAGCCTGTAGAGACTGCAGAATCCTTGCGCGTATCATATCTATCTAAGTCAAACTTATCTTCTGGACGATCGCCACGCTTTGAAGATCGGCGGGAATCGTAATAAGACTTTGAGTCAAACTTATCTTCTGGACGATCGCCACTTTGTGAGGATCGAGGGGCATCTAGATAAAAATCCTGGCTATAACCCCGAACATCTGGACGCGGATCTTCAAAATCATAATAAGAACCATAGTAAACTGATGATCGTTCAACATCAAGTCGTGAGCTAGTGGGAAGTAATTGGCCATCAGCTATAAAAGATCGTTCAACATCAAGTCGTGAACTAGTGGGAATTGATTGGCCATCAGCTATGAAAGATCGTTCAACATTAAGTCGTGAACTAGTGGGAATTGATTTGCCATCATCTATGAAAGATCGAGCAACATCAAGTCGTGAGCCAGTGGGAAGTAATTGGCCATCAGCTATGAAAGATCGTTCAACATTAAGTCGTGAACTAGTAGGAAATGTTTGGCCATCAGCTATGAAAGATCGTGCAACATCCAGTCGTGAGTTAGTTGGAAGTAATTGGCTATGAGCCATGAAAGAACTTTCAACGTCCAGTCGTGAGCTAGTTGGAAGTGATTGAACAGCTATCGAAGATCCTCTTTCATTTAATGACATCATACTATCTTTTGACGTTTTCAAATACAGAGCCATAATCTCCTAAAAACAACACAAAAACATCGTTAAGTGTTTTACATCGCAGACAATTTTATGTTACTGGCAAAATACGAACTCCAACATTCTATAAAATGCCTAACGCTTTAGAGTAACGAAGTGAGTCATAGCATGTACAGAATACTACAGACAGTAAGTTATTGAGTCATATCATGTACTTGTAGTGAGATACAGCGTTTTTAGATTGTGAGCCAGAGCTTGTACAGATGGTTAAATATAGCGTACTAGTCGACCCACGGCGTAGCATACGCCGTTATTTTGCAGGGCCGGCCTTAGGCCAATGCAACCTATGCGACCACAGCGGCTCCCGATCTTTCAAAGGACCCATGCTAATTCTAGGTGTAAATTACTAAATTAAACTATTTTATAACTTATAACAGAATTTCCGCAGACTCATGATTTACCAGGAGCTCATTGAAATCTCCTGAAATTGCAAAATACACGAAAAGTCATGGAAATCTCCGGAAATTATTAAAAATCTTTTGAAAACCCATAATAAATTAAATATATAGACGAAAATTGTCATTTTGGGGTGTCATTCAATATGAAAACTTTCAATCCTGCAGTAAAAACGTCATTATGCATTACCCATAATTGTCTCATCTGGTGAAAGAAGCTTCTCGCGCCTCAAATTAATGAAGAATTACTTGATGTCAACAATTCTCGTAAAAAGATTTAAACATTTGGTAATTCTTGCTATTGAGCGTGATCTATGTAGGAAATAAAATTTTCATGATATACTTTATGACTTCGCTAAACCCAAGTTTCGTAAAGTAGTTCTGTACGTAGTACAGAATGAATAAAATGCAAAGATGAATTAATTTTCTAATACAATTCTTAAATTTCACTTATTATCCTTATCCCTACCCTATCCCTATCCCTACGTCTATTTACAATGAGATATACCGTGTACATACAGTGAATCATAGCGTGTACAGACAGGGATTAGAGTGACTGAGATGACTGGCATGACTGATAAGTGTGACAGAGATGACTTATGCGACTGAGAAGTGTGACTAAAATTACGAATGTCACTGGTTAGTGCAACTGAAATGTCTGTTGTGACTGATTAGTGCCATTGAGATGACTGTTGTGACTGATTTGGGCCATTAAGATGACTGTTATGACTGATTTGTGCCATTGAGATGATTGGTGTGACTGACTTGTGCTATTGAGATGATTGGTGTGACTGATTGTTGCCATTGAGATGATTGGTGTGACTGATTTGTGGCATTGAGATGACTGTTGTGACTGATTTGTGCCATTGAGATGACTGTTGTGACTGATTTGTGCCATTGATATGATTGCTGTGACTGATTTGTGCCATTGAGATGATTGGTGTGACTGATTTGTGCCATTGAGATGATTGGTGTGACTGATTTGTGCCATTGAGATGATTGGTGTGACTGATTTGTGCCATTGAGATGATTGGTGTGACTGATTTGTGGCATTGAGATGACTGTTGTGACTGATTTGTGTCATTGAGATGATTGGTGTGACTGATTTGCGCCATTAAGATGATTGGTGTGACTGATTTGTGCTATTGATATGACTGGTGAGACTGATTTGTGCCATTGAGATGATTGGTGAGACTGATTTGTGCCATTAAGATGACTTTTGTGACTTATTTGTGCCATTGAGATTATTGGTGTGACTGATTTGTGCCATTGAGATGATTGGTGTGACTGATTTGTGCCATTGAGATGACTGTTGTGATTGATTTGCGCTATTGAGATGACTGTTGTGATTGATTTGTGCTATTGAGATGATTGGTGTGACTGATTTGTGACATTGAGATGACTGTTGTGACTGATTTGTGCCATTGAGATGATTGGTGTGACTGATTTGTGCCATTGAGATGACTGGTGTCACTGATTACCTTTGCTGTATCTGCAATTACTTCTGTGGCAGAAAGACCAGCTTCGATAATTGACTTTTTCATTAATTCTGGTTGAGTCTCTGTTCCTAAATTCTGTTGGTCCGGGCCTTCATTTGGTACAGGTATCTTTTCCATATCAGATTGTTCTGTTTCACTCTGCGCTATCTGATCTACATTTTCTTTTAAACCTTTTTCACCCTTTTTCTTTTTTGCCTTTCTTGAACCTTTCTTCCGTTTTTTATGTTTTTTGTCTGCCTTGTCTGCAGTATCTTCTTTGTCCTTCTTCCGTTGGGGATCTTCCTTGTCTCCTTTTCCTTTAACATCTTTGTTGTCTCCCTTACTTTTGGCTTTTTTGTTTTCCATACTTTTGACCTCTTGTTTGTCTCTTTTGGGTTTAGCATCTTTTTTGTCTTCCATACTTTTGACCTCTTTTTTGTCTCTTTTGGGTTTAGCATTTTTTTTGTCTCCCTTACTTTTGGCCTCTTTTTGACTTTCCCCTTTGGACTTGGCTTTTTTCGCTTTTTCAGTTGATTTTTCTCTGACTTTTTTGTCTGCTTTTTTGCCTGGTCCTTTCTTGCCTTCTTTCTTTGGTTTTTTATATCGTCTGCTGTCGTCAGCAGTGTCTGTAATCTGTTGAATAGACAATATTAAGACGAAAATAAGTAGAATGTCGTGAAGAAAATGAAAAAAAAAATGTTTCATGTGGCAAGGTTGATCTGAAGTGTTTCACTGCCAAGAAGATTTAAACAAAGAAAATGCTACGAAATGAACTGCTCACAAACTGTAGGAAAATTTACGGGAAACGGGTGGTCCACTACAGAAACGGATGTAGTGTATTTCCTATCAAAAAGAAATATGTTCACAATAATGGCTCTAAATTAACACCAATGCTGCATAATGAGTGAAATTGCATCAATTATTTTGAATCAATCATTTAATTAATTTTTAGTAGGCCTAGATTAAACTAACAAAATTCGTGTGATGGGAAATATTTGTATTAATTGTTTTTGTTTAATGCAGCTTTCATGCTTATAGCATTCTCAATGCTTTGTGACCTAATCACTTTTGTGTACCAGTGGATCTCGGGGATGCTACCTGCCTCATAGTGGCGCCCTGGGGGAAACGATCGTAGGAGGAAACGATTAGGCTAAAGGGTAGCAAAACAAGACTCCCGTGGGGGTGCCTAAGGGGGTGCGAGAGCATCCTCATTGCACTGCGCGGAGTTGTAAAAAAAAGCTCCTACAACCTTGTCACAATCCAGGCGCTGTTCCTCAATAATAAATGGCGCGTTCCGCACGGTTAGCCTGGTATAGAAAAAAAAAATGGCGGGGGTCTTAGTAGATCTATACGCGGCCTCTTGCGGCGAGTCTTACCCACCCGCCAGACAAAACAGTGTATACTGTTTTCATACAGGCCGGTGAGAGGGAGCTCTAGTTCACGTTTGCTGGCCTAGAGTTCCAAGGGCCGCAACTCTACCTGACAGTTTAAAAGAAAAAAAAAAGAAAAGAAGACAAAAAAAGTACCAGTGGCTATTGGGGGGGGGGGGGGGGATGGAATCTTTGAGAAGGTTGACCTGCTGGCTTTTCAAAAACATTATTTAAAAAAAAAAACGTTGGCTTAAGTGAGTCGAGGCTGAATTCAAACTCAAGCCTCCACGGTGGAAGGTCGACTTGTTAGCTATTATGATAGGCATTGCCTATTTGATGGCTGTCTGACTTCGACAGATTACTCTGGAGATGTCCGAGTTTCTTTTACGGATGTATTCGATGTAGGTACTTAACTTACAAGTAACAAGACCTAAACATGTAACAAGTGGAAAAGTCCAAACGGTTATACAAATACAGATGATGTTTAATGTTGAAAAGGCCACAGTGGAATCTGTCTGTAATATCACGTTATAAGTCGGTATCCCTCTTAAGTCCTAACACCAACTGACTATAATAACATAAATTATTTATAACCGAACTAAGTCGTGACGTCAGTAAATGTCGCATTCAAAGTCCGTCAAATATGGCGCGTCTCTAAACAAACTAATTATACTAAGTGTCTCAATCTATGTAAAAGGTTGTACAAGTCTATTGTTTGTTTTAAACTGTTAGAGAACGGCGTGATTCTCTATACAAGGCTTATTTCCCCTTAGCTTAGTAGGCACTACTGTCTTTATGTAAAATAAAATTAATTAAATTACGACTAATTAATTATTTTTTTAATTAATTTTTTTTTTACTGATTCATGTGTTGGCATTGACCATGAATAACTGGGCAAAACTGCCACCTGATCCAAGAATGGGAAGTGGGAGAAATAACGTGTGCAAGATGACACCCCAACAGACAAACAGAATGAATTGATATATGCTTTGTAAACAAGTTCGCGTTCAAAATAATCACTATAACTTTTTGTTTATCGAGATAAAGGTGATGATCAAATCTGATTTGTATTATCTCTTGTAGTTTTTACTAATCTTTGTATCAACTCACTCTGTCTGTCTGGTAAAAAAGTTTGTACACGTTATTTCTCCCACACCCAATCTCGAATCAAGCTGAAATTTGCACACTTATTTCTTTAAATGACAAAACAAGAATGAATTTTACAAAATTAACCAATTAGCTAATTAACTAGTGATAATTTTTTTGTTTGGTATCGAACAAGGGAAAGAGATTGTACTTGACTGATATGGTGGTATAAGTTGTATTAGTCCCCTTTATACTTTGCTTTAAAATTTGTAACTAACAATAGATAACTATGAAAACCTATTTTATAAGCATTTCTCTGGTACAATCTGTGTTGGCTTGAGGAGGCTAGAACCCTCGAATCTGAATTCAGGTCGTTCACCTTTTTTGTACCCATCTCTACCCCCCCCCCCTTCCTTTTCCAAACTGGTCCGGACAAGTGATAGGATCATAGGGCATTGAGACAAGTGATAGGATCATAGGGCATTGAGACAAGTGATATAATCATAGGGCATTGAGACAAGTGATAGAATCATAGCGAATTGAGGAAGTGATAGGATCATAGGGCATTAAGACAAGTGATAGGATCATAGGACATTGAGACAAGTAATAGAATCATAGGGCATTGAGACAAATGATAGGATCATAGGGCATTGAGAAAGCTAAAACCATGACACTGCGCTAAACAAAAACGTTTGGTATAAATATATTTAATCGCACAGATTTATTATTGTTAGTCAAGTTCTATAACAAATTTAATT
Source organism: Biomphalaria pfeifferi (assembly GCA_030265305.1). NCBI lineage: Eukaryota > Metazoa > Mollusca > Gastropoda > Planorbidae > Biomphalaria > Biomphalaria pfeifferi. The sequence continues at coordinate 11,297,107 of JASAOG010000001.1, forward strand.
ACATGACTGATCCAAACTAATTGATTCGTTTAATAGAACATTTTTTTTTATGTTTGTGATCTCAACGTGATGAACGGAGATGTAACCAGACTGTCTACAATCAAATAGAGGATTGCCCCATTGTGTGGCTAAAAGAAAACAGAGAGTAAAACAAAAACATCATCAAATGTGTTATTTTTTTTCTTGTCATTCCTCAATTTCCATTTGCTTAGGGATCACGTGATCACATGTTGAATGACTTGAGACTATTAGATAGTCAGATAATCACAACAAAACCCAAGCGATTGTAAACCTACCAGAGCTGAATTTGATTGATCCATATTGTGAAGTGCAAACAGGTTTCTTTGTCTTTAAAATCTAAACAAAAGTACATTATTATTATTATTATATAGTAAATAAGTAAATACATGTGAAACATAACAAACCGGACACAAAAGGGATAGTAATATTACAAAACAACTATACAATGGAACATTGAGAAGACAGAATAGAGATAACATTTAAATGACAAAAAAAAAACACATACATAAAACAGAACAATGACAAAAAAATAATTGTATGCGAAACAAAACATTGACAAATAAAACATTGATAAAACTGAATATTGACAAATAAAATATTGATAATAGAAAACATTAACAAATAAAGTATTGATAATAGAAACATTGACAAATAAAATATTGTTAACAGAAAACATTGACAAATAAAGTATTGATAATAGAAAACATTAACAAATAAAGTATTGATAATAGAAACATTGACAAATAAAGTATTGATAATAGAAAACATTGACAAATAAAATATTGATAATACAAACATTGACAAATAAAATGTTCTTAATAGAAACATAAACATTGACAAATAAAATATTGATAATACAAACATTGACAAATAAAATGTTGATAATAGGCTACAAACATTGACAAATAAAATGTTGATAATAGGCTACAAACATTGACAAATAAAATGTTGATAATAGGCTACAAACATTGACAAATAAAATGTTGATAATAGGCTACAAACATTGACAAATAAAATGTTGATAATAGGCTACAAACATTGACAAATAAAATGTTGATAATAGGCTACAAACATTGACAAATAAAATGTTGATAATAGGCTACAAACATTGACAAATAAAATGTTGATAATAGGCTACAAACATTGACAAATAAAATGTTGATAATAGGCTACAAACATTGACAAATAAAATGTTGATAATAGGCTACAAACATTGACAAATAAAATGTTGATACTAGAAATATTAACCAAGAAGATCACGACGAACTTTAAAAAAAGAACTTTGATTTTTGTTAACTAATTCTTATTTTGAAAATGGATATTCTCTTCAATTATTAACGTATTTCCCGTGATCCCAACCAAAGTTTGTTTTGATTTTGTAAGTAATTTATTTCTTTATTATCCAGTAATAGCATTTTTGATGTCCCGTACTAGCTCTTTTCCCTTTCAATCTCTGTCCAAGAAAATTGTATTTCTATTTGTCTACTAGATTCAGGAATGTTTTATTTCTTTTCTACAAGATATTTCCATCTCAAGAGCGTATGTTCTCAGCACTAAGTCGCACCTTTTCTGCATTTTCAAATGGTCAAAAATAAAGTTCGGCTCACATTTGAGGCATAAAACTAAAATGTCGTTAACTGTCACCGTATCGGAAACCCCATTAGTAAAAGATCATTCTAAGATTACTCCCTTAGAGCACGTGAGAGGAAGCAGGCTGTGAGTTTTAAGGTCGCCTTGTCCCCTACAAAGACAGACCTGTTGCTGCACATCAACGCAAACAGGTCTAGTTCTCTCTCTCTCTCTCTCTCTCTGTCTCTCTCTCTGTCTGTCTCTCTCTCTCTGTCTCTCTCTCTGTCTGTCTCTGTCTCTCTCTGTCTGTCTGTCTCTCCCATATCCAATCGTCCGTCATGCAAAATATTCCTAAAGAATGTAGTCTATGGTCTCACGTCCTCGATGAAGTGGCAACACTGTGTATCGTTGTGTTCTCGAAACCGCCGTAATGAAGCACCAAATAGGTAGTGGCCGACACGGAAGTGGACTAAGACGGCCTGTTCCGCACAATTTAAGGTCGCCATCAAGGCACGATTGTTTCCACCACGCATACTTTCGATCTGGTCCACTCTTCTGTCTATATAACTTACGGCCTTTATTCGAAGCATGCCAGTTATCATACCAATGTGCCAACAATCGGTGGTCGGCAAGGGGACGTACACTCTCCTACGTGCACGGTGCATCATTCACAAGTGCCGTCAAGACCGCGGTACGTGCTAAAATATCGGCCCTGTCGTGGTCCACCAGATCACAATGGGCGGGCACCCTCTGTATAAAACTATGTACACCACGTTGTAGAAAACGTTCCACGACCGTGAGGAACTCTTCCACCTTTCCGAGCCATGCATACCAGCCTTCGAGGACCTCTAGGTCGGAGATCGAATCCGTGAAAATGGTGTAGTTCCATTACAGATCCTTTCCTCCACCCATTCCAACGCTTGGAACATTGTTTCCAACTCAGCCTCTAGACTGATTTTTCAGTGACTAGGGCCCTTCATCTCTTCACTTTCGGGATTGCCAGAGAGTCGTACCATCGCTCCATACCCAAATCTCATGGTAACCTCTAGCATCTGCACAGATCCGTCTGTATAGATAGTGAGCACTCCTGATGGATACGATGCGCTGGTTTCTGTGGCTGCTTGTAATGGCCGTTTGCGTCGCATTGCCTTGTCGTCATCACCGGGTCAAGAAGGCACTTTCGCACCGTCAGCATGCCGAAAGCTTTATTGCGACCCCGCTATACGTTTATAAATGAATCGTTGAGTTTGTTGGGATCTAGATCTAGCTCTAGATAGCCTCATGCTGAAATGTATAGGCCTTTTTAAAATCGAAGTTACAAGTACTTACCCTAATACTAAAATATTAAGTAGATAATAATGTTAAAAGCAGAAATTTTTCTGGAGAATCTAGACTCTATATCTAGACCTAGCTAGATCTAGATTCTAGATCTGTCCATTGTAATCTATTCCTGATTTAGTCATTACGTCTGGCAATGGCCCAATTGGCATTAGGAATTGGATTAGTAGATAAAAGTTAAAACAATGTTATTTATTTATATTATAATCTAAATCTAAACTAGATTTAGTCGTATTACAATAAATTTAAGAATACAAAAGATTCGGTTTAGTCTATGCGCTGCCCATTCGTCTGTAGGAATAAAATAATGTGTACAGAGTAGCGTTCAATATATTTGACTCTGTTTGTAGTTCTTCAATGCGCACCTAATTAGATAGCATGGACTACATGATTCTACAAAAGATTATTTTTAGATTTTTTCATTTAATGCGGAAAACTATATATGGCTAGCTTTTTTTAGCGGCCCCCAAAAGGGGAAAAGACGCTATTAGTTTTGTGTGGCCTGTCTGTCCGTCTGTCCGTCCGATCCGTTTAGATTTCAGAAACTAAGTTATGTAAGTTCTGTCATACTAAATACAACATTTACAAAAAAAAAAATTTAACTTTGTTTTTTATAGAGAAAAAAATCTATTTTACTATGCAAATAAGTTGGACATAATTTAAAACGACAATTAATAAGTAGTTTTTCATATTATCGCGTGAACTGCAGTATGCACTCTCCACCATATAACACAAAACTAAAGGAATTTTTTTTTTTACGGAAATGTTTTTTTTTTATGCTTTGAATAAGAGACTGACCCTTAACAAAACAATTAGATCAATTAGATACTCTTTATAAGACATCAGTTAGGCCAGGTTCACATCTAACTTCACATTCACTTTCACCTATCCTTTGGTCTGCTGGACCTTTGGGGCACCACACAGGTCTGTCAACCTTCTTTCTGTCGCCATATTTAACTATTCTGTTATAAAATGTCATGTTTTCGTCGGGGCCGGTAGTGTGGAAACGATTATCATGTAAGAGTCCTCTCTCCTTTTTATAATTATTGCTAATGATTGCATTTTGGCATTAAAGAATATGGGATTCGGGCGACTCGATTAAACCTATTTTTAGATTATTTCGCCCCCCCCCTCCTCTATGTTGGTCGACATGGTGAGGTCGGGAGGGGGCGATGGCATCAATTTCGCCCCCCAATAAACTTTCAAGTGGGGGGGGGCGGTCCAATTTATATGTAGAAATCACAGATTGCTAATAGAATCAATTGAATATCTATATGATTAAAACATGTTGTTGGTATTTTAACCGATCTGTATATTATGTCGTTCCGCTCTTGGCCGATGGGGTGGGGATCGAATACCTCCACTGCCCTTCCCACCTAAAACCTTTGAGTGGGGGGGGGGGGCGGTCCTACTTTTCAGAGAAATCATAGTTTGTGAACAAAATTAGTTGAATTAATATATAAATTTTATATTATGTCGCTCTCCTTCAGGTATTTTTGCCGATCTGGTGAGGTGGGGGGTGGGGCGATTGCATGTACTGCCCTCCCCACTCTAGCTCTGTGAGTGGGGGGGGGCGGTACTATTTTTATCATTGTATGTGAACAAAATTAGTTGAATATGTATATAATATAAACTACGTGAACCCATTGTATATTATGTCGCACCACACTCTAATCTCAAATTTTATCATTAGTAAATATAAAATGAAAAAAGGTTGTAACAGGTGGGAGGGGCGATACATGCAAATCACCTTCCCCCCATGGGACAAACCAATACTTTTTCTTTTTGTATTATAGTTAGAAAATTACAAAATAAAAAAAAATGTCACTAATATAATTAAACATGCTATAAAATTAAATTCCTATATCGAGTCGCCCCAACCCTATTCTTTAATGCCAAATTCAATCATTAGCAGAAATTATAAAAAGGAGTGAGGATTAATCATTTTCACTCTATCGCCCCCTCCCCTTTCCAGACAGAGTTTATGTAATTTCACATGAATTTATCTTAATTATTTTAAGAAAGACTTTGCTTTGGAAAAGTTTTAATTCAAACGAAATTTTTCAGTATAAGAGTCACGATTGAGATGAGTTCTAAACCCAAATAATTTTTTTCCTAGTCGCCTTTTCCCAACCTTTACTCAATCTGATATTTTTCTAGTTAAATAAGTTTTGGACTATAACTCACAATTTATGCTTGTATTTTATTCAATATTATTTATCGAATAATTTTTTTTCGGCGGCGATCCTCGAAGCCTTAATCTAAAGATGTGGGGTATCTTATCTTTTCAAGGAATAAATCGGTTTTATTTGCAATGCATTAAGGGCGTAAAAATTTATATTAGAATATTTTTCAACATTATTCAAAAGGTCTTTTATAATAGGATGAATAATGAGCTTTAGGTCAGGAGAATGCGTTTCTTCTGTGAAGAATGCAAGAAAACGCTTTTCGTGATTGGGCTTCGACCCGAACCCAACTGATAAATAATGAGCTGTAGATGTAGGGAGAATGTGTTTATGCAGTGAAGAATGCAAGAAAATGCTTTTTGCGTCGGGGCTTCGCCCCGAACCCCACTGATAAATAATGAGCTATAAATGTCAGGAGAATGCGTTTCTTCGGTGAAGAATGCAAGAAAACGCTTTTGGCGTCGGAACTTCGCCCCGAACCCCACTGATAATTAATGAGCTGTAAATGTCAGAAGGGTGCGTTTCTGCAGTGAAAAATGCAAGGAAACGCTTTTTGCGTCGGGGCTTCGCCCCGAACCCCACTGAGGTAATCTGACAGCGCTCCCCCAGACCCCCAAGCTTGCAAGAGAAAAGCCTCAACATGACTTTTTTATTTTTTCGCTGAAGGTTGAGAAACACTGCTCTATTCTATTCTCATATATATATATATATGCTGTACGCACGTTTATGCATAGGGTTAGGGTTTACTCGGCGTTAGGGTTAGGGTTTGGAAAAAAATCGCCCCCCCCCCACTCCAAAGTTCTGGATCCGCTAGTGCTATCGCCCCTATCGCCTGTTATGACCCTCTGTCCTTTACATTTATTAATGATTTAATTTCAGATTAGTGTCGTGTGGCATAATATACAAATGGGCTCAAATATCAATAAGTAGCTTGTATTATAAAGATTCTCAACTAATTTTGAGCATGATTTCTGCTTAAAAATTGGATCGCCCCCCCCCCCCACACACACACTCAAAAGTCTAGAGTGTGGACGGAAGAAGATACAATCGCCCCCCCCCCCCCCCCACTCCCCACCGCCACAGAAGCGGCAACTATACCAGAAAGGGAACGACATAAAGATTAGTTAGGATATAAATCAATAAGTAGCTTTTATCATATAGATATGTAACTAATTTTTTAGGCAGGCCTGAAGGCGTCCAAAAGCGCTAGTGGCCCTGGCCAGACGGTTATCAACTTCCCTTGAAAGTGAGGCGTCATTTGAAATTATACTACCAAGATATGTGAGCTGGTCTACCACGTTAAGGGGCTGTCCGTTTACGGTGATCTTTTGGGCTGAGTAGGTTTTATTGGGTGGTTCTCTCAACCCTTCTATATGGATCTAAGTCATGGATACTATACAAAAAGCAACTAAGACTACTTGAGCGCTTTCACCAAAGATCCATCATGCACGTACGGTGGCAAGACCGCACTACAAACAGCGATGTCCTTGCGAACGCCGGTATTGACAGTATAGAGGGACTTCTTATGGTCCGACAGTTACGCTCGACAGGGAACGTATGGGAGACGAACGTATGCCAAAGGCAGTCTTTTTTGGTGGTCGACGTAACAGAGGCGCCCTAGAGAAACGCTTCAAAGACCAGCTTAGGCGCCAACTTGCCTTAGCTGACATAGAAGAGAGCACTTGGTTGCATGCGGCCTCAGAACGAGACAGCTGGAAGTCACTCACAAAGGCCGCGGATACACATTTGAGACCAAAAGAAAATCCGCTGCCGAGGATAGACGCAGACGGCGAAAAGAAAATCTAAATCGACCACCGGCGGACAAGGTTATGCTTGCCCTGGGGCTGCGTAGCCACGGGAAATACTGCATTCCTCATAAATCTTCGGACTCAAAAGACAAGCCTTGTAATTATGTAACTTATTATGTTAACAACCTGTGATTTCAGCAAAAAAAAATTGACCGCTATCACCCTCCCCCAATTCACCAAATCAGCCAACATAAAGTCTAACAGAAGGGGAATGACATAATATAAAGATTTGTTAAAATATCAATAAGTAACTAGAATATATTATATAGATAGAATATATTTTAGATCACGAGGTATGGCCATTATATAGAGCAGTGAAACAAGGGAGACTACTTTAAAAATATTTATACTTTTCAAATGTGTAGTTTGTGCCTACGTCAAATCCATGCTTATAAATTAATGCCCAAATTAAACTAGATCTATAGTCTATATTAGAGACTAGATCTAGATTCTATATAATATAGATATCTAGGGTAATAGGCGATATAGATCTTATCTAGAATCCGATATATTTCATTTATTGATAGATTAGATCTAGAATAAGAATATTATAAATTAAATTAGGTAACACTAGATTCTAGATTGTCACTGACTAGATCTAGAATCTACTTATCTAGTATTAGTAATAACACTGTATTCTGTAACTTGTGTAACTGTAACACTAACAGTAATACTTAGTTATTTTTAGTAATAGTAGTATTTATTAGTATAGTTAGTATAGCTTATAATACTATAACTTTTCTATAACTATAAGTTATACTATAACATTATTCTTTAAGTATAATTTAATAATAATACTAATAATTTACTAATATATAATAACTTTTATACTTTAGTTTATACTATTAACTATATAAAATAAACTATATAATGTATATATTTAATATTATATTAGGTACTTTGACAAAAAATTCAAAATAAATGTATATATGAACAGAAGCTATTTAGTTATGTAGAGCTTAGAGGGTTACAATGATACCACATTTATCTTTCTATGTTATATAGGAACAAAGTTATGCCATATTATGTGTAGAAAAATTGACTATAGATAATGTCCAAAAAGCTGTGATTAAAAAAAATTAATTTTCATCTTTATCTCATCATAACTTTATAACCATAATAGAGAAAAGCTTGAAATTCGGAACACAGCTACCCCATTTTATACGATTTTTAATTTGAATGTTTCATCTCATAAGCAGCTAACATTCATTCACAGCTAATCCAATTGTTTGAATATTGACTTCGATCCTTTTTCTAGAATGCTGTTTGGTAGAAACTTCCTCAGCTTTATAATATTTATAAATATAATGTAAAATAACACCTTGATAGCATTCTCTCCACTAGGTTAATCAAAGATAAGCTGTTAAGCAATTCATAAATCATTTATACTTGATATTATCCAAGGTAATTACTAATGTCTGGCGCCACATGTCGCTGCATCATGGGTGACTTCTGTTAACATCGTCAGGATGGGCCCGAATTTGCCTTAATTAGCTGATTTCCTTTTATATTTTGTGTACCTAAGTATAGAAAAAAAGATTTCTAATACTACTCTATTATAAAAATATTGATTTTAATTATATAGTCATAGATTGCTATGGTAGTTATAATTTTTCCACTTACCCATTTCGAAATATAGCCTAATTTGGCATCATTTATAGCATGTTAGGGGAAGTTTTTTTTAATTTGGAGGACAAAATTTCATTAAAAAATAATTAAATAACAAACTTTAAGCATAAATCTAGGTCTAAATTCAATAAAAATTTTCCAAGCTTGCTTAAAAATTATATTAAATGCAAAATCATTCTTACCTATGACTTTACTGTAAATTTTCTAAATAAACACAACTTTCATTTGTTGAAAATGTGGTATCATTCAAAAGCTTAGGAATCCTCCTTTAAGATTAGCACAAGGGTTTTTAAAACATGAAGCAAATGTAAAAACAACAATCAATCAACTAACATCATGGTTTTGGAAGTCTAGCCATGGTGTTTCAAAACTATATAGCAGCTAGTCTATCTTATCTTATATAATACAGACGTTACTTCAAAAAAGAAGATGATTACGTCCTACGCGTCATGCATTTAGTCATGCATATTAACCAATGACTTAAATTCTGCCAAGTCACTGGTTTTCCTGGCTAGCTCAGGCAACCCATTCCATGCTCTAATAAGCTCTAGGGAAGAAGGAGTATTTGTACAAATTTGTCCTAGCATATGGGACGAGGAATGTGCCTTTATCTTTGTGTCTTTCAGAGTATTTTATTAAATTTTGTTTTTGTATTTGAAGATTATGGTTCAGTGTTTTATGTATAATTGCTACTTTACTTTTGAGTCTTCTGTCCTGAAGGCTTTCTAAATTTAGTGATTTTACTATAGGTGTTACTCTAGTCAAATGTGAATATTCATTTGTTATGAATCTTACTGCTCTATTTTGTGTCTGTTCCAGTTTCTTTATGTTTTCTTGAGTTGAGGGGTCCCAAATGGAGGATGCATATTCTATTATTGGCCTAACCAAGGTTAAATAACATTTTAGTTTTATGTTTTTTTTTGATTTATAGAAATTTCTTTTAATAAATCCTAATGCTTTGTTTGATTTTTTTATAGTTTCATCAATATGTGGATTCCATGACAGTTTTTCATTTATTATAACACCTAGGTATTTTGCATTTTTAGTCTGTTACTGGTTTGCCATGAATAAGATAAGTGGAATTAATTTGTTTTAGTTTTTTTGATACTCTTAACAACTGACATTTTTCTGGGTGGAAAGACATGCTCCAATTTGATTCCCATTTCTGTAATTCATCTAATTCTCTTTGTAAAATATCTGTGTCTTGTGTTGTTTTTATTGTTCTATATATTATGCAATCGTCTGCAAGTAATCTGACTTTTGTTCCTGAACTAATGCAATTTGGTAAATCATTTATGTAAATTAAAAATAGTAGTGGACCTAAGACTGTTCCTTGAGGTACACCTGAATTTACTGTTATCAGTGTTGATTTAGAGTCATTTATTATAACAGTTAGTCTAGCAGTTTATAGGTCAGTAGTGTAGGGATGTCAAAGTACCTAATTATATCAATTTGACTATTTTATAATGTCTATAACTATAAATATAATATTAAAAAAAATATATTATATTTAATCAAATTTAATATATTATATATATATATATCAGTGTTTCTCCAGTACTGGTATCAAAAAGTGTCACATAAAGGCCAAATATTAAAGTGCAAGTTTTTGGTTTCATCTTAAGTGTATTCACTTCTTCACCCATTTTACTTTAAGATTTTATCAATAGAAAATTAATTGGAATTATAAGTACATTTCCTCAGTAGTGCTGGCAAAAGTGGTACCCACTTTTGCATTTCAGGTGCATCACTGGGACACCATTGATGATTAAAGTACAACTAACTGTTAATTTATTTGCTTTTTTAGCATTTAATAATTGAATGTTTCTATTGTATTGAGCAGCTAGATATACGTTATGTTTTCACTCAATTTAAAAAATGGGACACCGTAGCAACTGTTACGCTACTGGTAAAAGTTTTTTAAATAAGATTTTTTATTAGAAAAGTATAGTATAGAATTTTTGGTATACTTGCATTATAGCTTAAATATATCTATATCTATAGGCTTTTATTTGCTGCAATATCTCAATGATATTTAAAGCATTTATTATATCACAAGATGTTGCGGGTGCTACAACAGGACACCAATATGAAATATATAGATAGTTTTTTTTGTTAATACATGCTGAAATACAAATTTTTAAAGTCTGTAAATACATTAGCAATTATTCTTTTATTAGTTAACCACAAATGTGAATGTACTAGACTTTGTGTATGTGTGTTCAACAATCCTTTAAAAATATATTAGACATTACTGCCTCAAACATGACCTAATCATAGACTAAAATGTGCAGCATTCTGACTTTCATTGCACCAAGAACAAGATTCAAAACTACATTTACATATAAATTGAAGTATAGAGTAGATTTAAATCTATACGAGACCTATATCTAGATCAAGACTTGTTTAGTGTCCCGTGAAGCATCACAAACAATGATAAAACAATAAGGTTCACATTAAGTTACATTAAAAAATAGTATTCTATGTATTTTAGATCAAACTTGATAATAATAAGTTTAATTCTTATTATAATTCAAAACTTTGGTGAGAAAAATACTTATATATATATATCTAGATTTCTGAGATTTTCTGGTTTGATTCAACATGCAGTGTTTCGGGTGCTACAGTGAAAAAATGTGGGACACCAGGTCTATTAATGTCTCCAGTTAATTACTATGTAGCCTTTTCCCAAGAAAATGGAGCTAATTGTGTACTAAGCAGTATCAGAGATACCATTAAGTAATCCCCATCACATTTATATTTTTATTTTAATTATTTTAATTTTTATTGTTCTTTTTGTCAAGCGCGTTTGAGGTGCTTCACCAGGGACACCAAGACCTATTTTACTAAAATTATATAAATTTTTACAGTTTTTAAGAAAAATTACTCTGTGTAAATTAATCATTAAGGCTTTTAGTAACAGAAACACAATTGGGAGCAGAATCCTTTACTTTGTTTACAATTAATAAAGGTTTAAAATTTCAAGTTAAGTGGGACACCACCTGATGCACCTGTGACACATTTTTTACGGCGGCATATAAGTAATACCAAAGTAACTATAAAATAAAAAGATATAGATAAAACAATAACATTATATTGTTAACCTATTTTAACAAAAATGTCTGTTCAATAATCCCTGCTTTTAGAAGAATATTACTTCAACCTAAGCCAGGTGTTCCATGTTACATCAAAAGATGCCATTTTGTGCACTATTTCACACATTTTTTACAATTTTAAAATTCCACAATGCACCTTTCAAGCTCAAAATATCACAATTTATACAAAAACAATTTCTAAGTACAATGAAAAGAAAATTGTGACTTTTAAATAAGTTTTTGAGTTATAGACTTTTTAGTGAACCAATACCTATTTGTCACTGGTACTGGTGAAACACTCATATATATTTTAATTATATGTCTGTCTACCGACCTAGGCTACTACAGTTAACGGATGGCTGCCTGATCGTGCGGTTTGCATGCTGGACTGTCGTTCAGATTTATCGATGGTCCTGGGTTCAAACCGTGCCCGCTCCCATCCCCCGTCATCCTACGGGAGGTTTGGACTAGGAAGTAATTATCTTCAACTCTGAAGGAACATCCGAAACATGTACAACAAACAAACAAACTACAGCCTACTAGACAGAAAGACACGACGACTAGTCGTGACTAGTTGAGTAGTATCAACTATGGGAACTATTTTCTAGTAAATTAATACACTTTTACAGTTATCAGTTACAGATTAACACTTGTTACAGTAACTTACAGTACACTATTCTAGATATCTAGTTTAGGTCTGGGTGACTAGTCTAGATTCTAGATACTGTCTAAGTCTAGATCTACTACTTCTCCATCTGTGACTGTACTGCTGTTAGTCACATTATAAAAATATCAGTATTTCACATTGATACAGATCTAGCTAGATTGGGGGCAGCTAGATCTAAATCTCTGTAGACTACCTAAGTCTAAGTGATTTAAAAGTAAATGACTAGAATCTAGTAGAGAAACATTTAAATTAATAAGAAATATTCAAAAACATTTCAGGATCTCCAAACTATAACTATAAGACGATTACAAACAATGGTATTTTTCAACTGCAATGCATGCGCTGAAGCGTTAAAGAAAAATCAAGTTGAAAAACACTTGCTGAGATGTCGACAATGTAAAGTTTTATCATGTGTAGACTGTGGAAAAGATTTTTGGTAGGTTTGTGATTGTGTTTTAGTTGTTATCTAAAGTTAAAGAAATACATTTCAATAAAAATCATTTATAACAATGAAGAACTGAAGTTCCTTTTGTATGGACCAAGAAAATTAACTTATAATCTTTTATTTGTTTGAAGACCCAATTTCAGGGTTAGAATTTCTTAGAGAAACTAACCAGTATCAAAGACTAGCATATATATGTGTCGGTGTGTGTATTGTTATAACTGTGGTGATGAGGTTGGTAGGGGTAATTGTGTGTGTCATCAAGCTGACACAGATAACACAGACCAACGATAGGCGAGCTGTCAACTATGATGATGACGTTTCATGAAATATCTGTGTTCTGAATCTTAGTCATGTAATTCACGCGTGATATTGTCATCCACAAGGAACGGATAAGATTTGGTAATTTTTAAAGGGTGTTCAGGAACTTATACAAAGAGAGGCTGCAAAGCCATCAAGAGTCAAGATATTTTATTGGCCCTTATAATCACTGTTACAATTTTTGGGATTTTAAATTTTTGATTTAGAGTATAGGCCTACTTGTAGTTCTATCTCTAGATGTAGTCATTCTAAAATTATGCTACACATTACCATTAGCTACTGTTACATTTCTAACTGTATTAATTTTCTCCACACTTGCACACTTTCATACACAGATTTTCCATGTTCTTTGTAAAATCACATTTGATAATCTCATACATCTATGGATAATCCCTCACATGCAATCTGACAATTATGTGGATTTGTAATTCTTGATTTAATTTAGATGTAGAGGAGAATTATATCTAGTTCTACATCTATTGTAATGTACTTATTTAGGTTAGCGATACACTATAATTGACAACTTTGAATGTAACATTTAGTGTTGTCACATAATTTGGGGTTTAATTTGTTTTTGTATTATTTTAGTCATTTGGCATTGGATAAAAGCAACTTTACTAACAATAAAATGTCACTTGTTATTTTAGCAAAATTATATATATATTTCTCTAGGTTATATTCATTGTTATTAATGTTTTTTAATTAATAATCAGTGCTTTAATGTGAAGATCCTAAATTTTTTGCCAACATTCTACTCAGAGCGGAAAGAATGTCATCAGCTGTCATCCTATGACATGCTTATAAAAACACACACATCCATTGTTAACAAAAATTTTCATTGGCATAGAAAAGCTATGAATCAATAAAAAAAAGTTATCAATTAGTCAATTAATTACTGGTAATTATTTTGTTTGATACCAACAAGGCAAGCTAATCCTTCAGTATTCACAGATATGGCTAAATTTGTTGGGTTAGTTCCCTTTGGATTATTGTTAACTCTCTTTTTCCGTTAAGCATTATCCAATCAAATTGATACTTTAAACAATTATTTATTGTACCTAACAAAACATGAATGAATAAAATAAAATACCCAATTAGTCAATTAATTTTTGGTAATCGAATAAGGGAAATAACTTGTACATTATTGATAGATATAGTTTTAAGGGCGGAGTTCTTCCCCTTTAAGGCAAGCTTTGTTGTTGTTTTTTTAAAAAGGATTTTTATACTTTCTTGTTGGTTATATACAAACACTAGTGTTTGATAACCGACCAACCCCAATAGAAAAATATAATCAAATACCAGTACTCCTTATGTATAACCTCTGCTTCAATGGACAGCAGCTATGCTATGACTTATTTTCTTTGCTTGGTGGAAATTATTATAAAGTTCCTTATCATCCTTGCAGAGATGTCTTCTTGTATGCATGTTGCTTATATTTCGTAGGGAAATGACCATGAAAATACCCAATATAATACAAAAAATATAAGTCATTAATTATTGGTAATTAATTATTTTGTTTGATATTGAATAAGGGAAATAACTTGTACATTATTGGTAGATATAGTTTTATAATAGTTCATTCCCTATATATATATATATATTATATATATAAATGTATATATATAATAAATTCATGTATAAATAATTGTATATATTCATTTATTTTTATTTATTTATTCAAATATAGATTCTACAAGTATTTAATAAAGATTTTAAAATACACACTTCAACTTATAACACCAAAATACTCATTTAGCACCAAAGAAGGCAATATATTTATATTTTTAGTGGTCAATGTAGGCATCTCTGTTCTTGGTTACATCTTGCTTTAAAAGCAGCTTTGCTACTTTTCTATCTAGAAACAATGTAGAAGACAGATGTTGATGTCATGTCTTGAAAAAAAGTAAGAAACAATAACAAAAAAAAACAACAAAACAGGTTCATGCCCATTTAAAAATGAAAGGAACTAAAAGTGAGAAAAAACTTCACTTTTGGGTTCATAGTTGTGGAAGAAACATTTTAGATTTAGCAAACAGAAACAGCCATCAAAACAATTTCATGCTGTAGTTAATTAAAGTGGATGTTTCTTTTGGTGACCCCAAACATTGTGCAAAATAACCCACACCTTGTTTTGTATTATTGTGCTGTTTTGAAATAGCTTGCAGTACTTGAAATCTAGTATTGTCTTTTTTTTTTTTATTCCAAGGGGCAACGATTATCAGCAACACACAAAGTGCATGACAGAAAATGAAAAATACTGTGGTAAAGGATATGTGCCGAAAGTAAACAAGGGGGAAGTCAAACAAGAGCAGTGGATTGAGGTATTCACTAGATAGATTGCATAGCCAAACTACATTATCAGTTGGATTGTAAGAAAATAAATGTTTCATATTAATTTGATAACATCACATCTATTATTACTATTATTAGTATTTATGACATAATGTTGTAGCTAATACGTAGGAGTTTAAATTTTGGGATAGAGTTTTATGAAGCTTAGATCAACTCTGTCTGTCTGGTATAAAGTGTGTACACATTATTTATCCCAAACCTATTATCGGATCAAGTTGCGCAAAATTATTCATTATAGACAAGACATTAATCAATAAAAAAAAAAGTTATCCATTAGTCAATTAATTACTGGTAATTTGTTTGATACCAACAAGGGAAGCTAATCCTACAGTATTCAGATATATGGCTAAATATGTTGGGTTAATTCCCTTCTAATAATTGTTAAAATTGTTTCTCCCATATGCATTCTCCGATCAAGTTGAAACTTGAAAAAATTATTTATTGTACCTAACAAAATAAACAAAAAATAATAAGTCAATTAATTATTGGTAATTAATTATTTTGTTTGATATTGAATAAGGGAAATAACTTGTACATTATTGGTAGATATAGTTTTAAAATAGTTCATTTCCTATATATAATTTTTTTTTTTTAAAGAATTATTTATATTTTGTTTATTTGTATAAGTAATTTTTATTAGGTTCTTTGGATTGTAATGATTCTTGTGTATTTTTTTTTTATAGAAAGTACAAACAGCTATAGAAGTTTCAGCTTCAAATACTAAATTGAAAGATATCTTAGAGAAACTGAAGGAATATCCCAACATTCCACGCAAGAAGCAGAAATTTGAAGTAAGTGGATTTTTAAAAATAAATTAACATTACCTACACACACTAACTTCATAAAATAGCTAACACGCACACATAATCCATGAAAAAAAAAGCCCAAACCCACACTTCACGACATAGCCAACAAACATGCACTGTCCGTAACACAGTTTTGTTCATTTTAAAAGCCGTCTTGCTCTTTTAGTTATTATTTAATAAATAAAAAATGTGTAATTGTGTGTGTTGGCAAGGAAAAATAGATGATCTCTAAAGGGAAGGTAGTTTCTAATCAGTGTTATAATCATTGAGATCCCACTACTATTGTTATTCGACTAAGTTCCATGACTTTCACTCAGCCATTTAGAATTGGTGACTAGTGAGTTAATGGGAATAGTGTATTTAATTTTAAATGAGTATTTATAGAAGAATTTGTTCATATGTTTATATATAGTTCGTCCATTGTGGTTCGATGATAACCGCTTTCGTCATCCTGCCATTTTATGCCTCCTCATGTGGCTGGTGAGACTTATGTCAGCCCGGAATATTCAGCAGCACACTGGGCAGCGTATTCCAGCTGGAGTTTGTGTCAGTTGCCTTGATTTTCTTTTTTGGCTCTTCTTCTTTTAAGGCTGTTTTCTTGTCCTCTGCAATTTTCGGGCCAATTTTCACAACCTAGCACCACAATGCTTTTGTCTTCCAGATATACATGACAGTAGTACCCAACATCCAATCATCATTATTGACTTTTTCAAAACAATTTTGGAATTCAGTTTCTAAAAATGTCATCCATATAACTACAATTACAAAAGTTGAAGCTGTAACTTCAAAAAAGCAAATTTAACTTGGCAATGAGAAGTTACCACTAGATCAATGTTGGTTGCATCTCCTGGTGTGAACCTGTGAAATGTGTCTATAAAATAAACTGTTTCTGATCAGGAGGATATTTGATTATTTAATCTTATTCATTTATTAGCATTTTAAAAAAATATTTTTGATATATTTTTTAAGTTTCATTTTCTTTATAACACAGAATTTTCTCAAAAACAGTTTAAGATTTCATAACCAGGCATTGGTCAATCAATTATGGGACGTGTTGATGTCTGCTGCTGTGGTCAACAATGTACAGGTAAGAGTTGCATCTTAACAAGTCAGAATAGACTCAAGTCATTTTGGGTTACCCAGAGTAAGTAGCATTTGATGAAACATTTTTACTTCTAAAAAGTCATAACTATGTCCTTGGTCAAGTCTTTTCAGATTTAGTTGCAATAAATGTTCAGATTTAGTTAAAATAAATGTCTAATTTTCATAGGTTGAAAGAAAATCAAAGCTCAATGTTGTTTTAGTTCATCTAGAGACAGGCTTAGTTTAACACTGTCACAGATCTCTCCTTATTCATTACATTTGACAGGCTTAGTTTAACACTGTCACAGATCTCTCCTTATTCATTACATCTAGAGACAGGCTTAGTTTAACACTGTCACAGATCCATTACATCTTGCTATAAATTCTTCTTTCCGTGGGACCTGTGTGCTTTATAGAAACTATTTTAACTACTTTAATGGGAACATTTTCACCAAAGATGTCAGTGCTTCATTATGGGCATCCAGTGCCTTTGACAGGAACATTTTCTTTGGGAGGCTAGTCTTATAGAATTTTAGTATTATTACTTTCTAGCTATTAAATAACTTTACCCTGGATCATTTATTGCCTAATTGAAATTCACATTTAAATGATTTGCAACTATAAAAAATATTTTTTTGTTCTCCCCTTAAGAATGGTAAAAGCACAACAGGTGAGGCAAAGACTGAAATCTCCCAAAATACAGAAACACTGAATCCTCCATCACATACAGAGGCTCCACCAGAAAATGATAAATCTAAACTGAGCAAACGAGAGAAAAAAGAAGAAAGGAGGAAACTAGCCAACAAAAAGGAAAAGAAAGACAAAGCTAAGAATGAAGAGGTAGACCAACAAGAGAAGAAAACTAAAAAAAGGAAACACTCAGAGGAAGAAGATGAAAATGACGTCATTACAGAGAAAAAGTCAAAAAAGAAGAAAGTAGAATCCAAGGCAGTTCAACCTGAAGGTAAAAATGTTTCCTTAGTTTGGGTATTGCTTCATTAGGATTGGTCTAGTTTCTTTAATAGTCAAAGGACTCATGGGATCTGGAGATTTGTCAGCTGAAGAAATATTTTTTTCAAGCTTAATAGAGGCTTAAGTAATTGAGATTAGGGATAACACAACTTGAATGGGTCCATAGTGCAAGTGACACCTACACAAACAACCTTTGTAGCACCTGCTTTTAATATAAGTGATTTTTACTTGCTTACAGACATTTACATTTCAAAGGACACCCTCAAAACTAAAAATTTGCTTCTTAGAGAATGATGACATTGTTTTATCTCTATATACTCTTAAAAAAAAACATCCCCTGTGTATGAAGTGTGTCCCCTGTATATTAAGTGTGTGTCTGATGCAAGTTTTAGCAGGATTCATGTCAATGAGTGGATGAGGAAAGGAGATAAAAATTAAAAACTAAGTGTGTTTATTTTATGGTGAATGTAGCATATTTTTTTAGTGTGTTGAGAAATATTTTCAAAATCATCTAACATCTTGTAATTTAATTTGTGATTTTATATACTTCTTCACTGGGATTGAGAACTGTTCATTTACAAGTCATTGTTGTTGGCAGTTTTTTTTTTATTTGTAAAAGAAATTTTCTATCTTATTTAAAGATTTGTGTAAAAGTATTAGACTGGAGGTCTGAAGCTACAACCCAACACAACCTACATCAACAACTTGCTTATATACACCTAAGTTTATAAGACATGCTTAATTAAAATAACAATAATTCATTAAGTTTTTGGTTAACTCCATAGAGAATGGTGAAAATGGTGAAGTAGAATCTGAACAAGAAACAACTCAAGTGGAGACCAAGAGAAAGAAGAAAAGATTTGACTGGGAAGCTGTCATTGTTCAAGTGTTGGAGTCAAAAGGAGAAATGTCCTTGAAGAAATTGAGAAAAAAGGTTGGCTTTTAAAAAACATAAAATGATAAAAAACAATTTTATTTTATCACACCTAAAGATATTCTTTAAAAAAAAAAGGTCTTGCCTTTGCTAAAAAAATGTTAATGAATGGGATAGCTTGTTATTCCCAT
This sequence comes from Biomphalaria pfeifferi, assembly GCA_030265305.1. Taxonomy (NCBI): domain Eukaryota; kingdom Metazoa; phylum Mollusca; class Gastropoda; family Planorbidae; genus Biomphalaria; species Biomphalaria pfeifferi. The sequence continues at coordinate 11,316,461 of JASAOG010000001.1, forward strand.
GATGTATAGAAAATTTTTTTTTTTTGCTTTGAAACATTCATTATGACTAATTGTTACAGTTAGTGCAATGTTATGTAATGCTCAATACAGCCAGCTGTTTAAGCTAGTACAATATTGCAACTATTTTTACTATTGGTTTTTTGTTCATTAAAAGTGAAGTCAAGTCCATTTGCCTGTGGTATAGTACTTCATTAGGAACCTTTACTTCCAGAATCTCATGCCAATCCTTAATACACATCTGTGGTCTCAGGTTAGACAATTGTAATCAAGTGGCTTCAGCCTTTTTTCCCTACTTTTACATTCTAAGCATCCCTCCACCCCCCTATATTCTTGGACTCTATGTGGTCCTATCATGTGCTTTTGAAGAGCTTCACCATACAAAACATCTTATTGAAGTTGACCCTGAGTCCAAGCCAGCCAAGGGTGAGACTGCTGTGTAGATGTCCTGGCAGCCTGCTCGTGACAGACTTTCTTGTTGGTGATTGGATCTTGACACTTTTTTTTTCTATCCACCTTAAACATTGGAAGTGGAAGCTATGGAGTTGTCTTTTCATGCTGAGGTGAAGTGGATCATGTTTCACTTATATCTCAACACACAGGTTCACTAGGCTAGAGCTTCAATGTCCCAGTCTTTTTTCTACAGTTCTGACACTTAACATTGGCTTTCCTGTTATGTTCCTATCAAGAAGCACATCTTTGGAGATAATGTCAGTGTAGCAGATATGATCAGCCTTTCTAGGGGTTGGCTATTAATTGCCACATAAGGAACTGTGCTTGTATTTTGGGCGAGTACTTTGGTTTTGCTTTGATTAATGTTTACGCTAAACTTCTGGCATGCATCAGTTTGTCAACTTGAGTCTGAAGCTGAGTAACAGATTTTGTTAAGGGAGAACAGTTCCCTAAACCTTTTTTCATTTGTATGACTTAAATATTTTACAGGCCATTGGGTTCTAATAACTTTGTATTCACATTTGTTTCATCCATTACTTCAGTTATGAATGATACTTATACACACATTAGTGTACAGAGAGAGAAGAGAAATCTTTAACATCAAATCAAATCTTTTTTTTTTAGTTCAATTTCAATCCGGAGTTATAAAGGGTATCATTTGAATTATTTATCAATTATCTTTATGCATGCCAGCTAACCCACGACCAACACAATATAAATATTTATATTAAGGTCATTTGGATGTTTAGAATATATTTAAAAACAAAAACCAGTTTCAAAAAGTGTTAATTACTTTCTTACAGGCTTTGAAACTTAAACTAATATACTGCCTCATAGAGACATAACATTCTTTGAAATGAATATTTTGTTCAGGTGCTGAATGAATTTCTTTCTCAAGATGCTGCCAACTACTCGGAAGAAAACTTGAAAGCCAAATTTGATAAAAAGGTGAACAAAATTTCCAAGGTGAAAGTTTTTAAAGACAGGGCAAAATTAAAATGATTTTTGTATTTTGTAGACTAATAAAATATCTTTAAATTATTCTGATTGAGTTTTTTTTCCTACTAGATTTAGATTTTTGGAATGTGGGAGGTGTGGCTAAAGTATCCACTTGGTTACCTAACAAGAGGGGCTCAAATTCAGTTTCTAATCTATACCAGGAATTTTTAATTGAGATTTGACATAAGTTGGGTACGTTTAGTTTTTTTTAACAGGCAATAAAACTTCTAAATACCCCCTCCCCCCTTTTTTTTTCTCATTGAAAGAGATTGTATCAGAGTACACTGAACATGCTCTAGTTTGAAATAGGTCTGTACAAAAGCAATTTATATGAGAAATATTGAATACAAAAATTGAAAATGTTTCAACCAAAGTTTATTGTTATATGGCTAAAAAAAAAAGACAACCTAACCATAAACCCAAAATAGGATTCAGTGACATGAATTGCTATAACACAAGAAACAAGCTTGACATTAACATGACATTTTTACACAACTAAGCTTTAGTAGAATAATGTCAGAACCATATAAGGATTTTTTTGTAATGCCAATTATTGGCTAGCCAGAGAAACATTCTGCTTACAGACGAAAGGAAGCAAGACGTTAAATGAATTGGGAGACATTAACTGTGTCAACGAAAACTAAGAACACTGCGTTTTTTTCCCTAGAAAATGGGGCATGTGAGATCACATTACATGTACAAAGTTATGATACTCAGTGCTTCTTAAGACATAGAAGTCTCCCTTAAATTAAACAGCACTATTTGTTAAATTGAATGAAGGGTGAATTTAGTATCTTTTGAGATACCAAACTGAGTTCCAATCAACTAGTTCTCAACAGATTAACAATTTAAAATAAAAAAAATGTTTTTCTGGTTTTAAGTACAAACCAATTTCTATTTGTGTCCAATAGTTGGGTTGTTATTGCACATGTATACAATAAAAAACAAGTCCAAGTGATTCAAGAATTCAATGCTTAACACCATCAGCTACTAACATACAGACTATAATGCTAAGCACAGAAATAAAAGGGAAACATACCAATTAGGGGCTAAATAGTAAAATACCCATTAGCATATAAGACTACAGAAATACAAAGTGTGTAATGCTACTATTGAGAAATAACCAACAAGGGCTACACAAAATTCTTCACAGACTGAGGTTAAATGCATTACTATATGTATAACTAAAAACACCATAATAAATGTTAACATGTTTGTGTTATTGTGGCTTTTTTTCTTCATTATTTATGGAAACCATATACAAAATTGCAAAGTAAGTTATTAATAATTTAATAGGAAGTTTATGGTTGTCCTTGTGTTGGAACTGTAGTGGACAATATAGGGGCAGAAAACAAAACATTACAAATAAATTCTTTTTTTTTTAATTTAAAAAAAAGGTGAAAAGTTTAAAAAATAATAATTCAGAAAAGTATTTTATCACATGATCAATTTTTCATGAATATAACGGAATTGGTCTGGCTGTAAGTGAAGCGGGATAATGTCAGCCTTGCCAGTAATTGGGATTTGTATTGTTCCTAGTTTCACATTATGATTGGTCTTTTCATGTAGCATCTGCAGAAAAAGGAAAAAAGATAAATAAGCAAGCATTAAGCTACATATATAAACAAATAGTCACAGCCAAAGAAGGTGCTAAACTAAGTTCATTTACATGTCACCAAATCAAGTGCATGTGACCTATCACAAACCATACTTTAAGAAAACTACTTTAGACTAAAAAAAAATATACATATGTGGACATTATTGAAACAAAAGTTTGGTAAAAAATAAGACAAAACGTAAACCTTTTATCATTAATAAACCTCTCAACACTAATATCTAAGAATCAAATACAAACCCAGTTTTTTCACTTCTGTAAACAATATTTTCAAAGTAGCACCAGTTATTCTAAATGAATGTAAACTGTACCAGTACACAAAATTAAATTTACCTTAGCAAATTGTGGCGTTGGGAAGGTAGAGAAATCTGTCCTGACTTGACCTCCTGACCTGCTGGATGCTAATACTGTTGTCATTTGAACTTGGAGCTTGTGGAAGACAATATCAAGTAATATCAGTGAGATAGTATAGATTGTTGTTTGGATTGTCAGGAAACACATCTCTCAACCAAACCTACCTCTTGTGTGTTTCTTTCTAATGCTGTCAACTCGGCTGTCTGACTAATTATTTGTCTCATAGGTCCAGAGTTCTGAGTTGCAGGGGCACAACCTCATAAATAAATAAATTTGTTTGTAAGTTGATCAAACAATTAATTTCAATGTGAAATATAGATTCTATATAATTAGAAAGATTTTTTTAAAATTTGAACCAATGACTAGAGGCTAAATGTATGAAATAATTTACCTGGCATCCTAGATGAAATATCTATAAGTCTTGGACAAGCACTCAATTTGTTAGCATTCTAAAAATGAGAAAACAACATGAATATAAAGTAGTTTCCTTGCTTTGTCTTAAAGTTTATGAACTGATGCAATAGATTTCCCCCATGTAATGTAGTTAGCATAGTAATGAAAGACAATTATTTTACATAGGTAACACACATCTGCCACTCTTTATAGCTGACTGGACACAGGAATATCCTCAAAACTTGAATAAAAACCAACAGAAATTAAACTTAAAAATATCCTCTCAAAAGCTAGATATGTAACACTTCTGTCACTACATCTACTAATATAACATTGTTGAATTCTTGTTACATTATGTTATCAGGTGACTCTGTGAATACTATAGTTGCTAAGTTCATTTACCTGCAGTAAATCCTTTGTTCTCTGAATTAACTTGTTTAGATCACAAGATGATGTATCAGGTATATCTCCTATCTTAACCAAACCAGTGGAGCTGGATAATGAGCATGGCTTTTTAGGAACATCTAAAGGTGTTAGTGAAGCCATTTGTTTCTGTGAATGAACAGAAACTCATTTCCTTCAAAGAATGATAGTTTACTGAACAATGAAATACACATAATCAACGGCTAGTGTACTGAAATCAATCAGTTCAATTTCTTCTACACCTATTCTATTTAATGAATACAATCAGAGAAAAAAAAAGCCATTTTATAGGAAGACATTGAACAACATTGTTGGTGAAAAGACCAGTTCATAATGACAAAAACAATTTCACTGAACCATAACCTCTATAATTGTGACATTGACTAATTATCAGGTGTACTTTTTTATAAAGTAAGTCTTTATGTCAGATTGTAAACTGTTGTATGCTACATATTTTCTAAAAAAAATTAAAAAATTAATTAATTATTAAGACTTAAGAGAGCAATTAGTTTTATGGTGACTACTCACTTTCATTCGTTCAGCTTTAAGATGTATCAGTTCCTGCTTACTGTGATGTAAAGCATCTCTTAGAGCTGCCACCTAAGGGGTTGATAAAGGAAAGAAATAACCAGGTGCACATAAAATAGGAAAGAGACCCCCCTTCCCCTTTTTGAATCACCTGTAGAAAAATAGAGATATAACTGTACCTGTTGTACTAGCAGGTTAGAGTCTGGTGAGACAGGTCCACCTACTGGACTTACACTCCCACTGACAGCAACTGATATTGGAATAAAGCATCAGATTAGATGTATTAACATAAACAAAAACTGAGTCAGTTTACTCTTAGAAGGTAGAGTCAAGGAAAGACAAATGCTGTAGAAACACTAATGCTAGCCCTAACAGAAACTAAAGTGCTCTAACCAGATGATTGTCTGGACATGTTCTGTAGCAATGTATTCTTAGACAGGACTCTCAGGCGTTCTTTTAATTCTGTCTTCTCCTGCTCTAGACTATCAATATCACTTTGTAGTGTATCGTAGGTCTCTTCAAACTCCCTGAATCAGACGTGAGAATCAATGCAATAAATGCTAAACAAATCACTTTGTAATGTATCATAGATTTCTTCAAACTCCCTGAGACAAGAAAGAATCAATACAACAAATGATAAACAAATGTCATGTTTCAAAACTGTTAGGGCTTTCATTAGTTTGGGATGAGTGACCTACTTTTCTTTCTTTTTCAACACCAGTGCGCTCTCGTCCAACTTGCGCTGAAGTTTGCTGAGGTCCTCTTCTGCTTCTTTATTTTTGTTCTCAAGTTTTTTTTCCACCAGTCCAATGCGCACTTGTTGTTCACTAAGTTCCTCTTGCTAGAAGTAGACAAGTTACAAGCAACAGATAAGTTACAATCAACATTAGTTCAGTGAGATAAGTTATAATCAACATGTTTGTTTACAGCACTCTATAAATCTAATACAGTAATTATTAATATTTTATGAAGTTATATTTGACTTAGTTCTTTGTGACAAGAATAACATTAGTTCACTAAGAAAAGTACCGGTAACAGAAGTTTGAAAAAAAAAAAGCCTCGTCCTTGATTTTTTCTGCCATATTATTATCTGATCTAATTTACCTTCAATCTGAGCTGTCTTTTGAGTTCTTTAATTTCTTCTTCTTTAGCATCCACTTTTAACTTGACTGCTTCAATGTCCGATGCCTGAGATTTGATTGCTTCAGCTCTTTGCTTCAATGGAGCTGGTTTCTATGCAATAAAATACAAACATATCATTTTGGTTTGAGTTTATTGTTAGGCAAGACACACAGAACTTTGATTTTGTTGACTTACTGTCCAATGACTTAAGACTAGCATGAAGTCAAAAACATTATAAATAAAAAAATTCAATGAGAATTCAGCACCTTTTTTTCATGAGTCCCATCAAAATCATATTCTCCATTTTCCATAGCATTGGCCAGTTTGTTCATAGTGCCAACAATTATACCAAATGATAGCCTGAATAAAAATAAGAAGTAAAATTCTTCGCTTTTATAAACCACTGAAATATATAAATGTGTGCCAATCGGTGTTTGTGTATGAATAGAATAAATTTTAATGTATTAACCGCCAGGCTCAGTAACTGAGCCACACGTGAAGGCCAGGAGTTGGACTGGTTGTCAGAGGCTATTTGAGACGCATGCCATTGTAAGCACTTTGTAGGTAATGATGGGCTTAAGACCATTACCAATTCCGGCGTTAACAACCTTGCGGAACCTACTCTGAGTTCCACACCAGAGGCCAAAGATATGTTTTATGACAACCTTTCGTCTGCTCTTAGCGAGATCCCAACCACGGAACAGGTTATCATCCTCGGCGACCTCAATGCACGCGTTGGATCTGACAACTCTGCATGGGACAGTTGTATTGGGCGTTTTGGTGTCGGAAAAGTAAATGAAAACGGACAAAGGCTCCTCGAGGTTTGCTCACTACACTCCCTCTGCATCACTAATACCTATTTCAAAACTAAACCGCAGCACAGAGTATCTTGGCGGCACCCTCGCTCCAAACACTGGCACCAACTAGATCTAATTATGGTAAGACAAAAGTGCTTAAAATTTGTAAAGCTTACCAGGTCCTACCACAGTGCAGACTGCGACACAGATCCCTCCTTGGTATGTTGTAAGATCAATCTCCTCCCCCAAAAAATCCACCATACCAAGCAGATTGGAAGACCCCAATCGGATGTAAGCAAGATGTATCTCCAGATACAGTTTGCGGAATCTTTTGAACGCGAGTACAAAAATATCTCTGAGAATACAGCAACTGAAAAATGGGAATACCTCAAGTCCACCATACAAAAGACTTCCCTGGAAATCTTTGGAAGAAAAATTACAAAACAAAATGATTGGTTCGACTCTAAAGCAGTTATTTTAGCACCTATCATCAGAGCAAAGAGAGATGCACTCGCTACTTACAAGGCAAAGCCTACCCAACGCAACCTGCTAAACCTGAAAGAAGCTAGAGCCAATGCACAGAGGACAGCAAGGATCTGTGCCAATGAATACTGGGTAGAGCTCAGTGAGAGTATTCAGCTCGCAGCCCAAGTGGGCAACATAAGAGGGATGTTCAAAGGAATCAAAAAGGCTCTCGGACCCTCCCAAAACAAGACAGCACCTCTGAAATCAACCACTGGGGAAATAATAACAGACAAGTGCCAACAAATGCACAGATGGGTGGAACATTACTCTGAGCTCTACGCCACAACAAGCTCAGTCTCTGACTCAGCCCTTAAAGCCATCACACAACTACCCACAATGAACGAGCTAGATGAAACACCCACCCTTTCAGAGCTCAACAAAGCCATAGACAACATTGCTGCCCGCAAAGCACCCGGATGCGATGGTATCCCCCCAGATCTTCTAAAACAATGCAAAACTACTCTAATCCAACCTCTACACGAACTGCTTTGTAAATGTTGGCAAGAAGGTCCTGTGCCACAAGACCTGCGGGATGCTAAAATCATTACACTGTATAAGAACAAAGGTGACAGAAGCGACTGCAACAATTACAGGGGAATCTCCCTCTTAAGTATTGTAGGCAAAGTCTTTGCTCGAGTGATACTTCCCAGGCTACAAAAACTCGCTGATCGGGTCTACCCAGAATCACAATGCGGCTTCCGCTCAGGGAGATCCACGATTGACATGATTTTCTCCATCCGCCAACTCCAGGAAAAGTGCAGAGAACAAAGGATGCCTTTATACATTGCATTTATTGACCTGACAAAGGCCTTCGATCTAGTAAGCAGAGATGGCCTCTTTAAAATTTTACAGTTAATAGGCTGCCCACCCAAGCTACTAAATGTAATCATATCTTTCCACCAAAATATGATGGGCACAGTGCAATTCAACGGTGCCAGCTCTGAAAGTTTCAGTATAAACAGCGGAGTTAAACAAGGATGTGTCCTGGCCCCAACCCTCTTTGGAATACTATTTTCACTGCTAATCCACAAGGGGTTTGACAAATCCACTGAAGGCATCTATCTCCATTGCAGATTCGATGGCAAACTCCTAAATATTGCCAGACTGAGGGCCAAAACTAAAATCAGAGCCACCCTCGTAAGAGATATGCTATTCGCGGATGACGCAGCGGTAGTGGCACACACACAAGAGGAACTTCAGTCACTAATGTCCCGCTTCTCTCAGACCTGTAAAGAATATGGCTTGACTATTAGCATGAAGAAAACAAATATTATGGGACCACCTACTACAGCACCACCCTCCATCCTCATTGACGATAACAAGCTGGACGCCGTAAACAAATTCTGCTATCTGGGATCCACAATTACAGATGACCATAAGCTAACTACGGTGACCAAAATGGAAGTCTACAAGGCATGCGTTATGAATACACTGCTGTAAGGCAGTGAATCATGGACCACCTATGCAAAGCAAGAGAGAAAACTAAACTCATTCCATTTGAGATGTCTCCGTAGGATCTTGAATGTCACATGGAAAGAAAAAGTGTGCAATACTGAGATCCTTGCGCGATCAGGTATTCCCAGCATCTTTACAGCCCTCAGACAATGCCGTTTGCGCTGGCTTGGACATGTTCGCCGGATGGAGGACAAGCGCATCCCGAAAGTCATCCTCTATGGTCAACTCGCGACTGGCACAAGAAAAACTGGTCGCCCCCACCTCCGTTACAGAGATGTAATAAAACGTGACCTCAAATCAGTGAACATCAATACTGACAATTGGGAAGACATAGCTCTAGACCGCAACAGGTGGAGAGAGACAGTGACAAAGAAAGCTATGGACAGTGAAAGTACATGGGTCTCAGCCCAGGAAGAAAAACGCACAAACCGGAAAACGGCCAGCTCCTCTACCACCGAAGCAAAAGCCAAGGGGACCCTAACTTGCGCTATCTGTGGAAGGGAGTGTCTCTCCAAAATAGGGCTCCACAGCCACATGAGGAAGTGTGCTCTGAGATGAACCATAGTCGTCCTACGACTGAAGGAGGCCAAATGAATGAATCTTAAAAAGGTTTCAGTTAAACTAGGTAGTTCTTGAGTATGGAATCATAAGTTTTTATTTCTCCAATTATAATTAATCGTTTAAACATTAATTGAAAAAGATTGGTAAAACTATATGAAGACCTTAAACTCTCATAAGCATCAGTGTTCTCTTTGCTGTAGATATCATGTGCAGCCTGCTGGGCCAGTTCTTCCATTTTCTTAGGGATCAAACCTTCTTTATCTGGAATAGATTGATAGTCATAAATCAAACCTTCTGTATCTGGAAAAATCTTAAGATACCCATGAATTCTACAGTACAGAAATTCCAATTCCCTTTCCCCATAAAACACACCACGCTACTTGTAATAAAAAATTAAAATTCGTGACAATACAATTTATCACAGGTGTTGATGTCATAAAAAACAAATCATACTTATGGGTAAAAAAAAATGATAACTAACAATTATTATTTTTGAGATGGATTGCAGTTTTTATAACAATCTCAATTTTATAAATGAATAAAGCTTTTATAAATTCATATTTTTTAAATATGTGCTACAGTAAGAACTCTTGCATCCTTCTAAGTGATTAGTTGATTACATAACTGTTTGTGCATGCAAGAGTTGAAATAAAAAATGTAAACATCCATTAGTATGCAGTCAAGGCATTCCTCTTGAATTCCTTTTAAAAAAAAAAAAAAAGAAGTCACAAGCACTTCCTTGTTCTGTCAAAACTATTAGGTGCATACAAATAGGCCTGTACCAAATATTCTTTTACAGTTAGATTGACATAGCCATTGTGTTTGTAGAAGATAAGTGTTATTAGCTGTAGCAAAGAACTTAGAGTCATTGATGCATTTATAAAGGATGTAGCCATCAAAGTCAAGACATCTACATGTTCTATTTCTATATGGATACTTGGAGTGTTGTTTCTAATACCAATTTATCTATTGATGATATTTAAACAATGACATAATTTGGGACAGTTATGAATGATATTTTACAATTATTATGTGTATTTTTCTAGAATGTTAATTGTCCAGTTCATGAACAAATATATGTAGAATAATAGGAAAAAAAAATACTTAGAGATAGAGTTTCTAACAAATGAAATTGTTAACAGACAGAAACATGTAAGAAAAAAATATGATGAGAAATGCTTAAAAAAACATAAATTTTGAAAAATAAAATGATATAAAATAAAAGAAGTTTCAGTTACATGAAATGTTACCAGTTAGTGACCGTAATAGAGAATGAAATAAAATCACTAACAACTAGGGCATGACCAACTCAATACACAGACCACAGAAAGGTAAAGAATACACTTGATAATTTGACAGTAATGAGTGTAAAAACTTTTAGTTTAGGAAGCAATAATAAGACTACAGATGTAGTTGACTTTAAATACACTTAACAATATTGTAGAGGCACTTTGAAATGTGTATAAAAGGAGAAATGTTTTTCATAGTGTGCTTATAGATGTAGACAAATCATATTGCATGAGTCAGACATCAAGTTTAATCATTAGACAGAATGACTTCTGATGGTTTCTCTCAGTTTATTTTGTTTAATTGTGTAGATTTAACATCAAGAGATAGTTTCTAATTAATGTGTACCTTTAAAGAGATATCAAAGTCTTGAAATCTAGTAGTTACCATCATGGTTTTCTAAGAAACATAAACAGATTTTAACCCTAAAAAAGGGCACCCTTTAGGTCATGATTTGACCATGACATAGAAGATGTTTCATTCACTTTTTATTTCTCTGACCAAAGCTCCAAGTATTATTAAATATGTTTTCTGCCTGATTGTATATTGCTGAGCAATGTTCAATTTGTGCTCTAAATGACATAAGTGATGAGTTGGACGTATAGTGCTGAACCATGTGAAAATGTTTCATCATTTTTTGTTTACTTATTCCTTCATTACAATTGTACTCTTGGGTTTATTCTCTGCTATTCAGCGGAAAGATTCAAGTTTTTATGCCAGTTAAGACTAGGAAAACGTTTTAGTCTGCTAAGTTACTCATTAATAATACTAAGACCTAAAAAAATTTTCAAGCAAGAATCTGGTATTTGTTCTATGACAATTGTGTCTTTGAAATAAATTCAAGTTTAGCAACTCTTGTCAACCAATTTATCTAACTTTTGTTGTTTTGTTAGCAATGATTCATCAAGATTAAACATGATGAACATCTAAACAATTAAGTGATGATGTTACTCTGATCAACTTTCTGTATGGCAAAATAGAGGAATGAGTCTAGCAATAAAACAATAAATATTTAAAAAAGTGACCACAACCTCTACAGAATGTAATGTATAGACAAGTTTAATATTTCAGCCTAGCAATAAATGTTACGTTTTAAGAGGAACTGTAAGCAAGAGAAATGTTATTAAGTCTAGAGAATGGCTATGTAGCACCACCAACTACTACCTTTCTTTAGATCAGTTTCTGAAACAAAGAACCAAGGCACGTGTGATTAAGTTTGAAAAGCACAGTCTCTTCTGTCACTAGTAAATTACAAGCCAGTTCAACAATATAACACCATTCTTCTGTGTACAAGTATATTAGTCTCGCCTGTAAAAATTTAGAATCTCTTCATCGCTAAACATGTTTTTTTTTAAAACATAAAAGAAGTAGCCAAGTAGTTTATTTCATAATTGTTTTTTAAAAAAATAGATTTTTAAAACTTTTATTTTGCCGATTAAGAAAAATTTACGCTTTTTCTCTTTTTAGTTTTTATTTTGCCTTTAGTTTTTTTTTATTGCAAAGCTAAAATCATAAGATTGTTTAAATGAAAACATATAAGATATATGAGTATTTGAAAAGCCAATGAAGAAGAGAAGAGAGAGACTACAAGATGTAGCCAAATATCATTCATTTAATATCAAGCATACAGAAACTTAATTGTACGTGCTGTTAGAATATATCTATAAACATGCCTGATTGGACTACCATCTAGAGAAAAAAAAGTCTGGCAGAATGCCTGAATAATGAACAGAGTAAACTAATGGCATAGCACATCAGATTAATCATGGTAACCCTTAAAGAGCAATCAATCTGAAGAGAATCTTTTTTTCTGTTTACCTACAAGCTTCTCCAACTCCCAGAGTTTTCCACCTTAGACAATAAATGTAGAAAAATAGATTAAAATAAACCTGAACACTACAAGAGAATTGATATTCAAATAAACATTTTGACCAAACTGAACCTTTGTTTGAATGTTCATTTCACTTGCATTCTTGTAATATTTTGTTGAATGCACTTTTGTCAGCAAATTTCCTCCATGATAATAAAGATGTTATTATTCTTATCTTATATTCTACTTTAGTGTGTGTTTGTGTGCAAGTGAAGAACTAGGTAGATCACTAACCGGTCTTAAATGTGTGTAGATAACCCACCTGTCTTAAGTATGTGTGTGTGTAGATAACCCACCTGTCTTAAGTGTATGTATATAACCCACCTGTTGTGTGTGTAGATCACCCACCTGTCTTAAGTATGTGTAGATCACCCACCTGTCTTAAGTGTGTGTAGATCATCCACCTGTCTTAAATGTGTGTGTGTGTGTAGATCACCCACCTGTCTTAAGTGTGTGTGTGTATAACCCACCTGTTGTAAGTGTGTGTAGATCACCCACCTGTCTTAAGTGTGTGTAGATCAGCCACCTGTCTTAAATGTGTGTGTGTAGATCAGCCACCTGTCTTAAATGTGTGTGTGTAGATCACCCACCTGTCATAAGTGTGTGTGTGTGTGTAGATCACCCACCTGTCATAAGTGCTACTTGTTGGGTCGCACCTGCAGCCACTATCTTCAGTAACTTGGCTACATTACTGATTTGCTTGCAGCAGTCTGTTAATAGGTCTTGAATCTAAATATAATCAAAATATAGTCATTCTTCACAACATCTTCACAAATCTGTGCCTTACTAAAGAATAAACCAGAAATGTGTATGTGAATCACACATTTCTATTCCCAATAGAGTCCCGCTTCTCCAGGAACACATCACTACTTACATCCTTTCCAAATTTCAGAGGTGTGGTGGCTGCTGATCCTTCTTGAGGTAAACGTCTCTTGATCTAGACAATAAGTAAGAGTATATACCAAACATTGGAAAAAAAGTTGACTTTTGATTGAGGTTCATTTTACTAGTTAAATATTTCATGAAAACAGCTAAATAAATACCTTCCTAGCACATGTACGTGTGTCATTGTTACATGTTTCCAAATCTTTCAAGAGAATAGAGAAATTACTTTGTTCCTCACCAGGCTATAAAGGTAAGAAATAAAGAAATGGTGAGACACTTAGAATTATCAGCTTGAAATACTTAGAAAAATAAATGCATAAGACTTTTAAATCTATTTGTAACTAAGTCATAAAATTTAATAATAAAACAATTTTTTTTTCACATAATATAAGGTAAGACGTTAGTAGAATTTTTCAATGAATTAATTGGTAAAAGTTCCCCTTTCAGACCTTGCGATCTATAGGGCAGATGATGTAAAGGTCATCTGTTTCTATGGCCAAAGGTTAATGAGGGTGCCGTGGCCAGCACAATGACCAACCGCCTTTACTTTTCCCCAACTAATGTCAGGTATCCACTAGAGTTGGGTGGACTCAGAGGCACCCTAAAGATCAAGAAATTAAAAATCACCTGTCTTCACCAGGATTTGAACCTGGGACCCAGGTTCAGAAGCCAAGCTCTTTACCACTCAGCCACCACAGCAAAATAATCAGTATATGAATTTTAATTTAAAAGATTACCAGGAGAAGAATTTTCAAACGAGTTATCTCAGTAGCAATAGCATCACATGCACTCAAGACTATCCTGACATCACTGGACATCATATGTGTACAGTCAACACGTTCATGGGACAAGTGAACAGTATAAAGTTGCTGAAAAATACCAACAAATTTCAGAGCAACAATTTTCAAGAACAAAGCAAAGAAAATATTTTTTTTTTGGATGTTGAAAATAATTAATTATTTTACATTTACAAACAAGGCTAATAATGTACACCATGACAAAGACAGACAGATTTTTTAAAAGTACTTATTGTGTTACCTGGAAGAAGCTGATGGATTTTTCCAAAAGATCTACAGACACAGTTTCATCAAGCTGTTCAATAAAGAAAAAAAAAATATTTTTATTATTTGTTAAGCATGTTTCCATGCTACTAGAGCTTGTTCAGTGAGCCCTCTGTGGGGTGGCTTATCCAAGATTTTCATACATGGCAGAAACAGATTTTCTGTACACAAGTACAAAATAAAGGGTTGATAAGTTTAAAAATTCTCTCTTACAGTATTCTAGTTATTTAGAATGTAAACCTGACTTTAAAAAATCAAAATGTTAACTAAAAACATTTTACTGTGATTCAATATTAACTTTGCACACATTGAACTTCTATTTTGGAGGTATTTTATAAAAAAAAAAAAAATATGCTCTTTCTAAAAGGATAATAGAAAATCATTTAAGATAAGATAGAGATACTTTTTATTGGTCCAATCCAATGGAAATTCAATTTGACTACAATTGACCACTCAGTATAACTACTGTAACAATATCAATATAGATACAAATATGAACAACATTCACACTTACACACATACACACAACCAATTTTGGAACTCCTATATTTAATTGTACATTACTTCTTTTCTTAATTTCAAGAGGATTACACTTTCACATTTTTTATGTCTGCAAAATACCTGATCTTTCCTTAGTAGATCAATAAAGTAATCCACTGATTTCTCATGGGCTGTCATCTCAGGAAGCAAGGTTCCTATTTTTAAAAATAAATCTGTGCTGCAAGAGTTCAGAGCACTGAAAATGAAGTATTAGAATATCAAATTTTGTATTCACAATATCTTTTCCAATTTTAAGAGTCTAGCTCTTTAATGTAGATCTATAAACTCTGCATACCTTTCATACTGCTTCATGATGCCATACAAAATATTGAGCAGAAGATTTAAATGGTTGGCAAAACTAAACTGTTCAGCCTTGTGGCTCTTTAACACATGTTCCCTCTCAAGTTTATTAGCAATCTCATACTGAAATATAATGTAATCATAAAAATAAAAGAAAATAAAAGATTCCCTTTTAGTTTATCTAAATGATATTAAATAAGGTGTAATGAGAATGAAAGAAACTCAATTCTGTTTTCCTAATCTCAAGATTCTTGTTCAATATGAAAGCTAATTGTAGATTTACCTTGTCTTTGACCTGAGATGCCAACAGTTCTGCCTTATTCATTATTCTAGGCACCATTAACAGAATACAGATGGCATCATGATCCCCTGTAAAAAAAAAAATATGTGTTTATAGCTTGGTACTATTGAAAAACAACACATTCTACTTGAGGACTACACCATTAAATTTTACCTCCTCTGCCCATAAAGGCATCTGGCATAAATGAAAGCAACATCTTGATGTGAGAGTTAGCTTGATGAATGTCCACTCTTCTTAACTCCATATCAATAGTCTGGGGAACAAAAGAAACAAACAAAAATGAGAGTGTAACATTTCACTCTGAATTGTTTTATTTCCATGTGCTTTTCATGACATTTAAAAAACCAGAAGTTTCAATCCAGCAGAAAACTTGTGTTGTCATCTCTCTCATTCCTTGCACTTACAACTCACCATAAAGACATGGCAAAGTAATTTTTTTGAAATGCAAAATAACTTAAGAGCAGACAAAGATACTTTGGTTCCAGTTAATTTGAATCTTAACTGAAAACTAAATGTAACTATAAATAAACTGAAAACTAAATGTAACTCTATAAATAAACTGAAAACTAAATGTAACTATAAATAAACTGAAAACAAAATGTAACTCTATTAAGAAACTGAAAACAAAATGTAACTCTATAAATAAACTGAAAACTAAATGTAACTCTATAAATAAACTGAAAACTAAATGTAACTACATAAATAAACTGAAAACTAAATGTAACTTTATAAATAAACTGAAAATTAATGTAACTCTATAAATAAACTGAAAACTAAATGTTACTATATAAATAAACTGAAAACTAAATGTAACTATTTAAATAAACTGACCTTAGCATATGCTTTAGTCTCAGCAAATTTGGTCTTGAAGTCCATGAGTTCAGCAGTGGGCGTTTCTACTTTAGTCTCACTTTCTTGTTGCTTGCTACGCAGTTGTTCCTAATCCAATGTATTACAAACAATTTTACGACATTGATAATAATAAAAATAATGATAATCAAGAAAATGTAAATATTTTTTTTTACTTTTAAAAAATTAATTGTATATATCATACTTGTAAGTGAGCCACCAGTTCTCTGAATTTGTTTAATGTTCTGTCATAATCAGCAAATGTTTCTTGAGTAGCATCCAACTTTCTTTGAATCTAGTAATATGGAAATACAAAAATAAATGATGGAGCCTTTTTAGATGTTAGAAATTTAAGATATAAACACAGTAAAATGTTAAAATATAATTGAATCACTTAAAATAGCCCATTATTTGGTTTGACTTCTTAATATAGATCTACAAATAATAGAGTTTTTAGCTTCTAAATAAAAGCTAATTTCTTAAAAGTACTAATGTAGATCTGAAAATTATACATTTCCACAACCAGCGTTATTAACTTTATGTTAGTCAAACAAAATCAATGTTTAGAGTGAATACATCTGCTACATGCACAGCCCTACCTCCAGGAGTTTTATATTCTTCATGTCTACTTCTTCTCGCAGCTCAAGTTCGGTGGCTTTAGCATTTTCTTGTAATTCCTCATTCATGTCATTTAGTGCTTCCTGAAGAGAAAATTTAAAAAAAAATCTTTTTTAGTTCTTTCAAAATTTTAAGCAAATTCAAACAGCAAACCAGATATATTTTAATAAAAAAGCCAAAGATTCTAATCATCCTTTAACACAAAATATAATTAATCCTTAAGTTTCAAAGTATTGAAAATAGTATAGAATTTAATTTTTTTTTTTAAAAGAGAGAGCTTTACTTACATAGAACTTATCTATATTGAAATTTAAAAATAAATAATAAATGTCAATAAATAAACCACACAGGTGTCTAACCAGGTCATTTTTCTCTTCCAAAATTTCTTTAATCTCATCTTCTAATTTCAAATTCCTTTCTGTGAGTGTTTCCACCATTTCCTCAGCTCCAAGTGCGGCATCCACTTGCTCCTTCAAGTCTATTAGCTCTTTCTCATACACAGTCACTTGAGCTTGGAGTCTTTCTTTATCTTTTCTCAACACAGCCAACTCTGATTCAAGCTTTTCTACCATCTTATCACTTCTCTGGCGATCTTGTTTCTCAGAATTCAACATGTCACGAAGTCTGGGTTAGATCAAACAAAAAACAAAGTCTGTTATTGCAGATCAGAATTTTTCATGCCGAGGTAAAAACAGTTTTTGATATATGAAAATTACTAGAACAAAAAATAAAATGGATGTCAAGAAGTAGACCAGACTTGTTAAGAACAGCAAGACAAATGTGAACACAAAGAAGCACCACAAAAAAGCAACACTCTTTATAAGCTGTGAACAGAGACTAATGAGAATATGCAAGGAAAACATTAAAGACTGATGTGCTAAAGCTGTCATGAACAAAACTGTTAAGTTTCCCTTCCAGAGGTGCCAAAAAGATTCTGAAGTTAAAATCCCAGTCTGCCTCACGATTCGAACCCAAGACTTTTGGTTTGGAAGCCAAGCGCTTTACCACTCAACCACCACGCCTCTGTCCAAAACTGTAGGATTTAATAAAGAGAAATGACTGACAACTTACTTCACAAGAGCATCTTTCATTCTTTCATTTTGCTGTTCCATTTGCTTCAGTTCAAAGGTTGCAGCCACACCTTCAGACCCTGTAAAAGATATACAAGAATTATCTACTGTGAGATTCAGTTTTGAGAGTTAATGTAGGTGTATTATTAATTTTATAGTCTCTATTAAATGTCAACAGAGATTAATTTGAGAATATAGTTTTCTTTAAAGCCAAGATTACCTTTAGAAGATATCTCATTTCTAATAAGTTCTAAGTCTAATGTTAGCTCCTCTACTTTTTCTTTCATTGAATCAAGTTCAGCTTGCAGGCTCTCAGCCTAAATATGTGAGATAAACAAATGACAACTACAAACAGGCCCACAAAGTTTCATATATTTGATACCCAGAACATAATTCTGAGCAAAAATTATTTTTAAAATCTATGCAAAATTTTAAAAAAAAAAGGATTTTTCAAAATCATTTTTAATGGCAGCTTGACCTATTAGCTAGTGAAAAAAAGTATGTTTATTCTTAAGTGAAATCTCAGGACCTAATTAAATTTAATCTCAACTTTGTTAACTGTCTCATAGTGGCTATTTTATTTAGGGGAAAATTTCTAGTTAGAATTAATACAGTGTACTCTTAAACTAAAATACCTCTGAAGATGTTATAGTTTAGTTTTCTAAGTTATTTATAAATCAGGGTTAATATCACATTCTCCTAACTAAATTGTCAGTGTTTTATCACATTCTCCTAACTAAATTGTCAGTGTTTTATCACTTTCTCCTAACTAAATTGTCGGGTTAGTATCACTTTCTCCTAACTAAATTGTCAGGGTTAGTATCACTTTCTCCTAACTAAATTGTCAGGGTTAGTATCACTTTCTACTATTTAAATTGTCAGTGTTTTATCACTTTCTCCCATTTAAATTGTCAGTGTTTTATCACTTTCTCCTAACTAAATTGTCAGGGTTAGTATCACTTTCTCCTAACTAAATTGTCAGGGTTAGTATCACTTTCTCCTAACTAAATTGTCAGGGTTAGTATCACTTTCTCCTAACTAAATTGTCAGGGTTAGTATCACTTTTTCCTATTTAAATTGTCACTGTTTTATCACTTTCTCCTAACTTCTTCTTCTTCTAGCCAGCTTTATTCCTGCTGAGCGGTGAGCTCTTT
Source organism: Biomphalaria pfeifferi (assembly GCA_030265305.1). Lineage (NCBI taxonomy): Eukaryota > Metazoa > Mollusca > Gastropoda > Planorbidae > Biomphalaria > Biomphalaria pfeifferi. The sequence continues at coordinate 11,335,618 of JASAOG010000001.1, forward strand.
TGAAGACTGTGCCAAGGAAAAAAGTGTGCTGTTTTCTTCAGTTGTTCAACACTGCCGTACAGGGTGTTGGTTATGTTGGGTTGTAGTGGAAGTAGGGTCTGCCTAAGGTGGATTAGGGAGGGGCATTCAAAGAGGATATGGTTTACAGTTTCAAAGGGGTGGGCGCAGTGTCTGCAAAGGGGGAGTTGTGTGGAGTTTATTTTGTTCAGGTGGTAATTTAATAGTGGTGTGTGTCCTGTTCTTAGTTAATACTGTCCAGTTTGTTAGGCGTAGTCATTTCTTTGTACATGGCTCTGCCTGTGTTTCCTGATGCCCATTGGTTGAGCCACTCCTCTTTGTGATTGATGACTTACATTGACCTTAGGGTGAGGTAGTTAACAGGTCTATCTGGTTGTTCCATAGATGAACTAAATTGTCAGGGTTAGTATCACTTTCTCCTAACTAAATTGTCAGGGTTAGTATTACTTTCTCCTAACTAAATTGTCAGGGTTAGTATCACTTTCTCCTATTTAAATTGTCAATGTTTTATCACTTTCTCCTAACTAAATTGTCAGTGTTTTATCACTTTCTCCTAACTAAATTGTCAGGGTTAGTATCACTTTCTCCTATTTAAATTGTCAAGAGTTTTATCCCTTTCTCCTAACTACCGTATTTTTCGCCGTATAAGACGCACTTTTTCTTCTCCAAAACTGGGGGGGAAAAGTTGGTGCGTCTTATGCGGCAAATACACATTTTACATGCATTAAAACTGCCCCCAACTTTGTGTGGCACTTACTCGCAGTCCTTTCCTTATGCAGTGTGTGCTGCGGGCTGGATTTGGGGCACGTACTGCGGGCTGTGGTGACTTCTGTGACCCTCCCTGCACGGCCAGGCTGTGTGTGTTCGGGCTTCCCTCTCCCTCCTATAGCGCGCCATGCCCCCCTCCCGACAGTCTAACCATGTGCTGCACGGGCATCATGCTGAGCTTACTGCCGGTACACACCGCCCTCCCTACGTCATAATGTGCCGTCTGGGTAGATGACAGACAACGTGTATGGTGTATGTGAGAAAGTGATCAGGCGGACCAACTAGTACAGTATTTGGTTCAGAATCTTTTTTTTCTAGATTTTCCTCCTTTAAAATTGGGTGCGTCTTATATGCCGGAGCGTCTTATACGGCAAAAAATACGGTAAATTGTCAGTGTTTTATCACTTTCTCCTAACTAAATAGTCAGTGTTTTATCACTTTCTCCTAACGAAATTGTCAGTGTTTTATCACTTTCTCCTAACTAAATTGTCAGTGTTTTATTACTTTCTCCTAACTAAATTGTCAGGGTTAGTAAACTAAATTGTACCAGTCTAAAGGTTTTTTTTTCAATCCGCTTCACAACTTTTACTTGCTATCATTAAATTATACACATTTAATCAACTTTATTTTCACATAAGAGATACAAACTACACTATGTCCACTCAAGATGTCAGTATGCTTCAGAGATGATAAGCAAGAATGTGCAGTTTCTTTTTTTTTTTTGGATGCACTTATGTGAAAAAAAACAACAAACCTTTTCTTCTGCCATTTCTTTGTCCAATGTAGCCATTTCAACAGTCTCAGTTACATCTGCCATCTCTTCTTTATAGCTCTCATATTCTTGCTGTAGCTCTGACAGCTCCTGAAAAAAGAAGAAGACATTTTTTGTTTATAATATACATGCACATGACTTGACTCTAATATATAATTTCCATTTAGTTTTAAGACCAAATAAACTAGACTAAATACCTTCTTTGATGCTTGCAGCTGTCTCTGAAGATCAGCATGAGATTCTTGCATTCTAGATTTATACTCTTGTAGCTGAAAAAATGTACAAGGTTAGGTTTATAAAAAAAAAGTCAATTATTTTAATATTTGTTAAACATATTTCTTCAAACTCTATGGGCCATTTACTTGTTTTACTCATTTTTCAGACCCTGAGATCTATAGGGCAGATGATATAAAATTCGTCTATTTCTATGGTTGATGGTTTATGTGGGTGTCATGTGGTCATCTCATCGCACCTCCTTTACTTTCACAAACTAATGTCATCACCTACTAGAGTTGAGTGGACCCTAAAGATCTAGAAAATCAAAATCCCAGCCTTCACTGAGATTTGAAACCGAGACTCCTAGGTTCGGAAGACAAACACCTAGACCTCTTATTTCCTAGTTGACCATGGGACATAAAATGAAGAATGAACTTTCTAATGATCCTGATGATTCTCCTGAAGCACTCACTTGTTGCAACTGAATTTTTGTTTTTTCAAATTCCTTTAATTTGACTTTGTCTTCAGCTCTCTTGATCTTCAATGTCTCCAGTTTCTCATTCAAATCTTTCACCTCCAGCTTAAGGCCTTCAATTTCTTGTTGCTGCTGAACACTGCTGAAACGTTCATCGATGGAGGATTGGGAGCTGGACATTGCACTCAGCTGACTCAGGTTCATCTGGAATGAAGGGAACTAAGATTAGGGCCTTAACGACCACAAATTGTGACTCTATAGTGATAATTTATAGTTTTGTCCTAAGATCAAGTTTTAACCAGGGCATTGTTAGGCCAGCAGAATAGTGAAGATAATTTTACTTTTCTCAACAGATTAAATATGAATCATTATTTGGGAATTATTAGGCCAGCAGAATAGTGAAGATAATTTTACTTTTCTCAACAGATTAAATATGAATCATTATTTGGGAATTGTTAGGCCAGCAGAATAGTGAAGATAATTTTACTTTCTAAATATGAACTATTATGCAAAGTCCAGACTTTCTGTCTCCAGAAAAATGTGCTCTTCCTTTTATAATTCAAACATAAATCAAAGTCACAAAACATTTTAGAACTAAATAAATTTGTTTAGTAATATTATCCCTAATGGAACCTAGAAGTAGATATGAAAAACGACGTAATGATAGTTTATTATTAAACTGAACAAATGACCTTCCAGTGTGGCCATGACAAAAAAAAAAAAAAATTTCACCTAGATTTAAAATAGTGTAATGGAAAAATAAAAATTGAAGAAGCTGCCAGTAATGTAACAGCTAACATAAAAAAAAAAATATAAAAAATTAAAGTTCCCCTTTCAGACCTTGTGGTATAGAGGGCATAAGATGTAAAGGTCATCTATTTCAGTGGCCTACGGTTAGCGAGGGTGTCATGTGGCCAGCACAACGACCAACCGTCTTTACTTTTCCCCAGCTAATGTTAGGTACCCATTAGAGCTTGGTGGACTCAAAGGCGCCCGAAGATCCTGAAGTTAAAAATCCCACTCTTCACCAGGATTCAAACCCCGGACCCCGGTTCGGTAGCCAAGCGCTTTACCGCTCAGCCACCGCGCCTCACAACAGCTAACATAAATTTAGTAAAATAAAAAAATAAGATAGTTATACCAAGGAGGCTTGAGGGGAAGGAGCAGCCAGATTGTCTGAAGAGGCAGTCATTTCTACTTTTTCTACTTTAGCATGTTCTACTCTAACAGGGGCAGTAACTGTGGTCTCTGGAGCTGCAGCACTGGTTTTGTCATCAGCTGGAGTTGATTCCTTACTCGTACGGGGTAGACGAGAGAGCCGAGAGGCTGGTGTAGCATCTGGTTCCTGCTTTACGGGTGCAGCAGGAGCTGGTGTCTCTCCTAGACTTTCAGTACCTTGAAATAGAACAAGTCTTTCTAAGCAAGAATAGCTAGCAAATGTGCAGATCAGATTCATTTCATTTTCAAAGTTTAAAGGTACAATTGACTTTCAAAATGACTTTTTAAACTTTGAAATAGTTTTTCCATTAGCAAAAAGAAGTTGTTTTTTAAAGATCCAAGACTAATACTTTAATATTGTCACGGATGAATGTGTGTATGTATGTATAATCTATTTTTACACTCTGCGCGAATGACCGGAAGTGTGTTTTGTTGTCAGAGGTTGATCAGAGAGAGACCAGCGTGTGTGATATAGAGTAAAGATGATTAAAGTTTATGTGTTTGATCTAGTGGTTTAATTGTTTTATTTCGTTAACTATAACTGAACCAGGGGCACCTAGACATATCGAGACCTAAGGTTGATTCTATAGAGTTATAAGTATAAATACAATAGGAAAGCTGTGACAAATATAATTAAAAGAAAAATTGTTTGCAAAAGATTATCATGTTAGTAAATAATTAACAGTGAAAAAAAAGATTTATAATACTCTTAGTCATGGTTCCTGGTGGTCTCAAGCCAGACTTTTTGGCAGTTGCTGGAGTCGCTGCTGGTGTGCTAACAGGACGACTTGGCGCTTTCAATCCACTCTGTCTGGGAGTGGCTGGGACTGGAACAATAGGTGATTCTTTGACAGGCTCTTGATTTTCCAGTGGGGCAACCTAGCAAAAAAAAAAAGATTTACATTTTTAGATTTTTATCTAGGTGATAATGCAATATGTTTACCTTAACATGCAAATAAAGAAATTAACTTTCTTTAAAAAAAAAGTCATGTTTACCTGTGACTGGCGGACAAAAACACCATAGTTTTCCGGGCAGGTAAAGTAAGTCTTTCCTTGAACTGTTCCATTATTTTTACCTTTAGGCTCATCCAATACAACTCCTACCCATTTGCCTAGTTGTAAATGTAAAAAAATTGTAACATCCTTTTGTTAAATTGTGCAGATATTTAAAAGACTGCTACTGAATGTGCACTATATGGTCAAGTATTAATGATTTCTTTAGCCATTTCTTAAAGAGATTATCAGTTCTAATGAACATTACCATGAGTAAGAAACCTATAAAATGTACCTGGACTAAATACTGTGTTTCCAATGTAGGCCACTGTTCCTACAATGCCTTTCCCAATAATTTCCACACGAGTGCCAACTTTGGCTGGCTGTGTCGTAGCCATGGCTGGGTACTGAAAAAAAAAATCCTTTCTTTTACTAAAATAATATTAAACTAGATTGACAAAGTCAACAATTTTAAGACTAAAAATACGAATATGTACAAGCTAACAAAGCAATGTCTAATAGTATTTGTTATATTATTAGGATATTAAATACAAGAACCAAGAAAACATTACAATAAGCCATAGCTGAGTTAAATAAATAAAGGCACATAGCAAATATTATCTCTCTATTCTGATTAGATTCGAAGATCTTTTATAGGAGGTACATATGACAAAACATTGTATCATATGTTACAGCTAAAATGCAGAAATCAGTTATTCTGCACTTTATACAGTTTTAGTGCAGATTAATGTAAGGAAAATTGTTTCATTTTTCACATACCTAGATAATATGCAAGTTCCCTAGATAAATTGAAAATTACCTACTAGACCAGTGATGGGCAAAATTTTTTAGGCACTGACCAAAAACTTAGAGAAAATAATTTCGCAGACCATAATTATTTTTTTTACCAAAAACAAAACAAAAAAAATGTAATTTAATATTACATTTAGCTTGCATGATATTAAACTGAAACTAATGTGATGTAAGTTGCTGTTAGTGTTTTGACTCGATCTAGTTCATTAATTTGGTTCAAATCGGGACTTAGTTATTCTTAAGAATAAACTGGGTGTTCATCCATCAATCTATTTGCGAGTTAAATTAATTCAAGCTGCAAACCTGGTTTCCCTACTTGACAATCTACATTAAAAGGAATACTTTAAAAATGTCTAAATCCTCTTCATTAACATGAGTCTTAAAATCTTGTTTCAAATTTGTCATGAAGTTGACTCAAATTATCTTCATAATTTATAAGCAAGTAGCCTATGACTTTCTTCCATAAGGAATTTATCTTGTGAAATGCAATAAATCCTTTTAAGTAGATTAATAGCAAATACAATATATTGTTTAAAATATTTAGGGTGGCTCCAAAATGTTGTCATTAAATATATTTTTTCTTAACATTTCATTTGTTCATGTGACAGACGTTCTGTGAAAATGCAAATTTCAAGAGCCATTCCGAATCTTCAAATATTTCTCATTCAGATTGCATGAAAGTAAAAAACTCTTGAAATGGACTATTTGTAAAAGGACAGATGAATATAAATGCTCAAACTGTGGCAAACTCTGCTGATCCAGAATTGGCTTGATCAGCCACTTCAGATTCTGTCCCGTCTCAAGACGTAACCAAAGCCAGTGACTCATCTGGGCGCATCCATTGTCTTAAGAGACAGAAGGAGCCATATATATTAAGCCCATGGGAGCAAAGAGTATTTATAAGCTTTACCAATACTCAGAGGACTGATTTTACATTGAAAGCTGTCTTACAGACATTGTCCCTAGGTATAATGCAGTGTAGGAAAATAACATTGTTTCCAGGTAGTTTTGATAGAAAATCTTAACAAAACCAGAAATAAAAAAAACATTTAACACCAACATTTTATGTACATCAAAACTCAATTTCCTGCCACAGTTCTCATTTCAGCAGATACAAACAGTAGTGAATCCTGAAAAGTTAAATTCACAATATTACCCCAATGTTTTAATTCACATTAAAAACTTTTAACTTTGTGATTAAAATTGTTAGTTTTGATTATTATCACAAAACTTGTGCATGCCAGAGTTGGCCCACAGGCCGTAGTTTGCCCATCACTGTACTAGACACTCATTAAATTGAAAAATTTTATCATACACTTGCTACTGTACTGCTAAAGTACAAAATCAGTTACCATTAAAGTGAAAAAAAAGGAGCATACACTTAAATACAAAATGATTTATTCTACAAATTATCTTGGTATCAGTTTTATGCAAATTAGCCTAGAGGTAATGTGCAAAATTTAATAAAAAGATTGTAATGAGCTTTATTAATATGCAGATTATATTATATAATAGTAATAAAAACAAAGATTTTCAATATATATCTATAGATTACTAGAAACTATAGTGATAAGGAGTCTAGAATCTAGATCTAGTGAGGCAAATACTATCAGATGTAGATACTATTTAGATTATTATTATAGTAGAATAAGTCATAAGTAGATCTATGTTAAATAATTAGTGACATGATCTATAGATCTAGATCTAGTAAAGTAGACTATAATGTCACTAGATCTATCTATATATATATATATATATATATATATATATATATTATTACTAATTATAGGACCTAGATCTAGAATAATCTAGATCTATAGATCTACATCTAGAATAGATTATAGATAATGAAAAAAGATAATCACAAGCAGTTGAAACTTGAGTTGTCAGTTGAGTTGACTCTAAACTCCAGTTACTAATCTAGATCTAATTAAATCTAATACTAGAGATTACTGTCAGTGTCACTGTGACTATCACGGATTACACTCACTTCACTGAGTCAGAGATCTAGATTTCTAGAATAGATACTGATCTAGACTTAGAGTATCAGTATATTAATATATATAATATTATATATGAGTGTTTCTCCAGTACTGGTGACAAATAGGTATTGGCTCACTATAAATTCAAAAACTTCTTATTAAAATGTCACAATTTTCTTTTCATTTCACATAGAAATGGTTTATCTATAAATTGTGATATTTTGAGCTTGAAAGGTGCATTGTGGAATTTTAAAATTATAGAAAATGTGTGAAATAGTGCCCAAAATGGCATCTTTTGATGTAACATGGAATACCAGGCTTAGGTTGAAGTAATATTCTACTAAAAGCAAAGCTTATTCAACAGACATTTTTGTTGAAATAGGTTAACAATATAATGTTATTGTTTTATCTATATCTTTTTATTTTATAGTTACTTTGGTATTACTTATATGCCGCCGTAAAAAATGTGTCACAGGTGCATCAGGTGGTATCCCACTTAACTTGAAAATTTAAATCTTTGTTAATTGTAAACAAAGTAAAGGATTCTGCTCCCAATTGTGTTTCTGTTACTAAAAGCATTAATGATTAATTTAGACAGTGTAATTTTTCTTAAAAACTGTAAAAATTTATATAATTTTAGTAAAATAGCTCTTAGTGTCCCAGGTGAAGCACCTCAAACGCTCTTAACAATAAGAACAATATTTTTTTAAACAAAGTTATTAATGAGATGGGAATTACTAAATGGTATCTCTGATACTGCTTAGTACACAATAAGCTCCATTTTCTTGGGAAAAGGCTACATAGTAATTAACAGGAGACATAATAGACATTTTTTCATTGTAGCACTTGAAACGCCTTATGTTGAATGATACCAGAAAATCTCAGAGATCTAGATATAAGTAGTTTTCTCACCAAAGTTTTGAATTAAAATAAGAATTAAGCTTATTATTCTCAAGTTTGATCTAAAATACATTGAATACTATTTTTTAATCTAAGTTAATGTAAACCTTATTGTTTTATCATTGTTTGTGGTGCTTCACAGGACACTAAACAAGTCTTGATCTAGATAAAGGTCTTGTGTAGATTTAAATCTACTGTATATTTCAATTTATATGTAAATCTAGTTTTGAATCTTGTTCTTGGTGCATTGAAAGTCAGAATGCTACGCCTTTTAGTCTATGATTAGGTCATGTTTGAGGCAGTTATGTCTAATATAATTTTAAATGATTATTGAACACACACACACACAAAGGTCTAGTACATTCATTTGTGGTTATAGAAAACTATTTTGTAAATCATTGATAAAAGAATAATTGGTAATGTAATTACAGACTTTAAGAAAATTGTATTTCAGCATGTATTAACAAAAAAAAATATATATTTCATATTGGTGTCCCGTTGTAGCACCCGCAACTTCTTGTCATATAATAGTTATGTTATAATAAATGCTTGAATTATTGTTGAGATATTGCAGCAAATAATAGCCTATATATTTAGCTACAATGCAAGTATAGCATAAATTCTATTTTCTTATAAAAAATCTTATTTAAAAAACTTTTACCAGTAGTGTTACAGGTGCTACAGTGTCCCATTTTTTAAATTGAGCGCAAACGTAACGTAAGTGCTCAAAAACTTCAATTTTTCTATCTAGTTGCTTAATACAATAGAAACATTCAAATTATGCTAAGAAAGCAAACAAATTAACAGTTAGTTGTCCTTTAATCATCAATGGTGTCCCAGTGATACACCTGAAATGCAAAAGTGGGTACCCCCTTTTGCCAGCACTGCTGAGGAAATGTATGTATTCCAATTCATTTTCTATTGATAAATTCTTAAAGTACAATGGGTGAAGAAATGAATCCACTTAAAATGAAACCGAAAACTTTCATTTTAATTTTTGACCTAATGTGACACTTTTTGATACCAGTACTGGAGAAACACTCATATAACAGAGTCTAGTTCATTACTGAGTTTGTTACTCTCAAATTAAAATTTTGTTAGTTAAGTTGTCTACTCTAGATATAATATAAAATAATATGTTAAGCTAGGCTGTGGTTAGGCTCTAGTTAGACAATAATTATAGAGAATAGATTTACTGCACTTAAGAGTTGACTTCTAAAGTTAAAGTCTCAAGTTAGTCGGACAGAGTTAGACATAGAGGTGTTACAAGAATACTAGATTCTAGAATAGTAAGATCTAGATCTAGAACTACTACTAGACTAGATCTAGATTTAGATCTATCATCTAGGTCTAGTCTAGATTGACTAGATTTCTAGACGATCAAGAAATTCCTAATTGAAATTCTTGTAGATAATTGACTCGATTGTAGATTCTAATAATAATTCTAAAATTCTTGTCATCTAAGTCTAAGTCTAGAAAGCCTAGATTCTAGATCTAGACAATCTAGTCCTACTAATCTCTCTAGTCTCTAGACTAGATCTAATCTATAGATTCTATATTATTATAATATTATTTTAATATTTATATTAGATTTAGATCTAGAATAATTTAGTCTTTTAGATCAATAAATATTTAGGGTTAGATCTAGATCTAGCTAGAATTTCTAGAATCTAGATTATTCTAGATGAGTAGATTCCTAGTCCTACTATGTAACTATTAAGTCCTACTCCTAGTCACCTAAACTTTATTAAAGTGCCTAGTAGTAGTAGTAGACTAGTACAGTTACAGTAGTAGTGCTAGTGGCCGCTAGTCATACTCATAGTAGTACTTTATCTAGATGATAGGTATCTTAAATATCTAGATCTATATATATATTCTATATAGACTAATAAGTAATAGTATGTAGAGACTAGATGATTTACATCTAACTTAGTCTTAGAAGTTAGACGACTTAGTAAGTAGATCTAAGTAAGTTTTGTAACCTAAACTAACTAGATGAAGTAGGCAGATGTACTTCTAACTTTACTTTACAAATCATTAATATTTAATAATATTTATTAGATATTGAACATATTCTATCTCTAATACTATAGTATAGACTATAGGTCTACAACAATACAACATGAAATCAAAATAAGCTTAAATAATAAATAGAACTAGTAGGTTTAGTCTATATAAAGGTAATCCCACATCCATCTTAATATTCTTAATAAAAACAATCAATAATGGAGATCTATAGTATAGTATAGATATTATACTAATCTAGACGATTTCCGGTGAGTTTATAGAGTTGCCAATTTAATCACATATCTACAATCTAGATCTAGAAATCTAGTCCCGGTATCTTCAAAGAACATGCCATTTTAATTTTAAACTATTTTTGTTCGATCTAGAATTTATACTTTAGTTCTAAATTTCAATGTAAACCGAAATCATTTTGAGCTTAAAATGTCTACGAACAGACTTATATTTGTAAATCTATTATTTAGCTTTTTTCCAAATTTAAAAAACATGATTTAAGGTTGGCATCATTAAAAAAAATCTTTTGTTGTAAAGTTTAGAAAGCTGCTCAACATTCAAAGGGAAGTCAATCTTGTTTACAAACAAAACGCAAAAAAATAGTATAATAGAAATCCAAATATTCCAAGACGCAAAGGTCTAGATCTAATCTAGATTCTAGACTCTAATTAGAGTTGAAATCTACATCCTAGATGAAAGATATAGATCTAGATAAAGATCTACAAGTAAAGAGTATTATAATGGCGAACGAAAATTGTAATGTCGGAGCTTCTCATCTTGTAGATGATTTTGAAGCCGCTTTTCAGGTTTAATTTTTTATTCTTATAGACATTATACTAGTATAGTAATTAATTATTAATGTCTAAATTTTATATATTAATATAGATCTAGAGATAGTCTATCAGTAGTATTAAATGTATGTTGTGTATATAGATTATAGTAGAGATCTAGAAATATGTTTATGTTACATACTATTAGTCTATATAGATCTAGAGTTCTAGATTAAACTAGTAGTATTTAGATCTAGTCTAGTTTTTAATGTTTTTCTCATTTAACTGTTTTAGTTTTTTAGCTTCCGCTGCTCAATTTTCTAGATGATCTAGATTTAGAAGTAGAATATATATTTACAAACTTGACTCTAATAATGAGTCTCGCTATTCAGGCTCTCTTCAACCTGCTCCACATGACACCACCAACTCAAAGAACTTGCCAACTCAAATCAAAGCTCCAAAATAATAGTTTAATGTCCATTAAATCACAGTCAACACTGTAAAATTGGCAACACGTAACACTGACTGAACAAATATTTCACTGTTAACAACCCTATCATTGTATCAACTCTTGCACCGGCCTCTCCACCTCGCTCGTGACTTATTGGGTTCAACTTTTTCGGACTTGCATGGGGTTCACCTGTTCAGGACTAACTTCAAACACTGGGCTCATGGTGTCAGACTCGATTGCAGATTAAGTTCAAGACATCATCTCATACTCGTTAAATGTCATAATACTCTGTACAGAACCCCACTGAACTGTGCTGTAGTCGATCTGACTGAAGTGAATTGCCTGACTGCAACACCTCTACCCCTAATATAGGGTCCCCGCTGGTCTTCCAGAAACCTACGCAATTTTCTCCGACCATTCTGGATGATTATATGATTACACCCGGCGTGACTGGTCTGAGTAGCATTTACTTTAGATATTTCTTGTAACTTTGCCAGTCATCACATTTGACTGTCTCTGCTCATCATAGTTGACCACCCACTCATCTAGCGCTAGGGCGATTTGCATTGGCTGACTACACACACACACACTACTACCCCTATCCAGACCACCATAACAATACTAATAATAATGCTATTTCATGCTTTTAGCTTTCTAAGTGTGCTCTGATCTTATCACTATCTGGACCAATGGGGACTAATGGGAGAAAATCTGGAGAATCTGGATAATTAATGTTTTTTTATTTTTAAAGGCAAACAAAGCTTGTTCACTCAGGGCTCAGCCTTACTCAAAGAGGACTAATTCAACTTATACCACCACATCTGCCAAGTACAATTTCTTTCCCTTGTTCAAGATATAACAAACAAAATAATTAATTACCAATAGTTAATTAACTAATTGATCAATTTTGTTTATTGATTCTTGCTTTGTCAGGTACAAGGGATAATTGTGCAAAATTTCAACTTGATTCAAGATTGGGTGTGGGAGAAATAATGTGTACAATTTTACCAGATAGACAGACAAACTGAGTTAGTTGATATAGGCTTTGTAAAAATAAAAGGCTCCAAATCAACACTAATGGTAAACTCAGGTGCACCTCAAGGAACAATCTTTGGCCTGCTACTTTTTCTGATTTACATAAAAATGACCTACCAGTCCTAATTGCAAGTCAAACAAGAAGTTGTATAACGTAAAGCTAAAAGGCTATTTAACCTATTTAAGGCTTTTATTAGACTATGCTCTCACTGTTTGGGACCCCTTAATCCAAGAAAACATAAAGAAATTTGGAACAGAGGTGCAAAATAGAGCAGTGAGATTCATGACGAACAAATTTTTACATTTGATTAGTGTTAAGATCATTACATTAGTAAAATCTCTCAATTTAGAGATGCTTCAGGACAGAAGACTAAAAAGTAAAGTAGCAGTGATACATAAAACACTGAACCATAAAATGATAATTTACAATTACAAAAACAAAACCTAATAAAATATTCAGAAATACATACAAATAAAGGCACATTTCTTTTCCCATATTCTAGGACATATATTTGTATAAGTGCTACTTCTTCCCTAGTGATTTTATAGCATGAAATTAGCCAGGAAAAACAATGACTTAGCAGAGTTAAAGTCATTGATCAACATGCATGACTAGATTGATACATGGATATATATATATATATATGTAGGACATAATTATCTTCTCTTTTAATGTCTGTAATTTATAAGTATAATAAGACAAGAGCCTATCAATATTATATAAAATTAGGCTAAAAATAAAGTTTGTCTATGTTTTGAATTTACTTGTACATATATTTGTTATTCTGTGCAGGGATTTGTTTATTCTTTTTAAAATCTTTGATTCACACATTTGTTGTGTATAGTTTCAATGCACAATTTATTTTGTCTATTCAGAACTGTGTTTCTCTACTTACATCCCAAGAAAATTTTAATGTTCAGGACTCAGAAGAAACTAAAATGAGTAAGTTTGTTCTGTTTTGTATATTTTAAAATATTTGTTTAGAAAAACTAAGAACCTTTAGTGCAAATTAATAGAGATTTAGGGTTAGGTTTAGCATAAGCATAAAATTATTTTGTTTTTTCTATAGGTGTAGAAAATAGTTTGCAAAGGTTTTTAGAATCTGCAAGACAAATGGAGACTTTCTTTTTGAACAAGAGGTTAATTTTATCTGTTGCCAGACCTGAGCATGTTCTGAATGAAGTAAGTCAATTTTTAGCTGGAACTTTTTATAATGTAATAAGGTATCCTATATAGTTAGCATATTATTATATATATATAAATATATATATATTATTATATATATAAATATATATATATTATTATATATATAAATATATATATATATATATATGTTAAGGTATTTCGTCAAAGAGTCAATGGTCATTTAATATTTCTTGTTTGTTTGTTTTCTTTACATTGGCAGATATTTTTACTCATAGAGTTTATAATGTTACCAAATAATATTATTTTACATTGTTATTAATGTTACTGTAATGGAGAATGTTTTTTTCTATTAATGTCAAGATTCTTAAATTCAATGTAGATTTCAGTCTGGAGCCTGGTCATTAAGTTGAATATTCATTTTGTGTTTCCTAAAGAAGATTTTTTTTTTTTAAAATTAAAAGTTTAATTAAAGCTTTTGCTCTAGTGCATTACAATATAAAATTAGATCTGGTAGCATAGCATCTAAATGGTGTATTTCCAAGCTGACTTAAATCAGTTACTTACCTTATATTTTGTAATTATAAAACAGTTCCAAAAAATGTATGAAAAATAACCAATGAAATTACAGGTAGTCCTCGACTTACGACAGTGTTCCGTTCCTACTCGGCGGTTTAACCCAATTTTGACATAAGTCGGATCATACATTCATACAGAGTACTGTAGCATAATAACAGTACTGTACTGTACTGTAAACACTTAGCCTTTCCATACACCTATTCTAATACATAATTATCAAAGCAAAGTCAGTTTATCCTTTTAACTTTATGACCTGGTGCTGACTTTTCCTCCTTGGCGATTGGGTAAACATTTCCAAAACAAGCCTGTCTCTTCCACGTTGAACACTTGTTGAGCACAGTAACCACCCTCCTCAATTATCTCAGCCAATGCTTTTGGAAACTCAGTTGCTGCTTTCTTATCAGCACTTGCAGCTTCACCTTGCACTTTAATGTTATGGAAATGGGCACGATCCTTAAACCTCCTAAACCAAAGCCCTACTCGCCACACATTCTTCATTTTCACTTCCTTCTCCCATTTCTCTTTTCAACACCTCAAACAGTCTCCTAGCTTTCTCCTGAATAAACATAAGGCTCACAGGGATACGGCGTTGATTTTGGTCTTCCAACCACAGCAATAATAATTTTTCCATCTCAATAATAAGCCCTTTATGCTGCTTTGTTATCATTGTTGCTTTCATAGGAGCAGATCCTTTCACATGTTCAAGGATACGATCTTTATCCTTAATAGTCGTAGTGACAGTCGAACGACTAGGTTGTAATGACTTGCCAATTTCTGTTGGTGTTTCCCCCTTATCAGATTGCCTTATGATATCCACTTTCACCTCCATGATGATGGCCTTCCTTTTCTTTGCTGTATCCTTTTCTTTAGGGTCAGATGAGTCTGACTTACATTTGGGAGCCATAATGAAGGGTCCCATGGCATGCAGGAGACTAGTTGTCCTCTTGTAATGGTACAGTGTACAGTACTGGACTACACTGCTGTATAAATGTATTACTCTGCCACTGCATGTAATTCACCACTGTCACAAAACCATGTAAGTTGAACTGAGCCGTCGTAAACAGCGTCATAACCATGAAACCACGTTAGTCGAGACTGTCGTAACCCGAGGACTACCTGTATTTTATTTATATTTATAACTTGTATGGTATCCCATTTGTTGTGAGGCTCATTGAGTTAAAGTTGTATCACAATTTTGATCTTATTATTTGGCAGCTTTTAGTCTGGTTTTTATTAGCATGTCAGTTTAGGACAAACATAAAGACTAAGTTTATCAACCTGTAAATGTGGATGGTCAAATTTCAGAGAAAATCAAAATCTTATCACATTTTACATTGTCAGACTCTTGTAAAGAAAATTCTAGCCTTCTTGCATTTGAATCCCAGTATATGTATTAGTGCTATCAATTTGTTTTCTCAAATGTTTCCATCCTAGTGGACCATTTTTTTATATTTTCTAACAGATCTTTCTTCTTTTATTTTCTTTTGTAATATTTGTATTACATTTTAGGACATTCTGGAGCTTAAGGCTGAATTTGAGAGGAAAGAGAAACTGATTGAAAAACATCATGAAAAGTTGCCCAAATGGCAAGCTCTGCTTCGCTCCAATGCGTCAGCCATGCCTACAAGTCCTTACTCAGGTAGTCAGCCTCAGTCTCATCAGAATATGGTACCGGGCCCACCTATGTCAACATCTGTTGGGCCATCGATGGGGGCCTCAGCCAATCAGCCAATGATGAGCCAACAGATGACATCCATGGCACCTGGCCAATACCCAGGTCCTCCAGCTGGTCATCCTGGACAGTACAATATGCCACCACCAGCATACCCCCAGGGACCTCTTGCTTATTTAGAACGGATGTAGCTAAGAATGGAATGGAATCTTTCAGTGTACATGAACATATATCTCTGGACTAAGTTTTTTGTTGTAAGGCTCAATGATGAAACCATTGTTGGGTGAAAATTGTGTCATCGCAGTACAACTGTTTTTGTGTTTATGCTGAATGAAACAATTTTCATATAGTATCCTCAAGATACAACTTTTATGTTAAGTGTATGTGAAAGTGTATGTATGTATGTAAAGAATATTTCTTCCAGATAATTCATGAGAAAAAATTTTGTTTTCAAACATGTTCTCAATCATGAAATTTTAGAACACCTTTATGTTTATACTACAAGCATTTTCATTCATTGCTGTTTCAGGCAGTCTTACAGATGCTGTTTCTAGATATAATGCATTGTACGAAAAAAACATTGTTTCCAGGGTAGTTTTGTTTGAAAATCTCAATCTTTTTAATGATTTTTTCTATTTTTTTTTTTTTGGTGCCGTTCCTTTATCTCCCATATGCCTTCTTTCATTAAAACATTTGCTCAGACTGAACCAGATAGTGCAAATCATTCTGCTCTCAATAGTATGAAGTGTTGACAAATCTATTGGGTCAGTGTACTTACTGGTATGTGAGGCTTCTTCAAATGATCACTCTGTTATAAAGTAGGCTTTATCCAAAACAAAACAAAATATTTTGCTACCTCATAAAAGGGAAAGTAAATAGTATTTTAAAAAAAACACCATTGTATTTATTTGTATGAGTTAACATTATTTCAGGTTTGTCCGTGGTTAATACTAATGTTGTACATCTTAGCAATTGACACATAATTTTATTATTTCTATGACCCATTTCATGAGCTCTCAATTTTGTTAATCATTTTCATCAATCTGTTACTTTTAATTTGTTTACAAACATTTATAAATTTGTAACACCAACATTGAAATTAGAGATTTTGGAATCAGGCTGCTTTTTTCTTTATTAAATGGTTTATGTTCATATCATTTTTCATCTGTTAAATCCTTGACCTTCTTAAAGCTATTGCAATACTAACAGTTGACATGCTCTAAAAATTAACAGCATGACACAGGGCTGTCATTTTTTAAAATTTGATTTCATTAGATGTACAAATCAGCCTTATTGTTCTAAATTGCAGAAAGTGGGGACTTATTAAGCTGTTATGAGTGTATCTAACGTGTATATTAAATCTCAAGGTATAATATATACCTTTATTAATCTTTTAATATTTGAGTGTGAAACATAAATGAGTTAGTGCGAAAGAAACCTGTATTTCTTGAAGAAATGTTGACTTCAATGTTGCACACTAGAACCAGGCCAAGACATTTGTTTAGATCCAGGCCAAGACAATGTTTAGAACCAAGCCAAGACACTTGTTAAAAACTAGGCCGAGACACCCTTGTTATAAAAGAATGAAAGCATCTTTATTAGAATTTTGAAAACTTTAGTAGATTTATACATTTGCTAAATCGGATTATTTTCTCTGGGGGGGGGGGGATAATGTTTCCTTTTTTAAAAATCTAACCATCATTAATTTTTAAGAGCAAAATAATCACTCTATAATCTGTATAAAGGAGGAGTTGTCTCTCTTTGTTTTTTTGTAAGTAATTTTTTTTTTTTAATAAATATTTTCTTGTTTGTATATGAACATGTAGATTTATACTAAATGTTAAATGTGCAAAAGAAAATTTGATGGTCGACTGGATTTGGGAAGGGGAAAGTCTATAAGAGATAATGAAAATAAAAATTGTTTCAGATTCGTATTAAATATTTATTGAAACATTCTTTTTAACCCAATTTTTTAATGAGCTTCATTACTACAGATTTAGATTTGGAAAAAGGCTACTAAATTTTTGTAAAGGGCTCTTTAATAGATCAGTTTAAAAGGTCTTTTCAAAATATTTAGTGCTGTTAATTAAATATGCTCGCTGACCTACATTCCGATATATTAAATCTGGATATTTTAATTTTAAAAAATCTTTATTATGCCTCGAGAAGCGTGGAGCCCAAGGAAATCAAAGTTAAGTTTAAAAGATAGCGAATAGAAATGACTCATTTTATTTGTTACCAGGTTCATTGTTCCATTATGTTAAAAGGCCAACCATAAAAAAAATTTTTTTTTTTTTTTTCAAATGATACAATTTTCAGACATTAAATAATGCAAACAAAGGCGTTAATTTCAGACCTAATGTTTATTACATTTGAGGTGATGCTTTATCTAGCCAGTAAATCATTTTGAAAGTCTTTATTTTCCAAACAATGCTGTTTAAAACCTGGACTAAAGAGCAAAAAGGGGAGGTGCACCAGTTGTCCAAAGGTTAAAAAAAAAACAACTTCATCTTTGGACTCAATAGAAAGAAATGTTGTGTAGAAAAATTTACAACCAATGTTGGACAAATGAAATCGAAAATGTCAAAACTGATCTCACCAGCCACAACAGAGTGCAACCCAAATGAGGAATGGAGTGTCGGATCGAACAGGATTATCTAGAATGTTCTGTGGGAGCCCAATGGAAGCTCTATGCTATAATATATAGCATAATATATATATATATAAATGTAGTCTATGATTAAGACCTATTTGATTAGATAAAACTCGGAAAATACATGACATCTAGCTATTCCTGCTATATCGTAAGAGATATTGTCTTTCTAGTTAAAGAGAAGTTTGAAGTCAATAAAAGTAAACTTTTTATATGTAACCTACATGCTATTTTTTTTGTAACTTCTTTGTCGTTATTTAAAAAGTAAAGTTTAATAAAAATACTTTTTTTTTGTTAATGTACCCGTCAATGTATTTTACGAAAGGTTGCATTGTTTCATTCATCTTTACAAACCTTAATGTTTCAGTAAGAACCTCTTTCAAGTATAATAAAGAAAACATGTTCAGTTGATGTTTACAGTTCTGTAACAATCGATCAATATAAGTAATTAATTCACCAACGATAGTTTTTTTGGAATATTTTGTGAAAAGTTGAGGGGGGGGGGGACACTGAGCTTAACCGTACCAAGTGACACCGACCCTTGTGACGCCATTAATTCTTGGCGGTCTAAGTGCAAGATTGGAACTGAAAAATATGAAAATGGACAAAGATTACTCGATGTCTTCTCATAGCATTCCCTCTGCGTCACTAATACATTTTTCTATATTGAACAGCACAGTGGAGAAAAATGACAATCTTCGCTCCGAATCCTGGCACCAACTTGATCTAACCTTGGTATATCTTCGCTCCAAATCCTGGCGCCAACTTGATCTAACCTTGGTATATCTTCGCTCCAAATCCTGGCACCAACTTGATCTTATACCTCATATTTATCAAGTTTATCCGGTCCTAACCATCGCGTTAACTGTGACAGATCACTCATTGGTATGCTGTAAGATTAACCTTTTCCCTAAAATAAATCCACCAAGTTATTGGTAAGTTTGAAGTCAAGAAAAGGAAGTTCTTAATATATAATCCTGAGCGTCTATAGGCTGCACCGAAAACCTTCTCCCAGATACACCTTCCCCCCCCCCCCCCCCCCCCCCCCCCACCACCACTGGTCGACAAATGAGATTGACGTATAGCACTCTGAGCATGCTATAAGCATGAAAGTCTCGCTATACAAAAGCTATAATAATAATAAATATTAATACTATAGTAAGGTAACAATTTAATTAATAAGGGATAAAAGGATAATTTAATTTTTTGGGGGAAAAATTTACATTTTGAAATTTTTTTATCTGGTGCAGAAAGGTCCTACCTCCTAATCAGTTTTTTTTTATCGATTTTTTTCTTTCTTTATCGAATCTCTAGCTAAAGGATTGATACTATTAGATCAAGTTTGTATATCAATGTCAAGGCATTTCTCCCAAGAAAAACTAGACGGTTTGATATTGCAAAGCTTGCCACGAATCAAGGTAATAGGAAAGAGAAACCAAAGTGAGAGAAAAAATACTTTTCCAGTTTTGTACAATCGGCAAATGTTCAATAGAATTTCTAAAAACAATGAAAATAATTAAATCAATAGCAAAAGGAATAAAATATTTAAAATATCGGTTATTATGAAATTTATACAAAGGTTTTCGGGTTAAAATATGTTTATGGTTAAAAATATAGCCAGACTAAGAAGATGAACAAAGTAGAGGATGTGTCATAGAGAAACTGTACATGTATTTTGAAAACTAAACCAAATAAAAGAACAAACATAGAAATTTATTTTAATGGGTTACTTATATTACCTTCTTACATGCAAAAGACACTTACTAATAGAAGTCTTAGGGAATAATCTTTTTTTTCTGTAATCTATAAAAGATTAGCCATGTTTTATTTTATTTTTTAAATCACCTTTAGAAAAAAAATTACACCCGTAATAAGTCTAGTACACCAGGTGAAGATATGAACCAATATATCCGTACATTGTTTGTTCAAATGCTGCACACTGCTCTATGGTATCGAACTACTAGAGCTAATAAAACTAACCATTTAAATAGTCATTAAGAGACACAATAAGTACAGACAGTAGGCTATTAGAGAAGATAATAGTCTTGGGGGAAAAAAAAAGACTGCCATTGTGTAGGCTACGTGGTCACGTGGCTTACTCACAATTGACAAACCAGAGATACATAACAGCCTAAATAATTAGATCATTAAGAATTATTGCGCCAGATCCGGACACCACCCCATTTCAGTCAGGCTTCAAGATTGCATTGATTTGTGATTGGAACTCTAGTTTAACAACTTTGGAATGTGTGCGTCAAGCAAAGGTATTTTTTTTATATTTTAAATTGGCAATTAATTTATATTAATTTATATCTATATATATAATTCTCTTCTTCGCTCAAGAGTTTGGACGAGAAGAAGAAGTAAAGGAAATATCACTCTTTTATTTCTGCGGATAGAGTTATCCCACGAACTTTACGAGCCTTGCGTGTAGCGAAGTCATACAGTATATCATAAAAATTCTATTTCCTACATAGATCACGTTCATTAGCAAGAATCACCAAATGTTTCAATCTATCTACGAGAATTGTTGAACTTAAGTAATTCTTCATTAGTTTGAGGCGCGAGAAGCTTCTTTCACCAGATTCCAAAATTACGGGATAAGGCCGTTTTTTTTATCGCACGTAGGATTTGCATTTTCCTATTTGATTGACACCCCAAAATGACAATTTTTGTCTATCTATTTCAGGAGATTCGTATGAGTTTTCTAAAGATTTTAATAATTTCCGGGTATTTCCAGGACTTTTTCGTAAATTTTGCAATTTCATGAGATATTCAGGAGCTCCTTGAAAATTGACAGGAGGCCGCGGGAAATCTGTTATAAGTTATACAATGGTTTAATTTAATAATTTATACACCTAGAATTAGCGCGGGTCCTTGAAAGTGCGAGGTCCATTGCGGTCACATAAGTGCGGAGCCCACTGCGGTCACCTAAGGCCGGCCCTGCAAAAAAGCGTTGAATGCTACGCCGCCGGTCGACTAGTTTATTTATAAGAGATTTAGTACAGTAGGCTATTAGAGAAGATAATAGTCTTGGGAAAAAAAAGACTGCCATTTTACAGGCCAGCCACTCACGCATTAGGAACAAATCAGCAAATCTTATTAGAATGTGAGAAACCAGACAATTGCAGGTACAGAAATTTGGCTACATCCTAAAATTTATAATAGCCTACAGAAATTTTCAATAGTAATTATGAAATATTTAGAACAGATAATCATGGAGGAGTTCTTTTAGCAATTAAAAAAACCCCACTTTATAGCTGAAGAAATTACTCAAAAAGTATAGAATCAACATTTTGTAAAATTAACACCACCTCAACATCTCTTATAATAGGCATTATCTACAGACCACCAAATTCTAGTTTAAAGTACATGCAAGAACTATGCAGACTATGCATGCAAATCAGTTAACTACACTTAAAGAAAAAAATAATAATGCAGTTGTTTTTTTTCTGTATTATGGATGACTTACACCCATCAAATATAAATTGAAAAATACTCACCATAGATAAACACCAAAATCTTAAGGACATTAATGAGCTTTTCATAGAAACTTTACACAACTTAAATTAAGATCAAATCATTAAAAAAAAAAATTAGAATAAAGAACACATTAGATCTCTTCTTAACCAACAATGTCTCCGCACACTCACAGCTCCAGTTTACTCTCATGGATACTTACACAGACAGGCCTGTACTCTCTTCAATGTCTCCACTCACTCACAGCTCCAGTCTACTCTCATGGATTTTCGCCATTACATCTTCATTCTCCCCATCCTGCTCATCAACTTCTTCTTCCCCCCACAACTGATACCATGTTAGCTGATAAAAGTTCATTTTTATCTTCAGTTTCAACGTTTGAACTTCCTTTTCCCTACAGTGATATTTCATGACTAGGTTTATGTGATACACCTTTATCTTATTTTCTTTCTCAACCACGTCATTGAACTTTGATATTTTATTCACAACCTTATACAGACCTTGCCAAAACACGGACAGCTTATTGTCTCTGTGAGGCTTGAGGACTAAAACACAGTCACCCTCATTCATGTCTCGTCTAGACGAATATTTGTCATATTGCATCTTGTACTTCTATTTGTTAGCATCGCTGTTAGATTTAGCAATAGTAGTCACCTCTGATAATCTTTTTTTAAAGTCCACTTAATAAGTGAACACATTCTTATATTCAGTTTTTTCTTCAGCATTTACAAATACTTGCTTCAAAATAGCCAGTAGGCCCCTCATTTGTCTCCCATAAACAAGCTCAAATGGCGACAACCCCGTTGTCTCATTAGGTACCTCTCGGTAGGCGAACAATGCTGCACTAACTTTCCGGTCTCAATCATGAGGGCTATGCTGACATACTTTCCTTAAAAAGGATTTTAAAGAAGAATTGAGTTTTTCTATCATACCATTAGAGCTGGGGTGGTATATAGTGGAGTGCACGGGTTTAACTGAGAAGCACTCGCACACCTGTTTGTAAAATGCGGAAGTAAACCGAGGGCCTTAATCACTTAATATTTCTATAGGTAGCCATATTCTACAAAAAAAAGTAGTTAGCGCCTCGATAACTGTTTCTGCGTTAATATTCCTCAGAGGTATCGCTTCTGGCCATCTGGTAGCGACATCTACCACTGTCAAAATATACTTATTCTTATTGTCAGTTACCTCCTAAGGCCCAATAATATCTGTTGCAACTTTATAAAACGGAGTGGTAACAACATTCATTCGGCCAAGTTCCACTCTATCACAACGACGCGGCACTCTAGCTTTCTGACAAATATCACACGACCTCACAAACTCTTTGATGTCTCGATCTAAACCTTGCCAGAAAAAATATTTGTAGATTTTACTTTTAGTCTTTCTTAATGACAAATGTCCTGCCAACTCTTATGAGCAGTTTTCAACACAATTTCTCTCTTTGCTGAAGGTACAACTAACTGTCTTTCTTCCTCACCAAACTTTCCCTTAAACACTCTGTACAATAGTCTATCAAACACTTTATATTCCACACTTCTATTCTTTTTATTATCTACTCAACTGTCGCATGTCGCTCCCAAAGATCTTTCAAAGACGGATCACTCAATTGTTCACGTAAAAAATCATCACTCGTACCTAAAACATCACGACAATCTTCCAATATTCCACACTCACTTACAGCGCCACTATCATTCTCTATCTTTCGTTGACCTAGTTACTGCTGCGCAATCAAACTCCCGACTCACATTAATATCAACATTCCCATGAATTAAATCTGCAACAAAATCTTTAAAACAAGCAACCACATATTTCCCAACAATGTAATCCGACTCAATACTTACACACGCCAATGGGTAATCCCTGACTGTCCCATCGACAAGCTTCAATTTATAAGTACCAGGAATCATGTCTTTCTCATCAGCTAATGAACTTCTAATTCCTATAACACTAGAACCAGAATCTTTCAGAACAGACACACTTATCCCATTTACTCTTCCCTTTTTAAACTTCAGCTTACCCACAGACTTATCACGTAATGTCTTATTAACATATGAAAAAGTTTCTTTCTTACATGGGGAGAAATACACATCTCCTTTCCCTCAAGAACAATTTCCACCATTTTGAACATTGCGAGGACCACTCAGTCATCTATGCCTTACTGGTGGACCTTGATCTCTATTTGTGAAACTGGTTCTATTTTGGTACGCCCCAGTGCCCCCAGTTCTACTGCTCCTGTAATTAGGAGGACGCTCCCTTGTAACATAACTTTGTCTCATAAAACTGTTACCATGGATTCTACGACCACTACCATCAAACTGTCTCTGATTACGCCCTATTGAAACATTTCTACTGGGTCTTTGCGGATTAGCGAACGTCGCAGATAATGTCCTAGGTCTATCATCAACATCAGGAACAGAATTAATCACGGAAGAACGCTGAGGACATTCTGCCGATCTGTGGCCACTCCTATTGCAATTAAAGCAAATAACTAGGTTTCTTTCAGCGACTAGATTCCTCCCAAGGCTCATCACACGCAGCCGCAACATACAGTCTTCTTTAGTAAGCGACACACCCACACTAGCAACCTTAAAACTTCAATAACATCAATCATATCATCAACTGTGTCTTTCTTACTTATCAGTTGCTTGTACACCTCCCCAAACACATTCTCAAGTATCCTATCTTTTACCAGCAACTCTTTCACTTTTTCCACAATCTTGCCTACTTCAGCCATTTTCAGCCAATTGTCCGACGCATTTCGCAGCTCGGGGACGAAACCTATAAAATAGTTCTGGCGTGGTTTTACCCATTGGAACCTCTTGCGGCAGGTTTCCGCATTTATTTCCGCATGCCGGAGTAACACAGCCCTCACTTCCTCATAATTATCATTCAAGAACAGACTGCCCCGCAGCATACAGTTCCTTAGAAATGTTGTTAGTTTATAGGACAAGAGCAATGGGCATTCCTTTCTATCGATCTTGCATCTTGTCGCAACGGCCTCAAAGTGTGTTAAATATGCCATCAGGTCATCGTCTTCCTTCATACCCTGGAAGCTCTTATCAATAACATTTCTAGGCCGCACCTCTGCCTGTGTTGCCGCCCCTCCAGCAGCTGTTGATGACTTTTCTTTCATTCTTTCCAGTTCCATCCCCTCCTTCCTCTTGAATGTCTTCCTGGCATCTCTTTCTTTCCACCTCTCGTGCTCCTCACACTTGGCCTTCACCTCACGTTCAAACTGATCCTTCTCGCGTTCAAATCTGGCCGTCTACTCTGTCTTCGCCTCTGCTTTCAATCTTTCCTCTCTCTCAAATCTAGACCTTTCTCGTTCATACTCCTATTTCTTGGCTTTTTCATAGTCTGCTCAGCCACATACCTCTCTAACCTTTCACCTTCGTACCCCAGAGAACGACCATCACTTATAAACTGGGCAGTAATTGTCAGCCTAGTTTCCATGGTAAATACAATCTACACTACCTGACTATATTATCTTTAAATTATATACAATATGGAAAAAAAATCTACTAATAGGGTCTACACTTGTACACGAGATCCACTAAAGCCTAGAGCATGCGGTTAGATGGCAAAGAAAGAAACCTATCTGTATCCCACGTCGGAGGAAAGTGCCTCACCCAGGACACTGCGTCGAAAGATAGTTGCCACAGGACAATTCAACACAATACCAGTCGCCTCAGACTTCAGTACAGTTACCAACAGTCACTTTACTCACATTCGCTTGCTGCCGGGAGCGAGAATACACTCGTTCGAAGGTGAAGCTCCATATAGAAAAAAAATACAATTGCGTTTCAATCTGGCAATACAATAGTTATATAGTATAGTATAGTTATAGTGTTATATCACTTATATCACAAAGGATATATTAGTCTTCTACTTTCAATTAGAATTGCAGCAAATCCCTGGTAAATGAAGCGTGGTAGCAGACATCTGTCACGCTTATCACAGATATAAACCCACATGGTTTCTTGTAAGCATGTTTTACTTGATCAAGGTCTGCATGGCTTCTTGTAAGCATGTGTTACTTTACCAAGGTCTGTGTGTCTGGAGTGTAGACTTTTTGTCTTCAAAATAGATGTCTTTATTTCCTAGTTGGAATGACTTCATCAAAGCTTGTGCGACAACGTTAAAGCCTGTACGACTACGTCAATGTCTGTGAAACTACGTCAAAGTCTGTGGGAATATGTCAAAGTCTGTGCTATTAAGCCAAATGACTACGTCAAAGCCTGTGCGACTACGCCAAAGCCTGTGTGATTAAGTCAATACATGTGTGACTACATCAAAACCTGTGTGACTACGCCAAAGCTTGTGCGATTAAGTCAATACATGTGTGACTACATCAAAACATGTGTGACTACGTCAAAGCCTGTGTGATTAAGTCAAGGCCTGTGTGATTACATCAAAGCCTGTGTGACTACGTCAATGCCTGTGTGACTACGTCAAAGCCTGAGTAACTGCGTCAAAGCCTGTGACTATGCCTAGGTCTGTGTGACTATATACATGCCTAGGTGGCCTACCCAGAGCCTTAAGGGTTTGAGAGAATTGGACATTTTTTGTTGTGGTGTCTTCTAATGTTTCATATTTGTTCTTGAGTGCAAAATTCTAAAATATTGATTTTTACTTTTAGCAATAATAATCAAATTTGACTGTATGTATCAGTTAGAATGTATTAGCGAATGACCGGAAGGGTTTCACTTTGCACACGGACAGATGACCAGTATGTGAAATGATCAAGAGACAATGTTTATGTTCGTCTTCAGTATTTGTGTTCTTCAGCTGAACCCGAGGGACACCTCGACGAGTGGTCAGAAATGAGTTTCTATTAAATTAATATATTAGAGAGCTGTAACAGAAATATTATGATTATACCCATAATGGAGAGCCTTTTGTAGAGGTGTTTTAGAGCTTTATATGGCTTTTGGTATTTCTTTAGCACTATATCTCAAAGCCATACAGACATGTTTTGAGATCTACTGCATGGTAGACATGTACTATTGGTAGGGACAGAATGACTTACGCAAACCTTTTAATGGAAGCCAACTATTGCCAGACGGTTATTTATTTCTCTTTGTAATGATGCGTCATTGGATACTATGCTGCCCAGATAAGTAAACTGATCTTAGGTAAACTATACATGTAAGACTAATTCAAAATGTAATAAACATGTAACATACAGGCCTATAGTAGAATTCGGTTAATCAGATCACCGTTTTATAGGAGAAGTCGTTTGTTTGGGACGAATCCTTAAATACCAAAAAAAAAAAAAAAATGAATTTAACTATATAAGTAGCAATATTAAACAGTTTAACTGGATATGCTTACGTAATCCAAAGAAAACATGTCACGTGATCACACAAAGACTTGTCTATACCTCCACATTCTTGTTAACCTTAGCTAAAAAATGTCCAACACATACGAAATGGGTAAGAAAGATCATGCCACACCGCCTATCTCTAAAAAGGGTATAACAAAAACGTCATGGGTGTAGTAAGGAGTTGTTTTTTCGGGGGGGGGGGGGTATAATGTGTTCCTTTTTTTTTTTGGCTTTGTGCACACACAGACCATTTTTTGTAACCTAGAAGAAGTTATGGTGTTAGTGGAATGACAGTAAATACCCCTTCCTTGACAGCTAGGTGGTTTGAGATGAGCGAGATTAGCTCCCCAGAAAGGTCCTGGTGGAGCCCCAACGGCAAGCGTTTTTACCATATTTTAAAAAATGTATTTTCTATCTAAAAAAAGTACAGATCAAATGTCCTATTCACTATTTTTTTTAATTAATGGAGCCCAGGGACTAGCAGGGAAATAGCTCAAAATGTTAGGTGTTTTATTTGAACCCCGACCCTCCTCCAGGACTACGCTCATGGAATTTGGTGACTTAGTTTTAGTTTTTCTGAGGCTGTTACTTGAATTTTCGAAGTTTTCTTTTATTTATGGAATCCAATGACATTTATTGGGAACGAGGAGGTTGAACCTCACCATCCCCGGTATCCTCACCAAAATACTCTTGACTACATTCATGGAACAAGGTTACTGCAGTTTTGCTTTAGTTTTTTATTGGTAGGGCAGTGGCGTAGCTTGGGGTTTGGAGGCCCGGGGGGCATTTGACCTTTTTTAAGGCCTCTGTATTTTGACATTCGACATCATGACTTACAGTACAGTATATAAGTAAAATAAACAAAAACATAATCATTAATGAATCATTTTAATGAATAATACCGTTGTTTATTGGCGAGATAATACACAAATAAATCTCAGTTCACATCGCCTCACTTCGAGCTTTCTGTGCAGCAAAGACATCTATAACATCATCTACAATTCTAGATTTATCCTGTCCAAGTGAATAATATTTAATATGTAACGTAAAAAAAAAAAAATAGGACTTTCAATTGAGGGCCCACCTGAAGTGGGAGCTAGTGGGGGTCTTGAATTTGTACCCCCTCCCCCCACTCTAGCTACGCCACGGTGGTGGTGGGGGTTAACCTACCCCAACCCCTCAACAGACTACTAACGCAACACTAGTCACCTATTTAGTTTCACACCCACCCCCTTTCCGGTTAATTTACTGGAGTAATTTCAGTTATATTTGTCTATCTAAAAAAAAAAAAAAACACATACACTCGCGGATTGTTCACTTAAATAATAATATATTGATATTAAGTTAATTGAAAAGTAATCCTTTCAAATTCAAGCCACAGAAAATGAATATTAATCTAACAATGAAATAAATTCAGATATAGGCCCCTAAATTGCATTTGTGTTAATATAATAAAATTATTTTAAAAGTTAGATATAATATAAAATAATATAATATTATAATAAGGCTTGTCTTCGAGTCCGAAGATAAATGAGGAATCACTAGCGGATCCAGAATTTTGGAGTGGGGGGGGGTGATTTTTTTCCAAACCCTAACCCTAACGCCCAGTAAACCCTAACCCAATGCATAAACGTGCGTACAGAACACACACACACACACACACGCACATATATATGAGAATTTTAAAAAGCAGAATTTCTCAACCTTCGGCGAAAAATAAAACAACTGGGGCAGCGCTATAAGGTTCCCTTGTTCACCAAAAAGCGTTTTCTTGCTTTTTTTCTCTGCATAAACGTATTCTCCTGACATCTACAGCTCATTATTCATCAGTAAGGTTCTGGTTGAAGCCCCGACGCCAAAAGCGTTTTCTTGCATTTTTCACTTCAGAAACGCATTCTCCTAACCTAAAACTCTTTATTCATATTATTAAAAAAGGACCTTTTGAATAATGTTGTACTTGAAAAATATTCTATTATGAATTTATAGGCCCTTAATACATTGCAAATAAAACCGATTTGTTACTTGAAAAGATAAGATACCCCACAAAGTATAAATTGTGAGTTATAGTCCCAAATTTATTTAACTAGAAAAATATCAGATTTAGCAAAGGTCGGGAAAAGGCGACTATGAAATAATTATTTGGGTTTAGAACTCATCTGAATCATGTCTTATATACTGAAGAATTTTGTTTGAAATCTAACTTTTCCAATGCAAAGTCTTTCTTAAATGATAAATTCATGTGAAATTACATAAACTCTGTCTGGAAATGGGAGGGGCGGTAAAGTGAAAACGATTAATCCTCGCTCCTTTAATAATTTCTGCTAAAGATTGAATTTGGCATTAAAGAATATGGGTGGGGCGACTCGATATAAGAATTTAATTTATAGAATATATAAATTATATTAGTGACAGATTTTTTAAATTTTGTAATTTCATAATTATAATACAAAAAGAAAAGTATTGATTTGTCCGATGGGGGAAATGCGATTGCATGTATCGCCCCTCCCACCTGATACAACCCCTTTTCATTAAAATTTACTAATGATACAATTTGAGATTAGAGTGTGGTACGACATAATATACAATGGATCACATATCAATACGTAGTTTATGTCAGGGTGGGATAACAGATTAACTAGGGTATGATATTATGGTCCCGTTTCCCCAGCCTGAACAGAGTAACGCAAGAACCTAAAGGTAATAGCATGTAAAATAAGAACATTGAATAAAAGTTCTTCATCTGAACATTTAGTGAATAACAACAGTTGTCAACAGGAACAATATTTAATAATACTTAATTGTAAGTTAACAACACATTTATTTACATATACATCAATATCATTGATGTTAGCATTTGATTAATAATCAGTCCAATATCACACCAATAAGTTTCAATAACACACCTTCACGCGCACACTCCATCTCGGCGCCCTACAGAACATCAACTCCCTACACCTCAACAACGATAGTTACTATACGACTCCAAGAGCGGAAAGGCGACACACTTTCGCATAGCCCAAAGCCTAACACCATACCCTTACAAAGGGGGGAAACAAAAAACCAGCTACCCAGCTCACAAAAGAAGCTCTCTCTCTCTCTTGCGGAAACTAAGGATGACGTAAACCCACACATACACACTATTCTAGACAACCAAACACACTTACAAGAAACTACTTCCTCTACGTTATAACACCAATAGTAAATGCAAAGAAAACTTCACGCGCGCACGACAGTGTATATTATATAGATATTCAATTAATCTTGTTCACAAACTATGATTCTCCATAAAAATGGACCGCCCCCCCCCCCCCCCAATCAAAGGGTTTAGGTAGGAAAGGCATAATATAAAGATCGGTTTAAATATCAATAAGAAGTCTTACAGCCATGTAGATATTTAATTGATTCTTTGATTCTGTTAGCAAGCTGTGATTTCTACAAATAAATTGGACCGCCCCCCCCCAACTCCAAAGAGTATGGGGGCATGATCGATACCATCGCCCCCTCTCGACCTAACCAAATCGACCAACATACTAGAGGGGGGCGAAATAATCTAAAAATTAGTTTGAAATATAAATAATTAGTATATATTATTAACATAAGTAATAATTTCGTATACAAATTGTGTGAATTCTATACTAAAATTCGTCCGCCCTGCCCCCCCCCCCCTGGATCGCCAGTGTGAGGAATGCAGTGTTTTTCGTGGCTACGCAGAACCAGCTGTGACCTACATATTTTGCCAAAAATAGGGCAAGCAGAATCATTGTTCGCTAGTGGTCCATTAAAATTGTCTTTTCGCCGTCTTCGTCTGTCCTCGGCAGCGGATTTTCTCTGAACACTTATGAACTGCGATATCTCTCTCTTTCTTTTACAGGCGTTTATAAGGACGTTTAAGAACTTTTTATTTCACAAAACTTGAACATTTTCCCCCCTTTTTTAAACAAATAAAATGTATTCATTAATTACCACTAATCAATTAAATAATTGGTCGATTTTTAAATTGATTCATGTGTTGTCATCGACAATGAAAAATTTTGCAAAGTTTCAACTTGATATGAGAATGGGAAATGGGAGAAAAAACGTGGGCGAAACCCAGACAGACAGACAGACAGAGTAAGTTAATATAAGCTTTGGAACAAAACAAAAAAGAATTTGCTTTCAAATCTCATTTGGTCAGTTATACTTAAATTGACATTTTAAACTCAAAATTACACCCAATGTAGTCACACATTAGGCTGAACATGACATATAAATGACATTGTATAGTCAAATTAACTGCGATATAAAAAAAATTCTAGCATTATTGTGTTTCATAGTCTAGGGGTGTGAGTACGCCTTCTTACACTCAATGGTGGATCCAGAACTAATGTGTTTTTTCTTTTCATTAAAACCCCAGCTGTTTCATACGGAATTATAGATTTTAGTGCATATAAATAAATAATTAGTTAATTTTTAAAAATATATATCATTTTCCCACAAAGTAATTATGATCGAATGGTTAGAGTGTTGTCTCTAGTGTGTTGGAGAGTGAGGAAATATAGACTCACCCCTACCTCCGTCTGTGCAACTATCCACACCAGAGGCGTAGTGAGCAAAACGTGCGCCCGGGGCAAGAAACTTTATTGCTGCCCCCCTTCCCCCATTTCCATAAACAAACCATAGAACTTTAGGCTTATAAGTAAACAAGTATTTAATCATATAATACAAATGACCTTAAAATGTATTACCTAACTGAAATATCTATAATAACTTGTTGTGGCGCCTCTTTGCGTCAAGCGCCCCTGAGGGTGGAGCCCGGGGCATCGTGTCCCCTTGCCTCCCTGCTCGCTACGCCTCTGATCCACATAATCCTTTTCTTTACACAATCATTTTCTTTGTGTTTTCAAACCAACTCAGAGGCGGGCTCCGAAGGGTTCAGGTTTGGTCATTGGTTTGGTAAGCAACCAGATAAAAAGGCAACAGATACTGAGATAGATATGTGTTGTTGATAAATAAGTTGTTTTGTTTTTTAATTGTTACATTGGTAATTCTTGAGTGAACTGGTTGTTATGTAGGCAAGGCTGAGGGTAAAGCTGGCCTAATGATTACACATTAGCCAATTACATTTCCTCCTCTGTGTTCATATCTCATTGTATTGAAGAAAACCACTGATTGTACCTTTACTAGTCGTTCATTAGTCTTTACGTTTAGAAAAGAAAGGATGCAAGTCTGCTAGTGTCTGTCAGGATCCGGTACACAAGTGAGCTTGTACATTGTTACATACGTCTATACAAATAGAACCGGACAATCTGGCGAATGCAATATTTTACCGGACCTCGCCTCATTGTGGTGACCTTTACGGGTTAACAGCGGTATAGGCTACTATAGAAAATCGAAATACGCCTTTGACCCCGCTACTTCAGGAGTAACCGGGCAATATTCCCGTCACTTCAAAAATTTAAACTCCTTCCACCTACGCTGTCTAAGGAGTATCCATAAGGTGTGTTGGTCCGACCACATACCAGACACAGAAATCGTAAAGCTGCCCAACATGAACAGTATCAATCCGACAGTAAAAAGGTTCCAACTTCGATGGGCGGGACATGTAGTCCGCATGCCAGAATATCGCCTTCCCAAAACACAGTATGGGGAGCTGTGTGATGGAAAGCTCTCACAGGGAGGTCAATACAAGCCCTATAAAGACACTCTCAAGAGCTCCTTTAAGGAGTGCGATATCGACATTCACGGCTGGGAAGCACTAGCTTTCGATCGCTCCTCATGGCGTGAATCTGTGAGTCTCGGAGTATCGAGATTTGAAGCAAGAAGAGTGGCCAGGGTGAAAGAGCGCCGAACCAACAAAAAACTGAGAGAAGAAACAGGCCTATCTGCAACTGACCAAATCTACCGATGCCACCCACGTATGCGGCCGGCTTTTTTAAAATGAGGATCGGACTTTACAGTCATCTTCGAGTCCATAGGAAATGAGAAATGTGCTCATCTTCGATAACGAATAAAGCGATATATAACCTGGCAATGGCTTAACAAGCTGTGACATTTATCCCGGCATCTCCCTATCTATCTATCTATCTATCTATCTATCTATCTATCTATCTATCTATCTATCTATCTATCTATCTATCTATCTAACTATCTATCTATCTATCTATCTATCTATCTATCTAAATATATATATATATATACATACATACATATATATATATAGTGTGTATGTGTGTGTGTTTGCAAAAGGGAAAAAATTCACCCCGTAAATCCCCACCTATGGTCTTTCTTTATTCACTAGTATTGAACTTAAAAAATAAATCCTTTAATTTTGCGCATGTATTTCATGTTTGATAGCACTTCATTCATATACATGACACGCGCATTGATACATTGCTGAGTGGTGAACTCATGGCTGAAATTTAAACCACGTTCTTCATTCAAGACCTTGTTTCGTTTTTGAAATATTTATTTCTGTTTTTAATTACACAAATCGTGACTAGTCCAAGAATAAAAATTAAATTAAATTTATGATATCGATATGTTTTGTTTTTTTTGCCTTGGAGGACATATCCTTGCCAGCTGTCTTTCGATCTGATATATGTGAAAGTTTCTTGAAGAGGGCAGTCACCATGGTACATGTATTTAAGTATTGTGAGTTGCGCTCAGTGTTAGCACTCGATAAAATAGCAGCTGAAACACGTCCATCAGAGATAGAAGAAAGTTCTTTCCATGCCTTCTGAGTACAAACGTTGATTTGTAACGACGGAGCACTGGCAGCAGCAAGATACCAAAATATGCAAGCAGCTGCAACATGAATTCTCTGCGTTTTCTTGGTATCTCGGTAATGAAAATGCAGATACCTCAGCCGCTGAACAGATGTGTTTGAGCATTGAATTTGTTGATGGCGAACGTACTTGAGAAGTATTCATTGGCTTTGTCATATTGATAAGAGAGACGCACTCCTGGGTCTAACGTCATTGTCAGCGAATACATTGAGTACATTTTTCACATCTAAAACCTTTAAAGCCAAGGCTACCATGGCTGCCCGTGATGGGTAGCACTCAAAACTGTGTTCAGGCAACGATTCGTGAAAAATATCCAAAGGCAGACTTTGTCCGTTGCGCGTTCCAAAGACTTAAATTTGTTATCATTGACCTGAATGCCATTTCAGTTATACGTAATGATATTGGTGTCATCAAGAAGATTATTTCTTCCGTAACAGTCCCAAGCGAGAACGTTGGTGCTAAATTTACCTCTTTTGTGTGAGACACTATAGACTGAGACATACCAATTCATTTGCACATTAGGTCACAACTTTGAGAAGATATTTGACTGTTTGTCGTATTTTCAAATAACGGCTGTAAGTTAAACCAGACAAACTGCATATGTGTAATCAGTGCCTGCTTCTCATGTGTTTCTGATTTATCTTCTAATTGTCGTCAATTATTCATCTGTTCTTGAACAGTTCCGTGACGTTGCAGCCTGTCCATCTGGCAGCTTAACAACAGTCACATCAGCAGTCACATCAGCAGTCACATCAGCAGTCACATTAATGACAATCAAAAACCAACTTGACCATGCTGAGGAACACAGTCGACAAACACACCGAGCAAAAACTACATGTTTTTATTTTGAGATTAATACAGAACACGTCTTTACATTCTGTATCTTGATTTGTTAGTTTCTTCATTGCAAGCAATATTAATGCTCAGTTCAACCTGTTTTGTCTACATACTAATACGATACAAAAGCTGTAACGTAAAGAAGAATATCAGAGCTACCACATAAGCATTCATCGACGGCTTGTCCATCTCGACGAGAAACATTTTAGTAGTAAATTAATGACAGTTTTGGCTGTGTTTGCTTTTTTTTTTTGTTTGATCGACTGTTGGGATGCACGGGCCGCACGGATAAACTGACCAACGTGTACAGTCAATAGTTTGTTCACATGTTAACTTTTTTTTTTCATGATTCAATATCGCATAGGTATGGGGCACTAGCGGATCCAGAACTTTGGAGTGGGGAGGGGGCGATTTTTTTCCAAACCCTAACCCTAACGCCCAGTAAACCCTAAACCTAAGCATAAACGCGCGTACAGCCATGGGCGCCCGCAGGATTTTTTGCAGGGGGGTGGTGTGCAAAGTCGTATCCTCAACTTTCTTGTTATAATATTAAAGAAAAGAACTGCCCACCCCCTTCCCATTCGGGCACTTATACCTAATCGTTATTAAATGCACAATAATTTTTTTTTCATAAAATAAAATAAATCTTATCTTCTTATCTTATATGATACTCATTGTTCCCTGTATCCGTGGGGCCCGTGCCTTGCCTACGTTCAATCAAACAAAAAACTGCAAATGTTAACTGTGATTGCAGAAACTGTCAATAACTTTACTAATAAATTGCTTTTCGTCGCGCTGGACAAGCTGGCGATGAACAATTATCGCGCAGTTCTGATATTCTTCTTTGCATTGCAGCTTAAGCATCGTTTTAGGTTGAAGACAAAAACAAGTTGAACTGACCATTACTACTATTGCTCGAAAAGCGAGACCTAAGGAAGAAACGTAAGAATCAAGATATGTAATGTAATGTAATGTAATGTAATGCAAAGCCGTGTTCTGTAATAACTCCCAAAATCCAAACATGCTGTTTTTTCTCAGTGTGTCTGTCGACTGCGAATTCTCAGCAGCAGCAACTCAATATGCGGTATCAAGTTTTTCTGTCAGCAGTCTCTCCTTCCTCATGATGACACCTCTAACGTGTTCCTCAGGATGGTCAATTTGGTTTTTGATTATGTCATTAATGTAACTGCTGATGTGCTGTTGAGTAGCCACTATGTTGAGTTGTAAAGCCTGAAACACCATGGAAACTGGTTCAAGAACAGATGACTAATTGACGTCAATGAAAAGACAAATCAGAAATACAAGAGGTGGAGACATTTACTACACGTGAGCAGTTTGTCTGGTTTCACTTGCAGTCGTTATTTTAAGATCCGACAAAAAGTCAAAGATCTCTAAGTTGAGACTTAAACGGCGAATGGATTCGTATTTTTCAGTTCATTGTGCCTCACACAAAAGTGGTAAATTTAGCACTAACGCTATGGGTAGGGACAGTTACGGTAAAAAGAATGCTAGCCATCAGGGGGCAGCCTTGGCCGAGTAGTTTATCCATGTCTCGACTGTACAGTGACGTTAGACACATGCTGCGCGTCTCTCTGAAATACAAGGAACTAAACCAATGCAGTCGAATACAATCGCAATCAACAAACCGAACACTCAAAGACATCTGCTCAGTGCCTGAGATATCTTCAGTTTCATCACTAAAATACCCAGCTAATGCAAATAATTCATGATGTATTTTTGGGGTTCTTGCTGCTGCCAGTGCTCCGTTGATCCAAATCAACGTTTTGACTTGACATTTATCACATGATAGATAATTGGCAAACATATATATATATATATATATATGTATATATATATATATATTCTAGACCTTAACTAAATATTAATAAAAAATAATTGTGGCATTTTACGTCTCGAGACTATTTTCTCCCTTTGCAACTTCTTGTGTGACTAAAGCGAGGCCAATCCTTTGTACTTTCTCCCTTTTTTCTACTATTATTATGTATGCATCTGCAAATCCACCTTTCCTTTAATGCTCGCTCTTCATGTGGATCCAGGGCCACTTTTTCCCAGCTGTTAGTGCCGATTTTGAAGAGCTTTATGTCCCGTTTGCATACATCAGTATACCTTGACAGTGGACGACCAGAGGATCTCCTGTCTTCTGTTAAATCACCATACAGAATGTCTTGTGAAAGTCGACCTTGTGCATTCATAATAAGTATAGCTATGTGCAAATATAAACAAATCGTCACGACTAACATGCTATAGAATATGTGACATCCTTTACGGAGCAAAGAATTGCAAGCCTAGAGTAAATCGTACATGGTCGGACATGAATTACAGATTTGCCTCTTCTAGTTACACTAATAGCATATCTATACAACTGTACTTCATCGGAAGCACCACTTGTTAAGTTACTACATTTTATAATATTCTAATGATAGACCTTTAGATTTAGACTTAGAAAACGATGCGCAAAAGTTTCCTGAACATTGATTCATTAAACTCTTGAATCAATAATGCATGACCACCCGCAGGGGGTACATGGTGGTACATAGAGCAGTGAGATTCATAACAAACGAATATTCACATTTGACTAGAGTAACACCTTTAGTACAATCACTAAATTTAGAAAGCCTTCAGGACAGAAGACTCAAAAGTTAAGTAGCAATTATACATAAAACACTGAACCATAATCTTCAAATACAAAAACAAAATTTTATAAAATATTCAGAAAGACACAAAGATAAAGGCACATTCCTCATCCCGTATGCTAGGACGCATTTGTACAAATGCTCCTTCTTCCCTAGTGCTATTAGAGCATGGAATGGGTTGCCTGAGCTAACTTGGCAGAATTTAAGTCATTGGTTAATATACATGACTAAATGCATGACGCGTAGGACGTAATCATCTTCTTTTTTGAAGTAACGTCTGTATTATATAAGATAAGATACAATTTTAATTAATAAATTAAGTAACAACCGCAATAATTGGTCAAGCTTTGAACCTGACAAGACACTAACGTTGAAGATGATTGAAGGAAAGATCTAGATCTGGTATCCCATAAACCATGCACCAGTGAAATAAATGCATTTTCTTGTGTTTGCAAATTAAATTAAGCCTATTTTGAAACAGACATCATAACTTTTATTTAAAAATTTTAAATATATAAATGTAAAGCGGACTAGTCACCAAATTATATGAGCGCAGCCAAGGGAGGTGGGGGGAGGTTTAAAAAGATTATTGAAAGATTATCTTAGCTCTGCTTTTATTTTTACGTAAATCTAATATAGATTGCATCTAGATTTTAGATCTAGAAGTAGCTCTAGATCTTCAGAGTTCTAAATCAGCAGTCTAGATCTAGTCTAGATGTCCAGAGGCTATTCGTCTATTTAAAAAAAAAAAAATTTAATTTTTTTTTTTTTGTTCTTTTTTTGTACCAAATTATTTTAGAAAAAGGAAAAGCAGAAATTAAAAATGCTTAGTATAGAGTTGTGTAAAATTAAAATGTGTGCTAAAATTGTGTGTGTGAATCATGACACTTAACATTGTCAATGTCTAGCCCTAAATGCTTTCCTTTTATTTCTTTATCTATTATTACTTTTGATTTTATTGTATTTTTCTATTGATTTACGAAAGGAGAGCACAGTCAAGAATATCTAATAGCAACAGGACGAGGCTACTTAGGAAATATAACATATTGTTTTTCCTCAGCCAGTGGCGAACTCTTGTGTAAGGAAAAAGGGTAATCTGTTATGACGAAGCTCATACATTGCATGGTTAAGATAATTAAGGTTTTGAATTCAACATCACGTGATCTGACCATAGTGTAAGGAATAAAGGATCAAGTTGCAGAACTCCTGGTTGGGGATGGTTTAAAATTTTATCTTTAGAAATAAACGCTCTATTCTAATTTCAAAATCACATAAACTTAAAGCATACATTATAAAGTAATCTTTAAAAAAATATCCCTTAGGACTTGTAATAGTATATTGCTTTATTTAGCTTTAGAATGTTGTTTATTAAATATCTTCAATTTCGCTGGGTTTTTCTTTTGTTTTTCTTTTGGACAAGGAGAAAAAGGAGAATCTAGCCATTGAGACGAATACACACAAACACACATAGATAGATATAGAAGGATAAATAAAGGGGTCAACATCATGGGAGTAGCCAGGGAGGGGGGGGGTTGGGGTTCAACCCCCCCCCCCCCGAAATGAAATCAAAAGGAGAAAAGCCTACCTCTTTAATAAAAAAAAAAAAAGCAAATTACACACAAAATTATTTGAGCGTAGCCAAGCCGATTGGGGGTTTTGAGTTTAAACCCCTCTCCTACAGTTTGTTTTTCTTAAAAGTTTAAAACCCCTCCAGATGGTTTTGAGTTTAAAAAAATAATGCTAAAGCAAACTAAAGTTACCAAATACTATGACCGTAGCTAAATGAGGTTTTGAATTTAAAAAAAAATAACTCCAGAGATTTTTTAGTTTAAAATCCACTACAGATGATTTTGACGATAAAACTTCCCCTTTCGATAAAAAAAATCTAAAGCAAGCTACAGTCACCTAATTCCAGGGCCGGTCCCAACAATTGCGGGGCCCTATGCGAAACGGATTGCGTGGGGCCTACTCTGGGTAGTGATAAGGACAAGTTCAAAATCTAGATTTTGTATAAGAAATTACATTCGTCTTTGCAATACATTTTCATTAAATTAATAAATTAATAATTGATTGTATTAATTATGAGTTTTCCTGAGATTTTTCAGGATATTTCCAAGACTGTTTCTTGTATATTTTGCAATTTCAGGAGATTTATAGGAGGCCGTGGAAACCCTGTTGTTATATATAAGTTATAATGATTTAATTTAATAGTTTACATCTATTTACACCAATTAGTGCGGGGCCTATGAAAGTGCGGGGGGGGGGGGCCACTGCGGTCGCATAGGTTGCAGTGCCTTAAGGCCGACCCTGCCTAATTCCAAGAGCGTATTCAAGAGAGGTTACACATTTCTACCAGTGGCGGGGCTCCATCAATAAAGTGCTTTGAAAAGTCATCTATCGAAATTGAAAAACACTAAATGTGGCTCAACAAAGATGGCTAAGATAGATTTTAGGAGTCAGTTATAGAGATCGGGTCTAAATCAAGGAAATCCTATGCCGAATTGGGAGTCGACCCCTTAGTAAGGTTGTGACAGAGCATCGCATGAGGTTTGCAGGACATGTTCTCCGACAAAATGAATTACTCATACTTAAGGGTTGCGATGACATCCTAGTACAACTTAGCGTCAGTAAGGCAGTGAGAACAGCATCTGAGGTTTTTGAAATAAAACTTTTTAATAGCAGGAAAATTTACTGTAGATACCTCAGAACATTCATTTTGTTGGCTTTCAATACCAGAAATAGTGCTTGGCGGCGGGGCTTCGCCCCGCGCTGAGGGAGCTCCAAGCGCTCCCCCAGACCCCATTGCTGTCAGTGACGGGGAGTCTACAATTTTTCCACTAACTCCAGGAAGAAACATTGTAGAGCATAATAAAAATCTTTCAAAAGAAAGAAGGGTCAGAATGTAATAAAGATTATGTACACACACATACACATACATACTATACATGTTTTTTCTCTGGGGGGGGGGGGGGGGGGGAGAAAAAAATCCCCCCAACCCCCCTTGCCGAAAAAAAATCCTGGCTACGCCCATGGTCTACATACATCCTTTTATTTATTATATTATTTAAAATGTATTTTTGTTTACTTTTTAAAAATAAATATTTAGATTTTGTAAATTGAATAGGCCTTCTGTTTTTTTACTATATTTATTGTAACAATGGGCTTCTTTGCTTACATATATGAGTTTCTTTATTTCCAAGTGAATCATCTTTCCTCTGCCTCCAACAACCCCCATTTCAGTTTGGTACATGTGCATATTTTTTTTTCAGAGTGAGATTTAATACAGAGTGATCCAAAAAGTAGGTAGACAATGTGTGGACTAGGTTTATGTATCGTTTATATTTTTACAATCTGCGATATTTTTTATAAAGCTTACTTCGACTCCCTCTGTCTGTCTGGTCAAAAGTTTATACATGTTATTTTTCCCTCACACAATCTCGAATCAAGTTGAAATTTTGCACAAATATTATTTGTACCAAAAAAAAAAGTTAATTTGTCATTGGAAATTAATTATTTTGTTCGGTATTGAACATGGGAAAAAAATGTACTTGACAGATGTGGTGGTATAAGTTGAATTAGTCCCCTTTATACTTTGTGTAGAGAATGAGTTCGTTGCTTTAAAGTTTGAAACTAACAATAGATAATAATAAAACCTTTTATTTTCAGAAGCACTTCGCTGGTACAGTGCTTGGTAGAATGGCTTGGGCCCCGAATTCGAATTCAAGTTGAACTTTTGTTTTAAAAAAATGAATTTAAAAAGCAATCACGGTAGCGTTCACAGATACCCCTTACTTTCTCCCCCACCCCGTTCCCAACTGGTCCAGACTAGTGATAGGATCTGAAAGCTAAAAGCATGAAATTGCGCTAAACAAAACCATTTAGCAAAAAATATTTCTAATCGCACAGATTTATTAGTGTTAGTCTAGATTATTACAAATTTCATTACAAGACTGGTCCAAATGTATGGATACAATTACACTTAATAATAAGACTGGTCCAATGTATGGATACAATTACACTTAATAATAAGACTGGTCCAATGTATGGATACAATTACACTTAATATAAGACTGGTCCAAATGTATCGATACAATTACACTTAATATAAGACTGGTCCAAATGTATGGATACAATTACACTTAATAATAAGACTGGTCCAATGTATGGATACAATTACACTTAATAATAAGACTGGTCCAATGTATGGATACAATTACACTTAATAATAAGACTGGTCCAATGTATGGATACAATTACACTTAATAATAAGACTGGTCCAATGTATGGATACAATTACACTTAATATAAGACTGGTCCAAATGTATGGATACAATTACACTTAATAATAAGACTGGTCCAATGTATGGATACAATTACACTTAATATAAGATTGTTTTAAAAGTATCATTTACATTTTTCTTTCTACTCGCTTTTAATCTCTTAGCAAAGACATTATTTGGGGTCCAAAGTTTTTATAGTTTCTGTACATTTTGCTGATCTATTTTTAGCGGCCCTCGAAAGGGGGAAAAGATGCTATTAGTTTTGTGTGGAATGTCTGTCCGTCCGTCTGTCCCGTTTAGATCTCGTAAACTAGAAAAGATAGTGAAAATCCGACATCATAATATTTTAGACCATTCAAAGTTCTGATGCAATGGGTACTTTTTCTTTTCTGAAAGCGAAAAATCTAATTTTTTATATCACTTATGCAAGCAGTTTTTTTTCATAAAAATACACCACTTTTACAACTATTTACTATTAATAGCAACGGACGCCGTTTAGTCACTAGAAGGGGAAATAGTAACCTACCATATTTTTATCAGATTTATGCAAATGGTTTAAGATTTTTGTCAAAAAAATATTTTTATTACATGTGTATTGCTAAGTTCAGTAAGGTGTCCGTGTCTAGTGTATTGCTAAGTTCAGTAAGGTGTCCGTGTCTAGTGTATTGCTAAGTTCAGTAAGGTGTCCGTGTCTAGTGTATTGCTAAGTTCAGTAAGGTGTCCGTGTCTAGTGTATTGCTAAGTTCAGTAAGGTGTCCGTGTCTACTAACTACTACATTTACACACACACAAATGTTTACTTTTTCTAAGAGAAAAACATCTAATTAGTATGCATATAAGTTGATAATTTAAAACAACAATAAAAAAGTAGTTTTTCATATTATGGCATGGATTGCAGCACTGCATCATAGCTATAGAACAATTAACTAAATGAATTTAAATGATTTTTTTTTTTACGGAAATTGTTTTTATTTATTGAGGAATAAGAGATTAACCCTTCATACAATTAAATCAATAAGATATTCGTTATAAAACATCAGGCAGGCCAGGTGTTCAATGGACTTTACATTCACTTTCACCTATCCTTTGGTCTGCTGGACCGCTTGGGCACCACACAAGATTTGTCAACCTTCTTTCTCCATTCTTCTCTGTCATTTGTCTTTGACAGACTTTCATTCTGAAAATATTGAAACCCACCTTTTACCTGCCTGTGTGGACCACTTTGGGGGAAGATTTTGAGTTTGTGTTTCCACACATACTGTCTTTGTAACCTTGTTTTAAATTGAAAACACGTCATTAAGCTTTTAATCTTAATGTAACTAATTGAGAAAAAAAATATGTACAAAAAATACGAACGTTGGGATTAAACGCGATACAGGTTATAATTCTAGAAGACCTAAAACACAGCAGTTGGAAAAAAGACGCTAGTAGCACTTTATCTGTCATTTAACAGTTGGGAAAAAGTGGCACTGGATAGATCCACACGGATAGCGAGCGTAAAGGAAGGGTCCTGGATTGCAGATGCCATTCACACCAGAATTAGAAAGATGGGTAAAATGCAACAGCGCCTGGTGATTACAGTGCCAAACATGTCACCACAGCTGTGTATCAAGGTGTGGCCTCTCTAGTCCCATCAACTACGTGACGTTTAGGTGTTACACTTACAAAACATTGGAGAATTCGTACTACATACTGTGTTACTGTGTAG
Organism: Biomphalaria pfeifferi; assembly: GCA_030265305.1. Taxonomy (NCBI): domain Eukaryota; kingdom Metazoa; phylum Mollusca; class Gastropoda; family Planorbidae; genus Biomphalaria; species Biomphalaria pfeifferi. The sequence goes on from JASAOG010000001.1 coordinate 11,379,145, forward strand.
TACAGCGAAAAAAAAAGTTTATTCTTAAAAGTTTTGTGTTTCATAAATTATTGTCAGAGCCTCTAGCACAAAAACGTCCCGCGCCAAAACGGCTACGCCAAAACGACTATCGTGACAAAACGGCTGCACCAAAACGCCCTACATGGGTAGGCAAATTCTTTTAGAGGACAGTTAGCATCTTTTGTATCTATTTCAAGCAAGATGAAGCTAATAATGAAATGTATTTCTAATGATGTACTCTTTAGATTTATTTGTAATCTATGTCTTTAAGTTCAGAAGAAAAGAAAAGGGAGATAATGTAGTATCAATATATTATTCGAAAACAAAAAAACTTGACGTTTTGCTCAGCAGTTCAGCACAAATGTCTCGAGAATTTACCTTGACCTAGTGAAATCTACTCTAGCCATCGAAGTCGTGCAAATCAAAATAATAGTACATGCCCATTATAGTTAGGTTACAAATCTAGAAACGCATAGCTCATTAGATGAAGATCTTTTATTTCGTCTAGACAGGAAACAAAAAAACCCCAACAAAATAGAACTATAAAACATTTTGTTTTGCTGAGTCATCCTAACCTTGAGTGGCATTGAGGAGTTCTACTTTTTTAAAAATACATGATGCTAATTAGAGTTAACAATTTTTTATGCATTCTACAAGAAATTGTTTTCTTCATTTATCTAGTGCGTCTTGAATACTATTTCAATACCACTGTTTCATTTTTCTTTACATATAATACAACAGCCCGTCGTGAGTTTGTATCCAAATATGTCTTATAATAATGACAAATCTAATAGGCCTATTTGTTGATTAAACATTATTAATATTGACAAGTGATTATATAACTTTACACACAAAAAAATGGAGGCTCATGTATTTTGACATTAAACTGACACTCTTTTGACAGAGTCTGTTGAGAGAGAGAGAGTGGCGGCCAATAAAAAAACACTTTGTTTTGGAACATGATAGGATCATACTCATTATTTGCTCCATTGCTAGTAAATCCTGATTAACTAATACAATTATAAGTACACAGTTGTTGTTTTTGCTGCCATAGCCGCAGTATTGGCGGCAGTATTTGTATGAGACAAATGATTGCAGATCTGATGAAAATATCATAACATTGACTCTTTAGGTCCTAAAACAGGAGCAAATTACTCATGATAGGTTTAAAAAAAATACATTAATTCAAGCCATCAAAACTTAGCGTCATTAAAGAATATTTTGTTTTGGAACCTTGTATAGTACATTTTGTACTACGAAATCTAAAAGTGCGCTCATTTTTTTTTTGGTCTGAAGAAGTAGGTCATGATAACAATGAACGAGCTCTGTGTGTGTGTGTGTGTGTTTGTGTGTGTGTGGAGGAAGTAGATCATGGTAACTATGAACGAGCTTTGTGTGTGTGTGTAGCTTGATATAAATTGTTTGTCATTTAGTGGCCCAGTTCCAATCCCAATGGCGTGTCTGTCTCTTTTATGGTTTCCCCGCAGTTTTCCAAGGACCAATGCAAGAGTCACTATTGGAAGATCCAACGCCAGTGGACAATTAAAATTGAACTATAACGCTGAGCGTGTACGAGGAAAGTTTTGTACGAAGTCATTCATGTAATACTCTTCAATGAACTTGATCCGAATTGAGTTATTAGCATTAGTTTAATACTGAACTATTTTTTTTTTCTATTTCATATAATTAGAGACGATTTTAAAAATCAAAGTTGACACCATTTACTTGTATCATGCTCAAAACAATGGAGTGGCTATACTTTTGATTTTCTAAAATCCATCACTGTTGTTTTTTAAATTTAATAAGAACTTGTTGTTTATGCACTTATACCATATAAAAAAAAAGATCTCTAATTTTAATGCTGGCGTATAAAATTCAATAATGCATGGCCCTCTTATGATGAAAAACTTTTATTTGGCAGTCCTTGTATGGGCATCAGTTCTCCACTAGCTGTTTCCAGGGAGTAAAATCTTACATTTGTAGTCTTATTGCTGTTTGCGACATTGAATGACTGAACGTATTTTGACCATATGTATTACCTGGCACTTTTAGATTTAAACAATTAAAAGGTATTGTAAAGCTGATTTCTCATTTTAATAAACAAATAAATGTAATTTTAGCAGAGATCTCATAATCGACAATAGGTTGTTTAGATGTTTTTTAAATTAAAAACCAAAACCAAAAGATTCCCTTAAAATAACTTTTCTGACATTTTCCATTTAGTTTTTCTTGCCAAAAGATCGATAAGTCTGTTGATAATTGGTTATTCAGTTTGTTTTCAAGTTAAAAGGAATGATTCTTTGAAATTGTCTTACAAGGTTTGAATATTCCTCGCCCATTGGCGGATTCGATGGGGGCCGCCTCTGAATTTGTTTGATAACACAAACTGAAATCCTCAATGTAATAGTGTTTATATATGTAGGGAAATGACGTAAGACACATTTTTCATGATTTAAAACTACAAGAAATCCTATTTTTGCTATTTCTTTATGTAATTTACAAAAAGAATGCAGCCTTTTGTGGGAAATAACGAAAATAAAGGTACAAAGGTTTAACCTTGCGGTTTTTCCCGATTTTGATGTTTAGCCTGTGAATCTGTGAAAACCGCGTCTTAGTAAGCACTTGGTAAAAGGAGCCTGTGTACGAAGTTTCATGCGAATCATTTTTCTAGTTTAAGATATCTCTTGATACATAAATCAGTAATTCAGTCAATGAATCAATGGTACTTTAAAAATATATATAAATTATGGGTCATTATCAGTCATGTAAGGCTTTCTATCTTTGGGAGAAAACCCCAAGAAAAATTAGTCTCGGAGAACAGATGGATGCCAGTGTCACCAAGACCTATTAAACCCGATGAAATGCTAAGACTAAGACGAAACCATGCCGGGTGGTCGAAGCCCGGATTAACGATTCCAGTTGAGGTGTTTCGAATCGAGTCTACTCCTGAGACACACCTTAAAACAATAACGTTACCAAACATGAGCACAGTTATTGGAACATGGAATGTGCGAACTCTCTATTCGTGTGTTGAACTAAAGGAACTCACACAAAGATATCAAAGGGACAGTCTTAGCCTCGCAGATGAACAGGTTGTGGAGAAACTACAACAGAAGAAGATCTGGTACAGAGGCGACGAAAGGAACCATCAACACGGCGTTGGTTTTATAGTCCACAAAGAGAGAGATAATGGCATCGTAAGCTGTAAACCTGTAAACAGCTGGATAATTGGCATTCCAGTCGAGGCTAAACCTCTCAATATAACAATTACGTCTGACTACGCCATGTTTTTTAAATAAAATTTATCAGCGTTCGTGTTCCGCCCTCCATGAAGTTATGACTTGAATAGAGCTATTGTAAGAAAAGAAACGGACTAGAAATTGTGCCTCGTTAGGCTGGAAATAATTACACTCCTACAATCTTATCCACTTCATCCAAAGCATGACATTTTTACATATTTTATTTAAAACACAAGTTCTAATCTCTATATGAATGTTTTATTCAACGAAATCATGTTGTTGTTTTTTACATGTGTAATTTATATACCTGCAGTTATCTAGCTTCTTCACTTAGGGGTCCGTTTTGACTATATAAAGGGCTCCCCGGGTCCAAATTTTGAGAACCAATGCTGTAGACAATTAGCATAAAATGGTTCGTGCTTACTTAGCTACCTGACCAACGTCCACGAGAGACTGGTGTCCTTACAATACCCTCTAGTCAACTCATAGAGTCATGGACTCTTTTTGGAAAACATGAATACGCATCTCGAAAACGGCTCTAACGATTTCCCTAGAAATTTGACATTTGATTATATGGCTGGAAAATAATGGCTAGCTTGTTGGCCACAATGGGAGAATTAAGTTTGACCGTTATACGTTTTCAAAGCAAAAATAGAAAATAATTTCAATGTGTCAAGAGAACTAGAGACTCTTTGATCTTCAACCTACTCTACGTGTTGGGGCTGGTGTGTAGGCCATGGGATTCATTCCAAACTTTCATAACATTATTTAGAGCACCGTCTTTCAAGTCTGGAACTAAAGGCCTAGCATAAGAATAGTATAAAGTCTAGTAGATTTAGACATTCGCATAAACTGGATTTTTTTATTAGGGGAGGGAAGGGGGGCGTAAAGAAAACTTTTTTTTTTAAATCCAACATTTATTTAGTTTTTTAAGAGTAAAACGATCGCTTCATTAGTTGTTTAAAGGAGGTATTAGCTTTTTTTAAAAATTATTTTTAATGTTTTTTTTTGTTTTATATTTATGTATTAAGATGATTGGACAAGATGTTTTATAATTGCTAATCCTACATGAGAGTAATTCAATAAAAATTGATGTCACAGCTTTTCATATTCTTATGACATTAGTAGCACATTTGTACACAGCGGTGTCACAGCCTCGTTTGAGAATCACTGTGACATGAAGTGATTAGTAATCAATTCATTAGTTCATGTTCTCTTCACTTGGAGAACCTCTGTCTGAAACTGACCACGAGGTGAAAACGGCAGTTATTACTTTGTTCTCAGAGAGGAAGGAAGTATGATTAATGATTTCTATTGCATGGAGTAAAGCATCATTAAGTGTATTTGATGTTGAATTTATAACTAATTCTTTAAGCTATTGTTTATTCATTTATTAAGCCTCATGACTGGATCACCCATGTATTATTTTATATTAATAAATATATTGTCTGCTGACAACTGCGTTAATTAGTTCTTTCAAACTTTCTAATATCTGTTGTGCCACACAAGTTATAAGCTCTACACGACATTCGCGTTAGCAAAGTAAAGAAACATCAAGAGATGAACTGCACACTCCTAAACATGAGAACACTGTTACAAGCGGCTTCTCTGCTACCATTTTCTCAGCTTACATCTTTAGTAAATGTAAAACCAGTTCAATGAATATTGAAATTTATTTATTTGAACATTACATTGCAATAACAGTTTTCGCGTTTTGTCAATAAATATTAGAAACAACAACAGCAATAAATACTTTGTTTTAGAAACTGAAATAAACAATGGAATAGAAGCATTGAAAACGTGCAATACAAATATTGCCAGGGTTGAACTAGAGTTGGCAGCAAGATGCTGTAAAATTTCTTAATCACCTCTTGAATTTGTTACGCCATTTGCTGGATCACGTAATAGCTCAGTACATTTTGTTTTAGGTCTTCTGTTGCAAGATGGAATGAGATTTTTAGTTTTCGGTCAATTTTGACCAGGAATGTAATCAATTAATGGTAATTACTTCAACCAATTTTTAAACAGTTAAAGTGATGTAATTTAGTGTGTATCGCTCAATTTTCCATGTGCTGCTCACAATATAGTTATAATAAATGTAATACCTATATATGAATCTGTATATAAAACAAAACTTGTTATATTTATATTGTATGGTCTTTTTATGTTTATTTTATCCTAAAAGCTATCATACTTTTTTTTTCATTTGAATATCAAGTTACTAAAAACTGAATTTAATCCTAATTGTATGATACAAAAGTCTTATCTAGTACACGAGCACCCAATGGTGACTGGGTATTCATGAAATGTCCAAGACGATCGCAGAGAATACGGGATCCTGTCGTCGTGGCATTGACTGCCATAGCACATCTTGAGGAGCTCCAGGTTGTAGGTGACGGGCGTGCAGTTGAAGTGTCCGTTCATGCAGCTGCTACTTTCACAGACAGTCACGTAGACCCGGTTAGGGTACAGGTTGTCCGGCAGTGTCAGCCACTCTTTTCGTTGACGGCATGTCCAAGGCAACGGCTCGTTTTCTCCGTACGTTTGGGGAACGAATCGACAAGGTAATGCTCTACCACCTTGTACTCGTTTAGATTTCGCTTCATCAATCTCGCCTTTATTCTCAGCAACTCGAATGAAAGAAGTTAAAGCAGGAACGGAGAGCCGCTTGAGCAGCATCTCAGAGTCTTTGAAATCAGGAACACGCATTTTGGAATCTCTCTCAGTGTCGCGCTCTGTAAATATCACATTTCGACAGAAAATGTTACGAAGTTCTTTTTCTTGTTCTGTCAGATAGTTGATGTTTGTTTTACAAAGAGATTTTTTAGTTAACTGATAGCTTAGCTCGGAGCCAAAGTTCTCTGTCATTATTTCTTCCCGACTTAAGGCCTGCGAGTCTTTAGTCTGTTGCCGTGAAGGATTCGGGAAGGTACCAAATCCTCGAGAACTGCAGCACAGGAGTAGCGTTAAGAACGATGACAGGAAGTGGTGGAAAAAAGTATGTCCCAGCATTCCTGCAACAGTACAGCAGCTGGGAACAAAAAAAAAAGAGAAAACAAAATTAATCAAAACAGTTTTAAAAATTCAAATAATTATAAACTAGCTCAAGTTAAAAGTTATGCATTTGTCGCTGGTGACCGTCTCCTGAAAATTGAAATTAAAATAGATATCTCCCTCGCTACGATTATCGACGCAGAGAAAATAGCAAACATATCACATGACCAGACAATGAGAAGTTTCACTCAAAAGTTAAAAGGCACAAGGCGAAATGCAACAAAAATGCAAACATTAGTTCTATGATGCTCTCTGGTCCACTACTACAGGATGAGTTATCAAATTTAAGACTCGCGAGAGAACCGATGTTTAAGATATACCAACATTATTTAGTAGTATGAAACACATTGTTACATAACACTTTTCAATGTTGTATTGATGACACTTAGCGAGTTGAGTCAGTAAATAAACTTTTGTTTGAGACACCTTGGTCTGTAGGTGTCGGTCTATAGGTCAGTAAAAGTACAGTGAACGTAATTAGGATTGAAATGTTAACCGAGAAGCGTAATGAATTGCAGCTTTTAGATCTCAAAGATGACATGTCCTTTACAACCAGGAGCGTTACTGCAGAGTCTCTTATAAGTTCAAGGCGAGATAACTTATATATATAAACTGTCATATCTATCTATCTATCTATCTATCTATCTATCTATCTATCTATCTATCTATCTATCTATCTATCTATATATATATATATATATATATCTATCATGGGCGTAGCTAGGAATTTTCCATTGTTTGGGGGTGCGGGGGGGCGTGACCTCTTTCGGGGCCCCTGTATAATGCATATTTAATTTTTAATGTAAAAAAACACTAATTTGGGCCCCCTCAAGTGGTGGCCCGGGGAATTTTCAAAATCTTCTCCTCCTCCCCCACCCTAGTTACGCAGCTGCTATCTATCTATCTATCTATCCATTTATCTATCTATCTATCTATCTATCTATCCATTTATCTATCTATCTATCTATCCATTTATCTATCTATCTATCTATCTATCTATCCATTTATCTATCTATCTATCTATCCATTTATCTATCGATAACATTGGTTCTGTTTTGAAAGCCTTGGGGGAAATATCAAATGTTTCTCTTTTTTTATGAAAGTGATACAGTGATGTCTGTGAGTGATGTTCTATAATTCAGTGTTCCACAACCGTGTGATGTTTTATAAGGTAGTGTTCCCCAACCGTGTGATGTAATACAAGGCAATGTTCCCCAACCGTTGTCTGTGTAAGCCTCGCTAACTGTGGCTTAATGAAATAGTGGCCATCCTACCTCCCCCTCAATACACAAATGGGCAGATCCAGAAGGAAAGACAATTTCTGTATTGGTTTTGAATTATTACTCATTTAAGCTATTGTCCCCTAAATAGACCCCTGTGAACAGCGGCTCATTTCGTTGCAATGTAGAAAAATATGCAGGTCAGAAGTGGGACTGCGGGTCACCTGCACACATCCTCAATCTTTGGAAACAAAGAAAATACCTTTTATAATTGCCTCATCTCTGTAATAGAGATATTTAAGATTGGGCTAAGGTTAGCTTAGGAAACAGACAACGGCACTTTACCGGCCTCAACAGACAAAGGCACTTCGCCGGCCTCAACAGACAATGGCACTTCCTCGGCCTCAACAAAAAAGGCACATCCCCGGCCTCAACAAAAAAAGGCACATCCTAGGCCTCAACATGCGGTCTTTGTGGAAATGTCTGATAGAATAGACTGATATGCTAATGAGAAAGGAATAATTTCACATCCATTGGTTGCTTCCACAACACATTCTAGCGAACGAGCATCGCACGCTGTGAGGATTTAAGAATTGCTAAGCTAGTCGTCCTACGCCTCACAGGGGCCGTACACTGCTGCGATGACTGCTCTTTTAGGGGTGGGGCGTTACAGAACAGGAACACGGAGAAATCTTTCGTGTGCTCGGCCTCCAGCCTATTGTGTCTCACAATATACAGATGTGATTAAATGATAATTTAGTTGATGGGTTTCGGTGAAGAACCAATCTCTTATTCCTGGCCTCTGGTTAAAATATTTCCAAATGTTCAAGCGAAAATGTAGATACTTTAAACGTATGTTATAAATACCTTTTTTTCTGTTCTACTGACTTTTGTTTGGTAATGTATAACATCTTGGTCACGTGATATCCAAGGCTATGGCAAATCGAAAAGATTGAGGACCTCAATTGTTCTCCCTAAAAACCTCACTTTTTTTCCCCCCAAGAAAGGCCACAACTTTCTATGTTGAGAACCCACGGCTTTGATGAATTATACTTGTTTTTTTAAAGTCCATCTCTTAACTATTATCTGCTGAGTTGAGACTGTAAGCTCTAGTCATATAAGTAGGCTACCTACTCTTACAGATAAATGAGAACATCCCTGAGTTAAACATTGTTCTCTTCTATAATTAGTGTTTCTCTTACCCACTGAGCTGAGAACGTTGGAGAGTTGAATCTTGCACTATGACATCGCTCCTAAGTCTTTTAATTAGTTCAAAAAAAATGTGAACATATATAAGCTAAGTTTACTGTAGAGATTAAACTATCGTGTTTTCTCAGTGTTTACCCCCCCCCCCACACACACACACTTTTGTATTTACACTTAGAAAGACTTGATAAACCGTATAATTGTATTTTTAGTTAGCTCAACATTATCTCACGAATAGTGACATCATTATACGAACATAAAAGATCAGTAGAATTTATTTTAAAATATCAAGTCTGTTTTAGATGCAGACTATCTCTGAGAATGGGAAGTGGAGAAACGACATGTACAAATTTGTATCCGAAAGACAGACTGAGTGAGTTGCTAAAAGCTTTGTAAAAATAAAAAAAAACAAGTAAAGAAAAAAATTCAACAAACTTTCGAGAGATTTGGAGCTGGGACAATGCCACACATGGTTAAGAAACATTTTACAAATTGACTCGAGGACCCCTCACCCGACATCCACAAAGGCAGTCTACTTACTTCTGAATACTTTTGAACAACTTCAAATAGCTAGCTAGTAGCGCTCCATTAGATTCAGTAGCTGGCTAAGGAGGTGTTACCATTCCACTTATTCCAGAAATAACTCGTTCCAGCTTACAAAAGACTTACATCGAAAAAAAATGAGTGAACTACCTGCCATTAAGGTATAACTACAATAGATATACCACACAATACTGTTTCAAAGATTGTAACGATCATGGAGTGTCAATGGGGATAACCTCCCATTTTCTATAAAATACTAAGATACTAAGCCCGGCGAAACTGCTCTTACTGAAGAGGTGAAGGCGGATATCTGGGTCCACCAAATAGGGAGCTTCGAGAAGATGGAGCTCGTTAGCCTAGTAAGGCAATTCCTCTAGGAGAGGAATGCTCCCCGAGAGGAAACTCTGGTGCTGCTGCTTTCATCGTAGGAGTGCTGTGACAGTTTGCGTAACCAAATCCATCAATTTTTCCCGGTCAGCAGCTGTTCTTAGTAGGATATCAAGAGAGAAGCCGGTCCATTCTTTTATATTGTCCAGCCAGCTTATCTTCGGAAGACCCTTTCTTTGTGCTCTCTCCACTGTACCTTGAAGGATGACTTTAGACAGTGAGTCGCGTCTTACAATAGGACCAAACTAGATCTGCTTTTGTCTCTATAGAGAAGTGTACAGAGACCACTAGCGAAGAATACAGATTTAATTGTACTTGGAAGCCGATGTTGCTTTCCATATTTTCCACAGTTTGCTCATCGCAGCCGATGCCAAGCTTAAGCGGGTTTTTTAATCTCTTTTATTGATCCTCCATCTTTTTGCTATGTTTGACCCTAGGTATTTCAATGAGTCAACTTCTTCTCATGTTTGGCCATTCAATTGTATGCAACATCTCCACCACAAACAAGTATTTTTTTTCTGCACTGAATTCCATGCCAACTGCTCTAGCTACAGCATCCGATTTTCAAGGAAGCTCCGATGAGGTCTATATCATCTGCAAACCTGAGATTGGATACAGGCTTCCTGTTTATGATTAATCTAGGAGTAAATCCTTCTAGAGTTTCCATCATAATATGTTCCAGAAATTAGTTGATCTAGAGAGAGAATGCATCCTTGCCGCACTCCAATGGATCTCCAAAAACGTTCTCCAATTTGGATGTTCAGAAGTACTGAGCTATTTGCATTTTGGCTAAGGGCTTTGATAACATCAATAATGTTTTTTTCTATGTTAAATTTCCTCTTCATTTGTCACATGCCATCATGCCAAACCCGGTCAAAAACTTTTTTGAAGTCTATGAAGTTATATACCAGTTTCTTTTGGTTTTGAATGCATTTTTCTTGTAACAGTCTGATTTTAAATATCTGTGCAACTACATATGCCTGCCCTGAAGCTTGTCTGTTCTTCAGAAATGGCATCCTCAGCTTTTCTCTGTCTGTTGAGAATTATTCTTAGCATTATGTTGCTCGGATGACTTTTCAAACGTATAGTTTTATAGTTTTCCCATTGTCTCAAGTTTCCTTTCTTGTGCACTAGGGTTCCGTGGAACACAGTTTGGGAAACACTGCAATATACATGTATTTCTCTTTTCTCTTTTGACCGGTAAAGGCACAGTGGAAAGTATAATGTGAAATCCACTGATCATGTGCAGTGTGATTACCATTTTTATATTAACTCAATCTGTTTTTCTACCATGTCAAAGTCATGTACAAGTTATTTCTCCCACTTTCCATTCTTGGATCAAATTGAAACTTCGCACTATTATTCATTGTCGATGACAACACACGAATCAATTACTTACAATAATTACTTGAATAGCTCAGTGGCAAAACATGTCAGTCGAACTCAAGCAACTATTTTATTTGTACATCTCTTATATCAAAGCGAAAATGGGACTTTTGTCAAAATGCAAGAAAGCAGACGCATAAACGTCGCAAGACTAGGAAAATAACTTACAACCTTAAAACTTAAAATATGCAATTTCACTAAATAAAAGCGAAGCTTTTTAAAAAGTTATGTTTATATTTCACTTGTTCGTTCCGTACTTTCTGTCCTTCATTCATTTTTCTAACGGAAATCAACTAAGTGTTGACACATTTAAGCGGCGAGACAGTTTGATGTTTTAAGGTTTCTGACTTTTGTAAAAAGCTTGGTGACACCACCACTGCTGACAATCCAATTCCAATTTAAGATTGGCCTGTTATATGAGGAAGGAACGAGTTAGATCTACCTGCACTCCCATAACAGGAAACAAAGGATAATGGCTTACAGAGGAGGGGAGGAAAAGGTAAACTTTACAATGGTGATGAAACATCTCAGTAATACATAATAATAATAATAATAATAAACTGAGCTGGAAAAACAACGAAAATATGGGACCCTTGACTTGGAGATTAAGCATTTATGGAAATTATCTAAAATAACAATATACCCCATTGTTATATCAACCGAGGGGATGATAACAACTGACCTCACAGATACATTTAAGGCCCTTGGCATTCCTAGGAAAATTCTCGTTGCCTGTCAGAGGGCGGTACTTTTGCAGACCTGCCACATCACCAGAAAATTCCTCGGTGGAAACTGATAAAGGGACTACATGTACGATGAATTTTGTTTCCCTTTGACGAAACTCGACCCTGGCTTCGCCAGAGAATGAATACTCGTTCTTTTATAAAAATAATAATAATAATACGATGAATTTTGTTTCTCTTTAGCGAAACTCGACCCTGGCAGCGCCAGAGAATGACTACTCGTTCATTTCTAACATAATAATAATAAAAAGGCTTGTCTTCGAGTCCGAAGATTAGTGAGGAATGCAGTATTTCCCGTGGATGCGCAGCCCCAGTTGTGACTTACATATTTTGCCACATCCAGGGCTGTACTATATAATCAGCATATTTGAAGCGATTTTTCGCAATAATTCATCAGTCGCACAAACTTGCACGTGGAACTCAATGTACATTTTCTTGCATTAAGACAAATTAGCAGCTGAACAACAGTCTAAAAGCCGGACAGTATCACACTTTTGGCCTGTAGGAACATGCAAGGTGAAAGGGAATTTCTAACCTCGATTCGAAGATTATTTTTAACAATTGATTAAATATTTGAGTGTGTTTTGTTAGAAGCATCAGAAATTTTTTCAAATATTTCGATAAAAAAGCTGAAAATTCGAATAGTACTAATATATATTCTATGTAAGGCTATTTTCTAAGGCATAGAGTGGGGATAGATAGATAGATAGAAAAATAGAGAGATAGATAGATAGATAGATAGATAGAGAGAGAGAGAGAGAGATAGAATAGAGAGAGAGAGGAGAGAGTGAAAGAGATCTTAGATGTCCTCCACAAATGACGTCTGCAGTAATGTGATAGGTTAGGAAGGAGCCGAGACTTTAAATAGACGTCATTTAATTGATACAATCTTATTATAGCAGAAAAAAAAAAAAAAGCCGCCAGTATAACACTTGAATTTCACTTCTTCGTATTTCTACAGAGGCAAGTCTTCCATCTTTAAGAGAAGATATAATCAACCATCAACCACCTTTATCCATTCTCCGCCGTGTAACCTTCGGGGGGAAAAAGGGAATTTTTTATAGACTTTGTTAATTCCCCTTAATCACAAAATCATCGTGTAAAATGTTCTACACGATGATTAGTTTCATTTTTATTTTTACTTTTATATTTAAAATACAATTAAAAATATGTAATTAATTTTTTTTAAAGATAAATTCCATCCAATCTATTCCAAATATCCATGAATATCTATTACATTGGTAACAAATCTTTTACATTGTATATGCGTAGTCTCAAATCTCCGATAACATTATTAATGCGAAACGAGTTTTTGCGTCAGGTTTTAGTTTAACATTGGCATATCATTGATAAACTCGTGTTGTGGTGATGTTTATTTATATACTTGTTATTAGCATGTATGTAGTTCGAAGAAACCAAGGACATCAATACATTGGCTAGACTGTTGAACAGACGAAGTAATAGTCTGTCAGTCTAGACTATTGGATCATAAATTAAATAGCCTATGGTTTTAGAGTAGATTTTTGCGATAAGTTTCAAACAAAGTAATTCCTCTTTGTTGAGTTTCTATTATAAATATACGTTTGATATGAAAATAAAGTAAAATAGAAAAAGAAGGGAAAATGATATGGAGAAATATGGAAGCGAAATAAGGAAACTTACAAAATAACGAGCAGACTTGTTCCATTAAATCTACCTAATAGAAAGGAGTGCTAAGGTAAAATCAAAGACATCGCAGTTTAATGTAAAATCACAGACAGCTTTCAATAGTCCTTGAGGTGCGCCTCTAGTGTCTATACTTTAAGAAGGGTCCAAAATAGCTTCAAGAGCAGCGACACCTTCATTAATGCATTCGTCGTTAGGTCTAATAGCAGTAAGATGTAGGCTTCAGCATGCTATTTATAGCCTTTTTAATGGCATATCTGGGCATATCAGTATATTCAAATATCTTAGCGGTGGGTAGAAGCGAGAAAAAGAAAAAAAAAAAAAAAAAAGACAATTTCTCCTTTTTAATTTTATAGAGCGATTAGTTTGCTTTCAATAATTAATTGTTATATTAAAAAAAAGGAACTATTTTTACCCCGCCCCGATAAAAAAAAATCCTGGTTATGCGAATGTAAAAAATTTACTACACTTTACAATATTACAATGATAGGCATATAGATCTAGACCTTGAAGACCATGCGCAAAATGTTCCCGAACATTAATTTATGAAACTCGTTAATGAATAGGGCCTGTTCAAGATAAAGATTTTCTAGCCAAATTTAAATTATTTTTTTATACAATAAAAACTCATAATGGTCAAACGAGAGTTTTTCCAGCGTGGCCTACTAGCTAGTAATTCTTTTTCTAAAAATATATATCAACTGTGAAATTTCTAGGAAAATCATTAGAGCCGTTTTCGATAACCGTGTCCAGGTTCGAATTGTTTTCAGGTTTTGTCGATGAATGCGCAACCTAAAAAGACGAATTGTAAAAAACAAGAAAAACCCCAAAAATATAAACAAGAAAAACATATAAAATTCTTTTTTTTTAAATTACAATACCTCCTTTCTATAACTTATTGAGCGATTATTTTTATCTTATCACTAATGAATGCTAGAACCAAAATATACAAATAAAAAAGGAACAAGGACCAAAGATTATCTCAATCCTCCACCAGGCAACAGAGGTGAATACAAAATAGTCTTGGCGGGAAAAAAAGACATGCCAGGTTGGCCACGAGTTAAAATACCGGTAAAAACTGAAGCCTTTAACTTCCTATGATATCCCCCATGTCTGTCCAACTTGAATGGTTACCCGACAATAGTTGGGAAAATTAAAGGCAGTTTGTCGTTGTGTTGACCACATGATACCCTCTATAACCATCGGCTATAGAAACAGATGAACTTAACACCATCATATCCTATGGATCTTAAAGTCTGGGCCTCCAGAAGCCGACATACGAACCACTCTTCTAGTGAGGTGATTATGAAAATAGAAGATTGTATTGTTATCTATTGTTTGTTTCAAACTTACTTTAGAGCGCAAAACTAAAAAGGGGACTAATTCAGCTAATACCAGCACTCCATTCAAGTACAATTTCTTTCCTTTATTTGAGATACAAAACAAACTAATTATTTGAACAATAGTTAATTAATTAATTGGTTAATTTTTAAAAATTTATTCTTGTGTTGTAAAGTAAAAGAAATAATTTTGTGAAATTTCAGCTTGATCCGAGATTGGGTGTCGGAGAAATATCAAACTTTTTACAAGACAGAGTGAGTTGACATAAGCTTTATAAAAGCATAGAAGAATTTAAGCAATAGTAGAATAGTTTTCTGATCAGTCAAAAAAAAAAAAATAAACCGAATGATTTTGTGGAGTTGAAATCTATAATTAGCTTGAGCATCTATTAAAGCTTACAGACGTGACCTTTCGAGCTAGCAAATGGCGCGGCCGCCACAGAAGGAGCTCCGTTCTTTAACTTCGAAATGAAATGTCTCCCCTTTTTCCAATATAAAAATTAAGCTTGAAGAGCAATGCTACAGCAGGTCATGAAATCTAGCAAATCATTGTTGATAAGAAAGAGGAAGAAAAAAAAAAAGAAACTTTAAGATTTACAAAAGTTACTGTGAAATTTGAATGCGAATTCTTTTCACAATACCTCTATTCAAGTTAAAACTTTATGAAACGTTGAGGGTGGGGAGTTGAATCTGGTGGAACCTGGACACTAATATCAAAAAACGACTCTAACAATTTCCCTTGAAATTTACAGTTGGTATATATAACTGAGAAAATAATTACCAGCTATTACCACATGGGGAAAACTCTAGGTTTGACCGTTATAATTTTTCAAATAAAGTAAAAAAAGAAATATTTCAATTTCAATTTGGCTATAACAAAAAACGACGTAGTCAGCCGTAGTGTTTCAATAACTGAATTGTTGTTAAATTTAAAGTTGCTTTTAGTTTATTGATAAATTATTTAAGCTTTGCTTATATTTTATCTAAATTTAATAGGCCCTATACATTACATCTATATTCTAGTTCTAGAAGTAGATCTTGACTAGATCTTAAAAGTTGGCTGCCTGGTCGTGATGTATGCGCGTTGGACTGTCATTTAGTTGTCTTGATGGTCCCGGGTTCATCCCCTGGTCGCTGCCATTCCCCGTCGTCCTGCGGGAGATTAGGACTAGGAAGTAAACTATCTTCAACTCTGAAGGAACATCCAAAACATGTCAAACATTTTACAAACAGTTCTAAATCAAAAGTCTAGATCTAGATTTCTATTAATGAAAGTATCAATAAATAATTACATAGTTATACAATGTGTAGAGCTAGTGCTCCATAGGCTCAAGTCGTTGGTAAGACGGAGCTAACGGTGTCAAAGTACGAGCACCATACCCGGCTGGAGGAAAAAAACACAATTTTATAAACTATTTTTCTATATGTCATTATAACTTTAATAATGGAGGCCATTGTCTTCTTTTCTATAGTTCATTATAACTTTAACAATGAGGCCATTGTCTTCTTTTCTATAGTTCATTATAACTTTAACAATGAGGCCATTGTCTTCTTTTCTATAGTTCATTATAACTTTAACAATGGAGGCCATTGTCTTCTTTTCTATAGTTCATTATAACTTTAACAATGGAGGCCATTGTCTTCTTTTCTATAGTTCATAATAACTTTAAAAATGGAGGCTATTGACTTAAAAAATTTAATTCTTGAAAATATTTTTCTTATATCTATCTTTTTGTTTTCTTGTTGGTTTTCAGCTTTCTCTCAAATATTTCTAGGACATTTTATTAACATTATACTTTTCAAATGAATTTATTTCTGATGTTATCTTAAATGTTTGTCATAATAAAGAGTCTTTTTTTTTTAAAATAATTCCTTCAAGTAGTTTATACTTTATTTATTTAAAATTTTTTTTTTTCAAAAGTTTGAACTTAGAAACACAGGCGCCATGTTTGGTGTGAATGTAGAATGGAGCTAATGTGTGGTGTGAATGTAGAATGGAGCTAATGTGTGGTGTGAATGCAGAATGGAGCTAATGTGTGGTGTGAATGCAGAATGGAGCTAATGTGTGGTGTGAATGCAGAATTGAGCTAATGTGTGGTGTGAATGTAGAATGGAGCTAATGTGTGCTGTGAATGTAGAATGGAGCTAATGTGTGGTGTGAATGCAGAATGGAGCTAATGTGTGGTGTGAATGCAGAATTGAGCTAATGTGTGGTGTGAATGTAGAATGGAGCTAATGTGTGCTGTGAATGTAGAATGGAGCTAATGTGTGGTGTGAATGCAGAATGGAGCTAATGTGTGGTGTGAATGCAGAATTGAGCTAATGTGTGGTGTGAATGTAGAATGGAGCTAATGTGTGCTGTGAATGTAGAATGGAGCTAATGTGTGGTGTGATTGCAGAATTGAGCTAATGTGTGGTGTGAATGTAGAATGGAGCTAATGTGTGGTGTGAATGTAGAATGGAGCTAATGCATGGTAAATAAAAAAAATGTATAGGAGAGGAAGTGAACATATTATGGACAATATTTTGTATTTATGGATATATTGGAGATATTCGGTAATCTAAGACAGTATTTTAAATTAATTACTTCTTTAAAAATAATACGAAAATCTGAGTCCTGTACAATAATATCAAGTGAATAATTTATTTAAAGCTAAAATTTCGCATACAATAGTATGGTTGGTTAGCGAAATTGAAAGCGTCGCTAGGTAATAACAGGAATGTTTTTTTAAATGATCGTAGGCCTATTTATCAAGTATATCTTCATACATAAAGTTATTTTTTCTGGTGCAGCACTTAAACTCCTCTTAATCTAAATCGGCTTTTCTTAACCTAAGGGGTGCATTTTGCAGATTGGGGCTTAAGTGTCTATTTTTTCTAGGGAAAAAAAATCGGTTGTATTTGCAATGTAGCTAGGGACTATAAATTCAATTTTGAATATTTATCAAGTAAAAGCTTAATTCAAAGGTTGTTTTATTTTTTATAAATAAGGCATTTTGATATGTGTCCACCAAAACAATTATACCCATTTGACGCGCGTTGAAATGGTCGACTTACCACAAAGCATTTAATCATCGTTCTGGAACTTCAGTTGCTGACAAAAAACATGCATATTACAAGAGGTTTCACTGAACATGAAGATAATCTCACAATGAATATGTCAAAGACATACAGTAGATGTGGCTCGATGGCCACTCATGTCTTACAGTAGATGTGGCTCGATGGCCACTCATGTCTTACAGTAGATGTGGCTCGATGGCCACTCATACTTCGGTATCACCCTTTTACCCCCACCTTACGTTGTTTCACTTCATTTAACCTGCCCCTTTTTTAGTGAACTGCAGACATCGGGACTATGCGTTTGAGCATTTTAAAAAAAGCTATAAAACGCTTGACAACGGGGCTCCGCCCCGAACCTCGCTAGGAAAGCTTACAGCACTCCTTAGACCCAGACACCCTAGCTGTCGAAAATGGTGAGGACCAGCGTATTTTTTTCTATTCTACTTTATATATTAGATTACTTGTTCAAAATATTTTTTTTTAAAATTAACCTCTCCTTTATTGACTTGCTGTTTGAGAAATGTGCCATTAAAGTGTTTCAGTGTGCCCATCTGCAAATATATGTCAATATTCTTTCCCTAAATCTTTACCTTTTTTTTAAAGGTCTCGATATGCCTTGGCTTAGCATTCATTTTTTTTCTACGAGTGTTCGCGCCGCACTTTACTATGTCCTACCTCTTGCAGGTGCAGACCAAGACGTAATAATGTTTTTATTTCTGTAATTGATAAGATGAGAGGGAAAAAAAGACATAACACCTTTGAAAAAACAACATCAACTTAACGGTTAATTATTCAAACAGATATTCTACTTATTAACATTGCCCAGTAAATTACACAAGCAGACTTTGCAAGGTGGCATCAATTGGGATACACTTAACAATAGTTATTAAAGAAAATTAATAAGATTAAAGATAACAGCACTATAAGTATGATATAGCCTACGTATTAAACAAGACATATTTAGATCGTAGAATGCACAAGAAAATTAAATCTAGATATCTAAAAAGTGATTAAAAATGTGATCGTTGATAAAACAAAATAGACTCAGTTTGGAAAAGAAAATTATAGATTAAAGAGACGAACACGTGCGAGACAGAATTTGGACACATGTACTTACTTCTCTGAGGAAGTGAAAGCAGATGGTAAGTGGAAGTCATGTCTCACTGACATATATATCATGAAAGGGAATATGTGGGTGTACGGACGGCGAGAGGTAAAGGAAACACCGATGGAAGAGACCGTGGGGCAGACAACTCGTGGTGTCAATACGACAGTAGATCATATGCTCCAGGGCGAGAAGATAGGAATGAATTTTTGTTTAAAGGAAAAGATAATGCATGTGATCACAAACCGTAACCAGTGAGGGGTTAAGAAGGCAGCGCAAACAAAAACAACAATATAATAATTTTAGAAATCATTTGGCCTCTTTAACGCTTTACCGAAAAATTCTGCTCTCTGATTCCGTGCATCAGTCTGTCGATCTTAAACTCAATAAGAACTATTTTCAAATCTGATTTCACCATCACCTGTATTGTGCTACTTTTGGTTTTCTTTTTTTTTTTTAAATAAATTTAAAAAAATGGAAGACTACATTTATTCTGTCTAATACACAGGGCGTGGTTAAGACAGGGCAGGCTGGGCTACAACCCAGGGAACTCCACAAGATGTGGCCTCCACTAAAGAGGTTTAAAAAACATTTCGATGGGGCCAGGAAATTTAACATTTTTTGTTAAGGACAATCTTTTGTTTCATTTCTACTTACAATATTTCTATCTTACAGTTGGCAACACTGTCGTAGTTAACCCTTAATATGACGATGTGGTTCACAACGTAAGAATTGTGATGTTTATAGGCTAGGCTATCACGTTAGTCTTAAGTGAAAATGATAAAGTATTGGCTCCAAGCTACGATGAGAGAAAACGGCTATTGAGGCTAACACCCACACTTTGTAGTGAAAGTGATTGACTCCTTGAGCTAGAAGCCACTTCCACAATTAGTAGTGAAAGTGATTGACTCCTTGAGCTAGACGCCACCCCAACAATTAGTAGTGAAAGTGATTGACTCCTTGAGCTAGAAGTTAACCCCCACACTTAGTAGTGAAAGTGATTGACTCCTTGAGCTAAGAGTTAACCCCCACACCTAGAAGTGAAAGTGATTTACTCCGGGAGCTAGAAGCTAACCCCCACACTTAGTTGTGAAAGTGATTTACTCCTGAAGATTTTAGAGAAACCATCAACTACTTTTCGTTGAAAAAAAACCTAGCAATTTAAATTTATACTTTAATTTGACTTAAACTACTTGCTACATTCTTTGTTGATTTTATTTTTTGTCAATAAATGTGATAAAAAAATGTTTCTTTCATTTGGAAAAAAATTAGGGGCCATCACTCCTTCGTTGTCCGAGGCCTCCACAACTCTAAATCCGGCCCTGACAATATACATGCATGGATATGTTTTCAAGAATAATATTTTCTAAGGGAACTCATGTTCAATCACAGTTTGTGTGTGATCTAGGTAACTAGGTATATATATATATCTGGGATGTAATATTTAACGCAAAGTCACGGTTTGCAATCTTTCAATTCTGATTGAACCTCCGAAACATGCAAATCAAAAGTACCTGCTAGGAGTATAAAGCGTACATAGAAATGTATATATGTCTTTTGCTACAAAAATTGCAGGTCAAATATCAAATTTTCAATTCACTGCACTTTATTAATGGAGCCCAGCGACTGGTCGCTACACAGATCAATAAGAGAAATGCTTTAATTGGTGATGGATTGAACCTCAAATAAATTTAGTTTGCTTTTGTTTCTTGAAGGTTGTGACTTGAGTTCTCGTAGATTTACTATAATCATGGATTTCAGAAAATGGAAGAAAGACAGATTAAAGTATGAAATATTGTTTTTAAAGGAGGGCTGGGATTGAATTTCAAAATCCCCAATGCTACAATCACGTGATTACTAACGTTTTGCTTTAGTTTTCTTATACGGGGGTAGAATTTAGCCTCAAGCCTCCTGGAATTTGGTGACAGTATTTTGCTTTAGTTTTTATAACACTGTTGAATGAATTTCTCGTAGCTTGACTATGTTAATGTAGCCTAGTACCTTTTGGGGAGGAGTTGAAGCTTAAAAACTGAAAATGAAGAAAGCTTTCCTGTTATATTATACAACTTGTATTTAAAAAAATCCCGCATTTAGTTTTTTTCCTATGTACCGGTAACGATAGTCTTTTGAATGCCAACATTGTAAGGTGAAAAATACACAATTAGTTAATACTTTATGTTACATCAAAACATCTTCCAAATTAAGGAAATTGTTTACTTTGTGTTTCTTTTATACTAGTTCCTAAATGGACATTTATGACTACAATCAATGCAACAAACATTTAAAAAAAACTAAATTGTAGTACAAATTTCACATCTCTGAATGAAATAAAAAAATTAATTAATCTTGACAAGACAGAATTTAAAGTTATCTTACAAGGCATTTGTTAATTTTCTCATAAGCTGATTAATTAATAAACCTACGTCCAGCGGTCCCTAGACACATCTTGTCAACACGTCAGCAATCACGTTGATTGTCCCGGAATAGCTTGGACTGTAAAGCTGAAGTCTTGAAGTTTTAAAGCCCATCTAGTAATCCTCTAGTTGGCTAGCTTATTTGTATTGATATAAGCTAGTGGGGCGTGATCTGTTAGTAAGATGAATAATTTCCCAAGCAAGTAACGGGATAGTTTCGTTATGCAGAACACAATAGCTAGAGCTTCACGCTCTATCGTTGAATATTTCTGTTCTGCTGCGTTCAGCTTTCTGCTAATGTAGTATACTGGTCATAGCGTTGCTTTACACTTCTGCATTAAAGTGCCTCCCACTGCTGTGGAGGATGCATCTGTTGCCAAGTAGAAAGTGTTTCTGATGTCTGGAAACTGGAGTACTATGTCGTCTGAGAAGACACTTTTAATGCTTATCAATATCTTGCTTAACTGGATACTGGAGGTGTGATGTGTCCATATCTTTCACAGTTTCACAGCTTTCAATAACTGGACATGGTAATTCATCTGATTTCTCTATTGTTTCTATCATCATGACTCTCTGACTGTCTTGCGTGTCTTGCTTAGCGTTCGTTGAAAGAGTAAATGGTCTGGGCATGTACAGCTTCAGCATATTGATGTGAAATACTTTGTCTAGCCCTCTGATGTTTATACTGTAGTCGACCTTCGAAATCACCTTTGTGACTTGGAATGGGCCCTGCCATTTCATAAATAGCTGGTTATTTTTGTCAGGCAGCAGAACCATGACATTATCACCAACTTGTAGAGTTCTCAACTTTCGACCCTGATTTGCTTTCTCAATAGTTCTGGTTTCTCCTTGTTCGCTTGCTTTTGGACAGTTTCGCATGCTTCGATTATATTTGGTCTTGTCTTGATGACATATCGTATCCTGTCAGTACGTCGTGTTCTATGTTCCTATTAACTAGAAAGTCTCTGTATAGTGACATGGGTCCTCTAACAGGTGAGCCATAGAGCATCTCAAATGGTGAGAACCCCGTTGTTGTGTGTAGTATTTCTCTGTAGGCGAACAGTATGGGGTTGATCAGCTTGTCCCAGTCTGTTGGGTTGTCCTGTGCTACTTTGTTCAGCACTGTTTTCAGAGTTGAGCTCAGGCGTTCCCACATCCCATTCATTTGGGGGTGAAAACGGGCAGCAAATTGTTGTTTAATATTCATAGTTTTGCAAAACGGTGCGAATTCATTTGATTTGAACTGAGTGCCTTGAGCGCTCAGTATTATACGAGGGTAACCTGTTCTTGAAAATATTGCTGTTAGTGCGTCTCCGACATCTTCGGAAGAAATTCTTTTCAATGGTATTGCCTCTGGAAACCGTGTGCACATGTCTAACAACAGTCAATATGTAGCGATGGCCTCTTCAGGATATTACTGGCATTGGTCCAATAATATCTACAGCTATCTTCTCAAATGACATTTCACTTAAGTCTGTTTGTATTGGAGCTTGCTCCTTATAATTTTCAAATATGGCAAGATTTTATGTAGGCCTTGACTTCTTGCGTACTTCTAGGCCAAAAAAATTCATTCAAGATTCTTTTCAATGTTCTCTTTACTCCCATATGTCCGGCAAACGGGATGTCATGTGCAAGCTTTAAAATTGTTGCTCTATATTTCTTTGAAACTAGCAATTGCTGTTTCTTGCCTGCTTTCAGATGAATTTTTCTCACATAGACACCATCTTCGCCTATCTTGATTAACCCTCGTCTTGGAGGAGCTTCACTTTATATGAGTTTTATTAGATCTGGATCCTTTTTCTGTTCACTGACAAATTGTACTGTTTTAATCTGTAGTGGTTCTTGACTTTCTTTGGAGATTTCATTCAGGTTGTTCACTTGATTGTGACTTCTCATATCTCTATTTTCTGTTTCTGTATTTTCATTTTCATTGTTATAAGGAACTTGTATGTTATCGTTTGTATTTAGCACTTCTTCTGCTTTCTTCTGAACTCTTGTAGTAACCATGGAACATTTCTGCGTGTATTTTTCTTTCCACTTGTTCAATTCTTCTATTGTGCAAGGTTTAGAGCCTTTGAAACAGCCAATGATAAAGCCGAAATTGTCAGGCTTATTGTCTAGTACTAAAGCCTCATGCCAACCACTGATGAACTGTGTGTGTATGTTGATACGTGCTACCAGATATGTAGTTACTTGACCAGTGTAACCAACACAGTCTTGTCTTCTTCCGGTGTACTTTTGTGGGTTGACGTATTCTTTTGCGACTAAAATTGCGGTTGTACCTGTATCGTACAGTACGTTGGTCATCTGTTCTCCCACGAAGCCTGGGTATACCTGCAGTTTATTAGCGTGTTTGACAGCAAATGCTCAATCTCTTGGTCTATTGTTCCAATCTTTATTGCATCGGTTGTAGAAGCAAGTCTCTGTTCTATCACAAATTTGACATTGGAAACGAACTTTTTGCTGGTTACGTCGGTATTCTCGTTCCTTATAGGAATATGTTGGGCTCTTTTTTTCAGCTTTCCCTCTTCCATATGTATATGTTGGGCTCTTAGCTGTGTCTTTCTAATATGTACATGTTGGGCTCTTAGCTGTGTCTTTCTAATATGTATATGTTGGTCTATTATCTGTGTTCTCTCTTCGATATCTATATGTTGGTCTCCTTTCTTCATCTTTCTCTCTTCTTCCTGTATATGGTGGGCTCTTTTCAGCGTTCACTCTTCTATATAGAGGGCTTGGAATCCGCTTTCTTGCAGCGTTGTTCACCATAAAAGCAGATGCCGCAGTTGGGTTCTCTCTAGCTAACACTTCCCTTGGGTGTGCGGCCTTATACTGCCTTAGTTGTGCTATCAGGCTGCTGATGGTCTTTGGTTCTCGCTCCGTGACGTATGTTTTCACATTATTATTGTAAGCTTCCATCACAGCGTCCATTATAATGTGTTCTCTGAGGGTTTCATATTTGTGATCCACTTTTGACAGGTCTACCCATCGATCGAAGTAAATTGACATGTTGGTGACGAATATTTGTGGATCGTCGTTCGTCAGAGGTGTCGACTCTTTCAATCTCCTTCGGTATTTGTAATTTGTGGAGCCAAACTGTCTCAGCAACGCCCTCTTCACGGCCACGTACTATTTTCTTTCTTCATCTCTCATTTGAAGACAAATGTTGATGGCTCTTCCTTTTAAGCGCCTCATGAGGCTTCTTGCCCATTCGGACTGTGGGAGATTGCATGCTGTTGCTATATCCTTAAATCTCAGTAGATATGAGTCAATACACATTTCTGGCTCTCGTCAAATGGAGACATTCTGTCTAACTGTTTGTATTTGTCAAAGTGTTCCTCCTTTTCATTTTGCTGTTCTATGTCTTTCTTTTCTTTAAGTTTTAGTTCTAGTTGTAAGATTTCCTTTCTTCTACTATCTTCTTCTTTTTTTTTGACTTCTTCTCTATTTAATCTCCTTTCTTCTCTTTCTTCCTCCTGTGTTATTTTTAGTGTAATGAACTTTTCAAGTTCTTCGTCTTGCAGGCCATTTTCCTTGCCCGCTTCTCTAAATATTTTGTACATCGACATTTTCACTTACTTGTGCCTTGTCGTGGTCGCCAGTTGTGAAGAAACAAGTCCTTTTACTTTTAAAGTGCCTCTTTTAATTGTGAAGCATTTCAACATAGCATACATACACAGCAGACATTATATACAGATAACCAACTCCTCTAGATGACTTCCTCTCGTCTTGTTTACACACTTGTCACTTCCCGCAAGTCCCCCTAACTCTCTTATACCCAACACTTGACCGTGTGTCACGGTTGACAACACACAGTAACCGTGTCACAACAGTACCCTGTTGTTATATCAACTTTGTGACATCAACTGAGGAGATAAGAATAAGTGACCTAACAGACACATTCGAGGACCTAAATATTTCTTAGAATATCTCGTTATTTGTCAGAGGACATTACTCCTGAAGGCTTGCCATATCACCAGAAAATTTCTGTGGACTCTTCTAGAAGAACTACAATACAATTTTTTTCATGTAAGCTTTGCTCGACCCTGGCAGTGTCAGAGAATGATCATTCGCTTTTAGATTAATAATATCTTATCATCCTGGCTGGAGTTTGGTTTACAAAAGTACATTACATGTAACAGGATATTACAAAGAAACAAAAAAGAAAAGTACATTCTTACAGCATTGTCACTCAAACTTTACATGTAAGATTTACATTCGCAATTTAATTTCCAAGGAGACATAAAAGAGTTATTTTGTCTTTTTTTTTCAATGATGATTTTTATCGTCTTTGTAATGAGAAAAGAATCTCAAAGTATTTTTGTTTTGTTTTTACCCTTTTTGGGGTCAAACGCTTAACTTCCAAATCGAGGGGTTTTGGTCAGATTTTTAAATTTGTGATTCTTCGGACACCCCGAAATTAGTTGGGCGAAGTAAGAGCGGTTGGTCGTTGTGCTGGCCATATGACACCATCGAAAACCGTCCGTCATAAAAAAATATGAACTAAACTGCCCAATATATCGCAAGGTCTGAAATGGGTTCTTTACCTTTTTCTTTTATCTTTTTAGCGTCCCCCAAAAGGGGAATAGACGCTATTAGCTTTGTGTGGTCTGTCCTTCCGTCCGTCCATCCGTCCGGTTTAAATCTAGAAAAGATATTGAAAATCCGACATCATGATAATTTTAGACCATACAAAGTTCTGATGCCCTCTACTTTTTTCTTTTCTGAAAGCGTTAAAAAATTAGTTTCTAAAATCAACTATGCAAGCAGTTGTTTTTTTCATAAAAATACACAATTTTTACAACCTTTTACTATTAATAGTAACAAACTTGGGAGGCTGTTTAGTAAGGGAGATGACAATTAACCATATTTTTAACATATTTATGCAAACGGTTTTAGATTTTTTATTTATTATTTTTTACAATTGTATTACTAAGTTAAATAAGTTCTGTCATATTCACTACTACATTTACAAAAAATGTTTACTTTTAGATTTAAAAAAGAAAAAAACTATTTCGTATGCATATAAGTGGAACATAATTTCTAACAACAATTAATAAAGTAGTTTTATCATATTATCCCGTGAACTCAACCACCGATGTTGCACAGCAGAGAGGGAGATTTTTTTATAAACGAAAATGTTTATTTCTCTTTTTTTTTTCTTTGAATAAGAGATTGACCCTTTAAAGATCAATTAGATAATCATTACGTTACATTTGTTAAACCAAGTTCACATCGAACTTCTACTTCACTTTCACCTATCTTTAGGTCTGTTGGGGCACCATACAAGATCTGTCAACCTTCTTTCTTCATTCTTCTCTGTCATTTGCCTTTGATAGAATTTCATTGATATTCTCTCTGAAAATATTGAAACCTGCCTTTTTACCTGCCTGCGTGGACCACTTCGGGGCCGATTTTGAATTTGTGTTTCCACACAAACTGTTTTGTAACCTTGTTTAAGAAAATGTTTCTAGAGTATGTGTCTAAATGGAGAATGTTGTTGTCAATGATCTTACTAGCGACATTCTAATTGCATTTAGTTTCTGTATTTTCAATGTAATCATTGCGAAGTACAACTCCAATCAAGGGAGTTAACATGAGTGCTAACTTGAAGTATCCGGTAGGTTTTTAAATGTATAAACATTCTGTACGGGGAGTTGTGTGCAGGAAAGCTCTCCCAGTGAGGACAATACAAGCGCTACAAAGAAGCTCTTAAGAGCTCCTTCAAGGAATTCGATATCGACATTCACGGCTGGGAAGCACTAGCTTTTGATCGTACGTCAGGCGTGAAGCTGTGAGTCTTCGAGTCTCAAGATTTGAAGCAAGAAGAGTGACCAGGGTTAAAGAGTGTCGAACCAACAAAAAGGTGAGAGAAGAATCAGGCTTATCTGCAACTGATCTGACACACCCATGCCACGTATCCGGCCGGCTTATTAAAGCGAGGATTGGACTTTACAGTCATCTTCGAGTCCATAGGAATTGAGAAATGTGCTCATCTTCGAGTTTGAGTTTTGAGTTTTTGGCAAATCGGCACAATTTAGGCCATGTCGTGCTCGTAATCATTCAAGGGTTACTTTCCCTTAATATCACAAGAGCTAAATTTTATACAGTTAGGTCATTAAAAGCAAGGTCTATTCACAGTTCATATGGTAAAAATTTATTAATTTTATAAAACTCTTGTAATTCTTCGACCACGAAGGAGGAGCTATAAATGTATAAAATATAATACAACTAGTCGACCTGCGGCGTAGCTTTAGGCCACTGCAACCTATGCGACCGCAGTGGGCCCCGCACTTTCATTGGCCCCACGCTAATCCTAGGTGTAAATTATTAAATTAAACCATTTTATAACCAAGAACTCCTGGAAATCTTCTGAATCGCAAAATATACGAAAAAGTAACGGAAATCTCCGGAAATTATTAAAATCTTTTGAAAACTCATAAAAATCTTCTGAAATATAGAAAAAAAAATTCATTTTTGGGTGTCATTCAATATGGAAAACGCTAATTCTACGCGCGATAAAAAAAACGACATTATTCAATACCCGTAATTGTGGAATCTAGTGAAAGGAGCTTCTCGCGCCTCAAACTAATGAAGAATTACTTGAGGTCAACAATCCTCGAAGATTGATTGAAACATTTGGTAATTCTTGCTACTGAGCGTGATCTATGTAGGAATCAGAATTTGTTTGATATACTGTATGACTTCGCTACACGCAAGGCTCGTAAAGTAGTTCTGTATGTAGTAAAGAATGAATAAAATGCAAAGACGAATTTATTTTCTAATAAAAACTCTTAATTTTCACTTATTATCCTTTTCCCTACCCAAACTGGGTCCCCCTCGCAATCCGTTTCGCATAGGGCCCCACAATGGTTAATTACATTTTATCAAAAGTTATTACATAAATTAAAAATTTACAATTATTGAATTTAGAAACATTGAGTTGAACATATTTTTTTATTAGAGATTATATAAAAGCTCCTTACTGAAAAGGTTTTTAATTATACTAATCTTTCTCAGCTGCTTTGGAAAAAGCAACTCAAGTACTGAACAGGTTTACGTCCTACGAAACATCGTCGATCAAAGACTCAACACCAACAAAGGATATTGATCAGTTTTGTAGATTTGCAAAAAAGAATTCGATATCGTCAATCTAGAAAATAGCAAGAAAATAAGCCATCTCGCAACAATTTGTCCAGATTCAGCGACATGTCTAAAGCGAATCAAGCTGTTGTGTTGCAAAACACGGTGGAATTATTCAACATCTAGACGGATATGAGATTTGGGTGTATCTTATCCATTTCTCTTTCTTGTAGCCATCGACGATGTCATATAAATACATTAAACTGGCTGCATTCGGGTTCCCATGGCGTAAACCAGAGTTGGATTTTGCAGACGAAATTACTTTGAAATACAATTAAATGTATACACGAGATGGCGGATGTCTTTAGGCGCCCTCAAAGTTATGCATAATGGGTGCAGGTCACCCAGTTCCCCAGTCCATCAACATTCGTCATACAGATCTTGAAAAAATAGAAAAGTTAGCTTATTTAAGCAGTGTTATCTCAAGCGACGAAGATGCATATTATGGTGTTGCATGTCGGATAGGAAAGCAGGAGCGTTAAAGCCTGGGAACAAATCAACGTGCGTAGCCGGTATCAACTGCTAGTAGTAAATATTTAGATAAAAGGAAAAAAATCCATTTTTCATGAGCCACTTTTCAAACAGCAGCTTATGTTTACAAAGAACTAGCTAAAAATGACTTAATTCAGTGACTGTTCTGAAGGAGGACAACCTTAAGTAGCATTAGGTATTTATAAACATCCCAGTAAAATCTGTATCTGATTTAGATTGACGGTGAACACTCTATTTCACGGCTAACTCCAGATTTGAGTCCAATTATGTGGAACTGTTATCAAAACTCTCGCACCTTAATTTCATACATTGCATTAGCTTTATTTAAGTAGCCATTGAGTTCATGTACAATTTTATTTTTTTTAAATATGGCCCGCCAAATTTTTTTCTTTTAAATTTTTGGTCCGGTCCTTAAAAAGTTTGCTCATTGTTTCCTCATCACTGGTCTAGTCTCTAACAGTGCATGAGCTAGAGCGCACCTTCTGCGCTAACCTGAATACTTGAATGGCGGTGTGCAAGGCAAGGTTATAACACTAATTTTGTTCTACGCTTATCCCTATGTTAATCTAGTCTTGCCTCTCTGCTAAGTCTTTGATTGTCCTGACAGATTCAGGCAACGTGTTGCATATTCTAACCATCTAATGGCACGAGGGAAGACAGAGCACTTATAGGAATCGTTCCCAGCATACGGAATAAGAAATGTACCTTTATCTTTGCGTCTTTTTAAGTATTTTTATTAGGTGGCGTTTTCGCATTTGTTATGGTTCAGAGTTTTATATATTACTGTGAGTGAGTTTAATTTTGAGTTTTCTATCTTGAAGTGATTTTCCAATGATGTTACTCTAGTGGCAATCTAGTCCAATGTGAATATTCATTTGTTATTACTTATTTTTAACTATTTTTATTGTTATTAATATTGAGAAAATAATCAAAGTAGAATTTGTTGAATTGCTTCTGTATATCGCAACTTTCATGTTGGAACATGCACAATGCGTTATGGTCCAATCTCTTTTGAGGACAAGTGGGGGGGGGGGGCTGCCTTTAGAAATTAGGCGCTCAACAAAAACAATCGTGATTTGATTTTGAGCTCCATTAATGGGTTTTCCTGCGGGTTTTACCTTTCAGCCTTTATCTTAGATAGGAGTAATAGTTTTTGTATATTGCTCAGGCCACAACGTGAACTTAAGGCTAGGGCCAGCTAGGCAAATTTGTTCCTTCTTTACTATTAAATATTATTGTTAGCTTTGAAAGGGAGGCAACTCAACAAAGGGAAGGCAGAAAAGAAGATGATGTTTATTTACAGGTAGTAGCGATTGTCAATGTCAGGCTCACCTCCGCCACACAGTTGACGATCAACACACAGAGGCCTGTCCCTTCTGCAGTCCAGAGTAGCCTCGTTTACAGCACCAACAGCTTCCAGTGTAGCTCCAGGTCCACTGCCACAGTCTCCTTAGCTTACCAGACAGAATAAAAAGATGCCTCTTTTTCATTTTCAGAGTTACTGAGCCCGCTTTTTTAGCGGCCCTCGAAAGGGGAAAAGACGCTATTAGTTTTGTGTGGCCTGTCTGTCCGTCCGTCTGTCCGTCCCATTTAGATCTCGTAAACTAGAAAAGATAGTGAAAATCCAACATTACATCTTATTTTAGACCATTCAAAGTTCTGATTCAATGGCTACTTTATTCTTTTCTGAAAGCGAAAAATCTAATTTTTTAAATCACTTATGCAAGCAGTTTTTTCATAGAAATACACCACTTTTACGCCTATTCACTATTAATAGTAACAAACACGTGAGGCTCTTTATTAGGGAAGACGACGATTTACCATGATTTTAACACATTTATGCAAACGGTGGTAGATTTTTTGTCAAATTTTTTTATATATTTGTATTGTTAAGTTATGTAAGTTCTGTTATACTAAGTACTATATTTACAACAAAAAATGTTTACTATTTTTTAAAAGAGAAAAAATCTATTTAGTATGCATATAAGTCAGACCTAATTTAAAACAACAATTAATAAGCAGTTTTTCATATTATCTCGTGAACTGCGTGGCCTTACACACTTCAACACGCCTAACCAAAGAAAAAAAAAATTTATGGAAATGTTTTATTCTTGAGGAATAAGAGATTGACCTATTACAAAACAATTAGATCAATTAGATATTCATTATAAGAGATCAGTTAGGCCAGGTTCACATCTAACTTTACATTCACTTTCACCTATCCTTTGGTCTGCTGGACCGCTGGGGCACCACACAGTATCTGTTAACCCTAACCTTTTTTTCTCCATTATTTTCTGTCATTTGTCTTTGGTAGAATTTCATTCTGATAATATTGAAACCTGCTTTTTTACCTGCCTGTGTGGACCACTTTGTATGTTTCCACACAAACTGTCTTTGTAACCTTGTTTTTTCTTACTTTGGCGGAAGGAAATTAGATATCTCTCTAAACAGTACGTTCTTTTCCTGTGTTAAATAGTGCGTAATATTTTGCGGGTGGCAATGCCCAAGTCCGCGTTACTACAATATTTATCATTTTCTCTGATATTTGTTTGAAAATGGTCATTTCCTTATTCGACCATTCGGAGTTCATGTTTAATTTCCCATGACACACTTTTAACATCTGCATAAATTTGATTGAAATGGGTTTCAGTGAGAGTGGCTCGAAAATCAATAGCTGAATTTTCTTGGGACGATCCATTGACTTCAAGACAGACCTAGTAAGAAGGAAAGTTTTTTTTTAAGTTACAGAATCATTAAAAAAAAGTATACTTTTAAAAACTGGTTCTCTTTTGAAAAATCAGTTTAAATCTGTAGAATCAGTATATGATTAATTGCAATGAATATTCACAGAGAGAATGCAGCAATTAGAAAAGCGTTAGAAGACGTTTAAAACTAACTCCACTCTCAGAGAACTAGGCTGTTTGGTGTTTGCACGTGTAGGTGTTGTTTATGTTTTACAATCGGTGCCATCCGACCCCTCGGCCCACAACGAAGCAGAGAATCGATTCCATTGGACTCGACGATACTTTGAAGAGATGTGGCCTGTGACGAGACCGGTCGTCATGGAAGGTCTTAACACTGGCCTGCAATGTGCGACACGTGGGCAGCGTCACAAGTATGTACAATGTGGCAACGAGCTATTCGTCTACACTTCCCACAGGTTGCGACGTTGCAGGTCGGCGTTGAGGCTAATTTGAACGATTGGTCTCGTCTGTGAACCCCCACCTCACATACACACTCCATACACCACTGAAGCCGGTATGTTTCTCAACAAAATCGCAAAAATGCAGCTACGATAATTATAGCGCGATTCGGCATTTTTTTTTTATATCGCCTCGTGAAATACAATTACAGATTTGATTATTAGTAGACTTTCCAATTTAATCTTGACGGAAACTCATATCTCGTTTCATTCTTGAACTCGAGACACTTACATACGTCATAACTGACATATTCGGTGGTAGCCAATCATTTGAAGTACTCCTCAACACTTTGAGTAACTGAGACGAATGTTCTCTTGTTATATCTAGGCTCATAGATAACATGATGACGTAACCTAGAAATCATGACAAACCTATCTCAGAATATATGTTAGAGCTTATGATAGATTTCTCAGGTTAGGAAACAGACGACCAGACGAAACCAATCTACTGGGTCACTTCTTACGTGACTTTGAGAACTGCGCACTCAATGTGTACTCCCACCAATGAAACAACGTTCTCTTGAAATATCACTGCGGAAAATCTTCACTCATGTCTTGTAAAATAATCCGACCGATATTCAGGAGTTTTACTTCGGTTAATTTAATACATTTTTCCCGCAACGAGCAGGTTAACTTTAGACGATCATATTATTAACAACTTGAAATGATTCGACTATACTGGGTTTTTTTTTGTTGGTGTCTTATGTTCATGTTACAAAACATTAGATCTTAATCTTTATTCAGTGTCTGAGTTATATAGCTGTATAGCTTTATCTTGGTTTATTATTGGAAAGGTTTTCATTTGTGTGTCTCGCCCTTCATTACTTGTAACCAAACATCTGGTGAAATGATCATCTATATTAAATATAGGCATATATGTGTGTGTGTGTGTGTGCGAGTCTATATTAATATCAACACGCCCACGTGAGATCTGGACAAGGCTGACAAAGAAGATCGGAAATTAAAATAGATTGACACAAGGAAAGAAATACTTTGTCCTACAGTGTACACACACACACACACACACAGATGTACTTAACGCTATTGGAAGGAAGGGATGGACATGTTACTAACACACGAATTGATTGCATCTACTGACCGCGTTTTGAATTTAAATTGTTTGACCTACTTTATAGAAAAAATGGAATCTTACGATTTGTGTCTATTAAAAGAATAAATACAATATTTAGCAATTTTTTAAAAAGATTCAATGAGCAAATATTGACAGTGCGCAATATAAAAATTGTAACTCTGATAATGATGCCTCATCCCTCAATAACAGATTTATGCATTTAGTACTCACACCCTTCGCAATAAAAAAGATATGGGGTCAAACACAATGGCGGGTTCTGGTATATGTTACGTGTATCTGGAACGGCCTGAGAATTCTAGTATTACTTTCCCCCCTCCCCGCCCCATAAGGCATGTTAGTATATGTTGAATTAATACGGCCCACTTTATAACGTCCCATAAGGCATGTTAGTATATGTTGAATTAATACGGCCCACTTTATAACGTCCCATAAGGCATGTTAGTATATGTTGAATTGATACGGCCCACTTTATAACGCCCCATAAGGCATATTAATATATGTTGAATTGATACGGCCCACTTTATAACGCCCTATAAGGCTTGTTAGTATATGTTGAATTGATACGGCCCACTTTATAACGCCCAACCCCTTCCTAGCATCATTTGTTTTGCCCTTGAATTCTATCACTCATCCCCCCCCCCAAATCCTGGCTACGTTCATTCATATAAGAGCTATGGAGGAAACACTGCTCTAGTCTCTCTGGGTGAAGAAAGAGAAATAAAAATCCTTTCCCATTTTAGGCAACCTTAGAGAGAAACCCATTCAAAACTAAAGTCCACAAAACTGGTACTAAAAATGCCTCAAAAGGATTTATTTCACACAGGAATCTCAGAACCTAAAAAAAAGAAGCACTAACTAGAAAAAACAACAACTCTGGAATCCACTAAACAACACACAGTGAATCTCTATCTGGGACTCAAGCTCTCTTCCTTCTATAAGAGACTGTATGGAAACTATAACCAGATAATCTGGCTACATTCAAACAGAGCTCAAAGAAATAGTGAACTCTTTTCTATAAACTTATTATCTTTGCAATCAGTGGATCAGAGTTTAAACGGATGGTTCACCTCATAAGATAACCACACACGGAGAAGCTGGAATACTCATCGAATAGACCAATGGAGAAAAACATGAACAATCCATTTCAACTGGAAAGCTCTTCGATAGCCCCAGAGCAGAAAAGGAAGCACTAGAACTAGCAGCTACCACGCTGTAAATCCCTAATTACCCCGCATAGTCAGATAGTCTTTCAAACCGATGCAAAAATAATCCTCCAAAGCTTGGAAAACTCTGATTCCTCCTATGTGAAATGACTCAGGGCAGCACTTAGCAAGCTCAATAGCGACAGCAAAAAAAAAAAAATATTCAATGGATACCAGCATATATTTGAACTTGGAGGAAATGAGAAGGCTGATACACTTGCAAAAGCGAATTAACAAACACACAATTGAACATTGCACTCGATCCAGAAGAAATGAAGAAGCTGATTGTGAACAGAAGAAAAAGAAGAAATAGATAAGCTCTCATCTGAATCACAGGAGAGACGCCTATTACATATAAGTGATCCCTAGATCAACGTCTTATCTTTCGCTTCAGAACCGGGCACTACAGAATGAGACAGCATATGTTCCGGAAGCTCAAATTTGGAACTAGCAAAATCTGCCTTTGTGGAATGTCACCAAAGAATGCTGACCAGTTTCTTGAAAACTGCATTCTTTATCGAACAAGACAATGGTCCCAAAACACCACGACAGAAAGAAAACTATAGGCCTATGGAGAGCTACCGGATTTGGAAACCACTGCGCAGTTCATCTCATGTCGTCTGAACTCTGCAACATCAAAATAAGAACGAAGAAGAAATCAAACAAAAAATAAAGCAAACGACAGAAAACTAATGTCATGGTCGTAGCCAAATGGTGTGCGTGTGTGTGTGGGGGGGTGAGTTTAAACATCCTGCAGTTGTTGTTGTTGTTGTTTTTTTTGGCGTTAGAAACCCCCTCTTCAAGGGGCTTTTAAGTTTAAGCTCCATTTCAGAGGGTTTCTAATTGAAACCACTCGAGAAAGGGTTTTGAGTTTAAAGCTCACCTCCAGTGCGGTTTTAAGTATGAAACCCTCTCCAGTGGGTTTAAGTTTAAAACCCCCTCCAATGTGTTTTGAGGTTTAAATTTTAAAGTAAAGCAAATTATAGTCATCAAATTCTATGATCTTTGCCTAGAGTGATTTTGAAGTGAACACCCCGTCCCTTCCAACAAAAAGAAAAACAATGCTACAGTTCTTACATTTCATGGGCGTAGGCAAAAAGGGTTTTAATTACCCCCCCCCCCAATACAAAACTAAGGCAAAACTATAATTACCATTTTCTACCAGTGTCTGGGCTCCATTAAAAAAGTGTTCTGAATAGCAGATTTGATTTTTTGACTTACAATTTTTTAATTGAAGAGTAGCAGGATAATACACAGTGGACACCTCAGAATAAGCATTTTTTAGTTTTAATTACCGAAATAATGCTTGGTGCTGGGGGTCCGCCCGCACTGTTTTTTTTTCCTAATTTTAGAAAGAACTTATTCTAGGATACAATAGATCGCTAACTCGCGGAAGCATCTATTCTGGGGTACAAAAATACATCCGAAAGAATGAAGACGCAAACCAAAATATGAAGTAACAAATTAAAATATTAATTTCCAGCTAAATTTTCAAAAAATGTAGGTAGGTGACCTGTAGGTCTAGGCCTAAATACTTTTTTCGCTGTACTAAAATGTCGTTTGGGTGTGTTTGACGTTTGTTTGTGTCTGCATCTGTGTGTTCGCGTGTATTTGCTTGTGACTGTGTTTATGTTTGTGAGTTCGCTTGAGTCGGGTCCATGTATTTTTGTGTGTGTGCACATATGAGTGTTTCAACTTAATATCAAAGTTCTATATTCCCACACTCACATAAATAGTGCAGCACTATTTAATAAATAAATGTTACAGTCTCCACTAATTACTAGAAAGAGATAAAGATATTAGGACACCTAGTTCTTGTTATGTTTTTCATGTATATGCAGATTCAACAAGCCAAATTACAGAATGATAAACAGTATGAGAGTTGACTGAACAAAATGAAATACCCCCAACAGCATAAGATTAAGGAGGGTTGCGGTATTTCAGGTGACTACGAAGCTCTAGTTGCAGTGGCATCACTATGGTCATTAGGATCGGTGTCACCCTGTGCGGTTAGCTCAAGGTGTCACCACCATTCCCGCACTCAACATTGTCCAAACATTTCTCAATAACCACTAGCGTTAGTTTGTTCTAATTGCTGAGACACTACAGTGAGCTGATGACCTTCTCTCATTGATTGTTAAAATGAATGTCAATTCTATTATAACATTTCATTGTTCATGACATCTATTCAATATTTATTGCATATTTCACAATGCAAGTTTATTAAAATTAGAAACAATATTTTTCATCACTCGAAGATGATTTCCCTGCTAAACTTAAGGACGGAAACGGTATAACATGCTGAGTTGTTCCAACTTCGACTACCATCTAGACCAAAAAATTTACGTTTACAGCCCCTTAGCTATTGGTCTGAGAAAACGCTTAAAGCTCCCACAGCGTAGTGCGGTGGAGCCCTAGAGACCGAGCGCTTTTTAGCATTTCTGAACTATAGAAACTCTATGATGCTGACCTTTAGAAAGTCTTTCTATATAAATGCTGACCTTTAGAAACTCTATGTAACTCTACCTTGCACTATTTCTCCTCATCAGAAGACTGCAGGTCACATACAATTAAATTAAGGGTAAGACTGGCCGTGTCTGAAGTGTGAGTCATATGACTTCATCATAGGCAAATGAGCAGTGTTTCTCACACTTTTAGAGTTGGCACCCCACTAACGTGTTTTGTTTTTTTTCCTTTTAGTTAATAGTATTTTGTAGATAGTTTGAAAGTGTTTTGTATAACCGAACAAGTTCTCTCTGGAGATAGTATTAGAGAGGCATCAGGCAATGTAGTCCGTGGAATGGAAGTTTCATTAGCTCCGCCAAGAGATTTCTGCGTGCTGAACTTCATATAGGGCCAATGTGTGTATGAAGTAATTCCACTAATGGGAAATCAAAATTTAAGTCACGACCTGCTTAATATCACATAGAACCCCCACCTCATTTTTTGTTCCCTCTTGTTGAATCCTAAGACGTCATCGTAGACCCCCGGAGATTTCTATAGACCAGTTTGGGAAACACTGGTCTCTACTGTCCATGTCGTCATTCTGCAGAACATCGCTGTTTGACGTAAGAGAGGCTTGTGAAGTCACTCAGCAAGACGTGCTCTCCTTTTGTTTTCTTACTAGACATACTAGCAAACATATGGCTGAGTTCAGTTATACAGTCAAATAAGACTTTCCCTAGCTCACTCATATTGGTGAATTGTTCTAGCACTCTCATATTGTTAAATTTTAGTACCGTAGCATATTCCTTAATTCATTAGATCTCATATCGCTAACTTTCAATAGCTCTCATTTTATAAAATTGCTTTAGCTCTCTATAAATAATGCTAAATTTCACTAGCTCATTCATATTGCTAAATGTCACTCTCTCAAATTGCTTTAGCGCTTTCAAATGTTGCTCATCTCCACTGAAATGTTTGTCAATGTGACCCAACAGCAAGAACAAAGGTCGATTGAACAATGTTTTATTACATTTCATGACAATCCAACAAAAGAAAAAAAAAACAAAAAACATGAAAGCAATAGAGACAATGTTAAAAACATTTACATGAAGATTCATTTGATTTGTTCAGGGAATTTTTTCCATTGAATGTAAACTATAGTTTAAGCAATAAAATAGTGCTCATGTATTTCTATGTCCCACAATTTGTCAGGGCTAGCAAAAAAAAAAAAGGAAGAAATATTTAAAAGTTCAAGTACTGATACCCATTCATATTATTTGGCTTTAGATATCTTCAGTCACACATTAAAAAATTTCCATCATTGCTCACTTGCAAGGCTTTCAATATTGTAGTTTGAACAATTTCACAAATAAATAACATTCTCTTATTTTATATTATACAGATGTTAATTCAAAAAAGAAAATTACGTTCAATGCGTCATGCATTTAGTCATGCATATTAACCAATGACATAAATTCTGCCAAGTCACTGGTTTTCCTGGCTAGCTCAGGCAACACATTCCATGCTCTAATAGCAATAGGGAAGAAGGAGTATTTGTACAAATTAGTCCTAGCATTCTCAGGCTGTAAGTAGTCTTTTCTTGTAATGACTCTATTGTTTTCTATTGTTTATCCAGTGAAAGACACTAAAACAAAGAAGCTGAGAACAAAGTGGGCTAACTGCTTCTCTCCAGACCAGACTAAAAACATAAGAATTCTCTTGTTCCCATATCATCAAGAATCTCCCAGCAATCAGTCAACAAAAGTAAATGGTGTTGATATTGATGTATTAATGTTGCAAGCTAGTTTTCATTGATAATCAAATAATACCGGTACACATAATATTCAGTTCCCTTCCACAACTATATACTTATACTGTTTCCCAATTTTACGTGACACCGCAATAGAAAGCCAGGTAAAGCTAGCTGAATTAGAAGATATTTTTAAATCCTGAAATTCAAAATTCAACAGAAATGGAACTGGATCCCTCCTACACTTTCTCCACTCTGCCTCTCTCACAATTAAGCCCCACACGTATGAAATAATAGAGATGAGTTTGATATAATAACAAGTGTAATCAACCATATACACAGACACCATATACAGTGGTTTATATTTACTAGGTTATCATTTCCAATAATGTCAGATGGTAAAAGGTTACAAAGTAGGACATACTTTCTGAAGTTCTTGTACATTGTCTATCCAAAATGATGCATGTGACTGTAAGAACACTGATAATTTATCCATACTTTATAGTTTATATATACAGCAAGGAGTAGATATCTCTCAATGGTTAAAAAAAAAACAATAAGTACATCACAGCCATTTGTAACTACACTGTAACACTGCCAAGTGTGACCGATTCAGTAAACTAAACTCTACAAGCTTAAATGTTTGTTTCCAAACATACATCAAAATGAAGGCTTGAATAACATGCAAAGTTGAATCCTAAATACAGTGCTAAAGACTTGAAGTGTACTAATAAAAAAGTATTGCAGGGTAAAAGAAAAATGTACTCTGTCCTAATGGCAAGAAGGGGCACCACAGCTGACTCATAACACCTTCAACCACAGAAAGAAAACAGGGGCTAAAACATTGTAGCACAATATTTAATTTCATCCTTCTACTTTTTGTGTAGTCTCAAACACAAATCAGTCGATACAAACCAACCGATTTCTTTTCAAATAGAAAGCAATTGATACAAACCTATTTTGGAACTGGTTATCACCAATTATCGTGAAGAGTGCATGTGATTCAGGTTGAAAAATATCGAAGCAAAAAATAAAATAGCCCAGCTTTTTCATGCCCAGCGATGAAGCAAATAGTTCATAAAAAAAGAGTGTAAGTGTGAAGTGGATCTTGAGCATGAAATTAGAGGTTCTCAAAACTCTACATTATTCTGGTGGCCACACAAGACCTGCAGGTAATACTTACATCATATTACACACCTAGGTAGCAGAATATTGGTCTTTAAAAAAAAAATCTGAGCACTATTAAAATAAAAAAATATAAAAGAAAACAAGCCAATCAGGTGTGGAAACTAGTAATTGATTGTTCTAACAAAAAATGTTAAAACAAATCCTTGACCATAGGAACAGCTGTCTTGTTTGAATGAGAAAACTGTAGACACTCACTTTCCCAAGAGATGAAGAAACTTAATCAATAAATGTATACAGATATTCTTATCAGAACAATTATTATAAATGCCAAACATGTTTGTGTAATATACACAAATAAAGGTTGAACATCATTAGGACATCCATTCAGTATCCAAAATAAGTTTAAGTCATACATTATAGTCAAAAATAATTAAGAAAGAAAAACATAAAAATACATTTAAAAAAAAAAAAGCTTATACGAAATGTAGAGGTATCAATTAGTTTGGATCAATCATGTAATTAAATTTGTAATAGATCTAGACTAACAACAACGAATGTGTGCAATTAATGATATTTTTACCAATTGTTTTTGTTTAGCACTATTTTTAGCTTTCTCAAAATGCTATGATCCTATCCCTTTTATTGATCAGTTGGGAAACTGGGGGAGGGGGTTCTTCTTCTAGTCAGCTTTTTGAGGCTGAGCTGTCAGCTCTTTTGCAGACTGTGCCAAGGAAAAATAGTGTGCTGCTTGTGGGAGGGGGTAGAAAGAAAGGAATATCTTGGTAGATTTTACAGTAATTGGTTTTCAAAAGCATTTACAGAAAAAGAAAAAAAAAGGGGGGGGGGGGGGGGGGGGACTAGTGGCTAACGCCTACTTGGGCAGACGTGCTAACCACTTTGCTAGTGAGGTACTTATGACTAGAGAAGATTGTATAATAAAATATTGTTGTTTTAATTTACAGTGGCGACCTTTAAAGGGGGACTAATCCAGCTTAAACCACCACTTCAGTCAAGTACAATTTCTTTCTCTTGTTTGAGATAACAGACAAAATAATTAATTACCATTAGCTAATTGTTTTTTTTTGTTATTGATTCTTGTGTTGGCATGTAAAAAAAATAATTGTGCAGAATTTCAGCTTCATCTGATATTAGGAGTTATAATAACATACAAATTCTTTACCAGACAAAGTGAGTTGATATATGCTTTGTAAAAGATATCTAATGTTTCATATAATTATATGTAAGTCAGTTCTTTCATATAAACTTAGTCAAACTCCTATTATCATATAAGTTTTTCTACAGGCCCATTTTTTTTTAGTGTTAACTCTGAAGGATCAGTTCAAATAAAAGAGAGCTACCCTGTGATATTTTATTGAATCAGTTATACAATTTTCATTGCATTTCACAGCTTTTATAATTTATTTTTTAACTCCCCTTTTAATGACAGGCTTAAAGATACATTGCACTGACTGATCTCAGGTAACTCACAGTACACTAACTGATCTCAGGTACAACAGTTCAAACACTGACATACCCATTAAAAAAAACCATGAAACTAATGTAAAATCTATAATACATAACCAGGAGAGTAGATAAAATCATGAAAACATACTATGTATCTCCTAAACTTATGAGGCTTCAAATTTGGTACCGGTAAGAGGAGTTGCAGTTAGCCAGAAACATGCACTTCATAAGATTTAATCAACTATGGGTTGTCTGAATGCTAGAAAAAAAAATTCTCTGCTATCAAGAGGTTTTAAAAGTTAATAAGAAAAAATCTCTAAAAGCAAGACCAATTAAATGTCTTACTGGTTTAGAATATTTTTGTTAACAAAGCAAGTTTAAATAAAATTTATCTTTACTCTAACTAGTTGATCATTTTATTTCTTCTTAAAAATTGTTCACTAAATAAAAAAAAAAAAAGAAGATAAAACATACAATAAAACAAAATAATATCAGTCTGTGTCTGGTTCAACACTTCAATGGAAGCAACAAACAGTAGTGTCTAACATAATGAGCATTTATTCAGTTGCATTGAACTGGTTCACAGACCTAACCAAAACTGTTATCTCAATTGTTGGCATTAGTAACAAAAAAACAACAATGACACAAAAATAACCACTCCTGGCATATGAGAAAGAGAGGATAAAAAAGCAGCAACAAATGTGGCAAAAAAAAAACACCACAGTCTAGCTGAGCTTCTTGATCTTAATGAACTAATCAAAATGACTTTCTGGAAAAGCCTGGTTGAATCTTCAAAACAGCTTAAGAATAATGGTGTCTAAAAGGGACAGACAAAACCACTAGAAGGCTTTATTTGATGCTGTTGCCAGTTTGTTAGTTTAGCCAAAGCTCACTTGATAAATTACTGTAAATAATACTTTTTCTTTCCATCATTATGTTAAGACTATTAATTAACATGGAATCAATGAAGCAAGCTGATGCAGTTCAAGCTGTTAATATATCTAATGACTTGTCATGATCTAAGTCTGTAGCAATCAAAGCTTCTTTAATTTTATCACCGCTAAATCCCAGCTCCTCAAATAAACTCAGCAATGACAGAAATTTCTCAGCCTGAAATTTAAAAAACAAATGTTTAGAAAAGAAATGAAACACACAAAAAATGCAATGAAAACAAACATTGTTCTCAAATTTCTTGTAGTCTAAAGATAAATATTTCAAGTATTAATTTTATTGCTATTGAATGTACATCATTTCACCACATGATGAAAATGTCCTTGACACACTCTTTATTTATTTTGTCTCACATATTCAACAGCATATTATATTTCTAACTATACATTTAACACTGAGTATTATGTTTCTGACTATATTTGAAAAAATTATTTTTTTAAAACAATAAATATTTTTATAAATCTTATCTCAAATTAAAATACCTAATGTAAGATAGATTTTTTTCACCACTTTTTTTTTTAAGTTAGGAACCTTGACAAAGAAAACACAAATGTCCAAAAAATAATATTTTTCGAGTAATTTAAAAAAAAAAAAAAATACTTACAATTTAATATGGTCAAATATTATTATTTCTTATTTAAATTAATTTGATCCCCTACCCCCCATATCACTACTTTGAAGTAATGGTATGATAAAAAACTGTTCAGAAACTTACTAGTAATATACACATATCTTATTTACCTTGACCATGTCATTCTTACAATTTAATATGGTCAAATATTATCATTTCTTATTTAAATTAATTTGATCCCCTACCCCCCATATCACTACTTTGAAGTAATGGTATGATAAAAAACTGTTCAGAAACTTACTAGTAATATACACATATCTTATTTACCTTGACCATGTCATTCTTACAATTTAATATGGTCAAATATTATCATTTCTTATTTAAATTAATTTGATCCCCTCCCCCCCATATCACTACTTTGAAGTAATGGTATGATAAAAAACTGTTCAGAAACTTACTAGTAATATACACATATCTTATTTACCTTGACCATGTCATTCTTAAAAGTTTGTAAGGCTGATTCAACAAAGACTGGGGCAAATTTTTTCTCCACCAACTGATCCACTGCCAACAAATGATCCAGAACCTGAAAACCAACATTTTTCATCTTATTGAAGCAAAATTTTACCTTAAAATTCAATTTATTTAAAGCAATCTCCCATTTTTCATGATCTTCTTAGAGAAGTTCCTCCTTCCAGATCATAGATGATTACAATCTTGATTCCTTTAATAAATATGAAATTTGTGTGAAGTTTACATTCAATTCAGAGCTTGAAAGGTTGGGTCTATTGATGACTAGTTTTTAGTGGCTCTCAGTTTCTTGGCTTTTTTTTCTACTTTATTGCTAGCTCTTTGAACCCAAACCTGAGACACTAATACTCACAGCTCCATAATGTATATAAGTATGCTGCACACACATAAGTAGGCTGCATAGACATAAGTAGGATGCACACACAATTCAATTAAATTTGAATCAGCCAGGAAAACCAACAACCCTAACCCTAGCAGAGATTAAGTCACTGATTAATATGCATTTACAAGATAAGATAATTTCCCCCACGCCTTGGCACTTAAATAAACCACTGGCTTATCAACTCTTCCTCAGCCTATCAGCTACACCATTTCAATTCAAGCTTTCCATGATAAATCTAGTCATACAACTTTTACCTCTTTTTCATCCTGACCAAACTGAGCCACTGCTCGAGACACTCTGGCCTTCGGAAAGCCCATGGTGATCAGACTATCAACAAACTGTTGATCTGCTTTAGAAAGGCTCTGATAGGGATCACTTAATCCTAGGGATTTGGAATGACCTGATGTTGATGGAGGTGGTGGTAGTGGTCGGTGTTTGTTCCACGGCTATAGAGAAATAGACATATTATAGTTTAAGATAGGTATAGTCATCCAGACCATGAACAGTGACTATGACTGAAAACAGAAATTTAATAAAACTTTTTTTACATTGTAAAAACTCCTCATTAAAATTTTGTTTAAGTTTAAGTTTGAATTTCACTAACTGGCTCTGGTTTGGATATGAGACCAATTATCCCTACAGGAACTTTTAATGATTAACATTAAAAAAAAGTTAGTTTTTTTTTTAAAAAGGCTATTCCTCCTTTTGTAAGATCATATTTTTTTAAAACCTAATGAATGATAGATTTTAAACAGTAGGAATTTTTTTTATTCCACCCCCACCAACAAAAATCCTGGTTTTTACCAATTTGTAAATTTCCTTAAGAGTACAGAAACTTCTAGTTTGGTGATATAGATCCAGAGTTGGATACATTAAAAGACAGTAGTCTACACTAGAATACTGGATCTAGTTAGGGATATAGAATTGTGTATTAATAATTGTATAAGTATTAAATATATTTTAAAATGCTACACATTTGTTCTAGATATTGATTTCTACATAAGATTAACATTAGTTATTCTACTCTCTCACATAAACTGTCAAAGTTCTCAGAAAAATAGTTAGAGCCATTTTTGAGATGTGTCCATGCAGGTTTTAGGTTTCACTGAAGAAGAGTTTGCAAGCTAATAAGAGGAATTTTAAAAACAATTCAATTTTTCCTTCATTTTAAAATAGTC
This sequence comes from Biomphalaria pfeifferi, assembly GCA_030265305.1. NCBI lineage: Eukaryota > Metazoa > Mollusca > Gastropoda > Planorbidae > Biomphalaria > Biomphalaria pfeifferi. The sequence goes on from JASAOG010000001.1 coordinate 11,424,039, forward strand.
AAAATAAATTATGGGTCCAGAGTTTACACATTTCATTATGGATGCAGCATCTCAACTTGCTAAGTAAAGGCAATTGTTTTTTAGCTACCTAACATATATTGGCTTTATAAATGGATGAACTTAGCCATCAATCTAGGAATAGTTAGCTCTCATAGAGGAACACTACTAGACTAGATGAAAATAAAATCTATATTTTAGCCAACACTTCCCATTTACAATCTCTGTTGTAATGCATAGACATCATTAGCTAACTTCACTTACCACAGAAACAGAATTTGTTTGTAAAGGCAGAGGATTTAGACATTTCTGGCTGATGTCTGATGTGCTCTTAGACAGCTCTATATCAGATGTAAACATGTGGTATCTGCTGTAAGGGCTTGTTAGAGTTTGTGTTGTACAGCTTCTATCATCAAGTGAAGAAGTCTCTGTGGTAGTTCCAACAGAAGACCACATCCTAACTCCGGAATGACGATTTTTTAAAAGTGGCTTTGCAGCAACTGCTGGTGGTATCAGTAACTTGTCAAGTCTTGACACCTCTGCTGATAAATTACTAGACTGATCAGCATTTCCCAGAACACCATTAGCAGGAGTGTGATTGAAAGAATTGCTAGTAGATATATGGGTGGGAGGATGTGTAGGCTGAGTAAAAGGTTCAGTGCAAGGTTTACAATCATCTGAAGCTATATTTGTTGAGTTAGAAATTGGTGGCAGCACAGATTTCAAAAGTTTATTACAACCAACAGAAGGAAGTTTACTAGAAGAATCTGCTACTAGGGAGGTTGTCAGTGCCCAGTTGGTAGGACTTGAAGATTTGTGAACACCATTGTGGTGACCGGAGGTTTCTACATACTCATCAGCTTCATGAGGGTAAGAAGGAGGGCTTACGTCTTCTGAAACATTAGTTTCTGGGACTAAATTCACAACAAGGTTCTCTGCTTCTATAGTGTTTACTAAAGATGTATTTTCTGGAACATTACTATCTACTAGCTCAGGTAAAACTGTTGCCACATCATAGAGACTAGAAATCTCTTCTTCTTTCTTTGTTGGTGAGTCTGACTGAACAGTACTTTCAGGGTTAGAGTTTCTTGAAGAAGAGTCGAGAACAACCTTTAACTCTTCAAAGTCATTAATTGTCTGCAACTCAAGGTTGTCAAATGGATCGGCTTCGGATTCAAACATTGAAACATCAAACTTTGAGTTAGTATCTGCTTGTTCTGACTTTTTGACAACAGTTGGATGTATTGGTATTGGTTTTAATATGGTGCCTGCTTCTGTGAGAGACTTGGCTGCAAGGACAGGTTTAGGAAGTACTGCAGGTCTCTGTGTTGCTGTAGATGGAATATCTCTTGGAACCATTGAGAGATCAAGTTCCCTAATCTCCTGACTTTGGTCTCCAATGGATTGCTCTGATTGGACAGATGGGTTTTCTTTTATTTCTTTCTGCTCTTGTAAAGCAGCATGTTTCATTGCTGCTTCTGTTTTAGCCTGGGCCCATCTGAGAACACCTTCCTCTATCTCAAAATTGTACTGAAAGAAAAAAAGCAATAATGACAATTTTCAAAATAATAAATATAATACCTAGTCATATTAGACAGGTCAGGAAAAAAAACAACAAGAAAAAACTTAATAGCAATGATAAAAAAAAAATGATCTATAAAACATTTTTATAAAGCAATTAATTGTCACCATTGTGAATCAAAGATATATCCTAACTTAAACTGTGAAATACAAATGATCTTCTCTCCAAACATGGATACATATATTTATATTCATAAAAGCCAAAACTCTTCAATCATTACTAATTCTCTCAATTAAGGGGATTTAAAAAAAGGGTTTGTCACCAGTCTATTCGAATAACCGAGCACATTTCAAATTTTAGTATGCACTGTACAAAAGGAATTCTATTAATAAAGACAAAGAAAAAATATTGATCTGTAGCTGCGCACCCTAAGGTTTGTCAGAGTGTGTGCTGTGTATGTGCATGTTGAGGCACTGCATTCATCCTTATGTATAAGGTGTTGGGGACTTGTGAGAAGGGAAAGCAAAGATACTTTATCCTGATGGGCTGCATAGGATCAACAGAAGAAGTTAAAGTGATTATATGAAGCACTTACAAATAAAGAGGGATGATCTAAAATCTAAATCTAAATCTTGAGAATCCAAAGAAATGTGATAGTGTGCATTGAAATGAAAGGCAAAGCATAAGTAGTTTAAGAAAACATAAGAGTGTAATGAGGTAGGGCTGTCCCACTAGGATACTATTCAAAAGAGGAGCAAAACAAAGGTTTCATTCTCTAGGGTTATACAATTCACTGGCCAAAAAGTGGGAAGGGAAGCTAAAGCAATGCAGGGTGAAATATAAATAAACTAGAAAAAAAAACTTTTAATCTTTTACGAATTCTTTTAAACATAGTTAAATAGGGATTTCAGCTCATAAAATGTGTGCATTTTTTATATGCTTTATGTTAGTGGTTCCTCTTTTTTAGTTTATTTGATGGGAGCCAAAATTATAAATAATACAATTTCTTAGTGCATTTGTTAATCTGTTATGAAATGTATCATAAAATGTGTTTAATTTTGTGATTTTTTCAATAATTATGGATTAAATGTATAATTGAAATGTTAAATCTTCAAGTATGTCAATTTTTAAATGAATTTTTCATATATTTCCTTATTCTGTGCTCAGTTTAAATTTAATTTTTTAAAAAATTCTTGAATAATTTATTTCATTCATTACACTTTTATAACCAATTCATTTTCCTTTAAAATAAAATATGTTAGATTTTTCAATAAAATAAAAAAGTTACTTGTAGTTTTAGTAGCTCTACCCGCCCACGCAGATTTTTGTTTGACCCAGAAAACTCCAGTTTTTAATCAAAATCATTTGCACTGAAAGAATTAAATAAAATGCCTTTTTGGCCCTTGTATATTCATTGGAACAACCCAAATTACAAGAACTTTGCATTATTTTTGGCATCCTCCAGTACAAAGACCTCTTTCCCAACCACTTTTATTTTTGAAACCCTCAAATGAAAGGCCAGTAAAGAAGTTATGAACAAAGCATACCATTCTTTGAATGACTCGCTGAATCCTAGCATATAATTGAGTGCCCCCACACTGAACACATTTTTATCCTTAAATTATAGAAGTACTGATAAACTGAACTTTGCTCTTCCAGTGAAACAGTTTGAATGAAAAAACAGACAAAAAAACAACTCATTATTCACAACTTAGTCCACTTTTTTAATTAGTCCACTCTTTTTTTTTTCACTCATAGATCTAGATTCACATCTTATAAGGAATAATCTAGATTCAAATCTTATAAGGAATAATCTAGATTCACATCTTATAAGGAATAATCTAGATTCACATCTTATAAGGAATAATCTAGATTCACATCTTATAAGGAATAATCTAGATTCACATCTTATAAGGAATAATCTAGATTCACATCTTATAAGGAATAATCTAGATTCACATCTTATTTAGAATAACCTATCTCCACAAACCGTATTATACATCCATCACATCAAAAAAAAACAACACACACACATATACACTCACACTTTTAATAGGCCCTAATATTAACAGTGACAATAGTTAGGATTTTTAATTTAGAATAGAGGCCTACTTGTAGATCTAGACTTTCTAAAATTGTGCTACACACTATCATTAACTAAAGTCTTTACATTTTAAACTGTATTAATTTTCCACCACACACACACACTTTCATACTGATGTTTCATGTTCTTTGTAAAAACACATTTGATAGGACACTGATCTAAGGATAATCCCTCACATTTACTCTGACAATTATCTAGATCTAGAGGAGAATTAGATTAAAGATCTAGATCTGTGTAGAAATAAATATAAATTTTAAAAAATGGAATGAAAATCATGCACCAAGTTCTTAAAATGAAAAGAAAAATAATTTTGACTTGAGACATTTAAAAGTCGACTTTAATAAACTTACTGGGTTGAAACTGTGAATAAAAAATAACTTTTGGTAAATTTAACTGCTGCGTTTTAGTTGTTCTAGGTTTATGTTAAGTAATAACAGGTTAAATTTCCATATTTGATCATCCAAGGGAAGTGGGAGAATTAATTATTATTATTATTATTATTATAGCTTTTATACAGCGCTACTTTCATGCTTATAGCATGCTCAGAGCGCTTTGGTCCAATCTCATTTGTGGATCAGTGAGTGAGTGGTCAGACCTAAGGATTTCATATTGTAGATTGTCATAAGTGCAAGTAAGACTAAGTAACAATGATAGTAATTAATATAGTAAAACTGAAAATCATAAGTCAGTAACTTTTTGAGTCTGCCAGACCACATTTTAATAATTGTTTTTTTTATTTTTTAATATGAAACTGAAATGTAACAAAAAAGTTATCTTTCCGCCATAAATGAAAATGTATTTTTTTCTGATATATCTTTAGTTTCAATTTTTTTTTTTATATTTGTATTTTTTTGCTTATAGCTTTTCTTTTATAATCAATTTTAAGTTAGAAAGTTGTCACAAAATTGAAAACAATTTGTCTATTACCAAGCTAAATAGGTAACTCCTAGAAAAAATTCTTATGGCATTCATTATAAGGCAAAGATACAATTTTATGATAAGCTGTCCTGAAATGTGAATCAAATTGGAATTATAATTGACAAAAAAGTTTAATTTGAGAAATAATTTATTTAAAAAAATAAAGAAATAAAACTTACTAGAAATATAAATCAAATTAGAAAACAAAATCTTAAATAGAATTAATTTAGAAAACAACAAGCTTTGCCTAGTATTTTACTATTGGCATTAAGATTAAGCACAAATAAGCTTTCAAAATTTACGACATTTGTCTAGGTGTTGCAATAAAAGCTTTAACTTTTTCATTAGTCAATTTTTATGGGGATAACAGTTTGATAAAGGTCAAGAACAAAGCAATGCGAAACTAATCAAAAGCAAATAACAAGCAAAATTTTAAAAAATACTTATTTAAAAAAAAAAGCTTACATTAAGTCTATGAATTAGTTTGGATCAGTCATGTAATTAAATTTGTAATAGATATAGACTAATAATAATAAATCTGTGTCATTAGAAATCTTTTTAGCAATTGTTTTTGTTTATTTATCAATACAGTATGATCATATCACTTGTCTAGACCAGTTGGGTGGGTGTTCTGTTGTCACAGATAAATAAATTACTGTAGACATTTATTGCAGGGCCGGACTTAACCATTGTGGGGCCCTATGCGAAACGGATTTCGCAGGGCTAAGTTTGGGTAGGGAAGCGGTAAATAAGTGAAATTTAAGAGTTTGTATTAGAAAATAAATTTGACTATGCATTTTATTCATTCTTTACTGCATACAGAATTACTTTAGGAGCCTTGCATGTAGCAAAGTCATACAGTTTATCATAATAATTCTGTTTCCTACATAGATCACACTCAATTGCAAGAATTACCAAATGTTTAAATCTATCTGAGAATTGTTGACCTCAAATAATTCATTAGTTTGAGGCGCAAGAAGCTTCTTTCACCAGATTACACAATTACGGCTGATGCCACGCGTAAGATTGGCATTTTCCATATTGAATTACACCCAAAATGACAATTTTTTTGTATATATTTCCGTATACTTTAAGGACTTTTTTTGGGGTATATTTTGCGATTTCAGGAGCTCTTGGTAAATCGACAGGAGGGCATGGGAAATCTGTTTTAAGTTATACGATGGTTTGATTAAATAAATTATACACCTTGAATTAGAGCGAATCCTATGAAAGTGCGGGCCCACTGCGGCCGCACAGGTTGCAGTGGCCTAAAGCCGACCCTGTAAAATAGCAGCGTATGCTACGCCACCTGTCGATTAGTAATATAATATTAGTGGGGGAGAAATAACAAAGTATCTGGGTGATCATTTTTAAAAATATATTTATAAAAAAAAGTGAACAACCTGAATTAGAACTTGTGGGCTAAAGCCTTCTCAGGCTTCTCAAGCCAACACAGTAACCGCTCTGCTAGTGAAGAGCGTATGAGCATAGAAGATTGTATAGTTATCTATTGTTACTATTTCATGTTTGTGTTCACTATGCCTCAGATGATGACCTATAAAGATGACTAATTCAGCTTATACCCCCACTTCAGTCAAGTTCAATTTCTTTCCCTTGTTCAAGATACCAAACAAAATAATTAATTATCAATTGTTAATTAACTAATTGGTTAACTTTTAAAAAATTGGTTCTTGTGTTGTCAGGTGAAAGAAGTAATTGTGCAAAGTTTCAGCTTGATCTGAGATTGGGTGTGTGAGAAATAACATCTATAAAATTTTTACCAGACAGACATAGTTGATATAAGCTTTGTAAAAATTCTGTATAATTTTCTATTCCTAAAATCAATTATTTTAAATTTGACCAAATAAATTAAAACTTACATCCAAATTTGAAGCAGTTTGCACATTAGATCTCATTATCTCAGACAAAGTAATTACCTGCAACATATCAAGCAAGCTGACATTAATTAGTACATTATTACTGACATTATCTAGTACATTTTTACTGACATCAGCTAGTACAATATTATTGACACTAATTAGTACATTATTACAGACATCAGCTATTACATTATTATTGACACTAATTAGTACATTATTACTGACATCAGGTAGTACACTATTACTTTAATTAACTAGTCATTATTATTGACATGAACTAGTACATTATTACTAACATTAACTAGTACATTACTAATGACATTACTTAGTACATTATGACATTAACTAGTACATTATTATTGACATTAACTAGTACATTATTGCTGACATTAAGTGGTTCATTATTACTGACAATAACTAGTATATTATTTAAAAGGAACCACATAATTATGGAAAAAAAAACTGTTAACTGATGAATCATACAAAGTAAAAACATTGGAATGTTACTTAATGCAATGATCAATTGATGATACCTAAAAAATATAATGTATTGGATGAAATATTCTATCAGAATGCAATTCAGTTGCTGCTATCAAGACAGTAAGATATTAAGGCTCCAGGGAAAACAGATCTATGTAATTCATAGCGAAACACTGAACTGACCAGCAGTACCTGGGTTCAAGAGTACTACCTCTTTAGTTTGAAGCACATACTATACATTCCAACAGACTCCCACATGGTAAATAACAATAAGCCTGACAACTTGGCCCTCCCCCGAAGATAATAATGTACACAATAAAGAAAAAATAGCAAACAGAAGCAACTAATAAAGCAAAGTCTTTTAAAGAACAGAACTTTTGAAATCAAATGAGAAGCCAATATGTATAAATATACAAGAAAAATATTTTTGGAATCAAATTAACTAAAAAAAAAAAATCCTCATGCCCAGAAGAGCTAGATCTAACTACCTGAGGAATTCGAAGTTGACACTGATTTTGAAAGATATACCATCATGATTAGAGTAAAAAGTAAAAACAAAAATATATATATATGAAATCAAATGCAACTTTAAAAAAAAAAATGCTTAAAGGAAGTAATTACCTGAGGAGGTTGTCTAAAGTTGACACTAATTTTGAAAGGTACACCATCAAGATAAGAATAGCTGGAAGCCAAGCCTGAAAGAATTGTCCAGTTACAGAAACTTTGTTCACTTTGTGTTTTAAGATATAAATTACCATGAAGTATAATATAGATTTGAAGCATTTTTAAAATTGGAATGTATGCATTCACTATATTAATAGTTATAAATACTAACCATGTCGACTTAGGCTGCTATAGGATCTTTCCTCCATTGTCTTACAATAGACAAAGATTTGAACAAATCATTTTCACTGGAAGATAAAATCAATGTTTTATTGGTAAGTAAAGTGTTTGTGAAATAGAAAACAATTAAACATTAAATGTTTTATTAGAGGGCAGACACTCAAAACAAGCTGAAAAAATGACTATGCCCATGCACCTGCCCAATAGGGTTGTGAGACCCTGGTTAATTATTGGCACTATTACTTTTTTAAATTAATAATAATAAAAAAAAGGACAATTTAAATTATTTTTAAATAGATCTAAAATCTAAGTATACACTTCTGACCTAGGTGAATGTATGTGACACCAATGATAACCTTATTGCTCTTATTTTTCTGACTCATTTTAGTGTGACTAGTTCTGACTGTTATAATATGATGGAAAAAAGATGGCCTTCTAAAATGTAATATTCATTTTAATTTATTAAATCTCCTATAATTTACAAATGTTTGTTAAAAAGATAACTATGAGTATTCATTAATTATTTCTAGTCATTAATTATAAATGAAATTTAAAGTATACCAAGTCATAGACATTCTAAACATATATATTTTCCTTAGGTATTTAGTGTACTGATCAATACAAAACCTTCAATTAAGCCACAAATTTAGACCCATTTTAACAATGAAAAATATAAAACAAAATACTACCTATAAGTATTAGAAATAGAATATTTTTCATCTCTACTTTCAAGAAGTACATATATATATGTTTTCTCAATAATTATAAAATACAAATACAAATGAGATTGATTATTCTGTGGGCATAACCTAAAAAAATATTCCTAACTAGATGACATCACACAGATCTTCAATGATAATGTCAAAGTCTCTCAAATCTTTAAAATCCTTCAAAATAATGTTTAATGTATTGTATTAATAATTTCAATTTCTTTAAGCAGATTTTTATCTGCATAATTACTAGTGACACTTACAGGTGAAGGTCTACAGACAAGTTTTTAAAATTTAAAATGAAAGATTAACACCACCGTTACATTATTTTATAGGGAAAATAATATATTAGGAAGTTGAATTTATAAGAGTAACTGCAACACACACCAATGATTGACACCAATGCAGTACAGTATAGGATAAATCAGAAGAAAAAAAAAAAAAAGAACAATAGAAAAAATACTTTAAAAAAAAAACAACAACTAATATATGGGAAAGAAATGCACATGAACAGATATACCCTCAATACTGTAATATTTATTTCCCTTTTCTATTTCAAACAAAATAAATAAATTACCACTAATTATTTTATTAATTGGTACTTTTTTTTTGTTTGATTCATGTTTTGTTAGGGACAATGAATACTTGGAAAAAGTTTCAACTGGATCCAAGAATGGGAAGTGGGAGAAATAATGTGTTCAAAATTTGTACCAGACAGAGTGAGTTGATATTAACATATATCTTAGATTTATAAAAAGTTTTCAACATGTACAGCTCTAGATATTTGGCATAAAAAAATAAATTATGTGCATCCTAATTCTGAAATGTGATTAAAAATGTGTAATACTTGATGAAATGTATATAATTTACATATCTATATTAAATTATACTGCATTAGGTATAGTAATATAGTAATTGAAACAATAAGTTCTTAATAGGTGCGATATTTTGTAAGAGCCAGGGTAACGTTTTAAAATGTAACATATAAAACTTTTACATAGGTACAGCAAGCCTACTACAAAAATTACTTCAGAAAAATGAAACATATAAAACTTTTACATAGGTACAGCAAGTCTACTACAAAAATTACTTGAGAAAAATGTAACAGGCGCAAAAAGATTATACAAATGACAGAAACACTGCTTCATTGAGTAGGGTAATTTCAAACACTCAAAAATATTGACAGGAAAGATGTCTGTACAATGTACACATTTTCAAGCATTAAAATGGAAGAATGAAACCCCTGGCATGTAACTTACATTTTAAAAACTACCAGGTATAACGTTTGATAATCTTTTTTTTTAAATCTCAAGCTAGAGCAAGTAATCAGCTAATGCTTATATAAAAAGAAAATAAACCATCTTTATTTTATATACCTTTCCCATTACAGATGAAAATAAAACTAAATAATAATGACATGAGATGAAAGATTTAATGCAGAAGTGAATTGCCAGCACACAAAATACCATAAAATTCAATGAAGGAAGGAGAATGGTTTGGGAGGAATAAAGCATGTATCAAATAATGGAAATATTTTTGATTCTGTTGAAATAAAATTGTAACTATCAAACTTTATCTTTTGTAAATAAAATTAAAAATAATATAATAATAAAATTTAGAATTGGTATTGAATGAATTTTGAGTTTTTTATTTATTGAAAAACTGCTTGAGAGGAGAGTCAACCTAAAAAAAAATATAAAGTAGTAAACAAAAGATATTAACACTTTAAATGAAAACTAAGATTTATGAGGCAAGAACTGTTAGCCACATGGACACTATTCAGGCAATGTTGGGACTACGTGTGTCCAAAATATCAATACTAATAATTTCTACTTTATTAAAATTTCAACAATGAAAACAACAGCATGAGAACCATTACTAGAGCAATATGAATAAAGATAGGTATAGTGAAGACTGTAGTTTTACTTGTATTATTAGAAGAAGCAAAATACTTATCGTAGCTAGGTAGCTAATGAGAAATCTCACTGTTTCTATCTCTACTGACTAATGAAGTGAGAGAGAAGTAAAAAGTTTCATGACCAACTAGTTGTACTTGACCAACTCATGCCAGGTTTGCAATTTAGACTCAAACAGAAACCAAAACACAAAGAAAAAAAAACAACAACTCAACATTGAATTCAAACTTGAAAATCCATTCTATTCAGCTAACTAGAATCTCATAACTAGAAATACAATCTAATCTGGTTAAGCAGGACACCATTGTCCTGTTCCTAAAAATTGACTGGTTCAATTACATGAGCATTATATTTTAAAAGGAATTACTAAATTTCACTCAATACTTGAAGCACTTATGCAGTGAGATGTGACACAATCTCTTGGACACAATTATCACAAACATTTGGACTATATCCCCCCCTTTTTCAATGAAAAAGTGATACAAAATTTCAATACATTTCCTAATATCCTGCATAGTCCCTTTCACCATATCATTAAGAGCATCATCACTACTTTCCAGAACTTCACAAGCTGTCATATATATTTATCTGTGATGCAAGCAACAGTTGCTGCTTTGTAAATCTTAATTTTAGCATTGATGCTCATTGTAGATGGATAAATTGTTGGATAAATCAATACAAAACAAATGTATAAACCCACAATGCTTCAGCATTAAGAAGCTTTCAAGTTCTTTGGTCCATCTAAACTGAATTCCATTCAAATTAGTCAAGAACCTTTGCACACATATAATATGATTAGTTTTGATACTTTGGGATTTAGCCAGACTAAGTGGCTGGTTTGATTAGCTTACGGTCCAAGGAACCAGATTTTTTTTCTACTATCTCTAATCTATGCTTAAATGCCACCATAAATCTAAAACTGAAAATAAAAGCTAAAAGCATAAGCTGCTAATGCACTCAGGCTATAACAATAAAGTTACAACAATATTTCGGGCAATTTACAATCAATTATAAATTCAATTAAACTTCCTTAGTTCTAAAAATATCTGAAATTGATTGAATGTAAAATGGTTTGATGTTTGATCTAATATCCGCATTTAATAACTATTTCACATACCATGTAGTAGTTGTAGTATGTATTAATCCTGTATCCTGTTGTAAAATTAGCTTTAAACATTAACTTGCCAGTGTAGCATTGTAAGTTGGACAATAAAATAAAGAATCAAATTTATATTTGATTGTTAATTAATTTCTAGATCGTAATCATATAAATAGCAACTAGTGTAGACATTTATATAAAGCAATATATATTTTAACCCAATTGAATTTAGGTAATCTTGGTGTTTAGAGTTATTACTTTAATTTTTACCAATCCAAACTTTATACTTTTCAATAAATCCTCCCTTTATTGCGTGGATTTGGAATTCCTAATTGCAAGCCCAATATTTATATAAAAGCAATGTGGTCACAATATACATCGACATGAAAATGTTATATTTAAACAGAATTAGTCTAAATTTATAATTTAACAATAATAATAATAGTGATAATTGGTATTAATCGCTAAACACACACATCTTTTCCATCTCTCTCAAATTTGATATATATATAGACAGATAGATAAATAGATATAGATAGACATCTATAAATAAGGGGCAAAGTGAAAGGATCCTCTAGATCATTGAGGCCCAATCTTATTTGGGCTGCAGGTCACATAAATTTTGGATGTGTGCGTATCACTTTTGGTTCTTACATTAATTAAAGTGGCTGATTGAAGATTGTTATAAGCCACATTTCACTGAAACATCAGACAGCATTGCTTTAAATTTTACAGGAATTTTTGATTTTATGCAATCAATTAGATCTGGGTCTAGTTCCAGTTGCAGGTTGTAGGGGCACTAAACACTATGACCATAAAAAGGGATTTTCAATGAGACTTATTTTATTCTTCAAATAATGAAAATCCACAAAAATCTATTGCTAAAATTGGCTTGTTATCATACTTGAACTGTTAAAAGAAAAAATAAAGCTCTGTCCTCTTTCCTTGGGCACTTTGACCCTGAACATTTCTTAGGATCTCCAATTTCATTGACTCAGAACTGTAATACTTGCGTTGATATCAAAATAACAACGCCAGTTCAAGGCGGTGGTGGAAAGTATCAAAAGCTAAAATATCAGTCAAGTTTATTTTGACGAAATTTTTTGTTTTACACGAAAATTAGAGCTATATGACTAGATTACGTCTAGAATCATAATGGTATGCAGCAGGGGTGAACAACCTTTTTGGATCGAGGGCCGTATTTCTTTAAATTTGGGAATGGCAGGCCGCATATGTATATATAACTTAGAAAGATACTCTAGCTAACTTTTAATTCATAGTTACACTGTATTATATTCACGTTTCTTTTTTTCCACACTCCATGTTAAGGAATTACAAGAAAAGTTAGCAATATCTGAAATCAATTAATAATTTTTTTAAATTGCTGTTGTATTTTTACATTATAATAACCCCACTAATATACAATTGTACTTAATATGCAGTATTTTACTTTTTACACTCGTGCATAATGTTCCAGAACTGTGGAACTAGCTTACTAGTTGTTACCATTGTGACTGCTGTCAAATTACAGTCAGTCAAAATCGACCAGTAATTATACTTGTTTAGTTTCCCCCCACCCAAAGTATTATGCTTGTTCACTGGATGAGACAATATATGTTCCGGAAGTTAAATGTCGGGACAAGCGAAACTTGCCCTTTTGGAGCATCACCAGAGAATGCTGACCATGTCCTTCAATGGTGCATACTAAATCAGAGACCCGAACAGGACTCTGGCCTATAGAAACAAAACTATTGGGAGAACTGCCTGATCTGGAAACCACTGCGCGGTTCATCTCAGATATAGGATTACTGATTTGAACCCTCCAACATGTAAAATGAGAACAAAGAAGAAGAAGAACAGATGTATGTGTACACAAATAGTGTGAACAGCAGCACATTTTTTAAAGTGTTGACATACAGCTTCTGGCACTCATAAAACTCCTGTGAAAGTACTGACTGGAAATTCTCTTTGCTCGGAGTTATGCCCTCTGGAGCTAAATCAGCTTCTGCGCTAAATGGTGAGCTAATGGTATTAAAAACCGGTTCTTGACGTCTTAAAATTTGCTTTTATAAATTGCAAAATTAAGGAATCTAAATAAGTGTTGTACTTTTAATCATTTCGCTAGAAATAATTTCACCTTTCAGCAAAGGAAAATGACAAAACCTGTTTTCTTTTGCTTGCTTGTAGAAAAGGGAAGGCCTTGTTTGAAAAGATTTAACATCCATTGACATTTCATATGTAAAAAACTCATTGCAATGGCAATTATGAAACCTGAAATCTGTCTTCCACTTTTAGTTAGAAATATTGGTAACAAAGTCGCAGTCAATGTCCTTCAAGTAACAACAATTTCTTCCTGGAGATTTTATATTCTTCTCGTTTACCTTGCCCATGTTAAGAAAGCGGATATGTTGGATTAGTTTGATCATAATCGGAACTACCTGTGATTGATACCCTAGCTCTAATAAGTTTGATTACTATGTGTGTTTTGCTACTAAGAAGTTGAAATTTTATGCAGCTTTGTGCAAACTTTCCTGTTTAAATTTTATGGTTGGGATATTTAAAAAAAAAAAGAAAAAACTATTTTACTCAGTCAAAGATCGAGCTCCACCAGTTGTCACCCTTGCCATCTTGTTCCAAGCATACCCAACATTCAACACAGTTCTTCATAGCATTGAATAAATACTGATCAGAGATTGTGTCTTGAATTGAGTGTAGGCCTATTGATGAATAGCCAATAAGCATAGTCTTCGTTTGCTTGAAACTTTTTATAATGACAGTTTCATTAATTTATATTAATATTATTTTTAATACATTTGCATTTTTATAAGTATATACTGTGGGCACAACTAACTACTGTAGGTGTCGGCGGGCAGCATAAAACACTTCGGCGGGCCGCATGTGGCCTGCGGTCCGTAATTTGCCCACCCCTGGTATACAGTATAGAATCAGTGTATAGTATAGATTTAGTATTAGTATTTGTATAGACTAATTTTAGTCTCACCTAGACTTGATCAAAGTTGATCTCTTGCCACTCTCTCTGACCTCTCAGTCTAGATCTATTTAGATTATTTTAGATTCTAGACTAGATTTTTTTTCTACTCTTGAGTCTATTAGACTTCTAGAATCTACTCTTAGAGACTAGTACTTGAATGTAGAATAAGATACATTTTCTAAGTTCTATATAGATGTATCTTATACCTAGATTTATCTTGAACTATTAATCTAGATCTTTAACTTTAAGACTTTAGTTTAGTCTTATTAACTTATTATAATTTATAAATTTAATATTATAATTTATTTAAATAGATCTAGATTCTAGAATCTTAGACTTAAAATTAGACTAAATTGTCACTAAATTATCAAGATCTACATTTAGAGTAGATCATCTTATCATAGTTACATATGTTAGACTCAAGTCAAAAGTAAAAGTCAATGAATGTAGACTAGTTCACTTCACTTGACTCACTAGTTCAGGGTAGACTCACTGTCACTCAGCTCCTCACCTCCAGACTCAGAGAGCCTACTTAACTCTCTCGTATATTATTATTAGTTACTAGGACCAGACTAGTTAGTAAAGTAATTAAAGTTAGTTATATAAATTATATTTTATATTGACATTGATTTGATATTCTTATTCAAAATCAAAGTAGATCTAGATTATTAGATATAATCAAACTCAAAAGTTATTTTACTTTTACTTTAGTAAGTTTAGTTATTCAAAACCTATAGTTGAGTTAGTGAGTTTACTCAGTATATCATGATATTGTAGATCTAGACTACATAGACTTAGAAAAAAATAGATGTATTATTTACTTTAGATTTCTAGATCTAGACTCTAATATCTATACAGCCTGTTGATCTTAAATTTGTTTTGATGCGTAATCTACAACTAAAGATGAATCAGTAACTTATCATTATACATGTGATGTCATTTCCGAGTATTCGGAGTAGCGGTTCTTGCGGTCTCAAAAAATTTATCTTTTTAATTATGGTAGTCTAGAATCTATTACCACTAACACAGTAACCCTACCTAATATCTAGGTCTAACTGTATTAACAAAGAAGTTCTCAATATTTTAAAATGTCTGCACGTAAATTAAAAATCCCTTCTTCAGCCAAAAGACACATAAGATTGTCGCAGTTTTCTCAGTTTGTAAGGTAACATTTTAAACCTAGATCTACAATTCTACATTTTCTCGGTTGGTATCTAATGACGCTGACATATTTTAATTATTTGCCTGTTATCGATAACTTGTGTTTTTAACAGTTACAATAGGATCTAATAATTTTATTATTCATAATTATTTTGCCATTTATAATTAATATATTTAAATTATAATTTATTTATATTAAACAGTACAAAGCTAAGAAACATTTTTTTTTCTGATAATGTATATCATATTATGGATTGTCACATAATCAATGAATCATGGACATGGTCACTCATGAGTCTCATGGTGTATTATTAATCTAGATATATCTAATTATTAAATAGATCTAGATTCTAGATCATGTTATCATACTGTTACAAAAAAATATAAAGCTCTGTCCTCTTTCCTTGGGCACTTTGACCCTGAACATTTCTTAGGATCTCCCATTTCATTGACTCAGAACTCTAATATTTGCGATTTCATCTAGATCTATCATCTAGTAGTGTTACATGTAGTAATGTAGTCTTTTTTTATTTAGTACATATCCTTGAAGACATAGGAAGCCATTGAGATTCCTCAAAAAGAGCACATGGTCCTTCTAGGTGACTTCAAAGAGTTGGAGCAGACCATACTACCTGGCCAGACTGCCTTGGGCTTTTTGGAATTGGCAGGATGAATGAGAACGAACAAAGACTGCTTGAATTCTGGGCATACCATAAGTTATGCATTACCAACACATACTTCAGGACAAAACCACAGCATTGTGTCTCATGGAGGCATCCTAGGTCTGAACACCGGCACCAGCTGGACATGATACTGACCCTTAAAAGGGACATTGGAAACATACTGCTGACACATAGTTTTCAAAGTGAGGACTGTGATACTGATCACCGTGATACCTGCCAGACAAGACTCCTGCCTACTAAGATCCACACATCGCAGGGAAAAAGAAAAACAAAGCTGAATACTGCAAGCAAAAACAATCCTGATCTTTGCAGCGAAATCACAAACAAATGAGAGGAATCTTCTAAAAACTTTTCAGTGACTGAGGTAGAAAAAACCTGTGCGTTTATATGTGATGCTATGTACCAAACATAATCACTGGTCTTTGGGAACAAAACAAAGAAAAATGAGGACTGGTTTGAGGCAAGTCAGCCAGAAATGGAAACTGCATCCAGAAACAAGAGAGTAGCCATTCTAAATTACAAGAGGGAGCCCATCTCAAGCAACTATAAGCGCTCAGATCTACATGAAACAATGTCCAAAGAGAAGCATGACAGTGTGCTAACAAATACTGGCAGGACCTATGTGAAAACGTCCAAAGTTGTGCCGACTGTTATGTGGCAGACAGAGAAAGCGATAGGATGACAACATAAAAGAATGGACTGGCCTGCCATTGAAAGAGGTTCTTTTTAAGGCAAAAGACAGAGGGGAATGGAGAAAGATGGTCAACAAATCTTGCATGGTTCCCCAACAATCCAATAGACTAAAGGATAGGTATAAGTAAAGGTAAGGTGGTAACATCAGAGGACTATATGAAGGCATGAAAAAAGCCTTTTGACCTCACACCCGCAAGTGTGCCCCACTCAAGTCAAAAGATGGATAATCATCAATGTAAATGTAAATACAACAGATTTATAGTTTGAGAAACACTGGTTTATGCTAGCATTACTATTGAACCATATTCTATTTTCCTGGCATTTATTATACATTTTGTTTTACAATTGAAGGTTGTATTTTGTATATTTGTAAGTAGATCTTAATGAATGAACGATTAATCTGTTTTTGTTTTTTTAAAAATCTTCTAGTGCATCTCGTCTTCGACATGTTCAAAACATTTTAACAGATAGAAAAGCTGGGTTACCTGATATTGATGGTATTCTCTGTATAGCAGGTAAAGTAAACACACAAGGAAATATAGAATTATATTAAGCAAAAGACAAAAAAAAACATGAAAAAAAAAACAAAGCTTAAATTAAGTGTAGTTGTATCAATTAGTTTGAATTAAATTTGTAATAGACCTAGACTAGCTAATAATTATGTGCAATTTGAAATATTTTACCAATTGTTTTTGTTTAGCTCAATTTCATGCTTTTAGCTTTTTCAATATGTTATAATTCCTATCGCTTGTCTGAACAAATTAGAAAGAGGTAGGGAGAAGAAAGAAGGGGGTATCTGGGTAATTGCTTTTTAAATGTATTTTTTTTTTCAAAGTGAGCGACCTGAATTTGAACTCCTTAAGCCAATATGGTAACCACTTTGCCAAGTAGCTGCTTATGATAAGGTTAAATAGCTATTTACAAACTTTAATTTCTACAAACAAGGGGACTAATTGACAATGAAATCGATCTGCGTATCACCAAGGCCAGTGCATCATATGGCAGACTGTATAAAAATGTCTGGAACAGACGTGGTATCACTAAAAATACAAAGCTAGGGATCTATTGAGCCGTCATCCTCCCTACATTGCTCTATGCCTCAGAAACGTGGACAGTGTACAGAAAACATGCAAAGAAACTGAATCACTTCCACATGATATGTCTAAGAAAAATACTGAATGTCAAACGGCAAGAAAAAATACCAGATACTGAAGTCCTTTGAAGAGCGGGTCTGCAAAGCATCCATACAATCCTGATGCAGTTGCAGCTGCAATGGGCAGGACATGTCTGCAGAATGGAAGACCAACGCATCCCTAAAGAACTCTTGTATGGCCAACTAAGTGAAGGAAAGTGCTTGCAAGGCAGTCAAAGAAAGCGCTTCAGGGAAACCCTCAAAGTTTCTCTGAAAGCGTTCAGCATAGACTCAGCCACCTGGGAGACAGAGGCACATGACAGAGCATCATGGCGTCGCGCTGTGAAAACTGACGTACAGGTTGCTGAGGAAAAGAGAACCACGTTGGCAGAAGAAAAACGCCAGAGAAGAAAAGCAAGGCCCACGACACTAGCTTCAGCTGGAATAACCTGCCCAGTGTGCAGTCAAACATTCCGGGCTCACATAGGTCTCACCAGCCACATGAGGAGGCATAAAACCCCAGTGCAAAGCCCTCAGCCCCCTTGATGACAAAGTGGTCATTTTCGAACCACGATGGACAAACTATAAAATATATACCACTTTATCAGTCACATAAAATTTCTTTCCCATGTTTGAGATACCAAACAAAATAATTAACTACCAATAGTTAATTAACTAATTGGTTAGTTTCCTTTTATTGATTCTTGTGTTGTCAGGTAAAAAAAATTATTGTGCAAAATTTCTATTTGATCTGAGATTGGGTTTAGAAGAAATAACGTGTACAAACTTTTTACCTGACTGACAGAGTGAGTTGATATAAGCTTTGTAAATAAATATAATATTTAAGGATTGTGAAAATGCACTGAATGATTGCCTGGTTTTGGGATATGGGCTTATGACTGTTATCTCTATGGTCTAGAGTTTGAACCAGGCAAAGCCTACTCGGATCCAAGCATCAAATTAAATGGACATGATATAAATGCAGTGGACAGATTCACCTATCTTGTCAGCACACTCTCCAGAAACGGAAAGATCGATAATGAAATTGGCCAGTGCATCCTATGGCAGACTGTGTAACAATGTCTGGAACAAATGAGGTATAACCACAAATACAAAGCAAGGGGTCTATTGAGCTGTCATCCTCCCTTCATTGCTCTATGCCTCAGATAACGTGGACAGTATACAGAAAACATGCAAAAAAAACTGAGCCACTTCCACATGACATGTATAAGAAAAATACTGAATGTCAAATGGCAAGAAAAAATACCAGATACTGAAGTCCTTCGAAGAGCGGGTCTGCAAAGCATCCACACAATTCTGGTGCAGTCCCAGCTGCGATGGCAGAACACGTCTGCAGAATGGAAGACCACCACATCCATATCCACTCCTGTATGGCCAATTAAAGGAAGGAAAGTGTTCACAAGGCAGACAAAGAAAATGCTTTAGGGACACCCTCAAAGCTTCTCTGAAAATGTTCAGCATAAACCCAGCCAACTGGGAGACAGAAGCACATGACAGAGCATCATGGCATTGCAGTGTGAAAACTGGTGCACAAATTGCTGTAGAAAAGAGAAAATTGCTGCCAGAGAAGAAAAGCAAGACCAATGACACTAGCTCCAGCTGGAATGACCTGCCCAGTGTGCAGCTGAACATTCCGGGCTCACATAGGTCTCACCAGCCACATGAGGAGGCACAAAACCCCTGTGCAAAGCCCTCAGCCCCCTAAATAGCAAAAGTCGTCATCATCGAACCATGATGGACAAACTATATATATATATATATATCAAAAAGAATTTTTGATTGAAGTACTGTTTGTACTAAGATTAAATGTAAAAAAGTCTATTATAGATGATAGAAACACATAGCTGTAAAAGATATAAACTTATGATTTAAGTTGTAGTTGAAGCGGAGGATCATCAAAGAAAGGAAGGTTTGAAATAGAAGGAGGTTCTTACTATTGTGATAATATTTGTTATATTAGTTCACAACATGTCCTTTTTTTAAGAACATTTTTCACAATAACAGGAAAAATTATTAACAATTTTGTGAGTTAATGAGTTAATTTTCTTCAAATGTGATCAAATGTGAACTAACATTGTTTATTAGAGATTGTTCGTAACTTGATTTTGAGTTTGTCCAGTCGAAACCTAAAATGAAAATAACACCAAAATATTGAGAAATTGTATAGAAAACAAAGTTGTATTAAACACTTGAACCAAAAAAAGTATGAAGGAAATAACAGCAAATATGACCATCACATAGCAATTAGGCCAAAATTGCACATGTCTAAGTGAAATATATAGAACCCCTAAAACTATGTCTGGACACTTTATTAAATTTATGTCATAGTTGTACATTTTAATGTATTTTATACAATTAATTTCATTAAAGGTATAGACAGCCGATACAATGAAGGAATGTATGAATTATTAAACTATCTTTTGTTTGGATTTTTTGATATTCGAAAAGATGAACTAGAGAGGTAGGCTATTATTATTATACTGGAATTTAAGTTTTAGCTTTTTTGTATTAAAATGCCTAACTATTAAAGAAAAAAGCTATTAATTGTATTATTTAAAAAAAAAGACATTAAAAAAAAAACATTTCTAATTAATAAGGGGGAAAAAAGCTGAAATATTAAATATTAAGAATTTTAGTTGATATTGTATGTTTAGTTCAGCTATTAAAAAACTGAAATAAACAATAATGTTGAGTAAGCTAAAACAAACAATAATGTGATTGAAAGGTGATAAAATGTGTTTCTAGAAATTAATGATCGTTCTCAACATTGACTTGAATATTAAGTACTTAGCACTAATAATAAACAAAAGTGATATTTTAGTTCATTTGAAATAAAAAAAAAGTGATATTTTAGTTCATTTGAAATAAACAAAAAAGTGATATTTTTGTTCATTTCAAATAACAAAAAAAAGGGATATTTTAGTTCATTTCAAATAAACAAAAAGTGTTTAGTTCATTTCAAATAAACCAAAAGTGTTTAGCTCATTTCAAATAAACAAAAAAAGTGATATTTTAGTTCATTTCAAATAAACAAAAAAAGTGATATTTTAATTCATTTCAAATAAACAAAAAAAAAAGATATTTTAGCTCATTTCAAATCAACAAAAAAGTGATATTTTAGCTCATTTCAAATCAACAAAAAAAGTGATATTTTAGTTCATTTCAAATCAACAAGTTTACATGCACTTAAATTTAACTCATCCAAACTTGTTTCTTTTCTAACTTTTATGCTAGCTCTGGATTTCCTGAAGAAATAATAGATGGTAAGCATTCATGTTTCTTATAGCTTGCATCATTGTTATAAGAAACGTTTCTCAGTGATACCTATATTGAATCAATATGGAAAACTAACACAAAGTTGTGCATTGTATTAAATGTTCTGATCTTTTTATTCACTCATCTCAAGCCTCACTGCCTAGTGATATTTAACATGTAGGATGAAATGTGCATGGAAAATGTCAAATGAAACTTTACTCTATTGATCCACTTATTGTATTTTCAGAATCTCTCTTTTTTTTTTTTTTTTTTTTTTTTTTAAATAAAGTAATTGAGATTTTCCAAACTGAGTATCTTTATAAGGAAATTTGATTGTTTATTTTGTGCTTGTGGAACAGAAACTGTATACAATTATGAAAAATATCCATTTCTCTTCCAGACATGGTTATTTTGATCTGCCAGGACCATGTACAAATGTATTGTAACCCAGTCAATTATTGGTATTTACTGCCCTATGTTAGCCACTGGCCAGGAATACAGTTTCATTGTCTGTCTGATAATCAGGTTTTATTTCTATTTCTTTGTAGACACACATATATATAAATATATATATATATATATATATGTTACGTGCGCATCTTAGTGTAAATGTGAAAACGTGCGCATCTTAGTGTAAATGTGAAATGGTGCGAATGCGTGTTGAAAATAGGAAGAAAACCAAAATGGAGGAATATGAACAAGAAGGTGTTTTCAGTGTTAATAAAGATTAAAGTATTTATAAACGGTGATTTGTCGTTTTCCCTGTCTAAAGAGTTTCATCTAATATGAAGACGTAACAAGTGGCGCCCAACGTAAAAGGTAAAACCCACATATCCCTCTATACACAGTGGATCTCCTGTCAACAGACAGTAGAGATAGTAAAGTCTAGATCTAGAGACAGGAGAACATTCGAGTCAATATTATTAGAAATAGACTATGGCGGACAAGGCTGAGGTAGCAGCGTTGAAGGAAGAGGGAAGGTTGTTGGAGCTGGAAGGGGCAGAACTAAGAAAATACGTACAAGAAAGGTTAATGGAGAGGGAGAGATTAGCGATGGAAAGAGAAAAAGAAAAGGAGAGATTAGATAAGGAGGACAAAAGAGAAAGAGACAAAGGAAAGGAGAGATTAGATAAGGAGGACAAAAGAGAAAGAGAAAAGGATAAGGAGATAGTAGCAATTGAAAGGGAAAAGAAAAATGAATTAGTTGCCATTGAAAGAGAAAGATTAGCGTTTGAAAAAGAGACAGCAGAGAAAAAGTTAAAAACAAACCAAGAAAAAGAAAGTGATAAAAGAAAGAGTGACACTACAGGGAATAAACTAGCAAAATATAAAGGTGCGATATTTGAAGAAGCTAAAATGGACATAGACATTTTTTTGAAGAAATTTGAAATTGAAATGAGAGAACTGGAATACCCCGAAGACAAATGGTCATTCTTATTATCAAAGTCATTTGTAGCAGAGGTTCCATCAAAGATATGCATGAACCAGAGCAACTATAGCGTGGTGAAAGAACAATTACTGCGAATGTACGGAAAAACAGAGGCGTACTACCGTGAACAATTTGTTAACTGTGCGATCAAAACAAATGATGACCCACAGACATTCTTGGACAGAATGACCAGTAGTTTTGAAAATTGGACTGAAACCGCTAAAATAGAAAAGACATTTGATGGTCTAAAGACATTTCTAATGATTGACAAAGCAATTTATGAGTGTCAGGAGGAATTAAAAATATTTTTGTTGGAGAGGAAACCAAAATCCATAGAAGACATAGTAAGACTGATAAGGGCCTATAAGGTGGCACATCCCGGGGGTGTTACGTGCGCATCTTAGTGTAAATGTGAAAACGTGCGCATCTTAGTGTAAATGTGAAATGGTGCGAATGCGTGTTGAAAATAGGAAGAAAACCAAAATGGAGGAATATGAACAAGAAGGTGTTTTCAGTGTTAATAAAGATTAAAGTATTTATAAACGGTGATTTGTCGTTTTCCCTGTCTAAAGAGTTTCATCTAATATGAAGACGTAACAATATATATATATATATATATATATATATGTATACCTGTAGACATGTATAGTCAAAATACTATTGTAGTAGATTAGTCTGACATTGTCATTTTGACACTCACACATGCACATATACACACATGCATTAAAGTACAGTGGGTTAGTCTGATACGATTCTGACATTTACTTTAAGGGTTTTTTATGTTAATTTTAAAGTCAGATATAGTACTGGGCAAACAAAAAAAAAAAAAGATTTCTCATTAATTTTTTTGTTCTCTTAGTGAAATGTATCTGTGAATAAAAGTGTCAGATTACAGACAGTTGTAGAAACTAATGTCAAGTGATTTCCTTTTTTAATATTTCATGTTTTTTTTTTTGTTGTTATGTCTATAGAGTGATGGTGAAAATGATGACGCAGCCGAAGAATTTAAAATTCAGTCTTTTATTTCTATGATGAGTGAGTGCAGAGTTATTGGTCTCCCATTTACTGGACAAGGTGTGTGTGTAACAGATTCAATTGATATTATGTTGAAGGATATTAATATTATTATTATTAGATATTTCAGCCCCATATCATTTAGCCTGAGAATCCTGACTATTATGCAATGCTTAACTATAAGTAGTATTACTGGCGTGGATTCTTTTATTGTTTTTTGTTTGTTTGTCCCTCTTGGGAAACCTTAATGATATTGGAACTAACTGATAAGCATTTATTCCTATCGCCTACTTATTTAAGTCAATGTGTTAAACATTATCAGTTACTCTAAGGACATGATATGTTTGTTTGTTAAAATATGATTGGCAATATTTAAAATTTTTATATTGGTATAAAGATGAAAAAAAAAAACTGGCAATGGTGCTAGATGAAAAACTGGGTTAAGTAAGGGGATGACAGCATATAGGGAAAAGGAAAGTGGCCCAATTAAAAAAAATGAATCCTTAACAGTTTTAAAGAAATAAGCAATAAAATGAAAATTATTTTTTTTATGACTTTTAAAATATTATTTTGTTATTAAGAGAAATATATGTCCTATTTTGCTCTTTATAAGTTCTCATTGTAGGGCATAGTGTCTGAGTGGTAAAGCTCTTGGTCTCTAAATTGATGTGTCTAGAGTTCAAATTCCTATGAAGACTTGGATTTTTAACTTGGGAATCTTGGGGGATTTCACTCAACTCTAATAGGAGGCACGGTGGTTGAGTGGTAAAGGGAATGGCTTCCAAACTGGAGGTTCTGGGTTTGAATACTGATGATGGCTAGAATTTTTACTTTTGGGATCTTTAAGGGGCCTTTGAGACCAACCAGTTCTAATGGGTACCTGACATTAGTTGGGGAAAAGTAAAGGTGTTTGGTCATTGTGCTGTCCACATGACACCCTTGTTAACCATGGGCCATATAGGCATATGATCTTTACATCATCTGCTCCATAGAACACAAAGTCTGAAAGGGAACTTGACGTTTTTTTTTTTTTACCCAACTCTAATGGTAACCTGACATACATTAGGAAAGTAAAGGTGATTGTCTTTACTGCATGATACTTTTGCTTACCATCAGCCACAAAAAATAGTGAGCCTTACATCATCTACCCCCATAGATCACAAGGTCTGAAAGGGGTAACTTTTACTTTTTCTTTTTTAGTTTAAAATTGAAAATTTTAAATTGCCCACTAATAAGTTATATTGAGTAAACAATTGAAATTATTTTGTTCTATGAAATAGAATTTTGTCTAATTGAAAAGCTTTTAATGGATATAAGTCATAGCCTCATAATTTGTCACTTAGTTGTATTGTCAACAGGGCACACATCTGAGTTTACTCCCATGGAAATAGAAAAGTGGCCACTCATTCAAGCTTTTGCTCTGGAAGATTTTGGGGGGTAAGAAAATATAAGGAACATTGTTATGTAATTTAAAAGTTGAATTTGTGTGCAGTGGTCTGGCAATATTTAGAGCACAAACAAAAACATGCTGGCAGATGCCCTAACTAAAACAGTATCCTAATACCCCGGACAAAAGGAATCGGCCATTGCCCTGGATAAAACTGAAGTAGCCAATGCCCCAACTAAAACAGGGATAGCCAATGTGCTGAACAAAACAAAAGCAGTCCTAATAAAATCTTTCTTGATACAAAATGTTCTTCATCTATCACATAATAAGTAAACAAATAAATAAACAGGATGCCATTCAAAACACTTTGCATGTACCAATGACAACAATGTCGAGCATGATTTGGCAAAAGGGGGTTGTCCCATTACACAAAGCAGATGTCCCCTTCATTGATGTTTTTGCAAATACACAGTGCAATTACTACGTTTTCTAAGTTAAAAATAATGTTTCAATTCTTATACATGTTTCTTAAAACATACTATAATAGATACATAATTACAATAGTTATATTTTTCTCAGACTTCTTTTAAATATTTTAAATTCTTTAACTTTACACTGCTGAATCTGAACAGGCTTTTCCCTAGTAGTAACTCCATGATATTATTTAAATAGTCTCTTACAATGATTAATAATATTAAGTTTATCATTAGAATAGATTTATCAGTTAAGAAGTTGAGTTCTTGCCTACTGAGTCATTGAGCTTATGTGTTTTTCTCAAACTAACCATTAGGGACTTATTACCTAGCAGCTGAACCAGGTTTTTGTTTTTTTTGCAATTTGTCATATTAATGTGCGTCATTAAAGATTGGAAAAAAAAATAGGGTTCGGAGGCTGCTAAGTCCCACAATAAAGTTGAACCTGGCTCACTGACACACAATTTTTACCTACACAATTGTATGGAATGTCCAGTGGCATTCATGGCTTGAAGGGGTTCAATGAACCTGGGCCCACAGCCTGAAAACTGAATAAGTATTAATGTGAATCATGCTGGTTGTTCATTGATCGCTCACAAAGAAATACATGGAAAGAAGGATTTAAATAATTGTCACTTACTCCAAGTAATGAATTATCCCCATTATCTTCAAATAAACGGCAAGACTAAGGCTATAATGGTGCTTCCAATGTGAGTGGATAGTACAATGCCCTTCAGGAATTAATTCAATAAAAGTAGCCTTCTTAACATTATTTTCAATGTGATAACCCAAAATTTTGTCTTAAATAATTCCATCAACTGTGTCAAGAAGTTGTAGCTTCCTATCACTTGGTACAAATTGTGTATGTGTTTTTACTCACAGCATATCAAAATTGGCAAATTGGCATAGTTTATAAGACACAAAACAAAGTGTGCCCTCCAAGGTGATCATCAAGGAAAGATGCTCTAAGCAGGGCTGGATATAAGTATGTGGAGGTTCCAGGGCCAGATATAAGTTTGTGGAGGTTCCAGGGCCAGATATAAGTATGTGGAGGTTCCAGGGCCAGATATAAGTATGTGGAGGTTCCAGGGCCAGATATAAGTATGTGGAGGTTCCAGGGCCAGATATAAGTTTGTGGAGGCCTCTACAATTGTTAGAAACTTGACTAAAGAGAGCCACTTAAGAATGAAAATGTTTCTATCTAAAAGCAGGCTATAGTTTAAAAGAAAGAAAGAGAGGTCTTGTCAATTTCAATCACACTTTTAATCTCACAAATATTTGATTTGCATTTCTTAGTTTAAAAGTTTATATTTTTTAGTTTGTGGAATGTAAGGCCCTTGGTAGACACACTGTTGTAAATCCAGAATTGTATTTATATATTCCCGGCATGCTACAAGCGTATACTTCTTCATCACAACATTTTTACCAGCTGTAAAAATGCAAAAAAAGTCAGGAAAAAAATTTAAAGTTTCTGACCCGTTGAAATTCATATATATATTTAGCTCTTTTGTGGAGGTCCCTTTGTTGTGGGGGCTTGGGGCTGTAGCCCTCTCTTATTTTAAATACGGCCCTGGCTCTAAGTGCAAAACAACAAAAAGTTATATAATGCAACCATGCTTGTAGTCTCATCTTCTTATTTATTACCTTGCTGTGTCAGTTTGTTCATCAGAGCTGTTATTTTCGAAGTAGCGATTGATTAAAAATTATTTATTATTTGTTCTTTCTATTGAGCAAGAAACAGGCAAATATTTAGATATAGTTGCATTGGTTTTTTACTTTGCTGCTGAGAAGTTCAAAAAAATTTAATTTTTAATAAATACATGCTTGAGCTACTGTTAAATGATGGTCATAGAACTAGATTTAAAAAAAAATTAATGTTTAATAAGCTCACATATTAAAGTGTTTTTGGTATAAAAATGTGTATAATGGGAAAAAGAACTAATAAAACATTTTTTTGTTAATTTGAAACACCTTAAGTCATTTAATTCTGTTAAGGCTAATGACTTTATTACTTACAAAAAAAGTACACTACTAGTATTGGAATGCCTTTTTGGTAAATGTACAGATACATTCAGATTACTCGATTCGTGAGACACTAAATTTGTCTTCTGGGGAGAGGAGCAGAGATCCATCAACATATTCTTGAACCCGGGGCCCACTGGTACCTTGCTACACCACTGGGAATGTCTGGCCTAACCCCATAGTATGAGATGTCTGGTCTAAGTAGTACATTGATTTTTCATTTTTTTTTTACTAGTTTCAAACAATCCTTCATGAAGTTTATAATTTTCTTGTCCAAATTCCTCCAAAATGGCAGGTGATGATGTGGGCTGGGTTTCAACTCTGGAAAACAATGATGACAGTCCAAAGCACATATCACAAGACCATGCAACCATCCATTTCTGATCAATCTGGGAAAATTTAACTTTTAAAAAAATAGCATTATTAAGAGAATTGTTTGTTTCTGTTTTTGGTTTTTGATACCTTAAAATTGTTATAATAAGTTTTAGTCATAAAAAGATTTTGAAAAATATAAGATTCCATTGAAAAGAACTTAAATAGATTTTTGATCTCTGCTAAGCCGTAAATAGATTTTAGATCTCTGCTGAGCCATAAATAGATTTTAGATCTCTGCTAAGCCGTAAATAAATTTTAGATTTCTGCTAAGCCGTAAATAGATTTTAGATCTCGGCTAAGCAGTAAATAGATTTTAGATCTCTGCTAAGCTGTAAATAGATTTTAGATCTCTGCTAAGCCATAAAAACATGGTTGTATAATACAACAAGCTCATTTGTTTTATAAAACTGCACAGGAAAGCATGTTTTATAGAATTAACTTAGTTTTTGCTTAGAAATTAGAAAAGAAAGCAATTCTATCAGTGACTAGTAAGTTGGACCAACAACTTTATTTTTAAAGCTGATAAAATGTTTTTGTGCTGCACTACACAATGCACGGCTCAAATCAAATCTGTTTTATAGTTAACAGATCTTTCTATTGTTATTATACATTTTCATTGTCAGTGGTCTTATCCTTTTAAATGGAGAGCTTTAATTGGCTACAACCTGTAAAACTCGGCTACAGTGAATAATCAAAAGTTTATAAAAAACAACAACATCACAATCTATTCATTTCCTTTGATTAAATAACAATATCATTTTTTTTTTTACAGAGGTGGATTCTTTACACTTAAGCATGAAGTAAGTAAAAAGACTGTTATTGTCTCATGAGACTTTACACATGGTGCAAAATACGAATTTGAATTCTAGGTATTTGAAATGTAATTTTTGAACAAAATCTTATTGTAAATAATTTTGTACATAATGGAACATTTAGATTCTAGTTTAAATTATGGAAATTTTTCTGAATGAAATCTGGAAAAACTAAAATTCTTTATTAAATAGCTGTGATGTTTTAATTTGATTGAGTTTATCTTTTGTAGTTATATCTCAGCAGATTTCTTGTCCTCATATGAAACTAATCAACTTCGAAATTTACTAAGCTTATACCAAATGCAAGCATATAAATTCTGAATATTACTATGTCCAACAAAAATAATTACATCAACAAAGTAAAAAAATAAACCAAAGATCAATATTAGTTGGGGAAAGTAAAGACAGTTGGTTATTGTGCTAACCACATGACACCATGCTCATTAACCCTTGGCCAAAGAAACAGAAACAGATAACATTTTTGTATGATGTTTATAATTTTTTTTTTACCATGATGTCACAAGCTCAAGTGTAGATGTAAAATGTACTCCTAATTATCAATTTCATTAGAAAATTTCTTTTTTTTTTCATTTTTCTAAGTAATTTTTTGTTAATAAGTGAATATATTCTACAAAACATTACTATACAGGCCAGGCGCCATATTATTCAATTTGGGGGGGCACATATTTACGCGGCCCAAAATTAAAAAGCAATATTAATATAAATTTTCTTCTTAGCTGATGTAGTTAGAAGAAGTTATAAATTTTGTTCTTCTTAGTTAGAATCTACATGTAGATATAAAAATGGTGTCCAAGTTAGACTCTGACAATTAGTGTGTTTATATTTGACGTACTTCCCCTATATCAAAATTTTCCATGTAAAAGCAGTGTTAACCCAATTAAATTTAATGTTTTTGTAAATTTAAAAAAATGCACAAAACCTACTTTTAAGCAAAAAGTTAACCACTTATCCAGATGTAAATGCAAATGCAAATATTATGCAACATGCAAATATTATTGAATAATCAGGTAGGTAGTTCATTGTTCAAACAAACAAACTCTATGGGGTATGTAATGAAGTCATGTACAAAAATTCAAAATTTTGAAAAGTAGCTAGCACGTTGCACTTTATGACTGATGAATTCATTTGCCATTGATTTGAGATCTAGCTTATCAGTCCGTTCCTTGTGGATGTTTAAAATCATGACATGGTTCAATCTTTCTTGTCCCATTGTTGCCCTTAATAGGACTTAACACGTCGCATTGTTGAAAATGATCGCTCAGAACATGCGTTGGTTGCAGGTATGCATGCCATCAACTTCCACACCGTAACAACCTCTGAGAAAAGGGATCTCTGAGGAATTGAAAATCCAATAATTTCCTTTTTTAGATGTGAAAGGTCCACATGATTCATTTGGTTGAAAAGTGATGGTAGAAGTAGTAGTTGTATTGATAGTGTATCCTTATTTAAGTCTTCCTTATAGAAATCAGTGACAAAGTCCAGCTCCTTTTGGTAGTTTTTATTGTTGCAAGCGTACAGCAACAGATCTTCAGAGTATTTTAAAACTTTGTATCCTTCTTGAGTGAAACGCGACCTGATGCATGCCACAGTTAGCTCTAGAACATCAAAATATAACTGTCTGTAATAGGACTTAACATCCTGATGATGATATGCATCGCCAGTAGAAATTTCATATCTTTTTGGCATGTTTCGTTTCCGTGGTAGCTTTGGTTCCTCTATTTCATATTCAGTTGACAGTCGAATGACTTTATCCCAAAACAAATTATACGAGCTTTCATCTCGCATTTTGTCTAAGGTAGTGGTAACCAAATCTGTGAGATGTTGCCCTTCTGTTGCTGACACATTTTCAGATTGCAGGGAACGACTTAGATTATCTGTATGTAGGAAAATGATTTCTGCAATGAGCGATCCAAATAGAAAAGAGAAATTTTCCATATGTGATCTGACACCGTTTATTCTAGCTTTTACTTCTGAATCCAAGTTCCTTTGTTCCAGACATTCATACCACAATCGAAGTAGGACA